>OY726517.1:63689090-64995974 GCA_963383655.1 Bathymodiolus septemdierum
TAATAAATGGCTCAGGTGGGTGCCATTGTAGTATACGTGGTTTTTAATATAATAAATGGCTCAGTGGGGACATTGTAGTATACGTGGTTTTAAATATAATAAATGGCTCAGTGGGTACCATTGTAGTATACGTGGTTTTAAATATAATAAATGGCTCAGTGGGTGCCATTGTAGTATACGTGGTTTTAATATAATAAATGGCTCAGTGGGGACCATTGTAGTATACGTGTTTTAATATAATAAATGGCTCAGTGGGTGCCATTGTAGTATACGTGGTTTTAATATAATAAATGGCTCAGTGGGGACCATTGTAGTATACGTGGTTTTCATATTAATAAATGGCTCAGTGGGTACCATTGTAGTATACGTGGTTTTAATATAATAAATGGCTCAGTGGGTGCCATTGTAGTATACGTGGTTTTATATAATAAATGGCTCAGTGGGGACCATTGTAGTATACGTGGTTTTAATATAATAAATGGCTCAGTGGGTGACCATTGTAGTATACGTGGTTTTAATATAATAAATGGCTCAGTGGGGACCATTGTAGTATACGTGGTTTTAATATAATAAATGGCTCAGTGGGTACCATTGTAGTATACGTTGGTTTTAAATATAATAAATGGCTCAGTGGGTGACCATTGTAGTATACGTGGTTTTAATATAATAAATGGCTCAGTGGGTACCATTGTAGTATACGTGGTTTTAATATAATAAATGGCTCAGTGGGTACCATTGTAGTATACGTGGTTTTAATATAATAAATGGCTCAGTGGGGACCATTGTAGTATACGTGGTTTTAATGTAATAAATGGCTCAGTGGGTGCCATTGTAGTATACGTGGTTTTAATATAATAAATGGTTCAGTGGGTACCATTGTAGTATACGTGGTTTTAATATAATAAATGGCTCAGTGGGTACCATTGTAGTATACGTGGTTTTAATATAATAAATGGCTCAGTGGGTACCATTGTAGTATACGTGTTTTAATATAATAAATGGCTCAGTGGGGACCATTGTAGTATACGTGGTTTTAATATAATAAATGGCTCAGTGGGTACCATTGTAGTATACGTGGTTTTAATATAATAAATGGCTCAGTGGGTACCATTGTAGTATACGTGGTTTTAATATAATAAATGGTTCAGTGGGTGCCATTGTAGTATACGTGGTTTTAATATAATAAATGGCTCAGTGGGTACCATTGTAGTATACGTGGTTTTAATATAATAAATGGCTCAGTGGGTACCATTGTAGTATACGTGGTTTTAATATAATAAATGGCTCAGTGGGTACCATTGTAGTATACGTGGTTTTAATATAATAAATGGCTCAGTGGGTACCATTGTAGTATACGTGGTTTTAATATAATAAATGGCTCAGTGGGGACCATTGTAGTATACGTGGTTTTAATATAATAAATGGCTCAGTGGGTGCCATTGTAGTATACGTGGTTTTAATATAATAAATGGTTCAGTGGGTGCCATTGTAGTATACGTGGTTTTAATATAATAAATGGCTCAGTGGGTACCATTGTAGTATACGTGGTTTTAATATAATAAATGGCTCAGTGGGTACCATTGTAGTATACGTGGTTTTAATATAATAAATGGCTCAGTGGGGACCATTGTAGTATACGTGGTTTTAATATAATAAATGGTTCAGTGGGTACCATTGTAGTATACGTGGTTTTAATATAATAAATGGCTCAGTGGGTACCATTGTAGTATACGTGGTTTTAATATAATAAATGGCTCAGTGGGTGCCATTGTAGTATACGTGGTTTTAATATAATAAATGGCTCAGTGGGTACCATTGTAGTATACGTGGTTTTAATATAATAAATGGCTCAGTGGGTACCATTGTAGTATACGTGGTTTTAATATAATAAATGGCTCAGTGGGGACCATTGTAGTATACGTGGTTTTAATATAATAAATGGCTCAGTGGGTACCATTGTAGTATACGTGGTTTTAATATAATAAATGGCTCAGTGGGTACCATTGTAGTATACGTGGTTTTAATATAATAAATGGCTCAGTGGGGACCATTGTAGTATACGTGGTTTTAATATAATAAATGGCTCAGTGGGGACCATTGTAGTATACGTGGTTTTAATATAATAAATGGCTCAGTGGGTACCATTGTAGTATACGTGGTTTTAATATAATAAATGGCTCAGTGGGGACCATTGTAGTATACGTGGTTTTAATATAATAAATGGCTCAGTGGGTACCATTGTAGTATACGTGGTTTTAATATAATAAATGGCTCAGTGGGTACCATTGTAGTATACGTGGTTTTAATATAATAAATGGCTCAGTGGGGACCATTGTAGTATACGTGGTTTTAATATAATAAATGGCTCAGTGGGTACCATTGTAGTATACGTGGTTTTAATATAATAAATGGCTCAGTGGGTACCATTGTAGTATACGTGGTTTTAATATAATAAATGGCTCAGTGGGTGCCATTGTAGTATACGTGGTTTTAATATAATAAATGGCTCAGTGGGGACCATTGTAGTATACGTGGTTTTAATATAATAAATGGCTCAGTGGGGGACCATTGTAGTATACGTGGTTTTAATAATAATAAATGGTTCAGTGGGTGCCATTGTAGTATACGTGGTTTTAATATAATAAATGGCTCAGTGGGTACCATTGTAGTATACGTGGTTTTAATATAATAAATGGCTCAGTGGGTACCATTGTAGTATACGTGGTTTTAATAATATAAATGGCTCAGTGGGTGCCATTGTAGTATACGTGGTTTTAATATAATAAATGGCTCAGTGGGTACCATTGTAGTATACGTGGTTTTAATATAATAAATGGCTCAGTGGGGACCATTGTAGTATACGTGGTTTTAATATAATAAATGGCTCAGTGGGGACCATTGTAGTATACGTGGTTTTAATATAATAAATGGCTCAGTGGGTACCATTGTAGTATACGTGGTTTTAATATAATAAATGGCTCAGTGGGGAACATTGTAGTATACGTGGTTTTAATATAATAAATGGCTCAGTGGGGACCATTGTAGTATACGTGGTTTTAATATAATAAATGGCTCAGTGGGTACCATTGTAGTATACGTGGTTTTAATATAATAAATGGCTCAGTGGGTACCATTGTAGTATACGTGGTTTTAATATAATAAATGGCTCAGTGGGTACCATTGTAGTATACGTGGTTTTAATATAATAAATGGCTCAGTGGGTGCCATTGTAGTATACGTGGTTTTAATATAATAAATGGCTCAGTGGGTACCATTGTAGTATACGTGGTTTTAATATAATAAATGGCTCAGTGGGTGCCATTGTAGTATACGTGGTTTTAATATAATAAATGGCTCAGTGGGTACCATTGTAGTATACGTGGTTTTAATATAATAAATGGTTCAGTGGGTACCATTGTAGTATACGTGGTTTTAATATAATAAATGGTTCAGTGGGTACCATTGTAGTATACGTGGTTTTAATATAATAAATGGTTCAGTGGGTACCATTGTAGTATACGTGGTTTTAATATAATAAATGGCTCAGTGGGGACCATTGTAGTATACGTGGTTTTAATATAATAAATGGCTCAGTGGGTACCATTGTAGTATACGTGGTTTTAATATAATAAATGGCTCAGTGGGTGCCATTGTAGTATACGTGGTTTTAATATAATAAATGGCTCAGTGGGTACCATTGTAGTATACGTGGTTTTAATATAATAAATGGTTCAGTGGGTACCATTGTAGTATACGTGGTTTTAATATAATAAATGGCTCAGTGGGTACCATTGTAGTATACGTGGTTTTAATATAATAAATGGCTCAGTGGGGACCATTGTAGTATACGTGGTTTTAATATAATAAATGGCTCAGTGGGTACCATTGTAGTATACGTGGTTTTAATATAATAAATGGCTCAGTGGGTACCATTGTAGTATACGTGGTTTTAATATAATAAATGGCTCAGTGGGTGCCATTGTAGTATACGTGGTTTTAATATAATAAATGGCTCAGTGGGTGCC
The DNA here is from genome assembly GCA_963383655.1 of Bathymodiolus septemdierum. Classification (NCBI taxonomy): domain Eukaryota; kingdom Metazoa; phylum Mollusca; class Bivalvia; order Mytilida; family Modiolidae; genus Bathymodiolus; species Bathymodiolus septemdierum. Next base: position 63,693,116 of record OY726517.1, read on the forward strand.
ATTGTAGTATACGTGGTTTTAATATAATAAATGGTTCAGTGGGGACCATTGTAGTATACGTGGTTTTAATATAATAAATGGCTCAGTGGGGACCATTGTAGTATACGTGGTTTTAATATAATAAATGGCTCAGTGGGTACCATTGTAGTATACGTGGTTTTAATATAATAAATGGCTCAGTGGGGACCATTGTAGTATACGTGGTTTTAATAATATAAATGGTTCAGTGGGTGCCATTGTAGTATACGTGGTTTTAATATAATAAATGGCTCAGTGGGTACCATTGTAGTATACGTGGTTTTAATATAATAAATGGCTCAGTGGGTACCATTGTAGTATACGTGGTTTTAATATAATAAATGGCTCAGTGGGTACCATTGTAGTATACGTGGTTTTAATATAATAAATGGTTCAGTGGGTACCATTGTAGTATACGTGGTTTTAATATAATAAATGGTTCAGTGGGTGCCATTGTAGTATACGTGGTTTTAATATAATAAATGGCTCAGTGGGTACCATTGTAGTATACCTGGTTTTAATATAATAAATGGTTCAGTGGGTGCCATTGTAGTATACGTGGTTTTAATATAATAAATGGCTCAGTGGGTACCATTGTAGTATACGTGGTTTTAATATAATAAATGGCTCAGTGGGTACCATTGTATTATACGTGGTTTTAATATAATAAATGGTTCAGTGGGTGCCATTGTAGTATACGTGGTTTTAATATAATAAATGGCTCAGTGGGGACCATTGTAGTATACGTGGTTTTAATATAATAAATGGCTCAGTGGGGACCATTGTAGTATACGTGGTTTTAATATAATAAATGGCTCAGTGGGTACCATTGTAGTATACGTGGTTTTAATATAATAAATGGCTCAGTGGGTGCCATTGTAGTATACGTGGTTTTAATATAATAAATGGCTCAGTGGGGACCATTGTAGTATACGTGGTTTTAATATAATAAATGGCTCAGTGGGTACCATTGTAGTATACGTGGTTTTAATATAATAAATGGCTCAGTGGGTACCATTGTAGTATACGTGGTTTTAATATAATAAATGGCTCAGTGGGTACCATTGTAGTATACGTGGTTTTAATATAATAAATGGCTCAGTGGGTACCATTGTAGTATACGTGGTTTTAATATAATAAATGGCTCAGTGGGGACCATTGTAGTATACGTGGTTTTAATATAATAAATGGCTCAGTGGGTACCATTGTAGTATACATGGTTTTAATATAATAAATGGCTCAGTGAGTACCATTGTAGTATACGTGGTTTTAATATAATAAATGGCTCAGTGGGGACCATTGTAGTATACGTGGTTTTAATATAATAAATGGCTCAGTGGGTACCATTGTAGTATACGTGGTTTTAATATAATAAATGGCTCAGTGAGTACCATTGTAGTATACGTGGTTTTAATATAATAAATGGCTCAGTGGGGACCATTGTAGTATACGTGGTTTTAATATAATAAATGGCTCAGTGGGTACCATTGTAGTATACGTGGTTTTAATATAATAAATGGCTCAGTGAGTACCATTGTAGTATACGTGGTTTTAATATAATAAATGGCTCAGTGGGGACCATTGTAGTATACGTGGTTTTAATATAATAAATGGCTCAGTGGGTACCATTGTAGTATACGTGGTTTTAATATAATAAATGGCTCAGTGGGTACCATTGTAGTATACGTGGTTTTAATATAATAAATGGTTCAGTGAGTACCATTGTAGTATACGTGGTTTTAATATAATAAATGGCTCAGTGGGGACCATTGTAGTATACGTGGTTTTAATATAATAAATGGCTCAGTGGGTACCATTGTAGTATACGTGGTTTTAATATAATAAATGGCTCAGTGGGTACCATTGTAGTATACGTGGTTTTAATATAATAAATGGTTCAGTGGGTACCATTGTAGTATACGTGGTTTTAATATAATAAATGGCTCAGTGGGTACCATTGTAGTATACGTGGTTTTAATATAATAAATGGCTCAGTGGGGACCATTGTAGTATACGTAGTTTTAATATAATAAATGGCTCAGTGGGTACCATTGTAGTATACGTGGTTTTAATATAATAAATGGCTCAGTGGGGACCATTGTAGTATATGTGGTTTTAATATAATAAATGGTTCAGTGGGTACCATTGTAGTATACGTGATTTTAATATAATAAATGGCTCAGTGGGTACCATTGTAGTATACGTGGTTTTAATATAATAAATGGTTCAGTGGGTACCATTGTAGTATACGTGGTTTTAATATAATAAATGGCTCAGTGGGTACCATTGTAGTATACGTGGTTTTAATATAATAAATGGCTCAGTGGGGACCATTGTAGTATACGTGGTTTTAATATAATAAATGGCTCAGTGGGTACCATTGTAGTATACGTGGTTTTAATATAATAAATGGCTCAGTGGGGACCATTGTAGTATACGTGGTTTTAATATAATAAATGGCTCAGTGGGTACCATTGTAGTATACGTGGTTTTAATATAATAAATGGCTCAGTGGGGACCATTGTAGTATACGTGGTTTTAATATAATAAATGGCTCAGTGGGGACCATTGTAGTATACGTGGTTTTAATATAATAAATGGCTCAGTGGGTACCAATGTAGTATACGTGGTTTTAATATAATAAATGGCTCAGTGGGTGCCATTGTAGTATACGTGGTTTTAATATAATAAATGGCTCAGTGGGTACCATTGTAGTATACGTGGTTTTAATATAATAAATGGCTCAGTGGGACCATTGTAGTATACGTGGTTTTAATATAATAAATGGCTCAGTGGGTGCCATTGTAGTATACGTGGTTTTAATATAATAAATGGTTCAGTGGGTGCCATTGTAGTATACGTGGTTTTAATATAATAAATGGCTCAGTGGGTACCATTGTAGTATACGTGGTTTTAATATAATAAATGGCTCAGTGGGGACCATTGTAGTATACGTGGTTTTAATATAATAAATGGCTCAGTGGGTGCCATTGTAGTATACGTGGTTTTAATATAATAAATGGCTCAGTGGGGACCATTGTAGTATACGTGGTTTTAATATAATAAATGGCTCAGAGGGTACCATTGTAGTATACGTGGTTTTAATATAATAAATGGCTCAGTGGGGACCATTGTAGTATACGTGGTTTTAATATAATAAATGGCTCAGTGGGTGCCATTGTAGTATACGTGGTTTTAATATAATAAATGGCTCAGTGGGTACCATTGTAGTATACGTGGTTTTAATATAATAAATGGCTCAGTGGGGACCATTGTAGTATACGTGGTTTTAATATAATAAATGGCTCAGTGGGTGCCATTGTAGTATACGTGGTTTTAATATAATAAATGGTTCAGTGGGTGCCATTGTAGTATACGTGGTTTTAATATAATAAATGGCTCAGTGGGTACCATTGTAGTATACGTGGTTTTAATATAATAAATGGCTCAGTGGGGACCATTGTAGTATACGTGGTTTTAATATAATAAATGGCTCAGTGGGTGCCATTGTAGTATACGTGGTTTTAATATAATAAATGGCTCAGTGGGTACCATTGTAGTATACGTGGTTTTAATATAATAAATGGCTCAGTGGGGACCATTGTAGTATACGTGGTTTTAATATAATAAATGGCTCAGTGGGTACCATTGTAGTATACGTGGTTTTAATGTAATAAATGGCTCAGTGGGTGCCATTGTAGTATACGTGGTTTTAATATAATAAATGGCTCAGTGGGGACCATTGTAGTATACGTGGTTTTAATATAATAAATGGCTCAGTGGGGACCATTGTAGTATACGTGGTTTTAATATAATAAATGGCTCAGTGGGTGCCATTGTAGTATACGTGGTTTTAATATAATAAATGGCTCAGTGGGTGCCATTGTAGTATACGTGGTTTTAATATAATAAATGGCTCAGTGGGGACCATTGTAGTATACGTGGTTTTAATATAATAAATGGCTCAGTGGGTACCATTGTAGTATACGTGGTTTTAATATAATAAATGGCTCAGTGGGTACCATTGTAGTATACCTGGTTTTAATATAATAAATGGCTCAGTGGGGACCATTGTAGTATACGTGGTTTTAATATAATAAATGGCTCAGTGGGTACCATTGTAGTATACGTGGTTTTAATATAATAAATGGCTCAGTGGGTACCATTGTAGTATACCTGGTTTTAATATAATAAATGGCTCAGTGGGGACCATTGTAGTATACGTGGTTTTAATATAATAAATGGCTCAGTGGGGACCATTGTAGTATACGTGGTTTTAATATAATAAATGGCTCAGTGGGTACCATTGTAGTATACGTGGTTTTAATGTAATAAATGGCTCAGTGGGTGCCATTGTAGTATACGTGGTTTTAATATAATAAATGGCTCAGTGGGGACCATTGTAGTATACGTGGTTTTAATATAATAAATGGCTCAGTGGGGACCATTGTAGTATACGTGGTTTTAATAATATAAATGGTTCGGTGGGTGCCATTGTAGTAAACACAGTTTTAGTATCATATATAGCTCAGTGGATATCATTGTAGTATACGTGGTACGAATATAATAGACCAATAAGATATAAAAACATTTTCTGAGGGAGATCAACATCAGTTATTGGAAATTTATATACAGGTTGTGCAGTATATTTTACTTGTAACGTTTGGCACGACTAAGATACATATGAGATACATTTTTATATAGATCATCATGATATATATATAATTATATATTTAAAGTCTCTAAATAATTTACACAAAAATCTCTAGATTAATTTCCGAACGTTGCGGTCTTGCGGCCTTCCTCAGCAGAAGTTTATTACATATATATGAAAAACAAACAACTTGACGTTACAAAGGAGATAAAAGAGTTTATAACGTTGATTTCGCGGAATTTTGTTTATGAAAAGTCAATGTCGATCCAATTTTGTGTTTAGGCCTAACGGCTCAAAAGTTTTAAGTTTTTTTTATCCAAAGTGATTCCTTAGTTTCTCTGTAAATTTTGTCACCGTTTCTGGTTTTCTCAATTCCTATGACTTTGAAATTTTTAACGCAATGGTTTTTCTGACAAAAATGTTTTGCAACAGGATCTTCCACTTTCTGGGTTCTTATTTTTGAAAAATTCCATCGTCGGCAGAATGCGGTAAGGACATATATGTCCTTCAAGAAAGAAATTTTCTTGACAAACAATTATTTACAATAAAGACCAATAAAAGGTTTATAGTTATAGTTTTGCAGTTTGTACATGTTGCTAAGTAATTTTCATAACAAGTCTTGACGTCATGAGCATGTTGACGTCATATGTTTTATGACGTCATACATTTTTCGGCGTGCTTGACTTCTCCTTCAAAATGGACGACGATTTCGACGATTATGGGTCAGATATCAGCTTATACGAGGAGAGTGATGAAGAAAGTGACGGGGAAAATGTTCAAGATTTAAACCCTACATATCTGTGGACAGTACAGAATTCTGACAGGTTTGAATTTCCACATGATATTGAACCTTTTGAGGAATCGAGTGGTCCAGTTAATCCCCCTGTTAGAACTTCTGAACCACTTGAATATTTCCAGTGGTTATCTTCTGATGACAATATATCAATTATTGATATTCTTGTTGAAGAAACGAATCGGTATGCACATCAAATTCGAAACAGTAACAACTTAAAACCAAATTCAAGATTAAAGAAATGGGAAGATGTAAGCCATGAAGAAATGTCAGCTTTCCTTGGACTTTGGTTATCCATGGGTATTCTCCGTAAACCCACAATGGCATCTTACTGGTATGAAAGTCAGCAGACCTGGTTATATAATACACCGACATTTACCAAGATAATGCGCCGTGACCGGTTCCAGATAATTTTGCAGTGTTTACATGCAAACAATAATGCAGGTGCTTTACCAAGGGGAAATCCAAATCATGATCCTGCTCATAAGGTTCGCAGAATTTTTGACTTGATAAATAAAGTTTTTAAGGAAAAATATGCGGCAGCACGAGATTTAACGGTTGATGAGAGCATGGTTGGACATAAAGGTCGTGACTACACTGTACAGTATATGCCAGCTAAAAAGGCTCATCGTTGGGGTGCAAAACTGTGGGTGCTTGCTGAGTCGGACACAGGCTACACTTTAAGCATAGATCTGTACGCTGGTATGTATCTCTAGAGAATCTGATTTTGTATAATCTCCTAATCATCTTTATATAAGATTTTAATTAATTCTATATGCATAAAGCTATAGCTCAATGAATGCATAACAGTGTTGTAGATGAAAAGATGTCGTGGTACAATCAATAAGATTATAAGTTTAAAACCCAGTAGGGAGTGAGAAGTAAATTTTAGAAGGATAGAATATTTATTCACAATATTTGCCAACCCCGACCCCTTCCCCTCTAAAACAAATAGTGTTCCTGTATGAACCATCTTACAGTCCATTCATTACTTCGCGCAACACAACAGTTTACTACATATATAAATTATTAAGCCATTCGACGATAATAAAACCAGATTAATTATTATAATTGAAAATTCTAGCTTGTAAAAAATGACTCTTCGTGTTTGTATCAAATATGTTCATCATTTTAAAATATGTATTTTTCTTGCCGTTGAAAATTGCTAGTTGCCCCCCCCCCCCCCCCCCCCCACAATAACCTTGTTATCTTTACATGTGGTTTTATTAAATTTATATTACAGGAAAACGAAACATTGCACAGAGAAACAGTGTACATGGACTTGGATACGATGTTGTTACCAAGTTGGTCGAGCCCTTCTATAGAAAACATCATCATGTAGTGGTTGACAATGGCTTTACAAGCCCACTTTTATGCCGTGACATGTTCGATAACCAAACATACTTGACTGGAACAGTTAGGGCCACCAGAAAGAACATGCCAAAAAGTTTCAGAAACATGAAATTACAGAAGGGTGAACGAATTGTTCGACAGTCCGGTGCACTAATGGCTCTAATGTATGGAGACAGGAAGACGGTGTGCCTTTTATCTTCTATATATCCTCCTAGGTAATACTAGTATGTAAATATATTTGTAATATTTGCTTTAAAAAATACTCGATCTATCTACATGTAGTTCAATTAAGAAGTTGGGTTGTCACACAATTTATGTTTTTGTTAAAACGATAATTTAAGCAAGAACTATAGACTGTCCTCGTTTTGATATACATTGTACATGTGTCTTAAAATAAATGTATGTACAATTACCATATAACTAATAATGTTTAATAACTCTTCTTTCAGGGGGACCCGGGTGGCTCAATGAGTTATGACGTTGCATCTAACAACTCATACAAGCCTATCACCAATACGGCGTGGGTTCGCGTCCGGCTTTGTAAATTACAAAAAGGGTGCACTCGACTCGCAAACTCATGTCATAAAGTTTACCAGTTGCTTGCCCATGGTCGGTGGTTCTCTCCGGGTACTCCGGCTTCCTCCAGTGGCTCCATCACTAAAACTGGTCGCCATGATATAGCTGAAATATTGCTGAAAGTGGCGTTAAAACACAAAAAATCAATCAATCAATCTTCTTTCAGTTTAGAAAATTATGCAAATTCAAGAGGTGTTGAACATGTTGTTCCAAAAACAGTTGTCATGTATAACAAATTAATGGGAGGTGTTGATATGGCGGACCAGTTGCTGACAACTTATGACCCAAATGTGAAGTCTGTCAAATTGTGGAAGAAACTTCTAATGAACGTACTTCTTAGAATCACTGGTAAGTCTAGCGAGATAAATTAATAAAATTCTTTTTGTAAAAAATAAAAATTATAAGCAAATGTCGATTCACTTCCAATAGATGATCCTATTATGGAAAAAAAGTAATGATATCGGAGATCGAAAAAATATATATTCATTAACATTTAGTTTTTATATCTTAGGTGATGGTTTGAATTTGAATAAATTACTTTGCATAGAAGTGAAAATCAAATGTCGGAACTAATTTAAGATTAATTTACTAGCAAATTAAAAAAAAATATATAGATTATTTATATTTCAAAATAAATATAATATTTCAGTAAACAGTTACATCGTGTACCTGCAAAATCGAGGACTTGTGAGGAAAATGTCAAGGTTAGAATTTACAAGTCAACTATACCAAGGGTTAATTGGAGATTATTCCTGTGAGAAGAAAAGGACTGGCAGGCCAAGTATTCATCCTGTTCCCCAGAGACTGACAGAACGCCATTTTATTAATCTAATTCCAAGTTAGTTTTATTTTATTTAACTTATAGTTTGAACAAAAATGATATGGGTGTAAATATTCTATGATTGCTTTTGCTGGAAAGACTCTGAAATACCGTCGGTGGATTTATTGGTGACTGGATTCTTCATTCAAATATTACAATGTCAGAGTGAAGGTTTTCAATTTATTCTAAGTCTTTCGTCCGTATAAAACATAGGATACAAGGTAATCGCACACCGGACACTAATTGATGGCAGAAGCGACACAGATGTATACAACTTCGAAACAACAACCTTCAGTGTCCGTTTTTTTTATTTAAGGCTTTTTTTACTTGAAGTAAACAGAGAACGGGTGCATTTTTTTTTCTATTTATAAAGTTGTGTGACTGACACAAATATCTAAAAAAAAGTGTTACAAAGGATTATAAAATAATTCGCAATACGGAATTAATTATTCAATTCAAATTGGTAAGATGATTGTAAAGAATGAAATAAAATTTCACCGTAAAAGTTGAAATAAACTTATACATTTTACCATACAGTTTTAAACTGAAAAACAATTGAATTAGTCGAAATAAAAATATAATTTGTTTACAATGATTCTTGGTAGTTTTTTTTTATATATAAATGTTTTGTCTTTTCCAGATCAAAAACGTAAAGTATGCAGAATTTGTAGTTCCAAAGTGAGAACATGGTGTCCTGACAATTTGTGTAACGTTGGATTATGCGTCGGAGATTGCTTCAAATCATTCCACACGAGGATAGCAGAAGAATGATTTGTTATAGTGAACAATTATATTAAGAACGGCCCGTTATTTATTAAATAAAGAAACGATCAGAGATTCTATTGAACATTTATTATTGGAATTCACGCGGAGAGATTGATGTATTTAGTGTTCAGAAATTTCTTATAATATATTTTTTTTACAGAAGAACTATCAATAAAGGGATAAAAACAGCTAAATTAGACTTAATTTTACTACAAGAGCCACAAATGTAAAAAAAAATCATAAATTTATCAAAATAACAGATTATGGCTACATTCAAATCAATACGACGTAAGTACAAACGCGTTGTAAAGGACGCACCGACTCCCATCAAATGAGCCGTTTTCCAGACGTTTTTGCACGATTTTTATGACGTTGAAAATAAACGTCGCATATGACGTTCGGTAAATTTGAAAACGTCGCACCAAAAGAGTTAAAAGTTAAATGGCCGGTCCCTAATAACAATTATCTGACATGTCAAAGAACGTATGTCCACTTTGATATCAAAATATATACATGTAAATGGATTTTTCTGATAATGATAATTAGCCATTAATAATACTAATAAAAAATCAATATAAATTCTCTGACTTATGCGATCTTATTGACAGTTGACAATACATTGCAACGCATAGTCAATTAAAACAATAACAAACATATAAGGTTTAAACAAACTTCAGCACTGAAAATATACGGAATACATGTATGTCAACTGTGCAACCAGTCTTAAAACAATACATATACTATTGTGTCCAGGTAAAAAAGATGACACTTTACATCTTTTTATGACTTATTAACCGAGTACACATTTACCGTACAACAGAAATCTCACTCTACTTTGGTTTACCTGTATACAAGGAGAATGGAGTTCGCAATTGGATAACTATTTCGATTATGAAATTTCATGTGTCCTAACTATTCATCGATTGTAATTAAGGAGTTGGCAAATTATATAGTTTTTATTAATTTTGTGTGAATAATTTGGTAAGTATTTCTTTAATTAATATACATGTATATTTTATCTAAACTAATCTTACTATGGTCGCTCATCTTTGTTGAAGTCTTCGGTAACATTTTAAAGCGAAACAATATGGAAATCAAGTTATCCTGAATATTCCTTAACATGAAATTAAATTTTGAAATTAAAGAATATTTAAATAAGGAATGAATTTAAAAAGTAGGTATAGAATTATTTCCTTCATCTTGTTTTCCGGTGTTTCCAAAGTCTGGTTACTTTAATAAACATTATTAAAATGATTAACTATATATCTGGCTAATTACTAATATAAATGAATCTACAATTTGTAAGTGCAATAATTATTATAATATAAAGAGACATAATTCTTTGGATGCTTGTAAGGCCTAGGTCAATTGTTGTTGTTTCGTGACAAATTGCCGATTTGAAGATACATTATAATATAAATTATAGTGACAAATATTGCTTGGTCACCATGATAATATACTGAGAACAATGTTTGTAAGTTGTAGTTAGAATGTATGCGTTGATTAAGTATAGTGGCGTAAAAATATTTGAATACTGTAAAAGTATTAGTATTTGCGGTGCTTTTATCTTCGCTATTTTCAGCGAAAAGCAATACACGTGAAAAACTCTCCACGTATATGGAGATTGAAACGCATAAATAACCCCCATGATTCAATAATAAGGTTCTGTAATGTTAATAGATTTGATGAGCACAATTCTTTAAAACATGAAGCAAATATTTATATTATTATTATTGGTATTTAACGCCACTTTCAACAATATTTGCTTTGGCCCATAACACTTGCGTGCTTGTTGAAGGTTATTCCAGAAAGGCGTCGTGCGCACTAAATTTGATATCTACATTTTTATTAACCACGAGACATTTTTTATTGAAAAGCCTGTACCAGGCCAAGAAAGTGAGCGCTGATATATATGTGTTTTTTGGGTATCAATTTCGTCTTTTTCTGCGATTTTTCTATTATATTTTGGAACTGTCGGTGTGGTATGCTTTGTTTTTCATTCTATATCATAATGGCGGTCAGTTTTGTTTGTGTGTGGAGAAAAGCCGGTATGCATTCACATGCAATCGGAGAAAACTATGGTGAAATAATTATGGATAATATCTAGAAAGCTGGCAGTTTAACTTTACATGATTTCTAGTAGGTATTTTTGTTGATTTAAAAACGTCGAGACATATCTAATTTTTATATTACTTTTTGGAATGACCCACATCATTCTAATGGCACATTTACTAAGCCAAAAAATTATTTTGTCTCGCGTCTTTATCGATATATGACTGAATGGAAGAATGAACTGCTAACCCTTCCTGGTCATCTGATTTCATCCCAGCTTATAGTGGGATTCCTGTTGCTCAATCTTTTGTTTTCTATTGAGTGTTTTGTAGATCATGTTTCTCCTTTTGTCTTTGTTGTCCTTTTGACCATTGTATTATCGATTCTTCTTTGAGTATTGGCTTCTGATTATATCTTTGGTATCTTCAAACTTCTCGTAGTAGAAAAAATACACCTTGAGGAAGGAAATATGAATCCGTGTTAATATGGCCATGTAAGTCCATGTGCTGATAGGACTTTGATGACGGGGTCATATGGTATTTGATCAAAGACAGCTTCTCATTTATCATCAAAACAAATAAAAAAGTACAAGACTGTCAAACAGTTTTCTGTCACAATTAGTTCTATTCATGCAACATATATAAAATTGTGTTACTGGAAATCTAGGGCGGTGTTACTGGAAATCTAGGGCGGTATTTCTGTCTTGTATATCTAATTTTAATTTTTGACTGGTTGAATCACAGACATATGCTGCCAAAAGGCCGGTTGTATAAACTAGAAGTGGAAACCTAAAGATTCGTGGACATTTTACTAGCTCGTCTTGTCTTTTAATAGTTTGTTTAATTGGAGAGTTGCCAGTGTTGAGATGTATTACATAAGAACTGGAAAATATATAAAATATATTTATTAGCTTTGACATATTAATTAAAAAGTATATATAAAAAAAAATTAATGCTTAAGATTCGTAATACAGAAACATTCGTGTATTTTTAAAGTAGCTGTTGTTAACACGGAATCTACTTTCTCGAAAGTGTTATTTTGTCATCATTTCTTAATAAAAAAAATTGACAAACCCCTTTCTCTGTAGACAGGAGTTATTTTGTATGAAATCCTAAATTTTACACTGAAGACTCCTTATAGCGAAGCAACAATTCATGATTAACAATTCATGAATAACAATTCATGATTAACAATTCATGATTAACAATGCATGAATAACAATTCATGATTAACAATTCATGATGCACGACATATGTAACCATTTTGAAAAGTTTTTAGCATTTGCAATCATCTTGAAATGTGGAAAGGGAAAAGGGGGTGTGGTGGGCTAATCCAGTCCCTGGAGGGGGAGGGGGAGGGGGTAGTTGTAATGATAGGGATGTGCAGCTGGGACTTCATATAAATACAGACCTATTGATATAAATACAGACCTATTGATATAAATACACCTATTGATATAAATACACACCTATTGATATAAATACACACCTATTGATATAAATACACACCTATTGATATAAATACAGACCTATTGATATAAATACAGACCTATTGATATAAATACACACCTATTGATATAAATACAGACCTATTGATATAAATACACACATATTGATATAAATACAGACCTATTGATATAAATACACACATATTGATATAAATACACACATATTGATATAAATACACACATATTGATATAAATACACACCTATTGATATAAATACACACATATTGATATAAATACAGACCTATTGATATAAATACACACATATTGATATAAATACACACATATTGATATAAATACACACCTATTGATATAAATACACACATATTGATATAAATACACACCTATTGATATAAATACAGACCTATTGATATAAATACACACCTATTGATATAAATACAGACCTATTGATATAAATACACACCTATTGATATAAATACACACATATTGATATAAATACAGACCTATTGATATAAATACAGACCTATTGATATAAATACAGACCTATTGATATAAATACACACATATTGATATAAATACACACCTATTGATATAAATACAGACCTATTGATATAAATACACACATATTGATATAAATACAGACCTATTGATATAAATACAGACCTATTGATATAAATACAGACCTATTGATATAAATACACACATATTGATATAAATACACACCTATTGATATAAATACACACCTATTGATATAAATACAGACCTATTGATATAAATACAGACCTATTGATATAAATACAGACCTATTGATATAAATACACACCTATTGATATAAATACAGACCTATTGATATAAATACACACCTATTGATATAAATACACACATATTGATATAAATACAGACCTATTGATATAAATACAGACCTATTGATATAAATACAGACCTATTGATATAAATACACACATATTGATATAAATGCACACCTATTGATATAAATACAGACCTATTGATATAAATACACACATATTGATATAAATACAGACCTATTGATATAAATACAGACCTATTGATATAAATACAGACCTATTGATATAAATACACACATATTGATATAAATACACACCTATTGATATAAATACACACCTATTGATATAAATACAGACCTATTGATATAAATACAGACCTATTGATATAATTTTCTTGAAACTAATGACATATTCCTATATCATATATAAACATTAAAAGAAATTTAGCTGGGAAGATAAGCTTTCTAACAAACAAGATCTACCGATTATATAACTGCGCTATCAATACATTTGTTATGTAAATAAATTAAGACCTTTCATATTTTTGATAGTAGCGACCTAAAGATATATTCCAAGGTAACAAAATAGCTACCCATTCTAGCAGCTCGTCTTAACACAAGAATAGGCACCGTGTTGTTGTTGTTTGTTTTTGTTTTGTATGTCTGCTGTATCTTGTGCCAATGTGTCATAGGATTGTCCATTTCTTATTGTTCCTTCAGTTTTCTCTGACGTTTATATATACATACTGTTATTCAATATATATAGGTTTACGAACAGCGTATATTTCTTGTACTGATGTCAAAGAATGTCATGAAGGGTTTTTTGTTTGTCTTTCTGATCGTTTGACCTTGACCGTACCTGATGAAGGTTATTCCAGAGACACGTAGTGCCCACTAAAGTAGTTACATATTTCTCACTTTTGAGACAGACCAGTTTCTATTTTTAGCGATGCGAGATTTTCTTATCTTGCACTATTACCAGACTAAAAAATCGGCGTGCGTTTTACCGGCAAAATGCATGCTGTACCGTTTATGACTCGGAGCCCCGTCAGCGAACGATTGAAATTTTACCCGAGGGTGTCGGAGATTTCCCTTTCTTCCGTAAATGGCCGTTTTCGGGTGAAGACGACCGAGGTAAGACGAGTCCACGTGCACTCGTCTTTACTCGTTGTGACAACCAATCAGAACGCCTCTAACAAGAAAAAAAATCGTTTAAATATATACCCTAAGCCGGGAATGTCACATTATATACCCTGTCTGATAGCTGAATAACAGATATATTACGGATTTAACCATTGTTTTTTTTTCAAATACAGACTCCAACCGTATTAAATATATTTGTGTCTTTAATTTTCATTTTTTCGTATTTCTAGATGTCCTTTTCCGTACCTTTGACGTCATTCTTCAATGACGTCAAAATATGTGTCACGTCATATTTCATGTATGGGGTGTCTCATGAAGGAAAATACTGTACTTTCAATAAAATATTAGTGAGAAAAGCTCAAATATCAGTAGAAAGCTACTTAAATTATTAGTCGGTGTCACAAAAGTCAATTTTATGTGATGTGTATTTCATAACGCTCAATGATATTGATCTGATAATTTATGCAAATTAGTTACTGATCAATGGCGGGCGTCTCTAGGAATTCGCGATAGTGAAAGTTGTTGGTTTACGAAAAAAATAGGTACTTACATGCGTTGTTGGGAAAGCTCGGGTGATCTTCCTCTCGTGATAGAAATTTTTGTGTCTTTTCGCTCGTTTCGCTGCGCTCCGCTCGCGAAAAGACATACAATTTATATCACTCGTGGAAGATCACCCGGTCTTTCCCAAGAACGTATGTAAGAACCTATTGGTCTTGCACTTTTGCCGGTGTTGAATTCTATATGTCTTTATTAAGGAGTATCCTATTCAAGTTTAATTTAAATTTGTTCGTAGTCATTGTATATCGTTAAACACCACATTATTATTATAGGGGACTGGGTGATCGAGCGGTTAAGATTGTTGACACCCACGTCTGACACAACTGACGTGTCTTCGCACCCCGATACTTTAGTGATACGTTATTCAGACACTATCCAATGTTGAGTTTTATCGGTCAGTTCGCTATGTCTGTCCAGACTTTCCTTCCTTAATAAATCTGGTTATCACAATATAGCTAAAGAATGCTGAAAGTGGCGAAAAAAACCAATAACCCTATCACAATCAATTATTATTATATGATGGCTTTCCCGTTAAGGACGTTCGGTTTTTCTTGACATTTTATAATTCAACGTTAGAGAAATCCGAAGAGGCAATCAAGAATGGACAATCCAGGCACTGGCAACATTGGGCACACAAAACACAGGACGAAGACAAACAAACATAAAAACACAAAATAGAAACACAAATAAGATGAGCAACATGGACCCCACCAAAAACTTTCAAATCCTTTATCTATGAGCGTACCTGAGGAAGATTATTTCATAACCGCGTCGTGTGAACTAAATTATTTATCTGCGTTTTTATTAAAAAATAGTCGTTTTTATACAGGTATCATTTTATACAGGTATCATTTTAGTGGGACAGACGTCTAGTATAATACATTGCAATTGAGAAGGAAAAAGCTGCTACGGGTCCTCGTTGTCATACATGTAAATGTAATATTTTTGGTTGAAATTGAGATTTGATTTTTGTCAAAACGTTTAAAATGGTTGTGACAATCGTCAAATTAAAATAAAAGTTAGAGAGAGAGAGAGGAGATAATTTGTTTTTCCTTTGACCCAAACATCATAAATATTTTTAAATTTCTAGTTTCCGTCATTAATGACCGATATGCAGATATTTAAACACCGTGGCGATTAAAAAATATTACGAATTTAACCAACTGGTAAAACACGCTAAGAATAGGAGATATGTGCTTAACCAATGGTAATATGTTAACCTTAATCGTCCTGTTGTCTAATTCCTCGTGATTTACTTTATACAAGAAACGGCTCTTTATTACATGTAACGTTTTTTTGTGACAACTTTTTTTACCTGATCACATTTGTTTCCTGAAAGGCTACTGAACTGACATGGAAAAAAACTTTCTTTGTCCGAAATAATTGACCTTTTACATGAAACAGGTGTTTTTATGTCGTCGAGTGATTTTAGAATGTTTATATGGGTACTTTATACTATGATTTAGTACTGTATAATATCGTACTTTTATTATTAGTACGACACCTTTGTTCTTTTTATTTTATTTCTTCAAAGCTAGAATGTGGATTAGAAAGATAAAAAAAATCAATACACCGATAGTATTAACAATAATGTTTAGAATATCAACTTGGATAATGCTTCTGATTACTCCTTTGATATCTTCAAAACAATTGTATTGAAAGTAAATCGTACCTATATATGAACAAAAGAGTTCCGCATCCTGAATCATACGCTACTCGTTTTCGTCTTTTTTGTTTGTTTTCCTTGTTTGTTTCTTGACGTCCAGCGACAACTATTTTATTGATATGTAGAACGTGAACAAATTCAATAATATCTAAATACATGTACTAGATAAACGATGGAGGAATGGCTACATGTACTAGATAAAAGATGGAGGGATGGCTACATGTACTAGATAAACGATGGAGGGATGGCTACATGTACTAGATAAACGATGGAGGGATGGCTACATGTACTATATAAACGATGGAGGGATGGCTACATGTACTAGATAAACGATGGAGGGATGGCTACATGAACTAGATAAACGATGGAGGGATGGCTACATGTACTAGATAAACGATGGAGGGATGGCTACATGTACTAGATAAACGATGGAGGGATGGCTACATGTACTAGATAAACGATGGAGGAATGGCTACATGTACTAGATAAACGATGGAGGGATGGCTACATGTACTAGATAAACGATGGAGGGATGGCTACATGTACTAGATAAACGATGGAGGGATGGCTACATGTACTAGATAAACGATGGAGGGATGGCTACATGTACTAGATAAACGATGGAGGGATGGCTACATGTACTAGATAAACGATGGAGGGATGGCTACATGTACTAGATAAACGATGGAGGAATGGCTACATGTACTAGATAAACGATGGAGGGATGGCTACATGTACTAGATAAACGATGGAGGGATGGCTACATGTACTAGATAAACGATGGAGGGATGGCTACATGTACTAGATAAACGATGGAGGAATGGCTACATGTACTAGATAAACGATGGAGGGATGGCTACATGTACTAGATAAACGATGGAGGGATGGCTACATGTACTAGATAAACGATGGAGGAATGGCTACATGTACTAGATAAACGATGGAGGGATGGCTACATGTACTAGATAAACGATGGAGGGATGGCTACATGTACTAGATAAACGATGGAGGAATGGCTACATGTACTAGATAAACGATGGAGGGATGACACAACAGAGCAAATCCCTTTAGACTGTCATTGGTTAAGTGTACAAAGTTGGCTAGGGACAAATGTAATCTATAGTAGTGGCTACAATGGTCCTCCTCTTTTTCGAAATCTACAAACGAAAACTTTAACATGCAGATTGACGAAGTCTACATCATACAATATGTTTTATTTACTTAAATATGATTCACTTATCAAATTATCATTCGGAGGAGGGCCCGGGTGGCTCTATGAGTTGAGTAGTTGGATTACCTAACAACTCATACAAGCCTATCACCAATACGGCGTGGGTTCGCACCCGGCTTTGTATATTACAAAAAAGTGTCCACTCGACTCGCAGCCGGAAGTGATAATGTTTAATAGTTGCTTGGCCATGGTCGGTGGTTCTCTCCGGGTCTTCCACCACTGAAATATTTTTGCTTGGTGTTGGGTTGTGGGTTCTTAACACCACTTTCAACACAAACATATCTTTACATCGCCTAATGTATAATTTCCTTATTATGTAATTACCTCATCCATGAGAAAACAAGCACAATAATATATTATTTATCAATTACAATTTCTGTATTTCATTCGTATAAAGCTGTGATTTCGATTCGTGTTCATGGCGAGGTGTACTCAACACAAAATTACGTGTAACGTTTGTCAGTGATTTGTGGCTGTGGTTTTCTCTTGGTACTCTAGCGTGCTTCCTCCACCAATTAAACTGACCAATAAGGTATAAAAAACAGAAATATTGTTGAAAGTGGCTTAAAACACCAATGACGTGTATCATCTACTCCTCTCACTTGGTCACCGACGCTTACGACAGGGTTCGGCTCTTGGTCAAAGACGCTTACGACAGGGTTCGGCTCTTGGTCACCGACGCTTACGACAGGGTTCGGCTCTTGGTCACCGACGCTTACGACAGGGTTCGGCTCTTGGTCACCGACGCTTACGACAGGGTTCGGCTCTTGGTCACCGACGTTTACGACAGGGTTCGGCTCTTGGTCACCGACGTTTACGACAGGGTTCGGCTCTTGGTCACCGACGCATACGACAGGGTTCGGCTCTTGGTCACCGACGCTTACGACAGTCTTCCAGGTCTACATGCATATCATTTATTCGCATGGGACCTAGGTGACCAACAAAACCCCTTGCCTAAATTTATACTCAAAAGCCATAAAATGGATCCGCGATTGGTATATACTGTAAAAGGACTAAGCTCATATATTCTGTTATATTCTTTATAAAAAAAATTCTGTCATATGTATAATATCCATTTATCTGATGATGCACAGTAAGAGGACACCATGGGGGTATTCTTGATAAACTTCTGTCACCAAATGTTATAAGAAAAAAAAACTATCTTGACTTGAAAGATACAAAAAAATTAATTATCTGACCCTGCAGTTTTAAACAAGCAATTTCGGTAAAATTTGAATAAGAAATACTGAATGTTCATGTTTAAGAAAAACCATAGCCCCCAAGTACATGTACATCTACTGTATATCGTGTACTGAACATATATAATCCAAAAAAAAAAACATAGTTATAACCGAAATATTTACAATATAATTTTTTTTGACCAAATCGTTAATTTTCCTTTAGGATAATTTATTGTATCCTTCTAAAAATACACCAGACGGACGATCTTAGTACTCAACTTACAGTTCATTTTGACACTTTTGACAGCCGGTGAGAAGGGACGAATTTATGTGCAAATAGATATATATTTATATTTTAGTTATTTTTACCTTTTATAGATGTGTTGGTATGATTAAGTGGACATGCGTCATCAGGAAATTATTTAAGTTTTATTATATATTGTTGATAATAATGAACGAAACGAACATTTTCCAGGTATAAATGGCCAATTAGAATAGAGGTCTTATAAATTAAACAAGATATAGAAAATAAAAGTTACATATAGGCGTTTTATTGTTCTCGTTATTAAATTAACAAAAACGTAAATATCAAATTAAGTGCACATGACGCGTTTCTGGAATAACAATCGGCAGGTACGCTGAAAACTAAAATATTTGAAAGCCAAATAATTTAAAAGTCTTTGCGAGCACGAAAACTAAAAGGCCTAAATAGGATAGCCGAAACCGGCTAAGGTCACATATGTCTGAGGGAGGAGAAATCTAGTTTTAATAATAATTACTTAATTTAGGAACTGTAAATATCGATAAAAATATATATACTAAAAATATATATAATAAACCATGTCGAACATTTTATTGATCTCAGAAAACTGGTATTAACGGGTACAATTTTAGTATGATTTTATCACAAGGCGGACCTACGACGAATGGGTGAATTTTCATTTCCGTGGAATGGAAAATGATACAAAAAAGTGTTTAATAAAATTAGGAATCTCCTTTTCAAAATAAACTAGACTTCATTTAGTATGCAAGAAAACACATTCCGGAATTTGTATATACAAGGACAAACGTGTTTAAGTAAGATTTAATTATGTAACATGTAAAAAAAAAAAACAAAAAAAAAACTAGGCCAATAAAATAATACAATTTTGAAATAGACATGATTTGAATTTTAATGATGTCTTGTTCGTTGAAGTAAACAAAGCATAATTAAAACATTGTTTTGACATGATGACAATAATTGTTTGTATTTTATATATTTACAGTACACGACCATTTAACTACGGAAGCGTATTAGGGCCACATTGACACTTTTTTATTTTTTATTTTTCACACTTTAAACTGTAAAATTCACACTTTAATCTGTAAATTTTACACTTTAATCTGTAAAATTTACACTTTAATCTGTAAATTTTACACTTTAATCTGTAAATTTTACACTTTAATCTGTAAAATTTACACTTTAATCTGTAAAATTTACACTTTAATCTGTAAATTTTACACTTCAATCTGTAAAATTTACACTTTAATCTGTAAATTTTACACTTTAATCTGTAAAATTTACACTTTAATCTGTAAAACTTACACTTTAATCTGTAAAATTAACACTTTAATCTGTAAATCTTGGATTGGACCCGGACCTGCCGAACACAATTTTGAAAGGGGACCACCTAAGGACCATTGTGACCAAGTTTGGTTTTAATTGGCCCAATAGTTTCATAGGAGAAGATCTTTGAAAGAAAAGTTTACGACGGACGAACGACGGACGAATGGACGGACGGACGACGGACGCAAAGCGATGGCAAAATATCACCCTGGCTACAGCCAGGTGAGTTAAAAAGAGTGTCAAACTCAAATTTGTCAGATTGCTCGTATGTTGAAATTCATATACCCCACCCAACGAAGTTGCGGAGGGTATAATGTTTCTGACCAGTCCGAGAGTCCATCGGTAATGTTTTTGTGAGCGATTCTCCTCTAAAACTATTGAACGGAATTTCTTGAAACATGGTAGTTTTTAAAGACATGATATGAAGATATGCGTATCGACAGGAAATTTTGATCCGGTTATTTTTCTAGGAGTTATGCTCCTTTGAACTTCGAAAATTCGAAATATATACTACTGAAACAGTTTGTGATCGCTTCTTCTCTGAAACTACTGAACGGAATTTCTTGAAACTTGGTAGTTATTATGGACATAATATGTAGATGTGCATAGTGATAGGAAATTCTTATCCGATTATTTTCCTAGGAGCTATGCCCCTTTGAACTTAGAAAATTCAAAATATTTACTACTCAGTTTGTGAGCACTACTTCTGAAACTACTGAACAGAATTTCATGGAACTTGGTAGTTATTATGGACATAATATGTAAACTAGTCATTTGTCTTTTGTTGCATTTTATTCATATTTGGTATCTTGATTGGCCATGATCTGAGCATGCGCATTTAATACCAATTTCACGGATGGTTGTTTTTTGCGATAGTTATAGCCCTTTTCATGTTCCCTTACGAGCTGCTGCTATAAATTATTTCCTTAATTAGCTATGTATAATATTTATATCTAATAATCTGTAATACATCGATTTCATCATTCCAAACGTTTCTTGATTTCAACACTCTTTACACTCGTTTATGCCTCTCCACCACGTTAAGTCCCACTATGATCTAATACTTTACTATACATCAACTTATGTAGAGCGAGTGGGGGTATCACAGCACGACAACGCGTGCAGTTTCATTTTTTTTCTGGATTATGCCCCTTCGAACTTATAAATTTCGCAATATAAACTACCGAAACAGTTGGTGAACGCTACTTCTCTGAAACTACATAACATAATTTTATGAAACTTGGTAGCTAGTAAGGACATAATATGTAAATGTGCATATTGACTGGAAATTCTGATATCTTGATTTTTCCAGGAGTTATGCTCCATTGAACTGTTGTCCCTTTTGAGTGTACAATATGTGGGTGCGTGTGGTATGTGAGCGTGTTCACTAAGGTTCTTTCATTGCTTATATAATATTCTTGTCATCATGGCAGACATGACTATTTTCAATCAAGGTGAGCGATTCAGGCTCCTAGGAGACTCTTGTTAGAATTCAAGACCTTATAAAATGAAGTTAACTAAGTTGTTATAACAAGTTATTATGAAAAGTTGTTATAACAAGATATTAAGTTGTTATAACAAGTTAGCCAAATTATAATAACAAGTTAGCTAAGTTGCTATAACAAGTTAGCTAAGTTGCTATAACAAGTTAGCTAAGTTGTTATAACAAGTTAGTTAAGTTGTTATAACAAGTTAAAAATAAAACTACCTATGGTACTAACATGCTTCCGTACGTAGCATTGTAACTGAACGGTCATATCATGGTGTTATGCATATGATACAGAAAAGGATGACTTGCTCAAGGTTGTAAGTCATAATAACTGAGATGTTAACAAGCGGCTCCTGGGAGCCTGAATCGCTAACCGGGATGTATATGAATATTAGTGGAACAGCAACAAACAAAATTGTAGAGATTTTATGAAATAAGAGTTTTCCCACATGGTTTCAATGACACCTTTGAAAGACCACATCTGCAACCGGAGCCTTCTGAGCAGCTCTAAAAGTTGACAGCTTAGAGAAACCATTGTTGTTAACAATCCTATAAAGTTTCAAAGCATTGGAGCCTAGCTTCAGATAGTTAAATTTTGAAAATTGGCCAATCAGAAGCTAAGATTGGCTCTGGTGGCCATCTTGTTCCATCAAATAGAACCAAAAATGGATCGTTTGTAGAGGTCCTCCCGTACACCATTCCTGCCAAGTGTGTGCCCCATTTTACTAAAGGTCGTAAGTCCTAAGTTCGGTTGTAACTCCCTATCATTCTATACAAATTATGACCGATCATAAGTCGTAAGTCCTTTAGTAAAACAGGCCCCATGTTACCATTTTACAGATTAAAGTAAATTTTACAGATTAAAGTGTAAAATTTACAGATTAAAGTGTGAATTTTACAGATTAAAGTGTAAATTTTACAGATTAAAGTGTAAAATTTACAGATTAAAGTGTAAATTTTACTGATTAAAGTGTAAAATTTACAGATTAAAGTGTAAATTTTACAGATTAAAGTGTAAATTTTACAGATTAAAGTGTAAAGTGTAAATTTTACAGATTAAAGTGTGAAAAATACAAATAAAAAAGTGTCAATGTGGCCCTAATACGCTTCCGTATTAAACAACTTAATTTCTCTAATAGAACTACATCTTTACACGGGGATACGGGGGAGAGTGTAGGTCAATAATGTAATTATAGACGCTATAATGTTCATCATCCCAGAATTTAAGGAAAAAGACGATTTAATAAAATGCAATCCATAGTTTCTTTTATTGATTACTCTTCTATGATTGTTTACCGCCTCCCCCGTAATTTAATAAATAGGACCGAGTGTGGAAAATCATAGGATCAATTGGTTTAATCTAAATACTATAAAATATAATTTTGTTCCTCCTCCGCTTAGTGCACAGCATCATCAATTAAGAGTAAATGATATTTGCTTGGTCAGTTTGAAAGTCTGGATAGTGTATCCAATTAGTGCGACATGGTACTTCGCAATCAACTGATTCAATGAGATAGCATTATTAAAAACTAAGCGAAATGTGTTTTTCTAGTACTAAGCGGAATGTGTTTTTCTAGTACTAAGCGGAATGTGTTTTTCTAGTACTAAGTGGAATGTGACTAAGTGGAATGTGTTTTTCTAGTACTAAGTGGAATGTGTTTTTCTAGTACTAAGCGGAATGTGTTTTTCTAGTACTAAGCGGAATGTGTTTTTCTAGTACTAAGTGGAATGCGTTTTTCTAGTACTAAGCGGAATGTGTTTTTCTAGTACTAAGTGGAATGTGTTTTTCTAGTACTAAGTGGAAATCATCATCATCTCCTCAAAATATAAATTGACTTGTTGTCGTCATGATGTAACTGAAAATTGCTCACTTGTCGTTACAAAATCATCCACTAACCTTTCCTTAATAACTAATTTAACCGTTCCCTACAAGGACCTCACCCTTTCGGAAATAAATCGATGACTATTTCAGACAATATGACATTTAATAAATTACTGTGAATATGTGTTTCTAGCATTAAATAATGCGTGTATCAGATTGGTTTTTTTTTAAACTCTGTTAACACTTTATATTACTACGTGTTCTATACTATAGTGCTGCAAGCAGTTTATTTACATGTCAAAGGAATGTGATGTGGACGTAAATATAAATAGTCTATGTAACCAGGACATACATTTAATAAATAATTGTCTTGTTATAAAATACGTGACAATTTTGTTGTACGAAGCCTTACCTTTTTTTAAAATTTTGGGTGGTGGTGGGCAAATATTTTGAATTCATCCCAATGTACATCACGTACTGACAATTAGGAGAAATACCAGGGAGCTAATTACATATTTATAATTAAGAAATAATTAATTAAAAGTGAATGTAAATAAACATAAAAGGAAACCGGAGTACCCGGAGAAAACTACCTACCTGTCGCAAGTCACTGACAAACTGTATCACACAATGCTGCATCGAGTACACCTCACCATGAGCGGGTTCGAACTAACAACTTTAGTGGTGATAGGCACTGATTGCACATGTAGTTGTAAATCCAATTACCTAGCGATCACAACCACGTCGTCCCCCTAAATCAAGGGACTTTGTCTCTCTGACCGTGTATTAAGATTTAACGATGATTTTTAAGGACATTTATAATATTTTACTTGTAGAGTTAAGTGAATCATCACATCATGCAGAGAAGACATGTTTAAGGTGAAACACTTGTGTCTTATCCATTTGATGTTGATAACCAAAAATAAAATATGCTTAATTCAAATCATCATGTAGTCGGTATATATTACATAAATTTAAGGGAGCCTTTCCCTTATCAAAAAATATTTAAAAAATGAGAACCTTTTATCGTTCATATAAACAACTTAATTAAATTAAAAAAAGAAGATATTGAACAGATATATCATGTTTGGGAGGGGTATTTGCGAAAAATACCAGTCGAGAGACGAAAAATTAAGTTTCAAATTTAGTCTCAAGACTGGTATTTTTCGCAAATACCCCTCTCAAACATGATATATCTGTTTAATTACACCGAATATTATTTAGAACACTGGCTAAATAATTAATACCTTTTGTTTGTTCAGGAATATTCCTTTTTATTGTTTGTAACTTGGCAGTTGTTAAATACTATAGGACGCTTTGAACTGTTCCCTTCAGCAGGTACAGTGGTAGTATTTCGATTTGTTTTGTTAGACAGTGGTTGAAGTATTCCGAATGAATTTGGCGGTTTGTGGCACGTGAGGGTAAAAAAGTGAAATACGTTTCCGCAAATACCACGACAGAGGGAAAAAAGTTAAATCCTTTACTTCGGGTTTCAAATTTGATTAATCATGCTACTTTACATATAAAGGTAAAGAAGAAATATTCCGAATGAATTTGGCGGTTTGATGCACGTGAGGGTAAAACAGTTATATCCTCATGCAAATAAAATGGTAAAAATGAACGAAATTAATCCTAAATATGAAAATACACGACAAATACACCGGCTATTAACCAATCAATATCCAGGATTCTTATATAAGACGTAATTAACAAGAAAATAATAATATGTGCTTTTTACCTGCAAATTAACAAAATAACGTTTAAAAATTACGACTCAAGTGATATTATTAAAAAAAAAAAAAATACAGAACAATATATACCATTGTTACATATATCTGACGGGAAACCAAGAAAAAAAAAGACACACAACTATGGACCTACAGGTCACATCTAAGACAAGTGAACATTTATGTTACTAGTTAGCCACGTAACATCAAGAATGATTGAAATATGTTTTATTTGTCAGAATATTTAGGTTTTTATGTTTCTCTTTCCTTTAGCAATATATTTCTTGTGTCCATGACACTTTGTTTTTATTAGTAATTGTTCGTTCTTCATTTTAATTGCCTTGTGTTGATGTTGCGTGTTTTGTTAATACATGTATGTTCTGGAGTGTGAACAGGACATTTAACCAGTGCCTGTATATTATACGTTCATGTTCAGGAGTGTGAACAGGACATTTAACTAGTGCCTGTATATTATACGTTATCAGTCTAGGGGGTCGGACATGGCGCTTTCACACACAACTGGACCTGTTAAGCGATAAAATGCAAGCCGAACCTTTTGACACTCCAACGATATTCGACACTATTCTAGACAGACAATGTTTTTATCTAATCGTTCTAATATTAATACATATGACTTCATTCAAAGAAAACCAGAAATATGTAGATATAACCATCGTGTTAAGGACAGTGCCATTGATTTTCTACTTCAACGTGATGCAAATCTGTTTCTAATAACGAAGATCTACATCACACTCACATAACAATAACAATAGAGTAGGACTGTATCAAATCTTTAAAACACCATAATGTGAAATATAAACCGAGAGCATGTACAATATTCTTAAACTCTGTGAAATCCACATTTGGAACTTCTGAATATTCTATTAAAACTAAGACAAAGGAAAAAAGAAATTGGGGGAAATTAAAAAAAAAGATTGATTTAACAACGACTGACACTTCGAGAGACGAAACTATAGAAAACGTATGAGAAAATTCCCAAAAAGTTGAACTAATCACAATTTCCATGACCTCAAATTAGTAGAAAAAAGATACAAAAAAGTGATGAATGAAGATATTCTTGTGCACAGAAGAAAATCATCAAGGGAAATAAATAATCTGAAATCAAGTAATTTACATTCCTAATGACAAGCTATGCGAAATATTTTCAAAAAGTTAAATGAAAAACTACATGAAAACCTCATAAAAATCTTGTCTGTCGACCCAGGTTCTGTAAATAAGCTTAATGAAAACATAAGCATGAAAATGTCGAATGAAGAAAAATATATATTCTTTAAAAAAAACCCACCACAAAACCAACAACAAAGCCTGTGGGGAATGAATATATTAAAATCAACAACAAATATATTTATAGAAAATGCGGCGTGTTTCATTTGGGCGGAAACAAATCTTTGGCTGGATCGAAAAATGTACGATTGGGCGGACATAAAATATATCAACAGGATGGACTTTGGTAGTTTTACCTGTATGGTCCAGCATCAGTATAAACGAAATTCAAAAAATATTAATTTGATTACCGGTAATTAGGTTACAAAATTTAAAACACATTAAGAACATAGCTTCAACTTATATAAAATGTGTCTATTCAACTAAAAACATAAATATAATCGTCTACTGAGAGGTCACTTATGTTCTTCGTAAAATTACATATCTGTTCTTTCTGGGAATTTATAACCAACACATTTAATAAAATCTTTTCCGCTGATCTTTCCCGATGTAGGGTTTCTGTAATGTTCCAGTCAGAATCTGATCTTGTCTCTATCTACTCGCCGTGAGGTAGTTTCTGTACTGTTCCAGTAATAATCTGACCATGTCTCTATCTACTCGCCGTGAGGTAGTTTCTGTACTGTTCCACTCAGAATCTGATTTTGTCACTATCTACTCGCCGTGAGGCAGATCCGACCTTGTCTCTATCTACTCGCCGTGAGGTAGATTCTGTACTGTTCCAGTAATAATCTGACCTTGTCTCTATCTACTCGCCGTGAGGTAGTTTCTGTACTCTTCCACTCAGAATCTGATCTTGTCTATATCTACTCGCCGTGAGGTAGTTTCTGTACTGTTCCAGTAATAATCTGACCTTGTCTCTATCTACTCGCCGTGAGGTAGTTTCTGTACTGTTCCACTCAGAATATGATCGTGTCTCTATCTACTCGCCGTGAGGTAGATTCTGTACTGTTCCAGTAATAATCTGACCTTGTCTCTATCTACTCGCCGTGAGGTAGTTTCTGTACTGTTCCACTCAGAATCTGATTTTGTCTCTATCTACTCGCCGTGAGGTAGTTTCTGTACTGTTCCAGTAATAATCTGACCTTGTCTCTATCTACTCGCCGTGAGGTAGTTTCTGTACTGTTCCACTCAGAATCTGATCTTGTCTCTATCTACTCGCCGTGAGGTAGTTTCTGTACTGTTCCACTCAGAATCTGATCTTGTCTCTATCTACTCGCCGTGAGGTAGTTTCTGTACTGGTCCAGTAAGAGTCTGATCTTGTCTCTATCTACTCGCCGTGAGGTAGTTTCTGTACTGTTCCAGTAATAATCTGACCTTGTCTCTATCTACTCGCCGTGAGGTAGTTTCTGTGCTGTTCCAGTAAGAATCTGATCTTGTCTCTATCTACTCGCCGTGAGGTAGTTTCTGTACTGTTCCAGTTATAATCTGATCTTGTCTCTATCTACTCGCCGTGAGGTAGTTTCTATACTGTTTCACTCAGAATCTGATCATGTCTCTATCTACTCGCCGTGAGGTAGTTTCTGTACTGTTCCAGTAATAATCTGACCTTGTCTCTATCTACTCGCCTTGAGCTAGATTCGGTACTGTTCCAGTAATAATCTAACCTTGTCTCTATCTACTCGCCGTGAGGTAGTTTCTGTACTGTTCAACTCAGAATCTGATCTTGTCTCTATCTACTCGCCGTGAGGTAGTTTCTGTACTGTTCCAGTAATAATATGACCTTGTCTCTATCTACTCGCCGTGAGGTACTTTCTGTACTGTTCCACTTAGAATCTGATCTTGTCTCTATCTACTCGCCGTGAGGTAGATTCTGTACTGTTCCAGTAAGAATCTGATCTTGTCTCTATCTACTCTCCGTGAGGTAGTTTCTGTACTGTTCGAGTAAGAATCTGATCTTGTCTCTATCTACTCGCCGTGAGGTAGATTCGGTACTGTTCCAGTCAAAATCTAATCTTGTCTCTATTTACTCTTCGTGAGGTAATTTCTGTACTGTTCCAATCAGAATCTGATCTTGTCTCTATCTACTGGCCGTGAGGTAGATTCGGTACTGTTCCAGTCAGAATCTGATCTTTTCTCTATCTACTCGCCGTGAGGTAGTTTTTGTACTGTTCCAGTAAGAATCTGATCTTGTCTCTATCTACTCGCCGTGAGGTAGTTTATGTACTGTTCCAGTCAGAATCTGTTCTTGTCTCTATCAACTCGCCGTGAGGTAGTTTCTGTATTGTTCCAGTAAGAATCTGATCTTGTCTCTATCTACTCGCCGTGAGGTAGTTTCTGTGCTGTTCCAGTAAGAATCTGATCTTGTCTCTATCTACTCTCCGTGAGGTAGTTTATGTACTGTTCCAGTAAGAATCTGATCTTGTCTCTATCAACTCACCGTGAGGTAGTTTATGTACTGTTCCAGTCAGAATCTGACCTTGTCCTCATCAACTCACCGTGAGGTAGTTTCTGTACTGTTCCAGTCAGAATCTGATCTTGTCTCTATCTACTTGCCGTGAGGTAGTTTCTGTACTGTTCCAGTAAGAATCTAATCTTGTCTCTATCTACTGGCCGTGAGGTAGTTTATGTGCTGTTCCAGTAAGAATCTGATCTTGTCTCTATCTACTCGCCGTAAGGTAGTTTCTGTACTGTTCCAGTAAGAATCTGATCTTGTCTCTATCTACTCGCCGTGAGGTAGTTTCTGTACTGTTCCAGTAAGAATCTGATCTTGTCTCTATCTACTCGCCGTGAGGTAGTTTCTGTACTGTTCCAGTAAGAATCTGATCTTGTCTCTATCTACTCGCCGTGAGATAGTTTATGTACTGTTCCAGTCAGAATCTGACCTTGTCTCCATCAACTCACCGTGAGGTAGTTTCTGTACTGTTCCAGTAAGAATCTGATCTTGTCTCTATCTACTCGCCGTGAGGTAGTTTCTGTACTGTTCGAGTAATAATCTGACCTTGTCTCTATCTACTCGCCTTGAGCTAGATTCGGTACTGTTCCAGTAATAATCTAACCTTGTCTCTATCTACTCGCCGTGAGGTAGTTTCTGTACTGTTCCAGTAATAATCTGACCTTGTCTCTATCTACTCGCCGTGAGGTACTTTCTGTACTGTTCCACTTAGAATCTGATCTTGTCTCTATCTACTCGCCGTGAGGTAGATTCTGTACTGTTCCAGTAAGAATCTGATCTTGTCTCTATCTACTCTCCGTGAGGTAGTTTCTGTACTGTTCGAGTAAGAATCTGATCTTTTCTCAATCTACTCTCTGTGAGGTAGTTTCTGTACTGTTCCAGTCAGAATCTGATCTTGTCTCTATCTACTCGCCGTGAGGTAGATTCGGTACTGTTCCAGTCAAAATCTGATCTTGTCTCTATTTACTCTTCGTGAGGTAATTTCTGTACTGTTCCAATCAGAATCTGATCTTGTCTCTATCTACTGGCCGTGAGGTAGATTCGGTACTGTTCCAGTCAGAATCTGATCTTTTCTCTATCTACTCGCCGTGAGGTAGTTTTTGTACTGTTCCAGTAAGAATCTGATCTTGTCTCTATCTACTCGCCGTGAGGTAGTTTATGTACTGTTCCAGTCAGAATCTGTTCTTGTCTCTATCAACTCGCCGTGAGGTAGTTTCTGTACTGTTCCAGTAAGAATCTGATCTTGTCTCTATCTACTCGCCGTGAGGTAGTTTCTGTGCTGTTCCAGTAAGAATCTGATCTTGTCTCTATCTACTCACCGTGAGGTAGTTTATGTACTGTTCCAGTAAGAATCTGATCTTGTCTCTATCAACTCGCCGTGAGGTAGTTTATGTACTGTTCCAGTCAGAATCTGACCTTGTCTTCATCAACTCACCGTGAGGTAGTTTCTGTACTGTTCCAGTCAGAATCTGATCTTGTGTCTATCTACTTGCCGTGAGGTAGTTTCTGTACTGTTCCAGTAAGAATCTAATCTTGTCTCTATCTATTGGCCGTGAGGTAGTTTATGTACTGTTCCAGTAAGAATCTGATCTTGTCTCTATCTACTCGCCGTAAGGTAGTTTCTGTACTGTTCCAGTAAGAATCTGATCTTGTCTCTATCTACTCGCCGTGAGGTAGTTTCTGTACTGTTCCAGTAAGAATCTGATCTTGTCTCTATCTACTCGCCGTGAGGTAGTTTCTGTACTGTTCCAGTAAGAATCTGATCTTGTCTCTATCTACTCGCCGTGAGGTAGTTTCTGTACTGTTCCAGTAAGAATCTGATCTTGTCTCTATCTACTTTCCGTGAGATAGTTTATGTATTGTTCCAGTAAGAATCTGATCTTGTCTCTATCTACTCGCCGTGAGGTAGTTTATGTACTGTTCCAGTCAGAATCTGACCTTGTCTCCATCAACTCACCGTGAGGTAGTTTCTGTACTGTTCCAGTAAGAATCTGATCTTGTCTCTATCTACTCGCCGTGAGGTAGTTTCTGTACTGTTCCAGTCAGAATCTGATCTTGTCTCTATCTACTCGCCGTGAGGTAGTTTCTGTACTGTTCCAGTCAGAATCTGATCTTGTCTCTATCTACTCGCCGTGAGGTAGTTTCTGTACTGTTCCAGTCAAGATGTGATCTTGTCTCTACCTACTCGCCGTGAGGTAGTTTCTGTACTGTTCCAGTAAGAATCTGACCTTGTCTTCATCAACTCACCGTGAGGTAGTTTCTGTACTGTTCCAGTCAGAATCTGATCTTGTGTCTATCTACTTGCCGTGAGGTAGTTTCTGTACTGTTCCAGTAAGAATCTAATCTTGTCTCTATCTATTGGCCGTGAGGTAGTTTATGTACTGTTCCAGTAAGAATCTGATCTTGTCTCTATCTACTCGCCGTAAGGTAGTTTCTGTACTGTTCCAGTAAGAATCTGATCTTGTCTCTATCTACTCGCCGTGAGGTAGTTTCTGTACTGTTCCAGTAAGAATCTGATCTTGTCTCTATCTACTCGCCGTGAGGTAGTTTCTGTACTGTTCCAGTAAGAATCTGATCTTGTCTCTATCTACTCGCCGTGAGGTAGTTTCTGTACTGTTCCAGTAAGAATCTGATCTTGTCTCTATCTACTTTCCGTGAGATAGTTTATGTATTGTTCCAGTAAGAATCTGATCTTGTCTCTATCTACTCGCCGTGAGGTAGTTTATGTACTGTTCCAGTCAGAATCTGACCTTGTCTCCATCAACTCACCGTGAGGTAGTTTCTGTACTGTTCCAGTAAGAATCTGATCTTGTCTCTATCTACTCGCCGTGAGGTAGTTTCTGTACTGTTCCAGTCAGAATCTGATCTTGTCTCTATCTACTCGCCGTGAGGTAGTTTCTGTACTGTTCCAGTCAGAATCTGATCTTGTCTCTATCTACTCGCCGTGAGGTAGTTTCTGTACTGTTCCAGTCAAGATGTGATCTTGTCTCTACCTACTCGCCGTGAGGTAGTTTCTGTACTGTTCCAGTAAGAATCTGATCTTGTCTCTATCTACTCGCCGTGAAGTAGTTTCTGTACTGTTCCAGTCAGAATCTGATCTTGTCTCTATCTAATCGCCGTGAGGTAGATTCTGTGCTGTTCCAGTAAGAATCTGATCTTGTCTGTATCTACTCGCCGTGAGGTAGTTTCTGTACTGTTCCAGTAAGAATGTGGTCTTGTCTCTATCTACTCGCCGTGAGGTAGTTTCTGTACTGTTCCAGTCAGAATCTGATCTTGTCTCTATCTACTCGCCGTGAGGTAGTTTCTGTACTGTTCCAGTCAGAATCTGATCTTGTCTCTATCTACTCGCCGTGAGGCAGATTCGATATTCAATGCGTGAACTTTGATATGCGTTGTGGATGGATGTTCAGCAGAACACTGTTAGTTAGAATTGTTATGAAAGTATTCTGGACCATTGTTTTAAGCTTTGTGCCGAAACTGCTTACCCACTACGAAGGCGGAAATCAAGATTTCTATGTGGCATAAAATTTGACAATGCAATCGGCAAATTCTGAACAACTACTGTCTTTAGGCGTATCTGACACCTGAAAAAATAAAATCTAAATAAGATCTTAATATCCGCCCAAATGAAAGAAGCAACAATTTTGGAAATCTGTCCAAAAGTAAGGCGCCCAAGTTATGAGCAATTATTTAATATTATTTTTCAATCGGGCATTGATCCAGATAACTGCCTTATGGGTAATATAAAACCAATTTACAAAAACAAAGGTGATAAACTGGATTAAAAAAAATATAGGCAAATTACAATACTTATCTGTTTCGAACAACGTTTTACTGCAGTCCTGAGTGAACAGATGACAAAATACTTTGATGATATGTTTTTTATTCTAGATGAAAATCAATGTGGGTTTCGAAAGAGTTACTCTACGCTTGATAACTTGTTTTTACTTTGTAACCTTTTTGAAATTCTCAACAACAACAAAAAAACACACAATGATTCGCACTTTTATTGATTTTTAGAAAGCTTTCGACAAAGTTTGGAGAGATGAGCTTTCGTACAAGTTACTCTTAAATAACATGAATGGTAAAATGTATAATATAATTGTTAATCTGTAAAGTGGTACACAATCTTGAATTTCTTATAATGATTGTAAGTCAGATTTTGTTCCATGTAGCAATGGTGTACGTCAATATGTAAATTGACCTCTCTTTCTTTTTGCCGTGTTCATGAATGACATGGAATCACACTTGGCTAACTGCAATTTAAATGGATTACAAACGATCTCTAATGAAATTGAATTCCAACTTGGTAGATATCTGAAGCTTTTTGGTAATTTTATATGCTGAAGATTATGTACTGATGACACAATCATAAGCTGTAAAGTGAATACATATAAACGTAGCTATGGTTTTTTCCAGAGGTAAACTCCCAAGGAATTAACTTTTCATTATATGGAGAAAAACTAGAAATAGTCAATAGTTTGCAATACATTGCAGTTGTATTTAGGAATATAATTATCTAGGACTGGAAACTTTAAAAGAGCAAAGCAATCTATAGCTGACAACACTACTGTTGCGTTTGACTAATACTTAAAAACGGGCAGAAAACATGGTCGTTCAGTAAAGATTCAACTGGATTTATTTGATAAAATGGTTAAGCCAATTTTACTATATGGATGTGAGGTATGAGGTTTCAGTAATAACAATGTTATGGAGAGGATTTATATAGGCTATTGCCTGCTATCCAATCCATTTCATTTATTTATGAATGAAATATGTTTAAAATGAAAATGTAATTGAAAAAGTCCATTTGAAATTCCGTAAATTACTGCTTCATTTAAAATCATCTACACCATCATATATGATATATGGTGAATTTGGGAGATATCCTTTGGAAATAGATATTAAAAGTAGAATTATATCATTATAGGCTAGAATACTCTCTGGAAAAGAGATAACATTAATGTTATCATAAATATGTCAATCACAAACGGCGAACAGTTTACGTGGCTAGATCATGTAAAATAATCTAATTGAAGGTGGCTTCGCATATATTTGGAACACATAAACCTTTGTTAACTCAAACTGACTTCGCTTTAGAATTGCTTGAAATCGAGTTCAATTTGAACAACAATTAGCATTCGTTACTAGACGATGCATCAAATGCTATAAATTACAGATTGTTTAAACATTATTTTGTTTTGGAAGTATACTTTGATATTTTCCATAATAAGAATGTGGTAGATTTATGTAGATTTAGAAAAACAAACCATAAAATACTTATTGAAATTGGTAGCTAATAAAAATGAACTCGGTGATGAATTACACTATATTTTAGATAGCCAATTCTTTGGACAAAATCGAAAGATATACATACCAAAGTATTACTACAGTAGACCAAATGTTTTAAAATATAAATTACAGTTGTCTTCCAAAAGGAAATTAGAGCTGACCAAGCTTAGCAAATTCATTAAGCACATGCATACTCGAGGCTTAACATCTTGAATAGTTCATCTTTGTACGTCCCCCCCCTCCCTCCCCCCCCCCCCCCCCTAATTTCTTCTTCTTCTTCATTATTTAAGTACTAAATACATGTAATTGTATATTGTATATATTGTACATATGGATTTCTCTATACCTTTTCAAATTATGAAAGTTTTTGAGAATAAAACATATATAGTTATTCACATGACTTACACGTGACATTATAATTATATATACAATATACGTACATTGTCGGTAAATATAAAATTTATTTGTACGAGATTTAGAAACAGGCAGAATATCGAGACTTCGGCAAGCTTTTCATGCCTGTTTCGCAGCGAGTATTAACGACAATGTACGTATTTTGTGTTTATCCTGCAATGTCAAAAAAGTCGGAAAACTTGTCAGATTTAGACAAAAAGGACAGAAACAACGTCATTCCTCGCCTTTCATAAATGTTGTCATGGGTGTCTTCTTCGTGGTTCGCGTTACATTAGTACCAGTTTCATACTTGTCTGCGCCCTCCGCAGTACATAGCTACAGGGTACCAGGAAAGTTTATTCTTAGGATGAAAAGTTTATTCGTATAGTACGAAAAGTTTATTCGTCTAGTACGAATAAAGCAAAAATTTATTCGTATAGCATATTTGTACAGCAAATGTACTGATTGCAGGATAAAATCATATACGTGGTTCGAAAATGGAAAGAAAGACAACTCTAATTAACCAATGTGACTAAGCTTGTGAACTGACTTTTTTGTGTATTTGGGTTCATAAAACTAGTTTAACACTGCCACTTTTGATTGAAGTTATCGTTCCCTCATTCAATTGATAGGCAATAATATTTATTATTAACAAGGAGAGGGACTTGTATATATCTATAAATTCTAAACCATTTCAAAATATCTGTAATCTTTTTTTCACTTTTCCCACTTTAAGCTCTATGAGTTTTTATTTAACTATTTATTTAAAGGAACCACTGTTTGCAAGTAAACCATTGTTTGACTTAGACTATAAGCAAATCATGAGAAAATAAAGAGACGGTTCAAATCTAAAAAGACGAACTTATTACATTCAGAGCTAAGCGACGTTGAAAAGATATATTAAAAAAAAAAAAAAAAATTAAGATTATTCTCAAAATATGTAAAATAAAACCCAGATAAATTATATTCTGCAAACCCAAAGGATTTTTTGGAAATGATTAAATAATGGGAAGAAAAGAAATCAACTTTTCGACTTTTTCAAAGAATTAAATTCTGATTTAGAAGATAACGGCTACGAAGGTCAACTTGATATTGATGAAGGAACTTTAGTGCAAATTAATAACCATGCTAACAAGGATGCTACCGAACCAAGTAATAAAGCTACAGCCCAGATTTAGATATCTCGTATCTGCGTATATTATTTCATAGTTCTTAGCTGTTGCTTACATTCTGGTATATAAATCATAAAAAGATCAGAGGAAAAGAATGCATTCATGTTACAAATGTAGATTGTATAATGTTTTATCCTATAACCATCAAGCACAACATCCACAATAAATGAGTAAGACACAAATCAAACATAAAACAACATTTATATATTTTATATATAACTTTATTGATGACAGGCCATTTTTAAAATTCAATAAGAGTCAAGAGGAGCTAATTGTTATTGTACTTGCGAAAGATGCAAATACACTAAAGTATTTAGCCACTGCGCTGCATCATCTTTATTTGGTGCTGAATTCGGAAACCAGTCGTCGATCTTTGTCTGGTCCTGAATTTAGAAACCAGTCGTCGATCTTTGTCTGGTCCTGAATTTAGAAAACATTTGTCGATCTTTGTCTGGTCCTGAATTTAGAAAACAGTTGTCGATCTTTGTCTGGTCCTGAATTTAGAAAACAGTTGTCGATCTTTGTCTGGTCCTGAATTTAGAAAACATTTGTCGATCTTTGTCTGGTTCTGAATTTAGAAAATAGTTGTCGATCTTTGGGTACCTATAAAGTGCGAAACGAAATAGAAACGAAACGAAACGAAACGAAACGAAATCAACGAAAACGAAACGAAACGAAACGAAACGAAACGAAATCAACGAAATGGAAACGAAATGAAACGAAACCAACGAAAGCAAAACGAAATAGACTGATATGAAGAAAATGGAAGGAAAAAAATAAAAGACAAAACGAAATAAAGAAATAAAAAAAAGAAGATAATTCGATTTTTTAAATACAATAATTTTGATTAATTATAACCCATCTTGCATGTCTGTCCGTTACAGTACTCCTCACGTACATTACCCGCAACTCAATTCAAGCCGGGTTTGCTTGCCGACAAACTTTCAAAAGTTCAAATGTCATATTTTTATTTGTGTTTGTGTGTGTGTCAGTATTTATGAATTATAAGGTTTCTGGAGTGGGCATATAGAAAAAATGGGGGATATGAGGGGGTATTTTCATAGATTGGGATATTGAGGGTTCATTATAACATTTTAAACGTCTGATTTAATTACGTTTTTCGTTTGTATTCTACATAAATTTGCCCCCCCCCCCCCCCCCCCCATTTGTCAATATGACGGAACTATTAACGACTGTCATACAAGTGGGAGGTTTGACATGTACCGATTGTTTTTATACTTGGTAACGTCTTAGGGTTAGACGAGTGGCTTCTGCCTATCTGCTATCAGAACCCACCATTTTCCTGTGAAAATGCCAGTACCAAGTCAGGAATGTGTTGTTTTTCAGTTGTTCCGTTGATTGAAAACTCAGATGGTTGAGCTTCTTATCGGTTTTGTCTGTTTTTGTGGACATTCCCTTTTGAATGCGCTTTGGAGTACGGTACCATTGTTATTACTTTTATTCGGTAGTGTGCCAACAGATCTGGCGTAATGTCTTACCGTTGTTCTTTCCGAGATATACAGGGGTCAAAAAGACCCAACACTATAAACCTTTTATTTCAAATCCTATTGTTCTGTTTTGAAGAACTAAAAAGGATCAAAGGGAAAAAAGGTACTTTTACAAGATATGTAGATTTTTTTTAAATTTCTAAAGTTAATTTTTTGATACATCCGCCAAAAAAAGATTGGGGTATATAGGACTTCTGCCGTCCGTTCGTTCGTTTGTCCGTCCGGTCGTCACACTTTTTCGTCTCTCCGACACACTTTTAAATTTTGCTCGGACGGGGGTATTTATTAGTGAACTTTAATTACTGCACTTCTGTTATTTTAATTCCTCTCCTTTCACAGAGTTCGCGAAATGTGTCAGTCCTGTCAGACATGACCAGCAAAATTTGGGCAGATTTTGCTAAGGACTGACACAAGATTGGTATTTTGCAATAGAAAATTAATGAGGACTGATATTTTTTTCACTAGGACCACCAAACCCATATGCAATTTCGCGAACTCTGCTTTCAACAGACTTGACGTTGCTCTTATGGTTCCCAAATTTAAAAGAAGCCACTAAGTGAAAAGGACAGACTCCCGCTGAATAAATGCATAGTATTCTTGTTCAATGGTTATCAAATCCTGTCCTCTCCTGATGAAAGACAGACATGTGTGGGAAGTAATCTAGCATCGTAATTTTGAAAATAGGTTTGATTTCTTTTAGGCCCCTATTATTTTTTTTTCCATTTTCTATTTCGTTTTGTTTTCGTTGATTTCATTTTGCTTTCGTTGGTTTCGTTTTATTTCGTTTTCATTTCGTTGATTTAGTTTCGTTTCGTTTCGTTTTCGTTGATTTCGTTTCGTTTCGTTTCGTTTCGTTTCTATTTCGTTTCGCACTTTATAGGTACCCGTCGATCTTTATTTAATTTACGATTTATTTCATAATTTTGATATATTTTGTTATTTAGTTTCACATATCTTGTCATGTGTTGTAGACATTGATTGTAATTTATTGTATATCTTTGTACCATGCTTTGGGGGAATTTGCTGTGCCTAATAACAAATACCCCACTGTTTGAACAGTTCTACATTCCAAACACACAAATATATGACTGATGACTTTTCTGGCTTGGTATATGTCATCCGCATTGCGATAAACGTATGATGACATTCTGCTCTTCTCCCGCTGAGACAGGTTTAATTCCTAAAGTTTATATTATAGGCTTCATCTCGATAGACAGTTCTTCAATTGCTGCTCCAAACTATCATATATTGTTCTGCTTTTAGTCTGAATGCAGTTCTTATGATGTACCCAAATTTAGCATACTATGTTCTGCCCATCGTCTGATAAGACAGTTCTTATGATGTACCCAACATTTATCATATAGTGGTCTGCTATCCGTTTCAATAGACAGTTCGTATGACCTACACCTTAAAATATACAGTGAGATTCGGTTAAGAACGAAACTTTACGATAAAAGAGATGATTTCAATTTTCCCATTTCCATTTATGTGCAGTACCATTCCAGCAGCACCTGCGCATGGAGTATATATATATATATATATATATATATATATATATATATATATATATATATATATAAGCTCAAAAATCTAATTCTAACACTGTTTGGTTTAATTTTCAGACGTATATTTAATATTTAATATTAACCTAGTATCACAAGTAACTTTGAGATCCAGTGGGACAGATATATTGTATGGTTGTCACTTGCTTAGACGTTTGTATAATATATACTTTATTTCCTGTGACTGTATAATGAATTCTTCATTATCCTATACAATATATAAAAAATTGCTGAGTTAGATTGCTGTCAAATTATAATATCAAATATATATGTACCATCTACACACGATTATACACATGTCTGACGTCTATCCCTAGATTTGCCTTACGAGAAAAGGTAACACTACGATTATTGAAGCTCCTTTTTTAGGGAGTGGATGTGGTCGAGTGGACT
This sequence comes from Bathymodiolus septemdierum, assembly GCA_963383655.1. Classification (NCBI taxonomy): domain Eukaryota; kingdom Metazoa; phylum Mollusca; class Bivalvia; order Mytilida; family Modiolidae; genus Bathymodiolus; species Bathymodiolus septemdierum. The sequence continues at coordinate 63,732,797 of OY726517.1, forward strand.
AGGGCGCTGGACATAAGGCTAAGCGAATGGTGCTGCAGTGTATCAATGGTGTGGGTTCAAATCCCGTCGAGGGAAGAACAAAAATTTGACAGCTCTAAAATCTAGTTCTAACACTGTTTGGTTAATTTTCAGACGTATATATACATATATATATATATATATATGCATATTTAAGAATTGAATGCATTCTTTTGAAGTTTCATTGGGGTATGAAAGCGTTGACCGAAGTACATTTTCAATGAAGCGCGGTAGCGCTTAATGTTGAAAATGTAGTTCGATCAACTCTTTCATACCCCAATGAAACTTCAAAAGAATGCATTCAATTCTTATAATTATATTTAAATCACACCAAAATTTAATATAGTTGCATTTTTCGTTGTGAATTTTATTTGTGTTAGATTATTTGCTATTGGAAATTACTACGCCATTGATTGTTTACATCTGACGTCGTCATGGATGCACGTGCAAGTTCGGATTTGAGTTTCATTGGGATGTGAAACATCTCTTTTATAATCATGTGACCACTTCATAACCAATCATATTGTAACATTTCAATGAAAAACGGAAGTAATATAATTATATATATATACAACGTCTGAAAAACCAGTCAACGATCAATCTTACGGGGTGTTGGATCGATACGGTATAACGATACTATACAAGTAAAACAATTATAAACGTCTAAAATAATTTGTAAAACAACACCAAGTACACAAAACAAAGTGATAAAGAATTAAACACTTCGTTGAATGACAAAATTTTCGTCCCACCGAGGGACTTTATCAATGTCTAATTAAATAAAATCTCGAAACAATAAAGCGACTTTTGAAATTTGAAAAGTCGCTTTATTGTTTCGAGATTTTATTTAATTAGACATTGATAAAGTCCCTCGGTGGGACGAAAATTTTGTCATTCAACGAAGTGTTTAATTCTTTATCACTTTGTTTTGTGTACTTGGTGTTGTTTTACAAATTATTTTAGACGTTTTTATATATATATATATATATATATATATATCTCAGTTGATCCGATATTCCCGAGTTTGTGGTTCCTATCATGATTTCCTTGATAAAGTTTTGCTGCTAACAAGGAGGCGACTGAACCAAGGGTTCCTATTGGTTAACCTGAAGTCATGACTTCAAAAGTTTTAGGTCGCCAACATGACCTGATTAACCGTTACGGAATATCTGTGTCACAAATTAGAAAAGATATGTTCCGTTTGTCGTAATCACAATCCGGTCCTTTTCGCATTCATGACTTAACCCCACATCGGGTTTGTAACAAGAAGAACACGATGGGTGCCGCATGTAAAGCAGGAACTGTTTACCCTACCAGAGCACCTGAGATTACCCTTGATTTGTAGTGGGGTTCGTGTTACTCGATCATTAGTTTTCTTTGTAGACAGTTGCTTGTCTCTTTGTCCTTCTTTTGGCCTTTGTATTGTCTGTCATTCTTCGATTTACGGCTTCTGATTACCCGTTTTGTTTCTTCACACGTTTCCTATGATGCACGCCAAATTTATCATGGAGCGGTCTGCCCATCGTCTGAATAGACAGTATAAATAATGTAGTCCAAAGTTGTCATACAGTGTGCTGCCTAATGTCTGAATAGACAGTTTAAACAATACAGCCCAAAGTTATCAAACAGTATTATGCCTAATGTCTGAATAAACAGTTCTTATGATTATCCCAAAGTTGTCCTACAGTGTTCTGCCTAATGCCTGAATAGACAGCTTAAACAATACAGCAATATGTTATAATATAGTGTTCTGCCTAATGTCTGAATAAACAGTTCTTATGATTATCCCAAAGTTGTCATACAGTGTTCTACCTAATGTCTGAATAGACAGCTTAAACAATACAGCCATATGTTATAATATAGTGTTCTGCCTAATGTCTGAATAAACAGTTCTTATGACTATCCCAAAGTTGTCATACAGTGTTCTGCCTAATGTCTGAATAGACAGTTTAATCAATACAGCCCAAAGTTATCAAACAGCATTCTGCCTAATGTCTGAATAGACAATTCTTACGATTATCCCAAAGTTGTCATACAGTATTATGTTCACCGTATGAATAAACAGTTTAAGCAATACAGCCCAATGTTATAATATAGTGTTCTGTCTAACATCTGAATAAACAGTTCTTCTGGTGATCCCAAATTTACCATATAGTGTTGTGCTTTTCGTCTGGATGGACAGTTTCGATAAGCAACCTCATTTTATCATATCATTCTGCTCTTCGGCTAGACAGCTGTAATAATGTATCTGAACTTTATCATACGGTGTTCTGCTTTTCGTCTGGACAGAGAGTTTTAATAATGCGCCTCCAATTTTACAAAAAATACATTTTATGTTTCACACAATCGACAATGTCACATGAATAATATATAGTGGACACAATTCATAAGAACTATAAAGTTCTACAAATTCTTGTTGCATGTAATTAGTTCATGAAAAAAGGTACTTAGAACATTTTATGATGAAGCAATGCCAAATATAATATACAAAAATAATAAACGTTTCTTTCATGTCCAATTATATGTTTTTATGCAAAATCTAGCGACAACCGTTTTCAAAGGTGTCCTCGTTTCCGTGCTCATCATACTGTTACCATTTTTAACGTTCGCTCTATATTTAATAAGACATCAGACCATTGATATTTGTATATTAGATGAATAAACTTTATTGTGCGATTGCAGGATATATCTTTCTATGCGAAGGCTAAACCTGAAAATCAAGTTATGGCATGTATATAGTACTATCTTGAAAGGAATTTAAAATGGTTTCAAAATATATGTCTTTATGAGGTAAAATGAATCATAACTTATATTTCGAAAGGTGTAAATCAAAGGTAAAATCATCAAAATTTATTGCAGAATGGACGATAAACCAGTTCCTTGATGATAGATGAATTATTTGATATTTTTTTTTCAATTGTTCTTATTTTATATTTTCAGATTGTCACCATGCATCCTTTGTTGTTAGTATCGATTGTGATTTTATCATTGGCCGTATCTTGTAATTCTAATCATATATGGAGTTTTAACAATAATAGACAACGACCTCAATATCGTCGTCCTCCTCCTCCTCCTCCTCCTCCACGCCAAACAACACCGAAACAAAAAACCACAACAACGACCACAACTGTACCGACCACGACGGGTGAGTTCGAACCGCCGGAGATGGAAGGTGTTACATCGACTACTACAACGACCCCTAAGCCATCAACGAGCACAACTAAGAAGAATATATCAAACCATCACGGCGGAAGTTATCATTATCCTTCGTATCATTACAATCCCTATTATCAGTCGCCGTATAATTCACAACAACACCATTCTGGCTATCAGTACAACACTAATCAACAGTATCAACAACAGCAAGGTCAACAGCCGTCGTATAACTATCAACAATCGGGACAAAATCAACGACCGTATAATTATCAACAGGCGTCATATAATTATCAACAGTCAAGACAAAATCAACCGTATCAGCAACCGTATAATTATCAGCAAGGTAAAAGTCAACAGCATTATAACTATCAACAACAACCAAGCACATACCAACGAACAAATGCAAAGAGCAACCAACAACAAATTACAAACAATCAACAAGCGTGGAAAAATTACTACCAAAACCAGCGAAATGTAAATAAGCCCCAAAACCAGAACAAATATCAACAAACTACAATGAGTTATCAACAATATCAACTAAAATACCAGCAACAACAGTACCCTTCTCAACATCAGAAACAGCAGCAAAATGCTCAACAGTATACAAGCTACCAACAACAACAAGATAATCCGTATTATAAGAAATCCAGTAACAATTATCAGCAATCTGGATATCAACAATACAGAGAAATTCCCACTCCACCTCCAAACAAGCCGAAAATTTCCCATGGGACACAATCTCTAGGTAATCAACAAAACATGCCTTTGTACAATCAAAATTGGGGTCAGTCGATGACACAGAAAACTCCAGAACTGACTCTGACAGGAAAGGTGTCATCTATCAGAAACAATGCTGGGCAGCAATATGCACAATGGAGTGGTAGATCAGCTGTGACAGACGTAGTTCAACAACAAAGACAACCAGTACCTACATCTCAGACAAGACAGGCAGTACAAACACAACAATATCAGCAGGTACAACAAATACAGACACCTCCACAACAGACACAAGTACAACAAACATCCGTACAGAAGGCACAAGTTCATCAGGTACCCATACAACAACCACAGGTTCAACCCATACAACAAATACAACAGCAACAACAATCACCAATCAGGCAAACTTTAATGCAACAACAGCAACAGTCACAAGTAGCCCAACCAATCCAACCAGCGAGTACCTTTCAACAACAGATGGTACCAAATACATACCCAGCTCAGCAAACAGTTGCTCAGCAAGTCCAACTAGCTTCCACTAATCAACAAATTAATCCACCTTATACAGCTTTGACAGCACAACAGACTGTTGTTGCTGCACCAATAACCAGAGAATTTCAACAACAACGCAAACCACCAAATCCGGCTTTGTTCAGTCAGCAACCATCTATACAGCCATCTGTCAAGTCTGTAATAAATCCAAGGCATTTAAAAGATTCTTTTAATAAAGTATTTGGTCTGACACAACCTGCAACTACTACTATTGACCCCTTCATGGCTCTGTTTGGTATGGGTAATCAGCAGCAAGCAACAACAACACCATCACCGTCGTACCCAACGCAGTCATCAGACCCCTTCTATTCACTAGCTCAATCATTCGAAAAAATGCTTAGCAGTGTTTATGGTACAGCAGCCTTGACAGGACAAGCACCATTATTACCCTTCTTTGAAATATAAATAATGAAATTTAGAAAGTGTCGTTCTACAAGTGGCTATTACTGTGTGACATATTATGTGATATCAGTTGTGCGGCCTCTGTTTTAGAAACCGTTTGATTCGTTTTATAACTGCGTAGTGAATGATGTCTAAATGTTTATAAATGCTTATTTCTTATCGTACAACATGGTATGGACTTGTTTTACACTAAAAACAGCAGTGAAATAAACTTATGTTTCTACTATTTGAAAGGACGACACGAGGTCAAATAGACTTATTTATTGACATATATCATGGCTAAGGACAGGGGAAAATATAACATGGAAATACAAATTATATTTGCATTGGGTGATTCCCGCTCGATTGCAGTGATGATATCAATTTCCTCGTTAAGGTGATCCAAGAAGAAATGGTCAGAATTAAGAAATATACATAATTTCTGTTATCACTGTTATGAATTGTGATATTTGATAAACATATGTGTGATATTTCATTGCCTTTTCAAGCTTTGTGGTGATGGACCTCAAGGACTTGGACAACAGCAAATATGACTTGTTACAAACGTATATAATACTGTGATTTAACCGAAAGAATGCGTGGTTCTGATCAAAAGACAAACAAAAAATAGTTGTATATAATGAATATAACGTTATTAAAAAAAATACATGGAGAAAAGTCAGAATATTTTTAGTAAATATATTTTTAAAAACAAAATGGCCACCATATCCAACAAATGTTAAATCGTGATTTTCTTTTGCTGCCAATTTTATTGTTATTTTACACAATATTAGATTGGAGATATATTATAAATAATTCCTATGGATTATGCGTTGTATAGTCTATTTGTCAGTATTATCAATAGAGATCCACTAAAGCGGTAGTTTATTTTCACTATTTTTTCGACTATATTTCGTACTTTTTCTCCTGTGAAATGAAATAGTGAAGACATGCTAACAATGCTATAGTAACATTTTAAATATAAACTGCAGATTCACCAACAAAATGCAAATGCTACTCTACCATTTCGTAGATTGGTCTGTTTAGAGACTATATGGATGGAGTAGAGAGTATCTTGTTTACGTAGAGAGTATTTGCTTTAAGTAGAGATTATCTGGTTTGCATAAAGAGTATATGCCCTTAGCAAAGTTTATTAAGAAATATCTAATAAATAAGCTCTCTTTGAGTAGATATTATTAATCAATACGGAATAAAAAATAAAAAATAAAAAAAAGCAAAAAATCAAATAGTCCATTTTGTCATTAAACACACATTACATTTAAAGATAAAACAGTTCATATGTTGAGAAATTGTTTATTTGAGTAAATTACGAATTTATCACGAATGCTTTGACTTCCTATTACAATTGTATGTATGCCAGTATGTAGAGAGGGAAAACTGTATTTACAAGCTTGTTGTATATTGCATGCCAATAAGGAGAGGAAATTATTTAAAATCACGCAGAAAAAACAAATTAAAAGAAAGTTTTACTGAAGTAGTAAGTTTTCTTATAAGGAGAGTACATGGAGTTAAGCACGATGTCTTAAGTAGTTGTTAGTTATACATGCATAGTCAATTTGACAGTTATAAATATAAGGGGGAATAACTGTCGTGATATAAGGCGGGTGCTCTCCCATTTGTATTATTTAATTTTAAGTTACTACATGTTCAAACAAAGGAATCATGGGTTCAGAATGTTTTCTTCATTTTCCCTTATGATAATTTTCTTTTTCGCTCTTTGCAAAAATTGATTATATCGTTTCAAAACGATACCATTTAAGTCAACTGCTGTGGATACAGTACATTTACCATATATGTCCAGCACGAACTGTGTTCAGCACTTATGTCACTGAAAGTAGTTTATATGTATCCATATATGGTATTATTGTCCCTCAGTATATTAACATCACTACAAATTTTCTACATTAAAATTGCTATTTTTTTTCCTTTTCCAGTTGTTTGACTATTGAGCGGTCCATAGTTTTTAAGACTATGGACCGGCAATGTGAATCGTTTTCGCGGATTTTTAGTTCCGCGACCGGATTGGATAAAAGTTTTATGTTTATTCGGAACACTCGGACTTCATCGTCTATTAACGAAAAATCTGAAATTTTCACAAAATTTCAAAATTTCATAATTTCAAAAAAATTCAAAATGTTCATAAGACTTGTAGTCACCATGTAAATTGATGTTGACGTCTACTTTCTCAAAAAAATCAAACTCTTATGAATGACTGGGGAAATAGCATAAAAATGGCCATGAGACAATATTCAGATTTATAATGCAAAATACTGGCAAAAGATGCGTGATTTTATTGGTCTTTATCATTTTGAGGTGATCATTCAACTATGAGTCTAATGTTTTTCGGTATAATAAAATACTCATAGACTGTGTATTCGGGAATAGCAAGCTTGTTGTCCCCTCGACCCTGACTTGACCTCGGTTTCGCCTCGGTCAATAGTCAGCGTCTCCGGGACAACAAACTTGCTATTCCCTCATACCCAGTCAATAAGTATATATTGTTTCGTGTTCAATGGTATATCATTATCATCCTCGGTATCAGCATAATAAATTTTGTTGATTTAGCATATAGTATACCTATATTATATAGACAGACAAAATCAAAACGCTGATTAGAACTATATTTCGCCATTGTGTTATATCTTCATACGTACTATCCCTAATGTGTATTGGTGCAATCAGTATTGTGTTGAAGGTATGCGGAATTAGGTCGTTTCGTTGTACATGGAATTGTATGTATATGTTGTGTGTGCAAACATTGTAAATAATTGTTATAATAAATGTTATGTTTATAAATATATAAAACTACTTTATATATGAACCTGTCTGCGCATGACAATTGTATTTATTTCGCAGAATATACCAATATTGTTAAATGTGTATATAACATATTAATGTAATGGACTAACTACACACTATTGAAGTGTAGTGTCCGTATATAACACAAGTAGAATAACTACACACTATTGAAGTGTAGTGTCCGTATATAACATAAGTAGAATAACTACACACTATTGAAGTGTAGCTTCCGTATATAGCACAAGTAGAATAACTACACACTATTGACATGTAGTGTCCGTATATAACACATGTAGAATAACTACACACTATTGAAGTGTAGTGTCCGTATATAACACATGTAGAATAACTACACACTATTGAAGTGTAGTGTCCGTATATAACATAAGTAGAATAACTACACACTATTGAAGTGTAGTGTCCGTATATAACACAAGTAGAATAACTACACACTATTGAAGTGTAGTGTCCGTATATAACATAAGTAGAATAACTACACACTATTGAAGTGTAGCTTCCGTATATAGCACAAGTAGAATAACTACACACTATTGAAGTGTAGTGTCCGTATATAACATAAGTAGAATAACTACACACTATTGAAGTGTAGTGTCCGTATATAACACATGTAGAATAACTACACACTATTGAAGTGTAGTGTCCGTATATAACATAAGTAGAATAACTACACACTATTGAAGTGTAGTGTCCGTATATAACACATGTAGAATAACTACACACCATTGAAGTGTAGTGTCCGTATATAACACAAGTAGAATAACTACACACCATTGACATGTAGCATCCGTATATAACACAAGTAGAATAACTACAAACTATTGAAGTGTAGTGTCCGTATATAACACAAGTAGAATAACTACACACCATTGAAGTGTAGTGTCCGTATATAACACAAGTAGAATAACTACACACCATTGACATGTAGCATCCGTATTTAACACAAGTAGAATAACTACACACTATTGAAGTGTAGTGTCCGTATATAACACAAGTAGAATAACTACACACTATTGAAGTGTAGTGTCCGTATATAACACAAGTAGAATAACTACATACTATTGAAGTGTAGTGTCCGTATATAACTCATGTAGAATAACTACACACCACTGAAATGTAGTGTCCGTATATAACACATGTAGAATAACTACACACCATTGAAGTGTAGTGTCCGTATATAACACAAGTAGAATAACTACACACTATTGAAGTGTAGTGTCCGTATATAGCACAAGTAGAATAACTACACACTATTGAAGGGTAGTGTCCGTATATAACACATGTAGAATAACTACACACAATTGAAGTGTAGTGTCCGTATATAACACAAGTAGAATAACTACACACCATTGACATGTAGCATCCGTATATAACACAAGTAGAATAACTACACACTATTGAAGTGTAGTGTCCGTATATAACACAAGTAGAATAACTACACACCACTGAAATGTAGCGTCCGTATATAGCACAAGTAGAATAACTACACACTATTGAAGTGTAGTGTCCGTATATAACACAAGTAGAATAACTACACACCACTGAAATGTAGCGTCCGTATATAACACAAGTAGAATAACTACACACTATTGAAATGTAGCTTCCGTATATAACACATGTAGAATAACTACACACCATTGAAGTGTAGTGTCCGTATATAACACAAGTAGAATAACTACACACCATTGACATGTAGCATCCATATATAACACAAGTAGAATAACTACACACCATTCAAATGTAGCGTCCGTATATAACACAAGTAGAATAACTACACACCACTGAAATGTAGCGTCCGTATATAGCACAAGTAGAATAACTACACACTATTGAAGTGTAGTGTCCGCATATAACACAAGTAGAATAACTACACACCACTGAAATGTAGCGTCCGTATATAACACAAGTAGAATAACTACACACCACTGAAATGTAGGTCCGTATATAACACAAGTGGAATAACTACACACCACTGAAATGTAGCGTCCGTATATAGCACAAGTAGAATAACTACACACCATTGAAATGTAGCGTCCGTATATAGCACAAGTAGAATAACTACACACCACTGAAATGTAGCGTCCGTATAAAACACAACTAGAATAACTACACACTATTGAAGTGTAGTGTCTGTATATAACACAAGTAGTTAGCAATGCTTGGTTACAATCAAACGTATAATATCTGCACTTTTACAAATGGTCTCACCTCCTCTTCACCATTGGTGGCACTTTCATAATTCCCGTGAACTACAATCTGCTGGATGTCCTATGCTACGTCCTTTCAGCTAAATATCACAAGACATTCATGTCAACTCATATTGAAATATGTACAAACAATTACTTGTAACTGAAAAAAAACACCTAAAGTAGTCCTTCAATGCCAAGTCTACATGTGTCTACATTTGCCTACAGAAATATGTTTTCGTAACACCCATTTGGATTGCTTATAGTTACATCCAGTTAAAGCCGTCATTAAGTGACTACGACAATCCGCCAAGCACCTTCAACCCACATACCGTAATCTTTGGCTGGCGAAGATACGTAGAGAAATATAGAGGGCGATAATTTATTGTGATTGGATGAAAGGTTCAGCTGATAATGTTAGGGACTCATTATGATGTTTTGTAGTAATATTAACAGCAATCCTTTAACGACATTTTGAGCGCTCACAAGCAGCGTCGCATTTATTGCCAGTAGAATGTCCTTTATTATTGTTGTTTACAAATTACTCACAAATGAAGAACCCGCATTTTACAGATGTAGCTCCATTGACTCTCCAGATTAGACTCGTCTTAGAAGAGAATATCTGGCTGTGTGTGTGGGTGCTTAGAATTACAATCGCCGGACGGGACGATATTGTCTTTTCTGTACAAAGAGAACAATGCGCTTAGTTCACGTTGATGAGCCCTTATTGTTGCGAATCCACAAGTGCTGTTGCACGCCACTACTCATTGATGACACATTGAGTGACAAAACTTTCAAAACATTCAATACATACTCTTTAGCATATGACAATCAAATCGTGCGTCCATTCGTTGACTCAGGAACCACATTATAACAAGGTTTTATTGAAAACTCCCTCCCATCATGGATATTACTGATATACGAAATCTCAGTATCTTTAATCAATGGCGCTCACTTGCTTAGTTTTCTGTGTTGTGTTTTTTTTTGTTTTGTTTGTCTTCGTTCAGTGTCCAGTATAGCATGTATATTAGAAGTGTCCATTCCTGATTGCCAAATTAGTTATTTAGTTTTATCTAACGCTATATTAAAGAACGTAACAAAGACATCAACCAATTGAATAGAACAAAACAAAAGACTTCATTTCACAAAATTAAGTACAACACGTTTGTATGAGATATGCAACATTGAACTAGCAATATATCTATGTAAAACACAAAGCAACATACAATCTGAACAAAACCTAATTGTAAGTAAACGATTTCCTAATCAACTTCAAGACATCAACATACCCGCATTGGTTGTACAATTGCTATTGTGCTCGCACTGAGTGTTGTAGGTCGTGGGTTCGAGCCCCGGTTGAGTCAAAGCAAAACCTATAAAACTGATATTTGCTGCTTCTCCACTAAGCAGGCATAATTAAGGAGAAGGTCAAAGACTGGTTGGCTCAGAAATCACGATAATGTGTCCGAGTGGAGCGACATAGTTAATATAACTAAGCGTGTTAGGTTAGTATAAAGTGGGCATCATTAACATCTAATCGAATACACAACTTGTTCACGCCATGATATAGCAGGTAAATTGTTCATTTGGCGTTAAACAATAACAATTCAATTAACATAATAAACAATATCAACAATTCTATCATAAGAATGAGTTGAATCGAAGACAAAATGTAAATATATAACATGTCTGAATGAAGACGTAAGTCATATGTAGATCGCCATATTCATTAAGTGCAAGAAACAGACACAACAAATAGTGTGAACACCATCACCTCCAACATTTAATGTCATCATTAAAGGAAAAAGACAAGGAAATAGACTCTTTACATGACATTGTCAATAATTTAGAAGTCCGTCTTGAACACCAGGAACAATATTCCAGGAGGACCAGTCTTCGATTCCATAACATTGATGTACCCGTAGACAATAGGGGTCATATCATTCACCCTGCTAACACAGATGACAGCATAGTTGATTTCTGCAAAAATAAACTTAAACTAGACATCAGCACCAATGATATTAGCCGGTCGCATGTTATTGGTAAAATCAGAAACGGAAAATCTCAAGTCATTGTTAGATTCTTATCATACAGATGTCGCGAAAAAGTGTATAACTCCAAAAGAAATAAAAAAAATGATGCCAACAGAATCTTCATCACAGAAAACTTGACAAAAACAAGGACAAACCTAGTAAAATCCCTCGCTGATCTAAAGTACAACCAAAACATCAAGACCTACTGGACAACGGACGGTCGTGTCTACGCAAAACTTAACGAAAGTAGCAGACGAACGTTCATACGGAACCATGATGACATCAGAAACCTACTTAATGCCTCTGACTATGATATAAATTAAACTTAAAAAATTTAGCGATTTATTTATCTCAGATTAATAGTTATTGTTTTTGAGTTTTTTTTCCTTGCCATTCATGTACTGAATTGTATGTAAATATTTATCTTCCATCAAATTTGTATCCACTAAAATCGACTATCCTCTTACAATTCCATCCCCCATATAACTTTTATGCAGTGAATCCAGGTCAAATCAAATTGTTTTTCTCCATAATGCTAAAAGTCCAGCTTAAATCCACTAAGTTTCATATTTATTGTTCTTCATATCCTATTTTTGTCATAACCCAACTTGTCCACACGCTGTAGGTCATACTATCCAAAATAAGCATTTTTTTTTTTTTAACCTAGTTATATATGTGCCCCGTAGGAGAAAGTGGACGTATCAAAGTATTGTCATATTATAGAAAACCCTTTCATAAAAAGTCAAAACCTTTAAAATTAAACAATACAATTCAATTAAATTGATACATCTGCACAGCGTAAATCCCCAATTATTAAAGATTGAGTTTTATTTATTATCTATAGGTATTCCTATACAGAACCCCTAATTTCCCGAGAAAGGGAACGTGTCAACGTGTTAGCTTATTATCGAAAACTGATTTAAATAAAATCAACTTATAACTCATTCTATGCGCAATCGACTGACAAATTTATCAAATACCTAATACAGTAAAGCTATCTAGTTAAGCTGTCACATTAGTTGCGAAATTACGTGGTTGATTTCCTCGATCTATTCTAAAAGGTGTTCTCGACTCATCTGTTGTAATTTAATTTGAAAGCAAAACTGATGATGTCTTCCTGTCTGAACAGATTTTTTTTTCTTTTTCCAGCAAATATTAGGCTTCCTAGACGAGATATTTTGTACTTTTACAGAGATCAATCAGATATTTTCCCTCTTCATTAACTGCTTATGGTGTACCATCCCTCCCCAAAGGAGAAATATCATGGTTCTACATTAATTTTGATATACACTAAATCTCCGTATGTCGGAATTAATTTCCATATCTTCAAATCTATATACAAAAATGTACATATTATATTCGACCGATTAACAACAACTTGTTTTTTGTTTTTCTTTTTTCTCAGTGTACGAAATATCAAAAATAAAATGGTAAAATGATGAAAATCTCCTGGAAATTAATACCTATCATGGTCATATATCCAAATATGTTCATTGTATTCGAGATATCGATAATAATAAATACGAGAGCAAAATAAATGATAATGGTGTATACCATATATGAAGTTATTATTATTATTTTTTTTTTATTTATTTTTTTTTTATGATTACCTTTTTTTTTAATTGATTGGTGATAATGTGTATATGTGTGTAAAGTGATTTTCTTTTGTGTGTCTAAAACTGTATTACCAATATTGTATAGTGTTTACGATATACAAATGTATAAAATTATCTATTATACATATAATGTAGAACATTTAAGTCGTAGATATGTGGAGTGATGAATTGTGACAGGAATGATACAACATATCTGTAAATTAATGACATATGGTTCTTTTTTCCAATGAAGTTTAATATAACCACTAATTTCCCATTTGAAACCCCGCTATATCTCAACATTTCAAATGAACTTACTTTTCATTTTCTTTGCTTGTATATATACATGTATTTATGTTTTGTTAACTTTCTTTACTTTTTCATCATTGTTGCTATTTCTCCCATTTAATTTTGTGTGTGGATGCTGCGGTGTGTGTTTTGATGTGGGAGTGGGACGGGCCTATCTCTGCTCTTTGCTGTCTTCAAACCTAAAGCCCAATGGGCAATAGTTTGGAAGAATACAAAGCGGATATAGCCATGTTCCATTCTCACACTTGCAGACTGTGTGGACCTTTTGTTATTCGGACTGATACTTATTTGAACATATTTAGAACTAACCTCCGATACTCTCTCTTTTTGGTCTGCCTTCTCTTGCTCCAGGGTCTAAATCCAAATGTAAATGCGTTGTTTTTACTTTTTACACTCCATTTTATACTACTTGTCGGAAATATCGAATCTAATCCTGGTCCACACGAATTATCACAGTCAATTTTGGAAAACAATCATACTGATAGATGTATTTCGTTGTGTAATATTAATATCCGCAGTATTAGAAATAAAATGGAGTTCCTTGAAACCTCTTTGAATGATTTCGATATATTAGTTGTAACTGAAACACACCTTGATAACCAAATAAATGATAGTGACATAACTCTCGATTCGTTTCCGAATATTATCCATCGAAAAGACCGTTCAAATAGTGGTGGTGGGCTCCTCATTTATTCGATAAATGATATCTCTATAAGTAGGAAATCCGAATTAGAAAACAATCTTGACGAAACTATCTGGGTTGAAATACGATCCAAAGGTAAATCTTTTTTACTATGCAACACATATAGATATCCGTGTACATATATTGATTACTGGACACGATTAACATACGCAATAGAGTTGGCCCTTCAGGTAAATGAAAACATCATTATCACGGGCGATCTGAATTCAAATCTATTGTGTTCAAATAACAACAAACTTATTGACCTTGCGAATATTTTTAATCTTAAGAATGTGATTGATAAACCTACCAGGATAAGTGGTAATACTAGTACTTTATTAGACCCCATTATTCTAAGCGATACCTTGAACTGTAATTATTCTGATGTACTTAAAATACCAAGACATATAAGCGACCACGATGCAGCAATTGCATTCATTAAATGCCCAAAAGCTACATCGAAATCATTTACAAGAGAAATCTGGTTATATGACCAAACTGATTTTGTTAGATTTAATCAGATGCTAACTGATATAAATTGGAATGAAAAACTTTGTAATTTTGATGATGTAGATGATATGTGTGAAGAATTTTCAAAAACTTTCCTTCAAATCTCAAATGCATGTATCCCTTCAAAAACATTATTGATACGCGAAAAAGACAAACCATGGTTCAGTAACGAAATACGAAAAGAAATCCGCATACGTGACCGGATTAGGACAAAATTATTAAAATCTCAAAACGAAAACAACATTATTAAATATAAAAAACAAAGAAATAAGGTAAATAATATGAAAACAATAGCAAAGGAGAAATTTGAAAATAATTTAGACAACTTTTTATTAAATAACTCTTCAAACCCCAAAATGTATTGGAAAATAATGAAGATGTTAATCAAATCTAACAAAGGAAATTATTGTATACCCCCACTCCGGAATTCAATTAATGATCAAAATATTGATCATATTGCTTATGACGATTCGGACAAATGCGAGTTATTGAATAAATATTTTAGCTCAATATCAAAACTGGACGAAGAAAATGTTACTCTCCCACAGTTTGACTCAAACACAAATAATATTATTCACAAAATACATATAACAGAGAACGAAATTATTCATGTTATTCAAATTCTTGACCCAAACAAAGCAACAGGACCAGACAAAATAAGTAATAAAATGCTTAAAATTTCTCCTGAGAAAATTGCAAATCCCCTTCTAATAATATTTAATAAATCTTTACAACAGAGCAAATATCCTTCTAATTGGAAGAGTGCTCATGTTATTGCAATTTTCAAAAAGGGTGACACATCCCTACCCTCCAATTATCGCCCGATATCTTTAATAAGTTGTGTAGGTAAGTTAATGGAACGAATAGTTTATAAGCATGTTTACAATCATCTTGTTAATAACAATCTCATATATAAATACCAATCGGGGTTTTTGCCAAAACATTCCACTGTCCATCAACTATTAGAACTATACAATTCGATCCTAAACTCTCTAGAAAAAAAAAGAATTTAGCTGCTTCGTCTTTTGCGATTTTTCTAAAGCTTTCGACAAGGTTTGGCATAAAGGTCTTATTCACAAAATGAAATCATACGGAATTCAAGGGAAGTTAATAAAATGGTTCGAAAACTATCTGTTCAAAAGAAGACAAAAAGTAATTAATAAAAACTCTTGGTCAAGTTTCGAACCTGTCTCAGTTGGTGTACCCCAAGGGTCGGTATTGGTTCCCCTCATGTTTCTAATATACATAAATGATATAGGAGAAAAACTTATATCGTTGAGTAGATTATTTGCTGACGACACATCACTCGGATATTCTAGTCAAAGTGTTGATCAAATAAAAACTGTAATCAATCATGATCTACTCGAACTAAATGCCTGGTCTAGTAAATGGCTAATGTCATGCAATCCCGAAAAAACAGAAATCTTGTTTTTCTTCAATACCGGTAACATCGAATTTTCTTTTAATGGCAAAAGTATCCCTTTATCTACTAGTCATAAGCATCTGGGAGTTATCCTCTCCCAAAATGCAAAATGGAATGAACATTTAGAAAATATGATAACAAATATAACCAAACATTTAGGTATATTACGGAAATTAGAATTCAGTCTAAATAGATCCAACTTAGAAAAAATGTATTTAGTCTACATTCGTCCCCTTTTTGAATACGCTTGTGAAGTCTGGGATAATTGTGGAATTGACTATTCAGACAAATTAGAAAAACTTCAATTAGACGCTGCCAGAATTGTAACAGGTTTACCCATTTTTACAAAATCGGAGTATTTATATCCTGAGACAGGTTGGGAAACACTATCAGAGCGGAGATACCGCAGAAAACTCCAATTATTTTTTAATATAAAATGTGGAATGACACCTGAATACTTGCGTCATCTAGTTCCCCCAACTATTCAGAGTACTACTATATACCCTTTGAGAAATGGTGATAATTTAATAGTTCCTTTCTGTAGACTCTCTATAACCAATTCGTCCTTTATTCCTTCCATAGTTAAAGAATGGAATAAACTTGACATTGCAATCAGAAAATTAGATTCATTATCCAAATTCAAAAACGCTTTTCGTCTTAACAGCCAATCAAATAAGATCTCAGTTCCCAAACTTTATTACTATGGCCCTAGAAAGTTAATCGTGATCCTAACACAAATTAGATGTACAGCTTTTTTCCTCAACCATGATCTACATAAGGTTCATATTTTATCTAGCCCAGCGTGTAGCTGCGGTGCCCCCCAAGAAGATGCGAACCACTTCTTTTTTGCTTGTACCAAATATTCTGAAATAAGAAATGAACTGTTTCTCAGCATAAGCGATTTGTCTCAATCGATCAATACTTCACTTCTCACTTCAGGAAGTGAAACCTTAAGCTATGCAGATAATTGCTTTATTTTTGATTCAGTTTTCCGATTCATAAAAAGGTCTAAACGATTTCTAATCGTTTAATGTACTAACCAAACATCATCCAGCATCCATACACACACACACACATACTTTTTCTTCATTTCTTTTTACTCGTTTATTATTTTCAGCTATATTATATGATAAAATTGTATTTTTCTTGTTTTCTTGTGCATTCTCAATATAATGTAATAATGATTGTATATATAGGAGAAGACTCCATAAGTTGGTAAAACTTGTATCTGATCCTCTTTGTATCATTGATCAAATAAAATAATTATAAACTAAACCACCTCCAATCTCCTCCATCCCCTAAAACGTGGCGAAGGAGTGTAATGTAGTATACCCTATTTCACAAAAGTAATTCTATTAAATATCAGTTAAAACTCGTCTGATATTCAACCTGATAAATTATGAAAAGTAAAAACGATATACATTGATGGGCAACAATTCTCACGAACAACCACCGCAACTCATTAAACATCAAAAAGACCACGACATATGACGATGGCAGTCTAGGTCTTTGCTTGGAACAGTCACAAAACATTTTAATCTAAGATACATGTGGCATGTTTAAAAGAAAAGCAGAAATATATACATTAAATGATAGGAATATTGACTTTCTGTGTCGTGTATTTGATTGGCCTAAGCACAGCATGCTTTCCATGTGCAATCTTCTATTTTTAGCTTCGGTAATTAGGTGATAAAAAGAAAATCGTCTGTTGTTTTTGTTTAGACGGCGATCAATATAGATTTTACAAAGAAATGATCTGATATAAAGAAACATTACGTAATATTACGGATTTAGTTGGTTACACAAATTGTCCTTCTACCATAAATGTCAGCATGTAATATCTATACTACATGGCAACAATAAATAACTAAAAAGCAAATATAAATTTGCTGACAGCCCGTCGTACGTGATAGACGCCGGACATATTATAACATAAAAAAACAATACATGTATAAGCATAATTATACAATTCAAATTAATGATTTATCTCTCTTATATTAAAGAACGTCTTGCACAATTAATCGTTTTCACAACATGAGATCTTAATACTCATCAATCAAAATAAACATTCTATATGAATATCCCCAAAAATTATCCATCACCAATAGCCAAGGCCATCCGGGAAAAACCAAACGCAAAAAATATTAAATGCTATGGAAACCTATATCCGATGCCAATACGCAAGGTTATATCCGGATAAGGTGTTTGGACCTCACCATTTTCCTAACTAAGCATACTTAAGGTCTTGTATATTCGCACGACGGCTAGAAAGTGACATACACCTAATCGAGCACACCTGACATCGGAAAACTACTAAACTATCTGATTGTTCAGTTACATCGACTTTTCCCGACTATTAATGAGTTCCGAAACGACAATACAATATTTTCCCGCTATACTAAGCGAACCGCGGGAAAATATTAATATTCTGATTACAGACGGAGTATATATATATATATATAGATTCTTACTTTGTTGTGTGTGAATTATCGGAGTTCTCCAATCTCGGTAGTTAAAATTATGGAATTTTAAGTCCGAGCCTTCCAATCGAGGTAGTTAAATTAAAATAATTTTAACTACCGAGATTGGAGAACTCCTATAATTCACTCACAACAATGTAAGAATCTGCTTCTCTAATTTTTTAAAACAACAAAATTTAAATCGATATGCAAATTCTCCCAACCTTTATACCGCCCCTTTAGTCTTTCCTTTGAGAAAAATTGACCAATCAGGTGCCGAGAACAGTTAAATTCACTAGTGAGGAGAACAATTTTTTCACAATCGGTTGTGAAATGTGGAAATAATAAAAAAAAAAATAGAGAAATATATATACGTCACAATAAACAAGTAAACGTTTGTTAAGCTTTGCGCCTTGAAAAATTCACCAAGTATTTGCTTACATGTTGTTAACATATAAATTATTGAAATTGTTTCACAAACCTGTTGTTTTGTTATGTGATATGTTAATGTTATATTTACAAAGCTTATAAAATCTACTACATATGAAATTGTGTTGAACTATTTATTATAGGAAATGTCACGTGACATATATTTGTCGTCGTTGTAAAAGAATGTCAGAGGTACGGAAATGGAAATCTAGAAATACGAAAAATGAAAATAAAGACACAAAATATTTGATATGGCTTTACATATGAATTTGGACTATGTAGGTTGTAAGAAAGAGAGAAAAAAAAAACAAACAAAAAACAAACCAACAAAAAGGAAACACAGAAAAAAACAATGGAAAAAAGATCTACAATAAAAAACAATGATTAAATCCGTGATACATCTATTATTCAGCTTTCAGAGAGGATATATACTGTGACATTCCCGGCTTATGTTATAAAGAATATTCCCTTCGGCTGCCTCTCATGTAGTATTAACTTTATATATGTCACATTATATACCCTGTCTGATAGCTGAATAACATATAATACTTTGACTGTAAGCCAATGAACATTCCATTTTCCCAATTTATTGATTGTTAGAAGCTGGCTATTGGCCAACCGACATTCTACTTTCATCAGGAAATGTGATATAATAACCCGTGCAGCAGCTCATCCCAATATTTGTGTGTTTCTTATGAGTGGTCGTTGGTGGTTCATAGTATAACAAAAATTCCCCACCCTATATATTATAATCCAATGTCCTCTCCCCCGCAAAAGTCTCATCTTTGCCAAACAGAAATGATATCAGGAGTAGTTTTTGTACAGAATTTGGAATACCCTTTTTGTAATCTACATTTAATATTCGCCTTATGTTCATAAACAATCATTTTTTGTAACAACGCTGCTCATCTAGTTGTAAGTGACGGTCGATTAGATTTTGGAACTGTTTTGATGGTGTGGTATTAGAACTGTTTTGATGGTGTGGTATTAGAACTGTTTTGACGGTGTGGTATTAGAACTGTTTTGATGGTGTGGTATTAGAACTGTTTTGATGGTGTGGTATTAGAACTGTTTTGACGGTGTGGTATTAGAACTGTTTTGACGGTATGGTATTATAACTGTTTTGACGGTGTGGTATTAGAACTGTTTTGATGGTGTGGTATTAGAACTGTTTTGATGGGAGGGGGGTCGCACCGTCAGAAAAGTTCAAAAATCCAATAGAACAACCGCAATTATTTATATAATTTACCATTTCTTTTCTTATAAAACTTGCTACATATATACGGAATGCATTCTAAAAACAACATTGCTACGGCAGCAACAGTTCTCTGTATGTTGATTTGTGACATTTATTAACATGGCGAAAGTCCTTTTCTGTACCAATTTCAGTATAAAACTAGTTTATGTGATGTATGATGAGTTATATATGTGTCGTTTACAGTAGTAAACATACAATATATATCATACTCCAGTCTATAAGGTTCGTAATGTTACTGTATGGTACAAATAGTTACATGAAGTTATAGATTTATTAACATGGGAAATATCTCATTTTACCTATAGAAAAGGGACAGTGATGGAATGACTCATTCTTGAAATAAATTGTATTCAGTTCTTTCTCGATGGTAATTATGAAAATTATGAAGATTAAGTAGTTATTGTCAAAAATTTCTCCCACTATCAACAAAACAACAATAACCTATCACCTTAATTCATTGAACATAAAACAAAACACATTGGAGATCCAGGTTCTGTCCTAGGACATGTACAAATATATGGCGGCGTTAAACCTGTTACACGCGGTCCCTTTGTGAAAATATTTACGTGTATTTGTATACCGTATACGTATTATAAAGATCATCAGTGGTAAAATCTTTATCTACTAATATTTTAACAAGACTAATACAACAAGTACCATGAGCAGAGCAGGAACTGTTCACTTCCGTTGTTTAGTGGGGTTCGTGTTTCACAATCTGTAGTCTTCTTTTTAGTATTTCGTCGACCAATGTTTGTTTTTTATTCCTGTTCATTTTGTCGTTGCATTGTATTGTCATTTTCTTCGAATTACGGCTTCTAATTACTCCTTTGGTATTTTCTAATTTTTATTATTAGATTGAAGACAGGAGATGACATGGGAGGTCGAGAAACGACATGCTATGCCATATCTGGGACTCAAACGACATCGTCTACAAACTACCATTATGCTATGTTTCGTAAAACATTTAATCATAATTAAAGAAAGTTTTGCTAACACATATAAACCGGTATTCAATTCATCAAATATCATTGTATTAAAACGATTTATAAATTTACATGTATGAGGAAAATATACTAATGTGAAAGTGGGTCTCTATGCTAATAGTTCCGCATAATTGTATGGTATTAAAGCCATTCATTCATTCGGCAACGTAGATTAGGATTATGCCAAGAATTTAGATGTTTGAAGTTAAATACATCCATCAGTCAATAAAATCAGGGTCTGACAAACACCAAAAAGGCAGAATATACACAGACATGATAGAAAGATCGTATTTGTAATATAGAAAGATGAACACGTTGACAAAAACTACAAAAGGAGACAACAATCAATCTGAACAAACACAGAAAACTGCAGATGAGGAACACGGACCTCGTCAAAACGAAATGTAAGCTCAGGAGCTCTGGAAGGGGTAAACTACTAGATTGTTAAAATTGTTGATTCGTTATTATTTCAACATAATGGCGAATTTATTCCATTTCGATGTTGCCCCCTGTACAACCTCGAAAAACTAAAAATATCCCGTGATACATGCGACATTCCGATGCAATCTGTGTCACAAATGAAAACAAGTATGGTCCGTTTGTTGTGATCACCATCTGGTCCTTTCCTCACACCATGATTTACGTTTATAACAACAATAACATGATAGGTGCCACTAGTGGAGCAGGAACTGCTTGCACACCCAGTTTGCAGTGGGGATCCGGTTGCTCAATCTTTATTGTTCTGTGCATTGTTTTGTAGATCATTGTTATTTTTGTCTGTGCGTCTTCCATTTCAGCTTATTGTTACCTCTTTGGTATCTTGAAACTATTCATGCAAAATAGTCTTAACAGGCAGAATCTAGAATGAAACTGTATTCTTATAATAAGGCAAGACAACTCTAGTTGTAGATTATTTCTGTAAAAAGTAATCAGAAGCCGTAATATAATAATCAAAGATACCATACAATGATCGACCAAAACCATCCACAAAAACTAAAGATTGAGAGAGACGATCCCTTTTAAAAATCCGTAAGTGAATTCAGGTGCTTCGACAGGGCAAGCAGTTCCTGCTCTAATAATATGAAGCTCTGTTCAGCGTTCCTATATGTCGAAGTGTCGACAATATTAATGCTTAAGAAAATCTGCAGCATGATGATATACAACAGACATAATTGGGGCTATCGATCTCTTTAACAATCGATTGGTTGGTTTTTTTTAAATAAATTACTGTTGCATAACTTCATAATTATTATATAATTCCTCATTCTATTTTAACATTTTATTTGATTTGTTATTTCATGAAAACCTTATTAACTGCTTTAATATAACCCCGCCACTTTTGTGTGCCTGTCTCAAAACAGGGTCTGAAATTCCAACGTCATGTGTCGTGGTTTGTTTTTGTGCTAATTGATTTGAGCTGACATGTAGTTGTACACTTTGTTGATTTTGGTAGAATTGTTGATCATCATGGTTTAAAAAGAAGTTTGGAGATACAAAAGTGTTAATCAGAATCGGTAAATCGCAGAAGGACAAACAATACAATGGCCAACAGAAAAAGGATAAACGACAAACAATGATCCACAAAACATTACAGAGAAAACTAAAGATCGAGCAACACGAAGCCCGCCAAAAACTGGATGTGAATTTAGGTGGTCCGATTAAGTTTTATGTATGTCGTACAAACCAAATGGACCTAATGTTATTCTGACATAAGCAAGATAATATATTATTTTGTCCTGCTCATAATATCAAAGGAACTTTATTGTGACCTGATGTCTTTGATTTGTCAATGCCGTAACCTCTGGTAGTTGTCAAAGATGTCATTAATCTTTATATATAGATATACTTGTGTATATATATATACAGGTGTAAAGATATATAATTTTACTTTACTTGATCGATTCCCTTTGTGAATTGTATTAGGATGACAACGAATGTTACCTCCAAGTCATTCATAATAAGTTTCCAAATATGGTATGCTCACCCTTCCATTGCATCCGAGTTCACACGCAGTTTTTAATGGTGTTCGTGTTGCTCTATCTTCAGTTGTATGTGTAATGCTTTGTAGATCGTTGGTTCTCCTTTTGTCCTTCTTCTTTTGGCCATTGTATTGTCTGTCCTTCTTCTGTTGGCCATTGTATTGTCTGTCCTTCTTCTTTTGGCCATTGTATTGTCTGTCCTTTTTCTTTTGGCCATTGTATTGTCTGTCCTTCTTCTTTTGGCCATTGTATTGTCTGTCCTTCTTCTTTTGGCCATTGTATTGTCTGTCCTTCTTCTTTTGGCCATTGTATTGTCTGTCCTTCTTCGACTAAAGGCTTCTGACTGACTACCCCTTTGGTATCTGCAAACTTGTCTTATAAACAATAAACATTTACAAACGGAACTGGACAACACATATTTAAGAAAATTTGAAGATACCAAATGGGCAGTCAGAAGCCGTATATCAAAATTAAAGGATGGCAGTCAATACAATGGTCAAAACAAAAAAGACAACAAGACCAACAACAATAATCTGCAAACACTACACAAACAAACTAAAGATTGAGAAAGGTAAGTTGTCCCTGTTTCAGTAGTGGTAACTAAGTCACGGTTACGACTATAAAACTTTCGAAGTGACGACTTGAACTCAACCACTAGAAACCATGATTTTCGTAGATTGTAATGATATCAGTTTCAGGGAGCTTTTTGTTAGAATCAGAGTGGACCTACATTAAAATTAAAATGTCTCCCTACCTGAAACAAGGTAGTTATATCAAAGTTTCATGATTCCCCTTTTTTAATTAAATAATATACTTTTAACAATGAACTAGTGAATAAGGTCACACAGTATCAGACAAGTGTATTTACTGGTTAATTATGACATGTCTATGTAATAATATGACAGAACCTTTATAACAACTGACAATCTTGAGTCGTTTACAAACAAGATCAAACTCGTGTCTAGACCTGCCTCGCTGCACAACGTTGAAATCTTAATTATCAGATTTTAGAACAAAAAACTATTACAATGTAGTGGTACAATATGTCACTATAAACAATGTAGTACATGTGAACAGTATGATTAATAATTGGAGTTACTCATCACATACATATAAATTTAGGGGAAATTGATATGGCTTAAACAATAAAATTCTGATATTTTTCCTAAATAACAGCTCAAAGTGCACATCATCCATATGTATGGAATCATTTTACAAGAGAGGCACGGGGCCGTCGTGGTAGTGGTCGTATGGTAGTTGGATTTACAAGTACCTATGCAATCAGTGCTGTAGTTACATGCTACACAAACTAGGTGCATTCTACGTTAATTACGCGATGACAAAAACAACACAAAGAAACATGCTCAAATCTGTCCAAAATAGAAGGTGCACATTATTTAATGTGTACAATCAATGTGAATTGTGTGGATACTGTTAGAAATCTGCTACAAATTTCACAAACTGGGTACCCTCTATAGAATGTGGCGACAAAAATTGAAATATATACATGTATATTGTTTTAAGTGTTCAAATGTTCAAATTTGTCAAAAATCTGAGGTGCGCATCTTCAAGGAAAACTTGCAGCTACATATCATACAAAATAGACACCCTGAAGTGTTTCGGAAAAACGGACAGAAGCACGAACGAACGGACGGAGAAACCGGTTTCTAGAACTTCGTTCCCTGCTGGTTTGGTTGGTTTATGGTGTTTAACGTCACTTACAACAATATATCAGTTATATCGCGGCGGTCAGTTTTATTGGTGGAGAAAACCGGAGTGCCCAATATAAAAACCACTCCCTGCAAGCGACGAAGATACGAAGAACAATACCTTAAATTTCTTAATGTCTTGGGAACTCCACAGCCGTCTTAAAATGCATATTTTTGTTGCAAAAAATAATGTATTTCATGATTTCGCTTTATGTAAAAATTACTTCACAGCGTATTTTCAAACCACAGAAGAAATGTTTGTCTAGAATTTAATGTGTGACTTTTATTAGGATTCAAAAGACAGTAACTGTAACAATTTGATTATGAAAGTCGTTTATGTCACATTGAACGAAGTATATATGTCTTTTATGGTATACTAATAGATAATATGTATATATTCCTGTCTTGCATGATCTCCCGAACCATCTCGGATTTGTATTGGCTATCGAGCTTGCCTTGAGTGTGGTATATCATGGGATCAATCAGGGTTGGGTAAAACCAAAGATTATAAAATTGGAATTAGTGGCTTCTAATCCGATGATGATGCAGCATTAAGGAATAAGAACAAAATCTGGTCAGGTCGGAGTAAGGAAATGTGTCCAAGAGGAGCGACCGGTGGATTGTTGTGTCAGTAAGCGAGCACTATAAACATCAGATTGTTTTTGTATTTGTCTAGTTATTAGATATTATCATCATTGCATAGAAAAATTATAAATTGTTCGCCATTAGATATAATGGGCAATTTCTCACTTAGCTGTATTGACTTTGAAAATTTGACGGCTTCCTTTGTCGATTTGATGGTGGCTAACTATTACCAAGCGTTTGTTGAACAATTGTATGCGGATATTGCGATCATTATATTATGCAATTGATATTGTGCAATTGTTCAAACAAATACTGTTTTTTACTCCATTTTAAGTTCCCCATTTTAACACCAATTTATGGAGCAAATATGTTGAATTTCAGTTATATGGGAGTCATCTGCTAAAACCACTAGAACGTGCTTGTCGCATTGAGTGAGTGATTATTTAACACTAAGTTAGCGTTTTCATCAGTCATATCATTTTCAGGGGCGGATTTAGAGGGGGCGTGCGGGGCGTGCGCCCCCCCTAAAATTCGCAAAGCATATGTTATGCAACGTTAATTAAGCAGTTCAACAAACAACTTTTTCATGAATGGTTAACTCGTGACCTGTAGTAAAATATTCCTACACATTGTAAATACACGTTGGGTGTGTTCGTTGATTCATAAATGGATTCGCCGACAATTTCCGCTTTTGCTTGTCTATAAACAAGAACGGTCGAATTATATGTTTTCAATGAATGAATCAAACGACGAAAAGAAAAACTCCATCCGGACGGGCAGTATTAACTAGAACCACCCGAAAGGACAAGCACCGAAAGTACAGACCAATTAGTGAAATGAAAGGAATGCGTTAAAACTAAACCAATAGTTCTTTGAAGGGTTAAAATATCGTGATCGATCAGTCATGAGTTGAACAATTCACATCACGGTTGCTAAAAAAAAGTTTTACTTTAGGTTCTTATAATCTGACAAAATATACTGTTAACAATTATCCGACAAAATTAAGACTCAATTAAAATCAAGTTTTTTTGGTCTGATAAAAATGGTGTGGTTGGTTCAAAATTGTCGTTCAAATAAATGTCTGTAATTCCTAAAATCCCCAGAGCTTCAGGGGGGCTGTGCCCCCCTGGGCTCCCTACCAGGGCTCTACCCTGGACCAGCTGGGGACCTTAAGCGGCCCCCAGACCCCTCGCCTACTCACGCCCCCCTAACCACAAATCCTGGATCCGCCCCTGATTTTGATGAAATGATAGTGATGTCCAATTTGTACTAGGTTAACAGGCTGAGTTGGATTTTTATGGTACGAGCTCACTAAACAGTCCGCCGGTAGACATGTCGCTCCACTCGGATACATTATCCTGATTCCTAGCCAACCAATCTTTGCTCTTTCTCCTTAATGCTGCGTATTTAGCGGAGAACAAACAAATGGCAGTGTAATAGTCGTTGGTTTGACCTGACCGGGAATCGACCCACGATCTGGTCCACTCGATGTAAGCATGCTAACCCCGGGAATCGACCCACGATCAGGTCCACTCGATACAAGCATGATAAGCATAACACCACCGATGTAGTTCCTCCTCTAATAAAACTGACCAAATCATATAATTGAAATATTGTTGAATGTCGTTAAACACCATTATAACGCGCCACAATTTAGAAAAACAAAAAATTTAGAAGAAAAAAATCTTAAATAATACAGAATAAACAATATAAAAATATTTATTATTTTCAAAAATAGCAACGATTTTCCTCTTCTGTAAATCCATCCTATCTAGGAGCACCCGGTAGTTCCGGTCATGATACAGTCAATGGACATAAGTATTCGTTACCCTCGAATTTACGCTATGCATTTCATATAAAACCACATTTTCAAAAAAGTTAGTCATTTCTAAACGGATTTTGATCATTTTTGCACCAGAACAAGCAGAAATATTTAGATTATTTGTTAATTTTAGCATGATTTTCCGTTAGATTTAAAGACAATTTTTGTCAAATTTGCTATATATTTTCACAAAAATAAAATCGGAAAAAAATCAACATTTGTGTTTAAATCACCAGAAAACAAAAACCATGCAGACAAAAATATTATCAGATAAACAAATACAATTCAAAGAATTCTGCGTGTCTTGAAATAAATTTCATAAAAGTCTGCCCAGAGATAGCTTTGAAATATTTTTTTGAAAAAATGTGGTTTTATATGAAATATATAGTAAAAAATCGAAGGTGACGAATACTTATGTATATGTCCATTGACTGTAGTATAATATTGTGCATTATGGCTAAAATACTCTCCACCATTATAATTATGTACAAGGAAACGATGAATTGATATCCTACATTTGTACATTTCTTATTTATCTACAGTGTACAATGTATTTCCTTCACACAATAAACACCGCTGGGTACATACATATATATATACTAGAATAATCAATTACACATAACACAATATATGATAATTATATAAATGATTACATTACTTAACATCACAAAATCATTAATGTAAGCATCACGGATGAAGAAGCACAGTGACCCAATATAAAAGACGGCAAGTACTAGGCACATCAGTGTTCTTTTTAGATAATAAAAAAAACCCACTTTCTCTTCATATCTAAATTCTGAATCAACTCATGTAATTTATCATAAATATATTTATATTTAGACGGCATTGATCAAATTATTTATGTTTTTTTAATGTTTTTTTTTAAATTTATTCTGCCAAGAAAAATCATTAATTGTGCCTGAATTTCACACTGACGTAGGAGCTGGGAGTGCGGCACCAAATGGGAAACTTCCACTCCACTTTGAAAAAAAGGAGGGAACAATGTTTTTTCCTCCACTTCTTTTAGCAAATATTGAAGAAAAAGTAATTTTTTTAGCATGGAAGCAAAATGAAATATTGTCCATTTACCCAAGGGTATTAGTTAAGGGTATGATATGCCTTGAAATCAAAGTGCGTTCGATTTCCTTTGCTTGATAGTTTTGAAAACTTGTTCCCTGCAATGTCTGGTCCACTCACAACTCCTACCGTCACGCCTCTGTTTCATTGTACTTGAAATTAATGAAGACCACTATCACAATACAATCAAGTGTTTTTAATTACGGTATGTGACGGCTAGGAACGAATCGTTAACCGTGACGGCTAGGAACGAATCATTAACCTTTTACTATAAAACAGTTCAGGAGTAGAATTCTTTACCCGAGCGACAAATGTTAAAAAAAGAAGTGAAATGTTACCTGAAATATGCCATTGTGGAACAAGAAAAAAGAAGTGAAATGTCATTTAAAATGAGGAAAAAAGAAGTGAAATGTCACTTGAAATGTACCAGTGCGGAACAGGAAGAAAGAAGTGTCATCTCTTAAAAATATAGATTTTTTAAGTTATAATATACCCATTTTCAACATGCAATAACTGGTATTGAAATGTCAATAGTTAACACAAATGTTAAGCTTTACTTTTAGTTAGATTAGCAATGTTTAACCACGTGTGTCTATTGTTGACATTTTTTTTAACCTATTTTACTTTTTCATCTTTTAATTGTCAAATGATTGTTTAAGACTAATATTATAACATTGTAAACAAATTTCTTTAACACGGAAGGGTAATTCTTTGCTAATTTAATGTTGGCCGTTCAAATATTTGTGTGACAGCCAATGAAAAATATGTAAACGGCAAAAAATGGATATGACACAATTCCATTATGTCACAATCTTCGCTTTATTACTAAAAAAATTGATAATGTTTATTACTTGAATTTGTAATTATGTTTTTTTTTTGTTGTTCTGTAAATATGATCTAGTGTGTTTCATTAGAGAAAGAAATTTGGTGAAGTCGACACCCTAGGTAAGACAATATTCATTAATTTATTATCATCGTTTTTTTAATTAAGATATATCTACTGATGAATCATTGTAATTAAAATTTGTAAGATAAAAAAAATAAAATATTTCTAAGTAAAGATAGTTTGAAGAACCGATGTCGGTGATTGATGGCCAACAATATCAACAAAATGAACACTCACTTCTTATTGCAAATTATTAAACACAAAGAAGACACATGGCGATGGAAATACGATGGATTGTGAAAGGTACAAAGATATGGCGGTGTTAAATCGATAAATGTGGATCCTAGCTCTACTCCTTTTCATATTTCGATCTCCAACGACATCACAGAAATAAACAAACAGTTAAAAATGACCAGAATCGGGTTCCTTCCAAAAAAAGATGAAGCCACATTGTGCATACCCTGTACAACAAAATATATATAAGTTCGAATATTGCTCGTGGCGAGATGTACTCGATACAACATTATGTTTGTCAGAGTTTTTCTCCGGGTATTCCGGATTCCTCCACCAATAAAACTGACCGCTTTATAACGTTATAACTGAAACATTGCTGAAAGTGGCGTTTAACATCATACAAGAAACTTTAGCAAACAAAATATATAGAAAAGCTTGGGTAATAAGTGTTTGGCTCCACTTTCAATATTGTTCCGTTTTATTTTGTCAATGACATTGTGGTTTCCGCCTGGTATTCGGTTTTCTTCAACCAATAAAACTGACCGCTGCAATACAACATAGTTTGCATGGAGTACACCATGTTACGAACTTACATCTGGTGAGAGGTAAAAGTGTAAAAGTAAATCCTACTGTAATATGATTGTGACAACGAAAACCATTAAATATAAACATACAAACAATTAATACGTCATGTCACTATGTACACTGTAAAGGTCATGTAAACAAATGAAAGTTCGGTGCTTTCTTGATAAAAAAATCGTGAAATTTTTATCCGAGAATAATTCAATTACAATTAGGGAAAGGGGGAAATATCTGAAAGTACAAAGGAACTGCATGCAGACCGCCATTTTGATTTGGTTATTAGTGAGGCGCTGTGGGATAATTTGTTTTGTGAATATGTGTTGTAGTGTCTTTAGTGCACATTTCATGACAAACAATAATAAGTTTGCAAATTATTAAAATTATGGTCCCATTACAATTAAATCAAATACACAATAACAAGAACAATGGACTGGTACACAATAACAAGAACAATGGACTGGTACACAATAACAAGAACAATGGACTGGTACACAATAACAAGAACAATGGACTGGTACACAATAACAAGAACAATGGACTGGTACACAATAACAAGAACAATGGACTGGTACACAATAACAAGAACAATGGACTGGTACACAATAACAAGAACAATGGACTGGTACACAATAACAAGAACAATGGACTGGTACACAATAACAAGAACAATGGACTGGTACACAATAACAAGAACAATGGACTGGTACACACAATAACAAGAACAATGGACTGGTACACACAATAACAAGAACAATGGACTGGTACACAATAACAAGAACAATGGACTGGTACACAATAACAAGAACAATGGACTGGTACACAATAACAAGAACAATGGACTGGTACACACAATAACAAGAACAATGGACTGGTACACAATAACAAGAACAATGGACTGGTACACAATAACAAGAACAATGGACTGGTTGTCGTTTCTTTTTCTCATGTAATTGTTTACCTGATGCTACCTATTAAATTCACGGCGATCGATCAATCTTTATTCTCATAAACGAAGTTATAATATTGGTACAATGTGTATTATAACAACTTATACATATATTCAATGAATAAACAAACAAACAAAACAAATCAATAAAAATACAATAGTAATGGCCACACAGGAGGAATGTAAACTACTATAGAAGTAATATCCGTAACAGTTCTCTTTTTTTTTCTATCTGAAAAAAGAAGATCCGAGTGTTTCCTGGAGTTCAATTTGTAAAAAAAATGATCAATTTTGTTTTGCTAACGTTTATTTTAGGCTTCCATAAATTGCAATAGTTTGAAATTAGTTAAAGACATAAACACAATGTTGTCGGCATACAGAGTAATTAAGATTTTAAGGTAAAGTAATGGTGAATGTATCGCCATTTGAAGAAAATTATCGTAATCAGGGCCATCTTTGATGGAGGAATGTTTTGAAACTGGACAAATGATGAAAATCAGTCATGATATCAATTTCTAAAGTAATAATTTTTTGATTAGAATAACGAAAAATCCAAATATCTTTTAAACTATAGATTTTTGAACAGCAAAATAAACGAGAGTTTTATTTGGAATTAGGAGTGCTAACTGAAAATGTTACAGTAATGCTTCTTATTGTTTTGGCTGAGGCTGCACTCGACTGAAATTTTGTATTTTGGTTCTATTTTGTTGTCATTTTTCGGGTGGGAGTAGATGTACTTTATAGAAGAGCCATCCGTACGTCTGGTATCTTACCTGTAAAATCTTTCTCTCAGCCACGTGTACTTTAGACGAACCTGACAAGCATTTCTCTCATAAATTATTGTTATATTTTGCATTTTTTGTAAAATGGGTAAACAGTCTGACTTATCTCCGGAATGCCAAAAGTTTGTAAAAAAAATGTTTGCCTTTTTTAGTAAGGAAAAGTCAACGAAGAAGCCAATTGTCTCATTTGATAGGGTATATCAAAAGACATCTAAAGCTTTGGATGTGTCTTACACTTCAGTGCACCGTATTATGAATGGTAAGAGGCCTTGTAAGTCAAATAGACCCAAAGAAAGTGCTAAAATTTTGGACGACTTTGATCATTGTGTTATTAAAAGAACAATCCACGGTTTATATTCACGGAAAATTGCTCCGACCGTCTCAATAATACATAAGGAAATAAAAGATTCTATTAAAATATCAAAATCTAAACTTACTCTAACTCTCATTGATCTGGATATACTTATAAAAAAATAGGTGATAATCGAAGAGTTCTGTACGATCAAGTGTCTATTATCAATGATAGGTGTAATTATCTGAGAAAAATCAAATCTTTTAGGGAAGTAGGGTATGCAATCGTGTACATGGATGAAACATGGGTTAACCAAAATCACTGCACAGATTATATGTGGCTTCCGAATGATGGGTCTGATGCCCCAAAAATACCCTCGGGTAAAGGCAAACGTTTGATTGTTTTGCATTCAGGTACGCGAAGTGAAGGTTTGATTGACGGCTGCGATTTAGTGTTTCTGGCCAAATCAAAGGATGGTGAATATCACCAGGAGATGAATAGTGTTGTCTTTCTTGAGTGGTTTGAAAATCAATTGATGCCTGGCAACCAGGGGCGTAGCTAGCCTTTTTTGCAGTGCAAACCACCAAACCTGTAATTTTTTTTTACTAGATGCAAAATGGTGCGTTCTGAGGTGTTTTCATGGGTAAATTGAATACATAAGCAACACATTGATTTCATGATTTTGTTAGACAGAATTTACTTAGAATTCCCCAAAATCTGTTCTTCGTATCTTAGCAGACACGAACTTCTCCATAACTTTGTCTAAATCCACACTGAAATCGCGATGGATATGCATTAATGCTAGCGATGACAACCTATCGTTATTCACTGTTGATCGTACATATGTCTTCAACCGACGTAGTACGAACGGACAAATCTAAAAGAAAGCGTATAGGACCTCAACATCTGCCGATACGAGACATCGCGCCTTATCAAATTATAGGTTACTGTTTTAATAAATTATAATTTTTCGGGTATTAATTTGCTAGGCATATCGTTTCTTGTGTGTGTTGACCATATTGACAGTATTTCTGCCACTTCATAAATTATACTTAAATGCATATAGATTAGGACTAGAAGATTGCTCTAAACTACCCAGGAGGCAGTACGGAAAAAATTATATAAATTAATTAATGTCATCCTCCGAAACCCAGGGGTGCCTCGGTCGCATACTCCATCATCATGATGGAAGAGTACGCGACGGAGACACCCCTGGATTTCTCAGGATGGTTACATGTATATGATTCGTTATATTACTATGTACCTTGCCGGGAAGTCAAAATCATTCACATCTTTCCAGTTGGCTGTTAATAATTGCATCTTAACATCTGTCATCTGCAATTTGGAATCTTGCAGACTTGATATATCTGGGTACGGAGGGGCGCTGTCTTTACTAGTTACGGTCGAAACTGAGCTTGCATGTTCACTGTTATCAATTCTTTCTGACAAAGACTCTTTTGGAAATAGGTTCTTCTGTTGAAGCAATGTTGTCTGAAGAATCTTTCGTTTCTGTTGAAACAGGTTTAGTGAAGAAACTGTCAATTGTTTTCTATTTAGCCTTTTCACGTTTCGACGTCATGTTGTCATTCAACGCCGGAAAGGTCACGTACATGTATATATACCAGAAACGATGACGGATGTAACTCATACTAATGATACGGCCGTAACGTCATTTGAATAAAATTTGAAATGCCGTAATGTTTATGACATTGAATTTTCACAAAAATCCACAACGAGACTTTGTTTTCCACTTTTTTTTAATTTTTATTATTCACTATTTATTTTTTATTTTTTTTGCTCTTTATTTTTTTTTTCAGCACGCCGATGTGCACGCAACTGCGTGTTGGCGTATAGGAAGCTACGCGCCTGAGCCTGCTCTGAACAATCCTAGCTTGGTTGTGTTAAATAATGCAAGTTATCACAATGTTAAAACAGAAGATACGGTGTGCCCAAATTTTAGTCAGAAAAAAGCTGTTCTCCAAAATGATCTTACACAACACAACATTCCCTTTTCTGCTACTGATACCAAAACAGTATTATAAGAAAAAATAAAACAAAAAAAGACCCCAGTAGTTTATAAAACAGATAACATTGCTAATTTACACGGACATGAAGTATTAAGAACCCCCGATAGAATTAATATGAGTCAGGGTCAAAGGTTTTGTGGCTAAAAACAATACCACCTTCCAATTAAAAGATGCTAAACAACTCACGTACGCAACTTTCGGAAAAATTACAAAAGATGTGTGGAAAAAAACAGAAGAACATGTGGTCAAAATTGAAAAAGAATACTGCATAGATAGAAGTGTCATAGAACCTATTATCATTGATTTTTGTGATGATGACTCGGATGACGACACAGGTTGAAGTATAATCATATTAAGTATAATAGACAGAGAAAAAATGTCACGTTAAAGCCAATGCCGAAAATATTTGGAACATGTGTCTGCCAATTCATTAAGGTTTAAGAACAGTTGTAACTGTTGAAACTATCTGGGATCAGATGAATTATTTAACTTATATTGATTATAGCACATATATAATACACAAAACAACGTGACACAAACAAAAAAAAGAAAGATAAACAGGGACAGTTTATAATCCTACCGAAAACCAAACACAAAACGGGCCTCGTATTCATGAAAAGTCAAAACAAACAAACACAAAGGTCGAAACTTCGGATTCCTGTTTTGAATAAGCATTTCGAAGTGGAATAGGTTAAAGGGGCATTATCTGCCAAAATCGTAAATTTGTGTTACCCATAAAAACTACCAGATATGATTGATGCCTTAATAAAACGTGTTTCTGTAATTTATAAATGTTATGAAATGTACGCGCATCGGGGAAAAAAAGGTACAACTGCTCGTGTTTGGAGATAGATCAAGAAATGGACGCCATCTTATTAATTATCGGCATTGCTTACGGACTTTGTCGAATCGTCATTAAATCAGTACAACAATGCACTTATTTCTTATTTTCTGTGAATGTGCTTTTAGTCGGCGTTAATTACGGACAAAGAACCATGCAAGCTTGCAGTTAATAAGCGACAAAATACAAATTATTCGTTTTTACCTGTCACTAGTAAGGTCAGTTGCATACGGAGAAAGCGAGATCAAATTATTTGCTTGCAAGGAAATAATAAATCGATGGTAATTTTCGTTCTCAAAAGGCGAAAAGTGGTACGATAAGCTGTTTAATGTGAAATATTTACCTTTATTTCATCATTTTAAAGTTATTTACCAATTTACAAAGCATTAATTTTTTTGGTCAAAATCGTAGCTAATGCCTCTTTAAATTTGAGTTGAAAGATATAACTTGGCTTAGTAGAATAGTTACGTAAAACAATTTCAAGTATCAATGAATCATCAATAATTTTTGCAGTTTTTAGGTATTTTTTACCAATGTTAAGTTGAAGGTTTATACCAACAATAGCTAAAAAATGACAGTGCCCAAGAAAAAGAAAAAATCAATCCTCCAATTATTGATCTCTGAGGTTCTATAATTTAAAAGTGTACTAATTTTACGAGCATGTCTTAATTAGGAAGTTGCACAATCTCAAAACTAATTTTTCGTTCCGTTCCTTACATGTATATAAATTAAAAATGTCATACAGAATCGAACAAAACGACAATGATACATTCTTCATATTTTTCTTTTTACTATTTTAAAAAATTATATGATATATGAAGACTTCATTTTTTCATTATTAAAGACAGAAGTGCTATATATTTAGTGAAAAAATAAAAATAATGGAAAGTGTCCCAGTAGTGCAAGCAATTTTTACAGGTAAAAATCAATGAACTCAATAGTGCGTGTAGGAGATGGTGACGGGCTCTACAGAGAACAATGGAATCTTTCAGGTGACCGTCGAGTGTCTATTGTCCTCAGGGATTTAAACCCATGGCCGCAGGCTGTTCTCTTTTATAAACTTATTCCCTCCGTATTTCATAAAACTTTGTCAAAATATACACCCAAAAACTCCTTTAAAATTAGATTTTTCTATATTAGCAGAGCCAAATACGTTCACTTTCTGGTCTGCAAACTTCCAGATTAAATTATCACCCTTGATTCTCTACATAACTCTCGTTTACACTTCTACTTTAAAATCTACAGTTTAAAAGATATTTCAAATTTTCGTTATTCTAATAAAAAAATTACGGGATGTTTATTTCACGTGACACCTTGCACTGTATTGCATAGTATTCACGTCGTTATATATCCCGGTGTATCCTGCTTATGGTTCAATTTAATGATGCATTTATCGTCGTCGCCACGATCGTATGGTAATATGATTTACATCTCTGCCGTTACAATCATTGTCTATCGACACTAAAATGGAATGTTCAATTCCCGACCATGTAGAGGGTGTACTTGATATATCCTTATGTGGTCAAGATTCTCAGTGATTTGCTTCAGGTCGGTCAGGGTTATAGTCTTTAACATCACTTTCAACAATATTTCAGTTATATTCTGGCAGTCAGTTTTATTGGTGGAGGAAACCGGAACACCCGGAGAAAACACCAACCTGTCGCAAGTCACTGGTAAACTTTATAGCATTATGTTGTATCGAGTACACCTCTGCATTAGCGGAATTTGAATTCACAACGTTAGTGGCAATATGTCCTTATTGCATATGTAGTTATATATCCAACTACCATACAATCACGACCACGATGGCCACTTCTGTGGGTAGTCAAGTTTCCATCTCCATTTAACTTATCACCATGATTTAGCTGAAATATATTTATTAGTGACGTTTAACACTAAAAACAGTTGAAGCTACCATAGAGGTAATGAGAAGACATAAAACGAAGGACAAACAATATAATGGTGAACAAGGACATAAATACAAACAAAATAATGGTGAACAAGGACAAACAGACAAACAATATAATGGTGAACAAGGACAGAAAGACACACAATATAATGGTGAACAAGAACAGAAAGACAAACAATATAATGGTGAACAAGGACAAATAGACAAACAATATAATGGTGAACAAGGACAGAAAGACACACAATATAATGGTGAACAAGAACAGAAAGACAAACAATATAATGGTGAACAAGGACAGAAAGACAAACAATATAATGGTGAACAAGGACAAATAGACATACAATATAATGGTGAACAAGGACAGAAAGACACACAACATAATGGTGAACAAGGACAGAAAGACAAACAATATAATGGTGAACAAGGACAGAAAGACAAACAATATAATGGTGAACAAGGACATAAAGACACACAATATAATGGTGAACAAGGACAGAAAGACACACAACATAATGGTGAACAAGGACAAATGGACAAACAATATAATGGTGAACAAGGACAGAAAGACACACAATATAATGGTGAACAAGGACAGAAAGACACACAATATAATGGTGAACAAGAACAGAAAGACAAACAATATAATGGTGAACAAGGACATAAAGATAAACAAAATAATGGTGAACAAGGACAAATGGACAAACAATATAATGATGAACAAGGACAGAAAGACACACAATATAATGGTGAACAAGGACAGAAAGACACACAATATAATGGTGAACAAGGACAGAAAGACAAACAATATAATGGTGAACAAGGACAGAAAGACAAACAAAATAATGGTGAACAAGGACAGAAAGACAAACAATATAATGGTGAACAAGGACAGAAAGAAAAACAATATAATGGTGAACAAGGACATAAAGACAAACAATATAATGGTGAACAAGGACAGAAAGACAAACAATATAATAGTGAACAAGGACAAATAGACAAACAATATAATGGTGAACAAGGACAGAAAGACACACAATATAATGGTGAACAAGGACAGAAAGACAAACAATATAATGGTGAACAAGGACAGAAAGACAAACAATATAATGGTGAACAAGGACAGAAAGACAAACAATATAATAGTGAACAAAGACAAATAGACAAACAATATAATGGTGAACAAGGACAGAAAGACACACAAAATAATGGTGAACAAGGACAGAAAGACAAACAATATAATGGTGAACAAGGACAGAAAGACAAACAATATAATGGTGAACAAGGACAGAAAGACACACAATATAATGGTGAACAAGGACAGAAAGACAAACAACATAATGGTGAACAAGGACAGAAAGACACACAATATAATGCCGTGAACAAGGACAGAAAGACACACAATATAATGGTGAACAAGGACAGAAAGACGCACAATATAATGGTGAACAAGGACAGAAAGACACACAACATAATGGTGAACAAGGACAGAAAGACAAACAATATAATGGTGAACAAGGACATAAAGACAAACAATATAATGGTGAACAAGGACAGAAAGACAAACAATATAATGGTGAACAAGGACAGAAAGACAAACAATATAATGGTGAACAAGGACAGAAAGAAAAACAATATAATGGTGAACAAGGACATAAAGACAAACAATATAATGGTGAACAAGAACAAATAGACAAACAATATAATAGTGAACAAGGACAAATAGACAAACAATATAATGGTGAACAAGGACATAAAGACACACAATATAATGGTGAACAAGGACATAAAGACAAACAATATAATGGTGAACAAGGACATAAAGACAAACAATATAATGGTGAACAAGGACATATAGACAAACAATATAATGGTGAACAAAGACAAATAGACAAACAATATAATGGTGAACAAGAACAAATAGACAAACAATATAATGGTGAACAAGAACAAATAGACAAACAATATAATGGTGAACAAGGACAGAAAGACAAACAATATAATGGTGAACAAGAACAAATAGACAAACAATATAATGGTAAACAAGGACAAATGGACAAACAATATAATGGTGAACAAGAACCAATAGACAAACAATATAATGGTGAACAAGAACAAATAGACAAACAATATAATAGTGAACAAGAACAAATAGACATACAATATAATGGTGAACAAGGACAGAAAGACAAACAATATAATGGTGAACAAGAACAAATAGACAAACAATATAATGGTGAACAAGAACAAATAGACAAACTATATAATGGTGAACAAGAACAAATAGACAAACAATATAATGGTAAACAAGGACAAATAGACAAACAATATAATGGTGAACAAGGACAAATAGACAAACAATATAATGGTGAACAAGAACAAATAGACAAACAATATAATGGTGAACAAGGACAGAAAGACAAACAATATAATGGTGAACAAGAACAAATAGACAAACAATATAATGGTAAACAAGGACAAATGGACAAACAATATAATGGTGAACAAGAACAAATAGACAAACAATATAATGGTGAACAAGAAGAAATAGACAAACAATATAATAGTGAACAAGAACAAATAGACAAACAATATAATGGTGAACAAGGACAGAAAGACAAACAATATAATGGTGAACAAGAACAAATAGACAAACAATATAATGGTGAACAAGAACAAATAGACAAACTATATAATGGTGAACAAGAACAAATAGACAAACAATATAATGGTAAACAAGGACAAATAGACAAACAATATAATGGTGAACAAGGACAAATAGACAAACAATATAATGGTGAACAAGAACAAATAGACAAACAATATAATGGTGAACAAGGACAGAAAGACAAACAATATAATGGTGAACAAGGACAAATAGACAAACTATATAATGGTGAACAAGGACAAATAAACAAACAATATAATGGTGAACAACGACAAATAGACAAACAATATAATGGTGAACAAGGACATAAAGACACACTATATAATGGTGAACAAGGACAGAAAGACAAACAATATAATGGTGAACAAGGACATAAAGACACACAACATAATGGTGAACAAGGACAGAAAGACAAACAATATAAAGGTGAACAAGGACAAATAGACAAACAATATAATGGTGAACAAGGACAGAAAGACAAACAATATAATGGTGAACAAGGACAAATAGACAAACAATATAATGGTGAACAAGGACATAAAGACAAACAATATAATGGTGAACAAGGAGAAATAGACAAACAATATAATGGTGAAGAAGGACATATAGACACACAATATAATGGGGAACAAGGACATATAGACACACAATATAATGGTGAACATGGACATAAAGACAAACAATATAATGGTGAACAAGGACAGAAAGACAAACAACATAATGGTGAACAAGGACAGAAAGACACACAATATAATGGTGAACAAGGACAAATAGACAAACAATATAATGGTGAACAAGGACATAAAAACAAACAATATAATGGTGAACAAGGACAAATAGAGAAACAATATAATGGTGAACAAGGACATAAAGACACACACTATAATGGTGAACAAGGACAGAAAGACAAACAATATAATGGTGAACAAGGACAAATAGACAAACAATATAATGGTGAACAAGGACAAATAGACATACAATATAATGGTGAACAAGGACATATAGACTCACAATATAATGGTGAACAAGGACAGAACGACAAACAATATAATGGTGAACAAGGACAAATAAACAAACAATATAATGGTGAATGAGGACAAACAAACAAACAATATAATGGTGAACAAGGACAGAAAGACAAACAATATAATGGTGAACAAGGACAGAAAGACAAACACTATAATGGTGAACAAGGACAGAAAGACAAACAATATAATGGTGATTAAGGAGAAATAGACAAACAATATAATGGTGAACAAGGACAGAAAGACAAACAATATAATGGTGAACAAGGACAAATAGACAAACAATATAATGGTGAACGAGGACAAACAAACAAACAATATAATGGTGAACAAGGGCAGAAACACAAACAATATAATGGTGAACAAGGACAGAAAGACAAACAATATAATGGTGAACAAGGACAGAAAGACAAACAAAATAATGGTGAACAAGGACAGAAAGACAAACAATATAATGGTGAACAAGGACAGAAAGACAAACAATATAATGGTGAACAAGGACAGAATACAAACAATATAATGGTGAACAAGGACAGAAAGACAAACAATATAATGGTGAACAAGGACAGAAAGACAAACAATATAATGGTGAACAAGGGCAGAAACACAAACAATATAATGGTGAACAAGGACAGAAAGACAAACAATATAATGGTGAACAAGGACAGAAAGACAAACAAAATAATGGTGAACAAGGACAGAAAGACAAACAATATAATGGTGAACAAGGACAGAAAGACAAACAATATAATGGTGAACAAGGACAGAAAGACAAACAATATAATGGTGAACAAGGACAGAAAGACAAACAAAATAATGGTGAACAAGGACAGAAAGACAAACAATATAATGGTGAAGAAGGACAGAAAGACAAACAATATAATGGTGAACAAGGACAGAAAGACAAACAAAAAATGGTGAACAAGGACAGAAAGACAACACATATAATGGTGAACAAGGACATAAAGACAACAAATATAATGGCGAACAAGGACAGAAAGACCACACATATAATGGTGAACAAGGACATAAAGACAAACAATATAATGGTGAACAAGGACAGAAAGACAAACAAAATAATGGTGAACAAGGACATAAAGACAAACAATATAATGGTGAACAAGGACAGAAAGATAAACAATATAATGGTGAACAAGGACAGAAAGACAAACAAAATAATGGTGAACAAGGACAGAAAGACAAACAATATAATGGTGAACAAGGACAGAAAGACAAACAATATAATGGTGAACAAGGACAGAAAGACAAACAATATAATGGCGAACAAGGACAGAAAGACAAACAATATAATGGTGAACAAGGACATAAAGACAAACAATATAATGGTGAACAAGG
This sequence comes from Bathymodiolus septemdierum, assembly GCA_963383655.1. Lineage (NCBI taxonomy): Eukaryota > Metazoa > Mollusca > Bivalvia > Mytilida > Modiolidae > Bathymodiolus > Bathymodiolus septemdierum. The sequence continues at coordinate 63,775,043 of OY726517.1, forward strand.
ACAGAAAGACAAACAATATAATGGTGAACAAGGACAGAAAGACAAACAATATAATGGTGAACAAGGACAGAAAGACAAACAAAAAATGGTGAACAAGGACAGAAAGACAACACATATAATGGTGAACAAGGACATAAAGACAAACAATATAATGGCGAACAAGGACAGAAAGACAAACAATATAATGGTGAAAAAGGACAGAAAGACAAACAATATAATGGTGAACAAGGACAGAAAGACAAACAATATAATGGTGAACAAGGACAGAAAGACAAACAATATAATGGTGAACAAGGACAGAAAGACACACAATATAATGGTGAACAAGGACATATAGACAAACAATATAATGGTGAACAAGGACATAAAGACACACAATATAATGGTGAACAAGGACAAATAGACAAACAATATAATGGTGAACAAGGACAAATAGACATACAATATAATGGTGAACAAGAACAAATAGACAAACAATATAATGGCGAACAAGGACAGAAAGACAAACTATATAATGGTGAACAAGGACAAATAGACAAACAATATAATGGTGAACAAGGACAAATAGACATACAATATAATGGTGAACAAGAACAAATAGACAAACAATATAATGGCGAACAAGGACAGAAAGACAAACAATATAATGGTGAAAAACGATAGAAAGATAAACAATATAATGGTGAACAAACACAAATAGACAAACAATATTGGGAAAATATTCCGCCGAAAACTAAAGATTTAGAAACACCAACAGCACTAACAAACCGCGGGTAAACTCAGGTGCTTCAGAACGCTATGTAGTTCCCAATGTACTAGTGGCACCCATCATGTGTCTCTTGTTGGAAGTACTGCATACACTAATAATAACCCTATAAGATCCTCCTTTATCATTATATTGTTATTTAATAAGAATAATACATTTTTGTAGGTTTTAATGGATACCCGTGACGTCATATTCGTTTTGCATTTAACTTTGATGTTAATGTCATTCAATGTGAAATGTCATCATTATAGGCCGTCTGCAACATCTACAACGGCACACAATGGCGAATACGAAGCACCGGAAGTAGAATTTGAGAGGGAAATTACCACAAAATATAATACAACATCATCCACTAGTACACCTGAGACGACGGAAATTACAAATGGCGAAACGACGACAGCGTTTACTACTACAAGGGTGACAACGACATTTGAGAATTCACAGAGTGGACATTATGTGTCAGAAACGCCACAGAAAACATTTGTGACTTCAACCAGGGCAAATATTGCTTCAACAACCACAAAGAAAATATTTGAATCATCAACAAGAGCAAATTATGTAACTGAAGTGTCGAGAAAAACGCCGATTGCTAATCCAAGATGGTTTAACAGGACTAATAGTATTGTGCCTATAAGAACTCCCGTCAAAGACAAGCCACCCATGAATAAATATAAAGAAATTCAGGTGGTTAAACAGAAGGAGATATTACCCTTAAGAGATATTAGTTTTAATAAGTTAAACTCTAATCCATCACGTGGTGATGTACAACATAGTTTTATCTCTGGACCGGACTGGAATAATATATTTAAATCTCCTAAAACAAACATTTCTAATAGGATATCAATTAAGGATATAACTAGTCAACTGAATTCGTTAAATCATCTTCAAGAAATTTCATTTGCACAAGGATGGGGAGATGTAACACCGCAGAACACAAACGTTCTATTTAGTTTTGGAGTAGGGAGAGAATCACTATCAAATAAAAATAAGGTGAATCAAAAACCTATTACAGTTTGGCCCGACAAGAAATTTAGACCAAGCAAAAAGATAAAGGACGATAAACAAGGAATTCAATTTCGGCTATCAGATGTGTTGTCTAATACTAAAAATACAAAACTGTTTTCTTTTAAAGAGAACATGGCACCAAAGGAACCTAAATTTCAGTATGAACGTCCAAATTCAATATCGCCGCCAGTTAAAACTATTTTTAGATTTGGTTCCTTCATGGATGCTCCATTGAGTCAGAGAGGACAATTATTTAACTTGTCGTCAGGCAGCTATATAAAAAAGAACATACAGAAACGATTACAGGAAAACAATAGCATATTCTCCACAAATGTATTCAAGCCACAATCACTTAATAATAGAAAGGCTGATACTAAATATATGCCCAGAAAAAATAGTGACTTAAACCGGATTTCTGATAAGCTTCATCAATCACGGAATCTAGGCCGGACGATAAAGAATCGTGTCAAATTAAACGTTGTGAAGACGTTGTTTGACATCGATCATGTGACTGATATAATTCCATATTTGATGATGGGTTCTGCAGTCCCATGATTGAACAAATGTAAATAAAAATATTCAGAAACAAATGATCTTTACAAGTTGAAAGTTTTCTTTGTTAATTAGTAATCACATGTTTAATTTAAAACACACTGTGTATTTACGGATATTTATCTCTTCATTGCTATTATTGTATATACAGTCGTAGCTAAGAGGGCCATGAGGTGGACTATGAAAACTCCAGACTAGTTTTGCATCATACAGTGAGCAAGACGATTCTCTAGAATAATCTTTATCTGGTACACTTAAATTCAAAATATTGGAAAGCCAAATAATTAAAAAGTCTTTCGGCTCAAGAAAACAAAAGGGTCGGAAGACACAAAGATATAGACACACAAACTAATAGGAAGGACATTGCAGTAATTACAGTATTGTAAGGATGTGCAAACAATATATATGATTCCTTGACACAACTCTTCTAGGAACTGTGTATTCCTGTGTAGTCTTTATTGTGCATACATATGCTATTGTTCCGTAAAAATCTAAATGCTTTGCCAAAATAGAGTCGCATCAGATATTAAGTTAACATATTGATATTCTATTTATAATTTATTTTGTTTATAAATATATACACGTATATATAATGTCATAAATCTCATATTTACACTATGATTACCTACTGCATGCTAATAAAAAAATATAAATTCTGAAATGAATTAAGTATTTAAATTAAATTGAGAGGTAATAAATCTAACAACATCGTACACTGGTAACACTTTTAGATAGCAACTAAGTGTGCTAAAAAAATTAGTAGATCTCATATCAGCCAAAAATCTAATCAATGTTAATTACTTATCAATAACTGAATATATGAGATTTCTGACTGCTATTGTATACTCGAGTTATTTCCCTTTGAGTATGAAATTCTATATTGTGTAATGTAAATATTAACTGCATGCATTGTTGATTGTTGCTGTTGCCTTGTGTATGGAGAGGATTTATATAGGCTATTGCCTGCTATCCAATCCATTTAATTTATTTATGAAAAAAATATGTTTAAAATGAAAAATAATATATAACACACACAGTCAATGTTTCGGTGAAAGACCTATAAAAGACCATTTTATAATTTTTAGCAAAGCTGGAATCCAATTGGCCCAGTAGTTTAAGAGGAAAACAATTAAAATTCCATCCACCTTTTCTGTTTTTAGCAACAGTGGCCATGTTAGATGGATGTCTGGATTACCGGACACAATTTTGAAAGGGGGTCATCAAAGGACTAAGCAAAGTTTAGTTCCAATTGGCCCAGTAGTTTCAGAGATGAATTTTTTTTTAATTTCATCCCCCCTTTTCATTTTAGTAACAGCGACCATGTTGGTTGGAGGTCGGGACTGCCGGACACAATTTTGGAAGGAGATCACACACGATCATTCCACCAAAGTTTGGTCTCAAGTGGCCAAGTGGTTTCAGAGGAGAATATTTTTAGTAATTGTGTACGGATGGACGACCGACGCAAAGTGATGACAAAGGCTCACATGACCCTTTGGGTCAGGTGAGCTAATAAAAGGGGGTGCATATTATTTCCTATCCGTGGTAAAATCTAAAAAAAAATCATGGCTTCAACAATAACTTCTTAATATGTAATAGATGAAATGACACTTTCTCAGAATTTAAAACCCACAGTCACTCACCTGAATATTACATAATACATTGAAAATAACACTTTACGACTTATAATACTTTGGTTAAAGAGAATATCGCTTAAATTTAAAGTTTAATACATTGTATACAGATATACCATTAAAAGTAATCATATTAATATCAGTTATACTCGAACTCCCTTTGTCTGTGCTGGGCGTAGGGCGACGGACGCAACCAATCAGCAAACTACTAAATGACTTGCTTATTCGTGCCTTAAATCCGACTTGCTTAGTACAAAGTGCTTTAAATCCGACATGCTTATTACAAGTCAGTAATTTTCCTACTCATTTGTATCTGGGGTCCGGGTCCCTTATAATTGGGAAAATTAGCGCGTAATTGATGTGAATTTGGAAAAGATGGGGAGAGCAATACATTTATTAGTTTGGAGGTCCAGTAATAGAATAGCAATCATACTGTACCAAGGTTATGCCAACAGTAACAGATTGTTGTGATGAAGAAGAATGATCACAAAGCAGTTCACAAAACTTACATAAATACCCTTGGTGTACCACACTGTCATATAGCCATGGGTATTTTTGTTAATTTTTCATTGAACTGAACACCCTGACATCTGGTACCATGACCTCTGGAGCACAACTGTCCGAATCAGAGTGACAGTCAGCTTTCGAATATCAACATCACCACTATTTGCACTATTTACATGTTGTTGGATGCCATTTGAAGCTATGCTAGGTAATACAGAATTTGAATTGGTTGTTTTTGGAGTGACATTCGCAGTGGTAACAAGGCGTTCAGCTTCTGGGTATGGTGCATCAGTACTTAGTGTCGGTGACCGGTAGGGTTGACTCCACCTAATCCCACTTTTTTTTTTTTATTTATTAAAGAAATCTCAAATTTCAGGTGAGTGGGAATAGCTGTAATTATTGTATAAACAATGTGCACACATTGGGGCTTAGAGTGTATACACAAAAACTCATTAACTGTGGGTAAACCTTGATTAGAGAATGGAGAACTAATATATATTAATTTATCATTTTTATTCTAATAAAAAAAACCATACAAATACATACATGAATAAGTGATATCTCTATCAATACATTTATATTTCAACATCCATAGAACTTATTATTTATTTTTAAACTACATGAAATAATAAACAAGTATGTCTTATCTTATGTTTGTCACTATTCATTTTGTAATGAAATTCTTATGATTCATGTTTTTATTCAAAGGTACAAATATTTTTTAAAAGATATTTTACTATTTATGTCATACTCGATTTCACTCCATATGAAAAAAAAATGTTTCATTCCAATTTCTAATTTTTATCAATAACACTTACTTCACTCAAATATTTTCCATTTTTCTGCAATATTTGACATAAAATACAGGTACATCACAGGTAATAATTAATTAGATACTAATTTCAAAAACAGCATAATTAACTGCAACAACATCTATTGGAATACCTGGAACCGTTTTTTTAAAATGGGATTAGATAGACGACATCACCGGTACAGTAGTGGGTCGGACTCACTTCAAAGCACAAACAGTTTCACTAGCTTTATTAACGTCATCAACCTCATTTTTCTCCTGGGGGAAGTAAAAACTTTTTTATTTCAAGCTACATGTACTTGCTTCCATTATTACTGGTCAATTTCTTAACAAATTATGCAACATCGTGACATTTTTATTTTTTAGCAAATCACATGACATATTTACTATTTTTTATTTAAATTTTATATTAAATTTATCTAAATAAACATTTATTCCAAATACTACAGATTTCCGCTTTCGTTTTCTGAAGTTTTATCGCAGTCGGTAAACAAATCAGGCGACCCAATATACTGTATTGGTTTCGCTTGGTTAATCAAAACAAATAGAAACCAGGTCATAAGCGCGGAAAGCTTTTATTAACCAGTTTTTACGAATAATTTGATCACCACGCTATTGGGAATTTCCCCCCATGAAATTGAGGAAACAACTTTTTTCACATTAGGATTGGGGCCGATATTCGGCCCAAAAAAAACACAGTCGGAAAATCACTGCAAGCAATTTTACTCCGTTCTCCGAACTCCTACCAAATTTGTATTATTCTCCAATCAAAAAGTAGGTAAAAAGCGATCGTATACGACTTCGTCGAAAAAAAAAGGTAACTGAATGACACGCATTTTTTGTAAGACTATTCATTGATAAAATTATGCGTTCAAGGCAATATCAAAATTTTCTTGGATATTTTTGTATAGTTTGTGTCACCTTTTAAATGATAAATTGATGCAATTTAATTACTTCCCGTTCTTCGGATCTATTTATATCGTTTCACATGACCATCATACGCGCGTGAACTTTCAGAGGAAGTGCACACCCAAACAGAAATTAGGTTAATACCTTTTCTCGGGTATCATGCATGTAAAGAATAGTGGTGAATTGAATGGACCCAGTTGATATTGGCTTATTGTTATTTAGCAAGTCGTGTTTCAATTTACATTCATACTATAATAAATACAATTTTGCAAATTAAGGTAGACAACTCGTACCAATTGAATTTTGATAGTCTGTTGAGAAACTCTAAAACAAATAGCCTGTCAATCAGAAAGGCCAGCATTTAAATATATTCAGCCTTGTGAATTTGTGTGAGAAATACTGTTTTCTTATAAATTTGAATGAGGTGTATTAGTGTAAAAATTAAAAACAAACACCATATTAAATATTAGAACAGACGTTACATGATTGAAATTCTACCCACTAAATTTACATATTTTTTTAAGAATCTACATCTGATTTCTACTATTGCATGGTGGAATGTGAACTCAAGATATGGCTGCAAACACGTTAAGGTCGTCATAATTATCTGGTTTATTCATAAGGAAATCTCAAAGATATCAAAGAGGTAATCAGAAGCCATCAATGAAAGAATGTCAGATAATGCAAAAGAAAAAGGACAACAGGTCAAACAATGATCTATAAAACACTACACAGAAAATTAGATTGAGCAAGACGAACCCAACTAAAAACAAAGGGTGAACGCAGGTGTTCCGGAAGGGTAAGAAGCAGTTCCTGCTACACTAGAGGTACCCGTCGTGTCGCTCTAGTTAACGATCCGGTGATAAGTGATGAATGAGGACCGGATTATGACTACAACAAAGGGAACATATCCGTGGTAGTGACATAGATATTCAGTAACGGCTAACCAACAGAACATATCCGTGGTCGTGACATAGATATTCAGTAACGGCTAACCAACAGAACATATCCGTGGTCATTTGTGACACAGATATTCAGTAACGGCTAACCAACCACTCCTTAAACTAGAGATTCAAATTCTATCGCTCACATGATTATTTATATGCAAGTTTGTGTTCAATGTTCAATGAAGTGTAGATTTTAAGAACAAATATTTTATTCATTCTTACATAGAATCCGATGTCCATTAAAGTTGGACTTAAATAGAATAGAACTATAACAAATCTGTTGGAACATTTCAAATAGGAATTGTTAGAAATTAAACTGAAAATATTACATACAAATACGACTGAAAATTAAAAAAAAAAGGAAACATTTAGATAGATGATCTTTTCTTGGCTCCTTTTGGACCCTTTTTATATAAAAGCTAAGTCAAATCATGCAGAGCATTTCATCAGGAAGATACACAATTTTTACTTATCGTAATAGGACTTAAAATAAAAGGCAATACTAGGACAAGGCATGATCCAATAACCCATTAAGCTGAACACTTCGTCAAAAATTTCATTAATATTGGATGATATGATGATTATTATTTTTTTTTCAAATTTGGGAAATCGGCCTCTTTCTGTCAAAGGAGTAGGTATGATAAGGGCATAAATTGGCCTAAAGAATAGACAAATTATAAATGAAACGTATAGCTTTCGTTGTTTCTTGATTTTATAAGACCTTTTCTCTAATTCTTGTTCAATTTTCACACTTCTCAACCCGTGTGAGAAGAAATCGATAATCAACGTGTGGATCACTTTGTTCTCAGTCGCTGATTGGTCAATCAGTTACGCAATTATTTCTCAACCCGTGGGTGAGATAAAAATTTCACGCTACTTTTCCCGTAAAAATGTTACGTTTCGCAAAATGTCATTGTGTCAATAAAATCGTTTAATTAACCGTAACTAACCGTAATTAACCGTACCGTCATCAAGAACCCCTCATCTAGAATATTGCCCCTTCTCCATCATTGCTTGAAAAATATTCCTTAACGGGTGTGACGCCAATTGAAGTATACGTCAGTGACGTCATTGAACGTCGATTTGAGAAAGTGAAAAACGGCCATATATTTTGTTAAATTAGTGAGTAAAAAAATCAAGCACATTTTTAGTGGTTCATTAGAGAAACAATCTCTAACATTGTTTCCCGTTTCTTACGATAATTTCTCAAATCTCGATAATTAAATTTTTACATTTTAACTATCTTGATTTGAGAAATTATCGTAATAAACGGGAAACAATGTTAGAGACTATATTACCCCAAATACTATTTTGGTAAAAATGTTCCATATTTGCACGTGCGATGACGTCACACTAGTCAATGAAAAGTCTATCGTTTCGTGAAAATATATGAAATCTAACAAGAAATGTGTATCTAATATCAATTTTCAGTTTAACCACAAGCAGGTACCAACGGCATATTTTAGTATGATGTTTAATATACATAAACACATATCTCATTTAATTTTTGTGTTGGTACCCGAGTGTGGAGAGTATGAAATCTGCAATTAAATAATGATTTTGAGGTCGATTTCTCGTGAACAGCCATATTTTAGTGATCGTGTTTAATGTAATTGGATAAAATGTACATCGATTTTTAACCTAATCCAAAATAAAATTTATATTGTTTTGCTATGGGAATAATTTTACTTGAACAACGAATGCAAGAATGTTGACTTTATAAGAATTAATAAACTTTTTGGAGGAGATTTACTGCCGACCGGGTTTTTTCCCAACTCAACAGTGTTGAACAGAGCTCAGTGGAATTTCAGGTATTATTATACTTTATTTTATCACCCACAAAATAAAAACAGAAAAAAAACAAAACAAAACAAACAAACAAACGAAAAGAAAAATCACGTACTGTACAGCAGATTGTAGATCTTAGAAATTAATTCATTAATCATTGAACGTGCAGACGACAGACCGATCTTGAAACTTATTATTTTATAGCCATAGGCATAGGCTAACATAGTAGTCCTTTACAAAATTTATCTCCCTTTCTTTTTTCAATATTTTTAAATGATTTAGAAGATTTTTTCAGACAATTAGATGGAGAACCACTTAAGATTATCCAAGAAAAATTAGAAAATGAACTGCACATTTTCTATAAAATTTTTGTTATTTTATTTGCAGACGATACGGTAATTTTATCCGAAACAAAAGAAGGTATGCAACAAGCTTTAGATATATTTGAATCTTATTGTGAAATTTGGAGACTACAAGTAAATGTTGCAAAAACAAAAGTTATGATTTTTAGAAAAAGGAAAACTGCACAAGATCCTAAATTTATTTTACATGGTCAAACGCTTGATATTGTTGATACATACTCATATCTTGGGATAATATTTAAATATAACGGTACTTTTTTTGAAACTAGGAAAAAACTTGTAGAACAAGCTAATAAAGCATTGTATTGTATTTATAAACTGGTACGTAATGAATCAATACCTATTGACTTGCAACTGAAAATGTTTGACTCTATGATTGAACCTATCTTGCTGTATGGCTCAGAGGTGTGGGGATATGAAAATTTAAAAGTTATTGAACAAATTCAGTTGAAATTTTGTAAACGGATTTTAAAGGTTAGAAATACTACTCCACATTTTATGATATATGGAGAACTTGGTCGATTTCCGCTTGAAATTCGTGTGAAGCTTCGTATGATCGCTTTTTGGAGCAAATTGGTTTTAAATGAAAATAAATTAAGTAGTGTTTTGTATAGATTAATGTATCTTTTAAAAACCAAACATCAGTATAGTTTCAAATGGTTAAATCATATAGAGTCTATATTCAATTCAACTGGCATGGGATTCATTTTTATAAACCAGTTTCCTGTTTATGACAAGAGTGTATTTAACCAAATTTTACGAGACCAGTTTGTTCAAAAATGGCTTAGTGATATATATTCTTCTTCTCGTGGACAAATTTACTCTGTTTTCAAAAAGGATTTTTGTATTGAGAACTATTTACTTAGATTGTCGGAACACTCCAGAATTTGGATAACTAAATTTAGAACATCAAATCTGCATTTACCTATAGAAACTGGTCGTTGGTATAATATACCTCGAGAAGAGCGTATTTGCCATTTATGTAAAGAAACTATTGGAGACGAATATCATTTTTTATTAGTTTGTAAAAATGAAAACATTATCACCCTTAGAAATAAGTATTTGCCAAATTATTATCGAGCTTACCCTAATCATGCCAAATTTGAAGGTCTTCTTTGTATTTGCAATGTAGAATTTTATAAGCGATTATCAATGTTTATTAGAAAAGCTGCGGCCTTACTCTGATTATATGTAACTGCCTGTATTATGTTGTAACTTTTTATTATATTTACTGTCAGATTTATTATTTTTCATCGTATGTTCTGTCATGTCTTGAATGTATATATTATTTAAAAAATGACCTCTTGTTACACTTGTATATGTGTCTGAGTGTTTTCAAATAAATCTTGAATCTTGAATCTTACATTTTAATTATTATGACAATGTTTTTTTGACAAATATAAGTTAAACGATTCACAGTTAGTTCTTTCACCGAGTGAATTCCAATAGAAAAAGTATAAAAACTCTTTAGGCTTTGGTAACTGTCTTTGTAAAGTAGCTTTATATATGACTTAATTTTAATGTTTAGTAGTTGCGTTGCGGTAGCGTAATGGTTAACGTTGTAGACTTCAGATAACAACGTAGTGAGTTCAGATTTGTTTCTCTATTTTTCTGACAAAATTATTATGCATCATAAGATATTTTTTAATGTACTGGTATTACCCACTCAAAGTAAACAAGCTGTATTTAAACAAGACAATTTAAATAACTGATATTTCAAAGTTTATTCCGACAAAAAATGGAATTCACATGTTCAACTTTTGAGAACTGATTATTGATTTTTTTTTATAGATTGTCGTTATATTAATAATGGAAACAGTAAAAAATAGAGGAAATCCGTCGACATACACCGAAAACATTTCTCAATACAATCCTTTCAAAAACAAAACAACGCATCAACATTGGATCAACAATTCTATATACCTTTCATATATGCAAAATTTCGGAATTTGAGCCCATTTTCAAAATAAAATAGCAAATGATTTTAATGGTCCATCAATAATCCATTAAGATGAACACTTTGCAAAAAACTGCATTAAAAGTAGATGAAAATCTAAAAAGTTCAAATTTTGAAATCCCCTTTTATGTCAAGAACAGTAATAGTTACATAATAACATGTTTATGAAAGGGATTTTTTTCAGGAATACATTAAAAAATCCTTATTAAAAAACAAATGAACAATAAATATTTTATACCCATATATATGGACACACCCTTTTTGACACCTCTTGTTTTTTTGTGTACTTCTGATCAACAAAAAATAAATACCCTTTGTAGGGGACCAGTCAATGAACATCTCTTCTAAGTTGGTTCTAATTTGAGAAGAATATATTTTAATTGTAAAAGCTTAAGGACGACGGCAACAAGAACGGACGTCAGGTGATGGCAATACCTCACGTGGACCTTTGGGTTAGATGGGCTGTAAAAGCTACAGGAGACAGACATTTACTTCCCGTCCTTTGAATGTTTTTGATTCGTCTCGGTCAAACATCGCACGTAAATTATCAGAAGAGTTGCACCCCTTAGCACAGAAACATGGCCTTAAATCCATATCCATGACATCATCTATATACAGAATAGGGGCAAGTGAAATGATCGATGTAATATTAAATTATCTTTGTTTGATAACCCTTGTTTAGACTTCGCTTCAATCTATTAAAACTGCAAGCACTTGAGTTCACCCCATTTTGATTTGTGTGACTAGTGTTGCTCAATATTTCGGTTTCTGTGTAGTGTTTTGTAGTTTTGTCTTTCTGCCAATGTACTGCTGACCTACGGATTCTGGTGATCCTGTACTGCTGACCTACGGATTCTGGTGATCCTGTTCTACTGACCTACGGATTCTGGTGATCCTGTACTGCTGACCTACGGATTCTGGTGATCCTGTACTGCTGACCTACGGATTCTGTTGATCCTGTACTGCTGACCTACGGATTCTGGTGATCCTGTACTGCTGACCTACGGATTCTGGTGATCCTGTACTGCTGACCTACGGATTCTGGTGATCCTGTACTGCTGACCTACGGATTCTGGTGATCCTGTACTGCTGATCTACGGATTCTGGTGATCCTGTACTGCTGACCTACGGATTCTGGTGATCCTGTACTGCTGACCTACGGATTCTGGTGATCCTGTACTGCTGACCTACGGATTCTGGTGATCCTGTACTGCTGACCTACGGATTCTGGTGATCATGTACTGCTGACCTACGGATTCTGGTGATCCTGTACTGCTGACCTACGGATTCTGGTGATCCTGTACTGCTGACCTATGGATTCTGGTGATCATGTACTGCTGACCTACGGATTATGGTGATCCTGTACTGCGGACCTACGGATTCTGGTGATCCTGTACTACTGACCTACGGATTCTGGTGATCATGTACTGCTGACCTACGGATTCTGGTGATTCTGTACTGCTGACCTACGGATTCTCGTGATCCTGTACTGCTGACCTACGGATTCTGGTGATCCCATCGGTATCTTCAAACCTTTCTAGACATTTAGGGTGGACGACTGATACCCATTAAAATTCAGATAAAAATAGATTATCAATCTGAAAGTGCAGCATTTAAATAAATCATCCTATTATGTTTTCCGTCGAATAATGTATTTGCTTACGAATAAAAATGTATATATAAAATTTAGTGCGCTCGACGCGTTTCTGGAATAACCTTCAACAGGTACGATCAAAGTTAAATGATTTTAAGATCTTTGGGTGAACGAAATCCAAGAGGGCTTAAACAGAACAGCCACAATCGGCTATGGTGTCTTATGCCTAATGTTTACAGTCTAATGGGTATGTCATGGATTCTTACAAATGAGATGTAGTGGTGCAAACATTACAGATGTTAAACCATTGAGATTTTAACCAATGAATTAAATGTTTTATGCAGTTGAAAAGAACCTACATCTGATTCCTACTACCAGTAGATTATTAAATTAAGATATCGCTACGAACATGATAATGTCATCCTAATGAATTGATTTATTCATAAGGAATGTGTAAATTATAATATTACAAACTCAACTACAGGGTAATTCTATGTCAATCTCTCCTTCCTGTCCTAGTCTCTAATGAGAATACAATTCCAGAATAAGTGTTATGTCGGGTGCAATTTATGGTATTGTATATGATTATTATATACTGTTTAACACGTGTAACACTACGGGTAGTAAGGTTCGTGTTGCTCAATCTTTAGTTTTCTGTTTTCCTCCACCATTGTTTGACTTTTTGTACTTTTTGTCATTTTACTGTCTGTCCTGGTTTATTGGTTTTCACTGTGATATCTTCTAACTTTTACTTTCTATAGTTGTTGTGGATTTTGATGTATGATATTATGTTTTATGCTTTGTGTAACAAAAGTTGGTATTTTATCGCTGCCGTTGTGGTCGTTATCGTATGGTAGCTGGATTTACAACTACCTCTGCAATCAGTGCCTATCACAACTAAAGTTGTGAGTGTGAATCCCACTAAGGTGTACTCGATACAACATTATGTGATAACGGTTTCCAGTGACTTGCGGCAAATCGGTCGTTTTCATTTGGTTTCCTCCACCAATAAAACTAACCGCCACGATATAATTGAAATATTGTTGAAGGTTGCGTTAGATACCATAGCCCAATTGGGCGGCGTACTGTCCTGTGATCTTTTCATAAACAGCTTCACAACTCTTAAATTAAAAATATATGGATTGTCAAAAAATCTATTGTGAACCCTTATATAATTGATTGATGGTTGGCTGCTTAAAGTCCTGTGCCATATATTTCATGACGGACGAGCACAAGTTAAACAATATTTAAAACATGTAGTATACAGAAATGAGGGATAGGATTGGATAACTGGAGCAACGACTCTTAGCTAAAACTGGAAATGTATGAAGTTGGGAAAAAAAAACGACAAATTAATCCTGACAGACCCCTATATGCCATCACAGGACGGGCCGGGCAGCTGTGTGAATTTCTTATATGTGTTTTTAACCTTTATTAAAGTCATATTTAATGAAACCATGCACACATATCTACGTAGCACTATAATACTACTCATTCCATAAGTAACATAAACAGTACAAAAGTACGTTCAATGGTTAGTAACGTACTGGAATCTAACACTAATGTGCTAAACAATTAACAATGAAAACCCATCTCAGATAATCAACTGTGGTCTGACTTAGTGAGTTCTTGCTATGCAATATTAGTATAACTATTAAATACATACAAGATCATGACTGTTTTTACATCTCTAGATATGTTAACGTTAGCAGCATCACAGTATATCATTAACAGTGTATGTTACACAAAGGGTCAACTATAATATATTTACATTAAAAACAAATCGACATTATTTTCTAAATTAGGTAGCACAGTCAATTGAAAAATTAAATATTATTAAATAGATGTCCATGAAATACTGAAATCCTCAAGTTAAATAAAAAAAGGGTATTTCACCGTGACGTCACAGTACCAACGTCACCACAATCAAATATTTCAATGAGCCTCCGACAATAAAAACAATTTTCCCTTTTAAACGTTTTAAGCTTGTAATCGCAAACAAAAGTGCAAAACCAGTATAGCTACTCTTGCACTCCGAATATTGAAAACAAATCACTAATAACACCGATGGTAATCCACACATGCGCATTCGTTGCTCTGTTACTAGTACTCGTGATTTATTTTCGATATTGGGAATGCATAAGTAGTTATATTATACTTATTTAGACTAAAATGAGGAGTGCATAGACATATGTACTGTAGGATTTCTTGGACGCACGCGATAAGGAACGGATCGGTGACCTTGATAGTGAGTATTATGTTCCATCTGTTCATAATTTGCCTTGTGGTCTATATAATTATCTGCTACTCCATGCCTTGAATCCCTTGTAGTTTCTGGTCCCAGTGGAATCAAAAGATATCTACGCTTAGGTGCTTTTCGAACAGTTGGCGGTTTAATCTTATCCATATTCATTAATATTGTTTGTAATACGTCAAGGGCTAATTTATAACTTTGATCTTTATTGCACTTTGTGTCAGTAGTGGCATGACCTTTCTGACCCAAATTATGATGGCTATGATCATGTGACGAATGGTCATGTGACTGATGACTTATCACATGACTTGATGTCACAGGAACGATTTTCATATTTTTAGATAATTTGTCATTATTAATACCCAGCCATTCAACTGTTGGTTTTAAATCCTTGGTAATTTTAGGTCTCTTTTTAACTGGCAGTTTATGTTTATTCATTGGCGTCTTATCATTGGATGTTTTCTTTAGAAAATTCACTAACTGTGAATTGGTGTTTAAATTCCGTTGCCTGAATTGCTTAACAAGTGCATTCCACCTGGCAATGAGATTTTGTGACGATTTAGAAGTTGGCATTTTAATTTTAGAGACATTCCTGGCATTATTACCCATCACAACTTCTGATTTATCAATTACATTGTGATAATCTAGATGGTTGAATCCACTCAATATATCTGGTGTCGTTGTTTGGATGTCTACATAATTACTATCAGTAGTGTATCTGTCTTCAGCAATATGATTCAGATCCGCAGTAGGCATGCCCGTTGCAGAATCAAATCCAGGGGAAAATGTAAAGTTTTTACTTAGTTCAGGATAAATAGGCTTTGTATCTTGAATTATTTGTGAAGTTGCATTTAAGTTTTGTTCATATGCAACATTATTATCTGATTTTGTAATATTTTTAATAATAACCTGATCTTGTGTTGTATTAGTTGGCATATCAACGTTATTTTCTAATGGAAGCTGTTCATGAAGCGGATATGTGGCATTTTGTGATAACGATCCAAACCACCTGTCCCAGGAATCATTTTGGTCAGATGCTGCTACTTTAAAATCAATAGCTGCTTTTTCGAAAGAAGGAGGAGTATAATTACTACTCAATACAAGATCCCAATCTCGTGGGATTTCGTTTACATTGTGATCATGATTTCCAGGATGAACATGATTGTCGGGTGTCACGTGATGATCAAGGGTGTGATCCAAGATGGCTACTGTTTTGTTTTCAGTTATACTCAAAGTAGCGTCTGTGTCATTGCCATTGTATACATTTCCGGAATTATTTTCATTCTTCAAAGGATCTACCTGGGCAGGTATGAACTCTGGCAATCCATCGTGACCATCCTTCTTATCATAATCAACACGAGCATCGGTTAAAGTAAGAGTTGGTGTATGGGGTTCTGTTGTACGAAGTTCGTTGTTTGGTGGAAATGGATTGTTCAACACGAATTGAGAAGGATCATGAGATGTTCTATGTAACAGCTTACCGATTGAAATGGGAATTCCTGTAATTAACGAATTAACAGTGTCATTTGTTTCTTTGTCTTTGTCGGGGGTATTTCCTGTCGACATTTCAGGCTTGACGGTAATACCATCTTTCATAAATACGGTAGGTAAATCAGGTTCCGACTGCTTTATATCAGGTGAAACGGTACCTTCAAATACCGTATTTTTGGATAACATATAATAGTATAAATCCTTTCCAGTCTTTGCATACGCTTGTGTAGTTTTAATCGGAATTTGGCCATTCCAATCTGGGCTAACGGTAGTAATTAACATCTCGTTCTTCCCGGTATCCATTTGTGGCTTCCGATGATTGTGCAGTTCTTCCTGTTTCTGTTTTGGGAGATATTTGGTATCTAATAGGGGAGTTTGTATTGTCGGTATAGTAGTTGATAGTCCGTAAGCTTTCTCTCGAGTAATAATTTTTGATATTCGATCTTTGGCAATTTCGCCCTGTATACGTTTCTGTGGATTTGTAGTATAAAATAGGGGCATTTTTGTTGTCAGTGTTGTTGTTGATAGTCCATTAGATTTATCTTGACTCGTTTTTTTTCGAGTTTTGTACATATCCTCTTGTGTCCGTGTATGTGCGTATGTGGTATTTAATATGGGTCTTTGTGTTGTTGATATAACAAGTTGTAGCTCACCAACTTTCTCCTCCGTATTAATGACCGCCCTTAAACGTTTTTGCGCATGTGTTGTAGATATAAGGGGCGGTTTGGTTGTCGATATAGGTTTATCACCAGATTGCTTATATGCAATTGTTACATTCACATGACCTGATGAACTGACCTTTGAACTGTTGTGACGTTTAGAATCTGATGAGCTGACCTTTGAATTGTGACGTTTAGGATCTGATGAGCTGATCTTTGAGTTGCTATGACGTTTAGAATCTGATGAGCTGACCTTTGAATCGTCATAACGTTTAAAATCTGATGAGCTGACCTTTGAATTGTTGTGACGTTTAGAATCTGATGAACTGACCTTTGAATTGGTGTTATGTTTAGAATCGGATGAGCTGACCTTTGAATTGTTGTGACGTTTAGAATCTGATGAACTGACTTTTGAACTGTTGTGTCGTTTAGAATCGGAAGAATCGACCTTCGAATTGTTATGACGTGTAGAATCTGATGAGCTGTCTTTTGAATGGTTGTGACGTTTAGAATCTGATGAGCTGATCTTGGAATGGTTTTGACGTTTGGAATCAGATGAAGGTATTTTTGAATTGTTGTGACGTTTAGAATCTGACGAGCTGATCTTTGAATTGCTAGAACGTTCATAATCTAATGAGCTGACCTCTGAATGGTTGTGACTCTTAAAATCTGATGAACTGACCTTTGAATTGCTATGACGTTTAGAATCTGATGAGCTGACCTTTGAATTGCTGTGACGTGTAGAATCTGATGAAGGTATTTTTGAATTGTTGTGACGTTTAGAATCTGGTGAGCTGATCTTTGAATTGTTAGAACGTTCATAATCTAATGATCGGACCTTTGAATGGTTGTGACGTTTAAAATCTGATGAACTGACCTTTGAATTGCTAGGACGTTTAGAATCTGATAAGCTGACCTTTGAATTGTTGTGACGCTTAGAATCTGATGAACTGACCTTTGAATTGTTGTGACGTTTAGAATCTGATGAGCTGACCTTTGAATTGTTGGAACGTTTATAATCTAATGAGCTGACCTTTGAATTGTTGTGACGTTTAGATTCTAATGAACTGACCTTTGAATTGCTAGGACGTTTAGAATCTGATGAGCTGACCTTTGAATTGTTGTGACGTTTATAACCTGATGAACTGACATTTGAATTGTTGTGACGCTTGGAATCTGATGAACTGACCTTTGAATTGTTGTGACGTTTAGAGTCTGATGAGCTAACCTTTGAATTGTTGTGACGCTTAGAATCTGATGAACTGACCTTTGAATTGTTGTGACGTTTAGAATCTGATGAGCTGACCTTTAAATTGTTAGAACGTTTATAATCTAATGAGCTGACTTTTGAATTGTTGTGACGTTTAGAATCTGATGAAATGACATTTGAATTGTTGTGACGTTTAGAATCAGATGAAGGTATCTTTGAATTGTTGTGACGTTTAGAATCAGATGAAAGTATCTTTGAATTGTTGTGACGTTTAGAAGCAGCATGTGCTATCATTTGCGTAGAATCACCACTATTACTCTTTGAATTATTATGTGACCTCCTATTCATTACAACTTTCTTTGTCGTTTTCTTGTCAAATTGTCTGTTTTGATGAACAGTAGGAACTTTCGACGTTCTCCTATTAATAACTAATACTATCTCATTTTTTGACTTCCCATTTTTTCGTTTCTTGATTTCTATATTAGTAGGAAATTTTAATTTCGAGTTGTCTCCCTTCTTACGAGTACTTAACGGATGTATGGTTGAGTTATTTGTACGTTTAATTTCCCACAGCCTGTTCTGCTTTCTTAGATCATTCTTCATTTTATTATGGCCTTTTACGATATCCGCAAATTGTTTTCTCGTTGTTTTTATTCGCTTAGACTGCAATCCTTTCTGTGAATGTTCCATTATATTAGATTCATTCTTTACGCGGTTGTGGTTTAATTCTGACAAGGGTTTATTATTTGAGGCTTTCACTTTTATACTTGGCTTAGATTTTTCTCTTGAATTTTCATGTACAGAAGTGACTTTACGATTTCGAGGTTTTACAGTCGTCCCTCTGGCTACACGTTCAACAGTATTAGTGTGTACAGGAGTAATCATAGATGAATGTCCAGGCTCTTTCTCGGAAACCTGAAAGGAAATCTCCCTTTGTTGGTTTTGGTAAATTTTTTGTCGCCTCGAGACACCATTGACTTTAGAGGGTAGATGGGTCACACTGTTGTGCTGTGTTAACGTCTTAATCGTATTGAGAGGAATAGCAGTTGAATGGCGTTCATTTTGGAGAAATATGTTCTCATCAAACCGATTTTGAATGGTATTGTGTTCATTTCCTAATGAAAATGGTGCGTTAGTTGACATAAGATTATTATTAACTGGGGTTTTAGTCATTCCCACTTGTTCACCAGTTAATTCTGCTTCCGGTGTGACAAACAATGCAGCTGATGATTGTGTCGTCCATTGCCTCGTTTGCATATAGGGTTGTTGTGGTCTATTGATAATTACGTCTCTAATTAAGTTTGAATTTTGATTCTTTGCAGTCAATGGGTAATAGTGTTCATGTGGCGTATTGTGTTCATGTGGGGTAAAGTGTTCATGTATCTCTCCGTTGCGATCCATTTGCCTCTGTTGGTTACTTTCTAAATGAAATGAATTATCTTCTATTTTATTAGACACCGAATCCGTTTTTAATGTATGTAAATCATTTGTTTGTTTGTTTACCACGTTGTTATAATTGTTGAAATCGAACGTATTATCAATGGCATTTGATTCTAAACCCGTTTTGATAGACGAGACTGTGATTTGAGCTGGTGAATTGATGACATAGGCTCTATGATTTTCAGATCTATTTTCAGCATGAGAATGAATATGAGGTTGAATCATGCTTTTGACATTGTTCGTCTCTAAATCAATAGCCCCTCCAGGGATAACTCCTGGGTTTTCTAGTAGCAGCTTTGTAATAGATGATAATGAATTTTCAGGTTCATTGTGCAATTCTGTTATAATATTATCTTTTCTCTCATGTGCGGGAAAATTGGAAAGGAGCTTGGCCGCTTCGGTCAGCTGCATTCCATCAACATCAGTCAAGTTTTCAGATGCACCTGTTCTATGGAAGGACCATACGTCATTCATGCCAAACGTCAAGATACATAGAATCAGTACAGCTACCATGGTGACGTAGATAATTATCTGTAATAACACACATCTGTTATGAATTATTACATTTGTCTTAGTAGGTAAATATTGTTCAGAATAAAGTGTTACACTCTTTTCAATGTGGAACTAAAACAGTGGGTGATTGTTGTTTAACACCGAATGAAGAATATTTCAGCTGTATTACGGCGTTAACAAGTTACATTCCATGACATGCTGAAGATGATGTCCACTTTGCAGTAGATCAACATCCTTAACTGGATTTTTTTTTATTGTGATAGCTCATTTAAGCAACAGTCCGCGGGTAGACATGTCGCTTCACTCGGACACATTATCCAAAATCCGAGCCAATCGATCTTTGCTCTTATTCCATAATGATGACTGCTTAGCGGAGAAGCTACAAATATCAATTCTATAAGTCTTTGGTTTGACCCGACCTCAATCGAGGCGAGAACGCTGACCATTACACCCACGAGACGTTTATTTAATTGGCATTGAAATATGGTCATTTACAAAACGATTAATTCACTGTTAATATTTTAACTTTTGCTAAATAAAGACCTCTGTTGATCTTAGTACGAGCGACATCACAATACATCCAATTGTATTGTGCATTTCATTTTAAAAAGCTTGCAAAAATGTGGACAATTTTGTTTGCGGAAAAAGGTGGTGTATTCAGGGAAAATCACCAACCTTCATTAAGCGTCTGAAAAACTTGATCACGTAAATGTTTTATCGAGTACACCTCGCCATGAATGAGGGTCAATTAATGTACAACCTTACTGATGATAGGGTATGGTTACATAGGTAGATCAAAGTAATATTACACCAGTTTGGGTTGAATTTTTTTTTACCTGAATATTCCATTTAGAATACGGCGGTACCTTAACTAAGCTACTCATGCATGTTTCAAGTCGAAATATGTTCCCAACAACTAGAAATCTGCAAATCCGTGTGCATGTTTTTCGTCCTCGCCATTGTTGTGGAGACTAATTAACTTTCGGTTGTTTTGTTCCGATGATTGCCGATCATTATACCTCATGAAGAAAATTTTGGTCCGATGATTGTCGATCAAGAAAAGAAAAACGGGTGTGTTCGATTTGCGTTTCAATTATCTCCCTTTTCGAAACCTGGTGGTCAAAAGTAGACATTTATTTTTGTGTTGATTGATATATTTTGTAATGATAAGGCTATTTGTAATATATTTATCGTATTTAAACATTGACAACCTTCTTCAAATTAAATTTGTTAAGAAATTTGCAGAATTAAAATAATAACCATACCAATGTCAAGGCGACGAATGTTTTATATAATATTTAATATTTACATTTTCAACTCGTTCAAGTAACCATTCGCTATTAACGGTATGGCCTACTTAGTATAACTTTTGATCCTGCTTCTATAGGAGTAATATCCAATCTATTTTTTTTGGGGGGGATTGGGAGACTAAATTTTTGTTAATTTTCGGCTTTAAATTTAGATTAACTTTAACCCCAGAATGCTTTAAAATATAAACTTTTTGTTAGTTGCTCGCCACATCATGTTTTTCTGGGTTGATTTTTTACATTCGAACCTCAGTGCTACCTAGGTTATTTTTTATATTGGTATTTTACAGTCGTTTTTGCATCTATTTTTTTTTGTACAGTATTTATTTGAAGCCTTTACAATTGTTGATTTTTATGTTCTGTTATATCATGCCTTTTGTTGACCATATAAAGTATTGAACACTTATTAGCCTTAATTCCTATTGCCATAAGCTGGAATCCCAGTGGAACAAACCTGGATATGTCTAAATCTCATTTTGTATCCATCGTCAACTAATTCAATCACTTTCTGTAACATGAACGTGTTTGGATGTCTCGCTTGGTGGTTGCCAAGCAAAAAGCTCACAGACAGACAGACACAGGATCAAAAGTTATACTTTTATTATATTTCAAACATCAAAGTTATACTAAGTAGGCCATATTTTTTTTTATCTTTATTTTTATTAGTAGGCCATACTGTTAATAGCCAATGGTTCCTTGAACGAGTTGAAAGCGTTACCTTGACAATGGTATGTTTATTATTTTAATTCTGCAAATTTCTTAACAAATTTTATTTGCAGACGTTTGTCAATGTTTAAATACGATAACTATATTACAAATAGCCTTACCATTACAACATATATCAATATAACTTATCAACATAAAAATAAATGTCTACTTTTGACAGCTAGGTTTCCAAAAGGGAGATAATTTAAACACAAATCGAACACACCCGTTATACAATCTCCCCGAAAGAGTTCACATCTTGGGTCACTCGCATATCATTTGCATTACTGTTGTTAACAACAGTAATTATCTGCTGTCAAATATTTAGCGATTTGCTCATAAATTCTGCTTTTGAGCGGATTTTTAATGTTATGCAGTTTATTTTAGTTAAATTAAGTGGCATATTAAGTAAAAATATTTAATCCAAAAATTTCTTGATATTGTGGTGTAATATTACTTTAAATATAAATATGATCACAAGTCTTCAGTAGTGTTGCTTAACACAGATGGATGAGTGATTGTTGTTTGGCACTCAGTGAACATTTTTACTGATATATCATGACATATGTTATATTCGATGAAATGATGTCCGCTTTGCACTTGACCAAGACGTGTAGTTGGATTTTTATAGTGTCTATTCACTGAAAGAATATTCCGTGGGTAGAAATATTTCTCGACTCGAACACAATATCCTGATTCCGAACTAACCAGTCTTTGTTCTTTCTCCTTAGTGATGCTAATAATTACGATACAAAAGGCGAGCATGCCAATAATTACAATGCAAAAGGTGAGCACGCTAATAATTACGATAATTTCATACATTTTGCATTTATGATAATCTTCACTATAGATTCAATGCATTGTGATGCCGAATTTTTGTAACTGTTAAGATTATTCTGAAAAGCGGTGTAGAAACATTCAGTCAAAATTCTCATATTCAGCAAAAATATATTGACAACTTCGATTGTTATATGTATTGTTTCCATGATAAAATAACAATATATTTCATGTCTTTTATTGTTCAGATTTCGTCATCTGTACATCTATTTACTCTTGAAATCGTTTTCCGTTGGTGGGGCTTTGCCCCCCCCCCCCCCCCCCCTGAACCCCCATCAGACCCCACACCGCAAGTTGTGCCTACATTTCATTCTATATCTAGCTACGTCCCTGGTAAAAATAAACAATAGTCTCTGGTGACGGCCATCTTATATGCTAAACAATAGTCTCTGGTGAGGGCCATCTCATATGTTAAACAATAGTCTCCGGTGAGGGCCATCTCATATGTTAAACAATAGTCTCTGGTGAGGGCCATCTCATATGTTAAACAATAGTCTCCGGTGAGGGCCATCTTATATGCTAAACAATAGTCTCTGGTGAAGGCCATCTCATATGTTAAACAATAGTCTCTGGTGACGGTCATCTTATATGCTAAACAATTGTCTCTGGTGACGGCCATCTTATATGCTAAACAATAGTCTCTGGTGAGGGCCATCTCATATGTTAAACAATAGTCTATGGTGACGGCCATCTTATATGCTAAACAATAGTCTCTGGTGAGGGCCATCTCATATGTTAAACAATAGTCTCTGGTGACGGCCATCTTATATGCTAAACAATAGTCTCTGGTGAGGGCCATCTCATATGTTAAACAATATTCTATGGTGACGGCCATCTTATATGCTAAACAATAGTCTCTGGTGAGGGCCATCTCATATGTTAAACAATATTCTCTGGTGACGGTCATCTTATATGCTAAACAATTGTCTCTGGTGACGGCCATCTTATATGCTAAACAATAGTCTCCGGTGAGGGCCATCTCGTATGTTAAACAATAGTCTCTGGTGACGCCCATCTTATATGCTAAACAATAGTCTCTGGTGACGGCCATCTTATATGTTCATATAATAATGTTGTGTTAGCAATGACTATGCCAATATAGGGGTCAGGGTTGAAGACATAGTGCACGACCCGAAGGGGAGTGCACTATGTCTTCAACCCTGACCACTATATGGCATAGTCATTGCTAACACAACATTATTATTATTATTATGCTGACTGTTATATGTAGAGAATATATATTGAGAACTATTACGATAAAGGAGGTCCTGATATTGGTGACTAATATATTGGATCAGATAATTTTGAAAGTGTGAGAATATTCTTTGTTTCATTTAAGGCTTTAAAAATATAAAGATTTTTGAAGTTTGAAATTTAATAAACAACAATAACAGTATTAAAAAAACGTTTAGACGACTATGATAGATTGACAGATTGGATTCACCCCCTTGCACGAGGACTAGTTATATATAGCTTGACAGACAGCTGAAAACCCAACATTCCCCGCGTGAAACTGGCATAGTAGATGTACTATTTTGGCCTAGTATATCAACGCTATATAATTCTTTGTGATATATGCCAAAATATCGTATGAACTTATAATACAGAAGAAATTTACAGAAAGCATAATAATAAACAATAATGACGAATCCAATATAAATTTATTGAGGACATTTGTGTTTATTTGTCTTCCCATAATGTCATATAGACATAGTTTTGAAAGGGGACAACACAAGGGCAATCCCATCCAAGTTTTGTTTATTTCGGTCGAATGATATAACAGAAGAAAATTTTTATGTTTTCGCGGATAAAACTACGATGCATATTCAGTAAAGATCTATGAGGATTTTAATTATATACAAATCCTTGAATTCATTGTCACTTAACTACAATTTCCGCTGATTTCATATTCAAAAATAGCCGTTTTTGCTGTTTAAAGAACAGCAGCCATCTTTGATGGAGGATTGAGCTAGCCGACAAAATTGTAAAAGGAAACCACCGAGAACCTTTCCAACTTTTAATATAGCTAAAAGGTTAAAGAGAAGACTTTGCTTTGTAAGTGTATTTTGGTGAAATAATTTGTAATATTTGGTTAAAATCTAAACTATTCTAAATTTAAAAGAAAAACGCGGAATTGGTTAACAACCTCATCATCATGTAGCTACAGTTCAAATTTCAAGTTTTATAATGAAAACACACTTGTATATCGGTTTTCGGACAAGTTTTTGAAAGAGGACATGTAAGGAACGTCCCAAAAATATATTTGGTTTAATTTGGCTCCGTGGTTTCAAAACAGAAAATTCTTAAATTATTTTTTTGTAAATGTTTGCCTCATCTGCATATTTTCATCAAAAATCGGAATAACGAAAAATTCTTCTGAAAAATGTAGCCATTGATATACTTCCCATTTAAATGTATTTCATTTAAATTTAATCTCATTCGATAAAGAAGGCCGTCGTGCCCGTGATCGTATGGTAGTGGGATTTACAACTAAATGTGCAATCAGTGCGTATAACCGCAAAAGTTGTGAGTTCGAACCTCGTTCATGCCGAGATGTACTCGATACAACATTATGTAATAAAGTTTTTCAGTGATTTGCGATGGGTCGTTGGTTTTCTCCGGATACTCCAGTTTCCTCCGCCAATAATAAAACTGACTGCCACGATATAACTGAAATATTGTTAAAGGTGGCGTCAAACAACACAAACCACAAACCAACCAACCATTCGATAAAAAATGTGGCTCTTTAGGTGTGCTTATCACTTTTTATAGTAACGACAGCCATTTTGTTTGGTTGACTGGGTCATCAGGCATAAATCTGAAAGCAGACACCCTAAGGACAATATACATGTAGTCAACTTTGAATTAATTCACTGTGTATTCAGTGATGATGCCGAAAGTAAGAAAGTTTACAGACGACAGGCGCCAAGTGGAGGTAATACCTCACAGCTAAAATGAAACAATGTGGTGCACAGGTAAAAACTGTAGGACAGGATATAATAGATAGGGTCGGAAATCGGCCTTGTAACAGGCCACATCGACCACTCGTATCGATATGTTAGATCGGTGTATTACGTTCGACCAACCCATTTAGAACCCGTCAGTCGGAGGAGTTGCGTATTTATACATTACGTACAACCGGAGTACGCCCATGCGAGAGGACATTATACCCCACAACTGGAAAATTGGGATACGTACCTATTTATAGTCGGTTTTCCTGAGTGGGATAGTAATACCGGTAAGAAGGATTCATGAAAAACATGTCATGAAACAGGTAAATTTAAATGACAAATACTAATTAACATGTTTAATTGTTGTCACGGTTGATATGTAAACATGTGGGAACGACAATGTTGACCATCGTTTCAATGTGACAGTACAAAACATGTACAAATTACGGGAGAACATACAATTGTAATGATATTTGGAAAAATTATTAATTATGGGGTTCTAATTTTCGCTGATTATGTGGTCCACTTAAACCACGAAAACAAATATCTAAGAAAATACAATTTTTCCATTGATAGTTGTCTGTAACGTTTAAAACCACGAATTCAAGTACCCGTGGGTCACTGCCTTTTGTAGAAAACACGAAAATTGGTGTCAAAGAATACAAGTTCTTTTACAGTATTTGGAATGAGGTACAACTTCATTAATAATTTCCCGCGTTTTGTTTGTATTCTCGCTTTTGGCCTTGTAATTTTTGTCAAGCCACAAATAAAATTCCAGTGAATGTGACATGTTAGCTATCAATTAGAATATTTTTTATTTGATCCTCACAACAACGTGATATAAAAGTATTGAATGAAGAATTACTATTTTATAAACTAATGCATTTATTGTTCATCCAAGGAGAAGATGCTATCTCATCTTAAAAAATACTGCTACAAAGAACCAGAAAGGAATGGTGAATACCTCAGCATGATTCAAGTAGTTATACATTATTACCATCAAGCTACTTCGTATCAATCTACATTTTATCTACCATTTGTAGGTAACATACTGAATAACGTTAAGTGCATGAGTTAGTGATTGTTTTCTAACCTCAATAACGTTGAGTGAATGAGTTCGTGATTGTTGTCTAATCTCAATAACGTTGAGTGAATGAGTTCGTGATTGTTGTCTAACCTCAATAACGTTGAGTGAATGAGTTCGTGATTGTTGTCTTACCTCAATAACGTTGAGTAAATGAGTTCGTGATTGTTTTCTAACCTCAATAACGTTGAGTGAATGAGTTAGTGATTGTTGTCTAACATCAATAACGTTGAGTGAATGAGTTAGTGATTGTTTTCTAACCTCAATAACGTTGAGTGAAGGAGTTAGTGATTGTTTTCTAACCTCAATAACGTTGAGTGAATGAGTTCGTGATTGTTGTCTAACCTCAATAACGTTGAGTGAATGAGTTCGTGATTGTTGTCTAACCTCAATAACGTTGAGTGAATGAGTTCGTGATTGTTTTCTAACCTCAATAACGTTGAGTGAATGAGTTAGTGATTGTTTTCTAACCTCAATAACGTTGAGTGAATGAGTTAGTGATTGTTTTCTAACCTCAATAACGTTGAGTGAATGAATTAGTGATTGTTTTCTAACCTCAATAACGTCGAGTGAAGGAGTTAATGATTGTTGTCTAACCTCAATAACGTTGAGTGAAGGAGTTAGTGATTGTTTTCTAACCTCAATAACGTTGAGTGAAGGAGTTAGTGATTGTTTTCTAACCTCAATAACGTTGAGTGAATGAGTTAGTGATTGTTTTCTAACCTCAATAACGTTGAGTGAAGGAGTTAGTGATTGTTGTCTAACCCCAATAACGTTGAGTGAAGGAGTTCGTGATTATTGTCTAACCTCAGTAACGCCGAGTGCATGAGTTAGTGATTGTTGTCTAACCTCAGTAACGTTGAGTGAAGGAGTTAGTGATTGTCTTCTAACCTCAATAACGTTGAGTGAATGAGTTCGTGATTGTTGTCTAACCTCAATAACGTTGAGTGAATGAGTTAGTGATTGTTTTCTAACCTCAATAACGTTGAGTGAAGGAGTTAGTGATTGTTTCCTAACCTCAATAACGTTGTGTGAATGAGTTAGTGATTGTTTTCTAACCTCAATAACGTCGAGTGAAGGAGTTAGTGATTGTTGTCTAACCTCAATAACGTTGAGTGAAGGAGTTAGTGATTGTTTTCTAACCTCAATAACGTTGAGTGAAGGAGTTAGTGATTGTTTTCTAACCTCAATAACGTTGAGTGAATGAGTTAGTGATTGTTTTCTAACCTCAATAACGTCGAGTGAAGGAGTTAGTGATTGTTGTCTAACCCCAATAACGTTGAGTGAAGGAGTTCGTGATTATTGTCTAACCTCAGTAACGTCGAGTGAATGAGTTAGTGATTGTTTTCTAACCTCAATAACGTCGAGTGAATGAGTTAGTGATTGTTGTCTAACCTCAATAACGTTGAGTGAATGAGTTAGTGATTGTTTTCTAACCTCAATAACGTTGAGTGAAGGAGTTAGTGATTGTTGTCTAACCCCAATAACGTTGAGTGAAGGAGTTCGTGATTATTGTCTAACCTCAGTAACGTCGAGTGCATGAGTTAGTGATTGTTGTCTAACCTCAGTAACGTTGAGTGAAGGAGTTAGTGATTGTCTTCTAACCTCAATAACGTTGAGTGAATGAGTTAGTGATTGTTTTCTAACCTCAATAACGTTGAGTGAAGGAGTTAGTGATTGTTTCCTAACCTCAATAACGTTGAGTGAATGAGTTAGTGATTGTTTTTTAACCTCAATAACGTCGAGTGAAGGAGTTAGTGATTGTTGTCTAACCTCAATAACGTTGAGTGAAGGAGTTAGTGATTGTTTTCTAACCTCAATAACGTTGAGTGAAGGAGTTAGTGATTGTTTTCTAACCTCAATAACGTTGAGTGAATGAGTTAGTGATTGTTTTCTAACCTCAATAACGTTGAGTGAAGGAGTTAGTGATTGTTGTCTAACCCCAATAACGTTGAGTGAAGGAGTTCGTGATTATTGTCTAACCTCAGTAACGTCGAGTGAATGAGTTAGTGATTGTTGTCTAACCTCAATAACGTCGAGTGAATGAGTTAGTGATTGTTGTCTAACCTCAATAACGTTGAGTGAAGGAGTTAGTGATTGTTTTCTAACCTCAATAACGTTGAGTGAAGGAGTTAGTGATTGTTTTCTAACCTCAGTAACGTTGAGTGAAGGAGTTAGTGATTGTCTTCTAACCTCAATAACGTTGAGTGAATGAGTTAGTGATTGTTGTCTAACCTCAATAACGTCGAGTGAAGGAGTTAGTGATTGTTTTCTAACCTCAATAACGTTGAGTGAATGAGTTAGTGATTGTTGTCTAACCTCAATAACGTTGAGTGAAGGAGTTAGTGATTGTTGTCTAACCTCAATAACGTTGAGTGAATGAGTTCGTGATTGTTGTCTAACCTCAATAACGTTGAGTGAATGAGTTAGTGATTGTTGTCTAACCTCAATAACGTTGAGTGAATGAGTTAGTGATTGTTTTCTAACCTCAATAACGTCGAGTGAATGAGTTAGTGATTGTTGTCTAACCTCAATAGCGTTGAGTGAATGAGTTAGTGATTGTTTTCTAACCTCAATAACGTCGAGTGAATGAGTTAGTGATTGTTGTCTAACCTCAATAGCGTTGAGTGAATGAGTTAGTGATTGTTTTCTAACCTCAATAACGTCGAGTGAATGAGTTAGTGATTGTTGTCTAACCTCAATAACGTTGAGTGAAGGAGTTAGTGATTGTTGTCTAACCTCAAAAACGTCGAGTGAATGAGTTAGTGATTGTTGTCTAACCTCAATAACGTTGAGTGAAGGAGTTAGTGATTGTTTTCTAACCTCAATAACGTTGAGTGAAGGAGTTAGTGATTGTTTTCTAACCTCAGTAACGTTGAGTGAAGGAGTTAGTGATTGTCTTCTAACCTCAATAACGTTGAGTGAATGAGTTAGTGATTGTTGTCTAACCTCAATAACGTCGAGTGAAGGAGTTAGTGATTGTTTTCTAACCTCAATAACGTTGAGTGAATGAGTTAGTGATTGTTGTCTAACCTCAATAACGTTGAGTGAAGGAGTTAGTGATTGTTGTCTAACCTCAATAACGTTGAGTGAATGAGTTCGTGATTGTTGTCTAACCTCAATAACGTTGAGTGAATGAGTTAGTGATTGTTGTCTAACCTCAATAACGTTGAGTGAATGAGTTAGTGATTGTTTTCTAACCTCAATAACGTCGAGTGAATGAGTTAGTGATTGTTGTCTAACCTCAATAGCGTTGAGTGAATGAGTTAGTGATTGTTTTCTAACCTCAATAACGTCGAGTGAATGAGTTAGTGATTGTTGTCTAACCTCAATAGTGTTGAGTGAATGAGTTAGTGATTGTTTTCTAACCTCAATAACGTCGAGTGAATGAGTTAGTGATTGTTGTCTAACCT
Organism: Bathymodiolus septemdierum; assembly: GCA_963383655.1. NCBI lineage: Eukaryota > Metazoa > Mollusca > Bivalvia > Mytilida > Modiolidae > Bathymodiolus > Bathymodiolus septemdierum. The sequence continues at coordinate 63,805,733 of OY726517.1, forward strand.
CAATAACGTTGAGTGAAGGAGTTAGTGATTGTTGTCTAACCTCAAAAACGTCGAGTGAAGGAGTTAGTGATTGTTGCCTAACCTCAATAACGTTGACATATGTGAATTTCTTATTTGGCCATGGACGCTTCATAATAAAATGTCTCTCGTGAGTAAGCGTACACGCAAATAAAAGAACATACAAAAAGATTTCACAATTTATTATTCTTTTCTTAAATTGTTAATGTTAAAGGTCACAAAGTGGGAAAAACAAAGTTGAATAGTAAATAACTTACTCTACAGTTTGAGTAAACACTGTGTACGTATATATGACTTGTTCTTATGGCGAGTTGTAACACTTACGGACGCTTTCACAGCCAAGACACTACGTCCATATTACTTTATGGATCTGAGGTTTGAGATTTTAGAATGAGTACACATGCAATTCTGCAAATGAATACTGAATCTAAGATTGTCTACTCCAAACTTGATGGTCTATGGAGAGTTAGGCCGCCACCCTTTGAATATAAGAGTGCAGTTGATAATGATTTCCCTCTGGTGTAAACTTATACAGAATGAGAACAAACTTAGTTGTATTCTTTATAAATTAATGTTTAATCTACAAACGAATGATGATTATGATTTCAAATGGATTTCTCATATAAGATCTGTCTTTGACAGAATATGTCTCGGATATTAATTTACAAACCAAATTCAGGTTAAATTTTGTACCCTGAAGCGCTTATTATTTGAGCGTCTTCGAGATCAATTTATTCAGGTATGGTTTTCCGATATTGGAAACTCGTCTAGAGGTCAATTCTATGCGACATTCAAAACAAAATTTTGCTATGAAAACTATTTGTCTAGATTATTCGAGTTTGGAAGAAAACAGATATCAAAACTCAGGACATCTAATTGTAAGATACCGATATAAACGGGAAGGTAGCTGAACATTTCTAGAGAGGACAGAATTTGCCATTTGTGTAGAGACGGAGTTGGTTATTAACTACCTCTTCCTCTGCAAAAATGAAGCTGTTTTTGAATTAAGACAACAATATATACCAAGGTATTATCATCTAAATCCTAATATAAACAATATGGGTGGCATGTTGTCAGTGTGTAATGTAAAACTGTTAAATAATATAGCTGTTTTTGTGAACAAACTGAATAAGTTATTATAATTTCAATGTTCGTATTATGCTCTTTTTGCCTGTCTACTTACTAATTCTGTTATTTATATTTGTATATATGTTGATGTATGACCTCATGTAGCACCTGCTTGTTTCTGAGTGTACCAAAACAAATCTTGAAAAAATCGTGAGGTCCAATGTCCATGCCTCGAATTGTTTGTGGGGGGGATAAATCCATTTGTCATTGTATAAGTGCCGCAAAACCAGTACACGCCCCTTTTAGAAGGGCTATGTTACTATAATCCCTATTTATATACCCCTTGCTTCCTCAGTCAGTATGCTCAGCTGAACACGAGGAAGTGATCGAAGGTTTGTTGTACGACAAATTAGCAATATTTCAATTATATCGAAAGGGAGAACAGTTTACAGGTTGACAATGTCGCTTCGATACATTAGGCCATGGTCTCGAGGGAGTGGCATTCGCAAAAGACACTCATTTATGTCCTGTAAAACCACCCAACGTTCTTTTCGGGAGAATTGTATCCCGCAAAGGAGAAACTATATCCAATGTCTATACCTTGCGGTTTTACATACGCACTGGGGTAAGAAATTAGACATTAACTTGGACATGTTTATGTACCTTGCATTAATTTGAGAAGTTATTTAAATAAGAAATCAACTGTCAAATAAAAGCGTAACGAATCTTCTTGGCAATGTGATATTCATCAGTATTTCATCAAAATCTGTTTTTAAAATGCCGAAATATTTAAATTTTTTAACAATATATTATCATTTAACTTATGATTTATTGATTAGTGACGGATCCCACCGGTCAGTTCTTCAGTTTTGATTAATTATTGTTTTCCGTGGTGTCCTGTTCAAGCTAGCTTTAACTTTTGGAAATATTTTAATTTTCATAAATGCTAACATATTTTGTTTCTTTATTTTTATAAATTTACATTAGAAATGTATCAATAAATAGTACTCAAATGAAGAATCTTCACGCTTAGACTGGTTGTCTTTATTAAAAACTTTATTTTAGGTAGAATATACTAATAGTTAAAAATGGCAGAGTTTAACAGAAAATCATAATATTTACCAATTATTTTCTTAAAGTACTTAATTCCCCTTTTGCTCTTAAATTAGAGAAATAAAATCAAAAATTACATAAATGTTTTCGGAGTTATTTTTTGTCGTATTAATTACCATGCATTACACTTTTAATAAAGATATGGACATTATGGTTAATTAACAAGACAGAAACACACACAACAAACCCCAACAAAAACAAATATTAGCTGCATTCGTGCATCAAATTATGTAAAATTACAAATGTATATCTTCTTACCTAAATTTCATTTTAAATGTGATCTACAGAAATATCTATAAAACAACGATTTTCCCCGGCAAAATCCGAGCATCCATTTTTCTGGTCAATTGTGAAAACTAACATTTAAAGTGTTAATATGGACATAAACCTATTAATAGTATACAAACCGTGAAATCTACCTCGTTGAACACGAAGATGATTTTACAAGTAATGGAGATCTTATGTTTTACATACGACAAGAACGCCATTTCTACAATACCAGGACAAATAGCCCTACATATGTATATTGTTGTTAGTTTTCTGTCACCGGAGTGAACAAAATGAGTTTTTGTCATGGGAGTTAATAAAGTGTTATCGTGGGTGGGGGTATTATTTATTCCCTCTATAAGCAATCATTTTTAAGTCTCTTTAATATAATTAAAGATTTTAATCATTTTAAGCATTTAACCGTTATATTATTATAACAAAATGTGCGAATTAGTTCACAAAGACAGACTATGGAGATTTTCAAGTGAAACACGGGATGATAAAAGTCAAACGTTTCCATTGCGACCGAAATGATGACATAACTACACTTTTTTTTTTTAATATTGCATTTATTATGTTTGTTTGTTTGTTTGATGGTGTTTAACGCCACTTTCAACAATGTTTCAGTTATATCGTGGGGTCGGTTTTATTGGTGGAGGAAACCGGAGGACCCGAAGAAAACCACCGACCTGTCGTAAGTCACTGACAAACTTTATCACATAATGTTGTACACCTCGCCCTGATCGAGATTCGAACTCACAACATCAGTGGTGATATGCATTTATTAAGTGATTATTTAGATAGATCATTGCAACATATTAGCGCATAATGGAACAAAATAGATCAGTGCTTGCGTCATTTGTTTTCAAATCCCAAACAGGTATATTATTACAGTGTATATGTAATATACTTTATGTATCAAATAAAATATGTTTTATATTAAAAAAAATACCCAGATATGGCGGCAATGCTAACACGTAACAGATTTCATCCTGCAAACAATTTGGATTGATGTATTTCCCTGTATTTCTTCTAAAAATAGTAAGCGGAAAAAAATATTTAAACTTGCTCGATAAACGTCAGTGCATATTTTACCTTAACGGGGCGTGATATTCTCCGCACAGAAGGCATGCATTTCCGCCCCATCCTAAGGGAGCGTTGTTTAGTTGAATCTTCCCACACAACTAGCGGACACCCCTTTCGGAGATGTTGTACCCCTTAACAGAGAAACTATGTCTTATTTCTATACCCCGGGATACATGTTTGTATGAACATACCTGATTTAATACAACTGTAATTGTCTTATAGTATAGTGTAACATATATCAAAGGCTAGCTTTATTAGCGTTGTCACTTTCAGCCATGTCCATTTATATCGTAACTACAGGACTTAGTGAATAATAAATAGGATGGTATGTGGTCTGGAGAATAGATATATAGGGTCTAACACCGGGAGAGGTGCAAGATAGTAAAATCTGTGACACCCGAGGGTGTCTCAGATTTAACAATCTTGCACCTTTCACGGGGTTTGACTCTTTTTCTCATCCCTTTCTATCGAGGTCAATGTTTGCTTACTTACGTAAAAAATAGAGTGCTCTCCCTTGTTAGTACCTAGCGAAAATGACAAAAATTACCAGCCTGTGACCAACGTCAAATACATTTTTATATAAGTATTTGTCATTGCTGTAGAAGCATTTTAAGATACTGTCTATATATTTCATTATGAAATACATTAAAATACTGCCAAGACACAAATGTATATAGACAAATCGACAATTTACTTCAACAATGGAAAACAATTTTGCGGGAAAAAGAGCGTGTAGCTTCTCTTACCCAGGAAACTGGGTAAGATAGATAAATCTTTTTCACCTAAATTAACGGACTACTTTATCCAAAGGGTGAGAAATATACATGTCGCTCATGCCTAGGATGGTATGTGGTCTGGAGAACAGATATATACATATCGTTCATGTTTAGGATGGTATGTGGTCTGGAGAACAGATATATACATGCCGTTCATGTTTAGGATGGTATGTGGTCTAGAGAACAGATATATACATGCAGTTCATGTTTGGGATGGTATGTGGTCTGCAGAACAGATATATACATGCCGTTCATGGTTAGGATGATATGTGGTCTGGAGAACAGATATATACATGTCGTTCATGCTTAGGATGATATGTGGTCTGAAGAACAGATATATACATGCCGTTCATGTTTAGGATGATATGTGGTCTAGAGAACAGATATATACAGGTCGTTCATGTCTAGAATGGTATGTGGTCTGGGGAACAGATATATACATGCAGTTCATGTTTAAGATGGTATGTGGTCTGGAGAACAGATATATACATGCAGTTCATGTTTAGGATGGTATGTGGTATGGAGAACAGATATACACATGCCGTTCATGGTTAGGATGATATGTGGTCTGGAGAACAGATATATACATGTCGTTCATGCCTAGGATGATATGTGGTCTGGAGAACATATATGTACATGTCGTTCATGTTTAAGATGGTATGTGGTCTAGAGAACAGATATGTACATGTCGTTCATGCTTAGGATGATATGTGGTCTGGGGAACAGATATATACAGGTCGTTTATGCTTAGGATGGTATTTGGTCTGGAGAACAGGTATGTACATGTCGTTCATGTTTAGGATGGTATGTGGTCTGGAGAACAGATATATACAGGTCGTTCATGTTTAGGATGATATGTGGTCTGGAGAACAGATATATACATGTCGTTCATGTTTTGGATGATATGTGGTCTGGAAAAGAGATATGTACACGTCGTTCGTGTTTAGGATGGTATGTGGTCTGGAGAACAGATATATACATGTCGTTCATGGTTAGGATGGTATGTGATCTGGAGAACAGATATGTACATGTCGTTCATGTTTAGGATGATATGTGGTCTGGAGAACAGATATATACATGTCGTTGATGCTTAGGGTGAAATGTGGTTTGGAGAACATATATGTACATGTCGTTCATGTTTAGGATGGTATGTGGTCTAGAGAACAGATATGTACATGTCGTTCATGCTTAGGATGATATGTGGTCTGGGGAACAGATATATACATTTCGTTCATGTTTAGGATGGTATAAGGTCTGGAGAACAGATATATACAGGTCGTTTATGCTTAGGATTGTATGTGGTCTGGAGAACAGATATATACATGTCGTTCATGTTTAGGATGGTATGTGGTCTGGAGAACAGATATATACATGTCGTTCATGTTTAGGATGGTATGTGGTCTGAAGAACAGATATGTACATGTCGTTCATGCTTAGGATGATATGTGGTCTGGAGAACATATATGTACATGTCGTTCATGTTTAGGATGGTATGTGGTCTGGAGAACAGATATATACACGTCGTTCGTGTTTAGGATGATATGTGGTCTGGAGAACATATATATACATGTCGTTCATGTTTTGGATGATATGTGGTCTGGAAAACAGATATGTACACGTCGTTCGTGTTTAGGATGGTATGTGGTCTGGAGAACAGATATATACATGTCGTTCATGGTTAGGATGGTATGTGATCTGGAGAACAGATATGTACATGTCGTTCATGTTTAGGATGATATGTGGTCTGGAGAACAGATATATACATGTCGTTGATGCTTAGGATGATATGTGGTTTGGAGAACATATATGTACATGTCTTTCATGTTTAGGATGGTATGTGGTCTAGAGAACAGATATGTACATGTTGTTCATGCTTAGGATGATATGTGGTCTGGGGAACAGATATATACATTTCGTTCATGTTTAGGATGGTATAAGGTCTGGAGAACAGATATATACAGGTCGTTTATGCTTAGGATTGTATGTGGTCTGGAGAACAGATATATACATGTCGTTCATCTTTAGGATGGTATGTGGTCTGGAGAACAGATATATACATGTCGTTCATGTTTAGGATGGTATGTGGTCTGAAGAACAGATATGTACATGTCGTTCATGTTTAGGATGGTATGTGGTCTGGAGAACAGATATATACATGTCATTCATGTTTAGGATGGTATGTGGTCTGGAGAACAGATATGTACATGTCGTTCATGCTTAGGATGATATGTGGTCTGGAGAACATATATGTACATGTCGTTCATGTTTAGGATGGTATGTGGTCTGGAGAACAGATATATACAGGTCGTTTATGTTTAGAATGGTATTTGGTCTGGAGAACAGGTATGTACATGTCGTTCATGTTTAGGATGATATGTGGTCTGGAAAACAGATATGTACACGTCGTTCATGTTTAGGATGATATGTGGTTTGGAGAACAGATAATATACATGTCGTTCATGATTAGGATGATATGTGGTCTGGAGAACAGATATATACGTGCTGTTCATGTTTTAGGATGGTATGTGGTATGGAGAACAGAAATATACATGCCGTTCATGGTTAGGATGATATGTGGTCTGGAGAACAGATATATACATGTCGTTGATGCCTAGGATGATATGTGGTCTGGAGAACAGATATATACATGTCGTTCATGATTAGGATGATATATGGTCTGGTGAACAGATATATACATGTCGTTCATGTTTAGGATGGTATGTGGTCTGGAGAACAGATATATTCATGTCGTTCATGGCTAGGATGGTATTTGGTCTGGGGAACAGATATATTCATGTCGTTCATGTTTAGGATGGCATGTGGTCTGGATAACAGATATATACAGGTCGTTCATGGTTAGGATGATATGTGGTTTGGAGAACAGATATATACATGTCGTTCATGGTTAGGATGGCATGTGGTCTGGAGAACAGATATATACATGTCGTTCATGGTTAGGATGATATTTGGTTTGGAGAACAGATATATTCATGTCGTTCATGTTTAGGATGGCATGTGGTCTGGATAACAGATATATACATGTCGTTCACGGTTAGGATGGTATTTGGTCTGGAGAACAGATATATACATGTCGTTCATGGTTAGGATGGTATGTGCTCTGGGGAACAGATATATACATGTTGTTCATGGTTAGGATGATATGTGGTCTGGATAACAGATATGTACATGTCGTTCATGGTTAGGATGGTATGTGGTCTAGAGAACAGATATATACATGTCGTTCATTGTTAGGATGGCATGTGGTCTGGAGAACAGATATATACAGGGCGTTCATGGCTAGGATGGTATGTGGTCTAGAGAACAGATATATACATGTCGTTCATGGTTAGGATGGTATGTGGTCTAGAGAACAGATATATATATGTCGTTCATGCTTTGGATGGTATGTGGTCTGGAGAACAGATATATACATGTCGTTCATGCATAGGATGATATGTGGTCTGGAGAACAGATATATACATGTCGTTCATGGTTAGGATGGTATGTGGTCTAGAGAACAGATATATACATGTCGTTCATGTTTGGGATGGTATGTGGTCTGGAGAACAGATATATACAGATCGTTCATGGTTAGGATGGTATGTGGTCTAGAGAACAGATATATATATGTCGTTCATGCTTAGGATGGTATGTGGTCTGGAGAACAGATATATACATGTCGTTCATGCATAGGATGATATGTGGTCTGGAGAACAGATATATACATGTCGTTCATGGTTAGGATGGTATGTGGTCTAGAGAACAGATATATACAGATCGTTCATGGTTAGGATGGTATGTGGTCTAGAGAACAGATATATATATGTCGTTCATGCTTAGGATGGTATGTGGTCAGGAGAACAGATATATACATGTCGTTCATGCATAGGATGATATGTGGTCTGGAGAACAGATATATACATGTCGTTCATGTTTAGGATGGTATGTGGTCTGGAGAACAGATATATACATGTCGTTCATGCTTAGGATGGTATGTGGTCTGGAGAACAGATATGGACATGTCGTTCATGCTTAGGATGGTATGTGGTCTGGAGAATAGATATGTACATGTCGTTCATGCTTAGGATGATATGTGGTCTGGATAACAGATATATACATGTCGTTCATGTTTAGGATGGTATGTGGTCTGGAGAACAGATATGTACATGTCGTTCATGCTTAGGATGATATGTGGTCTGGAGAACATATATGTACATGTCGTTCATGTTTAGGATGGTATGTGGTCTGGAGAACAGATATATACAGGTCGTTTATGTTTAGAATGGTATTTGGTCTGGAGAACAGGTATGTACATGTCGTTCATGTTTAGGATGATATGTGGTCTGGAAAACAGATATGTACACGTCGTTCATGTTTAGGATGGTATGTGGTTTGGAGAACAGATAATATACATGTCGTTCATGATTAGGATGATATGTGGTCTGGAGAACAGATATATACGTGCAGTTCATGTTTTAGGATGGTATGTGGTATGGAGAACAGAAATATACATGCCGTTCATGGTTAGGATGATATGTGGTCTGGAGAACAGATATATACATGTCGTTCATGCCTAGGATGATATGTGGTCTGGAGAACAGATATATACATGTCGTTCATGATTAGGATGATATATGGTCTGGTGAACAGATATATACATGTCGTTCATGTTTAGGATGGTATGTGGTCTGGAGAACAGATATATTCATGTCGTTCATGGCTAGGATGGTATTTGGTCTGGGGAACAGATATATTCATGTCGTTCATGGTTAGGATGGTATGTGGTCTAGAGAACAGATATATACAGATCGTTCATGGTTAGGATGGTATGTGGTCTAGAGAACAGATATATATATGTCGTTCATGCTTAGGATGGTATGTGGTCAGGAGAACAGATATATACATGTCGTTCATGCTTAGGATGATATGTGGTCTGGATAACAGATATATACATGTCGTTCATGTTTAAGATGATATGTGGTCTGGAGAACAGATATATACAGGTCGTTTATGCTTAGGATGGTATGTGGTCTGGAGAACAGGTATGTACATGTCGTTCATATTTAGGATGGTATGTGGTCTAGAGAACAGATATATACATGTCGTTCATGTTTAGGATGATATGTGGTCTGGAGAACAGATATATACATGTCGTTCATGCTTAGGATGGTATGTGGTCTGGAGAACAGATATATACATGTCGTTTATGGTTAGGATGGTATATGATCTGGAGAACAGATATGTACATGTCGTTCATGTTTAGGATGGTATGTGATCTGGAGAACAGATATGTACATGTCGTTGATGTTTAGGGTGGTATGTGGTTTGGAGAACATATATGTACATGTCGTTCATGTTTAAGATGGTATGTGGTCTAGAGAACAGATATGTACATGTTGTTCATGCTTAGGATGATATGTGGTCTGGGGAACAGATATATACATTTCGTTCATGTTTAGGATGGTATAAGGTCTGGAGAACAGGTATATACAGGTCGTTTATGCTTAAGATTGTGTGTGGTCTGGAGAACAGATATATACATGTCGTTCATGTTTAGGATGGTATGTGGTCTGGAGAGCAGATATGTACATGTCGTTCATGCTTAGGATGATATGTGGTCTGGAGAACATATATTTACATGTCGTTCATGTTTAGGATGGTATGTGGTCTGGAGAACAGATATATACAGGTCGTTTATGTTTAGGATGGTATTTGGTCTGGAGAACAGATATATACAGGTCGTTTATGCTTAGGATGGTATGTGGTCTGGAGGACAGGTATGTACATGTCGTTCATGTTTAGGATGGTATGTGGTCTGGAGAACAGATATATACATGTCGTTCATGTTTAGGATGATATTTGGTCTGTAGAACAGATATATACAGGTCGTTTATGTTTGGGATGGTATGTGGTCTGGAGAACAGATATATACATGTCGTTCATGCTTAGGATGGTATGTGGTCTGGAGAACAGATATATACATGTCTTTCATGCTTAGGATGATATGTGGTCTGGAGAACAGATATACACAGGTCGTTTATGCTTAGGATGGTATGTGGTCTGGAGAACAGATATATACAGGTCGTTTATGTTTAGGATGGTATGTGGTCTGGTGAACAGATATATACAAGTTGTTCATGTTTAGGATGGTATGTGGTCTGGAGAACAGATATATACATGTCGTTCATGCTTAGGATGATATGTGTTCTGGAGAACAGATATATACAGGTCGTTTATGTTTGGGATGGTATGTGGTCTGGAGAACAGATATATACATGTCGTTCATGCTTAGGATGGTATGTGGTCTGGAGAACAGATATATACATGTCTTTCATGTTTAGGATGATATGTGGTCTGGAGAACAGATATATACATGTCGTTTATGTTTAGGATGGTATGTGGTCTGGAGAACAGATATATACAGATCGTTTATGTTTAGGATGGTATGTGGTCTGGAGAACAGATATATACATGTCGTTTATGTTTAGGATGGTATGTGGTCTGGAGAACAGATATATACAGATCGTTTATGTTTAGGATGGTATGTGGTCTGGAGAACAGATATATACAGGTCCTTTATGCTTAGGATGGTATGTGGTCTGGAGAACAGATAATATACATGTCGTTCATGGTTAGGATGATATGTGGTCTGGAGAACAGGTATATACATGTCGTTCATGTTTAGGATGGTATGTGGTCTGGAGAACAGATATGTACATGTCGTTCATGTTTAGGATGGTATATGGTCTGGAGAACAGATATATACATGTCGTTCATGTTTAGGATGGTATGTGGTCTGGAGAACAGATATATACATGTCGTTCATGTATGGGATGATATTTGGTCTGGAGAACAGATATATACAGGTCGTTCATGTTTAGGATGGTATGTGGTCTGGAGAACAGATATATACATGTCGTTTATGGTTAAGATGGTATGTGGTCTGGAGAACAGATATATACATGTCGTTCATGGTTAAGATGGTATGTGGTTTGGAGAACAGATATGTACATGTCGTTCATGTTTAGGATGGTATGTGGTCTGGAGAACAGATATATACATGTCGTTCATGTTTAGGATGGTATGTGGTCTGGAGAACAGATATATACATGTCGTTCATGCTTAGGATGGTATGTGGTCTGGAGAACAGATATGGACATGTCGTTCATGCTTAGGATGGTATGTAGTCTGGAGAATAGATATGTACATGTCGTTCATGCTTAGGATGATATGTGGTCTGGATAACAGATATATACATGTCGTTCATGTTTAAGATGATATGTGGTCTGGAGAACAGATATATACAGGTCGTTTATGCTTAGGATGGTATGTGGTCTGGAGAACAGGTATGTACATGTCGTTCATATTTAGGATGGTATGTGGTCTAGAGAACAGATATATACATGTCGTTCATGTTTAGGATGATATGTGGTCTGGAGAACAGATATATACATGTCGTTCATGCTTAGGATGGTATGTGGTCTGGAGAACAGATATATACATGTCGTTTATGGTTAGGATGGTATGTGATCTGGAGAACAGATATGTACATGTCGTTCATGTTTAGGATGGTATGTGATCTGGAGAACAGATATGTACATGTCGTTGATGTTTAGGGTGGTATGTGGTTTGGAGAACATATATGTACATGTCGTTCATGTTTAAGATGGTATGTGGTCTAGAGAACAGATATGTACATGTCGTTCATGCTTAGGATGATATGTGGTCTGGGGAACAGATATATACATTTCGTTCATGTTTAGGATGGTATCAGGTCTGGAGAACAGGTATATACAGGTCGTTTATGCTTAGGATTGTGTGTGGTCTGGAGAACAGATATATACATGTCGTTCATGTTTAGGATGGTATGTGGTCTGGAGAGCAGATATGTACATGTCGTTCATGCTTAGGATGATATGTGGTCTGGAGAACATATATGTACATGTCGTTCATGTTTAGGATGGTATGTGGTCTGGAGAACAGATATATACAGGTCGTTTATGTTTAGGATGGTATTTGGTCTGGAGAACAGATATATACAGGTCGTTTATGCTTAGGATGGTATGTGGTCTGGAGAACAGGTATGTACATGTCGTTCATGTTTAGGATGGTATGTGGTCTGGAGAACAGATATATACATGTCGTTCATGTTTAGGATGATATGTGGTCTGGAGAACAGATATATACAGGTCGTTTATGTTTGGGATGGTATGTGGTCTGGAGAACAGATATATACATGTCGTTCATGCTTAGGATGGTATGTGGTCTGGAGAACAGATATATACATGTCTTTCATGTTTAGGATGATATGTGGTCTGGAGAACAGATATATACAGGTCGTTTATGTTTAGGATGGTATGTGGTCTGGAGAACAGATATATACATGTCGTTCATGCTTAGGATGGTATGTGGTCTGGAGAACAGATATATACATGTCTTTCATGTTTAGGATGATATGTGGTCTGGAGAACAGATATACACAGGTCGTTTATGCTTAGGATGGTATGTGGTCTGGAGAACAGATATATACAGGTCGTTTATGTTTAGGATGGTATGTGGTCTGGTGAACAGATATATACAAGTTGTTCATGTTTAGGATGGTATGTGGTCTGGAGAACAGATATATACATGTCGTTCATGCTTAGGATGATATGTGTTCTGGAGAACAGATATATACAGGTCGTTTATGTTTGGGATGGTATGTGGTCTGGAGAACAGATATATACATGTCGTTCATGCTTAGGATGGTATGTGGTCTGGAGAACAGATATATACATGTCTTTCATGTTTAGGATGATATGTGGTCTGGAGAACAGATATATACATGTCGTTTATGTTTAGGATGGTATGTGGTCTGGAGAACAGATATATACAGATCGTTTATGTTTAGGATGGTATGTGGTCTGGAGAACAGATATATACATGTCGTTTATGTTTAGGATGGTATGTGGTCTGGAGAACAGATATATACAGATCGTTTATGTTTAGGATGGTATGTGGTCTGGAGAACAGATATATACAGGTCCTTTATGCTTAGGATGGTATGTGGTCTGGAGAACAGATAATATACATGTCGTTCATGGTTAGGATGATATGTGGTCTGGAGAACAGGTATATACATGTCGTTCATGTTTAGGATGGTATGTGGTCTGGAGAACAGATATGTTCATGTCGTTCATGTTTAGGATGGTATATGGTCTGGAGAACAGATATATACATGTCGTTCATGTTTAGGATGGTATGTGGTCTGGAGAACAGATATATACATGTCGTTCATGTTTGGGATGATATTTGGTCTGGAGAACAGATATATACAGGTCGTTCATGTTTAGGATGGTATGTGGTCTGGAGAACAGATATATACATGTCGTTTATGGTTAAGATGGTATGTGGTCTGGAGAACAGATATATACATGTCGTTCATGGTTAAGATGGTATGTGGTTTGGAGAACAGATATGTACATGTCGTTCATGTTTAGGATGGTATGTGGTCTGGAGAACAGATATATACATGTCGTTCATGTTTAGGATGGTATGTGGTCTGGAGAACAGATATGTACATGTCGTTCATGTTTTCGGATGGTATGTGGTCTGGAGAACAGATATATACATGTCGTTCATGTTTAGGATGGTATGTGGTCTGGAGAACAGATATATACATGTCGTTCATGCTTAGGATGGTATGTGGTCTTTTTGAGTGGAAGCGAATCAGTGTAAATTTTATAAATAATTTCTTTATATGTTTTTTTGTTGGATATCCAACTATCAAAAGGAATAGGGTTGTGATCCCTACAACGTCGTATGTCGTGGTGTTTTTGTGTTGTGTAGTATGAGTGATAATTGTTCGCTTTGTTAATATTGGAATAGGGTTATGGCGCTTAAGACCACCAGCCTGCCGCAAGTCACTGATAAACATTATCACATAATGTAGTATCGAGTACACCTCGCTTGTGCTAGATTCGAACTCACAACATTAGTGGCGATAGGCACTGATTGCATAGGTAGTTATTGCGCCAACTACCATGCGCTCACGACAACGACGGCCCATGGCAATATTGATGCCCATCATTGTTTAAGCTTTCTTTCATAAGCTATTTCGCCAAAACAGCTCATTAGCAATTTTCTATCACATTTCGTCATTTGTGTAATTGACAGAACTTGCATATAAAGCCAGTGAGTTCATATGTACAGATTCCAGTGTCGTTGTTTGTGGATGGATAAACACAGACTCCAGTTAAAATCCAGTAATTTTAGGTCGTGTATCAGATACGGAAAGAACAATGATCCTACTATTGTTCAAAATATGATGAAGTCTAATTACGAGAACTTGATGAAAGGTTAAAAGAAAGGGAGGTATATTAATATTTGACAGAGAGCTTAGATATGTTGATGTATTTCTACTTGAATCCGGTTTGCAAGAGAATCGCGCTTTTTTTTTTATATTTCTTTATAGTCTTATTCTGCCTGTTAACAAATATCACCTTGGTCCAGGTTTCCAAGTGATTAAATTACAACATTGAAGTAACATAAAAATATAATTTCATTTACAATTAACATTGCTTTAAATTTCCCAAATGACAGAGATTTTGTAATTTATTTTTTATTCACGCCAATATATCAACAATACAATCTGTATAAATATATGTTTTAAAAAAAGAGATCGAACGACCATGAAAAAATCGTGCGTGATTTATTTTACCTTCTACGATCAGAAACGCCGCCTTACGTGCAACGTGAGATCATCAGTTCTCTGCACATGATGTTAATCTGTCCAGTTTATTTGCAAAAATAAGATGGCTGTGAAATCAGTTAATGCTAGAATTCAAGGTTAGATGTGTTTTGCCGAATGTTGATATTTTGAGTTTAAAGGAATATCTACAATTAGTATGTATTCTATATAACACATTTAACCCTCTGTTGATTAATGCGACCGACGAGCATTATGCAATCGTACGACAATAGCTAGAAAGAGCAAAACAACAGAACCCTGCAAGACAAACTCTCGGTAAAAAGAGCATGTGTGTGTTCCGCTGAATGAATGTAGGCACTATGACAATTTGACTATTTGAGGTTATTTTTTATTTTGTATTTATCAGGTAAACACACATCAAATTACGACCATCAACATCATGGTGACGGAGACGTTAACACATAATCATCTACATTAAAGAAGACGTTTCTAAGTTGTGAAACTTGTGTCCTATCCAATTGTTTCTTATTGAACAATAAAATATGCTTAAAGTAAATATCTACATAGTTTTCATACTTCTCTCATTCAAGAAACATATAGTCAACATTATTTAGTTTGGTTAGAGTTAGACGAGAATTACTTCAATAATCCCGTCTATGGTTTATATGGCGAATGTAAAGTACGAGCACAAACTGTGGGTTGCATTGCCACTGTTCCGTAGTATAGTTTAATAATATTTTATTGTACATAAACAATAGGATTGGACAGCAAGTTATACCAACTTATATGAAGTTCTCTCCTTACAAATTATACACATGAATTAATGACAGCAAAACAAAACACAGACAATAGACATTTAAAATTTTGACACTGAAAGAAAGTAAGTACAAGTGAAAAAGTGAAAAAGTGAAAAAAAGTGAAAAATTGAAAAATTGCTGACATTAGCCCTAAAATCTTTTTGATTGATTTATAAAAGTTCGAACTTTTCCAAATATTTTGGAGTTGACGTCATAACTATACATATCGTTCCCAAAGAGCAAAGTTTCAATATTGATATTGATATCGTCGCAATTACTCCGTAGTATATGGGCCATGATAGACACCCAGACTACACGCCAAGATCAGATAGGGTCATAAAGTTATTTCAAGATGCCAGTATGGAGGTTATAACATAAACTGATCTAGAATCCCAATAAACATGAAACATTGTATTTCATTATGTTAAAAAACTTAATATGCTGCATCTACTTAGCTTTTATTCATACCTAAATCTTAAGGAAAATCGTCTTGTCTCTTAATTTCAATGTGAGCTTTGATTTATATCCTAAATAAGCGTAAGAGAAAACCGAAAGGGCAATCAAAATGGACACTCCCGAGATACAGGCAACATTAGTCACAAGAAACGGAACGAAGACAAATAAAAAATAAAACAAAAAGATGAGCGGACCTCACCAAAATCAGCATTATTATTTTATTATTTCACCCACTATCCAATATGGCTATTTAATATTTTCCTGTTGTATCTGTAGTCTAAAGTTTGATAGGTCAATAAAGTCTCACTATGTAGATTAGTAAGAATAAATATCGATATGGATGTGAATGAACAAATTAAAGTAATGGTACAACGCTTTTATTGCCGCATTGGTTTTATCAACGTTTACGTTCAAATTCCAGTTTTGATAATATTTCATTGAAGTGATCATGTTTCAACTGGAGATTATTTGCAGTTTCAGCTGACAAAATGTCGGTGTCGGCATATAACACAATAATAAGTTGGAGATTATGTGCAGCTTCAGCTGACAAAACAGCGCGTCGGCATCTAACATAATAAAAAAGTTGGAGATTATGTGCAGCTTCATCTGACAAAACAGCGCGTCGGCATCTAACATAATAAAAAGCTGGAGATTATGTGTAGCTTCAGCTGACAAAACGGCGGCGTCGGCATCTAACATAATAAAAAGTTGGAGATTATGTGCAGCTTCAGCTGACAAAACAGCGCGTCGGCATCTAACATAATAAAAAGCTGGCGATTATGTGCAGCATCAGCTGACAAAACAGCGTGTCGGCATCTAACATAATAAAAAGCTGGAGATTATGTGCAGCTTCAGCTTACAAAACAGCGCGTCGGCATTTAACATAATTAAAAGCTAAATTGCTCATTGTTTTTTCTTCTTCAATGCTTTGGAAACAGATAAACAGACAGGAGATTGGGGTCATATTAACCAGTTTAATCCCAATCTAAGTCAGGACCTGATTTCCAACGTCAAATGTTATGGTCATTTTTTGTGGCCATTGAGTTAAAGCGAGAGGATGGTGTTCGTTTTGTGGATTTATATTTATAGAATTGTTGTCCATCACTGTTTTAATTTGCTTTTCATTAAAGTTTAGTTCAGTGATATTTGCACTACATACTTTTAAGGAAGTGTTCTAAATCATTAAAGTATTAATTCATTTATTTGTACGTCGTAATTAAGATGTCATTTCTTCGCTCGCTATTGTCACCTTGTTGCAGTAACTAATTTGTTGTTGTTTATGTTAAAAAGGTTACTGAACACATGTTTTGTTTTTGTTTACTAAACATTTTGATTGCGTTAACCCGTTTGTTTACTAATGGTCATAAAGGTAAGTGCATAAATAATATATTGGTTCATTATTGACGCAATTGCGGATGACAAGTATGTATATAATTCATATGCTAATAGCACGACAAATATGTCGTATTAACGATATGATATTGATATTCCGAGTTCAATTCCGAGTGCAGTAATATAGTCCTTTACCATGACAACAGACAATTGGAACTCTTACTTGTAACAATGTTTAATGAACACAAATGTTCTTTATTCATCTCCATGTGTTGACCATTATTACAATAATCAAAAGTTTACTCGTGTTTTATTTTGTCACGAGGGTTACTGTGTATAACACCACTTTCAACAATATTTCAGCTATGACCAGCTGTGCTACAACAAAGTTTTTTCTCTCTCTCAAATACTTCTACAGTGCAAAGAACAAATGTTCTGTTTAGAGTATCTCTAAACAGAACATTTGTTCTAAACAGAACATTTGTTCTTTGCACTGTAGAGGTATTTGAGAGAGAGAATACATATATACACGTATTGTAGAAACACAACTGTAATCAATTTAGTGGAAAGTTACTGACAAACTGGAGGGTTTTCAAGTTAAACCGCAGTCATGTGAAAAATAAATGAAGAAACGAATTGTCTCTGTATATTTTAACTATTTCATTGTTATATTTTAGATGTATGGTATAATTCAATTTATTAATTAAATTAGATGATAGAAGTAATTAGAAGATTTAATTAGTATATACTAGTAGTTTATTTGTTACAGTTGATTTATAGTTTGCTTTGTCTTTTGTCAGTCTATTTTAGGGAGGGATCATTTGTCTTAATTCTTTGTTTTGTAAATTTATTTTGGTACTGTCGTTGTCATATGGTTGTTGGATTTACAACTACTGTGTAATCATGTGTCTATCACCTCTAAAATTGTGAGTTCGCATTTTGTGGTCAGTGACTTGCGACAGGTTGGTGGTTTTCACCGGTTTCTTCTATCACAAAAACTAACCCCCATGATATAGCTGAAATATTGTTGAAAACGGCGTTGATTTTGAGATACCAGTCTATGGGTAGTGAGCTTAGAAAGTGTCAAATTCATTTAAGCATTTAAGCATCAGTATATCTTCATTCCAGATTATTTTTGTGAAATTAATACATGTTACCTCAATCAAGCTTGATTTTTATTAAAACAGGTTGCAGCTATCACATGATAATCAGATGCCGTCAACATAAGAGGACAGGCAATACAATGGCCAAGAGGGAAATCAATAGTGATCTACAAAGCACTACGCAGAAAACTAAACATTGAGCAGAAGTACCTATTTAATTAATATCAGTTATCTTTCTTTGCACCAATATTTATAGTATTTAAACGTGGATTTTCTGTTATTTTGCATCGTTGGTGATCATCTTGTAAAAATAAATATATCGTGATTTGTAAGAAAAATATAAATATATATATGAACACATTAATTCTTTTACCATGAGCGGTTGCCAAAAATGGTACAATTTAATTTTTTGGGACACATTTAGTGTTTTCAGTTAACCTGTAAAAATTTTCATATAAAATGAAATGAATGTCTTATGCTGATTGGCTGGAAATGAGATCATTCCTAAGGTCCTAAGGAACGTTATTAATAATATGAGACAGGCAACCTGTTTGAAGGACGAAGTCATAAAATTTCAATAATACGATGATCCGTACACGTTAGCCTCACCGGAAGCAATTACGAACAAATGTCGATGATATTGACCGTGGCATTTGATAATAAATTTGACCAAATTGATGAAGCTGATTGCATGTTCATATTTCAGATTAAGCACCAATATTCCTTTTGAATCATACCCCATATATTATTCAATGCATTGTTACGGGTTTTAAACAGATTTTCATGACTCCGTTCTAGTCACTCTGTGACCTAGATCCGGACACAATTTCGAACGACATCATAATAACCTTTCTAGTGTAAATTATTTAATGACAACTGTTAAAATTGAAAGAGCATTCATTCATTTACGTTCACATATCCATTTGTATATAATACACATGACATAAAAACATTTCCTTTATTCATACCATAAATGTGTGCCAGTTTGCATTCGGAATTCCTTGGACTCTTCAATGAATAAGGTATATCACGGATTTTGACATTTTGGGATAGATCAAGGTAAGGAAAATGTATTATATTGACTGTTTTTGCTTTAATTTCAATGTGTTCTACATATGCATAGAACCAGGAGATCATATTCTTTCCAATTATAGGCATAAGATAACAAAATATGCGTACCTCAATGAATTTTAGCGATAGATTCCAAGTGCAATTGTCGATCGTTTTCTGTTTACAAATATGAAAACCCGTCGTCTGCAACATTCAACAACTGTGCATGAATAATTTTCTCCCAAAACACGAGTAATTTAGCGGGGTATCTATTTATAAAAGCATTTTTTTAATTCATGTTTTGAAGGAACAATTAAGGGACATACTTTTTATTTCGTTCGTAATTGTGCCCGTTCGTAATTGCGTCCGGTGAGGCTATTATCTTTTATTTTGAATGAATTGTGTAGCCGATTTTTTATGGCTACGCCGCTCTTCCATCGGGAGTTTCGTAGAAAGAGATTTTTTTTATTAGAATTTTATTTCAAGTTTATTTCGATTTTGCATAGAGTAAATGATTAAAGAATTGGGAATTTTTCATTGAAATATATTTCGTTTCCGTTTCTAAATTATCAATTCATCTATTTTTTAAACTTCCGGATAATAGATATTTGGCTATCAATATAGAAGTAAAAATCGGACAGCCTATCGTTATAAGGACTTAGTCCTTTAATATTCAGCAGATGGCAGCACAGGGGAATTACTAGATTACAGCTAACACGGTTAATTGGAGGGGGGTAGCAGTGGATCGCAACCCATGGCTGTCGAAGACGTGGAAAGCAATTAATGGAGATTTCAAAAGTTTGCATGTGATCTGAACTATATTTTCTTTATTTTTGGTACTGACCCTTTACTTGCTCCAACATGTCTGAAATGTTTGGAAAATTACCAACTATGAAGAATGTTTATTTTATAACTACTCTCTACATTACGAATATCGAAACAATGACAAGTCTCTTCTATGGATAATCCGAAGTAAGAATTTAATCTATTCGTAGGAGTGTTAGTATAACTAGCTTGATCTAGCACGGATATCATCATCATCTCATCGAATGTAACTTGTTCTACCCATGATATACCTGTTGTATTACTAATGTGGCGTTAAACAATAATCACTCGCTCATTGAATGTAAGTTATTTCTTGACAAGACACATAGCGAGATATTATTACATATTAGTGTGTCTCCAATTAAAATAAATCCTACACACATTTAATTTTAATTAGATTAAAGAAAAATATTACAATATTCCAAATTTTTTAATTTATTAATCAATCCAGATTTGACAAACTACACACTGAAACATTCGTGTAAAATAAAAAACAATAAAATTTTGAAGAATCATTCATAAAATATACTCAAAATAATGTTCTTAAAAATCACAGAAATATTCTCTAAATGTTTCTATTCTTACTGCTGTAAACGATGATTGTCATCAGTGTACTGTGCTATATTGATAAACACATGATATATATACTCTTTGTTAGTTGATCTACAATGGAAGATTGTTATAGTACAGAACCCCCTCTTAAATAGCCACTATTAGACAAATTTAAGATGCACAGAGTAAGTAAAATCCCAATAGAATGCCTCCTCAAGAGGGGCCACCCTTATAAAGCTACTGTTTCCTTGGAAACGGAACTACTGTATTTGATAATGGTGCATTTCTTAACTAATGTTTTAATATGATAAATAAAATCAAATTAAATTGTTGACCTAATATGACATAGATAAACATAAATAAAAAAAAATAAAAAAAAATATCGTTGATATAAAAATAGAACTTTGATCACTTAAAATAAAATTCAATTGTAAATCAGAACTAAATTTTACATAAATATATATACATATAGTATTCCATTCAATCCAACCTTGTACAATGATACGCCCGAGTTATGTTTGAAGTAACATTTATGCATCACTAAAGAACACAACAATTTAATCAATGAAAAGATATATGATTTAACACGTGAGCAATAGTATGTTATTGTTTTTTTCTTTTTTCTTTCGGTTAAATAGTTTTTAGGGTTTTTAATTTGAACATTCTCACCTAGACATGCATTGATCACTTGCAATAGTATGTTTTTAAAACAAAACATTATGGGAAAAGGATAATTCTATTATTACAAGATAATCCTATTATTACAAGATAATTCTATTATTACAAGATAATCCTATTATTACAAGATAATTCTATTATTACAAGATAATCCTATTATTACAAGCATAGCATTTTCTTTTTTTAATTTTTAAATCTATTAAAATATTTTTCAGAGAACTTCCATTTCACAAACTTACTGTATGCTAGGAAATATAATAAAATGATATTAGTAATCTGTCCTGTTTATGCAGGAGATTAAAGTTTTCTAAGGGTTTTATGCTTGAAACTTTTTCTTAGCAAAATCATGAATTCATTCATATGAGAGAATATTATCTTTATAATATTAATTTTTCATCAATAATTTTATTTACGCTGTTCCATATAACCTTTAATACCAATCAATGTAATACATCGTCATTACATCAAGAGATATAATCTAATGGTACTTCAACGAGTCATTACATCAAGAGATATAATCTAATGGTACTTCAACGACAAGCGAACTAAGTTATTCATTCACTGTATGTCAGTCAGCCTCCCTACAGTTGATCTTCAACAACCCAGTAATCCATTGTCAAAGTTATATAAATATATAAATTGATATATTTATGTAAAGAACATATCATACATTGGATAAAACATCAAGAACTCTTGCATTGGAGTTCTTGTTGGTGGATAGTACGGTTGGTTTTGATAATGATTTCGAGGTGGTGGGTGGTTATATCGTGGAGGAGGTGCATGCGTCGGACCCTCAACTTCAGCTCCTTCATACTCTGGTGGTTCAGTCTTAGGTGGAGGTTTTGGTGTTGTTGTTGTTGTTGTGATGGGCACTGGCTTTGGTGTTGCTTTTCGGGTACTAGGTTTTGGGGTTGGTGGTGGTGTCTGATAACGGGGTTGGTAAACAGGGGGTGTGTATGGTTGTCGTCTATAGTACGTCTGAGGTTGAGGTTGTGGTGGATAGGTCTGCTGATATTGAGGCGCTACGTATGGATTTGTCTGTCGGACTGCTGCTTGGATTGGTTGAGCTTGCTGTTGTGGTTGTTGTACTGCTGTTTGGACTGGTGCTGTTTGTGACTGCGGTACTTGCACTATTGTTTGAACTGGTGCTGCTTGTTGTTGCGGTTGTTGTACTACTGTTTGGACTGGTGCTGCTTGTTGGTGCGGTTGTACTGCTGTTTGGACTGGTGGTGAATGTTGTTGCGTCTGTTCAACTGCTGTTTCAACTGGTGGTAATTGTTGTTGCGGCTGTTGAACTGGTGGTAATTGCTGCTGCGGCTGTTGAACAGCTGTTGATTGTTGTTGATGTTGTTGGACTGCTGTTTGGATTGCTGTTGATTGTTGTTGCTGTTGTTGGACTACTGTTTGGATTGGCGGGGATTGTTGTTGAGGTTGTTGTGGTTGCACTGCTTGTACAGCTTGAGGTTGTTGGACAGCTGTTTGAACTGGAACTTGATATTGTGGTTGAGCAACTTGTTGTAGGGATTGTTGTTGAGGTTGTTGGACAGCTGTTTGAACTGGAACTTGATATTGTGGTTGACCAACTTGTTGTAGGGATTGTTGTTGAGGTTGTTGTGGTTGCACTGCTTGTACAGCTTGAGGTTGTTGGACAGCTGTTTGAACTGGAACTTGATATTGTGGTTGAGCAACTTGTTGTAGGGATTGTTGTTGAGGTTGTTGGACAGCTGTTTGAACTGGAACTTGATATTGTGGTTGAGCAACTTGTTGTAGGGATTGTTGTTGAGGTTGTTGTGGTTGCACTGCTTGTACAGCTTGAGGTTGTTGGACAGCTGTTTGAACTGGAACTTGATATTGTGGTTGAGCAACTTGTTGTAGGGATTGTTGTTGAGGTTGTTGGACAGCTGTTTGAACTGGAACTTGATATTGTGGTTGAGCAACTTGTTGTAGGGATTGTTGTTGAGGTTGTTGTGGTTGAACTGCTTGTACAGCTTGAGGTTGTTGGACAGCTGTTCGAACTGGAACTTGATATTGTGGTTGAGCAACTTGTTGTACCGCCGATTGAGACTGTGTTTGAACCGGTGGTTGATACTGTAGAGCTGCTGCTTGCTGTTGTGTAGGTTGGGTTTGAAGTTGTACAGGTGGGATTGGCTGTACACCCGCATTTGGTGGTGGCCGCATGGCCATAGCCGATTGAGATTGTACCACGGCTTGAAGCTGAGGTTGTGGCTGGATTGGCTGTTGTGGTGGTGATGGTTGAGGTCCAAACATTTGTTCGTTTATTGGTGGTCGCTTTAGAATTGGTGGTTGTTGATATGTGGGAGGACCTAAAAACGAAATACAAAATTGTACATTACCTTCAATTTAATAATGAATTGAATGTATAATGAAACCTTTGAGATGTTGTATAATTATATGCTTAAGAAACGTGACAAAGCGATACTTCACAAAGAAATAAAAATAGCTTTCAGATAAATTCGTAGCGATTAATCTTAATAAGAACTTTCTTAAGTAATTGACAATTACATTGTTTGTCCTTTTCATGTCCTATATTCACGCAGGAACTGCCAACCCTTCCGGAACACCTGAGGTTATCCCCAGTTTTAGTGAGGTTCGTGTTGCTCAATGTGTAAGGCTTTGTAGATCATTGTTTGTCATTTTCCTTTGGCCATTGTATTGCCTGTTCTTCCTCGATTACGGATTACTATTTATCGTATCTTCAAAACTTTCTTTGCACTAAATATGTTACCTAGTTAGCTGATAAGTCTAGAGATGAATAATTATTGACTGCGTTGACATTTAAACCTCTCGATGTTTAACATTATAAACATTCAAATAATAGAAGTCGTATTAGAACAAAACATTTGATAGAACGCATGCATTGGCATTAAAACATGGGAGACAATATATGGATTAGCAATCACACAGGAGAGATAAATCGTATATTGATTTCCACACAGGAAAGAGAATGCATATATTGAAAATGGCATGTAAGAATGCATGCATTGACACTCACATATATGAATGCATGTAATGACACTCACATGAACCAACGCATGTATTGACACTCTTATGGACGAACTCATATATTGAAACTCCAATGGACGAACTCATGTATTGAAACTCGCATGGACGAACGCATGCACGAACATTTGCATTGACAGCGACATAGTAGAGACAGCATGCTCATTGGTATCCATAAAGGCGATGCCCTACTTGCATGCTCTAGCAATATATATATATATATACAATGTATATATGTTAAAATGCAGAATACAAAGAGTGTGTGAGAGAGAGGGAGAGCACGTGTATTCATTTTTATCACTAGGAGAACCAATCACCCACTACAAGTTGTTCTAGTAACCATTTTATCATTTTCTGTCTGTGTTTTTGTGCTATAATAGAAACAGTGCTAATAAAATATAGCTAATGCAAAGCTATCTTGTGCATTCATATAGCTAAAATGGAGTTCGCATAATATACGCATTGATGATTTCATCGATATAAACACTGCTAGTATTAGATAAGCAAACAGGCGTTATTGTATCATGTTAGTTCTGGCATTAGACAAACAATGAATGATCTATTATGGTATAATTGTGATAGCATTAGATAAGTAATAAAACAGTTATTTTGGCATTGTAGTATTAGCATTAGACAAGTAATATACATATGTATATTGGCATAGTAGTGCTAGCATTCGACAAGTAATATACATATGTATAATGGCATAGTAATGCTAGCATTAGACAAGTAACATACATATGCATAATGGCATAGTAGTGCTAGCATTAGACGAGTAATATACATATGTATAATGTCATAGTAGTGCTAGCATTAGACAAGTAATATACATATGTATAATGGCATAGTAGTGTTAGCATTAGACAAGTAACATACATATGTATAATGGCATAGTAGTGCTAGCATTAGACGAGTAATATACATATGTATAATGTCATAGTAGTGCTAGCATTAGACAAGTAAAATACATATGTATAATGGCATAGTAGTGCTAGCATTAGACGAGTAATATACATATGTATAATGGCATAGTAGTGCTAGCATTAGACGAGTAATATACATATGTATAATGGCATAGTAGTGCTAGCATTAGACGAGTAATATACATATGTATTATGGCATAGTAGTGCTAGCATTAGACAAGTAATATACATATGTAGTATGGCATAGTAGTGCTAGCATTAGACGAGTAATATACATATGTATAATGGCATAGTAGTGCTAGCATTAGACAAGTAATATACATATGTATAATGGCATAGTAGTGCTAGCATTAGACGAGTAATATACATATGTATAATGGCATAGTAGTGCTAGCATTAGACGAGTAATATACATATGTATAATGGCATAGTAGTGCTAGCATTAGACGAGTAATAAAGCGTCATTACTGTTATAGTATTAAGTATTACACAGGTAATGCACGCACATCAACGTGTGATGAATCGTTGTGATAGACTAGGTGTATCACTCATCATTATGATAAGATATATATTTTGTTCTGTTGCAAATACATTTGTATCTGCAAAATTTCCTTGATGTTCAGAGCGTTACTTGCTATCACCCAAATTGGATAAGAAAGTAATTAAATGGGTTACACAGATTCAAAGATGTATCATTATCACTAAGATGAGTGATACGTCTATCGTAGTAATTTATCACGTTATGTCTCATACTCTTCTATAATAAAACACATATGTTATTAGCTTTTGATATTAGGTAATAAAACATACATCTTGTCATAGTAGTGCTAGCATTAGATAAGTAATAAGGCATATGTATTGACATTGTGATGTTAGCATTCACATCGATCGTTTCGCAGTGCAGTTTGATTAAGCAAAATGAATGAGCTTACTCGCGCGGCCATTAACTGAAATTAGGTAAATTGAAACTCGTGACATAATAAAATAAGTCATGTAATTGATAATAAGGTTATGCTATTTGCGCTGATGGTCACTTTCAGCATTCTTTCCAGCTATATCAAAGGCTAACATACTGGTGGGTACTGGTGAAACGCCCGTTATACGGTAGGTGTCTTAAAACTTGAGCACTAAATCGGGTTATCGAGACTCGATCCCATGTCAGAGGTGTTCGGCATGTGTTATCGAGACTCGATACTATGTCAGAGGTGTTCGGCATAGGTTTTCGAGACTCGATACCATGTCAGAGGTGTTCGGCATAGGTAATCGAGACTCGATCCCATGTCAGAGGTGTTTGGCATGGGTTATCAAGACTCGATCCCATGTCAGAGGTGTTCGGCATGGGTTATCGAGACTCGATGCCATGTCAGAAGTGTTCGGCATGGGTTATCGAAACTCGATGCTATGTCAGAGGTGTTCGGCATGGGTTATCGAGATTCAATACCATATCAGAGGTGTTCGGCATGTGGTCACATGTCCACTACTCTGACCATTGGTTCTTGCTCCTACACATCTATTTTGCAATATAATATATAATAAACCAATGAAAAGCTAAAATGACATTAAATTATGGGTATACACAACCTCTTGTGGACAAGATAGCAATATTGCGTTAGTGCTAATATAAATAAACACACATTATTGAATAGGAACACATGAATAGACTAGCATGGAGTTTTATTTTAAGCAATTGGCACTGAAATATAAAATAATTTATTATAAAAAATAGAAATACATATATTGAAATAAATACAAATGGAATAATAAAAAATAAAAAGTATTACATGCAATGATTTTGTTACAATGCAGTTATTCAAAGGGGATTGTGGGTAGTTCCCAATACCACATGTAAGATGACATTTTGTCTTACTAGACGTAATGTCTAGACAATAAGGACTAGAAATATGGTGTGCCGATATTGTGAAGATGATACGCCATTCAAACAGTGGATGAGGATGTAACATAGTAAAATAAGTCATTCTACTTTCACTTTCCATTAAAGTGTTATTATTGAATGAGTCTCATTATGAATGCTTTGAATTTGATCAGTATTGTAAATAACTCATTGATCAATCAGCCAGCATTACAGAACATTGCTATGAGGTTTTAATATTGGCTTGTAGGTTTGATATGCTTGAGCGAAGATATAACACTTTAGAAAATGACATTTCACACACAGTGAAGTTAAGTTAATTTCCAAATTTTCGAAAACGCTAAAATTGTAACCTATGTATATGATGTAGCCAAGTCAGACTTAAAACTGAAAATAAAAATATCTACCTAGCGTTTGGATTATGATTTATGATTGGTCATACTGATGAGTCAAACTCAAAACGCCTATTGGTTACAGGCTACCTATTTCAATTCCCAATTAAACATAACACATTAAATCAATAGAAAGTCTAAACGAATATAGTTTATCCAAATTGAAAGTTAACATTCATTTTGCACATAGATAAACTATAAAGTGTTAACCTTCATTCCAAGTTGTATAATTAAACATTAGAGAAAAGCAAAGGGGCATCAAGGAAGAACAAACCAGAGATACAGACAATAATGGGTACACAGAACGAAGACAAGCAAAACAGTAACAACAGAGAAAGGTAAATGGATTAGCAGCACGGACCCCACCAAAACAACGAGGGTGTAGGAGATGTACTAAAGTGCTCGCCAATAAATTAGCAAGAATATGATACAGTATATGATAAATAATACTGAAAATGAGATATAAATAAATAAATTCAACTATGATATGACATACAAATTTAAAATATGATAAAAACATAAAATTATTGTAAATAAAACGAAGCATACTAAGATTGAGCATATATAGCGTCCAATCTCGTTATGTGGAAGTCTTAGAGATAGAAAATTTTACTTCGTAGTATCGGAGTATTCTAAATATGTGAGATAAATAATATGGAAAGGAACTACGAGTGGACCAAATATGTATTGAATGTTACGTCTTATTTGAGTTCAAGATAACGAGATTGGACTGTAGATTGATTGTCTTAGATGAGACTGCGTGAATGTGACAAAATTCAAGTGATCACTTATCTCAAGAATCCTATTAACATGTATGTAATATATCCTATTTAATTGGCACAATTCTTCACTCCAATGAACAAAGAAATCATGTAAATAATTCAGGTTAAACTAATCTCAAATTAAGTGGCACAATACTCCAAGGGATCAAAATATTTACACATACTTGAACACAAATTAAAATTGAATATTCATATAATGAATTTGAAAAAGCACAAGTACAGTTGAATATCAATGAACAGTATATTAACAAGCAAGCTAAAAGTTAATAATTTTCTTTCTTTTTGTATGAAAGTTAACTCCATCTAACAGATACTTTGATCACATTGAATCATATTAAACATATCTGAAAATTAAACCAAACAGTGTTAGAATTAGATTTTAGAGCTGTCAAATTTTTGTTCTTCCCTCGACGGGATTTGAACCCACACCATTAATGCACTGCATCACCATTCGCGTAGCCTTACGTCCAGCGCCCTAGACAACTCGACCACATCCACTCCCTGATATATTTATATATATATATATATATAAATTTTAAAAACAAAATTATTGAAAATAATGTAATATAACATGATATGTAGGATATAGACTAAACGTGTTATTATCAAAAGATTAAGAAACACAAGTGTATATTCTGTACATTAACTTTTGATCTGGAAGTTAATTAACATATATAAATTAACTAATAAATAATTACCAGTCATAAAAGTAATATACCTATAAAATAACGATGAATGAAAATTATATACGTATTTCACTTCCACATTCAACTTCTATATACTATTTCTAAATCAGACTTAGCATTTGCATTTATACAAATTCCTGGAAAATATCATCTATTAAACCAATAATATACTTTGTTCTTTTCTGCAAAGGGATTGCTAATAGAAATTTGCATTTAGCTCATGTCAGGTTAATTAGTGATATAAAATGCATAGAAACCATCTTATACCAACTTGCAGAATGATATCGTGTCTATTTATGTTTCAATATACCAACAATGAACATTCTATGAATAATATTGACAGTTACCCTAGATTGGAAAATATGGCATGTTATATTTAGCTACGTTGAGACAAATTGTGTCGTAAATACAGTGGTGGTGGTAAGGAGGATATATTGCATAAAATATTAAATGATCTTATTTGTTATCTTTCGAATCAAAGCCAGTTATCAATCCTGGCTCGAAATAAGATAATACATCTGCATTTGGAATGAATTCATTATATTTTGGAGAAGTCATTATTGTGTTTTCACTGGGATGATCAATACTATCTAATGGCTTCGTTTGATGAGAAATGACATCAATTGTAGGTGTCGTGACGTCATTGTGTAACATTGTGTCATCGACAAATGTATTTGGAGTCTGTATAGCGGAATTTCTATGTTTCATGACATTTTTATTTGTCAGTTTTTGTTCTATTAATAAATCATTGGATTGTTTTACAGTGTTATTATGTGTCAATATTTTATTTGTATTAAATATTTGAAAATCGTCAACTCTATTGCTAGGATTTCGGAACTCGGTCGTTCTTGATTTTGCCGGAATTACACTAAGATTTGCGTTTATATGTATTTTGTCAGATGCTGTATCTGCTATCGTATTAACGTCAGGAACTGCGACTATTGGTGTATTTTGGGCATGGGCTGTAACCACTGGAATTGTTACGCCAGCCGCTGTATGCACTAGTAATGTTACGTCAGACGCTTTATGAACTGGTTTTGTTGCATCAGACACTGGGAAAGCTTGTATTGTTACGTCTGATGTTGTATAAATTGGTTTTGTGACGTTAGATGCTGTAGCAGCTAGTGGTGTTACGTCAGTTGCTGTATGAGCAGCTGGTATTGTTACGTCATATACTTTAGCAGCTGGCGTTATTACAACAGACGCCGGAAAAGCTGGTATTGTTAGATCAGAAGCTGCAGGAACTGGTATTGCTACGTCATACGCTGTATGAACTGGCATTGTTACGTCAGACGCTGTATAGACTGGTATTGTTACGTCAGACCTTGTATGAACTGATTTTGTTACATCAGACGCTGGTATGGATACGTCAGACGCTGGAAAAGCTGGCATTATAATGTCAGACGCAGCGACCGTTGGTATTGTAACGTCAGACGCTGTAGCAGGTGGCATGGTTAAACCAGGAGCTGTATGAGCCGGTATTGTTACGTCAAACGCCGCGTTAGTCATTGGTATTTCCAAGTCATAAATTGTAGTTTGTCGTACTCTTTTATTCAATATAGATGCAACAATGGGTGGTTTCACGCCAATGGTTGTAATTCCATGAAATTGAATATCGGACAGAGTTTTTGATTTCAGCTTGTCATCAAATGGTGTAATTGGTGGTAGTTGAATATTATATATAGAGTTATGTTGTGTTTTCAATAATGTTAATCTGTCAACTGTATCATTTGGCATATATACATCAAAATCTGAAACATTGGACAGTTTGATGTCAATTGTTGATATATCATTAGAGACATTTTTCATTGTTTTGCTATTGCTAGCTTTAATTGTTTGATTCATAGTATAATCCAGCAATATACTATGTTTCGGTTCCACTGACGGATGTTTGGTTTCAGCTAAACTTGACATACGAGAAGAAATGTTTTTCTTTGGTTCCACTGACGGATGTCTGGTTTCAGTTAAATTTGACATTCGAGAAGAAATGTTTTTCATTGGTTCCACTGACGGATGTCTGGTTTCAGTTAAATTTGACATTCGAGAAGATATGTTTTTCTTTGGTTCCACTGACGGATGTCTGGTTTCAGTTAAATTTGACATTCGAGAAGATATGTTTTTCTTTGGTTCCACTGACGGATGTCTGGTTTCAGTTAAATTTGACATACGAGAAGATATGTTTTTCATTTCTAAAGGATAAGTTAAGACATATGTTGCTTTCGGTTTGTGTTCTGTATTCATAAACTGTTGTGCTTTGTCTCTTTGATTTATTGGCAGTTCATTATTATTTACTATCGGAACATAATTTGAAGAATTTTTATTTTGTCCTATGGGAATCGATAATACATAGGTTGATGCTGCCTTATTGTGGTTTCCCAGAATCTTTTGCGGTTTGGTTATATCATTTTTGGAAACATATTCTTTGTTATTGAAATTTGAAACATGGTGCTGCTTAGATATTATTCCAGATAACGCATGTATTCGTTGTGTATTACGAAGATTCTTCTTACGTTCCGTATGATTCGTTGTTAGTTCAAAACGTACATCTGACATATTAATGTTCGCTCGAAATAGTTCATAGTTTCTCCGTGATCCAGACTCATTAGGCACAGGTGTACGATGACCATGTCTATTTCCATCAGACCGGTCACTAACTTTGCCCACAAAACGGTTTGATTTCAATTCAGGCAAGACATCAAGGCGCACTATGTTTTGCAGCGTATTCACATGATTTACTGTATGCGTCTTAGATACATTCCTGTTTCTAATAGTATAATTGTTTGTGGAAGCAGAGAACCTAAAAATTGGCATCTCTGCAAACAACGCATCTAAGTGATCGCTCACAATGCTTCGATAAACGGCAGAAGGACCTTCAAATGATTTGTTCTCTCTATCATTTTGAATCGTATTAAGCGTCGCTTGCGAACTGCTTTTGCTTGGAGATGCATTCGTTTTATCTATGCCTTTAGAAATGGGTATGCGAAAGTAGAACATTTTGCTTTGTGCATTGTTGTTTTCTTTCACAAAAGTTTGAGTAGCGATTTTATTTGCTCGCATAACACTTTTACCGGATGATTCATTCAGATTAAGAAGTGCTGCGTCACTAGGCATGCTATGCATTGTATTATGTTCAACTATTCTACTATTTCCCTCCACCACACTATTATTGTTAGTTTTATTATGACGTTTGCTTTTTACAGCATACCCATGTAAATCAGATTTAGCATTACCTTGTGGATACGCCTGATATGTCGTCGCAGTAAACAAAAATTTTTGCGCATTAATAGGGTTATGAGAAGACACTACAGTTTGATAAAGAAAACCAGAACCTTGATTTGGTGGTGGCAGTGGTGGCTGGAATTTATTTGGTGGTGGCATCGGAATCTTTCTGTTTGGTGGTGGTTGTGGTATATTCTGTTGTGGTGGCGGTGGAATATACTGCTGTGGAGGTGGTGTTGGAATATACTGCTGCGGTGGTGGTGGTGGAATATACTGCTGTGGTGGCCGTTGTTGGATGTTCTGCTGTGAATATCCACGACTGAATTGCTGCTTATTTGGTTCATGTTTGAATATGTGTGCCCGTGAAGTAGCCACCGATTTAATTTGCGTGGATTTTACAGACACTGATGGCTTACTCGATCTCGCACTTTTAAATGAAAAACTTGTCATTCCTGGTCTAGATCCAATAATTATTTGCTTCGGTGTATTTCCCCTTTTTTCAGATTTAATACTAAATTTACTGGTAGATTTTTGTGCATTTCCAAAATGAGCTGATGTACACAATGCTATATAATATCCCAGCATAAGTATTCGGAGTATTTTCTTACTCATGTTTGTAGTGTCTGAAAATATAAACATTGAAAAACATTAAAAGGACATTATACCAAAACAATAAAGAGTTGTCGTTCTTTTAATGTAAAATAATAAAACAAAAAAAAAACAAGCAAACATGAAAGTTCAGACATAACACAAAACAATAAAGAGTTGTCGTTCTTTCAATACAAAACGGAAAAACATTAAAGCTAAGACATTACACCTAAATGACAAAGATTTACCGTTCTTTCAATGTGAAATCTAACAAGATTCCTTTATAGAAACATACAATCGATAGTCCCGATATATGTATATGTGTGTCGCTTGACTGGTGTTATTGCATAATTATATGTTTTATTGTCATGTAAATAGCAGCTTTGTTTTGTTTATTATATGTTATTTATTATACACAACAACGCTATTCATCCAGCTGTATGTGACATTTTACTCACATGTGGACAACACTTCCATAACCTCATCATTTCAATTAGAGTGGAGATTCGGATCCTAGAGGAGAGATTCGGATCCTAGAGGAGTGATTCAGATCCTAGAGGAGAGATTCAGATCCTAGAGGAGAGATTCGGATCCTAGAGGAAAGATTCAGATCCTAGAGGAGAGATTCAGATCCTAGAGGAGAGATTCAGATCCTAGAGGAGTGATTCAGATCCTAGAGGAGAGATTCAGATCCTAGAGGAGAGATTCGGATCCTAGAGGAGAGATTCGGATCAATAACATTTGTTTAATCCTGCTATTTCATTGAAGTCAGAACAATGAACGGTCATGTATATTTGTGCTATGAGTATCAATTTTACCTCTGTTTTGTATGCTATTTCATTGAAGTCAGAACAATGAACGGTCATGTATATTTGTTCTATGAGTATCAATTTTGCCTCTGTTTTGTATGCTATTTCAGCTAGACTTTGAAACTGTTTCGACAACGTGGTATTCTTTTGTTCAACGATATTTCAGTTAGATCGTGGCTGTCAGTTTTATTGGTTGAATACCATTTGGAATGTGTATAAACAAGTCAAGGAATGTGTTGTGCTGGAATAAACAGAATCCGAAAGTATAAACTGCTTTGATCGGTTTGAAATAATTTTTATTGCATTTTTATTATAATAGATTATTTCCACATTTCCGTATTTAGTTCTAAAATTATACGTTTTTTTCCTTTTTCATGAGTTATTTCCCTTACGGTGGGCAAAATGGTACCCAATGCAAGAGCAATGTGAAGAACATAGATTTGGAGTATAATTTTCTTATAATTTGTAGATATTGAACCTAGTAAATCAGAGGATAATGTTAAATTGTTACACCATTACAATTTCGCATAGAATTGGGGAAAATATTTTCATTGACATTTTCATAAAATTGAACCCTTTGCTCGGATTAAAGGGAAATAACTCTTATGATTATCGGTAAAGACTATGATAGTAGAATCGTGTCGGAAATTTGCAAATGATTTATTGAAACCAGTTGTAAGTGCTGTTCATAAAACGACAGCTATGCACACATTTTGAATTCTGAACATTGAACACAAAACATATATATTTCAAAATAGAACAAATTAAGGATTATTTACAAAATGTATATATTATGAGCCTAAAACAGTTTTTTTTTCAAAATTCTATTAGGTTTGATGAGGTAATTCACGTTAAAATAAAATTTAATATGACTCTCTTAAGAAAAAAGAATTAGAAAACCATTTTTCAACATCTTTATACAGATGCCATATTTTGAGGCGGAAAAGGTTCAAATTCTCAGACGAAATTGACAATTTTAAAAACCAATATTTCAAAAATATTTATTGGTGCAATAAAAATAAATCTTTGTCCAAGTTTAATGAAAAGATGAAGATTTAATGAAGTTATTTAAGATTTACAAAAAGCCTTCAATGACTAGTATCAGTCAAGCCATGCACAAATCAAAAGCAATCATGGACTTGAAGTCAAGTGCTGTGTTTTTCTTTTTAATTTTCAATATAAATTCTGACTTTTGTTTTTAATCTTCTACTTCTACCATTTACTGTACCACCTTCAACAAGTTGACTATCATATCAGATGTTTTAATTGTAGTTGAAAAAACAAACCTTAAAATATACTACTCCCTTTTTATCTCCCTTCAAAATCTGTGGTTAACGACCTTCTAAAATATCACGATTTTTGCGCATAGTTTGAAGGTTATAGTTTAATTATTTAAAGTACAATTTGATATTTTATGATTACTTCAAAGTCATATACTACGATTTTTACACTGTTCCAACACTGTGATATTTTTTCGGTTTTCGTTTCATAAATAGATAAAAAATATATAATTTTGAAAACATTTTTATTTTCAATCAAGTAATTTTGATCGCAAAACCCTATATAAAGATAAAAATGAATACGTATTTTGAAACATACTAATTTTCAACAAATAATCTTGATGGTAAAACTATAATAAAACAAATAAAAGATAAAAATTAATAAGTTTTTTGAAACATACAAATTTTCAAACAAGTAATTTTGATGGCAAAATCCTATAAAAATAAATAATAAATAAAAATGAATACGTGCTTTTACTCGTGTACTTATAATAGCCTGCTGCAGGCCAAACAAGCACTTAACATATACATTGTGTTGTGCTCGTTCGATTTATTGATACACGACATATGTCATATATGACATTATTATTGATGGTTTCAAAAACTAAATTGCATTGTAATCCATTTAATGTGTAATTTGATGTACTAGACTTGTTGTCTTTCATTGATTTTGGTGTTATATACAATACAAATTACACATTGTAGTGGAACAAAAACAATCTGTTCATGTCTGATCATGTCGGTACATTTTTTAACTAACAATCTCTTGAACTGTGAGTGTATCCGATGCACGTTATTACAGAAACCTGTCGTCCAGACTTATATATCTAACGCTTTTATTACTTTTTCCTAAAGCAATACAAATATTATCCAGTATCCACACTATTTTGCATATTTACATATTTATTGTTGGTTATAAAAACGTAGATATCTAATTGGTGCACACGACGCATTTCCAGAATAACCTTTATCTGGTAAGCTCATAGTCAATAGATGTGAAAGACAAATAATGTAAAAGTCTTTGTGAGAAAATAAACCAAAGGGCATAAACAGGATAGCCACAATCAGCTCAGTCAGATTGGCTTTAGATTGAGTAAATCACACTAATTAGGAATTGTAAAGTTCAATATTGAACATGACATCGACAAGATGTCTGATAATGTATCCATATATTTTTAACTAACACATTGCTATGGGTTTATATACCGTGTATATATAAATAGCACACACTATATATATATGTATATTTAACTAACACATTGCTATGGATTTATATACCGTGTATATATAAATAGCACACACTATATATATATTTAACTAACACATTGCTATGGGTTTATATACCGTGTATATATAAATAGCACACACACTATATATATTTAACTAACACATTGCTATGGATTTATATACCGTGTATATATAAATAGCACACACTATATATATATTTAACTAGCACATTGCTATGGGTTTATATACCGTGTATATATAAATAGCACACACTATATATATATGTATATTTAACTAACACATTGCTATGGGTTTATATACCGTGTATATATAAATAGCACACACTATATATATATTTAACTAACACATTGCTATGGGTTTATATACCGTGTATATATAAATAGCACACACTATATATATATGTATATTTAACTAACACATTGCTATGGATTTATATACCGTGTATATATAAATAGCACACACTATATATATATTTAACTAGCACATTGCTATGGGTTTATATACCGTGTATATATAAATAGCACACACTATATATATATTTAACTAGCACATTGCTATGGGTTTATATACCGTGTATATATAAATAGCACACACTATATATATATGTATATTTAACTAACACATTGCTATGGGTTTATATACCGTGTATATATAAATAGCACACACTATATATATATTTAACTAACACATTGCTATGGGTTTATATACCGTGTATATATAAATAGCACACACTATATATATATGTATATTTAACTAACAAATTGCTATGGGTTTATATACCGTGTATATATAAATAGAACACACTATATATATATTTAACTAACACATTGCTATGGGTTTATATACCGTGTATATATAAATAGCACACACTATATATATATATGTATATTTAACTAACACATTGCTATGGGTTTATATACCGTGTATATATAAATAGCACACACTATATATATATATGTATATTTTTATAAGAAAAAGACATTTGTATCATTTGTTAACCTTTTATCATATCATATTTTAAATCACGTTTATATGTATTTTGTTTGTATTAGTATACAGTTTGCTCTATTACTCGTTTTGTTCTAGCGTAATTTTTTTCTCCAACTTATTTTAGTAATTGTTTGTGTATAATGTCAATATAGAAGATTGAAGTATTTTAATCATGTGGTATTTTTTTCTACTTTTACTTCTACTTCTATCAAATATTGACCGCCTTCTACAAATCTAATATTATGTAACTTTAGTATATTAGTATAGTAAATGTCCCCCCTTTGGAACCATCAGGATATTGACATAAAGCATAGCGCTTCCGACTAGGGGATACGTAAGTTAAACGGTGTTACCAATAATCCATTCAATGTTTGTCCCGTGAGGTAGGCATTGTTAATGCATGCTAAATTAGATATCTACCTTTTATTACTATCACTAGGTCGATACCTCTGTTGGTGGATTATTGGTTCAAGAAAGTGTCATCCGCCCAGTAGTCAGTACTTCGCTGCTAATATGATTTATTAGATATATTTATGTTTGAAATTTACAATTTCTAGATAATGTAATTGATTAAATCTAAGGCCAGTCTCCCCAGACATAGGTAACATTAGCCTGCTTTGGCTCTCATGCTAGGCCCTTTTGTTTAGTTACACACTAAAACGTTTAATTTATTTGACTTGCCAATCTTTTGACTATCAACGTAGATAACTAATTTAGTACACACGACGCGTGTCATCAGGAACTCTCAATTTCAAAAGATTGGAAAGCCAAATTTAAAAGTTTTTGGGAGCGAGACATATGGAATGCCTAAATAGGACAGCCGAAATCGGCTTATGCTACAATACATGAGGAAGAAGAACCTTTGGTTTTAATAATAATTATATTATTTAGGAACAGTAAGCTTCCTCTAGTCATGCATATAGCTGATGTATTGCTTACACGACTTTAAACAACAATCAATCAATCATACAACAAATTGGATCGTTTTGTTTACGTTTAATTTACTTCACGCATCACTAAGACAAGACGATATTATACATGTAAGAATATGCAGAATTTTATTTTAGCGAATGGTGTTGCAGCGGTTGACATGACAACTGGCTAAAGAGGTAATATTTCAACTAGAGAAAAACAAGGAATATTTTAAGTACACTTTTTGTTAGCTTGGTTTATAAATGGAAGACATCATTATTTTGGGGGAATTCATCGTCCAGTTGCCTTGCACAAATCACTTCCTATTGATATTGAAACATGCTGCTATATGCGAAGATTAAGAGATTATTACATGACATTTTCCATATCGGCCCTGGTATCAGCCCGAAACTCCAGTATCAAGCCCGACAGCGAAACTGGAGGGCTGATACCAGGGACGATATGGAAAATTTCATGTCATAATCTATTTATCACATATTTTACATCGACTTTTTTCAAGCATTGACTTTTATATTGCAGAAAAGATCTTTGAACTGACAAATTGACAAATAAATTCTTAAGAGAGTTGTGTTTGTTCGATTTGCAAATATTGTTTCGAATCTGGTTTCAAAATGATATCAAACAATGTCGATCTGTATAATAACGTTAGAAAGTGTTTGTAAACTCTAACAAAGACGTTGACATTTGAATGGAAATCCCTATTCAGAAAGCAAGACGTATATATTTATTATTCCGTTTCAATTTATTAAACTTTATTCCAATATTTTGAAATGTGTTAATTTGATTGAATTACGATTTAATGCACCATCTTTCCTTGTACTTTGACATATAATCTTTGGGACCACTGCGCAGATACTGGAAGTTGAATTCGGGGGCAAATACGGATATCTTTCCTGAGGGCAAATAACCAACACAGACCTCTAGCTATTATTGGACATGCAAAAACCAGCATATTGCAACAAAATATGTGATTAAAGAATGTATTAGAGCCCATATACAACCCCCAAAAATTAACGATAGGACGATAATTATATATAATGGCATGGCATTCCAGCAGTGTGCATGGCGTTAATATGACATTTCCGAAGAATTGACTGCGATGAATGTAAATCTCTGTAATCAAATGACACGTTTATAGATGAAATTGCAATGAAGAAAATTAATATATACATTGTACCACAGCCATTTACTGTACACGATTAATAAATTCGTGAGAATATTACATTTCCGTGAAACCTATTCAAACCGAACACTATACACAATAAACCATTAGTAAGCGTAAGAGTACACAAGACGTTAATGGAATAATCATCATCAGGTAAGCTCAGACAAAAGAGTGGTAAACCAAGTAAGTGTAATGTCTTTCGAAGCAAGTAAACCAAAGGACTTAAACAGGAAAGACAAAATAGGGGGCCGTCGCGGTCGTGATCGTATGGTAGTTAGATTTACAACTACACGTGCAATCAATGCCTATCACCACTAAAATTGTGAGTTCGAATCCCAGACATGGCGAGGTGTACTCGATAGAACCTTATGTAATATAGTTTGTCGGTACTCCGGTTTCCTTCACCAATGAAACTGACCGCCACGATATAACTGAAATATTATTGAAAGTGGCGTCAAACACCATAACCACAAAATAGGCTCAAGTTACGTGTGCCTGGTGGAGATTAATCTAACGTTATTATACAGATCGACATATATCGTATTGGGAAATGATACTCTGTTTGCTCCTAGTGGCCATAGCCGGCGTTCCGAGTGTTATTCTTTCAAGTTGATCCGCGGTCCTTTGTTGCCAAATTGACGTACCCTATGCCTATGAACCGTTGGCTATGAGAAATTTGCGTGTATGTTTTATAGTGAATTTTTAACAGAAGTTGTAGGAGGCTTTTGGGAAGAAAAAGGTTCAAGTTGTTCTTAAAATGGCATTCACTGCAGTAAAATATAAGTAATCTAATTTCGAAAATCAAAACAAATTTGAGAAAGGTCGATAGAACAATCGTGTTGCCGATTTACTATTAACGTTATCACAATGCATTGGGCATATCATATGTATTTAATCATGATGTCATTGTGTTTACCCTTCAATTTTCATATCGGAAAGACAGCTACATTTGTATATACAAACGTATATATCTA
The DNA here is from genome assembly GCA_963383655.1 of Bathymodiolus septemdierum. Taxonomy (NCBI): domain Eukaryota; kingdom Metazoa; phylum Mollusca; class Bivalvia; order Mytilida; family Modiolidae; genus Bathymodiolus; species Bathymodiolus septemdierum. The sequence goes on from OY726517.1 coordinate 63,846,424, forward strand.
TTTAAGCACACACGACGCGTTTCTGAATAGCATTCACCAGGTCCACTTAGAGTCAAGATATTTGAAAGCCAAATAATAATAATGGTCCTGATATATTAATGTGTGGACAAATTGAAAAACAGAGGTATGAAATATTGAAAATTATATGATTGGGAACATTTTCAATGACGAAATATAATTCAACGTCCTCGAAATTAGATGACATATTTCTAACAATTCATATAGTATTCGGAACACGAAATATATTTATCCTACAAATATGTCATTTTGAGTCGTATTATACGGGTGAAATGCGCTTCCGTGTTATTTAGTCAGGGACCTACGTTAGATTTTCTGGACCCCTATTCATGTGATGCAACGGTAAGAAACGGCAACAGTATAAGCGCGGATGTAATAGAGAACACCATTGAAAACGATTAGAACGATACTTGTTTCTGTTCTTTATACACAATGAAACAGTTGTTTTAACGTTTTGACATTGCCAGTTGAATCTAAGATATGCACGTTGTCTGTAAATATAAGATTCATTAGCACTCGCTGCGAAACAGGATAGAAAAGCTCACGAATGCAAGCTTTTCTACCTAGTTCTAGGGCTCGTGTGAATACATTTTATATTCTTCTACAATGCACGTATGTTATATGTCTATCCAGATATACTACACGTAACCACAACTGAAATCTAAACTCTGACAATAACATGCTGCAATAATATTTGTAGAGAAAGGTGACAAACAACTGATGCAAATTACAAAACATAAGGCATGGCCGGTCACATAAACTTTCACCGACATTTCTCTGTTAAAACGTCTCATCATCAGGTGCACGTGTCTATGATGTATTGCCCTCTATCAGTTATGATATCATGACAAGATGTCGGAGGAGGTAAGTAGTATGTGGATGTTTTATTGCATACATTAATAATGGTCTGTAAATTACATCTAGATGTCAGATTGTAGGTGTCAGATAACCGTTGTCATCAACATTTTACAACATGCTGCATTAAATAAAATGACATAATTAAGACGTCATCATGCTCCATATTTATTGTATTTGTAGCCTAAGCTGAGTTTGGCTATTCTGTTTAGGTCGTTTTGTTTACTTGCTCCCAAAGGCCATAAAATTAAATGGCTTTCCAATCTTTTGACTTTGAAAATACATGATGCGGGTGATTCAAGAAGCAGGTCGTGTGGCTACAGTAGCACAAATTACGTCATAATATTATTTTACCACAATATGTCATAAAATGGTATCTACCTGTTTATTACATTGAGGAAAGAACTGATATTCGTTTATTGATTTATTGTTTAACGTCAAATGAGCTGCATTTCAGTTATAGTCATGAATGAAATAAATTTACAAACAAAGCATCATTCAGGCAAGTAAGTGGCACCGAGCTGGGGCTATCTATGGATAGATGTTTTTATTGTCACAAAAATGGGAGTTTATGGATAGTCCCGGTCTGATAGTTTTGCCTTACCAACGTGTCCCCAACGACGATTCCTAACTTACTTGCTCATTAGAACTTGCTGCGCGTGGTCTTTCTTTGGCGAACAAGAATTGTGTCATTCTCCAACAGGGAAGTACTCTTAAACACCCCGCTCTAGGGATAGTATTTCCGACACAACTAGCAGATGCGTCTTTTAGATGGAGACACTAGATTATATTTCTCTAGCCCTGGGCTATAATTGGCAGATACGTTTCGCATTTCGGCATAGCGAAACTAATATTATCGAACATATATGTATTAAATATCTTATTAAGTATGCACGACGACTTTTAGGAGTACCGTTCATCAGAAAGATTGGAAGCACAAAAGGGTATGAAAAAGATAACCAAAATAGGGTAAGGTCACATGTGCCTGACAGAAGAGTACGCTAGTTTTATAAGGTCACATGTGCCTGACAGAAGAGTACGTTAGCTTTATATGGTCACATGTGCCTGACAGAAGAGTACGTTAGTTTTATTAGGTCACATGTGCCTGACAGAAGAGTACGTTAGTTTTATAAGGTCACATGTGCCTGACAGAAGAGTACGTTAGTTTTATAAGGTCACATGTGCCTGACAGAAGAGTACGTTAGTTTTATAAGGTCGCATGTGCCTGACAGAAGAGTACGTTAGTTTTATAAGGTCACATGTGCCTGACAGAAGAGTACGTTAGTTTTATAAGGTCACGTGTGCCTGACAGAAGAGTACGTTAGTTTTATAAGGTCACATGTGCCTGACAGAAGAGTACGTTAGTTTTATAAGGTCACATGTGCCTGACAGAAGAGTACGTTAATTTTATAAGGTCACATGTGCCTGACAGAAGAGTACGTTAGTTTTATTAGGTCACATGTGCCCGACAGAAGAGTACGTTAGTTTTATAAGGTCACATGTGCCCGACAGAAGAGTACGTTAGTTTTATAAGGTCACGTGTGCCTGACAGAAGAGTACGTTAGTTTTGTAAGGTCACATGTGCCTGACAGAAGAGTACGTTAGTTTTATAAGGTCACATGTGCCTGACAGAAGAGTACGTTAGTTTTATAAGGTCACATGTGCCTGACAGAAGAGTACGTTAGTTTTATAAGGTCACATGTGCCTGACAGAAGAGTACGTTAGTTTTATAAGGTCACATGTGCCTGACAGAAGAGTACGTTAGTTTTATAAGGTCACATGTGCCTGACAGAAGAGTACGTTAGTTTTATAAGGTCACATGTGCCTGACAGAAGAGGACGTTAGTTTTATAAGGTCACATGTGCCTGACAGAAGAGTACGTTAGTTTTATAAGGTCACATGTGCCTGACAGAAGAGTACATTAGTTTTATAAGGTCACATGACAGAAGAGTACGTTAGTTTTATTAATAATTGCATGATTTAAGAACGGTAAATTCCAATAAAAATACTTCTAGTAAACAATGTAAATACTTCTAGTAAACAATGTAAATACTTCTAGTAAACAATGTAAATACTTCTAGTAAACAATGTAAATACTTCTAGTAAACAATGTCAGTGTGTGCTATATATAAATTAACCAACAATCATTGTATCACTTGTCTTTGTTGTGTTTTACGACCAACACAGACTGCGAAGTGATATTCAAGTATCGACCTTGATACAAAAACAGAACAAACCGCGAGTGTGCACTCACAGGTAAAACGCAAGAAAAGAACAAAAGAATGGACCACACGAACACCAATAAAATCGGAAGTGAGCCAACTGAGGAAAGATGGATTAACAAGGAAGCTACTGAACCAAGGGTTCCTATTGGTTAAGCTAAAGGAAAGATGGATTAACAAGGAAGCTACTGAACCAAGGGTTCCTATTGGTTAAGCTAAAGTCATCATTTCGAAAGTTTTACGGTCGCCACAATGAATTGGCTAACCGTTACGAAATATCTGTTTCAGAAATGACGACGGATATGTTCCACTTGTCGTAAGCACTTCCCGGTCCATTCCTATTTCATAATTTATCATCGACTTTGTGCTAGCGTAACACAACGGGTGTCACTAGTGGAGCAGGAATTGCCTACCCTTCAACCCTTCAGGAGCACCATAATTCTCTACGTATCATTCATTATTTATTACAGAAAGTTGTTGTTTATATTTGTCATGCTAGCTGTCTACTATACATTGTATAATAATGATAGTTATCCAACATGTCTTATCTTTAGTTGATGTTCTATAGTTTGTTTACTACGGTGATGAGAAGCATCATAAATGTTTTAAAAATAATAATTGGATATGAAAATCAATAGTTTACCTTTTATTCGTGCCATCATTTGGACGATAGCTTTCATTTAATTGCTGAATTTATTAATCTATTTACTTGCTCGTTATATACAACTTTCAGGAGACAAATGTTACTTTACACGAAATAAGCTCTTATCACAATAAATTTGAATACCAGTTCTAGTGGGACTATTGTGAATGATTTGTTTTAGATAATTTTCTTTTCTATTATTATGTTTTTACGTTTACGAATGAAACAAGCCAGAGAGGAGTTTATAATAATGAGAAGAGCCAGACAAGTAAGTGTTGAAAATGTCCACACCCACGAAGAACAGTCTGTTGACCTTGGTCCACACGTTTATATGTCGGAATGAATTATATATGTTTTGTAAAGAATGACCCCTCAACTACGATTTACGCCTTTTTACAGTTTTAACATTCTACTTTTTTTTTCACTCATAACGAAGATTTAATATATTCCTACTGTCAGTCTCTTTTTGATCACCGATAATTTATGCAGACAAAGGCACTGTACCGACAATGGAACATAATATATGTTGTTTTATTCTCCAGACGTCATAATACAGTGATGCTTGAGAATAGTTTTAGCTCCATTTAATTTTTTTTCATATGTTTATGCCCTTTGATTGTATTGCTCCCAAAAGTTTAAATTATTTGGCTTTCCAATTTTCCGATTTCGAGCGTACCTGATAAAGGTTATTCCATAAACGTGTCGTGCGCACTAAATTTGATATCTACGTTTTTATTAGAAAATGCACTACATTTTTACTGAAATGAATCCATAGGTTGTAGTAGTAAAAATGGTCATCATCAAATTTGTCAGTTGTTTTTAGTAAAGATATTAGGAAAATTCCTTGGCCACACACGTCGCTCTCGCCTGATTCTTATTTTAAGACTATCGAAAAATAAACACTGCAATCCTAATTGTGAATAGTTGTTGAATCAATCGACAGTTTCATATTGGCGATACTATCACGATTATAGATTGAACAGAGCACTTTAATTGCTGATAGGCACATGCATATGAAATTACAATGCAAAAATATGTAAATTTGAAAATATAAAATTTTAGATTGCACAAAAACATTTCATCTAAAAATGTCCCACACAAGCAATATCATTGTCAATTTAAATTATGTAAAATTTAGAATATATTGATAGTAAAAGTTATTTGTTTTATTAGACTAAACAATCTGACAACCTCTTTAGGAAATACATTATTGTTTAAAATATAAATAACAATACCCATTATTAACTATAAACATAATGAGAATGTTGACAATATAAAACATATTTTTTCGACAACAAACACAAGAAATTTCACAGGCGATATAGTTTGATTATCCTTTTTAATGTAATATTTGATTTAATATTTTTACCATTTTCGTTCAAAACATATTTGAAAAAAAAAAATGGAATAGCTGTGATTTTATTTTTCAAATCGAAATATAATTTTATTTCAAGAATGTAGCATCAGATAATTTACATCCAACACATTTTTAAATTATAATATTTTTGAAGAATCTGTTTTTCTTGTTAAGCCGCTTGTACAATGTTATTAGTTTTAGGCAAAGATGAAGAAAGTGTTAAGAGTGCTAAAAATAAAAACTGTTGACAAAACATAGAATATTAATTTAGTCTAAGTAATTGCACAAACGTTTTATCCAAACACTTTGACCAGAAATGAGGATAGAGAAATGACAGATACTTTGAAAATACAGAAATAGTACAATGCTTGAAATTAGTCATCTAAATAATGTTCATTATACTAAAACTGCATTTTGGATACATCAATTCAAGAAAACGAAATCTTTATTTATTTACATAGAGTTATTCTGATATTAGTTTAAAATTTAGGATGAGACACATCTTCCCGACTATATCGTTATAAATATGAATTTCGGTTTTAAGGAATTATAACTGTCTACCTCTAAGATATTCATTTCATTATTAGGGAAACAAAACCTAACTGTTCTTGTAATTATAATAAGCATGCATTATAAGCTAATTAATGAATACTTACACAGATAAAATTATTGAGCTTTACATTCAGTCTACTTTTTAGCGTAGGAAATATAGGTCGTACACTGATTATCCTCTCTATCTTAAAACAGAGAAATAATGTCAGAACCTATGACATAGCATGTCAGGCTGTGTAATATGGACGTAAGTTTTATGTAAGTGTTATAATAAACACTATAGTTTGACAAATAATATGTAGTTATATGTTTTTATGCCCATTATGTGATAATTATGTAAACATATTTTGTAATATCATTTATTGCTAAACAACAAAATAGTTCTTTTGTACTGATTATGTATTAGAAAAGACATAAAACATTTCATTGTGTTTTTCTGTACTAAATGATCATTTGGTTTTGAGAATGTGGTAAGATAAACGTTGGCAGATGAAACGATTTAAATATTTCATCTGATACTTTAATTTGATCTGCACTTTACAAAATTGTTTGTTTTATTAAAATATTCGCCTATTCGGAACAGACTGAAATATAAAACATATTTACAATAACGAACAAATATTTTGATCCTCACCTTGAAAAATAATCTCAATATAATTATGTATATCTTAACATTGATCATCAATATTTCTAATGTTTGTTAAAAGTTAGACTTGGACTGACAATTGTGTTAAGACTTCTAAAATAAAACATTGGAAATTTAGCCTTTTTAAATGTTTATTTGATGTCTACATTTGTTAATACAACTTTCATGTGTAGTCATGATGTACTCAGTCGTCAATTTTGTAATTCTCATAAGTTAAAGCACTTGTTAAAGCAAGTCGGTGGTTTTCTCCGGGTACTCCGGTTTCCTCCACAAATAAAGCTAACCGCAACGATATAACTGCAATGTTGTTGAAAGAGGCGTAATCCTAACCCTAGCCACCTTTGTCACAATTTCCCATCCGATGTTTTAATATTGATAGTATAACTCTGCATACTAAATATCTAAAACAAATCACGAATAACCAAACAACGGAGTAATTCAAGAACGCGAGTAAGTGCATGCATTAATTGCGGCTGTTTTTTGGCTGCAAAGTACTTATATCAAAGTTACTTTATTGTAGGAACCCTCCCACACCTCATGTTTCTACCTCTGTGCGGGACAAAAAAATATACAACTCGCCCATGTGACATGACATTAATGGTTCCTGTTTGAAAATTATTATGCTTCGTTCATGTTTAGACAACTTGTGTCAGCTTATAAGTGCCAATACTGTGTTAGGATTGGACATTGACGGTCTTTTGCAAGGAATGCATTTCCGATACAGTTTGAAGGTACCAAAGAGATAACCAGAAGTCGTAACTTGATGAAAGTCAGACGATACAATCGAGAAACGAAAAAGGACAACAATGATCTACAAAACACTACACAGAAAACTAAGAAATGAGCAAAGGAACCACATTAAAAACCGGCAGAAAACACAGGTGCTTCAAAAGTGTAAACAGTTCCTGCTCCACTAGTGGAACCCGCCGTGTTACTCTTGCTACAAATACGGAAACAAGCAATACATTTGAAAAGGACCGGTATGTGATTACGTCAAACGGAACATAATCGTTTTCATTGGTGCGACAAATATTCCGTAGCGGTAACCAGGTCATGGTAGCGGCCGTAAAACTTCTGTCCTATGACAATCGAAATGCGAAACAATGGAACATCTCAGTGAACCTATTTACCTTGAAGATATATGGAATGTAAAATTGTTATCGTCATAAAAAGAAATGAAATACTGCCCACCTTACCTTTAACAATGGTCAATCAGTCAATATGTATGATTATTTTATAGACTTAATTTATATAAATACTCAATCGATCTTGATCATGTAACTATCATCATCATTCTTAAAAGTCAAAGCTGCATATATAATTAACAAACATACTTCCGTATCAATTGATAACATTATGTTCATCTTTTTGTTTTGTTCGGATGTTTGATTGATAACCTTTCCGTCTTTTTGTTTGGATCCATTCTCTTTGTTTGGAATGCATGTGTATTTGAAGAAGAGCTTGAAAATACCAAAGGGGTAATCAAAATACGTAAATAAAAGAAGAACAGACAAAACAGTGGCCAAATGAAAAAGTACAAAAAAAACCAAACAACGTTCTGCAAAACATACACGCAAAACTAAAGATCGAGTAACACGAACCCAATTAAAAATGTAACGAAATGCATTTCTGAAATAGATAAACAATGAAGCCTCGATCTTTAATATGTTGTGCACTGTTTTGTAGATCGTTGTTGGTCCTTTTTCTTTTGACCATTGTATTGTCTCCTTCTTCAATTTACGGCTTCTGATTATCCCTTTGGTATCTTCAAACCTTTCTTCATTGGAACAATTTTGGTGTTCGGAATAGACGGATGTTCAGTTTATACAGGTTAAGGATTGATGGATTGCTTTAATATTGCCTAGCGTCCAGAGAGCTGTAGCTTAGCTATATGCATAACGGGTGAAGGTTAAATTAACAAATATTTCCTACATAGGGCTTTATTTAAATCTCGATTTATAGAGGATTCCGTTTTATTCATGGCTCGGTTTAGAGAGGTTTCACTGTATTTAGCAACACTTGTGTGTGTAAGTGTACAATTTGGTAACGATGTCTTCATAATATCTATTTCAGGTAAAAGGTGTGAGTAGTTACGACATGCCCTTGTAAGATAAGACGACAACAAGAAAAAACTGGCAATAAATGGGTCTAAGCTGTAATAAGCAGTAAATAACAGCGTAGTCATGTTCCTATCAGAACTTCCTTTACGGATTTTTTGGAATTGTATTGTTGACATTTTAATGAGCTTGTCAATGATATTATCATTATAACATAGTAAATAACAAATTCTTATTTCCTTGGTAACCTTATTTTTTCACTGGCGAAAAGCAAATAATTTCAAAACAGGAAATGTACGTAAAATATCCTCTGGTAACAAGCACTGTTATATTGGTTTAATACCTGTAGCATTCTTTTATTTTTATCTGTCTGTTCCATTTATTAGAATTGTTGGTTGTTAAAAATATGTAATAGGATTTCAAGAAGAAGGCAGAGTACATATATTAGACGATACTTTTGGGTAAATATATGTAGATTATCCGGATAGGAAACTGACAACACTGCAAATATGATTGATTTGTGTTGCATACCAGCATCAGCAAAATCATGCATATTCAGTACAAGTTCAACAATATATAAATATATACATAAAATACAGAGATGTAGGATGAAAGGGATAATCGGGACAACGACTATTGACTGTCACTGGAAAGTTAAGTATGAACGAAAAAATAGCCTATTATTGGGTCTACTCGTTTTAGAATCCTACAAAAGGTTATCTTTATCGTGCAAAGATAGTGGTATTATGGTATTCGGTTAGGCTTTCAGCATTATAAAGCGACGATTCACCATCGAGAAACATTTCATATCCCCTATCTACCATTCTCTTGACATCTTTTGGGTTAACCATTTTGTAAGCCCTCACCAAGTGCCCAGCAGTACACACAAACAATACAGACAACAACAAACGAACTCACAAAAGGCTAGGACATCATGAAAATCAACATAACTGCCGAAACATGATAGCAAAAATCGACTAAGATCACCTATGCCTGAGAGAGGAGAATCTTAGTTTTAATAAAAAAATACATATTTAGGAACTGTAAATTTTAATAATAAATATATCTAATAAACCACGTGAGTGTCGAGACAATAACTACTGGGTGGATGATGCCGGGACTAATACTCCACTAACAGAGGTATCGACCCAGTGATAGTAATACAAACGTAGATATCAAATTTAGTGCGCATGACGCGTTTCTGGAATACCATTCATCAGGTACGCTCAAAATGGAAAGATTGGAAAGCCAAATAATTGTATTGTGTTTGAGAGCAATAAAACCACAGGGCTTTAAGCAGGATAGCCAAAATCGGATAAATCCATCTATGCCTGAAGGAAAAGAACCTTAGCTTTACTAATGATTACATTATTTAGCATCTGTAAATTTCAGTAGTAAATATATCTAATAAACCATGTCAGTACCGAAACATTGACTAATGGGCGGATGATTCCTCCGGGGAATAGTGGCATTGACATCTTATAATCCTCGTAAATACTCAACCAACTAAATCATCAATGACAACGTAGATACCGTATGTAGTGTACACGACGCGCTGTTGGAATAAAATCAGATACGTTCATAATCAAAAGATTGGAAAGCCAAATAATTCAAAAGTCGTTTAGGAGCAAGTAAACAAAAGGGGATAAACAGTATTGTTAAAGTATGAGTTATCTACCGTGTCCACCAACACAAACAATCATAGCTTTCCTTCATGTCGTCAACTCATCAAATATTATTGAATATTAACCATTTATGAACACATAGAAGAATGCGATCGATCAATGTTAAATTGAGGTTTGACACTTCTATTATTAATAGAAGAAATATGTGCCCATGAAGTCAAAGTTCGACATTTTATTCTGTCTTAAACTCACGTTGATCTGGTGATTACAAACCAATGTGTTGACTTATTGGACAGTTCTTGTCAGAGGAATAACCATAAACACTGCTAACTTAGTATCCTCCAGGAATAGTTATGCTTTTGCTGGTGTAATATAAATCCATCAAGTTTAGCATCCGCCACGTAGTCAGCGCTTCGACAACGATATAGATTATATATATTTATATTCGAGATTTACAGTTCAAATATTGCAGAAAGCAATTGATTGATACTAATGGCAATGTCACTCAGGCCCAGCTAGACTTAGACGACCCTGTTTATACTATTTAGTGTACCTGTTCCCAAAGACCTTTGAATTATTTGGTTTTCTAATCTTTTGACCTTGAGCATGCGTGGTGAAGGACATTACAGAGACGTATCGTGCGCACTATGCATGTTTTTATTGTTCAGAGAAAAGCTTATTGTGAATATATGACATATACAAACCGGCTTACAATTGTGCTTGTTTGGTATTAGAAAAATAAGATATCAATATTTCAATATTTAAAATATTATTGTTGGTAGTCATTTAATGCACATCTATAGCTAATTGTTGTTGTCGTGTTAATATCATTTCTCACGCCGAACTACTTGTAAGACCCATGACATGTACTATGTAACTTCAACAATAGACAATTCGCAAGCAATATTATACAGATATATCATGTTTGGGAGGGGTATTTGCGAAAAATACCAGTTGAGAGACGAAATATTTTCCGAGCCGAATGGCGAGGGAAATTTAGTCTCAAGACTGGTATTTTCGCAAATACCCCTCCCAAAGCATGATATATCTGTATAATTACACTGAATATTATTTAGAACACTGGCTAAATAAATAATACCTTTTGTTTGTCGTTTTCAGGACCGAACATGATGTATCTGTTTAATTCTACCGAATGATGTTACATAAAACGCACAACTGATAACGTTTCACAAATATTGTTACAAGCGTCTCGGTGAAAGGTAAAAACGGCAAATACGATTTTGCAATAAAACGTACAACTGATAACGTTTAACAAATTTTGTTACAAGCGTCTCGGTAAAGGGTAATTGTTAGGAAAATACCCCGCAATGGCGGAAAAGCTGAAAAAATTAAGAATTGGTAAAAAAAAACACCCCTTCCATCAACCAATCAGAAGACAGCATACTGATATAAGGTGTAATTATCAAAGTAACATACTTACTGGTAGTAAACACATGATTTCATTAGTTATTTTGAAAAAAATAGGTGGTTCGGCAACAACTCGGTAATAACTATTAAAGTGTAAACCAAGGTACATGTATTACCAACTGAGATCATGAAAACACAATGCAGTGATGAACAAAAGTTTGTAACATCCAGTTTCATTAAAAGAATAGATGATCAGTTTAAAGAAAAAAGTATGACCGATTTCATGACGATTTTGGGATGCTATCTGAGTCCATGTAATCGGTAGAATAGTCACAAATAAAACGAAAAACAAAAAATACCACACTGTCGGAAAAGTTCCAAAATCACAATTGTAGAAAGAGACATAATCGATACTATTAACACACAAATACATGACCACTTACTTTCCTGGATTGGTGCATACCCTTCAATTAATAGTGGCAGGGTCAAGCTAGTTGTATGGGCCCACACCTCTCCTGTTAGTGACATGATGCAGTCATGCAAGTGCTTTAACGATTTGACCTTTGATTGTGCTATATTCAACAAGTTCCAGCCTAAGCACAAATTTGCAGAACAGGCCATGTATGTTCGTCTGTATATATTGATGATTAAACCTGTGTGTTCTTAATATACAATGGGAGATAACTGCTACAGCATATAGTTGGTATATACCATCAAACAAGACACATTGTGGCATAATACACCTGTCACTTTATTTCCATATTTTTTACACGATAACAGAGTAAAGCTTGCGACAGGTCGGTGGTTTTCTACGGGTACTCCGGTTTTCTCCACCAATAAAACTTACCTCCACGATATCACTGGAATATTTTAAAAGTGGCGTTAAACACCATAACCCAACCCTAACCTAGAGTACAGCTTAGAAAGGATACAACTTAAAATGGTATTTTTTCTTGGTCAAAAACATCATTCAGCTAGATTTTAAACTAAAAAAACAATTCTTTGTAAAAGACATAGTTTAGAACGATGTTTCAGAAGGAACTATTCTGGATCAGTTAGATTTAAAATTCTTCGAAAACACAGCTGTTGTCTTTACGTTGGGAGTAATAAAATGAAAACAAACAAACATACCACACCATCGGAGATGATTTCGCTCGAAAATATATTCTGTTCACCTTAAGGAAAATTGTCTACCTTTCGCAATATCGATATCATTGCGACCTGTCTGATAACTCTCATCCAGATGATCTTTATAAGTCAGATCATTGAAGATCATTTTGATAAATTGCCAGTTGTCGAACTGTTTCGAAGGCTGAGGAACATATTAAGCGAAAAACAAAAAATACTACTTAATGACAAAGACAAACCGAAAAGATGTTTACAGGAAAATAGTTCACATCTTAAAATTTAATGTAGAAATGAAAAACAGTTCTACGTTATTAGTACCAATTCTTAGTTCACAGCGAATACCATACCTTAGATTCACCAAGCCAAAACAAGTGCTCTATAGGGAGGCCTGGGTATACAATCTGTCTTTGTATTTCTTAATAACGATCTTGGCTCCCCATACTTTCAAAGGATGCTACTCTCCAATCATTTGACTGTGAGTAATATCGAGTGTTATTCCAGAAACGTATCGTGATCACTAATAAATAATATATACACATAATATATATATATATATATATATATATATATATTGACATTATCATATAGTTTTTGAATGAAAATGTAAATACATGACCAACTATGAACATTTTATGAACACTAATGTATACCTGGAAGGTCCTAATGTACTAAAATTAGCATATATGTACATTTCCAGATTTACAACAACATGACGATCGAACAGTTTTAGCTTCAAGCATGCTGACACTAATGAATCAAATTGCACATACGCTTTGTCTTCTAAAAATGTGTTTGCATTATAAAAGGGTTGCATAAGAAGATCGGTTCACTGATAAGAACGAACAGTTCAGTCATCACAACACTTTAATGGATATTAATGAAGGCTGTTGTCATGGTCGCGATCATGTAGAAATTCGTGTTGCATATACCTAGTGTTATCATAAACTAGTCTAGTGCGGTAAAAGTATATCGGAGATAAGAAGAAATATAATCCACATACAATACAAAAGGACAATTGCCATTTGAGAAATGTTCAACCAGTTCGTTATCACGACCGTAAAATTTTGTAGTGACTTCAACCTCTGAACACAGTAGCCTGAATAACATCATGCGATACCACATTCGTGGCGTCAAAATAAGAGTTGTATCTATTTTATAAAGGGCAGGCCATATGTGTTTTAATATTCTACTAACTTGAAGCCTGATAATGTGACCTCATATGATAGCTGTGATATGACAGAAGAAGCAGATATGGGTTCTGATGAATACTACGGCTCTAGACAACAATAGTAGTAAAATTATTAGACGCATGCACAATAAACCGGAAACACAACATTGACTAGCACGACAACATTTAATTTATCATATTTATCATATATATTAAAATGGGTAAATTCCATCAAAGTATTATTACAAAGGTAACATTCCAATTAGAGGTGAATAGTCCAACAAAATTACAATCTGGAACGAAGAAAAACATGACCGATTACATGTTTATGTCAAGAGGTTAGTTGATAAACATCTAGAACGTTCGGGTGATCAACTTCAGTATAAATCAAATGTAAGACTATGAGAGGGACCTGAAGGTTACGACGGAACATATTATATTGACCCTTATCATACTACCGTTTTTCAATAAAATGATCAATGATTTTGGCACATAAAACTAGCGTAGCTCTGTCACTTTATATTGAGATGTCTGTGCCAAGTGTGGAAATTGAACGGTCGTGTATTTTTATGTTAGTGGTTTAGAATTTGCCTCTTTTTTCTTCAATTTGTCTGTTGGATTTTAGAACTCTTTCTACTGTGTGGTATTTTGTGTTTTTCTAGATTTTAGAACTCTTCCTACAGTGTGGTATTTTGTGTTTTTCTAGATTTTAGAACTCTTCCTACAGGGTGGTATTTTGTGTTTTTCGAGATTTTGGAACTCTTCCTACAGTGTGGTATTTTGTGTTTTTCTAGATTTTGGAACTCTTCCTACAGTGTGGTATTTTGTGTTTTTCTAGATTTTGGAACTCTTCCTACAGTGTGGTATTTTGTGTTTTTCTAGATTTTGGAATTCTTCCTACAGTGTGGTATTTTGTGTTTTTCTAGATTTTAGAACTCTTCCTACTGTGTGGTATTTTGTGTTTTTCTAGATTTTAGAACTCTTCCTACAATGTGGTAGTTTGTGTTTTTCTAGATTTTAGAACTCTTCCTACAGTGTGGTATTTTGTGTTTTTCTAGATTTTGGAACTCTTCCTACAGTGTGGTATTTTGTGTTTTTCTAGATTTTGGAATTCTTCCTACAGTGTGGTATTTTGTGTTTTTCTAGATTTTAGAACTCTTCCTACTGTGTGGTATTTTGTGTTTTTCTAGATTTTAGAACTCTTCCTACAGTGTGGTATTTTGTGTTTTTCTAGATTTTAGAACTCTTCCTACAGTGTGGTATTTTGTGTTTTTCTAGATTTTGGAACTCTTCCTACAGTGTGGTATTTTGTGTTTTTCTAGATTTTGGAACTCTTCCTACAGTGTGGTATTTTGTGTTTTTCTAGATTTTGGAACTCTTCCTACAGTGTGGTATTTTGTGTTTTTCTAGATTTTGGAACTCTTCCTACAGTGTGGTATATTGTGTTTTTCTAGATTTTGGAACTCTTCCTACAGTGTGGTATTTTTTTGTTTTTCTAGATTTTAGAACTCTTCCTACAGTGTGGTATTTTCTGTTTTTCATTTTATGATCACATTGATACATTGCTGTGTGGATTCGTCATCGGCTGAATTCACAAATTAGTTATCAATTATTGATTAAGTACAATTTTGACGAATTTATTTCTATGGAAGGCATTATAATCTTGTAGTATGAAATAATAGTATTTTCGATTGTATTGAGGTGTAAGAAAAGCTTGATGATACCAAAGGAGTGATCAGGAGCCGGACATCGAAAAGGGACAGATAGTATAATGACCAAAAGGACAAGCAATGATCTACAAGGCACTAATTATAAATAGTGCATATATATATATATATATATGCAGATCCAAAATTTATATCATTGACCACAATCCAAGTTGGAAAGAAAATCAAAGGCAGAAAAAAGAGAGTTTTTGGATCCGCGAGTTACAAACATTACACCCGGAAGGCATAAACAAAAAGGTCTAAATCTTTTGTTTTTTAACTTTTTAACCAGTGCCTGGTCCTTAGCTAGTTGGTAAACTTCATAATTACATTTTCTCATTCTGTTCATATTGTTTATAGATTAGTGTGCAATATACTTGAATAATATAAAGTATAAAGTTCAAGATTATGATTTTTAGTAATTTACGTCACGATAACTGATGGTCACGTGACAATTTTTCAAATCAGATTACAGACGCTGATGAAGCTTGTCGGTCAAGTGAAATGTCCGTCGATTTAATTATTATTATAGTCTTTTTGTAGACTTATAGTTATTTTTGCTACATTTTAACATCTTTCTTGGATATCGTTGTAGCTAACATTTTAGACGTTTATATATATATGTATATATATCCGTCTGAAAATTAAACCAAACAGTGTTAGAATTAGATGTTTGAGCTGTCAAATTGTTGTTCTTCCCTCGACGGGATTTGAACCCACACCATTGATACACTGCAGCACCATTCGCTTAGCCTTACGTCCAGCGCCCTAGATCACTCGACCACAACATAAAGATGTGCCTTTTATGAGCAGTTACCCTTTATATACAGGTTACAATTATCTACCATATTTTCAATGGGAAAATATACCACATTATCTGAACATTTTTGAAATCCTGTCACAAAATAATATAAACAGAGGCACTATTGATACCCTAACATGCATATACAGAACTTCTTACTTTCCGGGCTTGATATAGGCACATATATGATAAGTGGCGGGATTAGACTATTTATTAGGCCAATATCTCTACTCTAAGATGAAACGATGAGGTCATGCAAGTGCTCTCTACATGTAAGTAAAATGCGAACACTTACATATGAATGGAAAGTTTGAAGATACCAAAGGGGTAACCAAAAGCCGTAAATTGAAGAAAGACAGATAACACAATGAGACAAAAGGACAAACAAATATCTACAAATCATTACACAGAAAATAAAAAATCGAGCAACACGAACCCCACTAAAAACCGGTGGTGAACTCATGTGCTCCGGAAGGGTATTTATTATTTAAAATTATTCATAATAAATACTTATAATATTCTCTTTAATGCAAAGGAAAACTCCAATTGAAAAATGCACACTGCTTACTGGACTGACATGCAATTCGAAACGGAATACACTGTAAGAATGTACACTATATGTATATAATCATCAATTTGAAAATATCCCAATAACAATGGAAGAGACAAACTCCAAATTTTCGATTAAGATGTAAATAAATATAAATATATGTAGATACTAAAAACATTTAAATAAGTATAAATGATTCAAATTAATTAAGAACCAATAAAAGTGAATTAACATCCCAATTTATCTTAAATACACATGACCTTGTTTTAAGTGATCTGTCTGAATAGTCATCATACTCATATACAATACAATGCAACTTGCCGTAATAACAGGCATAAATGAAGTCATGGCTCTAACTACATGTTTGTACAAAGTATGCTAATTACTAACCTTTTTACTAATTACAAAAATCCCAACCGAAAACTCCTCAATAAGCCATAATAGTAATAGAAAAGGACAGTTGTCAAACCGTGGATAGAGATCCATCAATTATATGTCTGTTGACAAGGCCATTGTTCTGACAGTAAAACTTCTGATTTACATCTTGTTCTACATTGATTCATTGTCTACCATTATTGATGGAGACAGAATAAATATTTATAGAAAAAGTTTTTTTATATGTATTTATTTATTTACGTTGAGTTATTTAAGGTTTGAAACGAAAGAATAAGTAATACATGGTATATAATTTCTTCTATTTATTGACGTTTTTATTTATATGGACATGTAAAACGGACTTTCTTTTGAAATTAAAAAAAAAAACACAACAAAAAAGTTTCGGTCATACTGATGTCGTTTGTGAGAGCTGTCTTTTATTATTACTTAATCTTTATTAAGGGTGAATTTTCGATGCAGCTAATGATTAATAAATACGTATTGGAGAACAATGAAGATAATCATTATCCGGATAGATAAAATAAGACCAGTGCAGATCGAAATTAATAAAATAATAAATAAGCAAATATAATATTGAATTGTAGCACGATACTCCGTAAGCGAAATTATATTTTGGTTCATGCACACTAATTAACATCAAAACAAGAGGGATGTCCAGATTTAGCGTTTATCAACAGAAGTAAAGAACGTCATTAACCTGCAAGCTAGTGGTCGCTTCACATCCATTTTAGGGTATGAGCTATGCTCATTGACATTTTTGAAGACTTTCTGTGAAATATAGAATAGCAATAATTTGTGTCTAAGTGTATAGATGTGGTTGAATAGTTCCACATATCCATTTATATTACGAATTTAGTTTGTTACACATATTTTCATTGGTTCTTCAACCCTGAATGTCAGCATATATTCGGAAAACAGACGGGGTATATATTTCAGTCCCTAAAAAAGATTAAAACATGGACGACAAAACATTACGCTTCACTGAATCAATGGTATAATACGGAATAATAGATGTATTTTTACCAAATTAAATGCTGTTTTTATACTCAAAACGGCTGCATGAACAAACAAATATTATAACGGTTAATTCCGTCACAAATACCTGATCGATTCAGCAGACTCCTATGTTCCACGGCTGTACCATAACAAATAAACAAAACGTTGAGCCTTGAACACTTTCGACGTCATGGGGCCACACCAATGTTTTATTTACATGTTGTTAACATTTAAATTATTGAAACTGTTTCGCAAACCCGTTGTTTTGTTATGTGATATATTAATGTTATATTTATAAAGTTTATAAAATTTACTACATATGAAACTGTATTGATTTAGAAATTTAGTACAATATTTTCCTTCATGAGACACCCTATACATGAAATATGATGTGGCACATATTTTGGCGTCATTGAAGAATGACGTCAAAGGTACGGAAACGGACATCTAGAGATACGAAAAATGAAAATAAAAGAAGCAAAATTTATTTAATACAGTTGGATGTTGTATTTAAAAAAAAAGGTTAAATCCGTAATATATCTGTTATTCAGCTATCAGACAGGTTATATAATGTGACATTCCCGGCTTATGACTTATATTCCCTTCGGCTGCGCCTCAGGGAATATAGATCCTAAGCCGGGAATGTCACATTATATATCCTGTCTGATAGCTGAATAACATATAACATTCATATGCATAAAATAACTGTACAGTAAATTTGGTTCAAATTTTCAGAAGGTATATTGTTTTATATAAGTTGATCATAACTAATCATTTATATTACCACCATAAAATCTACAAGGTTGTACGATTTCATGTGAAAGTGATTTATATGATATATGGGTATCACATCGTGGTATAACACTTGTACAAGAGGTCCTGACGTGGACAGGCGGTCAGTTTTAATATGAATCAAGTGGACACTCAGAGCATCTGGTACAATACATTTCATTGCCTTTGTTTCAATTTATTCATATCATATGGAACTCCCAGTTTAATATGGATGATACATGTATGTGTCTTACGAACAGTAAATAAAAAAAAAATTGAAGAGGGAAAAAGTGATGTTTATGTGAGGCTGCACGAGCATCACCATTTATTCGTCTTATCAGATCCCATAATTACATACAAAAATAATGAAAAACGAAACTTTCATTTGTAAAATAATGAATAAGATAGTAGCACCCATCAAGCACAAAACATTTATGAAAATGAAATCGGTTTAATTCCCGGTTTTCTCATCACATTCAAATTGTATATTTCAACATTTAGGATGAGTAAGATTAGAATTTTATTTAATCTAAAATATCTTTGAAACCAGACGTGTTATGACTAATCATAAAAAAACAGACCATTGCCTATTAATTGCAGAAAGGGAAATATTGTAAATGAGAGTCCTATAGAAAACAGACTGTACTCCTGATGAAATCTACATGAAGATGGAAAGCAGTTTATATAGGAATAATAAAAACATATTCTAGCTTAGTGCGCACAGCGCGTTCATAGAATAACCATCATGGCGTACTTTAATTGTATTCAGATAAAACAGATAATAGTTCTCTTAATGTTGGGTCCGTCGTCGTCGTCATAATATGATAGTTGGATTTACATCTACCTTGTACAATCAGTGCCTAATTAAGTCGTGAGTTCGAATCTGACTCAAGGCGCGGTGTACTCTATGCAACATTTTTGTTTATGTAATAAAGTTTGTCGGTGACTTGTGTCAGGTCGGTATTTTCTCCAGTGTCCTCCACCAATAAAACTGACGGCCAAGATAAAACTAAAATATTGTTGGAAATTGCTTAAAACACAATAACAACAAATGTAAAATACAGATTCAATTATAAAACAGTTATTAGTACTGAGGACAGGGGACCTTTGAACTTATTCAATGTTATCCAATGATCTTGTTTCATTGTATTGGTAACTATCATCGTTTATACTCTCTGCAACAAATCATTATTATTGATATCTATATGACAATCAAATGTTCGATTAGAAGTGCTGGTAGTTGTTACTCAGATTACGGAAGACGCCAAAATTATTTCTTACAACTGACAATAAAGAGCAGTTGATATTGGTTTTGCGTATATGAACACCTTACAATATCATTATTCCGAAGAGTGACCAGTGAATATTGGTCTTGCTTATTTGAACAACTTACAATATCATTCAAATAGTAAAGTACATGTTAATTGACACAGTGTATTACATAGCAATAATAATTGTGTGTGTTACCTGTATGTTATATGCAGTAGGATAGACCTGTCATCATGGTAATATTTTAACACGTTACAGTCATCAATCGTTTGAACAGTAGTTTAAGGTGGTCAAATACGTGTAGGTAGGGAATTAGTTTTTACTGGTCAACACTACATGTATGTCATGTACCCATTATTTTTATTGTTAATTTATAGGACATGTGACAATGAAATAAAATACGCGTGGCTGAAACATGCGATACAATTTGCTGACTCACTGATAGTTAAGAAATACCAAGAAGTACATGAACTCGATAAGATCCAAGAAACATAGACGCAGTACTTACAATTGTTCGTCAAACTATATAGTATACTATATATTAATCGGCCCATTTAAATGTGTTGGATTTACCAAACAAATATTACACTCATTTAATTAAGAACTATTAAGAAGAGTAGGGTCGGGATCCCATAAACCAGTTAAACATTACCTTTCATTTACTACAACATGAATTTCCAATGTCATAAGTGAGACCACCGTTGTCGTGATCGTATGGTAGTTGGATTTACAACGTCATATATCGTCGTTTATTTTTGCTCAATGACTTGCGGTGAGAGGTGGTTCAACTTTAGCTGTTCGTGTTTTTATGTTTCTGGAATTGTTGATCATCACTGTTTAAACTTTCTATTCATAGATACAAATATAACTTTAACACACACAACAATATGGATGTAAGCAGGGAAGGATTATGACCGTTCGGTGCCCCTAGACTAATGAAGTTATGCAGCCCCCTAGGACCGAGTCACCCTTTAACTCGCCTGCATTGAATATGTGTTACTCGTGATATACTTTAGCGACATTTATATAGCTTGAAGTAAGCTTGTTTTAGACCCCCCAAGAATGAGGGGGCCTAGGCTGCAGCCTATACTAGACTATATGATAATTCGGCCCTGGATGTAAGTTAGGATATAAGTGGTCATCGTCACCTTCATAATTTTTCACTGATATCGTTACTACCAGATTGGACCGAGGAGAAAGCCTGGATACATCTGAAATAATCGTCAACGTTCTGAAGCTGACGGTATAAGTAGAATTTTGTAGAAGGTGTCTGAAAACCTAAAAACGGAAGGTAAATATCATGAAACCTGGTCAAAAAGTCAACTCGTCAACCACTGTTATCGTTAATTGATGTTCAAGCGTCTGATTTTCAGCAAAAAGTTCATATTTTGGCATGCAAAGATAGTGTAAGCAACACAACGTGTGAAATACATTCTTCTGCTTATAAACATGTTGCTTAAGATAGACATTGTATCACAACTCAGATAACAGTATGAGAACAAAAGGAATTGTACAGTTTATACAAAACCATCGTAGTGATCAATGATTTAGTTTATCTAATATGTAAAATTATAGATGCATATGATCAGTAAAAATGTAGATATCAAAATTAGGGTACACACGCATTGTTGGAATAACCATCATCAGGTACGCTGAAAGACAATTCATTTAAAAGTCTTTACAAGAATGAAAACCAAGAGGCCTAAACAGAAAAGCCTAATTTAACTACAGTTACATGTACCTATGTCTGAGGGAGTTTAAATATATATCAAAATTGCAATCACACTTGCTCAGAAATATTGTTAAAATTCATGTAAGGCTTATACATCTGATAGATAATTAATAGAAGAATCTATTCTGCATCACATTTCAGATCAACAACATATCTCCATAAAAATAATATATCAGACTGTTGTAGAAAATTCTAAAATCTAACCGTAAAATGTAGGAACAGAGGCCAAATCGATTCCACTAACACATGAAATCCTAAAACTATTGTCTGGTCATTCTAAATATGGATTCAAGTTTGTAAATTAATTATTTAATTTTAAAACTTGGTAAATCTGAGTTGAAACTAAATAAATAGATACATTTGGAGATATTTTATGATGAAAATGAATAATCGCTTAAAGTAAAAATAAAAAAAAAGTTTTACGCTTATCTTAAATTGACAACATTAAAACCACATGAATCTATGTGTAAGTTTAATTCAATATACAGTCGTACTTTGTTTGCAAAATCAATAACTAAAAAATATAATCAGTTCCTCAATTGAGTTCATCTCGTTTTTGCTTTGGGGTTTGTATTGTTCAATCTATAGTTTTTTTGTGTAATGCTTTGTGGATTATTTTGATTTATTGTTCCTTTTCTTTTTAGCCATTTTATTTTCAACAGCATCGATGGCGTAATGGTTAGCGTGCTCGCCTCGTGGGTTCGAGCCTCGGGCGGATCAAACCAAAGATTTTACAATTGGTTTCTCCTCCGCTAAGCACACACCATTAAGGAGAAATAAAGGAGAAGACTGGCTGGCTCGGAATCAAAATAACGTGTCCGCGTGGAGCGACATGTCTCACCGCGGACTGTTGTTTCAGTGAGCTAGCACTATAAAAATCCACCTCAGCGTGTTAGTCTAGAACAAAGCGGACATCATAATCATTCCATTGAAAATTAAATTGTTCTCGCCATAATATAGCTGAAAAATTGCTGATTTGGCGTTCAACAACAATCACTCACTCACTCTTTTTATTGTCTGTCCTTACATTTACGGCTTCTGATTATCCATTTGGTATCTTCACATTGTTCTTACCCGTTCACTGTAATATGTATATTTACCAACATTTAATCATAACATTGTTCTTGTATATTTATCAATACCTTTGAGGTTTCTGTTAGACTCGTAAAATTAATAATTGTCATGTCTCCATGTAAAGAGAGTGTGTCATTCCTGAATCACTTTGTCTATCAAATTTGTCATTTTTACAAAATTGTGGTCACTTAACCAAAGCGTTTGAAGACCATTGTCCATGCTGACGTTACTCGACGTCCGCGTAATAGATAGCCAACACAGGATGTATCGATCTGTCTGAAATGTGTAAATATAAAGTCAAGTATAAAGCGAATACTTGTCTTTATTAAGTCTTAAATGTCATAAGTTTGTGTAAAAAAATAATATGAGTATGTTTTCACAATGATCTAAATGTTCGCAAATAGATAACACTAACAGTGTAGAGAAAGTGAAATTTAATCCGAAAACGTTTGTTAATGTAGTGTAACTAAAATACCAATGCAATATGTTTTTATGTAATATGCGGTGTCATTGGCTACTAATTTACCGTCGAATTATGTATTCAATCAGGATTCTACTTTGAGTGAGCCGCCATTTTTAATTCGTGGAATCCAAACTGCCTAAATATTGATGGAATGAAAGCCACCACCAAAACAAGTAAAACATATCATATTATATACATATCTGAGGTGTACAAATATTGTGGGAAAACGCCCAAAAATTGAAATTATGCTCTAAAAGTTTTTATATGACGTCATGGTTTGCTTTGAGGTTAATGAACAACTAGATGTTAGTTGTACTTTTCATTGCAAAAACTGTATCGAATACACATCACCTCTGGTACGCATCTCGCAAAAACGGTTTTGGTAAAAGTCACCGATTGTATCTATAAGGTAGATGTAAATCCAATTACCAACGACGGCTCCTTTTAAAGCACAAAAGAAAACATAATCTAATAAAATGTTATATCCTAAAATTGAACCATGCATAAAAACTAAGATAAATTAACGATTAAAAAACTTACAACCTAGAACGCATGTATGTTATTCAATACATGAACATTGTTAAATAAGCATGAAGACATTTAATTAATGCACACTTACTGGATATCAGTAATATTGTATTCAAAAGATGGTAAGATGAAGAAAAGTCTTGAGGAGCATGGAAACTAAAAGGCATAACTAGAATAAACGTAATAGGCTAAGGCTTCATATGGCTATGCCTGAGCGAGATATACATAGGATAGGCTAAGGCTTCATATGGCTATGCCTGATGAGCGAGATATAAATGGGATAGGCTAAGGCTTCATATGGCTATGCCTGATGAGCGAGATATAAATAGGATAGGCTAAGGCTTCATATGGCTATGCCTGATGGGCGAGATATATATAGGATAGGCTAAGGCTTCATATGGCTATGCCTGATGAGCGAGAT
This sequence comes from Bathymodiolus septemdierum, assembly GCA_963383655.1. Classification (NCBI taxonomy): domain Eukaryota; kingdom Metazoa; phylum Mollusca; class Bivalvia; order Mytilida; family Modiolidae; genus Bathymodiolus; species Bathymodiolus septemdierum. The sequence goes on from OY726517.1 coordinate 63,870,771, forward strand.
ATAAATAGGATAGGCTAAGGCTTCATATGGCTATGCCTGAGCGAGATATAAATAGGATAGGCTAATGCTTCATATGGCTATGCCTGAGCGAGATATACATAGGATATGCTAAGGCTTCATATGGTTATGCCTGAGCGAGGTATAAATAGGATAGGCTAAGGCTTCATATGGATATGCCTGAGCGAGATATAAATAGGATAGGCTAAGGCTTCATATGACTATGCCTGAGCGAGATATAAATAGGATAGACTAAGGCTTCATATGGCTATGTCTGAGCGAGATATACATAGGATAGGCTAAGGCTTCATATGGCTATGCCTGATGAGCGAGATATAAATAGGATAGGCTAAGGCTTCATATGGCTATGCCTGATGAGCGAGATATAAATAGGATAGGCTAAGGCTTCATATGGCTATGCCTGATGAGCGAGATATAAATAGGATTGGCTAAGGCTTCATATGGCTATGCCTGAGCGAGATATAAATAGGATAGGCTAAGGCTTCATATGGCTATGCCTGAGCGAGATATACATAGGATAGGCAAAGGCTTCATATGGCTATGCCTGAGCGAGGTATAAATAGGATAGGCTAAGGCTTCACATGGATATGCCTCAGCGAGATATACATAGGATAGGCTAAGGCTTCATATGACTATGCCTGAGCGAGATATAAATAGGATAGGCTAAGACTTCATATAGCTATGCCTTAGCGAGATATAAATAGGATAGGCTAAGGCTTCATATGGCTATGCCTGAGCGAGATATAAATGGGATAGGCTAAGGCTTCATATGGCTATGCCTGAGCGAGATATAAATAGAATAGGCTAAGGCTTCATATGGCTATGCCTGAGCGTGATATACATAGGATAGGCTAAAGCTTCATATGGCTATGCCTGAGCGTGATATAAATAGGATAGGCTAAGGCTTCATATGGCTATGCCTGAGCGTGATATAAATAGGATAGGCTAAGGCTTCATATGGCTATGCCTGAGCGTGATATAAATAGGATAGGCTAAGGCTTCATATGGCTATGCCTGAGCGTGATATAAATAGGATAGGCTAAGGCTTCATATGGCTATGCCTGAGCGTGATATAAATAGGATAGGCTAAGGCTTCATATGGCTATGCCTGAGCGTGATGAACAATAGTTTTGATAATAACTACATTATGTAGGATAATGAATATTTCTAATAAACCATGTTAGTGCCGATTAACAGACTACTGGGTGCATAAATAACACCGAGGACTAACTGTGCATCAACAGAGGTGTCGACCCAATAAAATCATAGATATTAAATTTAGTGCACACGAAGCGTTTCTGAACTTTGGGTGTAAGCTATGCTGAGTATGAAAACCACAAATGTAACTGAAATGAAGAACAACAAGAAAAGTACCATTCTTTTACATTAATTTGTGTATATGCGTAAAATTGGATTTCTCTCTCATGTACATTTACACCCGTATGTTTTTCTTTGATTGATATCTCATTGTCTATTATAATAATACATTTGCCTTCATAGTATTGACTAATACTAATCCGAAATACTTTTTACCAGTAATATTCCAACATTGTTGTACGAATAATTGTATTCTTAGTGAATGAACATTTAGATAGTCAATCACAAAAAGTCAGCTGTATATAGCATTACATAAACTTTAACCAGTAGTGTACATGTGTAATTATTGACATTAATAGAGAATAGAGACAAAGTTCAACGTTTTCAGTATAAAATGAAACATACAAATCTAAAAATACCACATTGGAGGAACAGTTCCAAGATCCAATAGAAAAATCATAGAATTAGGAACAAAATAGATAAGCAAAGATAAACAGCCAAATATGGTTCTATATCGGGTTGATCATTCCTATGCTTTATACAGGAACAGTGTTATTCAGAACTAATTAACATGGCTTGTTTGTTTTGTGAAATGGGACTGAATGTGGTGTGTAAGTAATAGCGTAGCACATTGTCGGAGCGTAATCTTATTATTCGTTTAAGGAACGATTGAAGATACCAAATAAGTATTCAGAAGCCGTGGTCTTTGAGAAATTTCTAGAGGGAAACATATCTTTCACGAATTAGGCACACTGTACTGTGCATCAGTTTATCATAGCGTAATGAAACTGTTCCGGGTCAGAACCGGAGTGTTTTCTCTCTGAAATTGCGTAACGTCGGTGGCTCGAACCTTCGATAACTCGAACACATTGTGACAGTTCCTTCGAGTTCAAGCCACCGAAGTTTTTCTGTATTTATAGCTTAGATTAACAATACAATATTTCCTATCACCCAAAAGAAATGGTAGATAGATATGTAATATCTACGGACTTAGGACCAGGGGCAAAAGAGATGGGTTTTCAATGATTTGTTGTAAACCCCCTGTTTCTGTCAGAGTTTGAATAAACTGGGCATTGGAAGGGCTACTGCTATATCGCAGTATTTGTATTAACGTATTTGGTATGTTAATTAAGCTTTGTAAGTTATCTGTACTTGACAATGTCTTGATGACTTCAATTTGACTTGAACTGACTGCATTATTAAGAATTTGGGAAAACAGATTCGGATTAGGAATTAAATCTTCGATGTCGCCTGTTTCAGACAGGGAGACAATTAGTTCTATATGGTTTGTGTTTTGAACATAGTTCAAGATTCTAACCAGAATAGCAGGATTTTCAACTAAGTCTTGGAGCAAGTCATTTTCACCTAGCCTAATAATAAGTTCATTTTGACTGGTACTCAGTTCTGTGTTAGTTATAATAACAAATGCCTCAATATAGTCAATGAATTCTTCCATTATGTTAGATATGGCTAATCTTTGAATCCATAGCGCTATTCTGGGGTTTCTGCTAGCGTTCAATATTTGTCTCAATAATATCGGATGCTCTGATATTTCTTGATACCACCCAGTCTCCATTAACACCCTCACGGTCTCTCTTCGACTGTTGGTATTTACAGTTGTTGGCATATTCAAGCTAGTTGTACTGCTTGATTGTCCCGTCTGGCCATTGGTTATGGGCGAAACATTTGTTGCTTGTATTCTATTTTGTGTGGCAGATTGAATTGCATTCGCAAAATTCTGACTTCTTACACCACTTGTTTGTCTCTGTCCATTTGTCGTAGGTTGAGAGTTCGCTCTCTGAAGTAATCCATTTGTGGATTGTTGTGTCTGCATTTGACCGATAGTATTACCAACATTCTGATGTATAGCACTATTTGTTTGTGACTGTCCATTTGTGGTTTGTTGCAAGTTTGTTCTTTGTAGTCCATTTGTTGATTGTATGGCCTGTGTTTGTCTTTGGCTGATAGTATTACCAAAATTCTGATTTGTTGCGCCGTTTCTTTGTGACTGTCCATTTATCGTTTGTTGAGAGCTTGTTCCTAGAAATCTATTCGTTGGTTGTTGTATGGTCTGTACCTGCCTGATGGTATTTTGAACACGCTGGCGTGATGCAGGGCCAAAGTGTATGCGTAAATTTGATGTCATTGGACCGTTTGTTCCAAGTATGCCATTGCCTGTTGTACGAGCGGTCTGTGTTCGAGTGCTGAAATTAGCATTTTGTCTTGATCCAGTGTTTGTTTGTCTATTTGTTGTCGCTATTACGTTTGCTCCTTCTAATCCAGTTTGTGAATTAGAAGTATAGGCGCTGGGCCTTTGCGTACCGACGTGTCTTAGTTGAAACGGAAAACATCTTCTAAGTAGCGATAATATGTTCTGTAGTAGGTTCGATCTTCCTGTCATGATTGAGGTAGTCTGTTGTGGTATAATAATACCGAGGTACTTGACAAGTGGTTGTCTTTGTTGTACTCCTCTTTGACCAGAAATGGATGTTGACAGTATTTGTTTGCTGTTTGGCGATACTAACCTGATGTTTGAGTTTGACGACGCATGGTGACTTCGATCATAACCTTTTCCATAAGTGCCTGAAAAAATTGTACATTATAAAGTTGGATTTTTAGATTAAGCTGGGAGATCGTCACAAGATTTCTGCAATATCATTACATAATGTTGTATCGAGTACCCGTCGCATGATCTGGATTCGAATTCGCAACGTTAGTGGTGATACCTAAACCTGTTGATTACATGCACGTCCATATAAATGTTAGATCCCTTTGGTATACTAGGCTATGACACATCCATTACAGATACATGTGGGAAATGTTAACACAGTGATCCTGTTTGGATATTTAGATGTCAAAGAACAACCCATTATATTATATCTTCTCATTCCATTAACGAAAACACAAATGAACAAAAGTAGTGGACAAAGATCAGACTCGACGATTTGAGGGTATTATACATGTACTTCAGTATCAACAATATTTCATTTCTATTCTGGTTATGGCCATTGATTTGTGTTGGTGGTGGATAAACGTTGAGAAAAATGTTTTAAAGTACAAATCGCCAAGGGTATACGTAGAATTGATAGAATTGAAGGTGGTATAATTTATCGCCAGTGTCGTCATCTTTGCTAATTAAGTTCCCTCTCCTCATGCGAAAGCATTAAACATTTGATATTTCTATCCTCTTCTATATCCGATTCAAAACTAAATGACAGATTAAATGAATTAGTTCAATTGTGTTTCATAGAAAAGAATTACCAACGTAGATACAAATTCCATGTCTTAGGAAGGCCGACAAAGCAGTCTGATTCTACTAAAAGGTTATCTGAAACTGATATCATCAAAATACATGAGTTGTTGATTAACAACATATTTGCTATGTTTGGTGGAAGTGTTTTGTAACAGACTTTCGGCATTCCAACGGGTACCAAATGTGGTCCTCTTCTCTGTGGACTTGTTCCTTTATTCGTATGAGACAAATTTCATACAGAGGCTTCTGAAGAAAAACGAAAAGACGCTGCTAACAAGGAAGCCACTGAACCGAGGTTTCTAGTGGATAAGTTGAAATCATCAATACAAGGTTTACGGTCGCCATCAGTGACATGGCTGACCGCTATAGAATGTCTGTGTGACAAATGATCACGGATATGTTCCGTTTTTCTTTATCACAATCAATACCTTTCTTCATTCATGACTTGTCACTAGGTTTGTAAGAAGAGTAACACAACAGGTGCCACATGTAGAGCAGGAACTGCTTACACGTCCGGAGCGGCGGTTTAGCACCGGTTTTAGCGTGGATTCGTGGTGATAGATCTCTAGATTTCTGTGTAGTGCTTTGCAGATCAAGATCATTGCTTATCCGTTTGTTCTTTTTTCTTTGGCCATTATATTTTCTGTCCTTCTTCGATTTACGGCTTCTAATTACCCATTTGGAATCTTCAAACTTTTCTTGCCCTTTTTCTTTTGGGCATTGCTTTGTTTGGCCTTTTTGACTATTACCCCTTTGGAATTTTCAAACATTTCTTGTTACTTTACCGTGACTACCAGACTTCTTGGGTGCATAGCACAGGCGGGTAAGCACATTATATTACCTTTCGTCATACCTGACAGGTGACAATCCACAGTCATCGTGAGGTATGCCAAAACTAATAAGAATCCTAGATGATACTGAAACATTTCTGTTGTGACCGATCAGTTCCCTTGAAAATAGTTATATAAAATAGACCTGCAAATAGAAATAGAATGCAGAATGTTTCAATCAATAATTTGTTTTTTTCTCCATACAATGATTTGGGTTAAACATGTCTACTAGGTACATTTCCGCTTATGTATGTAGACTATTGTAACAGGGAGCTAATACATATGTTCGACAATTGTTAATATACATTTGTACGTCATGAATTTAAGATTTCATCAGTTAATTTTCCTTTTCTACCTTCCCTTCTTATGTAGTGTTTGAAAACCAGGTTATATTCTATTTGTATCAGCGGTTGTTCTGAACAGGAAGTTTGTAAGAGGGGCTAGTCTTAACTGGCAATTTTTTCAACGAAAAGCACAGCACACATTTATGTCATTGTTTCATATATTGTATGGCCGCCAATAGTCGTTCTACTGATCGATGTATATCTTACAATAGTCTTTCTACTGATCGATGTATATCTTACAATAGTCTTTCTACTGATCGATGTATATCTTATAATAGTCTTTCTACTGATCGATGTATATCTTACAGTAGTCGTTCTACTGATCGATGTATATCTTATAATAGTCGTTCTACTGATCGATGTATATCTTATAATAGTCGTTCTACTGATCGATGTATATCTTACAGTAGTCGTTCTACTGATCGATGAATATCTTATAATAGTCTTTCTACTGATCGATGTATATCTTATAATAGTCTTTCTACTGATCGATGTATATCTTACAATAGTCTTTCTACTGATCGATGTATATCTTATAATAGTCTTTCTACTGATCGATGTATATCTTACAATAGTCTTTCTACTGATCGATGTATATCTTATAATAGTCGTTCTACTGATCGATGTATATCTTATAATAGTCTTTCTACTGATCGATGTATATCTTATAATAGTCGTTCTACTGATCGATGTATATCTTACAATAGTCTTTCTACTGATCGATGTATATCTTACAATAGTCTTTCTACTGATCGATGTATATCTTATAATAGTCTTTCTACTGATCGATGTATATCTTACAATAGTCTTTCTACTGATCGATGTATATCTTATAATAGTCGTTCTACTGATCGATGTATATCTTATAATAGTCTTTCTACTGATCGATGTATATCTTATAATAGTCGTTCTACTGATCGATGTATATCTTACAATAGTCTTTCTACTGATCGATGTATATCTTACAGTAGTCGTTCTACTGATCGATGTATATCTTACAATAGTCTTTCTACTGATCGATGTATATCTTACAGTAGTCGTTCTACTGATCGATGTATATCTTACAGTAGTCGTTCTACTGATCGATGTATATCTTATAATAGTCTTTCTACTGATCGATGTATATCTTACAATAGTCTTTCTACTGATCGATGTATATCTTATAATAGTCTTTCTACTGATCGATGTATATCTTACAATAGTCTTTCTACTGATCGATGTATATCTTACAGTAGTCGTTCTACTGATCGATGTATATCTTACAGTAGTCTTTCTACTGATCGATGTATATCTTACAATAGTCTTTCTACTGATCGATGTATATCTTACAGTAGTCGTTCTACTGATCGATGTATATCTTATAATAGTCTTTCTACTGATCGATGTATATCTTATAATAGTCTTTCTACTGATCGATGTATATCTTATAATAGTCTTTCTACTGATCGATGTATATCTTATAATAGTCTTTCTACTGATCGATGTATATCTTATAATAGTCTTTCTACTGATCGATGTATATCTTACAGTAGTCGTTCTACTGATCGATGTATATCTTATAATAGTCGTTCTACTGATCGATGTATATCTTATAATAGTCTTTCTACTGATCGATGTATATCTTACAGTAGTCGTTCTACTGATCGATGTATATCTGGCAATAGTCGTTCTATTGATCGATGAATATCTTATAATAGTCGTTCTACTGATCGATGTATATCTTATAATAGTCTTTCTATTGATCGATGTATATCTTATAATAGTCTTTCTACTGATCGATGTATATCTTATAATAGTCTTTCTACTGATCGATGTATATCTTATAATAGTCGTTCTACTGATCGATGAATATCTTATAATAGTCTTTCTATTGATCGATGTATATCTTATAATAGTCGTTCTACTGATCGATGAATATCTTATAATAGTCTTTCTATTGATCGATGTATATCTTATAATAGTCTTTCTACTGATCGATGTATATCTTATAATAGTCTTTCTACTGATCGATGTATATCTTACAATAGTCTTTCTACTGATCGATGAATATCTTATAATAGTCGTTCTACTGATCGATGTATATCTTATAATAGTCTTTCTACTGATCGATGTATATCTTACAATAGTCGTTCTACTGATCGATGTATATCTTACAATAGTCGTTCTACTGATCGATGTATATCTTATAATAGTCGTTCTACTGATCGATGTATATCTTACAATAGTCTTTCTACTGATCGATGTATATCTTACAATAGTCGTTCTACTGATCGATGAATATCTTATAATAGTCTTTCTACTGATCGATGTATATCTTATAATAGTCGTTCTACTGATCGATGTATATCTTATAATAGTCTTTCTACTGATCGATGTATATCTTATAATAGTCTTTCTACTGATCGATGTATATCTTATAATAGTCTTTCTACTGATCGATGTATATCTTACAATAGTCTTTCTACTGATCGATGTATATCTTACAATAGTCGTTCTACTGATCGATGAATATCTTATAATAGTCGTTCTACTGATCGATGTATATCTTACAATAGTCTTTCTACTGATCGATGTATATCTTACAATAGTCTTTCTACTGATCGATGAATATCTTATAATAGTCGTTCTACTGATCGATGTATATCTTACAATAGTCTTTCTACTGATCGATGTATATCTTACAATAGTCGTTCTACTGATCGATGTATATCTTATAATAGTCTTTCTACTGATCGATGTATATCTTACAATAGTCTTTCTACTGATCGATGAATATCTTATAATAGTCGTTCTACTGATCGATGTATATCTTATAATAGTCGTTCTACTGATCGATGTATATCTTATAATAGTCTTTCTATTGATCGATGTATATCTTATAATAGTCTTTCTACTGATCGATGTATATCTTATAATAGTCGTTCTACTGATCGATGTATATCTTATAATAGTCTTTCTACTGATCGATGTATATCTTACAATAGTCTTTCTACTGATCGATGTATATCTTACAATAGTCGTTCTACTGATCGATATATATCTTATAATAGTCGTTCTACTGATCGATGTATATCTTATAATAGTCTTTCTACTGATCGATGTATATCTTATAATAGTCTTTCTACTGATCGATGTATATCTTACAGTAGTCGTTCTACTGATCGATGTATATCTTATAATAGTCGTTCTACTGATCGATGAATATCTTACAATAGTCTTTCTACTGATCGATGTATATCTTACAATAGTCGTTCTACTGATCGATGTATATCTTATAATAGTCTTTCTACTGATCGATGTATATCTTATAATAGTCGTTCTACTGATCGATGAATATCTTATAATAGTCGTTCTACTGATCGATGTATATCTTACAGTAGTCGTTCTACTGATCGATGTATATCTTACAGTAGTCGTTCTACTGATCGATGTATATCTTATAATAGTCTTTCTATTGATCGATGTATATCTTATAATAGTCTTTCTACTGATCGATGTATATCTTATAATAGTCTTTCTACTGATCGATGTATATCTTATAATAGTCGTTCTACTGATCGATGTATATCTTATAATAGTCTTTCTACTGATCGATGTATATCTTATAATAGTCGTTCTACTGATCGATGTATATCTTATAATAGTCGTTCTACTGATCGATGTATATCTTATAATAGTCTTTCTACTGATCGATGTATATCTTACAATAGTCTTTCTACTGATCGATGTATATCTTATAATAGTCTTTCTACTGATCGATGTATATCTTATAATAGTCTTTCTACTGATCGATGTATATCTTATAATAGTCGTTCTACTGATCGATGTATATCTTATAATAGTCTTTCTACTGATCGATGTATATCTTACAGTAGTCGTTCTACTGATCGATGTATATCTGGCAATAGTCGTTCTATTGATCGATGAATATCTTATAATAGTCGTTCTACTGATCGATGTATATCTTATAATAGTCTTTCTATTGATCGATGTATATCTTATAATAGTCGTTCTACTGATCGATGTATATTTTACAATAGTCGTTCTACTGATCGATGAATACATTGTAGTGTTTGAGGATCTAATTAACTGAAAATGAGAAGAAGAAGAAGAAGAAGAAGAAGAAGAAGAAATGATGACACTTAAATAATTTTCAAAATAAAGCAAAAACAAATATAACTTGATGAATAAACGTTAGCGAAAGCCGAAGGGGCAATCAAGAATGAACAATCCAGAGACACTGGTAACATTGGGTACACAAGACAAAGGACGAAGACAAACAATAGACAACACAGAAACCTAAAAAGATTAGCAACATGGACACCACCAAAAAACCGGGAGTGAATCCAGATGTTAGGATCACAGGGAAAGCTATATCTATTTTTAGATGACAAATTTACCCCCTCTTTATTTATTTCAATCAAAAATCAAATTCTGTAGTTCGAATGTTTGGATGTGTTCAGTTTTTCCCTCGGGATAGGAAATGAGCTTAGATTGTACACCCATTTATATAATCACATGACCTCCTTGGTTTAGTAACAACATTTGACATGGAATCTATACCTCCCAAAGTGTTCAGGTTTCCAGACACTTAAAACGGTGTGTTCGCCCATTTAGTCCTGTAGTCACTATATATACTCAAAGAAAAAAGTTAAGCACCCCCTGATATATTAAAACATAATCAGTTACACTAAGTTTAGATTCTAATATTTATATTGACTATAGCAAGAACAATGTTCCATTAAAAAAATGTGCTCACACAGGTGTGACCGGTTCATTCAACCTATGCCAACATTTTGAAAAAAATATATAAAAAGGTAAAAAAGATTGTTGGCATAGGTTGAATAGGTTAATTGTTATATACACATGACTAGTCATGTTTAATTAGTGTAAAATTGGGGGAGATGTCAATGTACTCCAAGTCCACAATTAATTTCTATTGAATAGTAAGTAGAAAGTAAGTATTTAAAATCATATTTTATGGAAATAACAAACAAAAAATCAGTATTTCAGCACATATATTTAATATCAAACTTTATAAAAATAATTAGGATATTATGATAAGCACATATATTTTAACATCAATCATTATGAAAATAAAATAGGATATTATAAGCATATATATTTTTATATCATACATCATGAAAATAAATTAGGATATTACAAGCACAGATATTTTTTTTTTATCATACTTCATGAAAATAAATTAAAGATATTATAGTCACAGATATTTTTTTATCATACTTTATCAAAATAACCAAAAACAATCAGTATACACAATCATATTACGAATTGCTATGTCTTAGATTTTGGATAACAATGTTCGACTTAGAAATCATAGAGATTATGATAATTCTAAATTTATAAATAAATATTATTAAAAACTTTTGAATTTAGATTTTAAGAAAATTGCTTAATTGCATGAGTATCATATAATATTTTAAATTCATACGTTTTAGAAAGATTGTTTATTTAAATTATTCTAAAATTTTATATTTTCATCTTTTTTATTTACAGATTTTTATTCTATATATAATTTTTTACAAAAATTAATTCTTTTTTTCAAGTTATTAAATTTTAACAGACTTATTCTTATATTTTTAGATTGTTTTTTGTTTTGCTTTGTTTTTTCTAAATAATAAATTTCACTTTTGAGACCTGCATTTCCAAATTTACTTACCTGTAAATGTCATTAATTGCTATATAAACACCTGTAATATAATGTTTGTTGGCATACCTTGAATATGATATTTCAAAATGTTGGCATAGGTTGAAGACACCGTGTGACCATTATGTCTAATATCGACTAGTCATGCACGTGAACCATGCCTCTGACGATTTACTCAAAATTCAGTATGTTCACGCTTCGAATTTGGGTATTTAAGTCCGGTGTTTTAAAAAAATTTATACATTCTCAGTAAGCATGGTACGAAGGCGAATATCAGAAGCACAAAGATGGCAAATAATCGGCATGCATACAACAGGGATGTCCTTCAAAGCTATTGGACGTCAGATGGGCTACCCCTATCCTGTAGTTAGCCGACTGGTGAGAAAACACAAACAAACCAACAATGGTGAAAGACTTGCCAAGATCCGGCAGACCACGGGTAACATCTGATCGTGACGACAGGGCATTGTAGCGTTTGGTTAGACGAATGCCATTCGCAACCAGTCCCATACTCAAACAACACTGGCAGCCTAATAGACGTCTGTCAACAAGAACAGTTATAAACCGTCTGAAATCAGCGGGACATAAGTCAAGGAGAGTCATTCAACGTCCACTGTTGTCAGACCGACATCGACGATCACGTTTGGCCTGGTGTTTAGCACGATGTGGTAGAAACTTAAGGACATGGCGCAAGATCCATTGGTCAGACGAGGGCCGGTTTCTGCTTCATCCAACCGACGGCGGATGAAGGTTTGGAGACACAAACACACAGCCTAAACCTCAAGGAACATCCAGCCAACTGTCCCTTACGGGGAGGCTCAGTAATGGTTTGGGGGTGTATCTCTCATGACTGCAAGCTGGATTTAGTCACCATACAAGGCAACCTAACTGGTGATCAGTACATCAGAGACGTCTTGCAACTAGTTGTTGTCTCCAATTGCGACAACCACTCACTAGCTACAAGGCCTGTGTATATGGATGACAACGCCAGGTCTCATCGTTCAAGAGCAGTAACCGCCGCCTACCTCCAACGCGAAGCCTTGACTTCTGTTCCTTGGTCAGGCATGAGCCCGGATTTGAATCCCATAGAGCATATTTGGGACATGATAGGCCGTCGTATGCATGCTCGGGAACCTCCTATGCAAAACATTCGTCAGTTGGAAGCAGCATTGCATCGGGAATGGCAGCAGCTATCACAAGAGGACATCCGACATCTAACTGGAGTGATGAGACACAGGGTTGAGGCCGTCATCCAAGTACACCCGGTACTGAACTTTGAACAATAGATATCGTCAAGTGATTCATAAGTGACGTTTTGAAAGTGAAATGACAATCTTATCGTGCATTTTGAACTGTGAAGGTCAATACTTAAAATGGACATGTTTTACTGCAAAAACTGCCTTGTGATATTGTGATTACATATTCATTAAATTAAGATTTTTCTTCATTTTTTTTTTGCGGTTTCTTACATCCAATGTAATGTCCTAACAGGTCACCATTGCGTTCTTGAGATTATCTGGTCAGTAATCTCGTGATACTTGTACTTTTTGTCATTTCAAAAAAACATGGGGTGCTTAATCTTTTTTTTGTGTATAGCTTAACAAACTTAAAAACTGCTTAAAGTAATGATATATACCAATAAACCACTCGCCAATTGTGTATTTGTATTGACAAAAGTATTAAGAAAATCGAAAATTTGCCATGTGTCTTGTGGTCTTACATATTTTGAATTTTTAGAAATTGTTAAGGAGTTTTGTGATATTACTTAATTAAGCATTCCAGGTGTGTTTGTGGTATAGATAATTTAAACGTTTAATGTGGTCACTTATGTAAGCATTATTATTCAGATATAAATTACATGTATGTAAATCTATTGGAACACAGGCTTTAATACAAATAAAATTAAATATGCTATAATTATAATAGAACAATATATTTGCTATTAAAAGTGTGCTAAGAAGCCGTAAGTCGAACAAGGACAGATCAGACAAAAATGGCAAAAATAAAATGGACAGAGGGACAAGCAATGCAATTCAAAACACTTCATAGAAAACAAAAGAACGAGCAATACGAACCCCACTAAAATACCAGGAGACTCGTGATAAACTGCAGATGAGGAAGCAACCGGGTCGTGAATTTAATAAACGGAAGATATCCGTAGTTATTTGTGAAACAGCTGTTCCTAGGTTACTCCTAGGCTGATGTCATCGCTACAATAAATATATGTCATCACGGGCTTGTTGACCGTAGCGTAACATCTATATCTCAAATGAGAATGGATCTTTTCCCATTTACGTCGATTGTATCCCTCTATCACCGTCAAGACTTGTATCGGACATATATATGAGTAACACTCCGGGTGTCTTATAAGAAGCAGGACCTGCTTATCTTTCGCGAGTACCTGGGTTCAGCCACATTTGTATGTGTCCTTGTTGCTCATCTTTTTAGTTTGATGTGTTCTGGCTTGTCTTCGTTCTGGGTCATGTGTGCCCAGTGTTGTCAGTGTTTCTGGATGACAATTCTTGATTGTTCTATGGGTTTTCTCTAACATTTAGTCCGTAACCGTTAACCAAGTTACGATGGGGACCGTAAAACGTTCTAAGTGATGACTTCAGCTTACCCACTAGGAACCATTTGTTCGTGTCAACTGACAGATATGTACTCCATATACTGGTACTGCTGGAATATTAATGAATAAAAATTATTTAAATGTTCCCATTGTAAAATTTCCATTAATATGTAGCACACATATAAATGGAAATTTTACAATGGGAAAAGTTAAATCATTTTTATTTTGTGAAGTTTCTCTCGGCACTCACTGTTAATGTGTGGGTGTAGGTCAAGATATGAAACAGACTTAGCTGTATCTGTGGTAACCATTATCAAAATGCGTTACTGAACTGATTAAAAGATCTGGATTTTTAAAAATGAAAGAAATAAGGAAAAAGTTCTTTATATAGGCATGTTTATTTTTTCTGATTTTTTCTTAAAAAATTGATTTTGTAGTTTGTTTGGTTGCTTTTTTATAATAGATTTATTTTCGCTGCATTACTATTAGTATTTGTAATTAGTCTTGCCTAGTCTTATTTAGTCTTACCTTGCTACAGAAAGTATCCAAAATTAAAATGACTTAATAATCTTCAATAAAAAGCTTAACTTTCGACGTCATGTAGGATGTTTTTAAAAGTGGGTTTTTACCGAATGAATTTTCAAATAATATTAAACCACAGTTTTCATATTGCAGGTTAAAATAATTATTCTTAAAATTCACAAATTAAAATATTCGTTTTAAAAGTCATAAAATATGGTGACAAATGAGATAAACACTACATAGTTATTCTGAACTGCATCTAAAAATAATTAGGAAAAATTGACAAGTTGAATAATATTTTGATTTGTAATTGACGTATGACAATTTTGAAACCAAGAACAATTAATTTCTGCTGAAAACATGTTCCTTGAATACATAATGTGTTTATAAATATAGTATTTAGACATATTTAATATTTGAATTTGTACTATTGCAGTATAAGTTTGAATCAGTGGCTTGAACATTTTCAGTCAAAATTATCGTAAGCGAAATATACCAATCAGCAGGAATGCTCTATGTTTTATTTATAGAAATATACAAGAAGAGTTTGAAGATACCAAAGGGGTAATCAGAATCCGAAATCGAAGAAAGACAGACAACACATTGGCCAAAAGAAAAAGGACAAAAGGATAAACAACGATCTACAAAACACTACACATAAAACTGAAGATCGAGTAATACGAACCCCACTAAAGATAAGGGTGAACTGATTTGCTCTGGTAGGGTAAGGAGTTCCTGCTCCAGAAGTGGCACCCGTCGTATTACTCTAGTTATAAACCTAGCGATAAGTCATGAACGAGGAAAGAGCCGGGGAGTGCTTACGACAAGTGGGACTTATCCGTGGTCATTTGGGACACAGATATTCCGTAGCGGTTAATCAAGTTATGGTGACGACCGTGAAACTTTCGAAGTGGTGACCTCAACTTAACCAACAAAACAGTAGATTGTCTAGCGTTATTGTAGTAAAACATGTACCGAAAAGATCAGGTTGTGTCTGTAAGGTAATGTATTTAATAACTGCTTTCTGTCTTGGTTTTTAGGAAATAAATGGAGCAGTCGTGTTTTGTTTGTTTTAGATATCAATAATACAATGAATTTGATTGTGTTGTGGTAGTATAGAAATGTAACAAAACTCTCGATGCACCCTTGTCTGTAATGAAATGTATTGAATAGTCTCTGTGTGTAATAGTTGTAAAGAAATATACCAGTCATTTTGCGATTTGGTAGTACAAGTGTACTTAAACAGTCACTGTGTAAAGGAATGTACCAAGCACTCATTTTGTGATATATGAAGTTGTTGTCTTTGTTAAAAAAACGTAGATATCAAATTGTGTCTGCACGACAAGTTTCTGTGATACCCTTCACCAGGTACGTTCAATGCCAAAATATTGTAGTTGGTTTTAAATGTATCGAACGTTCGTCGAATTATGGATGTGAAGGCACGAACCTTTGTCAGCGGTCTAAGGTATGTGGTCAACATTTTTCATATTAATTTCATTTGACATTTCACTTGATCCAATTGCTCTTTCGGGCCAGTTCCTGTAAAAAATAATAAATTTCATCAAAATTTTCTAAAAGCAACAATTATAAATTATTGTTCTAGTTTCAACTTTGACCTATATGTCTGACACCTTAGACAATCATTATATTTTATCTTGGTTGGTCAACTTGACCGCTTTATGATCTGAAATGCCAGATTTAAGCCTCTTAAAGTCACCTATTCCGACATATTGTTTTATATTTTGAAGGCTTCACAACTGGGATATGTCTTACTACTTGTACCACTTTACATCTATTGCCAGTTTAATTATCGTGTACTTAGATTCCCCACTGCCTCAAATTATCTGCTTGTCAATTTTAAGTGACTTCATTGTGTTCTCTATCGTCATCTTGTTCTTGCACTTGTATAACGCCACCATGTCTGTGAAAAGAGGCATCTGACATAATAGTCAGAACCAATGGAAAGACAAAAATTATTACACTGTCTCAACAATTTCAAATGCCATTAGAAACATCGTTGAAAGAGACAAAATCCATATCCCTAACACACAAATACACGACCTTCCTGGCTTGATCTGGGCACTTCAATAAAATGGGTATAAAACAACATAATGTTTCTACGATTTCTATTTAATGTTGGAACTGTTCAGGCATTGGTATTTTATGTTTGTCATTTTATGATGAAATACAGTCAGAAATACAGTCAAAATACAGTCAAAATTAGGTCAAAATAAAAAAAACTAAATAAAACCAAAGGCAATTTCCTTTATCAAATTGAAATGTTCTAAGATAATGGGAAAATAATAGCTTAGATTTTTCTGTATACGAAAGTGTTCTGGTTGGTTGGGTGGTTGAGGTCATTGAACTCTGCCTAATAACCTAATAACCGATTAATCTTTGCACTTCTCACATGCAAATCTTAAGTCTTTACCTCCAGTTGTTTGTAGGAGGGCGTATGTCTTATTTACGTTCATTTTGTTTGCTAGCGTATAGTGGTGTCAACACACATTGTGTTGTGTTTTTGTTTTGTTTTTGCTTTGCCCGGTGTCCTGTGTTGCCAGTTTCTTTGGATTGTCCTTTCTTGATTGCCCCTTCGATATTCTCTAACGTTTATTTTACATTATGTCATTGAAAAACACGCCAAGACAATTTCAACTCAATATTGAAATGTATTAACATTCAAAATATGATTCATTTTATTTCTCTTACAGAGAGTAGCCTCATCTATAAAGTAAATCAATCTTACAAATACATGTATATATTATTTAATCAAAATCAAAACATAGTATCATGATACTTTCTTCCAGTAATTACTTGTACTGACAGAGTTAGTTCATTTTCTATTTTAAATATCACGAAGGACACAACTAACTTTCAACTAAAAAGCGCCCCCCCCCCCCCCAATCGCTATATCGATTATCTAAATTAATTAAGTCAATTGTTAAAATTGTTTTGTCATCCAAGTTAACAATTATAAGATTCCAATGTGATTCCAATGGGTACGCGGTGTGCACCATTATTTGATGATTGTATGAGATGGACTATAACCAATCTCTTTTGAAAGAAGGGTCATCGTGGTCGTGGTCGTATGGTATGGATTTGCAACCACCTATCTAATCAGTACCTATCACCCCTGAAGTTGTGAGCTCGAATCCCGTTCATGGTGAGGTGTGTTTGATACAGCTTTCTGTGATTAAGTTTATCAGTGACTTGCGGCAAGTCGGCGAATTTCTCTGGGTACTCCGGTTTCCTCCATCAATGCAAAGTGTGTACAACAACACGAATTACCAGGGCCTCAAAGAGAAATTGTGCAAGGCGGAACAAGACTGCTTTGGGGTCCCGGGGACAGGCTGAGACTTCTCTCAAAATTGAGGATTTGAGGTCCAATAAAACCACTTGTAAACTGTATTTCATGTGCAGCAGAATGTCCAGATAACATATACTACACAAAGCAGTGACAAACATAATTCAGAATATATTATCATATTTCTAAATAAACTAAAAATAGTGGAAATATCAACAACAACAAAATGGAAAAAAATCTAAATAAAACGTATATGGTTAAGGCTATGGGGCCCGTCCGAGATTCACGGCCCCCATTTTGGCTCTCCGGGCCCAGGACCAATGTACCGGCTGAATCCCCCTCTCATAGGGCTTGCCAATTGCATGACTATAGTAGTAACAAATAGTTACTGCTTTCACATGACATAATTTTTGTCTCACAGAGAGATGTTTTTAATGTTAAACTTCGATCTTTAATGTCGATCTAAAAGTGAAATTCAATCTCTGTTTTTTTTTCTTGTGTGAAAATAATTGAAGTCAGTACATAATGTTCCGCTTTCTCAGTTATGAATATTAGTGAGCACTTAATTTGACAAATATACACAACTGGTTGTTATATTGTGTCCGTCCTCACGTTTGACTATCGCATAGATATAGTCAATGGTAAGTACTCTATGTACTTAGTGTAATAGTTACTCTGTCGTGTTATAAAAGTCAATGATTTTCTTTGATATGGTTTTAATTATAATATTTGTGGTCACGTTGACATCACCGACATGCATAAATTAATTCAAAACGGTACCAACAAAATACTACATGTATTGTGCCATTTCACTGTTTTCTTCCTTGTAGTTATTGATATATTGCAGGAACAATTCATTATTCCTCTTTTACAGCGAATAGTGTAGTCGTGATCGTAATCGTATGGTAGCTGGATATAACTACATATGTAAGTCAGTACCTATCATCTCTAAAGGTGTAAGTTAGAATCTCGCCAAGGCCGAGGTACATGTGATAAAGTTTGTCAGTGACTTGCGGCAGGTCGGTGGCTTCTCCTGGTACTCCGGTTTCCTCCACCAATAAAACTGACTGCCACGATATTGGTAAAATATTGTTGAAAGCGGCGTTAAGCACCATAACCCAACCCACCTTTCACAGTTCCGAATTTTATATAATTCAAGGCAGATAACATTGGAGAGAACAGGCATACAAAACTTCTAAAGTGACATCAGAATTTAATACCTGAGCAAACGTGAGCTTCATGTCAAAACAGAACACTTTGGATTTTGACTTGTTAGTAATACGATCAATTGACTTCAGATGTGAATAAATGCATATATAAATGTATCATGTGTGTGGGATGAATGTAAATGAGAAACTAAGATATATATAAGTCTATATAAATTAAAAGATGTAAACTTTAAAATAACAATTACCAATGTTTAACATGTATACTAACTTGAACGTGGCGGCGAACAGTTAGTCGTACTTGACAAATGTACAGATTGGAATACAAATATTATTATTATTAAAAGTAAATGCAGAACACTGTACAATATGATATCTACACCAAGCTCATTTTCATTCTGAAAAAAAAAATAAAAAACTATGATGATTGGTGATGCCCATCAATGTGTAAACTTTTCGTCCATAACATCAGTTATATCACCACTCGATTTTATCAGAGGGGGGAACTAGATTGCCACGGGGGAACAAACGATTTGCCGCAAATCACCACCAAACTAACATAGCGTTTTATTGATTACACATCTACACATGATATAATTAAATTAATAATATATGATTATACGATCACTGTCATGATAGTCTCTTAAGTTACTAGTAGTAAACTAAAACAAAAAACAAAAAAACAAACAAAAAATACCACACTGTCGGCACAATTCCAAATTCAAATATCAAAATCGTAGAAAGAAGCAAATTCGACACCATCAACACGTTAATACATGACAGCTTGCATTCCTGGCTTGGTACAGACACTTCAATAAAAAAGTGTGGAGGGGGGTGTGGAGGTTAAGCTAGTTTTATGGGCCCAATTATTCCCTCTTAGTAAATTATATGTTTTACTTTATGCAGTCAAATCGCCTTATAGGGCGCTTGCATATTAGCAATCACTATCTATAAGGAACATTTTCATTTTCTCCATTTAATGAATTTTGCATATACAGGTAATTTGAATCTATATATAAAGAGTAATTACTCAGAAAGGTCGCCTTGTCAGGTGCCATTTTTTAACAGGTTTGACCATATAAATATTTCAGGACAAACAAACATATGTTGTATAATAGATTATTTCATACATGTAGAAATCCTATCAAAGTCACATCTAACACTTAGTTAGTTTTGTTTTTCTACAACATGTATCCTGACGACGTAAAGCAATAACTGTTACACTATACATTTACAGTGACATTTGTAGAATTTTATATTACATGTTTTCTGTTTGTTGTTGTCCACGATGTTGTCAACATACATTAATGTGCAAGAGTTGATGACGCATATCCTTTTTGCCGAATGCAAACATATTATCTCCCTTTGTTTATGTTTTGTGTTTTTATTTTTGTTTGCAAGGACACTTAAGTAATCTAGTAGGGTGAGGGAAGATCCAGTTCTTCATCTTTGGTTGACATTCCCAGGGAACAGAAATGATTGTCCATGGTTTCCTCTTTCGTCGGCAGGTTATATGTAGTGTTGCCAAATGTATTTTCCATACCCAATTAATTTATCAAACAGTATATGTAATGTGGTTTACACACACAAGCGATATTGTTAGGGGCCTTGCCAGCATGGACAACAACATATTTGTCATGAAAATGAGACAGGTGTTTTGCAATATTTTGGTCATTACAGATCGATGTTGTGCGAGTTCTCATTGACCTATTGAATTTTTAAGTTCCAATAAAATTATATCAACTACCTCACACTATTCACACATTATCTACGTCTTTAATGTGATGCTGATAATGTACATGTCACCAGTTATAACTTGCCCAGCTATAATGTGGAAACTTTTCTTACGATGTAAAGGCAAAATACACGCATAATGCGAACTCTCATATACTTCCTGAAGTCAGATTTTACATGATATACGAAGACAATAAAGTGAACATATATGCATAAATATGTAAATATTTGTAAAAGTATAAAATACGGAATTATCGATAATAATGAAATATGTTTCATGAAACAATATTTCATCCTTTATGACAGAGGTCTTCACGTTTTCTTGTGACTGACGGTGACGCTCTTCCTGGTTTACATTCTTCCGAAAACAAATGTCGTCATATCTAGTATCTGATGTTCATTGTGACTACAAAAGCATTCGTTCGGAAAGTTATATTTTTATATATTTAAAACAATTGAAACTCTAATCCGTCAAATCACCGTCAAGTTATAATCTGTTGTAGTTTGTGATGCAAAATATTATTATGATTTTTATTATTTAATGATAATAGAGGAGATTTGTTCCCATAAAATAGCTTAACTCCGCCACTTTTTATTCAAGTGGCTGTATCAAGCCATACATGTGGGCAGTCATGTGTGTATGATAGGGGTATAACTTTTGCTTCTGTTATTTTTTTCTTTTTTATTTCTTTTAAATTAGGAACTGCTTCGACGGTGTGGAATTGTTATGGTTCATTTTATTATTATTTTGACAAGTATACAAATTATTCTTCTAAAATCAGTATGTAGTTGTAATAAAAAAATTAACATACATATGTCTGTTTACCGATTTAAGTCACCTCAAACGAGTGGTTGAAAATCAATTTTTGACTTGACGCCTATATAAGATTACCCATAATTAATTAGATATTTTAATTTTGGCTTTAATTAGTTTGTGGGTTTACAGTACATGCCATCCATCAACTATATACCAAAATATCTAACTAAGATAAAGATAATGGAATATATCTGTTAAACGTGTACAACATAACAATAATATTTTTAGAACAATTAAAATGTTTTAGGAAAGTATGACAAATACTTATTATTCATTATAATTAAATAGAAAGTCGCTTGTTAAACATTAAATGTAAAAATAACTGTTTTGTTGTAGACGCCACGTTAATTAAGAGGATATTTTATACAAAAGTCGTGAAATGTTATAGGAATAGATATCGTGTGAATACAAATAAGTCAAAATCCCACCATTTTCACCAGAAGGATTGCCGTGATTCCAAAGTATGACATAATTTCTACATTTCGAGGGACAATCCATCTGATAGGAGCATCCGCTGATTTTGCGAATCCAATGTACAACAGGTCTGTATTTAGGGATATACAGGAGCGTCTCTTTTTTAGAGAATGTAATGTCACTTTGCATGCAAAACACAACTAGCAGAAGCTCCAAATTGACAACTAGTAATAGTTAGTGACCCGTTGCCTAGCAATAGTTAGTGACCCTTTGCCTAGTAATAGTTAATGTCCCGTTGCCTAGTAATAGTGAGTGACCCGTTGCCTAGCAATAATTAGTTACCCGTTGCCTAGCAATAATTTATAAAATCTTAAGATCATCGGGGCCGTCGTGGTTGTGATCGTATTGTAGTTGGATTTACAACTACATATGCAATCAGTTCGAATCATGCTCATGGCGAGGCGTACATGATGCACCACTATGTGATAAAGTTAATCAGTGACTTGCGGAAGGTTGGTGGTTTCCTTCACCAATAAAACTGACCACCGCAATATAACTAACCACCACAATATAACTGACCACCACAATATAACTGACCACCACAATATAACTGAAATAGTGGTCAGCACCATCATACTAACTCCTAAAATCACAATCTATTTTGTGAACATGTATGGTTATTTATACTCTGATTCCAGAATACACCTAAAATATTGATCACTTGGACGTTAGACACCAATCAACCAGTGACGTTATTTGTGTGTGCTTGGTGTGGCGATTTTCTTTGCTTCTATGACTTCTGGGATTTATTTCTGTCGATACGGTATTTTTTGCTTTTCATTTTATTTTGACGAAACCTCACACCTCATTTTCCTAGTGAATTATGAATTTGAAATAAAAAGGACTGAACAGAGGCAAAGCATTGTTCTCTGATAATATTTTCAATTAAACATAATCGGTCAGATATATCTTGGCAGTCAGTTTTATTTGTGGAGGTAACAGGAATCTCCGGTGAAAACAGCCGTCAAAAGTCACTGACAAATTTACTCCCCAATGTTGAATAGAGTACACTTCACCATGGACGAGAAAGTAAACTTAACTACCATACGATTGACGATCAGCACATATTTCTGGTTGTTAATGTCATTTGACTAACAACAATAATCCGACTTCTCGTGCATATTAGGTTATACTCTGCGCAATTGATATACTGAAATTGTATCGCATTGCAGTAAAAATATTTCTAATTACTTATCCAATGTTCAAACAATTTCCTTCCCATGGCTGCCATCATCGTGAAGGTAGATCAATACAGTGCTTGACAATGAGTGTTTAAAATTAATGCTTAATTCTGAATACATGACGACCTAATAGCTGTTCAATACCTTTTCATTTTTACCTGAGTAAATAAATTCGCTTATTGTTCAGTTGTTTGTAGAAGGGGTCATGTATTATAACATAGTGGTGTCCAACACATATTGTGTTGTGTCTTTGCTTTGTTATTCTTCTTCTTGTGTACTTATTCTTGTGTTGACAGTTGTTCTGGATTGTCCAGTTTTGATTGTCGCTTTGGTATTCTCTTACGTCTATTTGCATCAGTATCGCCTTGCTATAGTTGTATAAACGTTAGCGAAAACCGAAAGGGCAATCAGGAATGATCAATCCAGACACACTGGTAATATTTGGCACACAAGACACAGGAACGAAAACAAACAGAACACGAGACTATAAAGATGAGTAACACAGACTCAACCTATTACAACACATTTTACAATATTTCGGTTATATACATTGGTAGAGAATGCAGAGTGCGTGAAAACTGACATGTTTCGTCAAATAACGTTCTAGTGTAATATCAAGACACAATTTAGTAATATCAGTCAATGAAGTACCTTAAGAAAGATAATCCATACAAGAACGGAGTATTTGTTTTGCATATATATATATATATATATATATACGTTATATATATACGTCTGAAAATTAAACCAAACAGTGTTAGAATTAAATTTTTGAGCTGTCAAATTTTTGTTCTTCCCTCGATGGGATTTGAACTCACACCATTGATACACTGCAGCACCATTCGCTTAGCCTTACGTCCAGCGCCCTATATCACTCGACCACATCCGCTCCCTATATATATATATATCTTGTGGGATAACGTAACGTTCACATGCGAGGAAAATACCACTCGCAGCTATGTACTCACACGTATATTTATACATTTAGAAAGTCAAACCCAACATTGTCAGAGGTGCAATTGTTTTGTTTTTTCCATTTCAACCCACGCAGTTGATACATTAAAACAGATATATGTGTACCCTAAGGACGAACAATTTAAACTTCGCGGTCAATTTCATTATATAAAACATAGTTTGATAAAAACTAAAATAGAAGTAATACCTGATCACGTAAGCTGGAACTTTAGATCAATATTATACTCGTGTTTCAGTGTGCGGTGATGACGTATACACATGTAGTTTTTTGTATTTTATATGTTGATTTTTCATTTGATTTTGCCATTCCTACCCCACTGGATGTATGTAATATGTCGTACGTCTGAAAGTTAAACCCAACAGTGGTAGAGCTATATGTTTTTAGTTGACAAACTGTTTAGTATTTGTATTCCTTCCTCAGTTGAGTAGATTATAAGAATCTTTAACAGAGACATTGCCACATACATGACATGTACGAGTTTTTCGTTTTAACAAATCTTTGTGTGACATTTTATTCGAAATTATTTTACCATATTATGATGTAAAAATATTTTACATTTTTACAGTTATAAATTACACGCAACATAATTAACATTTTGTTCAGAGTTAAGTAATTAGATACATTTGCATTACATAAAACTGAACTATCAACCTAAGAGTAATTAGGGTCATAGAGATACTGCCATTATATTGTAATTTGTTAAAACTAGTCAATCTCTCTCAGACATAGGTTATCAGAGCTTGGCTATTATCCACAAAAGGTATCATACACCAAATAGTCAGTACCAGGGGCGGATCTAGGGGGGGCTCACCCGGCGCGCGACCCCCTAAAATTGGAAAAATATATGATTTTTTGGCGTAAAATCGTGATTTTTCACACGAAATACCCAACACAATTTCGCTCCTCCCTCTGCAATAGGAAATAATTTGATTTTTTGGCGTAAAATCGTGATTTTTCACACGAAATACCCAACACAATTTCGCTCCTCCCTCTGCAATAGGAAATAATTTGATTTTTTGGCGTAAAACCGTGATTTTTCACACGAAATACCCCAAAATTTTTCGCGCCTCCCTCCGCAATTGGAAGAAATATGATTTTTTGGAGTAAAATCGTGATTTTTCACACGAAATACCTCAAAAATTTTCGCGCCTCCCTCCGCTCGGCGCAATTTTTTTAAGTGCGCCCCCCTACGTGAAATCCTGGATCCGCCCCTGAGTACTGCGGCTCTCTCATGGTGTATTGAAGTTCCTACATAGTGTGTTTCATTAAAATTATATGTCTCACTGGGACATAGGTTATCTTATCAGATTTTGACTATTCTGTTTATGCCCTTTGATTTCACTGCTTCTAAAGACTTTTAAAGTTATTTGGGATTCCAATCTTTTGTTAACGACCGTACGTGATGAAGGGTATTCCAGAAACGGGTCGTGCGCACTAAATTAGATATCTACGTTTTCATTGCAATATTTATATCAAACCTTTGATAGTGGACTAATGTTCCATGTGTACATGTTGCTTGCATCATTTGCTTTGGCATTCTAGTGGTTTATTATTATATACACTCGGCCATAAGTTAGGGACCACCAAATGTGCAATGGAAAATATTTTATACATTGCGTTTTTTCTTGTTAAAATATATATGTCTTTTACATAACCATATATTCTTTCATGCATGGTACCTGTAATTTGCTATCGATCGATTAATTAAAGAACGACGCAACAGATTTCTTTATATGTTTACCTGTACCTTTGGAAAATTCAAGTTTGGCGGGGGTTTCTAATCAGTATCTGCACGTGCAGTGCAGGTAAAAATTTAAACTTTTTAAACTTAATTGCAACATGGCACGTCGAAAACTGTTAGATGTCAAGCGGTGGTATGTCTTACAGACAGACTGCTTAACGGTTCAATGTAAGCTACTAGGTCATTGTTCGATTGAAAAGCGCGTGAACCCAAAGGACAGGAAGGCCTCTAAAAACGACACCAAGAGAAGATAGACTCCTTAAAAGGCACGCCAGACAACAGTCATTCAGCACTGCAAACACGCTGCGAAGCCGATGGATTGTCAACCGGCGCATTAGCAGAGAGACCGTCAAAAGACGTCTTAACAACGCAAGGTTTCGTGATAGGAGACCGATAAAACGTTCACTACTGACAAAGCGCAACAAAACTGCCAGGTTTCAATGGGCACGTGACCATATGGGATGGAATATCAGGTCGTGGCAGAGAGTGCACTGGTCGGATGAAAGTCAATTTTTGTTGAATGCGGTTGATGGCGACGTCCACGTATGGAGATCTAGAAACTCAGCATTTCAACAGGAACATATTGTAGGTACAATTGCGCTAGGTGAATGTAGTATTACTGTTTGAGGGTGCTTTTCTCTAAACTGTAAGCTTGACTTGTACGTCCTTGATGCAACTTTAACAGGACAAATGTATCGTGATCAGAGCCTGCGCCCATTAGTTGTACCTCATTGTGATGGTCATCCACTAGCGAGTCGAGCAATTCTAATGGATGACAATGCTAGACCACATAGGGCCCGTATAGTGCAAGACTATGTGCAACAGGAGGCAATAGAGCTACTACCTTGGCCACCCATGTCGCGGAATATGAATCCGATAGAACATTCATTGGATTATCTAGGACGAAACGTGAACGCACGTACCTCAAAGTGTCAAAACATTCAGGAATTAGGGACTGTTTAGGTTCAGGAATGGCAACAGTACCCTCAACACAAAGTGAGAAGCTTGATTCACGGAATGAGGAGACGTACTCAGGAACTGTACATGATGCGAAGTGGTTATACTCGTCATTGATAGTATCATGAGTAATAAATGTTGAAAATTGATTAGTTGTCATTTTCCAACCAGATTAAACATGTTTTGGTTGTGCAAGTCCAAACTGAAACTTTTGTCACTTAATTTGTTGTTCAATTTTGTATACTCGCTTCAGCAAGCTATAGTACTTCCGGTTTCTTATTTATTTTTGAAAAAATACCTGATCCATTTTGGTGGTCTGGGTTATATTGTGTTCATCCATAAAGGTTTTTGTTTTTGTTTTTCGCAACTGCAGGTTTGTTCACACATTTGAGAAAAATATTTTAGCTACAGTGAAAAACTCGTGGTCCCTAGCTTATGGCAAAGTGTATATATATTCATGCGTTAAATTGAGTTCTTAGATAATGTCATATATCAAACCTAAGGTCTATCTCCTTCAGGCCCATTTTTACTATCATTTTTTGGCCCTTTGGTTTCCTTGCTCTCAAAGATTTTTATATTATATGACCATACATCTCTTTTATAATTAATCCATATGTATAATACAATGGGCTTTAATTAATGTAACGTCGCAATTACGGAAATGCTCCCGTCAGCGCTGGGTTCTGAAATAATTCCCAGAACTCAATCCACATAACGTCCCAGTCCATATAGGGTATACCCTGTCGATACTGGTTGTCAGGTGATGATACGGAAATCCGGACATTGGACAATAATGGCTTTCGTAATTGGAGGCTAATATAATTAAGATTATTTGAGTTCGGGTACATATACATGCTATGTTGAATTGAAGTCGAATTCCGGGACCGTCGTAGTCGTGATCTTATGATAGTTAGATTTACAACTACCTATGCAATCAGCTCATATCACCACTAATGATGTGAGTTCGAATCCTGCTCTAGGCGAGCTGTACTTGATACAACATTATGTGATACAGTTTGTCAGTTACTTGCGGCATGTCGGTGGATTTCTCCAGGTACTCCGGTATCCTCCACCAATAAAACTGACCGCCACGATATAAGTGAAATACTGTTGAAAGTGGCGACAAACACCACAAGCCTAACCCCTGAATCTAAACACCTATATTTTAATGACAAATATTTGCACATCTCAGTTCCCTCTCGATGACTACTAATTTCTTTGAATGTATATGATCAATTGATATTAAACAAAGATTTAGAAATACGAGAGGGGTAATCAGAAGTCGAAATCGACAGATAGACAATACAATGACCAAAACGAAATGAATAAGTAGACAAAACTGATCAATAAAGATTGAGCAACATCAACCCCGGTGGTCTGGAAGGGTAGGCCGTTCCTGCTCCACTAATAATAATCATTAGAAGTAGTACCTTGGACGTTTATTACAATCATTCACTGACGTTCCTTTTGTACTGTCCATGTTTATGTTAATTTGATTTGAAATTGAAAATAATATAGATATTAAAAAATCCCGCGACATTTGCATGACATTTGCATGATATTTGCATGACATTTGCATGAATGTTTCAAATGAGACCCGAAATAGATTTCCATCGGGTTTGGACCGTTTCAAACATGAACGTTTTGTGTTGTTGTTGGTGGTGATCTCGTCGTCCATTACTTTATTTTATCAGCCTGAAAAGACAGTGTTCGCTATATTATTGTTTGACCACTATATTGCCCGATAACAATACCATACAACTTATTTGTCAATTACTTCAAGAGTTTAGAAATATGTTTGTCCTGTGCAATTATAATACAACCATTCATTAATGGAATAGTTATTGTTGTGGAGATCGTGTTGACCAATCTTTAGATTTCTGTGTAGTGTTTTGTAGACCATGTTTGTCTTTTTGTCTTTTTTTTATTGGTAATTCTTACTGTAATTCTTAAATAATAATAGTTATTATCATATCAATGTGATGTATTCTGTTTAACACTTGAAATGACATCAAAGGCCGAATGCGCTTATATAACCTACATAGAACTAGTATAACCCTACTACTTTCTAGTGATATACCAAGCTAGGATGGTGTGTGAGCCTGTATTTGTGTGCTATGAGTATCAATCGTGCCTCTATTTACAATTTTCTATTGTTCAGATAGAGCGGTATTTTTTTCTTTTGTTTTTAGCATAATTCATACGCTCATTGATATTTATTTAAAAAGAAACTTTCCAGATAATTCTAGTAAGTCTGACGGGTACTACCTCGTAACAATGACATCATCAACATAGGGTTTTCACTCATTGCTTCACTGCCACTTGCCATAAGTAGAGGAAATAACATACTCATTGAATTACCTCTCTTTGATTGTCGATTTGACTGCATCATATGATACATTAATGCAGGATTTTGCATCAATGGAGACTCCTCTCCGCCGGCTAATGCCATCAGATGTAGCAAATTTGGTCCATTTTGATTTTGATTGGACTGTGACATTATTCTTTGCAATAATAGAGGATTCATGTTTTCTCCTCCTCCTGAAAGAGCTAATAATGGAAGGATATCTGTGGATGGTCGAATGCGTGAAGTACCAGTTGGAGATCGTATTCCTGAACTTTGGTGATTAGGCCTAGACAAAAGGGTATGGAGTAAAAGTGGGTTCATGTTTTCACCACCTCCCGAAACAGCCAATAATCGCAATAATTCAGATGATGACCCCTGTCCTTGAGGACTTTGTGTTAAGTGATACAGCATAAGAGGATTCATTCCCTCTAATCCTCCTGTTAATGCAAGGGTTTGCAAAAGGTTATGTGAATCTTTGTTATTTCCCATTAAGTGTGACAACAATAAAGGATTTTGCATGAGTCCTTCTCCTCCACTAGCAAGGGCTAATATTGTTAACATGTTAGATTGGGACCCACCCCCTTGTCTCAACAACTGGGACATCAAGAGTGGGTTTTGTGATAATCCTTCCATTCCTCCTGCAAGGGCCAACATATATAGTAAGTTATCTGGTTTTTGTCTATTCATATCAGGTTTATTATAGAAAACTTTATTTCTATTAAGCAGCCCTTTAGGGACATGAGGGACTGTACGTGGAACAGAAGGATTAAGCAGCCCTTTAGGGACATGAGGAACTGCACGTGGAACAGAAGGATTAAGCAGCCCTTTAGGGACAGGAGGAATTCCACGTGAAAAAGAAAAATTGTCAAGAGATCGCGCAGTGCTATCCATATTTCTTTGAAATGGCGACTTGTATCCTATCTTTTCCATGACGTAATCCTGAATATTATTTAGGTTGGATCTTTTTTCAAGATTTTTCATGCTGTTTATGGAAAACTGTTTAGCCATAGCAATGCCGTTTGATGTACGATCGACAGCAACATCCCCGGTAATTTGTTTTATTAATGCATTTTCTCTTGATGGAACAGGATAACCTATATTTATTTTCGAGTGGATATTACTTGGCCAAGATGCGGAATATAATTTATCCTTTTGCACCTCAGGTGAAATATTATTGTTTGAGGCGGATCCTGTATTTGTGAACAAGTCATAATATTTCCAGAATAAAGGATCAGAAAATGGATCTGGTTGTGGTATCGTAATTTTTCCTGCAAAGAAACATATAAAAAATCAATAAATTACAGCGTTCATTGCTACTCTCTCAGCTATACCTGAGTGTTAACATTTTACTCACATTTAGAAACCACGTGCATGTCCGCATCATTTCCCTAAAAGGTGATGTTTGGGTCCATAAAAACAGTTAAACCCCGCCACGTTTTTTTCTGAAGTGACTGGACCAAGCCAGGATAGTGAGCGGTCATATATATGTGTGTTAGAGGTATCGATCTTGCTCTGTTCTTACGATTTTGAAACTCTTCCAACAATGTGGTATATCTTGTTTTTCATTGCATCACTTCTTATTTACATAAGGTACGCGGACACTTGTTTATGTTTACTTACCTGTTTCTTAGTTGTAGGATTAGTTAACAAGATTTTATTACAATAAAACAAGTTAATACAT
The DNA here is from genome assembly GCA_963383655.1 of Bathymodiolus septemdierum. Classification (NCBI taxonomy): domain Eukaryota; kingdom Metazoa; phylum Mollusca; class Bivalvia; order Mytilida; family Modiolidae; genus Bathymodiolus; species Bathymodiolus septemdierum. Next base: position 63,901,670 of record OY726517.1, read on the forward strand.
TTTAAATAAAAAACCGCAGAGAAGCAACAAATCAAAGTTAAAGGATATTAATGTGCTTGAAGATACCAAAGAGGTAATCAAAATCCGTAAATCGAAGAACAGACAACACAATGGCCAAAAGAAAAGGGCACCTATAAAGTGCGAAACGAAATAGAAACGAAACGAAACGAAACGAAACGAAATCAACGAAAACGAAACGAAAAGAAACGAAACGAAATCAACAAAAACGAAACGAAACGAAACGAAATCAACGAAATGAAAACGAAATAAAACGAAACCAACGAAAGCAAAACGAAATCAACGAAAACAAAGCGAAATTAGAAAAAGGAAAAAAAAATAATAGGGGCCTAAAAGAAATCAAACCTATTTTCACAATTACGATGCTAGACTACTTCCCACACATGTCTGTCTTTCATCAGGAGAGGACAGGATTTGATCACCATTGAACAATAATACTATGCATTTATTCAGCGGGAGTCTGTCCTTTTCACTTAGTGGCTTCTTTTAAATTTGGGAACCATAAGAGCAACGTCAAGTCTGTTGAAAGGAGAGCAATTAAAATAACAGAAGTGCAGTAGTTAAAGTTCACTAATAAATACCCCCGTCCGAGCAAAATTTAAAGAAAAAGTGTGACGACTGGACGGACAAACGAACGAACGGACAGCAGAAGTCCTATATAGCTCAATCTTTTTTTGGCGGAAGTATACAAATTCTATCAAAAATTAACATTAGAAATTTAAAAAAAAACCTACATATCTTGTAAAAGTACCTTTTTTTCCTTTGATCCCTTTTCATTTAAAAAAAAAAAACAATTTTTTTTTTAGTTCTTCAAAATAGAACAATAGGATTTGAAATAAAAAGTTTATAGCGTTGGGTCTTTTTGACCCCTGTATATCTCGGAAAGAACAACGGTAAGACATTACGCCAGATCTGTTGGCACACTACCGAATAAAGATAATAACAATGGTACCGTACTCCAAGGCGCATTTAAAACGTGTTCGGGAAAATCCAGTAGTCAAATAGTGCCCAGAATCTGAAACTCGAATAGGCAAATTTATGTAGAATACATTTGAACTTCTGAAAGTTTGTCGGCAAGCAAACCCGGCTTGGATTGAGTTGCGGGTAATGTACGTGAAGAGTACTGTAACGGACAGACATGCAAGATGGGCTATAATTAATCAAAATTATTGTATGTAAAAAATCGAATTATCTTTTTTATTTTCTTTCTTTATTTCGTTTTGTCTTTTATTTTTTTCCTTCCATTTTCTTCACATCAGTCTATTTCGTTTTGCTTTCGTTGGTTTCGTTTCATTTCGTTTCCATTTCGTTGATTTCGTTTCGTTTCGTTTCGTTTTGTTTCGTTTTCGTTGATTTCGTTTCGTTTCGTTTCGCTTCGTTTCTATTTCGTTTCGCACTTTATAGGTACCCAAAAGAAAAAGGATAAAAATACAAACAACGATCTACAAAACAAACAAATAAAATTAAATATCGAGCAACACGAACCCCACCACAAACCGGGGATGAATTCAGATGCTCTCGAAGGGTAATCAGTTCCTGCTCCACTAGTGGCATCCGTCCTGGTAATCTAGTTACAAACCCGGCGACAAGTCATGAATGAGTAATAATACGTTTTCAGTGAATATTTTAATTCAATAATCAACAAATGAACAAATCCCATTTAAATTGTGTCAGAGATCAGGTTTATTAATTTAAGTTCCTACACATCCAGCTTACTTTAATCCCCGATAGATCCAATCTGATCGATCGCAATGGCGTCCATTTTTATTTACTGGCAGACGATGAATTAGCCAGTTATTAGTACGATGTGTGTTATGCGCCAAATTCAAACAGTTATTTTTCGCTACGTTAATATTCACTAACAGTTGTTAGCACTACGTGCAGTATACCGCGGGAAAAAATTAGGCGTAAAGGTCATTTTATTGGTGGAGGAAAGTCACTGACAAAATTTATCACATAATCTTGCATACCTCGCCTGAGCGGGATTCGAACCCACAACGTTAATTGTGATAGGCACTGATTGATAGCTAGTTATAAATCCACCTCCCATACGATTTTGTTTTGCTTGACATCGACAACAACAATAGTAAAATAACACAGGTATTTATTACTCAGCTACTATAGTTAATTATAATCATATATTTTATGAACGATTCATTGGTTAAATTGATGTCGTATTAGGGGTAGTTAAATAAATTTTTAAATAATACGAGTTCTTATTGAGCTGGGGAAATACCTCTTTTTATATAATACTTATTCATTAGTACCGTGGCAATGCCTTTTTGTCCCACCCCCCTTTGCTAGTAACTAATGTAAATAAAAGAATTATCCCTTTGTTCAAAGGAAGTCGAATAATTGTTCTGGTATTTATCGCTGTTGTAGTAGCATGTAAGGACATTGTATTCTAAATGCATTTAAAATACTGCAAAAATACAGATGTATATCGATAAATCAATAATTTACTTCAACAATGGAAAACAATTTTGAGGGAAAATTAAATTAAGGACTATTTTATTCAAGGGTGAGATAATAATACGGTGGTTTCGAATCATTTCCATTCCGTCAACATTTTGTTATTTTCGTCCGCCAGATCACGTGATTTCGATGGACTAATCGGCATTGAACTTCCGGTGTCAATGTACACAACAAAAATTCCAATCGATTTGTGCCGTTTTAGCGTTCGATCCTCAACTTAAAAAAATCTTATCATTTTCTGTAAAAGACAGATGTCAATTAAATTATTTTATTTGTATCAACGACTTCAATGCAGAGACAATTACTTCTTTAAAATTAGATTTGTTTTCTTTCTTTATTTGCTGCTGTCAGTATCATGAAACGAAAACGATCTGCCTTTACATATTTCTGATATCAGACATATACTGGGGTACCGAAGACCAGTATTTATTCAGCGGTTTCCTTGGCGTCTCCATATTACAATTACTTATAATCTACGCATCTATGAATATGATATGCTGACGTTGTCACAGTAATAGCGTAAACACCGGAAGTCACCTGTCGATTTGTTCAGACGTCAAGACACGAAAAAGACGGAACGTGGTCGGAATTGACATGATTCGAAACAACCGTATTGATGATTGCTCATGTGTAACAATGTAAATGTTGCGTTTTGTTTATATATAATATTCTATTATTGTGTAGATATGTATGTTGCAATGATTGATGTTCTGCAGAGGTCTAAATTAAAAAAATATATAAATAAAACTAGCTACATACACTGACGCACTATTCCTATAAACATGTATTTTATTTAGTATACACTTTGTTAGTTTAAGCTAGATTATTGTTGTTTATAATCACGTCCGGCATTTTCGCAGCTACATCTTGACAAACAGGCTTACAAGGCTTAGAGATGGAAAGTCTGAAGCTATAACTGACTAACAGAAGAAACCACCGGCAATGGATTGAAACTGGTAACATTTCAGGTAAGGCTTCATAGATTTACATATACTTTCTTTAAATGTCAACAAGGAGCGCAGATTTAATCATCTGTTGTCACATTTGAGGTGCATGACAGGATCTTAATACTTTAGAAGATGAATGACCATTCCTAGTTAACAAGCTGTAATTATTAACAGCTTGTTACATAGGAATGGTCATTCATGGTCATAACTATTTCCATCCTTGACCGTATTTCGCATTTCATTTTCATTGACAGAGATCTTGTCAATTGGGCCACCCACGGGTCTCCAATGAACTACATTTTGCATATCTTTAGGAGTGGTAGTTCAATACCCAATTGAAAGATAAGTATTCCCAACATAGGCATTACTTTGCATTTTACCTGCCGCAGTTAAAGTACCTGTTCATATTTCAATACCCTCACCACTTTTGCTGTAGGTGTTGATGAGTAACAGCGTATCAAGAGTGGTCGTTCCTGACCTAATTGAAAGGTAAAATGCCCTAAAATATACATTGTTTTGTAATTTACCTGTAGCAGTTAAAGTACCTGTTCATATTTCAATCCCCGGAACACATTTGCAGTAGGTGTTGATGGATGAAAGCGTGTTAAGAATGGTCGTTCCTGACCTAATTGAAAGGTAAATTCCCCTAAAATATACATTGTTTTGTATTTCACCTGTAGCAGTTAAGTATCTGTCCTCATGCCCACGCCAGGTCACCTCTTATCTAGTATATAATTTATTCTTGGTAAGAAAAGATTGAAGATACCAAAAGGGGTAATAAGAAGCCGTAAATCGAAGAATAGACAATTTAATGGTAAACAAGACAATATTTTTAAAAATATCTCACATAAGCGAAAGGTTTCACAACAAAAAACCTTCAAATACCGTGGTGAATTCGGGCGCTCCAGAAGGGAAGCAGTTTCTGCTCCACTGAAGAAACAACATAAACGTGATCTGATCTGGAAATCGTGTGGAACACCAGTACGTAAATAATGGTAAATAACACGAATAAAACATAAACCCCTGCAAATCCAATGGGAGCAAGACGAACGGAACATGGTTTTTACATAGTGGACCATAGCTGACGGACCATAGCTGAAATACTGCTTATTTAGAGTTAAAAAAACAAGCTCAATTACCGCTGATAAACTAAGCAACTGCAATATTTAGCAGTGTAGCAAGCAACGTGAACACCAATCTGAATGAAACTATAAACATTGTCTTTGATACCCGTGGAAATTATACAGAAGTGACGCTAAACAACAACGAATCAATCTAACGTTATTCGTTTTTTATAGCATACACATAGTTTTTTTTCTAAAAACATCATAATTTGAGTAAAACAATCAGAATCCTAGTTCATCTAATGATTTGGATAATATTCTCGAAATTTTCGTTACTGTTAAAGAACTCAGTGAATCGCAAACTCGTAGATTTAGAACTATTAATCTATAGCGAAATTATGTTATTGAAACTTTATTGGATACGTAAATTTCTAGACTGTTCTACCCAGGAACGTGGGTTTATGATTGATGTTGTCTGGTGTTTTAGGCCACTTTCAATAATTTATCAGTTATATCGTGGCGGTCAATTTTATTGGTGAAGGAAATTGCTAAATATGCGTTAGATACATGTATGTAATGTGCATAATAATTGGAAATTTTAAGAATTTCTGTGTTTTACTACAATATTTTTGGAAAATACAAAGTTGCAGGCAGAACTAATTGGTCATGTCTACAAGGGAGTACTCTTGTCTGACATATTTAACGCTCATGGCAGAACTAATTTAATATTTATAAACGGGAATGTACTCCTGCCTAACCAATTTCTTATTCAGATTTCCGACCATCGTTGGTACCACACTGCTGATCACGCCTCGATTATTCTCCACTCATCACACGTGGTGGTGAAATCAGTGAAAACACTTTGATAAGTCCCGACTACTGTCTTTATAAACAATCAAATCACAAGTTTTAAATGTATCTAAAACACCACAACGTCGGAATAATTATATAATCCAATAGAAAAATCGATACAATTTAAACATAACGACATCATGTAATCCATAACGTTTTTATATCTATATCTGATTAATTGATCCTCAAGTCTTATTTCTTTTGTGGGGGTAACAACTAGGACCATTGTCGAAGGTAGTATTTTATGGGCATAAAACGTGAATGCTTATTATTTTGATCCGATATCACAGTGAATGGGTTATTGATGTATATATTAACCTCTATACTAATACGCGCATCTGAAACATTCAACAAATCAAACAAGGAATTGAAGAGGCATCGAGTGTCGAAGGTGAGAAAACAAACATGTATTGCTAAGTAATGAATCTTATAAAGTTCAACCAAAATGTCAAAGCTTAAAACCTAAATTCTCAAATAAAAACTGTACTGTTTGATGGCAAAACCCACTCAATTGTCAATGTGGTGTTCATATAACTGTTAATCATAGCAAGGAAGATGATCATCAAACTTAATACAATAAATGTGTGCAGTTACCAAAGGGGTAATGAGAGGCTGAATCGTAGAAGAACAGACAACACAATGATCAAAAGACAAAAGACAAACAATGGTCTACAAAACACTACTCAGAAAAGTCAATATTGATCAACATGAGCCATACAAATTACATGAGATGTTCCGGAAGATTGATCAACATGAGCCATACAAATTACATGAGGTGTTCCGGAAGATTGATCAACATGAGCCATACAAATTACATGAGGTGTTCCGGAAGATTGATCAACATGAGCCATACAAATTACATGAGGTGTTCCAGAAGATTGATCAACATGAGCCATACAAATTACATGAGGTGTTCCAGAAGATTGATCAGCATGAGCCATACAAATTACATGAGGTGTTCCAGAAGACTGGTCAGCATGAGCCATACAAATTGCATAACGTGTTCCAGAAGATTGATCAACATGAGCCATACAAATTACATGAGGGGTTCCGGAAGATTGATCAACATGAGCCATACAAATTACATGAGATGTTCCGGAAGATTGATCAACATGAGCCATACAAATTACATGAGGGGTTCCGGAAGATTGATCAACATGAGCCATACAAATTACATGAGGTGTTCCGGAAGATTGATCAACATGAGCCATACAAATTACATGAGGTGTTACTGTTAAAGAACTCAGTGAATCGCAAACTCGTAGATTTAGAACTATTAATCTATAGCGAAATTATGTTATTGAAACTTTATTGGATACGTAAATTTCTAGACTGTTCTACCCAGGAACGTGGGTTTATGATTGATGTTGTCTGGTGTTTTAGGCCACTTTCAATAATTTATCAGTTATATCGTGGCGGTCAATTTTATTGGTGAAGGAAATTGCTAAATATGCGTTAGATACATGTATGTAATGTGCATAATAATTGGAAATTTTAAGAATTTCTGTGTTTTACTACAATATTTTTGGAAAATACAAAGTGCAGGCAGAACTAATTGGTCATGTCTACAAGGGAGTACTCTTGTCTGACATATTTAACGCTCATGGCAGAACTAATTTAATATTTATAAACGGGAATGTACTCCTGCCTAACCAATTTCTTATTCAGATTTCCGACCATCGTTGGTACCACACTGCTGATCACGCCTCGATTATTCTCCACTCATCACACGTGGTGGTGAAATCAGTGAAAACACTTTGATAAGTCCCGACTACTGTCTTTATAACCAATCAAATCACAAGTTTTAAATGTATCTAAAACACCACAACGTCGGAATAATTATATAATCCAATAGAAAAATCGATACAATTTAAACATAACGACATCATGTAATCCATAACGTTTTTATATCTATATCTGATTAATTGATCCTCAAGTCTTATTTCTTTTGTGGGGGTAACAACTAGGACCATTGTCGAAGGTAGTATTTTATGGGCATAAAACGTGAATGCTTATTATTTTGATCCGATATCACAGTGAATGGGTTATTGATGTATATATTAACCTCTATACTAATACGCGCATCTGAAACATTCAACAAATCAAACAAGGAATTGAAGAGGCATCGAGTGTCGAAGGTGAGAAAACAAACATGTATTGCTAAGTAATGAATCTTATAAAGTTCAACCAAAATGTCAAAGCTTAAAACCTAAATTCTCAAATAAAAACTGTACTGTTTGATGGCAAAACCCACTGAATTGTCAATGTGGTGTTCATATAACTGTTAATCATAGCAAGGAAGATGATCATCAAACTTAATACAATAAATGTGTGCAGTTACCAAAGGGGTAATGAGAGGCTGAATCGTAGAAGAACAGACAACACAATGATCAAAAGACAAAAGACAAACAATGGTCTACAAAACACTACTCAGAAAAGTCAATATTGATCAACATGAGCCATACAAATTACATGAAATGTTCCGGAAGATTGATCAACATGAGCCATACAAATTACATGAGGTGTTCCGGAAGATTGATCAACATGAGCCATACAAATTACATGAGGTGTTCCGGAAGATTGATCAACATGAGCCATACAAATTACATGAGGTGTTCCAGAAGATTGATCAACATGAGCCATACAAATTACATGAGGTGTTCCAGAAGATTGATCAGCATGAGCCATACAAATTACATGAGGTGTTCCAGAAGACTGGTCAGCATGAGCCATACAAATTGCATAAGGTGTTCCAGAAGATTGATCAACATGAGCAATGCAAATTACATGAGGTGTTCCGGAAGATTGATCAACATGAGCCATACAAATTACATGAGGTGTTCCGGAAGATTGATCAACATGAGCCATACAAATTACATGAGGGGTTCCGGAAGATTGATCAACATGAGCCATACAAATTACATGAGATGTTCCGGAAGATTGATCAACATGAGCCATACAAATTACATGAGGGGTTCCGGAAGATTGATCAACATGAGCCATACAAATTACATGAGGTGTTCCGGAAGATTGATCAACATGAGCCATACAAATTACATGAGGTGTTCCGGAAGATTGATCAACATGAGCCATACAAACTACATGAGGTGTTCCGGAAGATTGATCAACATGAGCCATACAAATTACATGAGGTGTTCCGGAAGATTGATCAACATGAGCCATACAAATTACATGAGATGTTCCGGAAGATTGATCAACATGAGCCATACAAATTACATGAGGGGTTCCGGAAGATTGATCAACATGAGCCATACAAATTACATGAGGTGTTCCGGAAGATTGATCAACATGAGCCATACAAATTACATGAGGTGTTCCGGAAGATTGATCAACATGAGCCATACAAACTACATGAGGTGTTCCGGAAGATTGATCAACATGAGCCATACAAATTACATGAGGTGTTCCGGAAGATTGATCAACATGAGCCATACAAATTACATGAGGTGTTCCAGAAGATTTATACAATGTTTAATTATATAGACTGCCAAGTTATTTATACAATGTTTAATTATATAGACTGCCAAGTTATTTATACAATGTTTAATTACACAGACTGCCAAGTTATGTATACAATGTTTAATTATATAGACTGCCAAGTTATTTATACAATGTTTAATTATATAGACTGCCAAGTTATTTATACAATGTTTAATTATATAGACTGCCAAGTTATTTATACAATGTTTAATTATATAGACTGCCAAGTTATTTATACAATGTTTAATTATATAGACTGCCAAGTTATTTATACAATGTTTAATTATATAGACTGCCAAGTTATTTATACAATGTTTAATTATATAGACTGCCAAGTTATTTATATAATGTTTAATTATATAGACTGCCAAGTTATTTATGCAATGTTTAATTATATAGACTGCCAAGTTATTTATACAATGTTTAATTATATAGACTGCCAAGTTATTTATACAATGTTTAATTATATAGACTGCCAAGTTATTTATACAATGTTTAATTATATAGACTGCCAAGTTATTTATACAATGTTTAATTATATAGACTGCCAAGTTATTTATACAATGTTTAATTATATAGACTGCCAAGTTATTTATACAATGTTTAATTATATAGACTGCCAAGTTATTTATACAATGCTTAATTATATAGACTGCCAAGTTATTTATACAATGTTTAATTATATAGACTGCCAAGTTATTTATACAATGTTTAATTATATAGACTGCCAAGTTATTTTCTTATTTTCAATTAGATCGACATTGGAAATAAATTATTTCAGTCTGAAGTTTACTTTGTGGGCCACTTATTTACCAATGTCTTGATTGGGGATTGTATTTCATGAGATACGATTTAATGTATTAAGTTTCGAATGACACATTCGTGCAAGTTTCATAATGGTAAACCAAACTTCTATAAAGTACACTTCTGGAAAAAGAAGAGATAACAATTTGTTATCCTTTTGATTAAAAACGTAGATTGACGTGAACACGACACGCTTCTGGAATAACCTTCATCAGGTACGCTCAAACTCAAAAGATTAAAAAGCCAGGTCGCTAAGAAGTCTTTGGTGGCAAGAAAACAAATTAGGCCTCAAGAGGAGAGCCAAAATCGGCTAAGGTCGACTATGTGTATGAATTATGTATAATAAAACACACACACACTGAACAAAAAAATAAAATGTTTTAAAATATGAAAACTATTTTCGTATTTGGCTCTCAATTTCAGATAGAAATCACTGACTGCATTCCATCTAAACGTGTAATGTCTATGATTTGGGAGATTTTTTTTTGTCCAGATACTTTTTAAAAGGAATACATTAAAAACATAAATTAACACTAATTATCGAGTATCGAGTTTTATTTTCATGAAAACACATCTATAACATAAATTCCTGTCCTATTTTTTTTACTATTCGGTCAAAACACCGAATTTATTATGCAATAGTAACTAGAATAAAATATGTTTACTATTGTGTGGATTTAATGTGTTGTTTATTTTCTTTTTTGTTTGTTAGCTTTTTGATCCCCCCTTTTTTGAATATTGACTTACATGTAATTTGTTTTCTTGTGTATATTGACTTTGTTTGTATCCTTGCATTTGATCTTCATTATGCTGTATATTGTTATCCTTTTGTTATATGTAAATTGTACACATTCAATAATTATTAACATTTCTGTAAGTTTATCTTCACCTACTTTTTGTATTCATTTTGTTCTAATTTCATGCATTCTATCGCAAAAATATCACAATTTTACTTTACCCTTTTTTTTTTTATTTTAAGAATATATTTTTTTTATCTTTTTTTTTTTACTATAATTATATAAGATCAAATGTTAAGGAATTGATATCTCCAGAGACTAAACTTTATCATCTTTGTGACTTTCGCACAAAAATAGATTACTTTACCTGAATGTTTTTGAACCTAACATTCATCTTCTCTATCTTAAAAATGTTTTTGAACCTAACATTCATCTTCTCTATCTTAATAATGTTTTTGGACCTAAAATTCATCTTCTCTTTCTTAATAATGTGTTTCACAAAGGAAACTGAAATTGTATATATTGTTCATATTCTTGTATTTACTTCTCATTGTTCTTTTCATATTGCTGACATATCCCTATTTAAATCCTATCGACAGAATCCTTCAAAGTATAAAATACATATAGATAATGGGTAATGATATCGGTATGTACAGACTGTTGATAGGTATGTGTTATATTAGAGCTTATTCCTCCTTAGTTAAAAAAACATGAGGATCTTCTTTAGTTTTGGTATTTTGAATTTTATGAAGGTAATGCTTTTTTTTACAGAATTTCATTCGTGTGTTTGCACAAACCTGTCACTTTCCCTTTTCGACAAATATCCAATTCACCTTAATTCTTTTGCTATTATTGATTCTTGATAATGATATCCATCAAAATCCGGGACTTCAGGAATACAAATTTTCTGTTTTTCATTTAAATGCACGTAGTGTGCTAAATAAATTGTCATATTTAGAAGACATAGCTTCTGAGTTGTCTATAATTTGTGTAACAGAGAGCCATTTGGATGGAAATATATTGGATAATGATATTACTATTGATGGTTTTTCCGAAAAATATTTAGAAAATATAGGAACAGTTTTGGGGGTGGCGTTCTCCTGCATACTTCTCAAGGTATTTGTGTGAAAGAAAAACACGATTTAAATTGTGATGGTGTTGAAATATTGTGGATTGAAGTACTTATTCCAAATTTTAAACTACTTGTATGTGTTGTTTATCGACCGCCAGGAACTACAGCATCATTGTAGGATAATTTTTATTACTCCCTTGAACAAGCATTAAATTTTACTGAAAAACATAATTATTACTGGTGATCTTAATGTTGATTTACTTACTCAAACTAATCATAAGTTGAACGAAATCCTGACACTGTATGATTTAACTAATGTTATAAATGAGCCAACAAGGATGGGTGCACTATTGGATCCAGTTTAGTTTCAAATATAGATATAGTTGTTGATTCTGAAGTAATAGCTGTTGATAGAAGTATAAGTGATCACAATGCAACAATGATTAATATCAAAATCCCATACTCAATCAAAAAAACATATATGCGTAAAGTCTGGCAATACAAACACGCAGATCGTTTAAAACTTAATAATAAAATATCAGAATTTCAATGGGAACCGTATCTCAAAGAATGCACTGATATTGATATCATGTCATCAAGCTTTACACAGAAATACCTTGAGATAATCTCGAGAAATATCCCCTCAAAAATTATTCAAGTAAGACCTTCTGATAAGCCATGGTTCAATTCCGATATCAAAAGGGAAATCCGTATTCGAGACCGATTGAAACAAAAATGCAAGAACAATAAAATCATCGACTGCTATACATAAATACAAATCTCATCATAACAAGGTAAATAATATGATCAAGTATGCCCGTGAACAATTCTGTTTAAGTGCAAATGAATTGATAGATTCACTCCAAAGAAATGATTAGAAATCCTGTTGTCACTGATTCGAAAATTAATGAAAGAAACGTCCCAAAATTATTCTATTCCGCCTTAGTATGATAATGATTCAAATGAATTGACAAGATTAAGGCAAATCTGTTGAATAAATATTTTGTTCTATTTCATTTGTTGATGATCATGTTCTCCCAGATATACCACCAATAACTGATGCATTATTATCTAATATAAATATTACTGAACAGGATGTCAAAGATATTTTACAAACATTAAAAATAGGTAAATTAAAGCTTGTGGTGATGACGGCATATAACCCATCAAATGTTAAAGGGTACTTCTGAAACCATTTGTATATACCTTTAACTATTATTTTAATTTTTCGTTGCGGAAAGGTACATTCCCTTCAACATGGAAAATTGCGTGAGTTATGTCAGCGTTTAAAAAAGACGACAAAAGCAGTCCTTCAAATTATAGACCAATATCTTTATTAAGTTGCATAGGGAAAGTGAAGGAACGTACTGTATATGAGTATACATATAAATTCATTTTTGAACATTAACTTCTATATGCCTACCAATCAGGATTCATTAATGGTCATTCTACTGTATACTAATCATTATAAATGTATCATAAAGTATGTCAAAATTTGGACGAACGATTGTAAACTATTTTAATATTTTGTGATATTTCAAAAGCTTTTCACAGAGTTTGGCATGAGGAGCTTATTAAGAAACTAAAATCGTATGGAATATCGGGCGACTTTTTGATCTGGTTTAAAAATCATTTATGCGATAGAAGGCAATTTGTGTTTGTAAATAATGAACTATCAGATTATGGTCTTGTCAAAGCAGGTGTATCTCAAGCATCTGTACTTGGTCCTTCATTGTTTTTATTATATTGACATTACAGATAACCTAGGCAAATCGGCATGACAAGATGGATGGTCGATGTTTATTTTTCGGAGATTAAAATTGTGATATAAAACGGAGTATTTCTGGATACATAGGACACGTGACCATGTATGTACTTTGTTCATGTATTTCGGGTCCTACATCCTCCTAGCTCCCGTTTTCTGAAGTCGAAGAGGATACATTTGTAATATTGTCCATCCTGTAATTCCGACCCGATCTGTTAAGATCCGCTTTACACAATTTGATATCGTTTGAACTGAGGGTCTGTACGAGTATGCCAAGATGTCAAAAAAAGAGAAAGACAAAGATAAAAAGAATGAACTATCCACATCACAGATACTTGGTGAAACTAGAAACGTATTATTTGGAGAGAATACACAACTCATAGCGGTCCTAAATAACTTGGTTACACTATTTAGTAGAATGGACTCGCGTCTATCTAGTATTGAGGAAAACACAGGGAAAAATACAAGAACACAGATGGATGATAAATTGACATCTCTAACATCCAGGGTTATACCTGTAGAAAACGAAATAGCGAGTGTGAAAACCCGGGTTTCAGACCTAGAAACAAGTTCCCAAGGTACCAGCAACTTATTTGATGAAATAAAAGAAACAACTGAAGCTACGAAGAAAGGGTTAGAAAAAATTATAACAAAACATCAACAAACACAGTTTGATAGAACAAAGATGACCGAGGACATGGAAAAGTTAGAAGAAGAAAATAGTAAAATGAAAGAAGTCTTCTAGATGTGCAATGTCGTTCGATGAAGATCAACCTGATTTTTACTGGTCTGTCGGAACAAGAGGGCGAAAATTATGAAAGGTTATTGAGAGATTTCTTGTACTATGAAATGAACATTGACAAAGACATTCAATTCGGAAATATTCACCGTTTCGGAAAAAGACCACAAACTAGAGATGACCCTCATCGACCAATTGTTGCCAGATTCTTACATTATAAGGACTTAGAACTTGTGAAGAACTCTAAAAGACTCTTGAAGGGCACACATTTCGGTGTCAGAGAACAATTTCCGCCGGAGATAGAAGATCGAAGGAAACTCTTATACCCTATTATGAGAGAAGAAAAGAAGAAAAAATCAAAAGTTGTGCTAGTGCGTGATAGACTATATGTCAACAATGAACTTGTAGAAGTGAGAAGAGATGATACTCCTGTGGACCCTCGTCGTTCCACTTCACGACCACAAAAACGTAGTCGAGTGAACTCTACTCCCGAGAGAGAATAGGACAACCAAGGAAGACAAAATCGATATAACTATAATGTAAATAATCAATCATTGAATGTGAATGCAAATAAAAATGTTGTTAAACTTTTAATGATTAATGTATGCGGGTTAGTTAAACGTATTCAATACCCTGAATTTATGGAGTTGATCGAATGTTATGACATACCTTGTTTTGTTGAAACGAAAACAGATGACGCAGATGAAATTAACTTACCGGGTTTTATATTGCATATGAAAAATAGATTTACTTTTAAAAGGGTGAAATCGGGTGGAATTATTTTAGCTTATAAGACAGAACTTAGCAATTTCGTTAATATTGTTGAATCTGAGAGTAAATACATTTTATGGTTTAAATTGAACAAAAGTCTGTTTCATCTGCCTCAAGATGTTTTATTTGGAATTGTATATGTGCCACCAGAAAATTCTAAATATTGTATTGGAGATCCTTTTAATGAAATTGAAAACGAATTATTAGATTTCATTACTAATTTTGAAAACGTTTGTATTATAGGAGATTGGAATGCACGAACATGTGAAGAACATGACTATATTTTAACCAATTTTGATACATTTTCTGACTTTTTAAATGTTGATAATGATGGTGTTCAAATGTTAGAAGAATTAAATGTTGAGATAGTACGAAAGAGCATGGATAACAGAAAGAATAATTTTGGTAATCGATTACTAGAATTGTGTAGATGTAATAATATCTTTATATGTAATGGTAGAATTGGAGATGATAAGGGGATAGGTAAATTCACTAGTAAAAATGCAAGCGTCGTTGATTATGCAATTTGTTCTCTACTATTATTTAAGATTGTTGATAATTTTTCAGTATTGGAGACTAGTAAGTTGTTTTCCGATATTCACGATCCTCTGTCGATGGTATTTAATTGTATTAGAGAAAATACGAGTATCACTATTCAGACCAATGATGCTAAGGTTGAAAAAATTAAGAATTGGGAATCCGAAAAGAAAGGTGAATTTATTAGTAACATTAATATTGAGGACATTAATGAGTTAGCACTATTATTAAATAACCTTTCTGAACAAGATTCAGGTTTAGTAGACAACTCCTCTGTAAACGATGGTGAAAAAAATTGAATCACTTTTGACAAATTCCGCGAAGACGACATTCGGAATTTGTGTACCTGGCAGACATAACAAGAAGGAAACTAATAAAAAACATATACTATGGTTCGACGCAGAATGTAGAGAAGCGAGACAAAAATTTCGATGTTCTAAACGCAAACTTAAGTTTAATCGTATCGCGCCCCAACTTGAACAGACAAAATCTTTAGAGAAAAAATATAAAAAAGTGATGGATCGTTGTATTCGAAAACATAGAAAAAAAATGAGACAAAAAATACTTAACCTAAGATCTACTAATCCAAAAGAATATTGGAAAATTATCAATAGTGGTAGAAAACAAATAAGTCCAAATAAATCCATTAATGTGTTATTTGATTTCTTTAAAACTCTAAATACTGGTGAACCTGAAAATGAGGGCGACCCACCAGTGTTTAATCAAGATACTGATGATTTGAATAATATCATTAATGCGCCAATCACCATAGATGAAATCAAATCTGCTATGAAGAAATTGAAAAATAACAAAGCTTCAGGTGAAGACTTAATTGCAAACGAATACTTAAAACACTCATTTGAAATTATGTCTGACATATATGTTAAATTGTTTAATCTGATTTTTGATAAAGGTTTGATTCCAGAACAGTGGTTATATGGTGATATTATACCTATTTTCAAGAACAAAGGTGACAAGTCTGACCCGAAAAACTATAGACCAATTACAATCGTAAGCTGCTTTGGAAAACTGTTCACTTCTGTTCTAAATAATCGGTTAAATAAATTCTCTGATCAATATCATGTTATATTAGAAAACCAAGGGGGATTCCGAAAAGGGTATTCGACAAATGATAATCTGTTTATTCTTCATATATTGATACATATTATGAAAAAGAAAAAGACAAAGCTATACTGCGCATTTATAGATTTTGCCAAAGCTTTTGATACAGTGTGGAGAAATGGTTTATGGAATAAATTA
The DNA here is from genome assembly GCA_963383655.1 of Bathymodiolus septemdierum. Lineage (NCBI taxonomy): Eukaryota > Metazoa > Mollusca > Bivalvia > Mytilida > Modiolidae > Bathymodiolus > Bathymodiolus septemdierum. The sequence continues at coordinate 63,918,212 of OY726517.1, forward strand.
CTTATAAATCAGATAAATGGGAAGATGTATAATGTTATTTTTAATATGTACCAAAACATCAAGTCTCGCATACAGTATAATAAAGAGACTTCAAACTATTTTGAATGCAATGTTGGAGTTAGACAAGGGAAACATTTATTACCCTTTTTGTTTTCTTTATATTTAAACGACTTGGAACATTTTTTACAGAGCAAAAATTCTTTAGGACTAAATTGTATTACTGATGAAATAGAAAATGAGCTAGATATTTTTATTAAAATGTTAGTAATACTATATGCTGATGATACAGTTTTATTTGCAGACTCTGCAGTTGAGATGCAAATACAGCTTGATAATTTTTCAGAATATTGTAGTTTATGGAAACTAAATGTCAATTCCAGTAAAACAAAGGTTGTTATTTTTGCTGGTGGTCGATTTCCCACAAATAACTTTAATTTTAATTTTGATGGTAATAATTTAGAAATTGTATCAGATATTGTATATCTTGGAGTAAATTTCTCAAGAACTGGGAGTTATTTGAATACTAAAAAGCGTAACATCGATAAAGCCTACAAGGCTATATATGCAGTACTAAAAAAGGGGCGTCTTCATAACTTGTCTATAAAATGTCAGTACGATCTTTTTGATAAGATAGTTAAACCAATTCTATTATATTGTGAAATTTTGGTTTTTTCAAACTTAGATACAATAGAGCGTGTCCATCTTAAATTTTGTAAACTCTTACTCCATCTGAAGAAATCTACTCCAAACTTTATGATTTATGGTGAGCTAGGTGCTTGCCTTATGTCTGTATATATCCAAACACGCATTGTAAATGTTTGGTCAAAGTTGGTGAACTGTGAAAATAGTAAATTGTCAAGTATTATTTATAAATACGCATATTTACAGCATACACAAAATGTTTTGGAAATGCCTTGGATAAAAGCTGTCAAAAATATATTAGATAGTTGTGGTTTTAGTAATATATGGGAAAATCAAGGAAATTTTAATTCAAAGTGGCTTAGTTTAAGCTTAAAACAAAAACTATTTGATCAGTTTCAGCAAAAATGGCGTTCTGACATGAATAATTCATCAAAAGGGTTATGCTATAAAATTTTTAAGGATTGTTTTGAATTCGAAAATTATCTAAATTTACTTGATGACAAAGACAGACAGTTACTTTGTAAATTTAGGACATGCAATCATAGATTACCCATTGAAATTGGTCGGTGGCAAGGCATTGAGAGACAAAATAGGACATGTAACATAATATGTGATAAAAATGAGATTGGTGATGAATTCCATTATGTACTACAGTGCCCATCTCTTCACGACGATAGACGACGTCTATTGGATTCTGCCTATTTGACTAGAGTTAATATTTTAAAATTTGCTAATTTATTCCAATCTAGAAATAAAATTAAGTTAAGACACCTTTGTAAATTTATCAAAATTATTTTTTCAAAAACACGTCCTCCTGGTTAGTTACCTCTCTCTCCTTCTTTGTTGTGTTTTTATTGTGTTACATCCATCATCTTGTCATGTGCATGCAAATATTGATATTGAATGTTTGTATTTATCTCTGTACCATTGTAATGCATTGGTTTATGAGAATAAAGAATCTTGAATCTTGGCGAGACTGTTTGATGACGATACTTCATTGTCATACTCTGGGCAAAATTTTGACTTAATGCAAATTGAGATAAATAATGATTTACAAATATTGGATCAATGGGAAAAACATGGCTTGTAGACTTTAACCCTGTAAAAAACAAAGCTCTTATAATATAAAATAATACTAATATTCCTGAATTAAACATACGATTTAATGACGAATCAGTTGAGCTTTTTGATAATCGTAAACATCTGGGTGTAATATTTGCATCTGATGGAAACTGGACTGTACATATTGAAAACATAGCAACATCAGCATTAAAACAAGAAAATGTTCTTCGTAAATTGAAATTTACCTTATCTAAACAAGCATTGTCAAACATCTATCTTACATTTATCAGACCAGTACTAGAATATGCATGCGAAGTGTGGGATGGGTGCTATGAACGGGACATTGAAAAAATAAGAAAAAATACAATTAGAAGCGGCACGAATTGCAACAGGTCTGACAACATTTCTAGTAAGGATTCATTATATTTTGAGACTGGATGGGAAACTTTAGTCAATCGGCGGAAAAATCGTAAATTAATTATTTTCTATAAAATTCATAATAAATTATGCCCTCCTTATTTATTTAACTGTTAACCTCCAGTGACATCAGATGTAAATAATTGTAACCTTCGAAATAATCAGAATTATGTTCCACCCAGATGCAGACTGAGAACATCAGCATGCTCATTTATTCCATCTACCGTTTCACTTTGCAACAATCTAGACATATCAATAAGAAATTCCCCTACAATATCTTTGTTTACAAATAGAGTGAAAGGTGATACCTATAAACCCCCAGAGTATTATAATGAAGGCCCACGGAAACTAAATATATTACATACTAGACTTAGACACCAATACAGCTCACTCAGTGCCGATCTGTCAAGAATACATGTAATGAATAATTATAAAAGTAATTGCGGTGCTTCGTTTGAAGATGTTAGACATTATTTTCTTGAATGTCCTTGAATGTCCTTTATACCTAAGCGAAAGAAGAACATTTCTTAGTGATTGCAACGATATCAATATCAATATTGAAAATTTACTCTTCGCCAACTCCAAAATGTTTGGAAAAGTTCGAACTTTTATCAATCAATCTAAACGATTTTAGGGCTAAGTCAGCAATTTTTCACTTGTACTTCTTACTATCTTCTTATCAGTGTCAACATTTTAAACGTCTATTGTTTAGTGATTTTTCTTTTTGTCATTAATTCATGTGTATATTTTGTAAGGAGAGGACTTCATATAAGTTGGTATAATTTGCTGTCCATTCCTATTGTTTATGTACAATAAAATATTATTAAACTAAACTCCTGTCTGTACGACAATTATACGTCCCTATGTATATAATCTTAGCTGATCTTTTACTATACAGGCGCGAAGTCTGTTGTTGGGAAAAACAATTCTGCTCACGCGGTCGTATGATGATTTTAACTGATTCTGCTAGAAAAAGAAATATGAAAGAAGTTTTGGCGAATTATAATAAAACAAGAATTCGCAGAGGCCACCAACATGATTGTTGGATGGAATTGAAGGAAGCGTTGAGGGTTCAAACTCTCATGTCCCATTGCGGATGTAGTTCGGAAATTAGGACATGCATGATTAATAATGCTGGGATAAAAGCTGCACAAAAAAGGCATTATTAACTTTCAACGCAAAAAAAAACCGTTAAGCAATATGACCAAACTTATAGGCACTATCCCTTTAATGATTGAATTTTAATTAACTATTATGAATTGATCTTACCTTGTGCGGCCAGTGCAATGTGCACACTTATTGCAGGAAATAAAATCAATATAAAAAACATATTTTTTGTCAGTTGTTGATCCTGCAAATGAATAGAATATGTTAGAAAATTAATAAAACATCAATGAACACGTGATATATTAAAAAAACGAACCTTTTTTACTGGATAAAAGTAACAGTGTGCGGACAAAAGTCAATCTTCTTTTTGAATAGTGGGTAATGTGTTTTTGAGATTCCACACTCCCTGCCCGTTAAAGACCTCTTTTGTAGATTTAGAAAAAGAGAAAGTGCAAAATGTAGCCGCTAAAAATGACTAATCTGTTCGTCCATACTCAACTCCCCATGCTTTTACAGTGACGGTCAAAAGTCGTGGACCCGGTTGACCCACCCTTTCACTCATTTCTATATAGTTTCTATGTATCATTAATTTTGTTTGCTGTGATGGTCTACATTTGAACCTGAAAAACGACCACGACATGTGGCTGTGAAAATACAGGATCTGGCTTGGGACATGCACAACCAAAATGGCGGCTTATTGGGATCTCAATTTCTGCTCTGATAATTGGATCTCTAACTACAATGCATATATAAACAAGCAATGAAAACCGGCAAAGATATTGTTAACAATTAAAAAACTATACTTGCTAAATAATAATCTTAACGCATAGGGGCTTTTACCTTTATTTTTGCAAGTTTAGATGCGTCATATTTAAACTTTCAAGCTTTGTTATTTACGTCACCTTAGAAACTTTTGACTTTTTGCGTAACTTGTAAAGGTCACTCAGGAAGTGCATCGTGTACACTTAATTATATATCTACGTTTTGTAAGTACTATTTGTGAACAAAGTACTAATAAGAAGTGCCACTACAAAACGATAGGATCCAATTCATATCATAAAAAAAATAACTTACCAAAAATGGTTGAATAGAAAATAAAACGATGGTGACTAATTGGTACTTAAATGACGAATACATTTCGTATACAATGTGTTATAAACAATCATGTTACATTCGACATTTCCAATTAAAATGTCATAATACAAAGAATAAAACACACAAAAAATGTAAAAAAACAAGCCACAACATTACAAACGTCAACAAATATTGTTTGTATTACTTTTTTTACACTTCGTACATTTCCCATTTTCAACTTGTATCTAGTATGAAGAGCATACGTATGTGTCATCAATGTCTGTGTTGTAATATCTTTTCCTGGTACATAAGTCATTTTTAATTATTACAAATATTATTTTATGACATCATTAATAAATTTCAGTATAAAGATATTGCGCAAAATGTCTGGATGTTCTTTTTCAATCACAATGGAACAACTCGTATAGAACCATGATTTAATTTCCTCGCTTGGGGGATATAATCCCCATGGCAAAAGGGGAGCATTCTAGTCACGCGAGAAGAATGCAATAAAACCCTGGGCCTTACATATGCAGGACAATACGTTAATGATTTACGAATTTATGTAGAATTCGACGATTATTTAACGTACAAAAGCAACTTGCAGCAGCTCAAACTGAACAACATGTTGCTGTGAGTGGTTACTTGTGACCTCTGAAAAGCGAGCATTCCCGACCCTCTATATTAAGCTATCTTTATTTTCCCCTAAATAATCTTACTTGATCTTAAACAACCAACCAATCAAATAATGAATCATTAGTGATATAAATTTCCATCCAAATATTATGTAATGTCGATCGTGCATGGCTGGGTAGGATTAACAGTTCCTGTTCCACTAGTTACATCCGTCGTGCTACTGTTAAAAGACACGAACGTTTATATTAAAGATGGAACTAGGATAGATCTATAGAAAAAGGTTTTACAAATGAGTAGATAATGAAATTAGTGTTGGTCAATTTGTTTTGTAAAAGCTACTGCACCTGGTTTTTTATAAGTACAAAAATTACAAGCCGCAAAGTATTTTCTAGACACAAGTGGAACAGGAATTGTTACTCCTACTGAAACACACGGGTTCACCCCCAGTTTGTATTGCGGTTCGCGTTGCTGGATCTTCAGTTTTCTATGTAATCTTTTGTAGATCATTGTATGTCATTTTTCTTTTGCCCTTTATATATTGTCTTTCCTTCTTCGATTTACGGCTTCTGATTACCCCTTTGGTTTTGTACAAAGGGTCTCGTTATGAATATAGGGTTATGGTAATGGTGTTTAACGCCACTTTCAACAATATATCAATTATATTGTGGCGGTTAATTTTATTGGTGGATGAAACCGGAGTACCCAGAGAAAACCACCGACCTGTCGCAAGTCACTGACAAACTTTATAGCACAATGTTGTATCGAGTACACCTCGCTTTGGCAGGATTCGAACTCACAACGTTAGTGGTGATAGACACTGATTGCATAGGTAGTTATAAATCCAACTACCATACGATCACGACCACGACGACCCCCGTCATTTAAATAATTCAAATAGTTAATTGATGTTAAACAACACTCTATCAATCTGTTCAGATGATAATGGTTTGGACTTTTCAATTTTTAATTGTATTGATATTTAAATTATATTAAAAGTTCTAAATTTTTAAATTCTGATATAAACTGAAAATACAAAACAAAAAATACCACAAAATAAATATCTCTAACATGCATATACATTACCGCTCACTTTCCTGCTTCGTACAGGCACTTTAAAATGTGGCGGGTTTAAACTTGCTTAACAAACCCATTTCTACTCTCTTAGTGAAATGATGGAGTAATTTCATATGCAATATAAAACATGAATATTTACATACAATATACACAATACCCACCAAGCAATTCATAATAATAAACGCTGACCATTATATTCCAGTAAAATATTCAACGTGTAATGAACACTTTTGTCTGTCGAGACAATTAATTGTAAAATAAGAAAATCTCATATTGTTCGTAAATATATAGAGACACTAGACACCCTCCATTGATTAACATGATCGTTAGCGATTGGAAGACAGAGTTTGCTGTTTTATGTTGCGATGGAAACAAGATATTGGTTGCATTGATATATCCATCACTATCTTCTACTTTTCACCATTGAAAAACATATTTTTTTAAATATTTGGTTTTATCCTTTTAATATTATCATTTATTTTTACATATTACACGGTTGTTTTATAGACAGGAATGTTTTATTTTTACATATAACACGGTTGTTTTATAGACAGGAATGTTTTATTTTTACATATAACACGGTTGTTTTATAGACAGGAATGTTTTATTTTTACATATAACACGGTTGTTTTATAGACAGGAATGTTTTATTTTTACATATAACACGGTTGTTTTATAGACAGGAATGTTTTATTTTTACATATAACACGGTTGTTTTATAGACAGGAATGTTTTATTTTTACATATAACACGGTTGTTTTATAGACAGGAATGTTTTATTTTTACATATAACACGGTTGTTTTATAGACAGGAATGTTTTATTTTTACATATAACACGGTTGTTTTATAGACAGGAATGTTTTATTTTTACATATAAAACGGTTGTTTTATAGACAGGAATGTTTTATTTTTACATATAAAACGGTTGTTTTATAGACAGGAATGTTTTATTATATACAAAATGTGTTGACGCCACAATATAGCTGAAATACTGTTTAAGTTGGCGTTAAACACTAATCAATCAATCAATCACCATTGAAAATGATCCAATCATAATAACTCAGTCACCTGTGCCCACCTTTTGATTACTACCTATAGATGCATTGTTTTATATGTCACATCATGGTGTTCATTTCCCATATCCGACTTTGATCACATTTTGGACATTCCATCAATTTAAAAAAAAGAATTCAAAATATAGAGACATATTTTGCGGAAGAGTTTTCATTCACTTTTTCATAAATAACTGCAAACATGCAGATGTTGAACATTTTCCTACTTAGCAAGCATTAATAGTGCCTATGGCTGCTATTTACTTCCGTTTGCAAGTGATTTTAATGAAAAGTTTCATGACAAAAATGATCACTTTTCATTTAATTTGGTAGTGTATCAAAAACATATGTTCACATTTCATGTACTCTCCCAAGTTTGGATACAAATATAAAATGTTAACTGCATGTGTTAACAAGTGAGTTGCCACCCACAGGAGTCTCTGTCAATCTGTATGTAGAGAACACACAATATCAGGCTCGTTCCCCATTACAGTGCTACCTAAAGGTATTAATACATCAAGTTTGATAACCCCTTTGTTATCTTCAATCTTCCTATAAGATACTAGCGGGGTAGCCAGAAGCGGAAAACAGAACGACAGATAATCCAATAGCCAAAAAAAAAGATGAAAGGACGACTACCGATAAATAGGATTGGGCAACGTGAACTCCACTAACAACGAGAGTGAACTCGGGGTGTTCTGGAAGGGTAAGCAGTTCCTAATCCACCTTTCACCCGTTGTACGAAGTTAAGTGGTCATGGGTAAAATGGGAAAATATTACTAGCTCAAATTTGTTTAGACACTTTTATCTGAGATGATTCATATCATTATTTTTTTTCGAAATTATCTGTTTCGGAAAATTATAAATAATGTATGACATGTGCAATTCCATTTATGCAAAAAGCTAATATTTTTATTTCAAAGACTTTTCACTTATTTGGCTTTCAAATCTTTTGACGATGATCATTCTTGATGAAGTTTATTCGAGAAACGCCTCACTAATGGCTAACATTCCATTAAGAGATGTTTGATGATACAAAAACGGTCATACATCCTAGGACAAGCAATAAGATGGCAAAAAAAACCCCAACCAAGTAATAGTGGACAACACAGAACACATAAGACTAAGGACTAAGCAACACGAACCCGACTAAAACAGGGGGTAAATACAGGTGATACGGAAGGGTAGGCAGCTCCTGCTCCACCAGTGGCACCCGCTGTGTTACTCGTGTTATTAATGCGATGAGGAGTCATGAAAAAGGAAAGCAAAACGAATCGTGACTACGAAACCCGGAATAAATCCGTGACATAATATTCCGTAAGGATTAATCAAGTCATTAAGTGATAACTTTTAGGCAAATGGCAAAAGGCATTCATTTCACCAAGTGTCAAATTATCTACACAGTTAATTTAAATGCGTTCCGCAGAAATAGTCTGCTTTGTTTGTCATGGCAAAGCATGCACGTTTGATAACATTTATCTTACATTAAAACCGTCACCATGTAACCATGACAATTCAGCTAACGCTTGGCTCGAGCAGATGCCACTATCGGCGAACTGTTAGTTATACCGCATATCACGGTCCAGTAATCCGTGTTGTTATGACATTTATTTCTACTCTTGCAGGAATATACAGAGCACAAAATGTTTAAAATCTGATAAAACACAGATAAATGAAAAAAAAATAAACATAACCGTCAAGCCATTTCCAAAATTGATTCGAAAATTGTAGACAACCAAGCTTAAGAAGCAAAATCGATACCCTTAGCACATATACATGACTGTTCATTTTCCTGACTGTGTACAGGCACTTCAATAGTAATTAGCGGTGTTAATCTAGTTTTAAATGCCCATCCCCTCCTTCCCCCATCCTTTAATGAAATGATTCGATCATGCTGGTGTTTCTTTTACATATGAGTAAACATTATACACGTCTTTGTAAAGAACGCCGTGTCCTAATCTCTATCTTTATATTTGCTCGCCGTGAGTGACACAAAGGTCCCTATAGGTATGATACTAGTTCGACAAAAGAGATATGATGGCTCGCCGTGAGTGACACAAAGGTCCCTATAGGTTTGATACTAGTTCGACAAAAGAGAGACGATGGCTCTAACCATTATAATTGTAAATATAGAAATACTTTCAATAATTAATGTGTGAAAGTTAAGTAACACCCAATGTGTCCTCCATCTTGTAAACACCAAACAAGTGGCTAACGCGAATCGTTGCAGGTTTTTTTTTTATCGTTTGTCTATATATGTATTGCCCTTGGAGATCAAGCTATTAAGAGGAGAGGGATTCCATTGACCGGTATAACTCCACCAATCTTTCCCCAGACAGAATGAAGTGGTATGTTTGTGTTCGGCGAGTTTATATCACAGTTGGATGCTTGGTTTGTTGACATTGGTGGAATCGTTGACTATCACCGTCTTAAAACTTTCTTTTCATAAATTATTCATTTTAAAATACATGTTATATTACATATTAAAAAATTATCAGAAAAAATATATTTAACAAATATACTTCGTTTTCCCATATTGTAGAAGTTAAGTCATCTTACCTTTGTTTCCGAGGACACACACGATCCTTAATAGTTGCCTGTATGAATTAATTAATTCTCAAACCGCATGTTTATAAATTATGATCATAAAACTTACTTCATTTCTTTCCTTTAATTTTAACATCAAATGGCCAAGAGGCAGTCGTGTGATCTTTTGATCAAACCATGCTGGTTTGTTTGTTGTTTTATTTGTATATAGTCGGTTATCAGACTAACTCTTTGTCTCGTGTTACTAACGGGATAATCGTGGTTTTCATTATAATTATTAGTCATTAATAAAATGATGATTAAAAAAACAGGAAATTATTTCTATGTAAAGCATCACATCGTCGCAGAACTATGTATCAGCTAACATGTCTACCTACAAATCTGTCGCGCTTTAGCATTTTAAAACGATATATAAATGTAGTCACGTAGACCTTTCGATAAAGGTTGGAACACTTAAATTAAGAAACCCGTGAGCATGGCATACTCTGTTGTGAATTAAGGGGTGCGTTTCTCTGCAATTTTCAAAGACCATTTGATTGAGGTCGATTTTATGAATCTGGTGGTATATTATGAATCTGGTCCAAGACTGTGGTATTTTATGATACTGGTTCAAGACTGTGGTATATTATGAATCTGGTCCAAGACTGTGGTATTTTATGATACTGGTTCAAGACTGTGGTATTTTATGATACTGGTCCTAGATTGTGGTATTTTATGATACTGGTCCAAGACTGTGGTATTTTATGATACTGGTCCAAGATTGTGGTATTTTATGATACTGGTCCAAGACTGTGGTATTTATGTTTTTGTTTTTCATTTTGTTTTTGTTTTCTGTTTGTTTTTTTGAGCACTTTTTTATATTATATATCTGATTTAGTAGACAAATGTGGCAACCAGCCTACCATTTGCTTCCCTACAAATAAATATAATCTCTATCACGTGATTATCATAATCTAGTTAATATAAAATATCTTTGGTGTCCCTTTTTCTGTGGCAAGCAATCCTCACATCTTCGGGTCATCGTGGTCGTGATCGTATAGTAGTTGGATTTACAACTGTATGTCCAATCAGCGCCTATCACCATTAACGTTGTGAGTTGGAATCCCACAAATGACTAGGTATACTCGATACAACATTATGTGATAACGATTGTCAGTAACGTGCGGCATGTCGGTGGTTTTCTCTGGATACCCCGGTTTCCTCGCTACGATATATAACTGAAATATTGTTAAAAGTGTCTTTAAGTACCATAACTATAACCCCTAACCTTCACATCTGATAGCAACTCGCATTGGGTCATTCATTGCATCTTTCAGGTCAATACTCTATGCTAAATTTAATTGCCATCATCATTTTTTTCATGGAGTGCTGCTCCGTCCTAATTTTATGCTTGTGAATAAAATATGCTTAAAACAAAACAAAGGCATAGTTCGAATGTGAAATCGCTGACTCATGACTAATGGAACGAAATAGTACCAATTATTACTCTTCATGTAAGAAACGTTCATTATAATTGACATGATATTATCGAAAAATAATTTTACAAAGAATAAATAGCGTCGTTGTACTATATGCACTCGCATAGTACTATTGTTGGAGTCATTACAATGCTGATGGGCGGAGCTTAGAACAATGTTACGTCATTTGAATAGGCGGGGTCTAAACGGGATCACCTGAACGCTTTTAACTGTACAATTTACAATATATTATACGTTTTTCTTTAACGTTGATGCTGTCGTCTGTCAACAATCGTAACTACTCGGCCATTCTCGTTACCCTGCAAATAACCTCGTACGTACATAGTAGAAATTCTTCTTAAATTGTTTGTCGGAAGTTAAGTTAAGTTAAGCCGCACAAAAATATAGTCCACGAAAATCCAATACTAAGTAAAATCTAATCATGCAAAACTAATTAAAACTTTAATTAAAATATAGAAAATTGCTTAAAATATAACTTTATCAAACTTTCATGTAACTGACATGTGAAAAGTAGTGCGATGTATACGCCTAATGCATACGAGGTTATTTGCAGAGTAGCGAGAATGGCCGAGTAGTTACGATTGGTCTGTCAAAACAATGGCCAGTTCCAGGTTTGGGAATTAAATATTTGACAGTTCATTGTTATTGTTGAAATTAAATATTTGTTGAATTTAAATGAATATTATTTGCCAATCGTTATACTATCAATACATTTTAGACACATTTCATTTTTTTTTAATCACAAAAGACATTCAGAGTAATAATAACAATAATATTGTGTTGTCCATGTTATATGACGAAATATATCCCAAGGTTAGAAGGCACATGGACAACACAATATTATTGTATAAATAGTATCTACCAAGACATTGGATTTTTAATGTCTACGTCTTTCAACTTGTTGTTTGTTCTAAATTTTTATACTGTGTACTCTGGGACTTAAACAAGTGAGGTCTGATCCGTCAATTATTAAAAACAATAAACATCTAAATTAATTGAGATATTTGAGGACAAATCATTCTCCTTTTTTTATTTTTTTTTTATTTTATTAATAACCACTTTAAATGAATGTTTACTTGACTGGTCACTTATATTTATTATTCACAGGTTGTGAAAACATAATATGTTGTTAGTAAAGATATGTAGTAAGTCAATGTTTGAATTTTACCATAGCAACAATTTCAAAAGGGCTATTGTTAAGAATGGAACTTGCAGCAAATCTAAGCATCTTCCTAATGATTTCTGCAGGTTTACATTGTAGAAAAGTAGAATTCCATATGTTTCGTCTGACATGAGGCGCTAATCGTTAAAAACTAAAATGGAATAATTTCAGTGCAAGTTAAATTCAATTTCATTTCATATTTGCATAAAACAAAAGAACATTATGAAATTTAAGACAAATATATGTCTACATGTTAGATTTATCTTAATTATTTCAACATCGGTGGTGTAATGGTCAGTGTGTTCGAGTCCCGTTGTGCTCTAAGCAAAGATTATACCATTGGTATTTGTTATTTCTCCGCTAAGTACACAACATTAAAGAGTAAGCACATACATTTTTTGGCTCGGACTCAGGGTAATCGGTACAAGTGGTGCGACAGGTCTATCCGCCAGGGTAATGGGTACAAGTGGTGCGACAGGTCTATCCGCAGTGGCTCGGAATCAGGATAATGAGTACAAGTGGTGCGACAGGTCTATCGGCAATGGCTCGGAATCAGGGTAATGGGTACAAGTGGTGCGACAGGTCTATCCGCAGTGGCTCGGAATCAGGGTAATGGGTACAAGTGGTGCGACAGGTCTATCCGCAATGGCTCGGAATCAGGGTAATGGGTACAAGTAGTGCGACAGGTCTATCCGCAGTGGCTCGGAATCAGGGTAATGGGTACAAGTGGTGCGACAGGTCTATTCGCAATGGCTCGGAATCAGGGTAATGGGTACAAGTAGTGCGACAGGTCTATCCGCAGTGGTTCGGAATCAGGGTAATGGGTACAAGTGGTGCGACAGGTCTATCCGCAGTGGCTCGGAATCAGGGTAATGGGTACAAGTAGTGCGACAGGTCTATCCGCAGTGGCTCGGAATCAGGGTAATGGGTACAAGTGGTGCGACAGGTCTATCCGCAGTGGCTCGGAATCAGGGTAATGGGTACAAGTGGTGCGACAGGTCTATTCGCAATGGCTCGGAATCAGGGTAATGGGTACACGTAGTGCAACTGGTCTATCCGCAGTGGCTCGGAATCAGGGTAATGGGTACAAGTGGTGCGACAGGTCTATCCGCCGTGGCTCGGAATCAGGGTAATGGGTACAAGTGGTGCGACAGGACTATCCGCAATGGCTCGGAATCAGGGTAATGGGTACAAGTAGTGCAACAGGTCTATCCGCAGTGGCTCGGAATCAGGGTAATGGGTACAAGTGGTGCAACAGGTCTATCCGCCGTTGCTTGGAATCAGGGTAATGGGTACAAGTAGTGCGACAGGTCTATCCGCAGTGGCTCGAAATCAGGGTAATGGGTACAAGTGGTGCGACAGGTCTATCCGCAGTGGCTCGGAATCAGGGTAATGGGTACAAGTGGTGCGACAGGTCTATCCGCAATGGCTCGGAATCAGGGTAATGGGTACAAGTAGTGCGACAGGTCTATCCGCAGTGGCTCGGAATCAGGGTAATGGGTACAAGTGGTGCGACAGGTCTATCCGCAGTGGCTCGGAATCAGGGTAATGGGTACAAGTGGTGCGACAGGTCTATTCGCAATGGCTCGGAATCAGGGTAATGGGTACACGTAGTGCAACTGGTCTATCCGCAGTGGCTCGGAATCAGGGTAATGGGTACAAGTGGTGCGACAGGTCTATCCGCAGTGGCTCGGAATCAGGGTAATGGGTACAAGTAGTGCGACAGGTCTATCCGCAGTGGCTCGGAATCAGGGTAATGGGTACAAGTGGTGCAACAGGTCTATCCGCCGTTGCTTGGAATCAGGGTAATGGGTACAAGTAGGACGACAGGTCTATCCGCAGTGGCTCGGAATCAGGGTAATGGGTACAAGTGGTGCAACAGGTCTATCCGCCGTTGCTTGGAATCAGGGTAATGGGTACAAGTAGTGCGACAGGTCTATCCGCAGTGGCTCGGAATCAGGATAATGGGTACAAGTGGTGCGACAGGTCTATCCGCAGTGGCTCGGAATCAGGGTAATGGGTACAAGTGGTGCGACAGGCCTATCCGCAATGGCTCGGAATCAGGGTAATGGGTACAAGTAGTGCGACAGGTCTATCCGCAGTGGCTCGGAATCAGGGTAATGGGTACAAGTGGTGCGACATGTCTATCCGCAGTGGCTCGGAATCAGGGTAATGGGTACAAGTGGTGCGACAGGTCTATTCGCAATGGCTCGGAATCAGGGTAATGGGTACAAGTGGTGCGACAGGTCTATCCGCAGTGGCTCGGAATCAGGGTAATGGGTACAGTGGTGCGACAGGTCTATCCGCAGTGGCTCGGAATCAGGGTAATGGGTACAAGTAGTGCGACAGGTCTATCCGCAGTGGCTCGGAATCAGGGTAATGGGTATAAGTAGTGCGACATGTCTATCTGCCGTGGCTCGGAATCAGGGTAATGGGTACAAGTGGTGCGACAGGACTATCCGCAATGGCTCGGAATCAGGGTAATGGGTATAAGTAGTGCGACAGGTCTATTCGCAATGGCTCGGAATCAGGGTAATGGGTATAAGTAGTGCGACAGGTCTATCCGCAATGGCTCGGAATCAGGGTAATGGGTACAAGTGGTGCGACAGGTCTATCCGCAGTGGCTCGGAATCAGGGTAATGGGTACAAGTGGTGCGACAGGTCTATCCGCAGTGGCTCGGAATCAGGGTAATGGGTACAAGTAGTGCGACAGGTCTATCCGCAGTGGCTCGGAATCAGGGTAATGGGTACAAGTGGTGCGACAGGTCTATTCGCAATGGCTCGGAATCAGGGTAATGGGTACAAGTAGTGCGACAGGTCTATCCGCAGTGGCTCGGAATCAGGGTAATGGGTATAAGTAGTGCGACATGTCTATCTGCCGTGGCTCGGAATCAGGGTAATGGGTACAAGTGGTGCGACAGGACTATCTGCAATGGCTCGGAATCAGGGTAATGGGTATAAGTAGTGCGACAGGTCTATTCGCAATGGCTCGGAATCAGGGTAATGGGTATAAGTAGTGCGACAGGTCTATCCGCAATGGCTCGGAATCAGGGTAATGGGTACAAGTGGTGCGACAGGTCTATCCGCAGTGGCTCGGAATCAGGGTAATGGGTATAAGTAGTGCGACATGTCTATCTGCAATGGCTCGGAATCAGGGTAATGGGTACAAGTGGTGCGACAGGTCTATCCGCAGTGGCTCGGAATCAGGGTAATGGGTACAAGTAGTGCAACAGGTCTATCCGCAGTGGCTCGGAATCAGGGTAATGGGTACAAGTGGTGCGACAGGTCTATCCGCAGTGGCTCGGAATCAGGGTAATGGGTATAAGTGGTGCGACAGGTCTATCCGCAATGGCTCGGAATCAGGGTAATGGGTACAAGTGTTGCGACAGGTCTATCCGCAGTGGCTCGGAATCAGGGTAATGAGTATAAGTAGTGCGACAGGTCTATCCGCAGTTGCTCGAATCAGGGTAATGGGTACAAGTAGTGCGACAGGTCTATCCGCAGTGGCTCGGAATCAGGGTAATGGGTACAAGTGGTGCGACAGGTCTATCCGCAGTGGCTCGGAATCTGGGTAATGAGTACAAGTAGTGCAACAGGTCTATCCGCAGTTGCTCGGAATCAGGGTAATGGGTACAAGTGGTGCAACAGGTCTATCCGCCGTTGCTTGGAATCAGGGTAATGGGTACAAGTAGTGCGACAGGTCTATCCGCAGTGGCTCGGAATCAGGGTAATGGGTACAAGTGGTGCGACAGGTCTATCCGCAGTGGCTCGGAATCAGGGTAATGGGTACAAGTGGTGCGACAGGTCTATCCGCAATGGCTCGGAATCAGGGTAATGGGTACAAGTAGTGCGAAAGGTCTATCCGCAGTGGCTCGGAATCAGGGTAATGGGTACAAGTGGTGCGACAGGTCTATCTGCAGTGGCTCGGAATCAGGGTAATGGGTACAAGTGGTGCGACAGGTCTATTCGCAATGGCTCGGAATCAGGGTAATGGGTACAAGTAGTGCGACAGGTCTATCCGCAGTGGCTCGGAATCAGGGTAATGGGTACAAGTAGTGCGACATGTCTATCTGCAGACTGTATGTCGTTTCAGTGAGTTAGTTCTAGACAGATCCAACTCAGCGTGTTGGTTTAACACAAAACAGACATCATGATAATCCCATCGAAGTCAACTTGTGTTCGCCATGATATACCTGAAAATGTGCTCACTTGGCGATTAGCAGCAATCACTCACTCACTATTTTAACATAAAGGAGTAATGATTTATTGTTTAAAATTGAATCGCAAAAAATGTTTTTTTCTGATATTTTCGACAAACAAGCATGTCAATATGTACATTTTCCCCAATAGAGGGGAACTAACTCTTATCTTAATTTAAAAAAACGGTAATACAAAACAAATAAATTAATGAATATTTCATAAAATATTGTTTTTTATATAAACCTTTCTTCAAAATGTTATGAGTCTATGGAAAGCTGTATCTACAAAATTCAAGATCACCTTACAATCTTATTACATGTACTGACATTATACATCGTGGATCTATTATGGTCAATGTAGATAAACGCCTAAACTGAATCCCAAACTTGAAATAGGAGTGTTGTTATATAATTCAGACGTTCACGAGAAGAAGAGTGGTATTTTCAAAAATTCTGCATAGATCTACAGACGCCACATGTATTAGTATATTAAGTTTCATTTGGACTCAGATTGATAAATTGTTTCTTGAATAACTAATATATATACAATACTTGAGCACTGTCGAAGCATATGTGTAATATGTGTATGAGGCTTAGAAACGCGGGAAAAGGCGAGGCTTCGCCGAGCCTTTTCCCGCGTTTCGCGCTGAATACACATATTTACCTATATGCTTCGACAGTGCACAAGTATTGTATTTATCCTGCAATTTTAAATCGTAAATAAACGTTTACTGGACGATGATGAAAGTATTTGAAATAATTTTGTGTATGTATTTGAAAACATTATCCCCCGATGTGCCCCGTTTTACATTTGTATGTTCTATTTATAACTGACCAATATGAAAAAATGTTCTATTTATAACTGACCAATATCAAAAAAAATATTAGGCAGGCTATATTGGTCGGTAAATGCTGTCATTGCAGGATAAAAATAATTATCTGTCACTGAACGTCACCTGCAGTGCAAATACAATCGTCAATCATGCAATTCTTACTTGTCATTGTTCATATGTTTCAATTCTTGCTTGTCATTGTTCATATGTTTCAATTCTTACTTGTCATTGTTCATGTTTCAATTCTTACTTGTCATTGTTCATATGTTTCAATTCTTACTTGTCATTGTTCATATGTTTCAATTCTTACTTGTCATTGTTCATATGTTTCAATTCTTACTTGTCATTGTTCATATGTTTCAATTCTTACTTGTCATTGTTCATATGTTTCAATTCTTACTTGTCATTGTTCATATGTATCAATTCTTACTTGTCATTGTTCATGTTTCAATTTTGATAACGTGGTATTTGTAGTTTTTCATTTTATCATAGATATATTTACATGTGTTTCCATGGGGACGAATAACCCGATGGGTTGTTAAATAGATCTCCAATGCATAAGATATTTAAAAAGCAATGGAAGTTCACACAAATATACAAACCAATCCATGGTACATTATTGTAATTTGGAATTTCAGGATCGATCAGATGACATCAAATTGTCGTGTACTCACCCCTGCACGAGTTTTTATTATTGTGAAAAGAAAGCTTAACCAGTGATGTTCACCAATTCCACCAATATCAACAAAACGAACAATCACCTCTCATCCTAACTGAACTCAGTGCACACAAAAAGACCACGACATATGCTGATGTTATTCCAGGTCCTGGCTTGGGTAAAACCGATTATGTATCACAGCATAATTGTATTCATTTTATTGCAAGTCTCTTTCACATATAATTCATACACTACATGTAACACATAGCATCAACAGTCGTTCAGTCAGTTTCAATTTAGACTCTTCTTTCCCGGTACATTTAGACTAAATCAGTAAATTATGACTGGTATGTTTTGTCCCTATTCCCACACAATATACGTATTTAGAATATTCCATCCTCTGAGTTTTACATGTGAATTATGTGTTGCCTCTCTTTGGAACATATAATCGAAAGGTTCAGCAGTTTCTGCCCCACTAATTGCTCCTGTCGTGTTACCGATAGTCAAATTATGGTAATAGTCAAAATCGAATAAGAACGTTGTGATAATGTGATACTGGGAACAAGTTTGGGGGTCATCTCTGAGACAGACACTCCGCATCGATCATCTAATTCGGAGAGCAGAGTTATTCCTCACAATCTAAAATCTTGTTTGATGCATATAAATGCATAGGCTTGGGCTGATCATGTGTTGCGTCAATATAATTAATTTTACCCCACCATTTTGAAGTACCTGTCTCAAGCAAGCCAATAAAGTGAACGGTCATACATTTGTGTGCTAGGGTATCAATTTTGCCTATTGCGATTTTTCTATTGGATTTTGGAAAATGTGAAATTTGTTGCTTTTCATTATATTACTAATACTTTATGATAATTATGTCTTTTCTTTCATACATTGAATGATACTACTATGTTGATTACACACTACTATGTATGAGTATCTGATGTCATCAATATCTGTATTGAATGATACTAATATGTATGAGTATCTGATGTCATCAATATCTTTATTGAATGATGCTACCATGTATGAGTATCTGATGTCATCAATATCTATATTGAATGATACTAATATGTATGAGTATCTCATGTCATCAATATCTTTATTGAATGATGCTACCATGTATGAGTATCTGATGTCATCAATATCTTTATTGAATGATACTACTATGTGTGAGTATCTGATGCCATCAATATCTTTATTGAATGATACTACTATGTATGAGTATCTGATGTCATCAATATCTTTATTAAATGATACTACTATGTATGAGTATCCGATGTCATCAATATCTATATTGAATGATACTAATATGTATGAGTATCTGATGTCATCAATATCTTTATTGAATGATGCTACCATGTATGAGTATCTGATGTCATCAATATCTTTATTGAATGATACTACTATGTGAGAGTATCTGATGCCATCAATATCTTTATTGAATGATACTACTATGTATGAGTATCTGATGTCATCAATATCTTTATTAAATGATACTACTATGTATGAGTATCCGATGTCATCAATATCTTTATTGAATGATACTACTATGTATGAGTATCTGATGTCATCAATATCTTTATTGAATGATACTACTATGTATGAGTATCTGATGTCATCAATATCTTTATTGAATGATACTACTATGTATGAGTATCTGATGTCATCAATATTTTTATTGAATGATACTACTATGTATGAGTATCTGATGTCATCAATATCTTTATTGAATGATACTACTATGTATGAGTATCTGATGCCATCAATATCTTTATTGAATGATACTGCTATGTATGAGTATCTGATGTCATCAATATCTTTATTGAATGATACTACTATGTATGAGTATCTGATGTCATCAATATCTTTATTAAATGATACTACTATGTATGAGTATCCGATGTCATCAATATCTATATTGAATGATACTAATATGTATGAGTATCTGATGTCATCAATATCTTTATTGAATGATGCTACCATGTATGAGTATCTGATGTCATCAATATCTTTATTGAATGATACTACTATGTGAGAGTATCTGATGCCATCAATATCTTTATTGAATGATACTACTATGTATGAGTATCTGATGTCATCAATATCTTTATTAAATGATACTACTATGTATGAGTATCCGATGTCATCAATATCTTTATTGAATGATACTACTATGTATGAGTATCTGATGTCATCAATATCTTTATTGAATGATACTACTATGTATGAGTATCTGATGTCATCAATATCTTTATTGAATGATACTACTATGTATGAGTATCTGATGTCATCAATATTTTTATTGAATGATACTACTATGTATGAGTATCTGATGTCATCAATATCTTTATTGAATGATACTACTATGTATGAGTATCTGATGCCATCAATATCTTTATTGAATGATACTGCTATGTATGAGTATCTGATGTCATCAATATCTTTATTGAATGATACTACTATGTATGAGTATCTGATGTCATCACTATCTTTATTGAATGATACTACTGTATATGAGTATCTGAAGTCATCAATATCTTTATTGAATGATACTACTATGTATGAGTATCTGATGTCATCAATATCTTTATTGAATGATGCTACTATGTATGAGTATCTGATGTCATCAATATCTTTATTGAATGATACTACTATGTATGAGTATCTGATGCCATCAATATCTTTATTTGAATGATACTACTATGTATGAGTATCTGATGTCATCATTATCTTTATTGAATGATACTACTATGTACGAGTATCTGGTGTCATCAATATCTTTATTGAATGATACTACTATGTATGAGTATCTGATGTCATCAATATCTTTATTGAATGATACTACTATGTATGAGTATCTGATGTCATCAATTTCGTTATTGAATGATACTACTATGTATGAGTATCTGATGTCATCAATATCTTTATAGAATAATACTACTATGTATGAGTATCTGATGTCATCAATATCGTTATTGAATGATACTGCTATGTATGAGTATCTGATGTCATCAATATATTTATTGAATGATGCTACTATGTATGAGTATCTGATGTCATCAATATCTTTATTGAATGATACTACTATGTATGAGTATCTGATGTCATCAATATCTTTATTGAATGATACTACTATGTATGAGTATCTGATGTCATCAATATCTTTATTGAATGATGCTACTATGTATGAGTATCTGATGTCATCAATATCTGTATTGAATATTGATTACACACTACTATGTATGAGTATCTGATGTCATCAATATCTTTATTGAATGATACTACTATGTATGAGTATCTGATGTCATCAATATCTTTATTGAATGATACTACTATGTATGAGTATCTGATGTCATCAATATCTTTATTGAATGATACTACTATGTATGAGTATCTGATGTCATCAATATCTTTATTGAATGATACTACTATGTATGAGTATCTGATGTCATCAATTTCGTTATTGAATGATACTACTATGTATGAGTATCTGATGTCATCAATATCTTTATAGAATAATACTACTATGTATGAGTATCTGATGTCATCAATATCGTTATTGAATGATACTGCTATGTATGAGTATCTGATGTCATCAATATATTTATTGAATGATGCTACTATGTATGAGTATCTGATGTCATCAATATCTTTATTGAATGATACTACTATGTGTGAGTATCTGATGTCATCAATATCTTTATTGAATGATGCTACTATGTATGAGTATCTGATGTCATCAATATCTGTATTGAATATTGATTACACACTACTATGTATGAGTATCTGATGTCATCAATATCTTTATTGAATGATACTACTATGTATGAGTATCTGATGTCAGCAATATCTTTATTGAATGATACTACTATGTATGAGTATCTGATGTCATCAATATCTTTATTGAATGATACTACTATGTATGAGTATCTGATGTCATCAATATCTTTATTGAATGATACTACTATGTATGAGTATCTGATGTCATCAATATCTTTATTAAATGATACTACTATGTATGAGTATCCGATGTCATCAATATCTTTATTGAATGATACGACTATGTATGAGTATCTGATGTCATCAATATTTTTATTGAATGATACTACTATGTATGAGTATCTGATGTCATCAATATCTTTATTGAATGATACTACTATGTATGAGTATCTGATGCCATCAATATCTTTATTGAATAATACTGCTATGTATGAGTATCTGATGTCATCAATATCTTTATTGAATGATACTACTATGTATGAGTATCTGATGTCATCAATATCTTTATTAAATGATACTACTGTATATGAGTATCTGAAGTCATCAATATCTTTATTGAATGATACTACTATGTATGAGTATCTGATGTCATCAATATCTTTATTGAATGATGCTACTATGTATGAGTATCTGATGTCATCAATATCTTTATTGAATGATACTACTATGTATGAGTATCTGATGTCATCAATATCTTTATTGAATGATACTACTATGTATGAGTATCTGATGTCATCAATATCTTTATTTGAATGATACTACTATGTGTGAGTATCTGATGTCATCAATATCTTTATTGAATGATACTACTATGTACGAGTATCTGGTGTCATCAATATCTTTATTGAATGATACTACTATGTATGAATATCTCATGTCATCAATATCTTTATTGAATGATACTACTATGTATGAGTATCTGATGTCATCAATTTCGTTATTGATTGATACTACTATGTATGAGTATCTGATGTCATCAATATCTTTATAGAATAATACTACTATGTATGAGTATCTGATGTCATCAATATCTTTATTGAATGATGCTACTATGTATGAGTATCTGATGTCATCAATATCTGTATTGAATATTGATTACACACTACTATGTATGAGTATCTGATGTCATCAATATCTTTATTGAATGATACTACTATGTATGAGTATCTGATGTCAGCAATATCTTTATTGAATGATACTACTATGTATGAGTATCTGATGTCATCAATATCTTTATTGAATGATACTACTATGTATGAGTATCTGATGTCATCAATATCTTTATTGAATGATACTACTATGTATGAGTATCTGATGTCATCAATTTCGTTATTGAATGATACTACTATGTATGAGTATCTGATGTCATCAATATCTTTATAGAATAATACTACTATGTATGAGTATCTGATGTCATCAATATCGTTATTGAATGATACTGCTATGTATGAGTATCTGATGTCATCAATATCTTTATTGAATGATGCTACTATGTATGAGTATCTGATGTCATCAATATCTTTATTGAATGATACTACTATGTATGAGTATCTGATGTCATCAATATCTTTATTGAATGATGCTACTATGTATGAGTATCTGATGTCATCAATATCTGTATTGAATATTGATTACACACTACTATGTATGAGTATCTGATGTCATCAATATCTTTATTGAATGATACTACTATGTATGAGTATCTGATGTCAGCAATATCTTTATTGAATGATACTACTATGTATGAGTATCTGATGTCATCAATATCTTTATTGAATGATACTACTATGTATGAGTATCTGATGTCATCAATATCTTTATTGAATGATACTACTATGTATGAGTATCTGATGTCATCAATATCTTTATTAAATGATACTACTATGTATGAGTATCCGATGTCATCAATATCTTTATTGAATGATACGACTATGTATGAGTATCTGATGTCATCAATATTTTTATTGAATGATACTACTATGTATGAGTATCTGATGTCATCAATATCTTTATTGAATGATACTACTATGTATGAGTATCTGATGCCATCAATATCTTTATTGAATAATACTGCTATGTATGAGTATCTGATGTCATCAATATCTTTATTGAATGATACTACTATGTATGAGTATCTGATGTCATCAATATCTTTATTGAATGATACTACTGTATATGAGTATCTGAAGTCATCAATATCTTTATTGAATGATACTACTATGTATGAGTATCTGATGTCATCAATATCTTTATTGAATGATGCTACTATGTATGAGTATCTGATGTCATCAATATCTTTATTGAATGATACTACTATGTATGAGTATCTGATGTCATCAATATCTTTATTGAATGATACTACTATGTATGAGTATCTGATGTCATCAATATCTTTATTTGAATGATACCACTATGTGTGAGTATCTGATGTCATCAATATCTTTATTGAATGATACTACTATGTACGAGTATCTGGTGTCATCAATATCTTTATTGAATGATACTACTATGTATGAATATCTCATGTCATCAATATCTTTATTGAATGATACTACTATGTATGAGTATCTGATGTCATCAATTTCGTTATTGATTGATACTACTATGTATGAGTATCTGATGTCATCAATATCTTTATAGAATAATACTACTATGTATGAGTATCTGATGTCATCAATATCGTTATTGAATGATACTGCTATGTATGAGTATCTGATGTCATCAATATTTTTATTGAATGATGCTACTATGTATGAGTATCTGATGTCATCAATATCTTTATTGAATGATACTACTATGTATGAGTATCTGATGTCATCAATATCTTTATTGAATGATACTACTATGTATGAGTATCTGATGTCATCAATATCTTTATTGAATGATACTACTATGTATGAGTATCTGATGTCATCAATATATTTATTGAATGATACTACTATGTATGAGTATCTGATGTCATCAATCTCTTTATTGAATGATACTACTATGTATGAGTATCTGATGTCATCAATATCTTTATTGAATGATACTACTATGTATGAGTATCTGATGTCAGCAATATCTTTATTGAATGATACTACTATGTATGAGTATCTGATGTCATCAATATCTTTATTGAATGATGCTACTATGTATGAGTATCTGATGTCATCAATATCTGTATTGAATGTTGATTACACACTACTATGTATGAGTATCTGATGTCATCAATATCTTTATTGAATGATACTACTATGTATGAGTATCTGATGTCAGCAATATCTTTATTGAATGATACTACTATGTATGAGTATCTGATGTCATCAATATCTTTATTGAATGATGCTACTATGTATGAGTATCTGATGTCATCAATATCTTTATTGAATGATACTACTATGTATGAGTATCTGATGTCAGCAATATCTTTATTGAATGATACTACTACGTATGAGTATCTGATGTCATCAATATCTTTATTGAATGATACTACTATGTATGAGTATCTGATGTCAGCAATATCTTTATTGAATGATACTACTATGTATGAGTATCTGATGTCATCAATATCTTTATTGAATGATGGTACTATGTATGAGTATCTGATGTCATCAATATCTTTATTGAATGATACTACTATGTATGAGTATCTGATGTCATCAATATCTTTATTGAATGATACTACTATGTATGAGTATCTGATGTCATCAATATCTGTATTGAATGTTGATTACACACTACTATGTATGAGTATCTGATGTCATCAATATCTTTATTGAATGATACTACTATGTATGAGTATCTGATGTCAGCAATATCTTTATTGAATGATGCTACTATGTATGAGTATCTGATGTCATCAATATCTTTATTGAATGATACTACTATGTATGAGTATCTGATGTCATCAATATCTTTATTGAATGATACTACTATGCATGAGTATCTGATGTCATCAATATCTTTATTAAATGATACTACTATGTATGAGTATCTGATGGCATCAATATCTTTATTGAATGATGCTACTATGTATGAGTATCTGATGTCATCAATATCTTTATTGAATGTTGATTACACACTACTATGTATGAGTATCCGATGTCATCAATATCTCTATTGAATATTGTTTAGATTACGCACTGAACATACAATTATTTAAGAAGTTAATATAAAACAACAGAGAGATATCAATTTATAACAGCCGCTAAGATCGCCTAGATCAAAGGTCTATGCCATAGACTTTTTAATGAGTGTAGGAGATGAGTATCGTAACACTTATTTCAGAGAAAGGTCGAATACATTGAAATTAAAAAGCTAATACAATGAGACTCTTAACACATATACATGAAGATTCACTTTTCAGACTTGGCACAGGAATACCACTACAACGTGGCGGGGTTAAGATAGTTTTATGCGCCTTATCCTCTTTTCTTAGTGAAATGATGCGGTCCTGCAAGTGTTTTCCACATGCGAGTCATATGTCAACCCTCAAAAATTATATTGATTAACAACATCATCGGTTGAAATTAATATGGTTTGTGTGAATCTACAGCAACATATATAAAAGGCAATCAAAATAGATTTAAGAACTCACTAATCAGTATGACATTCAATTTGTTCACCTCCTCATTCCTGACTTATCACCGAGTTTGTAAATAGATTAACACGACCGGTGCCACTAGTGGAACAGGAACTGAATATCCTTCCGGAGCACCTGAGTTCACCCCCGGTATTTAGTGGGGTTCGTGTTACTCGATCTTTAGTTTTATGTGTATGTTTTGTAGATCGTTTTTTGTCATTTTGTATTTTTTCGTATGGCCAGTGTGTTGTCTATTCTTCGATATATGGATTCTGATTACCTCTTTGCTATCTTCAAACTTTTCTTAGTAAAAAAAAATTACAAGATGAATCTGTTAATGACTGTCTTGTTATGCAGACAACATTGGTACAATACATGAGTTATAGTTCATAGGCAATATCACGTACTAAAATAAAACACAAATACGGTGTTTAAAAAGCGCAATTTTTGTCCCTTATACAGAGGGGAGATTTGGATAAATAAAACTGGTTGGTCATTGTATTGTCATGTGATTTACGAATTCTTAATGCTACCTTTGGAATCTCAAACTTTCCTTGAACCCGTCACTTTTTATTGAATAGCATGTACCAGCGTCATGTCATGATCCTCCCTGTTGTGTTTTTTCGGTGAGTTGAGATGAATGGTCATTGTTTGTTTTGTTGATGTTGGAGACATTTCTTAACCTTTCTTTTCATATAATATCGATATACCAGTGACCCTTTCTACATCTTAGTACAACATAATGCATAGTTGTAATTAATGTGGATATAAATACACTACCAGCATTATATGTAAGTAAATAATGTGGTAGATATAAATACACTACCAGCATTATATGTAAGTAAATAATGTGGTAGATATAAATACACTACCAGCATTATATGTAAGTAAATAATGTGGTAGATATAAATACACTACCAGCATTATATGTAAGTAAATAATGTGATAGATATAAATACACTACCAGCATTATATGTAAGTAAATAATGTGGTAGATATAAATACACTACCAGCATTATATGTAAGTAAATAATGTGGTAGATATAAATACACTACCAGCATTATATGTAAGTAAATAATGTGGTAGATATAAATACACTACCAGCATTATATGTAAGTAAATAATGTGGTAGATATAAATACACTACCAGCATTATATGTAAGTAAATAATGTGGTAAATATAAATACACTACCAGCATTATATGTAAGTAAATAATGTGGTAGATATAAATACACTACCAGCATTATATGTAAGTAAATAATGTGGTAGATATAAATACACTACCAGCATTATATGTAAGTAAATAATGTGGTAGATATAAATACACTACCAGCATTATATGTAAGTAAATAATGTGGTAGATATAAATACACTACCAGCATTATATGTAAGTAAATAATGTGGTAGATATAAATACACTACCAGCATTATATGTAAGTAAATAATGTGGTAGATATAAAACCAATAACAAAATGGCAACCAACAAAACAAGTTACTAGATGCCTCCACAAAGACAGTGTTTATTAATAAGGCAACACCAGTGTCATGTATTTATGTTGTTTATCTTAATAAGGCAACACCATTGTCATGTATTTATGTTGTTTATCTGAATAAGGCAACACCAGTGTCATGTATTTATGTTGTTTATCTGAATAAGGCAACACCAGTGTCATGTATTTATGTTGTTTATCTTAATAAGGCAACACCATTGTCATGTATTTATGTTGTTTATCTGAATAAGGCAACACCAGTGTCATGTATTTATGTTGTTTATCTGAATAAGGCAACACCAGTGTCATGTATTTATGTTGTTTATCTGAATAAGGCAACACCAGTGTCATGTATTAATGTTGTTTATATTAATAAGGCAACATTAGTGTCATGTATTTATGTTGTTTATCTGAATAAGGCAAAGCCAGTGTAATGTATTAATGTTGTTTATCTGAATAAGGCAACACCAGCGTCATCTATTTATGCTGTTTATCTTAAGACAACACCAGTGTCATGTATTTATGTTGTTTATCTAATGCAACACCAGTTTCATGCATTTATGTTGTTTATCTCAATAAGGCAACACCAGTGTCATGTATTTATGTTGTTTATCTTAATAAGGCAACATCAGTGTCATGTATTTATGTTGTTTATCTTAATAAGGCCACACCAGTGTCATGTATTTATGTTGTTTATCCTATAAAGGCAACACCAGTGTCACGAATTAATGTTGTTTATCTTAATAAGGCAACACCAGTGTCATGTATTTATGTTGTTTATCTGAATAAGGCAACACCAGTGTCATGTATTAATTTTGTTTATATTAATAAGGCAACATCAGTGTCATGTATTTATGTTGTTTATCTGAATAAGGCAAAACCAGTGTAATGTATTAATGTTGTTTATCTGAATAAGGCAACACCAGCGTCATCTATTTATGCTGTTTATCTTAAGGCAACACCAGTGTCATGTATTTATGTTGTTTATCTTAATAAGGCCACACCAGTGTCATGTATTTATGTTGTTTATCTTAATAAGGCAACACCAGTGTCATGTATTTATGTTGTTTATCTTAATAAGGCCACACCAGTGTCATGTATTTATGTTGTTTATCTTAATAAGGCAACACCAGTGTCATGTATTTATGTTGTCTATCTGAATAAGGCAACACCAGTGTCATGTATTTATGTTCTTTATCTTAATAAGGCCACACCAGTGTCATGTATTTATGTTGTTTAACTTAATAAGGCAACACAGGTGTCATGTATTTATGTTGTTTATCTTAATAAGGCCACACCAGTGTCATGTATTTATGTTGTTTATCTTAATAAGGCCACACCAGTGTCATGTATTTATGTTGTTTAGCTTAATAAGGCAACACCAGTGTCATGTATTTATGTTGTTTATCTTAATAAGGCAACACCAGTGTCATGTATTTATGTTGTTTACCTTAATAAGGAAACACCAGTGTCATGTATTTATGTTGTTTATCTTAATAAGGCCACACCAGTGTCATGTATTTATGTTGTTTATCTTAATAAGGCAACACCAGTGTCATGTATTTATGTTGTTTATCTTAATAAGGGAACACCAGTGTCATGTATTTATGTTGTTTATCTGAATAAGGCAACACCAGTGTCATGTATTTATGTTCTTTATCTTAATAAGGCAACACCAGTGTCATGTATTTATGTTGTTTATCTTAATAAGGCAACACCAGTGTCATGTATTTATGTTGTTTATCTTAATAAGGCCACACCAGTGTCATGTATTTATGCTGTTTACCTTAATAAGGCAACACCAGTGTCATGTATTTATGTTGTTTATCTTAATAAGGCAACACCAGTGTCATGTATTTATGTTGTTTATCTTAATAAGGCAACACCAGTGTCATGTATTTATGTTGTTTATCTTAATAAGGCAACACCAGTGTCATGTATTTATGTTGTTTATCTGAATAAGGAAACACCAGTGTCATGTATTTATGTTGTTTTTCTTATCAAGGCCACATCAGTGTCATGTATTTATGTTGTTTATCTGAATAAGGCTACACCAGTGTCATGTATTTATGTTGTTTATCCTATAAAGGCAACACCTGTGTCATGTATTTATGTTGTTTATCTGAATAAGGCTACACCAGTGTCATGTATTTATGTTGTTTATCCTATAAAGGCAACACCTGTGTCATGTATTTATGTTGTTTATCCTATAAAGGCTACACCAGTGTCATGTGTTTATGTTGTTTATCCTATAAAGGCAACACCTGTGTCATGTATTTATGTTGTTTATCCTATAAAGGCAACTCCTGTGTCATGTATTTATGTTGTTTATCCTATAAAGGCAACACCAGTGTCATGTATTTATGTTGTTTATCTGAATACGGCAACACCAATGTCATGTATTTATGTTGTTTATCTGAATAAGGCAACACCAGTGTCATGTATTTATGTTATTTGTTTTAATAAGGCCACACCAGTGTAATGTATTCATGTTGTTTATTTTAGCAAGGCAACACCAGTGTAATGTATATATGTTGTTTATCTCAACAAGGCAACACCAGTGTCATGCATTAATGATGTTTATCTTAATAAGGCAACACCAGTGCCATGTATTTATGTTGTTTATTTTAACAAGGCAACACCAGTGTCATGTATTTATGTTGTTTATCTTAATAAGGCAACACCAGTGTCATGTATTAGTTGTTTATTTTAATAAGGCAACACCAATGTCATGTATTTATGTTGCTTATCTTAATAAGGTAACACCAGTGTCATGCATTTATGCTGTTTATCTTAACAGGGCAACACCAGTGTCATGTATTTATGTTGGTTATCTTAATAAGGCCACACCAGTGTCACGTATTTATGTTGTTTATCTTAATAAGGCAACACCAGTGTCATGTATTTATGTTGTTTATCTTAATAGGGCAACACCAGTGTCATGTATTTATGTTGTTTATCTTAATAGGGCAACACCAGTGTCATGTATTTATGTTTTTTATCTTTATTCAGAAGGCATTTCATACAGCAGGACAATGGATATTAAAATGATCAAACATAAAATTACTGGACAATGACTACACAACGCGAACATTTACTCAATCTACATACTGTATTATTACTTGTTTGTCAGTAGTAATTATTGTTTCAGTTAAATATAAACTTCCTCCAATAATGTTATTTGAGAATTATCTGAAAGAAAAAAGAAGACAGGTGTCAGTAATATTCGCTCGAATATTCATTGTAATAGCAAAATAATACAACGCACGTTGTAGCTGTTTGCCCTTACGGAGCCTATGACGGCACCCCTGTAATTCTGTAAGGTTCCTGTAGTTCAATTCTGAGTTTTCTGTGTAGTGTTATGTAGATCATATTTTTTGTTATTTTTCTTTGCCCATTTTATTGTATGTTGTTTGGCTGCCCCTGTCGTATCTTCAAACTTTTATTGCAACAATAGTCCCTTTCATTCTGTTATGGTTTTCAGTAAGGTTTATATTTTGTTGTTGTTGTGTTGAATGTTGGTTTTCTTGTTTAATCACTTACTGACTGCTGTTGTTTAACGCCAAGCGATCAGAATTCTGTCTATATTCTTGGCGAGAAAAGAAATACAAATGGGTAATTTACGATTGGAAAACCGAATTAGTCACATTTATCATACATTGGTGCACACACTTGTCTTTTTTCTTTACTCTTTAGGCACTATGTTAAGTGTATGTATATAACTGTGTGCATGACACGGTTCTGGAATAAACTCTTCGGCAACACCCAAAGGGAAAAGATTTGAAAGCTAAATATATTATTAGTTGTTACAGGTAATATTTACAACCTTACCTTATGCCATCAGGTATTACTACATACAGATCATAGACATAGATGGCCATAGCCTATTATAGCTGTCAGGTTTTACTACATACAGATCTGAGACATAGATGACCATAGCTTATTATAGCTGTCAGGTATTACTACATACAGATCATAGACATAGATGACCATAGCTTATTATAGCTGTCAGGTATTACTACATACATATCTTAGACATAGATGGCCATAGCTTATTATAGCTGTCAGGTATTACTACATACAGATCATAGACATAGATGGACATAACTTATTATAGCTGTCAGGTATCACTACATACAGATCATAGACATAGAAAACCATAGCCTATTATGGCTGTCAGGTATTACTACATACAGATCTTAAACATAGATGACCATAGCTTATTATGGCTGTCAGGGTTTAATACATACAGATCATAGACATAGATGACCATAGCTTATTATGGCTGTCAGGTATCACTACATACATATCATAGATATAGATGACCATAGTCTATTATGGCTGTCCCATTTTAGACATATATGACCATAGCCTATTGTGGCTGTCAGGTTTTACCACATACAGATCATAGACATAGATGACCATAGCTTATTATTGCTGTCAGGTATTACTACATACAGATCTTAGACATAGATGACCATAGTCTATTATGGCTGTCCCATTTTAGACATAGATGACCATAGCCTATTGTGGCTGTCAGGTTTTACCACATACAGATCATAGACATAGATGACCATAGCCTATTATGGCTGTCCCATCTTAGACATATATGACCATAGCCTATTATGGCTGTCCCATCTTAGACATAGATGACCATAGCTTATTATAGCTGTCAGGTTTTACTACATAAAGATCATAGATATCGATGACCATAGCTTATTATGGCTCTCAGGTATTATTACATACTGATCTTAGACATAGATGACCATAGCTTATTATGGCTGTCAGGTATTACTACATACAGATCATAGACATAGATGACCATAGCTTATTATAGCTGTCCCATCTTAGACATAGATGACCATAGCCTATTATGGCTGTCAGGTTTTACTACATACAGATCATAGGCATAGATGACCATAGCTTATTATAGCTGTCAGGTATTACTACATACAGATCATAGACATAGATGACCATAGCGTATTATAGCTGTCAGGTATTACTACATACAGATCTTAGACATAGATGATCATAGCCTACTATGGCTGTCCCATTTTAGACATAGATGACCATAGCCTATTATGGCTGTCCCATCTTAGACATATATGACCATAGCCTATTATGGCTGTCCCATCTTAGACATATATGACCATAGCTTATTATAGCTGTCAGGTTTTACTACATAAAGATCATAGATATCGATGACCATAGCTTATTATGGCTCTCAGGTATTATTACATACTGATCTTAGACATAGATGACCATAGCTTATTATGGCTGTCAGGTATTACTACATACAGATCATAGACATAGATGACCATAGCATATTATTGCTGTCAGGTTTTACTACATACAGATCATAGACATAGATGACCATAGTCTATTATAGCTGTCCCATCTTAGACATAGATGACCATAGCCTATTATGGCTGTCCCATCTTAAATATAGATGACCATAGCTTATTATGGCTGTCCCATCTTAGACATATATGACCATAGCTTATTATAGCTGTCAGGTATTACTACATACAGATCATAGACATAGATGACCATAGCTTATTATAGCTGTCAGGTTTTACCACATACAGATCATAGACATAGATGACCATAGCTTATTATAGCTGTCAGGTATTACTACATACAGATCATAGATATAGATGGACATAGCTTATTATAGCTGTCAGGTTTTACTACATACAGATCTGAGACATAGATGACCATAGCTTATTATAGCTGTCAGGTATCACTACATATAGATCATAGACATAGATGACCATAGCTTATCATGGCTGTCAGGTTTTGTTACATACAGATCATAGACATAGATGACCATAGCTTATTATAGCTGTCAGGTTTTACTACATACAAATCATAGACATAGATGACCATAGTCTATTATGGCTTCCCCATTTTAGACATAGATGACCATAGCCTATTATGGCTGCCCCATCTTAGACATATATGACCATAGCCTATTATGGCTGTCCCATCTTACACATATATGACCATAGCTTATTATAGCTGTCAGGTCTTACTACATACAGATCATAGATATAGATGACCTAACTTATAATAGCTCTCAGGTATTACTACATACTGATCTTAGACATAAATGACCATAGCTTATTATGGCTGTCAGGTATTACTACATACAAATCATAGACATAGATGACCATAACATATTATTGCTGTCAGGTTTTACTACATAGAGATCATAGACATAGATGACCATAGTCTATTATGGCTGTCCCATCTTAGACATAGATGACCATAGCCTATTATGGCTGTCCCATCTTAAATATAGATGACCATAGTCTATTATGGCTGTCCCATCTTAGACATAGATGACCATAGCCTATTATGGCTGTCAGGTTTTACTACATACAGATCATAGACATAGATGACCATAGCTTATTATAGCTGTCAGGTATTACTACATACAGATCATAGACATAGATGACCATAGTCTATTATGGCTGTCCCATCTTAGACATAGATGACCATAGCTTATTATGGCTGTCCCATCTTAGACATAGATGACCGTAGCCTAGTATGGCTGTCAGGTTTTACTACATACAGATCATAGACATAGATGATCATAGTCTATTATGGCTGTCCCATCTTAGACATAGATGACCATAGCCTATTATGGCTGTCCCATCTTAGATATAGATGACCATAGCCTATTATGGCTGTCCCATCTTAGACATATATGACCATAGCCTATTATGGCTGTCAGGTTTTACTACATACAGATCATAGACATAGATGACCATAGCTTATTATAGCTGTCAGGTATTACTACATACAGATCATAGACATATATGACCATAATCTATTATGGCTGTC
The DNA here is from genome assembly GCA_963383655.1 of Bathymodiolus septemdierum. Taxonomy (NCBI): domain Eukaryota; kingdom Metazoa; phylum Mollusca; class Bivalvia; order Mytilida; family Modiolidae; genus Bathymodiolus; species Bathymodiolus septemdierum. The sequence continues at coordinate 63,952,842 of OY726517.1, forward strand.
CCATCTTAGACATAGATGACCATAGCTTATTATGGCTGTCCCATCTTAGACATAGATGACCGTAGCCTAGTGTGGCTGTCAGGTTTTACTACATACAGATCATAGACATAGATGATCATAATCTAGTATGGCTGTCCCATCTTAGACATAGATGACCACAGCCTATTATGGCTGTCCCATCCTAGACATAGATGACCATAGCCTATTATGGCTGTCAGGTTTTACTACATACAGATCATAGACATAGATGACCATAGTCTATTATGGCTGTCCCCTCTTAGACATAGATGACCATAGCCTATTATGGCTGTCCCATCCTAGACATAGATGACCATAGCCTATCATGGCTGTCAGGTTTTACTACATACAGATAATAGACATAGATGATCATAGTGTATTATGGCTGTCCCCTCTTAGACATAGATGACCATAGTCTATTATGGCTGTCCGGGTTTACTACATACAGATCATAGACATAGATTACCATAGTCTATTGTGGTTGTCCCATCTTAGACATTGATGACCATAGCCTATTATGGCTGTCCCATCTTAGACATATATGACCATAGCCTATTATGGCTGTCCCATCTTAGACATAGATGACCATAGCCTATTATGGCTGTCAGGTTTTACTACATAGAGACCATAGACATAGATGACCATAGTCTATTATGGCTGTCCCATCTTAGACATAGATGACCATAGCCTATTATGGCTATCCCATCTTAGACATAGATGACCATAGCCTATCATGGCTGTCCCATCTTAGACATAGATGACCATAGCCTATCATGGCTGTCAGGTTTTACTACATACAGATCATAGACATAGATGACCATAGTCTATTATGGCTGTCCCATCTTAGACATAGATGACCATAGCCTATTATGGCTGTCAGGTTTTACTACATACAGATCATAGACATAGATTACCATAGTCTATTATGGTTGTCCCATCTTAGACATAGATGACCATAGCCTATTATGGCTGTCCCATCTTAGACATAGATGACCATAGCCTATTATGGCTGTCCCATCTTAGACATAGATGACCATAGCCTATTATGGCTGTCATGTTTTACTACATACAGATCATAGACATAGATGACCATAGTCTATTATGGCTGTCCTATCTTAAACATAGATGACCATAGCCTACTATGTCCCATTTAAGCTTTTATTTTTTTTTGCTCCTGAAGACTTTTAAATTATTTGGTTTTCCAATATTTTGGCCTTGAGTGTACCCGATGAAAGTTATTCTAGAAACGTGTCGCGTGCACTAAATTTGATATTTACGCTTTTATTATTAATAATGACGTTACGACTGGTGTCATATATGTAGCATAATCTGGTCGCAATCACAATTTTTGCTAACAAATTGCATAATATATGTGGTTTTGCCAGTATACATTAGCACATTAAGAATATTTCATATTATCCAGTATTTTCTTATCTTTAATTAAAACTATGAAAAAGGTGCAAATAAGAACAGTTTCATAAAATGAAAAGCAAAATATTCGATTCCTCTTATGACCACGCACCTTTCTGACTTGTTACAGTCACTTCAATAAAAAGTGGCGGGGCTAAACTAGATTTATGGGTCCAAACTTCCCTTCTTCTTTGCGAAATGATGCGGTCATGTAATTATTTTCCACCTGATGAAAATTTTAACAAATAATTACAACTTGGATGTAGAAAATGTTAAATTAATAATATGAAACAGTAGGTATTGGAATGTGTATTACCATACCGTTATTATTTACTCTTTACCCCTGCTATGTAGTGGGGTCTGCGGTGCTCATCTTCTTAAATTTTCAGTGTTTTTTTTGTTTTCCTTCGACCTGTGTCTTCTGTACCCAATTTTGCCGATGTCTCTGGGTTGTCCATTCTTGGTCTATCCCTTCGGTTTTCTCTAACGTTTATATACAAGAGTTACACGAGGGGTGCCTCTAGTGGAGCAGACTGCTCACCCGTCCGGGGTACATGATGTTCTATCCTAATCTTAGTAGGGTTAGTGTTACTCAATCGTTAGTTTTCAATGTAGTGTGATGCCGACCATTGTTATATGTCTTTTGTTTTCTTTTGATCATTGCATTGTCTATCTTTCTTTGATTTACGGCTTCTGTCTAACACGTTGGCATCTTCAAAGTTTAGCTATGCATGGTAATACACATGAACACCGATTCCATAATATATTTATGTGAATTAGAACACGTCTTAATTCCATATTAAGCCGTCATCATTTAAAAAATCCAGATGTATTGTATTATCACTCGAAAAGGGAAAATTGTATTTATGTCTAATATTGACAACTTAACGATTGCTTGTATACCTTTACATAAATGTAGAACATAAGCATGTATCTGGATTAAACGCTGTTCCTGTAGCACATTCCATTGGTATCCAATATCCATTGCTGTATTGATCATAATATCGTGGTCCCTTATCAGACACTCTAAGGTCACAAGCTGTAATAATAGATGAATCTCAGTTATTGTGCATAGTTCTATAATCGTCTAAAACAAGTGACAACTATGCAATGTATCTACCTCCAACAGAATCCACAAAAGATTCCGACCTGTCTGCAATTTTTATATAAACGTCTGAACATTCTAAAATGTTTCATTACACCACAGACAGTAGCATGCCTATAAAGTTGAAAACTTAATTTTATAGGACAATAATTCGTGTTTTTTATTGTCATCGTGACTTGGTTTACCCGAGTGACAAATGACCACAGATATGTTCCGTTTGTCGTAATTACAATCCAGTCCTTCTTTCAGCGTCATAATTGTTTATGATAAATACCACTGGTGGAACACATGGGTTCATTCCTTCTTTTTAGCTGGGTTTGTGTAAGTCAATCTTTATGTTTATACTCAGTGTTTTGTAGACCGTTGCTTGTGGCTTTCTTCTTTCATATTAGACATTTCATGGTATGCCTTCTTCAAATTATGGTGTCCGGTGACGTCTTAGGTATCTTCAATTATTTCTGTTGAACATAGTGAAATAAATCCTCCAAAGAAAAGATTTTCTCTCTCGTCTACTTTACATCGATAGACTAATCATTGTTCAAAGTCAATAGATCTTTTGCACATTCCAATTGGATTCTAAAATTATAGTTTAATGCACTTTTTATGCGAAATATTTCTCTTACGACGGTAACATGGTACCTGGTCTAGCAAGAGCAATGGAAAAGACAACGAATTTTAGTATATTATTTTCAAAATTAGTAGCTATATGAACCTTGCAAAATAATCAGTGGAAAATGTCATAGCAAATAGAACAATCACAAGTTTATACAACATTTAAATTCTTAAACAGATTATGAGTGAAATAAACTTATGTTATTTTCATTGAACTTTGCATAAAGGACTCTTCTGCACTCCTCAAAGGAACATCATCCCTATATATTGTATACTGTTAGAATCAAGACAAATGGTCTATTCTGCAATATTTCAGGTATGTTCATTACGACAATATATTACAACAATTACATCATATAGGAAAAACGGTGGCACTGGGATAGACCTACAGGTGGGGTTTTATTGACAAAAGTTGTTCAGGAGAGTGCATGAATATGGTTTGAAAAAAATAACCTTGCGATTTGCGATGGACCATTATATTTCACTTTAAGCAACCCCACACAGATACAATGTCCAGATGTTGAGGTAATACTAGTGCGAGCACGTTTCTAGAAAATATCACAGATTGATACCAGTTCCTCATTACACGAAGTCAAGAAGAATTTGAAGATACCAAAGAGGTAATAACATCTCTAATTTGCCAATATATGGAGGAAAAATTACTTTCAGATTATATCACCCGTTAATAATCGGAGTGTGAAATTACAAGAACATTATTTTTCTGTCTTTTCACACAAAAAAATAACAAAAGATAAACACATTGTATAAAATATACTGACGTGGTGGAGTATGATCGCATGCGCATTTGTGTTGAAAGAATGCTTGTCCTGGTGGACAGCTCCTCAGGAATCTCCTGTTGGATTGGTCAACATGCCAAAAATTCTGTGGATTTCTATGTTGTTGTAGAGGACAATCTAAAATATAAAATTAAGAATAAATTTGTTTATAAAAATGAAAAACAAAAAATATCCCTTTGCGGGAACAGTTCTAAAGTATAATAGAGAAATCATTGAAAGAAGCAAAATAGATCCTTACCACACATATACATGACCACTCAATTACTTGATCCTTACCACACATATACATGACCACTCAATTACTTGATCCTTACCACACATATACATGACCACTCAATTACTTGATCCTTACCACACATATACATGACCACTCAATAACTTGATCCTTACCACACATATACATGACCACTAAATTACTTGATCCTTACCACACATATACATGACCACTCAATTACTTGATCCTTACCACACATATACATGACCACTCAATTACTTGATCCTTACCACACATATACATGACCACTCAATTACTTGATCCTTACCACACATATACATGACCACTCAATTACTTGATCCTTACCACACATATACATGACCACTCAATTACTTGATCCTTACCACACATATACATGACCACTCAATTACTTGATCCTTACCACACATATACATGACCACTAAATTACTTGATCCTTACCACACATATACATGACCACTCAATTACTTGATCCTTACCACACATATACATGACCACTCAATTACTTGATCCTTACCACACATATACATGACCACTCAATTACTTGATCCTTACCACACATATACATGACCACTCAATAACTTGATCCTTACCACACATATACATGACCACTAAATTACTTGATCCTTACCACACATATACATGACCACTCAATTACTTGATCCTTACCACGCATATACATGACCACTCAATTACTTGATCCTTACCACACATATACATGACCACTCAATTACTTGATCCTTACCACACATATACATGACCACTAAATTACTTGATCCTTACCACACATATACATGACCACTCAATTACTTGATCCTTACCACACATATACATGACCACTCAATAACTTGATCCTTACCACACATATACATGACCACTAAATTACTTGATCCTTACCACACATATACATGACCACTCAATTACTTGATCCTTACCACACATATACATGACCACTCAATTACTTGATCCTTACCACACATATACATGACCACTCAATTACTTGATCCTTACCACACATATACATGACCACTCAATTACTTGATCCTTACCACACATATACATGACCACTCAATTACTTGATCCTTACCACACATATACATGACCACTCAATAACTTGATCCTTACCACTCATATACATGACCACTCAATAACTTGATCCTTACCACACATATACATGACCACTAAATTACTTGATCCTTACCACACATATACATGACCACTCAATTACTTGATCCTTACCACACATATGCATGACCACTCAATTACTTGACTTGGAACAGGCGCTTCAGGTTAAACAAGGAGCGTGGGTATAAATAGCTGTGGGCGGAGCAAGCATTCAGATTGTTCATTATTTTGACCACGGTTATCTCGAGGAGGAAAAATCAATGATATATAGTTTCACAGTTACTTTTGGAGCAAAATATTTGATAGGCATGGTCACTCGTGTTCCTCCCTACGAAACTTTCAATCTTATTAAAAGTAATATTCTTCATCAGTCTAAGAACTACAAAAATCACTTCGAAAATTCAAATTTCTGAGGTTGGTCATGTGCCATACAGTTTCATAAATAGGCTGTTCATATCAACGGGAATTTTTTATGATAAGTTCCGCCCACAAAATGCCCCTTTAAACTAATTGTTATGGACCCAAACCTCCCATCTTAGTATTTGTTCATTTTACTCACACGTAGAAAGCACTTAAACGACCGCATAATTACACTACAGTTTATTAAACAAACTTCTGCTTCACAATAACCTAAGCAGCGCAGGGTAGCTCACTTTCAGCCCCTGCTTGTTTACAAACTCATTTGTTCATGAAAAAAACAACAAATGAACACATTATGAAAACAAAAACTCGCTTTCTTTTTTGCAACATACACACACACGTGTTAAAAAAATGAACAAGTTAACGATGTATTATTTTATTACATTACATGACGACCATACACCAGAATTTACTAGTAAAACTTATTTAAAAGGGATATAGCATAAAGAAGGTAGATGTAAGTAAGTTTATACTTATTTAATCAATTTAATGACTTTATTCAGTTCATTGACAAAGTTACGAGAGTCTCGATTAACATTATAATTTCAGATTTCACCAATTATAATAAAGTATTTGATGTATATGTTACAGTAAGTATATGCTACAGTAAGTATATGTTAAAGTATATGTTACAGTAAGTATATGTTACAGTAAGTATATGTTACAGTAAGTATATGTTACAGTAAGTAACCAGTCATTACTACTGTCGTCAAAGAGCTCCGGTCGAAAATGTTTGGTCAACATCCGGGATATTTTAAAGCGCTATTTTTAAAGAAGACACAGATAATTATCGTAAGTATTTATGAATATACTGTGTATATAATGTTTTGAATTATGATGCTTTATGATTGTTATTATTATTAATTTCATTTTTTGTCCAAATATCATTTATTTTTGCAGTGTAAAATTAGATTTTTCTATAAGTTATAAGGAATCCAGCATCAAAATCATTACAATCAACTGAAATATCGCTATGTCTTGCATTTACGAATGAATTAAATGTTGCCAAAAAAGAAAAAAAGTATTGATGAATGATTGATTTTACTTAGAAATATTATTTTGTTGAGGAAAAGTCAATTAGTAACTAGTTACAGCCTAAAACGTGATGTCGACAGATGTTTTTGAAATCCAGCTTGGTCAAAATGTAAACGTGTATACAAACCGGTTGTGTCATTTATGAAGAAACGGAGTTGTCAGTATGTAAATACGACTGATCGTATTATTAAAGGGAAACTTCGCGATTTTTTACATGTTAGCTAAATATGTTCCTGGTGATATAAAATACATATTCACAAAGTTTTATCGACATATTTCCACAAATAACGAAGCAAATCGCAAATTTGTAATTTTAATTTCTAATTTTTCAACTAGTTTGTGACGTTTTAAACTAAAAATGCATTGTGGGATTGAAATTTAAAGTATGGGTCGCTGATGTTATATTCGCTTCTTTTAAAGCGCTCAGAGGACTGTAATTTAAATCTAATAACCGTTGGAAAATTAAATACTGAAGTAAACAGCTACGTACCTTTTTGACAAACAACTATTTTAAATGAACAAAATGTTTCATTTCCTTTATATTTACAACGGAAAGAGTGTTTTATAACAGTCACCTATATTCGCTATATATCGGATCCCTTTTACAATTATGTTCATTTTGTTTTACTGCAAATGTGCTGAAAAATATAATGGATAATTTTGACAACGCGTAACTTGTGTATTGATTTCTAGATTCTGTTTTAATACCTTTTTTATAATCATTATTCGGCATGCTGTTTACTGTTATTTTGATCTCCGCATGTAGATGTCCGCTTGTGTGTTTTCTAGCCGGAGGGTAATATTATACAGGTGTAAAATTCAAGGTGACCGGATTAATAAAATGGGAATTTGAATACACACTATTTGCTTTCCAAGACGAGTTGGTAGATCGTTTATTATCTATTAAAGATAAAATATTCTTAAAACATTAGAATAAATATAATGTTGAAATAACAGGAACAATTTATGTTTCAGAAGATAAAAAAGTATACACCATCCTTGAAATTATAAGTGTTCATTAAGAGAGGCGCCAAATTGGTCTAACTATATATAGCTGTCTCATCATAATAATTTAACGATCGATGTTCATGAAAGATGTTTTAATTTTAATTTTAAATAAAATGATTATGATTTTACTCAATCATTATTTTAACAGTCGGTGTGCATAAAAGATGTTGTAATTAATTTAATTTAATCAAATGATTATGATTTTACTCAATCAATATTTCTTTACTTTTCTTTTGTTCAACGCGTGTTGTTTATTTGGGAATATTTCTATATAAAGACCGAAATTAACGTTTTAGTTATAGCTTAAATATGTCGAGCTCAGGTACGGAAAGTGACTAGCGCCTCAAGTGATGTAGATTTCGACGACTATGGAGAGTTCGGTTACCAACTTGATTCAGAATAAACTGAAGAAGAACTCAGACAAATGGAAGAGGCAGCGAGTGCCCAACGTGGGGAAATAGAGAACAACCCACGTCAGAACGACACAAATTTGATATCCACTGATATTCATTTAGACAAAGTTCGGAAGAGATCATGATCATGAGCGGTATAAACAGATGAAGGGCAGTCACAAATTAAAAAGAGATTAGGCCACACCAGATTTACTTCTTGTTCTTCGGATTTTGTGCTAAAAACGTTGCCCAGAGCAAGCAAGTGATTTAAAAATGTTAATTTCTTTTCCTTTTTTTGCTTGTCATTTTTGATGAGCGAAACGTAAAATATTATGCGAAAAATATATTTCTTATATTTTTCATGTATTTTCAGAAGCGAGAAACCATATTATAATTTTAAATATGTTATTCTTCAATAAATTAAGGCAAATAATTCCTGCAATAAGAAGTGAAAGGCGGGATTTACTTATTTTTATCTTCATTCTGAAAACGACAGGTACATTCACACCGGTTCACTCAGCAGGGTACCTAATATTGCGTAATGAGTTTAGGTCCACACAGGAAATCGCCAGGCAAAATATACAAGTGTCATTTTACATCCGGTCGACAGGCCTCTTACCGAATACCTGAATACATGTGTCACAATATTTGGCAATAATCAGAAACGCAATGCACATTTTGTGACCCGTTAACTAATTAAAATTTTACCCCTAAGGGTTGAAGGGGTTCATTCAACCTATGCCAACATTTTAGAAAATATATATATAAAGGTAAGAAATATTGTTGGCATAGGTTGAATAGGTTAATTGTTATATAAACATGTCTAGTCATGTTTAATTAGTGTAAAATCGGGAGAGATGTCAATGTACTCCAAGTCCACAATTAATTTTTAATGACGACAGTGATTACATGTATACTAAACATTTCAGTAAATGCTCTCAATAACTGATCGATTTAGGAATTACATGTAATTCCTAATTTTACGTTTATTTACCGATTGCTAATTTTGAATGCTTGGTAACAGACAAGACTCACTTAACCAATGTAAGAAATGCAAATAGAATTCACCTTTAAAATAAATTATGCTGATTCTAAAATATATTTAATTTAAAAGACATGAATAAGTAAAACATCCTCTATTTACATGTAAGATAAGAAATTATGTTTCCTAAAAATCAAAATTAAAATGTTGATAACTTATTTTGGCACGAGTTACTATTAAGTACATAAAGCATACACATTTTTCTTGCACAACTCGTTTTGCAGCTGCATTTAACAAAGCGTTGTCCGTCCCCTATTGATTGTAAGCGGACAAACCATGAAATGTGGACGGCATGAATTGGTTCGGCTTCCTCGAAAAGTTGAATTTAGTAGTCCATGTATAATTCCCAGCTTATATTGTTCGGTGTCGGAACTAAAATGTGTTACTAAGCATAAAATATTCCGTGGATCGCCACGTCATCTGTCGACGCTGGGTATTGGTATGGTGATATATAATCCCCGATATCATTTGGTCGTAAAATCTTATTGCTTCTGGATACCATCCAATCTGCCTGTTTTGATAAATGTTTGCCACTTGCTATCCGTTCTCTCTGAATTTGGTTTGATCTTGTACAAAGGTCACATGTTGTCTTATTCATTTTTTTGAAATAGAGAATTACATATAGTGTATTCGTGTTCACAATCTATAGGTACAGGAATATCATTTGAATCGTTATTCTCTATCAGATTAACATTACTATTTGCATTATCCGGTGTATTATCAGGCGAGGAGTCATTCAAATGTGCTTGTAAGTCTTCTTCATTTTGTCTAACCTGAAGAATTTCATTCGGAATAGGAGTTATTGATAGACCAACTTTGGGTGCACATCCAAACATAGCCTCGTATGGTGATCGCTTTATTTCGACATGATATTGCATGTTTCTCTGAAACTGTACAAATGGTATGCCAGTTGCCCAATTGGTGGCGTTATTGCCTCTCATCCAGCTTACGAGCATATCGTGAATATCACCATTGGATCTTTCTACTCTCCCCCGAGACTTGAGGGTGCCTTGGAATTAAACTTCCGTCGGATTTGTCGCTATTTAAACGTTGGTACAATTCGTCTGCAAATGTTCTTTCTTTTGAATTGATCTGTGCCATTATGTACAACTGTGTACATTCAAGATCAAATAAAATGTGTCTCATTAACGAATACTTCCACATCTATTATATAAGTGAGTAACTCACATCGTTGTTCATTTCATATTATAAATAATATTATTTATATTAATAGATGCTAAGAACGTTGACAATATGAAAGGATCAGTCAGTAAATAGGCGCTAAACTTGAATTTTTTGCTAATAGTTACGTTTTATTCCTGAACAATTACGAGTAATTACTAAGGCAATTAGGGATTACGCGTATTTACTGTTTTTTAAGTTATTACTGGTTACGCTTATTTACTGTAACATATACACTTTTCGCTGATACCGGATAATATTACGGGACTTCCAAAATGAGAATTTAGACATATTTATCATTTTATTGAAAACAGATGATTCTTTGCTATTTCCCCATAAATCCCTAAAATATATGTTCTTCCGTGATCTCATTAATATCTACATCTTGTATTTCTCGGGAGTTCATGTAGTTTTTTAACGCCGATATGATTTTACCCAATTTTGTTGTATGACTGAACAGTCGTAAAACAAATGTTTCAAAGTTTCTACTCGATTATTACAATAATGACATAAACCATTCATTAATCACCCCATTTTTGTAATTTAGATTCTGTATAAACTGTATTATGTATTATTACTCTTCATGTAAGAAACTTTCATTATAATTGACATGACGAAACATAATTTTACAAAGAATAAATAGCGTCGTTGTACTATGCACTTGCATAGTACTATTGTTGGAGTCATTACTGTGCTGATGGGCGGAGCTTAGAACAATGTTACGTCATTTAAATAGGTGGGTTCTAAACGGGATCACCTGTGCGCTTTTAACAATGTACAATTTACAATGTATTATATACGTTTTTCTTTAACGTTGATGCTGTCGTCTGTCTAAGCAATGGGCAGTTCCAGGTTTGAAAATTAAATATTTGACAGTTCATTGTTATTGTTGAAATTCAATATTTGTTGAATTTAAATGGATATTATTTGCCAATCTTTATACTATCAATAGATTTTAGACAACTTTCCTTTTTTAAAATCACCAAAGACATTCAGGCATATAATTGCGTGTATTAGCCCTCGGCGTTGCCTTGGGCCAATACAGACTTCTTGGGCCATTATTAGAGACCTTGGACACATAACAGGGCCATTATGAAGACACCCATTTATTAATACTATAATATACAATCTATATTATATAGACAATATACTTGCAATGAGATGTACATTATCAATAAATAACTCGATCTCTCCTCTGAGATAAGTCAATATATGCAAATTAATACATGTATTCATTATGCAATACATTAAATTATTCTCCAAGATCAATATGGTATTCATGATTTCATGCCAACACATGTTGACCTCTATCTTACTTAAGTCTTCCGATTGTACGTCCTGACTTATATATACATATAATTGTGTTTATGCTATGCATACATTACACATGTGCTAAAAAGGCATGAATATTCTGGTGAGGCACTTGCTACTACTGTTTAGGTTCTCACGAGTTTTGAAGTTTGTCAACGAATAAGTGATATAATAGCCGATGACACGAGAACACGTTGTGTATTTAATGATGTATAACAATATTAAGTCGACCATTAGTCACGTTTCAACGTAAAATGTTACCAATGTAATGAGATACCTTACTATGTACTCAAATAATATGAGGAACACAGATTATCTAAGTTCAACGAGAATATCGATGAAAAAATAAAGCATGTTTTGACAATTTATGCAGTAACTGAGGAGGGGTGTCATATTTATCACCACTTTCAGTTATATCGTGTGGGTCAGTTTTATCGGTGGAGGAAACCAAAGAAAACCACCGACCTGTCGAAAGTCACTGGCAAACTTGTTGTATCGAGTACACTTCGCCATGAACGGATTCGAACTCGCAACTCAATGCAGTAATTGACCATTTGATATTAACAATCATCTTTCAATAAAACATAGTGTTGATATTTTCCTGTTTCTGTAGAAAAATCTTAATACGAAAGCATTAACGGATACCCTCGATATTAAAGATTCGAGAGTTTTGATAATATTAGCCTGACTTTGAATATGCTGTAAAAACTGGAAAGATACTTAAATTTATTGAAAAACTCAAAATATATGTGCCAAAATATGTTGAGCATGTAGTTAAAGCTAGAATTTCAGTTAATCTCAGATTACATATATCGAATGATCATTCTGGACATGTTACTTACTTGATATCGCATTCCATTCATTACCCCACTGACCATTCTGCCACTGTGCACAAACACCGACAATACACGTGAATAGTAAAATAATATTCATTTCTGTTGACAACATCTGCAAGCAATAATCTATATATTCGTTGTGCATACATTAACATAAGTAGATGACCTATATAATCTAGTCTTAAGGGCCCGAGTGGCTCAATGAGTTAGGTAGTTGGATTTCCTAACAACACATACAAGCCTATCACCAATACGGCGTGGGTTCGTGCCCGGCTTTGTAAATTACAAAAAGGGTGCACTCGACTCGCAGCCGCAAGTCATAAAGTTTACCAGTTGCCTGCCCATGGTCGGTGGTTCTCTCTGGCTTCTTCCACCAATATAACTGGTCGCCATGATATAGCTGAAATATTGTTGAAAGTGGCGTTAAACACCAAAAATCAAATCATTATTCTAGTCTTCCACGAAGACTATTGATTTCTTTAGATGCTAATGACTAATTGATATTTGTATAAAGTATCACTTACTATTTTGTCCTAAAAGTAAATAAAATGAGAAACAAAACAAATGAGTACACTGTCGGAGTAGTTCCAAAATCAAATAAGCAAATCGTATAAAGGGGCTACACCGATACTCCTAGCACACAGATGGCTGCTCACTTTCTTGGTTTAGTACAAGCACGTAAATATAAAGTGGTGGGGTTAAACTAGATTTATACTAGAAAATAAATTCTATCTTTCTAGCTAGTAATCGGCTAACTACAGGAATTCATTCACCCTGCTATTGTACTGTCGGTGTTGTGATGCCATTCATTGTTGTGATGGGGTGTGGACTTTTTTTAGTGGAAGCGAATCTGTGCATGTTTTTAAATCATTTGTTAATGTCTGTATTGCTGTTGGAGATCCACTTATCAAGAGGGTTTATCCCCGCCACAGTGTTGTGCATGTCTCAAGCCAGGATGTTGATCCTCAGAATCATATGTCGTGATCTGTTTTAAGTGTAATAATCTAAGGTGAGAGATGAATGCTCGTTTTGCTGATATTGGTGGAATTGGTGACCACCACTGTTTACACGTTTTTTTCCTAATAGCATCTTCTAAAGACGATATTGTGGGTTCGATCCCCGGTCTAACTAAAGATTATACAATTGTTATCTATTACTTCTCTGTCAAACAGATAAAGATTATACAATTGTTATTTATTACTTCTCTGTTAAACAGGAATCAGGATCATGTGTCCTCGGAATCAGGATCATGTGTCCTCGGAATCAGGATCATGTGTCCTCGGAATCAGGATCATGTGTCCTCGGAATCAGGATCATGTGTCCTCGGAATCAGGATCATGTGTCCTCGGAATCAGGATCATGTGTCCTCGGAATCAGGATCATGTGTCCTCGGAATCAGGATCATGCGTCCTCGGAATCAGGATCATGTGTCCTCGGAATCAGGATCATGTGTCCTCGGAATCAGGATCATGTGTCCTCGGAATCAGGATCATCTGTCCTCGGAATCAGGATCATGTGTCCTCGGAATCAGGATCATGTGTCCTCGGAATCAGGATAATGTGTCCTCGGAATCAGGATCATGTGTCCTCGGAATCAGGATCATGTGTCCTCGGAATCAGGATCATCTGTCCTCGGAATCAGGATCATCTGTCCTCGGAATCAGGATCATGTGTCCTCGGAATCAGGATAATGTGTCCTCGGAATCAGGATAATGTGTCCTCGAAATCAGGATCATGTGTCCTCGGAATCAGGATAATGTGTCCGCTTGAAACGACAGTTCTTTATGTTGTTTCAGTGAACTCATATTATGAGAATCCAACTAAGTGTGTTTGTCTTTACCAAAGCTGATATCATGATCATCATTTCATCAAAATGTAACCTGTTTCCGCCATCATATAGCTGATAATTTACACCTGTTTCCGCCATGATATAGCTGATAATTTACACCTGTTTCCGCCATGATATAGCTGATAATTTACACACATTACGAGAAGCATATCGCTCACCCAATATACTTAAAAACGTGAGTGAATGTTGTTTAGTGCAAAATTATCAGTTTCCAGCCATACCATAACGAAAACAACATAGTCGATGTCGAAATGATGTCCGCTATGTACTAGACCACCACTCTTAGTGCTAGCTCACCGTTCGCGGGTAAACATATCGCCTTACTCGGACACATTATCTTGATTGCGAATCAACCAGTCTTTGTTCTTACTCTTTAATATTGCTTGCTTAACGAAGAAGCAGACAATACCAATATATAGTTTTTGGTGTGATCCGAGCGGTGCCCGAACCCAAGACCTTCAACACATGAGGAGAACACGCTATGTAACCATTACACCACCGATGCAATTTAAATATTTGAGAAGGGACAATGCAGATACATAAATAACAATAACAGTACAAATATTATAAAAGAAAACAAAGACAAAATTGCAGATATGATACCATGATTGCTAACGAAATTCGGAACCGATTATTGTACTACGAAATATCCGGATATTCGACTTTCTCCGGAAGCATGAAACTTAAAGTTACTACAAACGTATTAAATGTTTACTACAAGTTAAGAGAAATGTTATTTAAGATATAACAAGCTTTATTTGTCTATGTAAAAATTTACAAAATACAAAGAAGACAATGAATGAACTGTTGAGACGGGTATACAAATGTGGCGGTTTTAAATCGAGTAATAAGACGCCAGTATTCCCTTCGTTACTGATATCTAGATTTATAGAGGCCAAGTTATTGTAAACAAATAATAAACTATCTACATGTAGAATGATTTACCTTACCTCTAAGTGACCACATATTAACACGGAAATGTCGAGAATATAAGAATTATATTGACATTTGTTATAGAAGAAAAATTAATACTGTTGTTATTTTTTCTGAACACTTCCTTTATTGATAGTGTGATCATGGTCGTAATTGAGCAATACAGTCAATATGTGTATCTAGAACACTATGACATTATCACTAGTACATTTAGTTACATAAAGATAAATTATATACTACCCAGCACGTGTATATAGACAGTGTATGTTATTGATTGGTGATATTGTTAGGATTATAAGGGGGTCACGCTACTTCAAATGCTATTTGATTTATATCGTGGAGGTACTTTTTTATTGTTGGAGGCAACCACAGTGCCAGGAGTAAAAGTTTGAAGATACCAAACGGGTAATCGGAAGCATTATATCGAAGCAGACTATGCAATGGTCAACAAGATAAAAGACAGAAGGAAACAACACATTATATTGACATCTTAAAGATTAAAAAACACGAACCCCACTAAAACAGGGAGTGAATTCAGTTACACCAGAAAGGGTAAGCAGTTCCTGTTCCACAAATGGAACCCGTTTTGTTACTCTTGTTACAAATGCACCACATCGACCTGCAGAACATAAATCACAAACTGTATAATGAAATGTTGCATTCAGTATACCTCACAAAGTTCGAGAAAACAAAACATAATTTTAAACAGTGATAGGCACCGATTACATTGGCATATGAAATCTAAATAACAACGAATCTTGGTGACGACTGAAGATGTATATCGATTGATACCCAGAAATATTGGCAAGGTCGGCGCCAGAAAGAACAGGAGAAATTAGTCCTGTGTCAGAAACCTTTACATGGTAACTTATAATTTGTCACGGATTCAGTTTATGGTTGCAGATTATGCTGATATTATAAAGTACCACCTTGAAAATCTAAATACCGACGGCCTTTGACTACGACAACACAAGAAACCATTGGAGAAATTATGCCGTTTGAAATATTTGTACATAGGAGCTTAGAATTCGCCACAAGCTCAGTTTCTTTGCACATTATGCTTATAAAGTGCCTCATTGCATAGCAAAAGAAGAATAATTAGGACATATATCTTATTTTTTTTTTTTAAGTAATGGATGGAAGGTTGTTTGTTTTATGTCAAGTGCAAATAGTTCATCTATATATAGGAAGAATATCAGTAATCAAAATAAGATTAAATAAAATATGATAATCAATGATAGAATGAATGTTAAATAAAATATGATAATCAATGATAGAATTAATGTTAAATAACAATTGAGAAAATTATGCTAAAAGTCTTAATATGATTTGTCAAAATAACACTAGCGAAATGAAATGTAAAACAATAATAGCAAAATAAGAACAGATCCGTCAACACAAACTTCCATAAACAAACTCTCATGATAAATCATAGCCAGGTGTTTTGTCTGTAAACATACGTAAAGATTATACAATTAAATTGTTTACATCGTGTCTCGTAGAATACAATGTTATTTATCAATTAAATTTGAAATCACGCAAATAGAAAAATAATTAATGACAGCTGATATTTCTTAATAATAAACCACAAAATACACGATTTAACGACAGCACAACACCCACCGTGTGAGCAATGATGCAACTGAATTATTATCATTAAAAACGTTTTAAAGGGAAACAATAATTAATGAGGAAAATAGTGACAACTTACCCCAGGAGGTTGATTCTGTCGTGTTATATTGTAAACCTTTGATAATGACCCCTCGGAAGATTGTAATAGTGTATACTCATTAGTAAAAGTATCACTTCTGGTTACCTGTCAACAGTGATGAATAGCTTACATAGCTATTGCACCTTGAGAAAATAAATATCACCATTTACTTGTTGACCATAATCGTTTATACTAATTACTCATTACTGTGATTTAATAACTCTAACTTGTCCTCTTTAACGTATTGTGTAGTAGATTGATCGTCTTCGTGAACCCTTGGTATGTAAGTTTCATGTCAATACAATGTTAGTTACAATTAAAACGTTTTAATCTTAGGTTGTCTTGTGTTTTTATTATCGAATACACCATAATGCAATAACGTTATTATTACATGCACTATCAGCCCTATAAATGTCATATCATTTACCAACTACATTGGTGGTGTAATAATTAGCGTGGTGGCCTCAACTGCGGTAGATCGTGTGTCCGAGCCCCGGTGTGGGGGTTGAATCAATTACTATAGAATTAGTATTGCTGCTTATTGGCTAAGCTGAAATTATTATTGAGTAAAGGCAAAGACTGGTTGGTTCGTAACCAGGTTGATGTGTCCTTGTGGAAGGACCAGTCATCCGGACTGTTACTGCAGTGAGCTAGTACTATAAAGGTCCAACTCAGCGTGTTGATCCAGTACAAAGCAGGTATCATCTCATGCTGAAGGACAAGTCATCCGCGGACTGTTACTGCAAAGCACTAGTACTATAAAAGTCCAACTAAGCGTGTTGGTCCAGTTCTCGCCTATAGCGTTGGTCACTTGGCATTAAATATATACCCCTTACTCACTCATATAATTGATCAATAAGTCGGCGAATGGAAGATAGTGTTATGCGTATTAGCAGAATAAAACGGTAATGTCGGTCATGGAAAATTAAAAACTGTATATTCAAAATTCTCAATTGGAATGTTTGCGGACTGGTGTTATCAAACCGACTGATGTCTGGAAGAAAAAACATAATTGAGATGTTAGTACCAGTTCGTGTCACACAGTGGACAAGTTGCAATTTTCGTAGCATCTGACATATGTATTGCATTTTAGAATAACTTTATTAGTATTAGGATGTCTATGATTTGCTCTATCTCCGAATACACATATATAAAATATAATCTTTGTCTGTTAATGAATAGAAAGTAGAGCATATAATAGCAATGAATTATAATATCAAAGTAGTTTTACCCTTACTATTACAGTTATTCAATTAATAATAATATAATACCATGTAATATTATGTAAGGTTGCATGTACATGTATCTATACATTTATTACATACATGTCATAATACTATTTCTAGTTCAACTAATTCCATTTGTCAATCACTAGAAATGTCAGATATATTCGTAGCTCGGAATCTTGGTATCATATTGATAGTATCCGAACTAGATAAGTGGAATGTGACAATATACGATCTTACAAATAAACATTACTCAATAACTACAACGGACTGCAGACAATACCTAAATTAATAAGACGAAAGACGAATATATTGCATATAAAACATCGCATGCTAAATGAAAAACTTAAAAAAGAAAATTAAAGCAAAAAAGAAAAAAACAGGACGAATGCAATGGGTACCGATGTAGTTATAGTAAGCCTTCCGCCTAGCAAACCTTCCACCGGAAATTTCCCCTCGGAATATTTGCTATACAGTAAACCTTTCCCCCGGATGCTTTATTATATAGTAAATATTCCCCCGGGGGGAATGTAATATATAGCAAAAATTCCCCCATCCATAGCCGATCATTCCCAAGAATACTTTACCATATATCAAGCATTCCCCCATCCATAGCCGATCATTCCCTCGGATACTTTACAATATATCAAACATTCCCCCATCCATAGGCGATCATTCCCCCGGATACTTTACTATATATCAAACATTTCCCCATCCATAGCCGATCATTCCCCCGGATACTTTACTATATATCAAACATTCCCCCATCCATAGCCGATCATTCACACGGATACTTTACTATATATCAAACATTCCCCCATCCATAGCCGATCATTCCCCCGGATACTTTACTATATATCAAGCATTCCCCCATCCATAGCCGATCATTCCCCGGATACTTTACTATATATCAAACATTCCCCCATCCATAGCCGATCATTCCCCCGGATACTTTACTATATATCAAACATTTCCCCATCCATAGCCGATCATTCCCCCGGATACTTTACTATATATCAAACATTCCCCCATCCATAGCCGATCATTCCCCCGGATACTTTACTATATATCAAACATTCCCCCATCCATAGCCGATCATTCCCCCGGATACTTTACTATATATCAAACATTCCCCCATCCATAGCCGATCATTCCCCCGGATACTTTACTATATATCAAACATTCCCCCATCCATAGCCGATCGTTCCCCCGGATACTTTACTATATATCAAACATTCCCCCATCCATAGCCGATCATTCCCCAGGATACTTTACTATATATCAAACATTCCCCCATCCATAGCCGATCATTCCCCCGGATACTTTACTATATATCAAGCATTCCCCATCCATAGCCGATCATTCCCCGGATACTTTACTATATATCATACATTCCCCCATCCATAGCCGATCATTCCCCCGGATACTTTACTATATATCAAACATTCCCCCATACATAGCCGATCATTCCCCCGGATACTTTACTATATATCAAACATTCCCCCATCCATAGCCGATCATTCCCCCGGATACTTTACTATATATCAAACATTCCCCCATCAATAGCCAATCATTCCCCCGGATACTTTACTATATATCAAACATTCCCCCATCCATAGCCGATCATTCCCCCGGATACTTTACTATATATCAAACATTCCCCCATCCATAGCCGATCATTCCCCCGGATACTTTACTATATATCAAACATTCCTCCATCCATAGCCGATCATTCCCCCGGATACTTTACTATATATCAAACATTCCCCCATCCATAGCCGATCATTCCCCCGGATACTTTACTATATATCAAACATTCCCCCATCCATAGCCGATCATTCCCCCGGATACTTTACTATATATCAAACATTCCTCCATCCATAGCCGATCATTCCCCCGGATACTTTACTATATATCAAACATTCCCCCATCCATAGCCGATCATTCCCCCGGATACTTTACTATATATCAAACATTTCCCCATCCATAGCCGATCATTCCCCCGGATACTTTACTATATATCAAACATTCCCCCATCCATAGCCGATCATTCCCCCGGATACTTTACTATATATCAAACATTTCCCCATCCATAGCCGATCATTCCCCCGGATACTTTACTATATATCAAACATTCCCCCATACATAGCCGATCATTCCCCCGGATACTTTACTATATATCAAACATTCCCCCATCCATAGCCGATCATTCCCCCGGATACTTTACTATATATCAAACATTCCCCCATCCATAGCCGATCATTCCCCCGGATACTTTACTATATATCAAGCATTCCCCATCCATAGCCGATCATTCCCCCGGATACTTTACTATATATCATACATTCCCCCATCCATAGCCGATCATTCCCCCGGATACTTTACTATATATCAAACATTCCCCCATCCATACCCGATCATTCCCCCGGATACTTTACTATATATCAAACATTCCCCCATCCATAGCCGATCATTCCCCCGGATACTTTACTATATATCAAACATTCCCCCATCCATAGCCGATCATTCCCCCGGATACTTTACTATATATCAAACATTCCCCCATACATAGCCGATCATTCCCCCGGATACTTTACTATATATCAAACATTCCCCCATCAATAGCCGATCATTCCCCCGGATACTTTACTATATATCAAACATTCCCCCATCCATAGCCGATCATTCCCCCGGATACTTTACTATATATCAAACATTCCCCCATCCATAGCCGATCATTCCCCCGGATACTTTACTATATATCAAACATTCCCCCATCCATAGCCGATCATTCCCCCGGATACTTTACTATATATCAAACATTCCTCCATCCATAGCCGATCATTCCCCCGGATACTTTACTATATATCAAACATTCCCCCATCCATAGCCGATCATTCCCCCGGATACTTTACTATATATCAAACATTCATCCATCCATAGCCGATCATTCCCCCGGATACTTTACTATATATCAAACATTCCCCCATCCATAGCCGATCATTCCCCCGGATACTTTACTATATATCAAACATTCCCCCATCCATAGCCGATCATTCCCCCGGATACTTTACTATATATCAAACATTCCCCCATCCATAGCCGATCATTCCCCCGGATACTTTACTATATATCAAACATTCCTCCATCCATAGCCGATCATTCCCCCGGATACTTTACTATATATCAAACATTCCCCCATCCATAGCCGATCATTCCCCCGGATACTTTACTATATATCAAACATTTCCCCATCCATAGCCGATCATTCCCCCGGATACTTTACTATATATCAAACATTCCCCCATCCATAGCCGATCATTCCCCCGGATACTTTACTATATATCAAACATTTCCCCATCCATAGCCGATCATTCCCCCGGATACTTTACTATATATCAAACATTCCCCCATCCATAGCCGATCATTACCCCGGATACTTTACTATATATCAAACATTCCCCCATCCATAGCCGATCATTCCCCCGGATACTTTACTATATATCAAGCATTCCCCCATCCATAGCCGATCATTCCCCGGATACTTTACTATATATCAAACATTCCCCCATCCATAGCCGATCATTCCCCCGGATACTTTACTATATATCAAACATTCCCCCATCCATAGCCGATCATTCCCCCGGATACTTTACTATATATCAAACATTTCCCCATCCATAGCCGATCATTCCCCCGGATACTTTACTATATATCAAACATTCCCCCATCCATAGCCGATCATTACCCCGGATACTTTACTATATATCAAACATTCCCCCATCCATAGCCGATCATTCCCCCGGATACTTTACTATATATCAAGCATTCCCCCATCCATAGCCGATCATTCCCCGGATACTTTACTATATATCAAACATTCCCCCATCCATAGCCGATCATTCCCCCGGATACTTTACTATATATCAAACATTCCCCCATCCATAGCCGATCATTCCCCCGGATACTTTACTATATATCAAACATTCCTCCATCCATAGCCGATCATTCCCCCGGATACTTTACTATATATCAAACATTCCCCCATCCATAGCCGATCATTCCCCCGGATACTTTACTATATATCAAACATTTCCCCATCCATAGCCGATCATTCCCCCGGATACTTTACTATATATCAAACATTCCCCCATCCATAGCCGATCATTCCCCCGGATACTTTACTATATATCAAACATTTCCCCATCCATAGCCGATCATTCCCCCGGATACTTTACTATATATCAAACATTCCCCCATCCATAGCCGATCATTACCCCGGATACTTTACTATATATCAAACATTCCCCCATCCATAGCCGATCATTCCCCCGGATACTTTACTATATATCAAGCATTCCCCCATCCATAGCCGATCATTCCCCGGATACTTTACTATATATCAAACATTCCCCCATCCATAGCCGATCATTCCCCCGGATACTTTACTATATATCAAACATTCCCCCATCCATAGCCGATCATTCCCCCGGATACTTTACTATATATCAAACATTTCCCCATCCATAGCCGATCATTCCCCCGGATACTTTACTATATATCAAACATTCCCCCATCCATAGCCGATCATTACCCCGGATACTTTACTATATATCAAACATTCCCCCATCCATAGCCGATCATTCCCCCGGATACTTTACTATATATCAAGCATTCCCCCATCCATAGCCGATCATTCCCCGGATACTTTACTATATATCAAACATTCCCCCATCCATAGCCGATCATTCCCCCGGATACTTTACTATATATCAAACATTCCCCCATCCATAGGCGATCATTCCCCCGGATACTTTACTATATATCAAACATTCGCCCATACATAGCCGATCATTCCCCCGGATACTTTACTATATATCAAACATTCCCCCATCCATAGCCGATCATTCCCCCGGATACTTTACTATATATCAAACATTCCCCCATCCATAGCCGATCATTCCCCCGGATACTTTACTATATATCAAACATTCCCCCATCCATAGCCGATCATTCCCCCGGATACTTTACTATATATCAAACATTGCCCCATCCATAGCCGATCATTCTCCCGGATACTTTACTATATATCAAACATTCCCTCATCCATAGCCGATCATTCCCCCGGATACTTTACTATATATCAAACATTCCCCCATCCATAGCCGATCATTCCCCCGGATACTTTACTATATATCAAACATTCCCCCATCCATAGCCGATCATTCCCCCGGATACTTTACTATATATCAAACATTCCCCCATCCATAGCCGATCATTCCCCCGGATACTTTACTATATATCAAACATTCCTCCATCCATAGCCGATCATTCCCCCGGATACTTTACTATACATCAAACATTCCTCCATCCATAGCCGATCATTCCCCCGGATACTTTACTATATATCAAACATTCCCCCATCCATAGCCGATCATTCCCCCGGATACTTTACTATACATCAAACATTCCCCCATCCATAGCCGATCATTCCCCCGGATACTTTACTATACATCAAACATTCCCCCATCCATAGCCGATCATTCCCCCGGATACTTTACTATATATCAAACATTCCCCCATCCATAGCCGATCATTCCCCCGGATACTTTACTATACATCAAACATTCCCCCATACATAGCCTATCATTCCCCCGGATACTTTACTATATATCAAACATTCCCCCATACATAGCCGATCATTCCCCCGGATACTTTACTATATATCAAACATTCCCCCATACATAGCCGATCATTCCCCCGGATACTTTACTATATATCAAACATTTCTCCATCCATAGCCGATCATTCTCCCGGATACTTTACTATATATCAAACATTCCCTCATCCATAGCCGATCATTCCCCCGAATACTTTACTATATATCAAGCATTCCCCATCCATAGCCGATCATTCCCCCGGATACTTTACTATATATCAAACATTCTCCCATCCATAGCCGATCATTCCCCCGGTTATTTTGCTGTATAGTAAATGTTCCCCCTTAATCCGGATAATTACTATTGATTCGGAATTTAGCACCTTAATCGTGTTAATTTTAATTGTTATATACCATTAATTATATCCGCCATCCGGTTATGATTAAAAGGTAAAAAAAAAATGTACGGAGCCATTTTGCAGTATAAGGTGTGAAACCACTAATTAATTTCTTTTAGGTTTTCTACTAAATTTGTGTTTTCTCGAGCCTACCTGGTCATTTTATCTTAAGTTTAACCTTTCCAAGACCATATATTTTCTGAAACGTACATGATTCCTCTACGTTCTGTCAAAATATCAGGGCATGTTTAAAGTCTTGCAGTGAAATGCCAAGCTACGGAAAACACCTACTCTAAAAATAGCTCGGTCATCCCCAAGAAATTCAGTATTTATAGGTCATGCATCAAATCCTCCATAGAGGTATTAAAATACAACTAAGTCCATCAAATATGGGCTCAAAATAATCCCTATATATTTAACTTCAATTATCAATTTTAATTAGTCCACTCCATTCAGTAGTTTTCACAATACTACAAAGTGAAAGGAACTTTTTTCTTGAAAAGGGACTACTATGTTCTAAGCTCTGATTGGTGAATTAGTGGTTTGACACCTAAAGAGAGAAAAAACTTGTGTCTTTAACCATTTGTTGGCCCAATTTCTATTCCGTAGGCAATATCAACCAAAAAACCCTCATAAGGTATGTGACTGTCTGATATTTGCAAGTATAAGTGTTTAAATGCAAAGGTACCCCCTTGAAGATTGTTGATGAAAATATCTCCATTTACAGCTGATGAGTTCAGATTGTGTAATATACCAAAACTTACCTATTCTCTTATATATTACAGTTATTAAGCTAATTTCTAACATAATAAGCAATTTGAACACATATATATGCCTCAGTTGTATATTTAATAGCTGAATACTATGACATGTTTGCATTTAACCCCACCCCCCTTTTTTTTTCGTCCCATGAAATGAGTTCATGTCATTCTTAATGTTGTTAATTCATGCTTTTACAGTTTTAACCCATAAATTATGCAGTTTAAGACATAAAATAAGTTTTTGTATATAGGTCTTAGGTTGAAATTCCTTCTAATTCCATCAAATTTGCAAAAATATGATTTATTGATATTTAAGTCTTGGAATTTCTGATAGTGCACAACTATGATTTTCCCCAACACTCAATAAATATATGCTTCCACATCATTTTTTCCACTGTTTATGTAAACTGGATGTTCAGATATACTGTTACCGCCAGATAATACTATAAAACATAAAATCCAAATTGATAATTTGAAAAATTAACAGAAAATGCTAAGCAGTCAAAATAATTTTTCTGGGATCACTTAAATTACCAGGTTTTCACTACATAATTTTCAGTTAAAACTGTTTTCTATAGCCTTATTTTATTTTATAAGTACATTGTACATGTATTCTAACTGAAACTATCAAATTTACCTGGAAAAATGTGTAAGACTAAAAAAATCCAATCATGATATCACCATATTCTATATTTGAAGTCGACAAACTGCCGCATGATGATTTTTTTTAAATTCTTAATATCAACCATTTGTTCAATATCATATGCCCTTCTACTGCAAAAACACATTCAATAACATATTTCCAATAATCATAAAGTCATAAACAAAAATAAAATGAGTTGCAATACTCTGTGTCCATGTATATCCAATGTTTGGGAGAAATATTCCAAAATATTACATAACAAGTATTTTGACTATGTAATCTGACACCACAATGTATTTTGTAACATTTTTGTATGAAAAATGGCACTCTGGATCTGTTGTGACATTTTTAGGCTAATTTGAACATGATAGCACCAAAACATAATGTTTATGTTTTTTGCCTTAACCAGTAATTAATTTCTTTAAGGTTTTCTACTAATTTGTGTTTTTTCGAGCCTATCTGGCCATTTTATCTTACGTTTAACGTTTCCAAGACCATATATTTCCTGAAACGTACATGATTCCTCTACGTTCTGTCAAAATATCAGGGCATGTTTAAAGTCTTGCAGTGAAATGCCAAGCTACGGAAAACACCTACTCTAACAATAGCTGGTCATCCACTTACACACTAGATTTAATTGTAATATGTAGCATAACAATTGACAAACCTGGTGTTACAGAGGTTGTGTCAGTGGAGACAGAAGCACTAGATTTAATTGTAATATGTACCGTAACAATTGACAAACCTGGGGTTACAGAGGTTGTGTCAGTGGAGACTGAAGCACTAGATTTAATTGTAATATATACCGTAACAATTGACAAACCTGGTGCTACAGAGGTTGTGCCAGTGGAGACTGACACACTAGATTTAATTGTAATATATACCGCAACAATTGACAAACCTGGGGTTACAGAGGTTGTATCAGTGGAGACTGAAGCACTAGATTTAATTGTAATATATACCGTAACAATTTACAAACCTGGGGTTACAGAGGTTGTATCAGTGGAGACTGAAGCACTAGATTTAATTGTAATATGTACCGTAACAATTGACAAACCTGGGAATACAGAGGTTGTGTCAGTGGAGACTGAAGCACTAGATTTGATTGTAATATGTACCGTAACAATTGACAAACCTGGGGTTACAGAGGTTGTATCAGTGGAGACTGAAGCACTAGATTTAATTGTAATATGTACCGTAACAATTGACAAACCTGGGGTTACAGAGGTTGTGTCAGTGGAGACTGAAGCACTAGACTTGATTGTAATATGTACCGTAACAATTGACAAACCTGGGGTTACAGAGGTTGTGTCAGTGGAGACTGAAGCACTAGATTTAATTGTAATATATACCGTAACAATTGACAAACCTGGTGTTACAGAGGTTGTGTCAGTGGAGACTGAAGCACCAGATTTGAGTGTAATATATACCGTAACAATTGACAAACCTGGGGTTACAGAGGTTGTGTCAGTGGAGACTGAAGCACTAGATTTAATTGTAATATATACAGGAACAATTGACAAACCTGGTGTTACAGAGGTTGTGTCAGTGGAGACTGAAGCACCAGATTTGATTGTAATATATACCGTAACAATTGAAAAACTTGGGGTTACAGAGGTTGTGTCAGTGGAGACTGAAGCACTAGATTTAATTGTAATATATACCGTAACAATTGACAAACCTGGTGTTACAGAGGTTGTGTCAGTGGAGACTGAAGCACTAGATTTGATTATAATATATACCGTAACAATTTACAAACCTGGGGTTACAGAGTTTGTATCAGTGGAGACTGAAGCACTAGATTTAATTGTAATATGTACCGTAAAAATTGACAAACCTGGTGTTACAGAGGTTGTGTCAGTGGAGACTGAAGCACTAGATTTGATTATAATATATACCGTAACAATTTACAAACCTGGGGTTACAGAGTTTGTAGCAGTGGAGACTGAAGCACTAGATTTAATTGTAATATGTACCGTAACAATTGACAAACCTGGGGTTACAGAGGTTGTGTCAGTGGAGACTGAAGCACTAGATTTGATTGTAATATATACCGTAACAATTGACAAACCTGGTGTTACAGAGGTTGTGTCAGTGGAGACTGAAGCACTAGATTTAATTGTAATATGTACCGTAACAATTGACAAACCTGGTGTTACAGAGGTTGTGTCAGTGGAGACTGAAGCACTAGATTTAATTGTAATATATACCGGAACAATTGACAAACCTGATGTTACAGAGGTTGTGTCAGTGGAGACTGAAGCACTAGATTTAATTGTAATATATACAGGAACAATTGACAAACCTGGTGTTACAGAGGTTGTGTCAGTGGAGACTGAAGCACCAGATTTGATTGTAATATATACCGTAACAATTGAAAAACTTGGGGTTACAGAGGTTGTGTCAGTGGAGACTGAAGCACTAGATTTAATTGTAATATATACCGTAACAATTGACAAACCTGGTGTTACAGAGGTTGTGTCAGTGGAGACTGAAGCACTAGATTTGATTATAATATATACCGTAACAATTTACAAACCTGGGGTTACAGAGTTTGTATCAGTGGAGACTGAAGCACTAGATTTAATTGTAATATGTACCGTAAAAATTGACAAACCTGGTGTTACAGAGGTTGTGTCAGTGGAGACTGAAGCACTAGATTTGATTATAATATATACCGTAACAATTTACAAACCTGGGGTTACAGAGTTTGTAGCAGTGGAGACTGAAGCACTAGATTTAATTGTAATATGTACCGTAACAATTGACAAACCTGGGGTTACAGAGGTTG
Source organism: Bathymodiolus septemdierum (assembly GCA_963383655.1). NCBI lineage: Eukaryota > Metazoa > Mollusca > Bivalvia > Mytilida > Modiolidae > Bathymodiolus > Bathymodiolus septemdierum. The sequence goes on from OY726517.1 coordinate 63,981,358, forward strand.
TGTCAGTGGAGACTGAAGCACTAGATTTGATTGTAATATATACCGTAACAATTGACAAACCTGGTGTTACAGAGGTTGTGTCAGTGGAGACTGAAGCACTAGATTTAATTGTAATATGTACCGTAACAATTGACAAACCTGGTGTTACAGAGGTTGTGTCAGTGGAGACTGAAGCACTAGATTTAATTGTAATATATACCGGAACAATTGACAAACCTGATGTTACAGAGGTTGTGTCAGTGGAGACTGAAGCACTAGATTTAATTGTAATATGTACTGTAACAATTGACAAACCTGGGGTTACAGAGATTAGGTCAGTGGAGACTGAAGCACCAGATTGGATTGTAATATATACCGTAACAATTGACAAACCTGGGGTTACAGAGGTTGTGTCAGTGGAGACTGAAGCACTAGATTCAATTGTAATATATACCGTAACAATTTACAAACCTGGGGTTACAGAGCTTGTGTCAGTAGAGACCGAAACACTAGATTTGATTGTAATATATACCGTAACAATTTACAAACCTGGGGTTACAGAGGTTGTGTCAGTGGAGACTGAAGCACTAGATTTGATTGTAATATGTACCGTAACAATTGACAAACCTGGGGTTACAGAGGTTGTGTCAGTGGAGACTGAAGCACTAGATTTAATTGTAATATATACCGTAACAATTGACAAACCTGGTGTTACAGAGGTTGTGTCAGTGGAGACTGAAGCACCAGATTTGATTGTAATATATACCGTAACAATTGACAAACTTGGGGTTACAGAGGTTGTGTCAGTGGAGACTGAAGCACTAGATTTAATTGTAATATATACCGTAACAATTGACAAACCTGGTGTTACAGAGGTTGTGTCAGTGGAGACTGAAGCACTAGATTTGATTATAATATATACCGTAACAATTTACAAACCTGGGGTTACAGAGTTTGTATCAGTGGAGACTGAAGCACTAGATTTAATTGTAATATGTACCGTAAAAATTGACAAACCTGGGGTTACAGAGGTTGTGTCAGTGGAGACTGAAGCACTAGATTTGATTGTAATATATACCGTAACAATTTACAAACCTGGGGTTACAGAGTTTGTGTCAGTGGAGACTGAAGCACCAGATTTGATTGTAATATGTACCGTAACAATTGACAAACCTGGTGTTACAGAGATTGTGTCAGTGGAGACTGAAGCACTAGATTTAATTGTAATATGTACCGTAACAATTGATAAACCTGGGGTTACAGAGCTTGTGTCAGTGGAGACTGAAACACTAGATTTAATTGTAATATGTACTGTAACAATTTACAAACCTGGGGTTACAGGGGTTGTGTCAGTGGAGACTGAAGCACTAGATTCAATTGTAATATGTACCGTAACAATTGACAAACCTGGGGTTACAGAGGTTGTGTCAGTGGAGACTGAAGCACTAGATTCAATAGCAATATATACCGTAACAATTTACAAACCTGGTGTTGCAGAGGTTGTGTCAGTGGAGACTGAAGCACTAGATTTAATTGTAATATATATCGCAACAATTTACAAACTGGTGTTACAGAGGTTGTGTCAGTGGAGACTGAAGCACTAGATTTAATTGTAATATATACCGTAACAATTGACAAACCTGGTGTTACAGAGGTTGTGTCAGTGGAGACTGAAGCACTAGATTTAATTGTAATATGTACCGTAACAATTGACAAACCTGGGGTTGCAGAGGTTGTCTCAGTGGAGACTGAAGCACTAGATTTAATTGTAATATATACCGTAACAATTTACAAACCTGGTGTTACAGAGGTTGTGTCAGTGGAGACAGAAGCACTAGATTTAATTGTAATATATACCGTAACAATTGACAAACCTGGGGTTACAGAGGTTGTCTCAGTGGAGACTGAAGCACTAGATTTAATTGTAATATATACCGTAACAATTTACAAACCTGGGGTTACAGAGTTTGTGTCAGTGGAGACTGAAGCACTATATTTAATTGTAATATATACCGTAACAATTGACAAACCTGGGGTTACAGAGGTTGTGTCAGTGGAGACTGAAGCACTTGATTTAATTGTAATATGTACCGTAACAATTTACAAACCTGGTGCTACAGAGGTTGTATCAGTGGAGACTGAAGCACTAGATTTAATTGTAATATATACCGTAACAATTGACAAACCTGGGGTTACAGAGATTGTGTCAGTGGAGACTGAAGCACTAGATTTGATTGTAATATGTACGTAACAATTGACAAATCTGGAGTTACAGAGGTTGTGTCAGTGGAGACTGAAGCACTAGATTTGATTGTAATATATACCGTAACAATTGACAAACCTGGTGTTACAGAGGTTGTGTCAGTGGAGACTGAAGCACTAGATTTAATTGTAATATGTACCGTAACAATTGACAAACCTGGTGTTACAGAGGTTGTGTCAGTGGAGACTGAAGCACTAGATTTAATTGTAATATATACCGGAACAATTGACAAACCTGATGTTACAGAGGTTGTGTCAGTGGAGACTGAAGCACTAGATTTAATTGTAATATATACTGTAACAATTGACAAACCTGGGGTTACAGAGATTGTGTCAGTGGAGACTGAAGCACCAGATTGGATTGTAAGATATACCGTAACAATTGACAAACCTGGGGTTACAGAGGTTGTGTCAGTGGAGACTGAAGCACTAGATTCAATTGTAATATATACCGTAACAATTTACAAACCTGGGGTTACAGAGCTTGTGTCAGTAGAGACCGAAACACTAGATTTGATTGTAATATATACCGTAACAATTTACAAACCTGGGGTTACAGAGTTTGTATCAGTGGAGACTGAAGCACTATATTTGATTGTAATATGTACCGTAACAATTGACAAACCTGGTGTTACAGAGGTTGTGTCAGTGGAGACAGAAGCACTAGATTTGATTGTAATATATACCGTAACAATTGACAAACCTGGTGTTACAGGGGTTGTGTCAGTGGGGACAGCGAACTGATGTCTGTGACTATCAGATAGCAATCGATGCAGACAAATTGTCAAATGCATTTCAATAGTCTCAATACTAACTAGGTAGAACTTTTGCACAATTCCTATCTTATTTTAAGATTCTACGTTTATACACGTTTGTTTCCCTCACGACGGTCAAAATGGTATCCGTTCTAATAAGATAGTTGTAAATAGTAGATATAAGTGGATCATTCTCTAGAAAATACAAAATTCACAAGTTGTTCGAATATTAAAATCTTGTACAGATTATGAGTAAAATTTAAGTTATTTTCATTAAGCTTTGCATACTAGGGATATTTTGTCCGCCTAAAAGGAATATAAGTCATATGGAAACGTGTAACAAACGTTTATGTTTAGAAAGAAGTTGGACATGTGTAAAGGCATAATCATTCCGAAGCAATTGCTTTCTCCCCCAGTTTTTATTGGGGTTCATGTTGCTCAACATTGAGCTTCCTGTTTAGTGTTTTGTTGGTCTATGTTTTTTCATACTTTTGGCCATTGTCTGTCCTCCGATTTACAACGCTTGCATACATCTTTGCTATCTTAAAGTATTTCTTGAGCATATCAACTCTGTAGGGTGGTTCTGCCGAGCTAGAAGCAACATAGTTTGACTGTGCTCACTCATATTGCCAACTAAATATATTGGGTGGATAACATATATTCTATAAAAAATCTACGTTATTGAAACTTGCAAGATATTAAACTAGCAAATTCACAATACCAGAGGCGTTAATACCGAGTACAGCTAATTCGAACATTATCACCTAGCAAACGGGTAGGGTTGTGATCCATTTAATCAGTTTAACCCCGTCACGTTGTTGTAATTGTTCCAAGCCAGTGCATTGATTTATAGCGTCGTATGTCGTGGTCTTTTTGTGTTCATTAAACTAAGATGTTAATATTGGTGGAATTGTTGACCACCACCGTTTAAACTTTCTTTTCATAAAGTATAAATTGTCGGCTAATACAAACGTAGATATACAACTTAGTGTGAACGACGGGTTTCCGGAATAATCTCCATCAGGTATGCTCAGAATAACCTCCACCAGGTATGCTCAGAATAACCTCCATCAGGTATGCTCAAAATAACCTCCATCAGGTATGCTCAGAATAACCTCCATCAGGTATGCTCAGAATAACCTCCATCAGGTATGCTCAGAATAACCTCCATCAGGTGTGCTCAGAATAACCTCCATCAGGTATGCTCAGAATAACCTCCATCAGGTATGCTCAGAATACCCTCCATCAGGTATGCTCAGAATACCCTCCATCAGGAATGCTCAGAATAACCTCCATCAGGTGTGCTCAGAATACCCTCCATCAGGTATGCTCAGAATAACCTCCATCAGGTATGCTCAGAATAACCTCCATCAGGTATGCTCAGAATAACCTCCATCAAGTATGCTCAAAATTGAAATATTGGAAAGCCAAATAATTTAACGGTTAGGGAGCAATACAACCATAGGGTCTAAGCAGGATAACCAAAATCCGTTAGAGTCATATATTCCTTAAACTCGTCGTGAACTCCAACATAGATGGTACACACATTAATACTAGATGTTTACTGCCTCAATCTATATACAAATCTTATCTAGGTCCAGGAGCTCAAACTCTTGTAAATCATTTTTACTTTTCACAACTTTTTTCTCTGTGCAATTATTTACCGACGGCTGCAGGAGGTTTATATTGCGTATGTTTTCATTGAAGCTGGTGATGGGTGTCGCCTAGTTTTAGGGTACATTATTCTTACATGCAGGCGTGTCTTGTTGTGTATAAAGTGGTCAAACAGAGGACATCTTAATCAGTTTGTTTGAAACAGAGCTGCTAAAAGGTAAGACTGCTAATCTTTGTAGTATCCAACTGGTAAATGTTAGTATTTCGTTTTTATAAAATTGTATTTAAAAGATTGATTTAGTAAGAAATGAGATGGATGCAAATGGATATGAGAGACTATCTAATATTATTACACTTAGACACAAATTAAAGTAAATGAACGGTGCGTGTATAGCTGTTTTACATTGTCTTTAAACGTTTTCGATGTAATCGTTATGCTATTCCCATTCTTCAACAATATATTGAATGTGTTGGGATTATCTTTAAAACAATGGTTTATCTTTGCATTTGCGACATGAAACGAACAACTGAATGTTATCAATTCATATATATATCCATATTAGAGGCAATCAATACAATATTCCAATTAAATAAATCTGCCATTTTAATTTGATACCCAAGACGAATGCAATTTACCCTGCAACAAAAACGTACATATCTTATGTATTGCGCACGACGTGTTTCTGGTATAATCTTTATCAGGTACTCTCATAGTCACAAGATTAGAAAGCCAGAACATTAACAGTGTGTGGGAGCAATTAAAGCAAATATCATTTCTTCATTTTGTTACTGATATACCAGAATAAGTAGGCATCATCAGATACAATGTGAACAGTTGTTGAATTACAATAATGAAACGTTTAAAGATACCAAAAGTTAAATAGAAGAAGAACAGACTACACCACAATGGCCAACTCTCTATTGATTCTCTTTCCGTTTGTTCATACGCCATATGTTTTATGTATATTTGTTTCATATATTCATTTGCTTTGTAGAACCATTCGAGGTATTATTAAGCAATATAGTGTATTACATGACGAACTGTATTTGGATACCATTTATTTCATTTTTAATTTAAGGCGTTATACTGAATTTCAAAATGTATGCACAATATTGCCTGGGAGTACTGATGGTACTCTGTTTAACCAACAGAGCCTTATCAATAACTGGTATGATGCCGCCGGTGACCAGAGACAACGTGGGTAAGCTATCTCTTTAAATTTATTTCTTTAATACCAGAAGGTCTATTCTGACACAAAAGCTACTGCAACAAGACTACGTTCCTTCTAGAATGACGTCATCGCTACAATGAATTAAACTGTCTTCATCATAAACTGGTACTGTGGTAGACCATTACGAACTAATACAATGAATCCTTTTATGTAGATTTGTTTTTATTTACTTGACTATATGAGTATTTTTTGTCCCCCGGTTTGTTTGGTAAGTTCCGTATTGTTCATCCTTCATATATAATCAAATATATTTTCAAGATTTAACACAATAGATGGGAACAGCAACACAATACAAAAATGCATGAAATTCAATCTTAGGTTGCATGGTAGCGTTCCTTTTTTCCTATGTCAAAAGCCGTAAGAATCAAGTAGCGTAAATCACATTACAATGAAAAACAAGTTAACTGCTTACCATTCCAGAACTCATGAGTTTACTCCCTGTCTTAAGCGAAGGATTGTGGTGTTCAATATTTAGTTTTATGTGTAGTGTTTTATATATCATTGTTTGTCTTTATATCTTTTTTCTTTTGATCATTGCGTTGTATGTCCTTCTTAGGTTTACGCCTTTTGCTTACCCCTTTGGTATCTTAGGTTTACGACTTTTGACTACCCCTTTGGTATCTTAGATTTACGACTTTTGACTACCCCTTTGGTATCTTAGGTTTACGACTTTTGATTACCCCTTTGGTATCTTAGGTTTACGACTTTTGATTACCCCTTTGGTATCTTAGATTTACAGTTTTTTATTACCCCTTTGGTATCTTAGGTTTACGACTTTTGATTACCCCTTTGGTATCTTAGGTTTACGACTTTTGACTACCCCTTTGGTATCTTAGGTTTACGACTTTTGATTACCCCTTTGGTATCTTAGATTTACGGCTTTTGAATACCCCTTTGGTATCTTAGGCTTACGACTTTTTATTACCCCTTTGGTATCTTAGGTTTACGACTTTTGACTACCCCTTTAACATCTTAGGTTTACGACTTTTAATTACCCCTTTGGTATCTTAGATTTACGGCTTTTGACTACCCCTTTGGTATCTTAGGTTTACGACTTTTGATTACCCCTTTGGTATCTTAGGTTTACGACTTTTGATTACCCCTTTGGTATCTTAGATTTACGACTTTTGATTACCCCTTTGGTATCTTAGATTTACGACTTTTGATTACCCCTTTGGTATCTTAGGTTTACGACTTTTGATTACCCCTTTGATATCTTAGATTTACGACTTTTGATTACCCCTTTGGTAGTTTAGGTTTACGACCTTTGATTACCCCTTTGGTATCTTAGATTTACGACTTTTGATTACCCCTTTGGTATCTTAGGTTTACGACTTTTGATTACCCCTTTGGTATCTTAGGTTTACGACTTTTGATTACCCCTTTGGTATCTTAGGTTTACGACTTTTGATTACCCCTTTGGTATCTTCAAACTTTTCTTAAGCAAAGAACAAAGACCTGACTGCAGTTATTTTAATTCTATAGAACAAGATTTAATCATACAACATAGATGTTCATGATATTTGTGATACATTCTGCATAGTTGATTCTTTAAGCAATTTACACTTGAATTACTGAATCATTTCACCAAAGAGGGAGGTTTAAGCCAATAAAACTATTTTAACTCCACCACGTTTTATTAATGTGCAACAAAACTACGTTTCACCTAGATTAACGTCATCGCTACAAAAATTGTACGGGCGTCATCATGAAGTGGTATATCATTACGAAATATGACAATGGATCATTTCCCATCCCGTTTCTTGACATAAAGTAGAAGGGTACGCAAAAAGTTATGCTTAATGTATAATATGTACCATGTACACGCCCCATCTTATCTATGTGACCTATTAACACCTCTTGTTCGTGATGTTACCAACTACCCTGTTCGAAACAGAAATGACCACACTGTCCCAAGATGTCGCTTATCGTTATACAAATCTTCGTTCATCCCGTCTAGACAACGACACCAGAAATACCAGAACATTTGATACCTTTAATATTAAGCGTAAAGTTGTACTGGCTAAAATCCCGGCTCATTTCTTAGTTGGGGATAGAAGACCCAATGTTTTGTATGCAAGATTACGTCGTAATTGTAGTTCGCTTACGAAATGACCTATTTCGATTCAATATAATAACAGATTCGAGATGTGTTTGCGGATATATCAGGGAGGACGCTTCCCACTTTCTCTTGAACTGCCGCTTATATATCGAACACAGGAAAATTCTCTTTAATTGTTTGCACTACCACAATTTTCGGAAGGATATTGGAACTTTGTTATTTGGAGACTCTCAAAAATACCAGGCTCAAAATATTTTGCTATCAAATGCAGTACAGACATTCATTAAGAACAGTAGGAGATTCACTGAAGGAACATACCCCCCCTTTTTTACATATCTGTTATCGTTCATTTTTTCTATATCATAAATGCTTATACATTTATTATCCACCATGCTCTCTGTCAGACCTATGTATGTATGATACTGGAGAGAACGTTATATAAGTTGTAAGTGTTCAATCCATTGTATATATTTGAAAATAAAATATGCTTAGGTCAATAGATCCTTTCACTTGTATATATAGTTGTTGTTATTTACTTGACTCTATGAGTACATTTTGTCCCACCCTGTTTTTATTTACTTGATTCTTTGAGTACATTTTGTCCCACCCTGTTGTTATTTACTTGACTCTATGAGTACATTGTGTCCCACCCTGTTTTTATTTACTTGACTATGAGTACATTTGGCCCACCCTGTTTTTATTTACTTGACTCTATGAGTATATTTTGTCCCACCCTATTTTTATTTACTTGACTCAATGAGTACATTTTGTCCCACCCTGTTTTTATTTATTTGACTCTATGAGTACATTTTGTTGCACCCTGTTTTTATTTACTTGACTCTATGAGTACATTTTGTCCCACCCTGTTTTTATTTACTTGACTCTATGAGTACATTTTGTCTCATCCTGTTTTTATTTACTTGACTCTATGAGTACATTTTGTCCCACCCTGTTTTTATTTACTTGACTCTATGAGTACATTTTGTCCCACCCTGTTTTTATTTACTTGACCCTATGAGTACATTTTGTCCAATCCTGTTTTTATTTACTTGACTCTATGAGTACATTTTGTCTCACCCTGTTTTTATTTACATGACTCTATGAGTACATTTTGTCCCACCCTATTTTTATTTACTTGACACTATGAGTACATTTTGTCCCACCCTGTTTTTATTTACTTGACTCTATGAGTACATTTTGTCCCACTCTGTTTTTATTTACTTGACTCTATGAGTATATTTTGTCACACCCTGTTTTTATTTACTTGACTCTATGAGTATATGTTGTCCCACCCTATTTTTATTTACTTGACTCTATGAGTACATTTTGTCCCACCCTGTTTTTATTTACTTGACTCTATGAGTACATTTTTTCCCACCCTGTTTTTATTTACTTGACTCTATGAGTACATTGTGTCCCACCCTGTTTTTATTTATTTGACTCTATGAGTACATTTTGTTGACCCTGTTTTTATTTACTTGACTCTATGAGTACATTTTGTCCCACCCTGTTTTTATTTACTTGACTCTATGAGTACATTTTTTCCCACCCTGTTTTTATTTACTTGACTCTATGAGTACATTGTGTCCCACCCTGTTTTTATTTATTTGACTATATGAGTACATTTTGTTGACCCTGTTTTTATTTACTTGACTCTATGAGTACATTTTGTCCCAACCTGTTTTTATTTACTTGACTCTATGAGTACATGTTGTCCCACCCTGTTTTTATTTACTTGACTCTATGAGTACATTTTGTCCCACCCTGTTTTTATTTACTTGACTCTATGAGTACATGTTGTCCCACCCTGTTTTTATTTACTTGACTCTATGAGCACAGTTTGTCCCATCCTGTTTTTATTTACTTGACTCTATGAGTACATTTTGTCCCACCCTGTTTTTATTTACTTGACTCTATGAGTACATTTTGTCCAACCCTGTTTTTATTTACTTGACTCTATGAGTATATTTTGTCTCACCCTGTTTTTATTTACTTGACTCTATGAGTATATTTTGTCCCACCTTATTTTTATTTACTTGACTCTATGAGTACATTTTGTCCCACCCTGTTTTTATTTACTTGACTCTATGAGTACATTTTGTCCCACCCTGTTGTTATTTACTTGACTATGAGTACATTTTGTCCCACCCTGTTTTTATTTACTTGACTCTATGAGTACATTTTGTCCCACCCTATTGTTATTTACTTGACTCTATCAGTACATTTTGTCCCACCCTGTTTTTATTTACTTGACTCTATGAGTACATTTTGTCACACCCTGTTGTTATTTACTTGACTCTACGAGTACATTTTGTCTTACCATGTTTTCATTTACTTGACTCGGAGTACATTTTGTCCCACCCTGTTTTTATTTACTTGACTCTATGAGTATATTTTGTCTCACCCTGTTTTTATTTACTTGACTCCATGAGTATATTTTGTCCCACCCTATTTTTATTTACTTGACTCTATGAGTACATTTTGTCCCATCCTGTTTTTATTTACTTGACTCTATGAGTACATTTTGTCCCACCCTGTTGTCATTTACTTGACTCTATGAGTACATTTTGTCCCACCCTGTTTTTATTTACTTGACCCTATGAGTATATTTTGTCCCACCCTGTTGTTATTTACTTGACTCTATGAGTACATTTTGTCTCACCCTGCTTTTATTTACTTGATTCTATGAGTACATTTTGTCCCACCCTGTTTTTATTTACTTGACTCTATGAGTACATTTTGTCCCACCCTGTTTTTATTTACTTGACTATGAGTACATGTTGTCCCATCCTGTTTTTATTTACTTGACCCTATGAGTACAGTTTGTCCCATCCTGTTTTTATTTACTTGACTCTATGATTACACTTTGTCCCACCCTGTTGTTATTTATTTGACTCTATGAGTACATTTTGTCCCACCCTGTTTTTATTTACTTGACTCTATGAGTATATTTTGCTCCACCCTGTTTTTATTTACCTGACTCTATGAGTATATGTTGTCCCAGCCTATTTTTATTTACTTGACTCTATGAGTACATCTTGTCCCACCCTGTTTTTATTTACTTGACTCTATGAGTATATTTTGTCACACCCTGTTTTTATTTACTTGACTCTATGAGTATATGTTGTCCCACCCTATTTTTATTTACTTGACTCTATGAGTACATTTTGTCCCACCCTGTTTTTATTTACTTGACTCTATGAGTACATTTTGTCCCACCCTGTTTTTATTTACTTGACTATGAGTACATGTTGTCCCACCCTGTTTTTATTTACTTGACTCTATGAGTACATGTTGTCCCATCCTGTTTTTATTTACTTGACTCTATGAGTACAGTTTGTCCCATCCTGTTTTTATTTACTTGACTCTATGATTACACTTTGTCCCACCCTGTTGTTATTTATTTGACTCTATGAGTACATTTTGTCCCACCCTGTTTTTATTTACTTGACTCTATGAGTATATTTTGCTCCACCCTGTTTTTATTTACCTGACTCTATGAGTATATGTTGTCCCAGCCTATTTTTATTTACTTGACTCTATGAGTACATCTTGTCCCACCCTGTTTTTATTTACTTGACTCTATGAGTATATTTTGTCGCACCCTGTTTTTATTTACTTGACTCTATGAGTATATGTTGTCCCACCCTATTTTTATTTACTTGACTCTATGAGTACATTTTGTCCCACCCTGTTTTTATTTACTTCACTCTATGAGTATATTTTGTCCCACCCTGTTTTTATTTACTTGACTCTATGAGTATATTTTGTCCCACCCTATTTTTATTTACTTGACTCTATGAGTACATGTTGTCCCACCCTGTTGTTATTTACTTGACTCTATGAGTACATTTTATTCCACCCTGTTGTTATTTGCTTGACTCTGAGCATAGTTTGTCCCACCCTGTTGTTATTTACTTGATTCTATGAGTACATTTTGCCCCACCCTGTTGATATTTACTTCACTCTATGAGTATATTTTGTCCCACTCTGTTTTTATTTACTTGACTCTATGAGTACATTTTGTCCCACCCTGTTGTTATTTACTTCACTCTATGAGTATATTTTGTCACACCCTGTTTTTATTTACTTGACTCTATGAGTATATTTTGTCCCACCCTATTTTTATTTACTTGACTCTATGAGTACATGTTGTCCCACCCTGTTGTTATTTACTTGACTCTATGAGTACATTTTATTCCACCCTGTTGTTATTTACTTGACTCTATGAGCATAGTTTGTCCCACCCTGTTGTTATTTACTTGATTCTATGAGTACATGTTGCCCCACCCTGTTGCTATTTACTTCACTCTATGAGTATATTTTGTCCCACTCTGTTTTTATTTACTTGACTCTATGATTCCTTTTTTTATCCCACCCTATTTTTATTTACTTGACTCTATGAGTACATTTTGTCCCACCCTGTTGTTATTTACTTGACTCTATGAGTACATTTTGTCCCATCCTGTTTTATTTTGGTAGGATCATAATTTTAATATACCTAATTAAAAATCTGATTTAAATCATATCTGTCATTTGCTTCCATTTGACTGCTATGATAATATCTTCACTAACATAAAGATTTGCAGCAGGCTTTTGCATTTCTCGAAAATAATGGTTCATAATTATGTTCTATCTTTTCGTTCCAGTTCACCCTCTGACAGCGAAAGATACCACTGGACATTTTCCAGGTAAGTTCTCGTTATAAAAATTTATCGATGATTTTGCATTTTAAAATCAATAAAAAAAATTATTTTCAAGACACTCCTTCCTTCCCACCATCACCTCCAAAAATAAGAGCCAGTATATTTGTTTTCATTTAAATATTGAAGATGTACACAATTAAATGGTCAACTACGTCACGACTTCTATGAGAGTCGTTTTATTATACATATAACACCATGCATAATGGCATATTATAAAAAATTAATTATCATTACCAGATCTTCCAAAATGGACAGCTGATATTTTGGTACAGCACAGTCCTGAATTATGATATTATAATAAATCACCTTGTGAACACGCTCATACAAATGTGAAAATAATGGTGTATAATTATTAAACTATATGCTTCTAGGGACCATGAATGACAAACACAGTTTTAAGCAAGTGATTAAATGTTTCTTATCGGTAAAAATGTAGATTTAGATTGTACGACACGTTTCTGTAAAAAAACCTTCGTCAGATACGATAATAGTCAAGGGATTGGAAAACATTCGTCAGGTACGATAATAGTCAAGGGATTGGAAAACCTTCGTCAGGTACGATAATAGTCAAGGGATTGGAAAACCTTCGTCAGGTACGATAATAGTCAAGGGATTGGAAAACCTTCGTCAGATACGATAATAGTCAAGGGATTGGAAAACCTTCGTCAGATACGATAATAGTCAAGGGATTGGAAAACCTTCGTCAGGTACGATAATAGTCAAGGGATTGGAAAACATTCGTCAGGTACGATAATAGTCAAGGGATTGGAAAACATGATGACTTAAAAATCTAAGGTGAAGAAGCAAACTAGTAGACCAATATCATTTAATGTTACCTAAGCCTGAGGCATATTAACCTTGGTCTTAATAGTCGATTACATTATTCAGGAACAGTACATTTCAGTACCGAAGCACTCAATAATGGTGGGATGATACCATTGGAGACTAATTGTCCACCATGAGATAAACTGGGTAGATTGCAATACTGCCTCAATATAACTTGTGTTATACTCACGTATTATTTTCTATACACAAAGAAAAAAGTTAAGCACCTCCTGATATATTAAAACATAATAAATTACACTAAGTTTTGATTCTAATATTTATATTGATTATAGCAAGAACAATTTTTCATTAAAAAGATGTGCTGACGCTGGTGTGACCATTATATCTAATATCGACTAGTCATGCACGTGAACCATGCTTCTCACGCATTACTCAAAATTCAGTATGTTCATGCTTCGAATTTGGGTATTTAAATCTGGTGTTTTAAAAACATTATTCATTCTCAGTAAGCATGGTACGAATACGAATATCAGAAGCACAATGATGGCAAATAATCGGCATGCATACAACAGGGATGTCCTTCAAAGCTATTGGACGTCAGATGGGCTACCACTATACTGTAGTCAGCCGACTGGTGAGAAAACACACACAAACCACCAATGTGTAAGACTGGCCAAGATCCGGCAAACCACGGGTAACATCTGATCGTGACGACAGGGCATTGCAGCGTTTGGTTAGACGGATGCCATTCGCAACCAGTCCCGTACTCAAACAACACTGCCTGCCCAATAGACGTCTGTCAACAAGAACAGTTAGAAACCGTCAGAAATCAGCGGGACTTAAGTCAAGGAGAGTCATTAAACGTCCACTGTTGGCAGACCGACATCGACGAACACGTTTGGCATGGTGCTTAGCACGACGTGGTTGGAATTTAAGGACATGGCGCAAGATCCATTGGTCAGACGAGAGCCGGTTTCTGCTTCATTAAACAGACAGCAGGATGAGGGTTTGGAGACACAAAAATACAGCCAATACCTCAAGGAACATCCAACCAACTGTCCCGTCCGGTGGAGGCTCAGTAATGGTTTGGGGTGTATCTCTCATGACTGCAAGCTGGATTTAGTCACCATACAAGGCAACCTAACTGGTGATCAGTACATCAGAGACGTCTTGCAACCTGTTGTTGTCCCCCATTTCGGCAACCACCCACTAGCTACAAGGCCTGTGTATATGGATGACAACGCCAGGCCTCATCGTTCAAGAGCAGTAACCGCCTACCTCCAAAGCAAAGCCGTGACTTATGTTCATTGGCCAGCCATGAGCCCGGATTTGAATCCCATATAGCTTATATGGGACATGTTAGGGCGTCGTATACAGGCTCGGGAACCTCCTGTGCAAAACATTCGTCAGTTGCAAGCAGCATTTCATCGGGAATGGCAGCAGGTATCACAACAGGACATCCGACGTCTAACTGGAGGGATGAGACGCAGGGTTGAGGCCGTCATCCAAGCACGTGGGGGTTACACCCGGTACTGAACTTTGAACAATAGATGTCGTCAAGTGATTCATAAGTGACGTTTTGAAAGTGAAATGACAATCGTATGGTGCATTTTGAACTGTGAAGGTCAATACTTAAAAGGGAAATGTTTTACTGCTAAAACTGGCCTTGTGATATTGTGATTAAATATTCATTAAATTAACATTTTTCTTGATTTTTTTGTGTTTTTTTACAGCCAATGTAATGTCCTATCAGACCACTATTGCGTTCTTGAGAGTATCTGGTCAGTAATCTAGTGATGCTTGTCGTATCATTTGTCATTTCAAAAAAACATGGGGGTGCTTAACTTTTTTCTTTCTGTACATTTGTATTGACTATTTTGATTTTTTTTTTTCAGGTTTAACCAACACCATATACCCAGGAATGCTACCACCAGGTAAATGTTTATCTTTTCTTTTCATTCTATATGCTTTACTAATTTCTTCTCTAGACAAAACATCTATGTTTTAGGAAGGGCCGTCGTGTCATAGTTTGATTTACAACTACATATGTTTTTTCCATTAAGCTAAAATAAGATTTTTTTTTAAATTGCACCAAAATTTATTGTCAAAAAGGGTAATATTTTTAATTTTTTGCATCTTTCAGATCAAGCTATTATTTTCTCTTAATTTTTAATAGTCGTTACCTAATGTTGTTGTTAGTACACTTCGCCATGTGCGGTTTTAGTGGCGATAGTCAATGATAGCATATATAAGCCGATGTAGATCTAACTACCACACGATCATGGTCAGGATGCCCCCGTTGAATCTCGTTGACAATAATATTTTATGCATACATGCAAGTTGGCGCTAAACCAATCAATCAATCAATCAATCAATCAATCAATCAATCAATCAATCAATCAATCAATATCTAGGTTTTTCTTACTATCACTAGGTCGATATTTCGGCTGGTGGTCTTTTAGTCCCCGAAGGTATCATTCACCCTGTAGTCAGTGTTCCTGCACTGTCACGGTTTATTAGATATATTTATCTTTGAAATTCACAGTTCCTAAATAGTGTAATTATTAATAAAACTAAGGTTCTCCTCTCCCAAGCATGTGTGACCTTAGCCTATTTTGGCTATCCTGTTTAGGCCCTTTGGTTTTATTTCTTCCAAAACTTAAAACTTGTTTAGCTTTCCAATTTTTCGATTTTGAACGTACCTGATGAAGGTTATTCCAGAAATGCGTCATGCGCACTAAATTTGACATCTACGTTTTTATTACACAAGGTTTAAGCCCATAAAATGTGATTAGCCCGCCACCGTTTATTGAAGTGCCTGAACCTCTTTCTGCGATTTTTCTCTTGGATTTTGAAACTTTTCCATAAAAGAAGTAATATATTATGTATTATTATGTTTCAGGTTACACGTATACCAGAAGAGTCCGTATGTATTTATCTATAAACTAATACTTTTAAAACAGTTGTAAAAAGTTAACTTATCAAGTAAAATATTATTTAAAGATCAGGAAAGTTCATATATGTTGCTGAAATCACACGTAAACATTGCACGTTAGTAAGGCATACTGCACTGCGAATTATAAATACACTGTACATTGTACACTGTCATTTAACAGGACATTGTATACCATTTTCAAACGACATTTGGTTCATGTCGATTTGAAGAATTTCTTTTTATTAGTTATTTCCTCTTTTATGTGGTAAATCTTATTAAAAATGTAATGTCATGTTGGCTATCAAGGCATAATGTCGTTGATTTTGGTGATTTTTTAAAAACAAAGTAATAAGTCCATCCATTCTCTTTCATTTTCATGAAAACACATCTCGAACATTAATTCATGTCTGTACGACCGTATGCGCTCCTATTCATATGACCTTAAGAGACCTTTCAATATGCATGCGCAAAGTCTATTGTTTGGGGGGGGGGGGGGGGGGGGGGGGGGGGGGGGGGGGAGGAAATGTCTGCCAATGGAAATCCTGCATACGATAATCTTAACTGGTTCTGCTAGAAAAAGAAACAGGAAAGAAGTGTTGGCCAATTATAATAAAACTAGATTAACATAGCCCACCAACATGACCGTTGGATGGATTTGAAGGAAGCGTTGAGAGTTCAAACTCATGCTGAAGTGTAAGCATGACAGCCACTGTGCACATAGTTCCGAATTTGGAACATGCATAAATAATGATGCTGGGAGAAAAGCTGCACACACACAAACAAAAAACAACGAAAATACGCGTTTTTGGTCGAATCTCGCAAAACAAACGTTATAAACTCATGTTTTAAAGGTATATATTAATTTCAACACACAATTTTTTTTTAAAAACTAACCAAAATCAACACTATTATACCTTTACTTTTATAAAAGAGATATGTAGCTAGACTATGCATGGTTGATCTTTTAGGATGTTGATACTATCTTATGTTCAAACAAGTATTGTGTTGTATGCTGAAAAAAGCATAGAAAGCCAATGGCTTATAGCATAGGAAATGTTACATATATAGTAACATTGCCTGTATCACATTTACAAAAACAAATCTTATAATTAACAATTTATAATGTTATGAATTTATTTGTATGGATACTACTATTCTTGTATATGTTTTATAATTGTATGCTTTCTTTATATCAAATATAACAGGTACTAGTGGTAATCCCTACGCCACGAACTGGAATTATATGCCAGGAGGTAAGTATTTTTCATACATTACACAGTCATAAAAAAAACTTGAACAATGAACTGAAATATTTGTTTTTTCTGATCACGCAATTAACTGCAATTAAGTTCGCATGTACGCATAACGCATAAAAAAGCATCATATCAGTGCATTACGCCGCAACAAGTTATAGTCTCATAAATTGTTTGCTTTGTTCACTCAGACTATCATTTTTTAAGTTTCTATGGTAACCGACCGCTACTAGATATAACAACATTCTTTCTGATCAGCGGTCATTATTAGATATCAAACATTTTACCATCCAATACTGAATTACTCATAAACATCTAAAGAAATCAACGGTAGTCATGGGAGACCAGAATAAATTGGTCATCAATTTGCATAAATCAAATTATTGAACATTGCATTCTAATATAATATGGAATGAAATATAAATGTTCTGATTTAATTGCTAGTTGGACCTACTAGTTGTATCGGTAGATTGTCTATCTGTTTTGCAAAGTAAGACTACCTCAGAGAGTCAATGATAGGTTGTAAGTCATAACCTTTACGAATAAATATTTCCACAAATTGTACTAGTTCAGATGTGTCAGATTTTAACATTTTAGCATTGTTAACTACCTCGCCATAAGGAATACATTTTCTGATCAGATTTCTACATGTAGAATTGTATTTATATAAACTTCTCAAATATATTTTGTTACATTGCATTTTCTTAATTTTTTTTTCGCTGTTTTGATGCTCAAAAAATTAGATTTGAAAATTATATATATATATATATATTTATCTAATAAAATAGAATCACGTTTATCTCGTACTAAGATAAGTTGGTTTCTTTGATAACTCAGAGTAAAAATATGGTGAAGTCATAGTTTGCTACATTTGCTCTTATAACTCTAACTGAAACAATCGGTGTTGTTGTCTTAGAGAAAATGGCGATTATTTTTCACTTAGAGGGGAAGTTTAGGCACATAAAATAAGTTACCACTTTTTTTTTATTAAAGTTGCGGTACCAAGCAAGGAAAGTGACCGGACATGTATGTATGTGCTAGTGGTGTCAATGACCGGACATATATGTGTGTGCTAGTGGTGTCAATGACCGGACATGTATGTGTGTGCTAGTGGTGTCAATGACCGGACATGTATTGTGTGTGCAAGTGGTGTCAATGACCGGACATGTATGTGTGTGCTAGTGGTGTCAATGACAGGACATACATGTGTGTGCTAGTGGTATCAATGACCGGACATGTATGTGTGTGCTAGTGATGTCAATGACCGGACAGGTATGTGTGTGCTAGTGGTGTCAATGACCGGACATGTATGTGTGTACTAGTGGTGTCAATGACCGGACATGTATGTGTATCATAGTGGTGTCAATGACTGGACATGTATGTGTGTGCTAGTGGTGTCAATGACCGGACATGCATGTGTATGTTAGTGGTGTCAATGACCGGACATGTATGTGTGTGCTAGTGGTGTCAATGACCGGACATGTATGTGCATCCTAGTGGTGTCAATGATCGGACATGTATGTGTGTGCTAGTGGTGTCAATGACCGGACATGTATGTGCATCCTAGTGGTGTCAATGACCGGACATGTATGTGTGTGCTAGTGGTGTCAATGACCGGACATGTATGTGCATCCTAGTGGTGTCAATGACCGGACATGTATGTGTGTGCTAGTGGTGTCAATGATCGGACATGTATGTGCATCCTAGTGGTGTCAATGACCGGACATGTATGTGTGTGCTAGTGGTGTCAATGACCGGACATGTATGTGTGTGCTAGTGGTGTCAATGACCGGACATGTATGTGTGTGCTAGTGGTGTCAATGACCGGACATGTAGTTGTGTGCTAGTGGTGTCAATGACCGGACATGTATGTGTGTGCTAGTGGTGTCAATGACCGGACATGTATGTGTGTGCTAGTGGTGTCAATGACCGGACATGTAGTTGTGTGCTAGTGGTGTCAATGACCGGACATGTATGTGTGTGCTAGTGGTGTCAATGACGGACATGTATGTGTGTGCTAGTGATGTCAATGACCGGACATGTAGTTGTGTGCTAGTGGTGTCAATGACCGGACATGTATGTGTGTGCTAGTGGTGTCAATGACCGGACATGTATGTGTGTGCTAGTGGTGTCAATGACCGGACATGTAGTTGTGTGCTAGTGGTGTCAATGACCGGACATGTATGTGTGTGCTAGTGGTGTCAATGACCGGACATGTATGTGTGTACTAGTGGTGTCAATGATCGGACATGTATGTGTGTACTAGTGGTGTCAATGACCGGACATGTATGTGTGTACTAGTGGTGTCAATGATCGGACATGTATGTGTGTGCTAGTGGTGTCAATGATCGGATATGTATGTGTGTGCTAGTGGTGTCAATGATCGGACATGTATGTGTGTGCTAGTGGTGTCAATGACCGGACATGTAGTTGTGTGCTAGTGGTGTCAATGACCGGACATGTAGTTGTGTGCTAGTGGTGTCAATGACCGGACATGTATGTGTGTACTAGTGGTGTCAATGATCGGACATGTATGTGTGTGCTAGTGGTGTCAATGATCGGACATGTATGTGTGTGCTAGTGGTGTCAATGATCGGACATGTATGTGTGTACTAGTGGTGTCAATGACCGGACATGTATGTGTGTACTAGTGGTGTCAATGATCGGACATGTATGTGTGTGCTAGTGGTGTCAATGATCGGACATGTATGTGTGTGCTAGTGGTGTCAATGATCGGACATGTATGTGTGTACTAGTGGTGTCAATATTGCTTCTTTCTACGATTTTTCTATTGGATTTTGAAACTATTCCGTGAATACGTTATTTTTCACCTTTCTTTTTTAAACTGTTCCGACAGGGTGTTATGCTTTAGTTTTTATCAGAGAGAAAATAACGGTTATTGTCTTTCAGGTTTTAGCTACTCACGGAGAATCCGTACGTATTTGATTAAATTGTAAACATAGATAAGTAAATCTGTGCAGGGCTGGCCTTAGGCTACTTTGACCAATTGCTCACATTTGGACCCCGCGCTAGAGTTATATATTCTCGGTTGTTCAAGTACACACAACAACACACTGCAGATTTTACAGAGAACAATTGAGTCCCACAGCTCCTAAGGCCGGCCCTGAATATATGTTTGTATGAGGGAAGTAACATGTGCTGTGTGATAATTTTCAATCTGATTAAATGATATATTAAATGCGATACCCTACAATATAATCTGACACAATAAATTCTAACCTTTCGGGAACTTTTTTGTATTCGCTCGATATTTTCTGTCTGCATGTTACTGATCATATTTTCACGATTTTGACCGCAGCGTTTTTATTGGCTGATTTTAAGTTAATCTGGAGTGGTGTTTTATGGAGCGTAACGTATTTAATATAGGGTTTTAATCTGATTGGATAATAATAATGGTCATCACACGTTTACGAGTAAACAACTAGATACAGGTATATGACTGAATTGTAAGATGTAAAGAATGAAACTACTGTTCGTTAACTTTTGAAAGATCTCCTTTGGCACAAAGCAAAATTAATTTGTAGATACGATTCATAACCTAATGCCAATTTGAAATATATATAGTAGCTGCCAGTTGAGCCATATCTTCGTGAATTACTGATGGATCGGATTCATCGTAGTCTAGTTCGTTGTTTGTGACATCTATAAATCAATGGTTTATGTTTTTTAGTGACGTCTCAAAATCAATGTTTCAGCCATATTTAAAACAAGCAAAATAAAGGAAAATCAACATTTATATAGATAAAAAGTTACACCGATAATTGCTTTGATTGCATAACGTAAACGAGAGATAATGGACAATAATGGACGCTTCCGACATGACCAGGACCACCAGCGACAACTCCAGAGGAGCACAGTTGTTTTAGGAACTATATAATATATCTTTAACGTGGGAGAATAGTATCATGTATTCAAAAACAGGATGACTAGAAAGGATGACAGAATGGTGATGTATTCAATTTGTCAGATTCATTTTATTTTCAACTTTTCTATTTAATATCATTTAGACAACGGAATTATCTAGTTACATAATAACATATCACTTTTGTTTCATTATATTTTTAAAAACATACCATTTCTTACTAATTAACATAATATATAATTCGATTTAATTGAAACATATATTTTTAATATGTATTCTAGAATTAAACTTTGATAGTGACCCAAAACCTATCATAATTATCTAAAGTTGACCTACAAGGTTGTAGAAATATATTTGTTAAAGTAAACTCATTTTCATTTAGGCTGTATTAAATATATTTTCACGCTTACATTTAGAATAATATTAATGCTTAATATGTTTTGTCATATAACTCGTCACCTTTTATAATAAACATATTATTTCATTGTACAACCATTTTTACTTTACGTTGTGAGTTCGAATCCCGCTCATGACGAGGTGTACTCGATACAACAGTATGTGATCAAGTTTGTACTCCGGTTTCCTCCATCAATAAAACTGACCGCAACAATATAACTGAAATATTGTTGAAAGTGGCGCTAAACATCACAACCCTATTTTATTTTTGTTTCATCATATAATACGATACCTTTTATAATTAATAAATTACTTTTACAGTATGTATGGTCAGATGATTCGTTAATGCATTTTTACAGGTACCAGTGGATTTCCCTTAGGATCAACGGTCCACTATCCAAGTGGTATGTTTGCTTAATCGTATATTTGCTATTCATCCTCGTTGTTTAGATTGGAGTTCATGATACTCAATTTTTAGTTTTCTGTGTAGTATTGCGTCCCCTTTCTCTTGTCCTAAAACCTAAATTCATTTTTTTCTTTGGTTAAAGTATCAATGAAGATAATTTGATACACATCCAATTAATTTACAAACTGAACATTTGCATTAGCAGTAAACAAAACATCAGATAGCCAACTTATTGCCGTTTATTGTTAAAGCTATCATTAGCATTCAAAGAACCTGTTTGCTTTTTCACAGTTGCTGCGCATTTGGCAGAAATACGCAATCGCAAGCTGCTTGTGTTGTAATCACGTGCTAAATATTGCTTAGAAAAGCGTTAACAACTATTTATTGTTTTATATATCATTTCAGGTAATTGTGTACATTTTTTTATTTGAATATATTTCATTTAAATCTGAATATATACTAAAAATCAAATTTTCCGTTTTAAAGATTTTCATATTCATTCACAATTCTAATTATATTCAAGCTTAATGCTTAATTAAATATGTCAGGGTCTGTATTTTACTCACATGCCGAAACATTCGCATGACTGCATCAATTTACCGAGGTGCAGGTTTGGTCCCATAAAAGAAGTTTATCCCCTCCACTTATTGCAGAACTGACTGTACCAAGACATGAAAGTAAGCGATCATGTGGTATATTTGTGTTAGGGGTACTAGTATCTATTATGCACCTTTCTACAATTTTTATATTATATGTTGAAATTGTTCCGACAGTGGGGCATTTCTGTTTTGACTGGTTGGCATGGAATCAGGATCATGTGTCCGAGTGGGGCGACATGTCTACCCGCGGACTGTTGTTTCAATGAGCTAGCACTATACAAATCCATCACAGCGTGTTGGTCTAGAACAAAGTGGACCTCATCATCATCTCATTGAAAATTAACTTGTTCTCACCATGATAGAGATGAAAAATAGCTGAGTTAATCAACAAGCACAAATTTTCAGTAAAAAAGCGCTTCAAACATTTATATAAAAACGAGTCTTCTTAATGATTTCACTAGGAAAATAGGGGCACATAAAGCTAGTTTAACCCTGCCACTCTGTCATGTGTTAGTCATATCAATATTGCTTCTTTCTACGGTTTTTCGATCGTATTTTGGAACTGTTCTGACAATATGTTGAACTGTTCTGACGATATGTTGAACTGTTCTGACAATATGCTGAACTGTTCTGACGATATGTTGAACTGTTCTGACGATATGTTGAACTGTTCTGACGATATGTTGAACTGTTCTGACAATATGTTATTTTTTGCTTTTCTAGATTTTGGAATTGTTCTGACAATATGTTATTTTTTGTTTTTCATTTTATTACACTGTAATAATGTATTCATTTATTTACAATCCATTCCGTTACAGGGTATACATACAGACGATCTTACAGAAATAACAACGGCTTCAACGACTTCTGGCCAATGATGATGATGGCCGATAATATGTAATGATGATGTTAAAGATCAATTGTTTTATTTTTATTGTATAACAAACTATTCTACCCTTCTAAAATACTTGTCCAATATCTTTCTGTTCTGTTTGTTTACTTAAATATTGAATTTTAATTCAGTCTTGTTGGATACTTTTAAAATATTATTTTCTCTTTTTTTGTGTAATAAACTTGATTCTTCTAGCTTGTTGTTTGTTTATGAATTAAACCACATTTTGTTAAATATCCGAAAGTCAGAAAAGTGAGCGGTCATGTAGTTGTGTTAGAGGTATGGATGTTGCCTCTTTCTAGGAAATGTCATTTCGGAACTCTTCGGAGAGTGTGGTATTTTTTGTTTTCATATTAGGCTAAAAAGGTCATGAGAACAGGAGCCAGTTAATACAAGTATATATAATGAACCGGGAATATATATCAATGGTGTGGGTTCAAATCCCGTCGAGGGAAGAACAACAATTTGACAGCTCTAAAATCTAATTCTAACACTGTTTGGTTTAATTTTCAGACGTATATAATATTTAGTATTAACCTAGTATCCTTAGTAACTTTGAGATCCAGTGGGACAGATATATTGTATGGTTGTCACTTGCTTCTAGACGTTTGTATAATATACTTTATTTCCTGTGACTGTATAATGAATTCTTCATTATCCTATACAATATATTAAAAATTGCTGAGTTAGATTGCTGTCAAATTATAATATTAAGTATATATGTACCATCTACACACGCTTATACACATGTCTTACGTCTATCCCTAGATTTGCCTTACGAGAAAAGCTAACACTACGATTATATATATATAGATTATAACATGGCCTTTTCCATATTGGGCCTGGTATTATCCCGAGACTCCCATATCAGCACAAGGCGATAGCCTAGGGCTTATATGGGTCGAGGGATGATACCAGGGCCGATATGTAAAATGTCATGTTATAATTTGTTTATCACATATTTAACCATGACTGAAATAAATTAAAAATAAATGAAGAATTTATGTTTATTCATCAAAATAACAAAAAAAATAAAAATAGTTAACAAAACGTCAACAATATAATTCATCATATTTATTACAGCTATTAAACATCACTTTTTAATATAAATCAAAGTACCAATTCTTATCATTTCTGCCATAAACAAATATTGTCAAATTTTCCTGGATATTTGAGTATGGGAATAATGTTATTCTGGGGTTGAGCATCATGGGAACAGGATTACGAACTGATTCATTGAAATGTATCCAAGCGTCCGTCAGTAGATATCTTAGTGATGGCGAATACTGATTAATTGACGCCAACGTGTCGACTATTGAGACCTATGAAAATAGAACAGTTACTCCAATTGCTGCCAGTGATAACTCTGTCCAGTCAACGGTTACTAATAATAACTCTGTTAAACAAACCGTTATCGATTTGATTCAAATAATGCCCAACTCCAGAAAAGCAATATTATTATACTCAAATAGCCAGGGAAATCTGACAATATATATTTATGGCACAAATGCTAAGAATTGAACCTCTGATTTATATTAAAAAGTGATGTTTAATAGCTGTGATAAATATGGTGAATTATATTGTTAATTTTTATATTTTATTTATTTTGTTGTTATTTTGATGAATAATCATAAATTCTTCAGTTATTTTTAATTCATTTCAGTCATGGTTAAATATGTGATAAACATATTATAACATGGACTTTTCCATATCTGTCT
Source organism: Bathymodiolus septemdierum (assembly GCA_963383655.1). NCBI lineage: Eukaryota > Metazoa > Mollusca > Bivalvia > Mytilida > Modiolidae > Bathymodiolus > Bathymodiolus septemdierum. The sequence goes on from OY726517.1 coordinate 64,006,836, forward strand.
TGGAATTATCCCTCGACCCATGTCAGCCCTCGGCTATCACCTTGGGCTGAAATGGGAGTCTCGGGATGATACCAGGGCCGATATGGAAAAGGCCATGTTATAATATATATATTTATCATATACTTGTAGATGATAAAGGTAAAATTTTACTCTGTAATAAAACTTTTGTTTAGAATAATAAGAGGATTCATGTTTATTTCATGTTTATTAACTGCTTCCGGAATGTTATTACATGCCTTTCCGTCAATGTCCGTAAGTTGACTTCGTGAATTTCCGGAAAACTGTGTCTACAGACGCGGTGGATTCAACTGTTTTATAAAATATTTGCACAGAAAATTATTACCTACCAATTTCTATCTTAAGATTTTGAAAATGCTTAAAAAGCGTGCTTTTATTGGATTTGTATATTAAAACAATAATTGTATTGTTCTATAACTATATACATGTATTTAATTCTAGCCAAAATGATTAAACAATCTTGGTACAAATCAGTTATTTCCTCTGTTGAAGTATATGATAAACATATCATAACATGTCATTTTTCATAGCATATCCTTTATCAAACCCTCGTTCATATATCATCTCTTGAACCTATCGGCTCTCGGGCTGATATCATGACCTCGGGCTGATAAAGGGTATGATATGAAAAATGCCATGTAATAATATACAAATGTATATATATATAACTCCACTTTCAACAATATTTCTGCTATATTTTCGCGGTCAGTTTTATTGGTGGAGGAAACCGGAGAATACCACCAATCTGCTGGAAGTCACTGACAAACTTTATCACATAATGTTGTATCGAGTACACTTCGCAATTAGCGGGATTCGAACTCACAACTGTAGTGGTGATATGCACTGATTTCACAGGTATGTAGTCGTATATCCAACTACCGTACGATTACGACCACGACGGTTTCATTAACAAGATATCACATGTACCATTAACAGGATATCACATGACCCATTAACAGGATGCAAAGTAAATAACAAAGACATATCCAAGCAGATGTTACTGTAATATTCGTTAACATAATGACAAGTGTCAAGGTGTGTATTATAAAGCCGTTATCATTTATCTTATTTACGAAAAGAAAGCATAAATTTTGATGGTCAACAATTCCACCAATATAAACAATGAGATCAGTTACCTCTCACCTTAAATCACTGAACACAATAATATGAACACTATTTGATTTTGGAAATCTAGGTCTTGACTTGGGACAGGCACAAACCGGATAATGTGATCTCAATCAGTAAATAATCATCAAGTGTTGATGGTTTACTGATAACCTATAAAAGAATCATCTCTAGAAAATCGGATATCCAACGACAACACAAATGTACACAAACAATACAAAAAACAAATTCTTAAAATGCATCAATCTCAAAAATTCAAAAAGACCACATACTATCACAAAAATGTATTTGCATTTATTTACGTATATTGATATCCATCTTGGTTTCCATATCAGACGATGTCCGTGTCGAATAACAATAACATGAATATGCTATTAGTGGATCAGAGACGGCCTACCCTTCCGCAGAATCCGAGTTCATCCCTCCCCGGTCTAAGTGGCATTGGCGTTACTCAATCTTTAGTTTTCTGTGTGGACTACTGTTTGTCTTTCCGCCTTTTTTTCTTTTTGTAATTGTATTGCTTGTCATTCTTCATTTTATGTATTCTGATTACAGATTTGATATCATCAAATGATATTTTAGTTATAGGCATGGCGACATGACATGGGTATATAGGAGAAATAATCACAATTCGAAAGACAAGACAACACCAATGAAACACAAATTAAACCAAACAAAGAAAACAAAAACAAAAACATAAACAACAAAAAATCAACAAATCCCCCCCCCCCCCCCCCTCCCAATAATAATATTGCACAACCCTTACTGCCCAAAAAATAAATAAAATGGGAACTAAACCACCGCTTGGTCATTTTGTAACGTTCATCGTGTATCATGCTGATTCCAGGAAGAGCTTCAGGATAGCAGAGTGGTACTCGCAGGATAGACTATGCAATAACCAACATAATAAATGCAAAGAAAAGACAAGAAATGATTGCTAAAGGACTACACCGTAAACCAAATCCTGAAGACAGAACACAAACCTCACTGAAGATGGAAATGAAACAGGCCTCGTAAATGTGTGATTGTTGTTTAACATCAACTCAGCAATTTTTCAGCTATATCATGGCGAGAACGAGTTAATTTTCAATGAAATGATTATGAGGTCCGCTTTGTACTAGACCAAGACGCGTAATTGCATTGTTATAGTGCTAGGTCACTGAAACAACAGTCAGTGGATAGACATGTCGCCCCACTTGGACACATTAAACCGATTCCGAGCCAACCAGTCTGTTCTCTTTCTCCTTAATGCTACGTGCTTAGCGGAGAGGCAACACATACCAATTTCAGTCTTTGGTTTGACCCGATCGGGGTTCGAACCCATGATCTATCACACTCGCGGAGAACACGCCTAACCATTACACCACCGATGCGGTCGATTCGGAAATGAAAACACACAAATCAGAAAGTGTAAATACACTAATCAACCAATGACACAACATAACTATAAGACAAACATCAGTTATAAATCAAGTAAAATCGATGTGAACATTACAAATAACTGACATATATCTCATTTTATCAACCAAACATTCATTTTAATAATGTCAGGCAAATATGATAGAAATGTATGTTACGAAACCACCTGACAAAATCGTGCATTTTACATTATTTGTAAACAAAACTATAAATTTATAAGATTTTACATGAACATTTGTTTGTATGTCAACGTTCTTTAAGCGTTTAGTCTTATTGTATCACCTTGAACCTTTTATTCCAAATTTTCTTAATAATTAAAATGACAATGTTGATGAAAACGAAGATATCAAATTTAAAACATAAAACGCTTTTCCTGTATAACCTTCGTCAGATAGGTTCGAAAGATTAGAAATAATTTAAAAGTGTTTGGGTGCGAGAAACCGAAAGTGTAATCAGAAAATGAAGAAAAAAAACCCAACACATTAACATGGCTTTATATTAATCAAAGATTCATTATTGGGTAAAATATGACAAACACAATATGCAAAGTGGAGAAAACGGCCACAGTTCGGCACTGAAAAATACAGGATCTGGCAAGATTAAAAAGAATGACGATTAAAGGTCTGGACAAGTTTGTCCCTCACTGGTAGCAATGGATTCTCAAGTTCCTCCAAGTTAATCCTAGAGAGAACGAGAGGTACGATCTCCTTATACGCCGACTCATATTCGTATCACCCCATGGCTAATTTAATCAGGGGAGTGAAGATTAACAATTTACATGAATATAAGCAGTTAAGCTCAAACTGGTACCAGTTCAGAACCGGCCACTTATGGTAGAATGGTAGACATGAGATAGTCTAAACACCATTTCCTGTGGTAACGTACGAAAGTAAAAGCATAATAATAATAATAATAACAAGATGAACTGTGAGCTAATGCTCACTTATGATACCCCCGCTCTTCGGCAAACAGAAAGTAGGAATCTGACGGGTCAAAAAAACGCTTCCCACGATATGGGGTACATATATGAAGCTTGTGACCAAATATCAGATCTCTGCCATCAATAGTTGCTGAGAAAAATGTGACGAAAAATGTGCATATATGTTCAATGTATAAAAACCAACTAAGTAGGCAAACAGGAAGTAGGAATCTGACGGGTCCAAAAACGCTTCCCACAATATGGTATACCTATATGACGCTTGTGACCAAATATCAGATTTCTGCCATCAACAGTTACTCAGAAAAATGCAACGAAAAATATCTTGGACGGACGGAAGGACGGACAGACGGACAGAGGTAAAACAGTATACCCCCCTCCCATTCGGGGAGCGGGGGTATAAAAACAGTATAATAATAATAGTAATTTTTATTGATCTAAAAATCCAAACAAAGGATTATCATCAATACAGAACATGTCAAACACAACTAAGACAACTTTAAATACACAATATTTGATAACATAATACACAATAGTTGATAACATAACAACTGAGGAAAGACAGAGTTATCTCCCATACAATACAAATGTATAAAATTTCAAGTTACCTCCCATTGACAATTAAAGATCAGTAAAAGTGACATAAATTTTTTATTAAAACCACTGATTAATCTTGTTTTTTAGACTGATTTAGACTATGCAACTTATTGACACCTAATATACACATTTTACATATGTCTAGATCATTACAACTAAATATAAATTTAAATTTGTCAAAGTCAGACATATTAATAAATGAAGGCCCAACATCACAGATATCCTTGAAAAATTCTTCACGACAAGACTGTAATTTTGAACATATAATAGTAAAATGAAATTCGTCTTCTACTCCAGAATTACACAATTTACATATCCTGTATTTAAATATCTGCCCTTTTCAATATTTAAATTACTATTACTTATTCTGATTTTAACAAAAGTTGATATAGATTTTTTATTTATATCTGCACATAAATAGTTTTCCAAATCAAACTGTGTTTTTAGTTTTCTATATGTTCTTAATTTATGCCCTCCAGATTTATTAATTCATTAAATAATAATGTCTTCCAATGTTTAATATATCTGTTCTCTAACTGTTTTATAACAGAAAATAAAAGTTTAGATTTTGAAAAAGTGCCTTGATTTTCCCAGATATGACTGAAACCAATTATACTAAATAACTGCTTCAATTTGTTACATAAACTTTCATTAAGTTTTAGATTATCTCGATATGCCTGAAATACTAAAGTGTCAGTTTGCGAGATTTACGTCTATAAGACAAAGGTTCCCATCCGGTTTCATAGTAAAGAGAGTCTCTACTTGCAAATTTTGTTCATCCTGTAACTAGTCTAGCTGATTCTAATTGCACTTTTTCGAGTTTTGCAACTTCTCGTTCAAAACGCCCATCCCATACCTCGCAAGCATATTCTAATGTTGGCCTTATGAAGGTAAGATACAGGGGCGGATCCAGGATTTCAAGTTAGGGGGGGGGGGCGTACTTAAAAAAATTGCGCCGAGCGGAGGTAGGCGCGAAAAAATTTGGGGTATTTCGTGTGAAAAAACACGATTTTACGCCAAAAAATCATATTCTTTCCAATTTTAGGGGGGAGGGGGGGGGGGGGGGGGCGCCGGGTGCGCCCCTCCCCCTGGATCCGCCCCTGAGATATATATTTGATAGAGTTTGCTTGGAAAGAGTAAATTTTAGTTTTCTGAGAACATTAACCTGTTTGAAAGCGGCATTTACAATGTAATCAATATGATTTGTCCAGTTTCCATCTGATGCAAAAATTAATCCCAAATGTTTATGTTTTTTTACAATTTAGACCGGTTCCCCATTAAATCGTAGGTCTAAATGTGGTACATCACTAGTTGAGATAACTAGGGCTTTAGTCTTTTTAGGATTAAAATCTACTAACCACAGTTTGGCCCATTCGTTTAATTTTGATAAATCATTATTAATATCAGATTTCATAATATCATAGTTTCTACCGAAGTAAGATAGTGAAGTGTCATCAGCTAATAAGCGTGCTAGATTACCCAAGTTTTCTGTTATATCCTTTATGTAGAGTATAAAAAGAAGCGGTCCAAGTACTGATCGTTGGGGAACACCAGCTTTGACAGTATTGAGGTTTGAACATTCATTATTAACAACTACCTTTTTCTTTCTATCACTGACATAGTCTATCAAATGCCTTTGATATATCACAAAATACAATAATAGATGATAATCTATTATCTATATTTTTGCAGATATTATGGTAAATTTCAAGTAACTGGTAAACGGTGGAATGTCCAGGTAAAAATCCAGATTGATATGAATATAATAATGAATGTTCAATAATATAATTGTAGATATATTTATATACTACACGTTCCATCACTTTCCCAACACAGCTAAAAAGTGAGATGCGGACATCCAATTTCGGAGAGCTTTTTCGACGGAGACCTTCCCACATTTTACATACAATGAAAGACTTTGTATTATTTGTGAGATTTTTTTATTTTGTGTGCGTGGCCTAACCCAGATATATAAGTAGTGACTGTAGTTGCCGCAAGTTCTTTATATGAGAGGAACGCAATAAATATCGCGATTTCGTCAACTGACGCAGGCCAAATATTACCGAACTTGTAAATTAAACGGAACTGAATAAAAGCTTATACTGCTGTTTTATATGTTTTCCATGAATTTGAAGCCATCGAACTTTTATAATTAAGTCTGTCTCTTCGCTTAAAAGCTCCAAAAAATGGGGTGGAATGGCACAAGGGTTGATGTCTGCCGTGGGACATAATCTCCGGAATTTCTCAAAAATAACAACGTGACAATGAATCAGCTAGTGAATTTAAATAGCCGGGAATATGTTCCGATTTCAGTAAGATGTTGAACTCGAGACACGCAAATACGAGCTTCCTGACAAGGGACATAACTCTTGGCGACCTAGACGATATTTTGTTTATAATATACACGACGGCTTGATTATCCACATGGAAAATTATCTTTTTGTTTCTTAGATAATAGCCCCAAATATTCAGAGCAACACCTACAGGAAAAAGTCCTAAGAATGTAATGTCAGCCAACATTCCAGTTAACTCCCACTGTACTGGCCAGACTGCCTGGGCCCACATTCCATTAAAGTAAATTCCAAACCCTTTTCCCGTACTACCCGCACTGTCAGTGAACAATTCTAAAATTGCGTTAGATGACCAAAACTTGTCAAGAATAACGATTGTTCCGTTGTAATTAGATAGAAAAGTTAGCCATACTTTTAAATCTTCTTTCATACCTACAGTTACTCTCGTTTTATGATGGGGTTTGCTCAATTTGCAAGTAGCGTCGATAAGTCGTCGTGAAAAAGTCCGTCCAGGTACAATGACTTGACACGCAAAGTTCCATAATGCGATTAAAGACTGTAATTCTCGGAGAATGATTTTGTGACTGTTTAGACATGATATAATTCGCTCTTTTATTTCGCTTACTATCTCTTGTGGCAGCCTCATAACCATATTAATAGTATCTAATTCTATGCCCAATAACACCAAAACCTCGGTTGGTTCAACAGTCTTATCATCTGCTAAAGGGACCGCCCATATTTTACAAGACTCTTGAACAACTTTCAGAGTATTGCAGCATTGTTTGGTTTCAGCTTTCCCACCAAATAAAAAATCATCAAGGTAATGTAAAATATTGGCATTATTTGACTCCTGCTGAACGAACCAATGTAAAGCTGTTGAACATTTCTCGAATAATGAACTAATGAACGCTCCCATGGGTAAAAAATTGTCGAAGAAATACTGATTTTTAAATTTAAACCCCATAAGATTGAAATCACAAGGTGACAGTCTAAGTAACCTAAATGCAGATTTTATATCGCATTTGGCCAACTTCGCATTTTTCCCCAACTTATGAATCATTGTAACGGAACAACATTCTTTATCAATAAAATCGTTGACTAACCCGTGTTCAGGAAATGACAAATTATGTATCAGTCTATATTCAGAACTTGATCTTTTGGGAATAACCGAAATTGGTGAAATTCTTAATGTGGGAAAAGGGAGGAAGTGAAACGGTCCGGCTATTCTACCCACTTTTATTTCTCTGTAAATCTTATCTTTAGCAACGACGGCTTTCTCCCCAACAATATCTTTCATATTTATTTCAAAAGGCCGACGTGGACCGGAGTACCGCAATTTAAAATAGTATTTAAGTCCTTGAATTAATTCTTTCGCGATATCTGGTTGAGGGTATTTAAAAAGTGCCTTCGCAACATTTTTTAAAATTATTAATGGGGAGCGGCCAAGAGAAGATAACTGTGTTGAATCTGTAAATAAAAATACAATTAAAGAAAAATACACAACTAAATTTAAAATAAAAATACAATTAAAGAAAAATACACAACTAAATTTATTTCAGGACCTACAAGCTGTTAAAGGGTGGCTCCCATGACATTTCGAACATTTATGCAAGCATTTGCAATTCCTACCAAAAGTACATTTCCCCCTATTAAATGCCCTGCACAAATAATTCCGAGATTGTCCTCCGTTGTGACCCGTTCCACCATTATATAGGGAATTGTTAACAGCGAGTTGTTGACTATGTTGATTTACAAGTCCTATGTTAAAAGGTCTTTGTACTGTTCTGAATTTCGTTGTAGCTACACACAAAAGCCAAAGCTCCATGTCAACGACTTCCCACGAAGAAGTGGGACAACGGGCTTTCCATAAACGAAATTGTTCATCATACTGAACCCATCCCCCATTAACCCTCCTAGAAGCTGCCATTCTGACTGTTTGCATATAGGTATTCTTGACCATTGTTTGGAAATTTCTCCAACATTACACTTGCATATATCATAAAGGCGGATGTCCAAACATGTATGTTGTTAATAGAATGTTTCTTTTTATTAACAACAGTGAAAATCCCCCCTTTTATTGCTAGTTCACCCTCTAAACTTGGATCATTTACAAGGTCTTTTGCGGATTTTAGAAACAAATTTAAATCAATGAATTCTCCCTTCCAGATTTTGTCTTTTATCTTGACCGGAATGTGAGATGAAATGGGGTCAAAAAAACTAGAAATGACGGAGACTGGCCAACTTGCAGACGCCCTTCAAATGAATTGACAAAATTTCCCATCCCCTTTGGTGAAGAATGTTGTAACATACCCAAGTTGTTATTTTCCGCACCCTGCGTCTCCTGGCCCAGTATTGGAAGAGAGTTTGCCGGCTGTTGTGGTCTTTGTTGAACAGTTGACGTTGATGGACCATATGTTGAAGGCGTTGATAGGCTGGCTACATCATACAAGGGACGATCAGTTGGACGAGTGTCATTGTGGGATGCCCCCGTATCTGACGCAATCGGTACATTTTCACCATGTGGTACTGCTGTCGACTGGCCATTTCGCCTCGGGGTAGTCTTTTGTCCTTTTGACGCCGAAGTTTTTTTTTGAAATCCTTTTTTTGGCGGGTTTCGAAGTCTTTTTGGTGGCTTCATCTTATTTGGATCCTGGATGGCGTTGATTTTTTTTTTTTTTATTTCTTTTAAATATTTTTTTTAGAACTCCGTTGTCTACTGAACAGCCAGGTCAAGGTGAGGGCTAATTATCATGTGACCTGTTCGAACACAAAACAGGAACGGATCCGAATTGTAATTTACCATATTCCGGAATATAACTATAAATTTAAGAACAATTCACTTTTATTAAATTGGTTCATCTTATAAATTAGATAAACCTTAATATATCATGTAATAACAGTTTATGCTATCACAAATCAAAGGCAAAACAAAACATAGTTTGATACATCCCCCTCTCCACAAAGCCCAAAGAATATAATCCACGCTTTTAGCTTGATAAAATAAACACTATATAATTTTAGTAAGAATTTATATGGATGCAAATGAACATGAAAGTCACTACAACAAAATTTATATCCTAAGATGAGTGTGAAACTGTCTATCGGCTGCAGTTGAGCGACACTCATTATTTCTGTCGATAAACACTACACCTGTACATCTTTGTCGTTCTGACGTCATCTGACGTCATAGCAGTTTGTTCATCAGATGCGGGGTTATCAACAAGAAATCAAAATACGAGTGAAATAATCTTACAAATATGTCATCATTGTGCCCGACATCACATGACGAGATTAGGGATACAGACAGAGGAACAACAAATACAGGTAAATAGTAAAAACACTAGATATATAATTACCAGGCTCAATTAAACTAACGACCACTAAGCTAGCGACCAGTCAGGCGATATGTCTCTTAACCAAAAAAATAAACAGGAGCAACGTGTACTTTTAAAGATTCAACACATTGAATCGACATCTGGGCATGCAGGAAATATTTCTGGAACCTCTCCCCCCTCCACAAAACAAATTTGGCATTGTACACCCTACTGTGGACCTAAGGTGCAGAATCTCACACAGACACTCAAGTGAGTAAAAGACAATATATGTTATGCTCTATTTCCTATGTTCACCCGAATATAGAATATTTATTCTCTTTACTGGGCTAAATAACGAAGACACAAATATATTTTGGGATGGCGAGCTTACAAAACAGTCAGTTAATTCTAAATAACCACAGCATAAGCACATAATTTATTTCATGAAAAAAGGTATATAATTTGGATTTACCAGCGTTTTGTCAAACACACTAAAGTCCTAAGATTCCCCGTTCCCACGTCTCATAAATCTATAAAACAAAGTAAATATAGAACATTAGAAAAATTTAGCAATACGTATTATAAAAATAAACAAAATATAAACCTTGCATGTGCATGTCACATTTATTTAATAAATAGTAATATTTTGCTTTATCTATTTATTTTTAAATTGTGTATTTAAAGGTGCCAAACAACTAGTTTAATTCACCAATCAGAGCTTAGAACATATACAAAAGTAGTCCCTTTAAAAGAAAAAAGTTAATTTCAGTTTGTTGTATTGTGAATAATACTGAAAGGAATGGAATAATTATATTTGATAATTAAAGTTAAATATATAAGGATTATTTTGAGCCCCCCCCCCCTCCCCCCTCCCCCCAAAAAAACAAAAACAAACATCCGAATATCAAAGTTAGTATATGACACCATGCTGTGAGTTTGAGATGCAGAATCCTAACCAGGCACTCAAGTCAGTTAAAGGCCAGAGAATTACCTTTGACTTAAACCCCAAGATAGACAGAACAATTCATCATAAGATCCATCGTTAGAACAGTTTCACCGTCAGAACAGTTCAACATAAGATTCATCGTCTGTACAGTTCAACATGAGATCCATCGTCAACAGTTCAAAATAAGATCCACCGTCAGAACAGTTCAACATGAGATCCATCGTTAGAACAGTTCAACATAAAATCCACAGTTAGAACAGGTCAACATAAGATTCACCGTCAGAACAGTTCAACATAAGATCCATCGTCAGAACAGTTGAACATAAGATCCACCGTCAGAACAGTTTAACATAAGATCCATCGTCAGAACAATTCAACATAAGATCCATCGTCAGAACAGTTCAACATACGATGCAACGTCAGAACAGTTCAACATAAGATCCACAGTCATAACAGTTCAACATAAGATCCATCGTCAGAACAGTTCAACATGAGATCCATCGTCAGAACAGTTCAACATAAGACCCATGGTTAGACCAGTTCAACATAAGCTCCATCGTTAGAACAGTCCAACATAAGATTCACCGTCAGAACAGTTCAACATAAGCTCCATAGTTAGAACAGTCCAACATAAGATCCACCGTCAGAACAGTTCAACATTAGATCCATCGTCAGAACAGTCCAACATAAGATCCATAGTTAGAACAGTTCAACATTAGATCCACCGTCAGAACAGTTCAACATGAGATCCACCGTCAGAACAGTTCAACATTACATCCACTGTCAGAACAGTTCAACATAAGCTCCATAGTTAGAACAGTTCAACATTAGATCCACCGTCAGAACAGTTCAACATAAGATCAACCGTCAGAACAGTCCAACATGAGATCCATCGTCAGAACAGTTCAACATTAGATCCACCGTCAGAACAGTTCAACATTACATCCACCGTCAGAACAGTTCAACATAAGATCAACCGTCAGAACAGTTCAACATGAGATCCATCGTCAGAACAGTTCAACATTAGATCCACCGTCAGAACAGTTCAACATTAGATCCACCGTCAGAACAGTTCAACATTACATCCACCGTCAGAACAGTTCAACATAAGCTCCATAGTTAGAACAGTTCAACATTAGATCCACCGTCAGAACAGTTCAACATAAGCTCCATAGTCAGAACAGTTCAACATAAAATTCATAGTCAGTACAGTTCAACATGAGATCCATCGTCAGAACAGTTCAACATTAGATCCACCGTCAGAACAGTTCAACATAAGCTCCATAGTCAGAACAGTTCAACATAAGATCCACCGTCAGTACAGCTCAACATGAGATCCACAGTCAGTACAGTTCAACATGAGATCCAGAGTCAGAATAGTTCAACATAAAATCCACGGTTAGAACAGTTCAACATAAGATCCATCGTCAGAACAGTTCAACATCAAATCCACGGTTAGAACTTTTCAACATAAGATCCACAGTTCGAACAGTTCAACATAAGATCTACCGTCAGAGCAGTTCAACATAAGATCCATCGTTAGAACAGTTCAACATAAGATCCACAATCAGAACAGCCAACATTAGATTCATCGTCAGAATAGTTCAACATAAGATCTATCGTTAGAACAGTTCAACATAAGATCCACAATCTGAACAGTTCAACATTAGATCCATCGTCATAACAGTTCAACATAAGATCCACCGTCAGAACAGTTCAACATGAGATCCACAGTCAGTACAGTTCAACATTAGATTCATCGATAGACCAGTTCAACATAAGATCCACAATCAGAACAGTTCAACATTAGATTCTTAGTCAGAACAGTTCAACATAAGATCCATCGTTAGAACAGTTCAACATAAGATCCACAATCAGAACAGTTCAACATTAGATCCATCGTGATAACAGTTCAACATAAGATCCACCGTCATAACAGTTCAACATAAGATCCACAGTCAGTACAGTTCAACATAAGATCCACCGTCAGAACAGTTCAACATAAGATCCACGATCAGTACAGTTCAACATAAGATCCAGAGTCAGAACAGTTCAACATAAAAATCCACCGTCAGAACAGTTCAACATAAGATCGATCGTCAGAACATTTCAACATAAGATCCATCGTTAGAACAGTTGAACATAAGATCCACCGTCAGAACAGTTCAACATAACATCCATCGTCAGAACAGTTGAACATAAGATCCACCGTCAGAACATTTCAACATAACATCCATCGTCAGAACAGTTCAACATAAGATCCATCGTCAGAACAGTTCAACATACGATGCAACGTCAGAACAGTTCAACATAAGATCCACAGTCATAACAGTTCAACATAAGATCCATCGTCAGAACAGTTCAACAAGAGATCCATCGTCAGAACAGTTCAACATAAGATCCATGGTTAGAACAGTTCAACATAAGCTCCATCGTTAGAACAGTCCAACATAAGATCCACCGTCAGAACAGTTCAACATAAGCTCCATAGTTAGAACCGTCCAACATAAGATCCACCGTCAGAACAGTTCAACATTAGATCCATTGTCAGAACAGTTCAACATAAGATCAACCGTCAGAACAGTCCAACATAAGATCTAACGTCAGAACAGTTCAACATGAGATCCATCGTCAGAACAGTTCAACATTAGATCCACCGTCAGAACAGTTCAACATAAGCTCCATAGTTAGAACAGTTCAACATTAGATCCACCGTCAGAACAGTTCAACATAAGCTCCATAGTCAGAACAGTTCAACATAAGATCCACAATCAGTACAGTTCAACATGAAATCCACCGTCAGAGCAGTTCAACATAAGCTCCATAGTCAGAACAGTTCAACATAAGATCAACAGTCAGTACAGTTCAACATAAGATCCACAGTCAGTACAGTTCAACATGAGATCCAGAGTCAGAATAGTTCAGCATAAATATCCACCGTTAGAACAGTTCAACATAAGATCCATCGTCAGAACAGTTCAACATAAAATCCACGGTTAGAAATTTTCAACATAAGATCCACAGTCCGAACAGTTCAACATATATCCACAATCAGAAGAGTTCAACATTAGATCCATTGTCATAACAGTTCAACATAAGATCCACCGTCAGAACAGTTCAACATAAGATCCACTGTCAGTACAGTTCAACATAAGATCCAGAGTCATAACACTTCAACATAAAAATCCACTGTCAGAACAGTTTAACATAAGATCCATCGTCAGAACAGTTCAACATAAGATCCATCGTCAGAACAGTTCAACATAAGATCCACAGTCAGTACAGTTCAAAATAATATCCAGAGTCAGAACAGTTCAACATAAAAATCCACCGTCAGAACAGTTCAACATAAGATCCATCGTCAGAACAGTTCAACATAAGATCCATCGTCAACAGTTCAACATAAGATCCACCGTCAGAACATTTCAACATGATATCCATCGTTAGAACAGTTCAACATAAAATCCACAGTTAGAACAGTTCAACATAAGATTCACCGTCAGAACAGTTCAACATAAGATCCATCGTCAGAACAGTTCAACATTACATCCACCGTCAGAACAGTTCAACATAAGATCCATCGTCAGAACAGTTCAACATAAGATCCATCGTCAGAACAGTTCAACATTACATCCACCGTCAGAACAGTTCAACATAAGATCCATCGTCAGAACAGTTCAACATAAGATCCATCGTCAGAACAGTTGAACAGAAGATCCACCGTCAGAACAGTTCAACATAAGATCCATCGTCAGAACAGTTCAATATAAGATCCAACGTCAGAACAGTTCAAGATAAGATCCACAGTCATAACAGTTCAACATAAGATCCATCGTCAGAACGGTTCAACATGAGATCCATCGTCAGAACAGTTCAACATAAGATCGATGGTTAGAACAGTTCAACATAAGCTCCATCGTTAGAACAGTCCAACATAAGATCCACCGTCAGAACAGTTCAACATAGGCTCCATAGTTAGAACAGTCCAACATAAGATCAACAGTCAGAACAGTTCAACATTAGATGCATCGTCAGAACAGTTCAACATAAGATCAATAGTCAGAACAGTTCAACATGAGATCCATCGTCAGAACAGTTCAACATTAGATCCACCGTCAGAACAGTTCAACATAAGCTCCATAGTTAGAACAGTTCACCATTAGATCCACCGTCAGAACAGTTCAACATAAGCTCCATAGATAGAACAGTTCAACATTAGATCCACCGTCAGAACAGTTCAACATGAGATCCAGAGTCAGAATAGTTCAGCATAAAAATCCACCGTTAGAACAGTTCAACATAAGCTCCATAGTCAGAACAGTTCAAAATAAGATCAACAGTCAGTACAGTTCAACATAAGATCCACAGTCAGTACAGTTCAACATGAGATCCAGAGTCAGAATAGCTCAGCATACAAATCCACCATTAGAACAGTTCAACATAAGATCCATCGTCAGAACAGTTCAACATAAGATCTACCGTCAGAACAGTTCAACATAAGATCCATCGTTAGAACAGTTCAACATAAGATCCACAATCAGAACAGCTCAACATTAGATTCATCGTCAGAACAGTTCAACATGAGATCCATCGTTAGAACAGTTCAACATAAGATCCACAATCAGAACAGTTCAACATTAGATCCATCGTCATAACAGTTCAACATAAGATCCACCGTCAGAACAGTTCAACATGAGATCCACAGTCAGTACAGTTCAACATAAGATCCATCGTTAGAACAGTTGAACATAAGATCCACCGTCAGAACAGTTCAACATAAGATCCATCGTCAGAACAGTTCAACATAAGATCCATCGTCAGAACAGTTCAACATGAGATCCATCGTCAAGACAGTTCAACATAAGATCCATGGTTAGAACAGTTCAACATAAGCTCCATCGTTAGCACAGTCCAACATAAGATCCACCGTCAGAACAGTTCAACATAAGCTCCATAGTTAGAACAGTCCAACATAAGATCCACCGTCAGAACAGTTCAACATTAGATCCACCGTCAGAACAGTTCAACATAAGCTCCATCGTCAGAACAGTTCAACATAAGCTCCATAGTCAGAACAGTTCAACATAAGATAAACAGTCAGTACAGCTCAACATAAGATCCACAGTCAGTACAGTTCAACATGAGATCCAGAGTCAGAATAGTTCAACATAAAAATCCACCGTTAGAACAGTTCAACATAAGATCCATTGTCAGAACAGTTCAACATAAAATCCACGGTTAGAACCTTTCAACATAAGATCCACAGTCCGAACAGTTCAACATAAGATACACAATCAGAACAGTTCAACATTAGATCCATCGTCAGAACAGTTCAACATAAGATCCACAGTCATAACAGTTCAACATAAGATCCATCCTCAGAACAGTTCAACATGAGATCCATCGTCAAAACAGTTCAACATAAGATCCATGGTTAGAACTGTTCAACATAAGCTCCATAGTTAGAACAGTCCAACATAAGATCCACCGTCAGAACAGTTCAACATTAGATCCATCGTCCGAACAGTTCAACATAAGATCAACCGTCAGAACAGTCCAACATAAGATCAACCGTCAGAACAGTTCAACATGAGATCCATCGTCAGAACAGTTCAACAATAGATCCACCGTCAGAACAGTTCAACATAAGCTCCATAGTTAGAACAGTTCAACATTAGATCCACCGTCAGAACAGTTCAACATAAGCTCCATAGTCAGAACAGTTCAACATCAGATCCACAGTTAGTACAGTTCACAATGAGATCCATCGTCAGAACAGTTCAACATTAGATCCACCGTCAGAACAGTTCAACATAAGCTCCATCGGCAGAACAGTTCAACATAAGATCAACAGTCAGTACAGTTCAACATAAGATCCACAGTCAGTACAGTTCAACATGAGATCCAGAGTCAGAATAGTTCAGCATAAATATCCACCGTTAGAACAGTTCAACATAAGATCCATCGTCAGAACAGTTCAACATAAAATCCACGGTTAGAAATTTTCAACATAAGATCCACAGTCCGAACAGTTCAACATATATCCACAATCAGAACAGTTCAACATTAGATCCATTGTCATAACAGTTCAACATAAGATCCACCGTCAGAACAGTTCAACATAAGATCCACTGTCAGTACAGTTCAACATAAGATCCAGAGTCATAACAGTTCAACATAAAAATCCACTGTCAGAACAGTTCAACATAAGATCCATCGTCAGAACAGTTCAACATAAGATCCATCGTCAGAACAGTTCAACATAAGATCCACAGTCAGTACAGTTCAAAATAATATCCAGAGTCAGAACAGTTCAACATAAAAATCCACCGTCAGAACAGTTCAACATAAGATCCATCGTCAGAACAGTTCAACATAAGATCCATCGTCAACAGTTCAACATAAGATCCACCGTCAGAACATTTCAACATGATATCCATCGTTAGAACAGTTCAACATAAAATCCACAGTTAGAACAGTTCAACATAAGATTCACCGTCAGAACAGTTCAACATAAGATCCATCGTCAGAACAGTTCAACATTACATCCACCGTCAGAACAGTTCAACATAAGATCCATCGTCAGAACAGTTCAACATAAGATCCATCGTCAGAACAGTTCAACATTACATCCACCGTCAGAACAGTTCAACATAAGATCCATCGTCAGAACAGTTCAACATAAGATCCATCGTCAGAACAGTTGAACAGAAGATCCACCGTCAGAACAGTTCAACATAAGATCCATCGTCAGAACAGTTCAATATAAGATCCATCGTCAGAACAGTTCAACATACGATGCAACGTCAGAACAGTTCAAGATAAGATCCACAGTCATAACAGTTCAACATAAGATCCATCGTCAGAACGGTTCAACATGAGATCCATCGTCAGAACAGTTCAACATAAGATCGATGGTTAGAACAGTTCAAAATAAGCTCCATCGTTAGAACAGTCCAACATAAGATCCACCGTCAGAACAGTTCAACATAGGCTCCATAGTTAGAACAGTCCAACATAAGATCAACAGTCAGAACAGTTCAACATTAGATGCATCGTCAGAACAGTTCAACATAAGATCAATAGTCAGAACAGTTCAACATGAGATCCATCGTCAGAACAGTTCAAAATTAGATCCACCGTCAGAACAGTTCAACATAAGCTCCATAGTTAGAACAGTTCAACATTAGATCCACCGTCAGAACAGTTCAACATAAGCTCCATAGATAGAACAGTTCAACATGAGATCCAGAGTCAGAATAGTTCAGCATAAAAATCCACCGTTAGAACAGTTCAACATAAGCTCCATAGTCAGAACAGTTCAAAATAAGATCAACAGTCAGTACAGTTCAACATAAGATCCACAGTCAGTACAGTTCAACATGAGATCCAGAGTCAGAATAGCTCAGCATACAAATCCACCATTAGAACAGTTCAACATAAGATCCATCGTCAGAACAGTTCAACATAAGATCTACCGTCAGAACAGTTCAACATAAGATCCATCGTTAGAACAGTTCAACATAAGATCCACAATCAGAACAGCTCAACATTAGATTCATCGTCAGAACAGTTCAACATGAGATCCATCGTTAGAACAGTTCAACATAAGATCCACAATCAGAACAGTTCAACATTAGATCCATCGTCATAACAGTTCAACATAAGATCCACCGTCAGAACAGTTCAACATGAGATCCACAGTCAGTACAGTTCAACATAAGATCCATCGTCAGAACAGTTGAACATAAGATCCACCGTCAGAACAGTTCAACATAAGATCCATCGTCAGAACAGTTCAACATAAGATCCATCGTCAGAACAGTTCAACATGAGATCCATCGTCAAAACAGTTCAACATAAGATCCATGGTTAGAACAGTTCAACATAAGCTCCATCGTTAGCACAGTCCAACATAAGATCCACCGTCAGAACAGTTCAACATAAGCTCCATAGTTAGAACAGTCCAACATAAGATCCACCGTCAGAACAGTTCAACATTAGATCCACCGTCAGAACAGTTCAACATAAGCTCCATCGTCAGAACAGTTCAACATAAGCTCCATAGTCAGAACAGTTCAACATAAGATAAACAGTCAGTACAGCTCAACATAAGATCCACAGTCAGTACAGTTCAACATGAGATCCAGAGTCAGAATAGTTCAACATAAAAATCCACCGTTAGAACAGTTCAACATAAGATCCATTGTCAGAACAGTCCAACATAAAATCCACGGTTAGAACCTTTCAACATAAGATCCACAGTCCGAACAGTTCAACATAAGATACACAATCAGAACAGTTCAACATTAGATCCACCGTCAGAACAGTTCAACATTAGATCCATCGTCCGAACAGTTCAACATAAGATCAACCGTCAGAACAGTCCAACATAAGATCAACCGTCAGAACAGTTCAACATGAGATCCATCGTCAGAACAGTTCAACAATAGATCCACCGTCAGAACAGTTCAACATAAGCTCCATAGTTAGAACAGTTCAACATTAGATCCACCGTCAGAACAGTTCAACATAAGCTCCATAGTCAGAACAGTTCAACATAAGATCCACAGTTAGTACAGTTCACAATGAGATCCATCGTCAGAACAGTTCAACATTAGATCCACCGTCAGAACAGTTCAACATAAGCTCCATCGGCAGAACAGTTCAACATAAGATCAACAGTCAGTACAGTTCAACATAAGATCCAGAGTCAGTACAGTTCAACATGAGATCCAGAGTCAGAATAGTTCAGCATAGCAATCCACCGTTAGAACAGTTCAACATAAGATCCATCGTCAGAACAGTTCAACATACAATCCACGGTTAGAACCTTTCAACATAAGATCCACAGTTCGAACAGTTCAACATAAGATCCACAATCAGAACAATTCAACATTAGATCCATCGTCAGAACAGTTCAACATAAGATCCACCGTCAGAACAGTTCAACGTAAGATCCACAGTCAGTACAGTTCAACATAAGATCGAGAGTCAGAACAGGTCAACGTAAAAATCCACCGTCAGAACAGTTCAACATAAGATCCATCGTCAGAACAGTTCAACATAAGATCCACCGTCAGAACAGTTCAACATAAGATCCACAGTCAGTACAGTTCAACATAAGATCCAGAGTCAGAACAGTTCAACATAAAAATCCACCGTCAGAACAGTTCAACATAAGATCCATCGTCAGAACAGTTCAACATAAGATCCATCGTCAACAGTTGAACATAAGATCCACCGTCAGAACAGTTTAACATGAGATCCATGGTTAGAACAGTTCAACATAAAATCCATAATTAGAACAGTTCAACATAAGATTCACCGTCAGAACAGTTCAACATAAGATCCAGAGTCAGAACAGTTCAACATAAAAATCCACCGTCAGAACAGTTCAACATAAGATCCATCGTCAGAACAGTTCAACATAAGATCCATCGTCAACAGTTGAACATAAGATCCACCGTCAGAACAGTTTAACATGAGATCCATGGTTAGAACAGTTCAACATAAAATCCATAATTAGAACAGTTCAACATAAGATTCACCGTCAGAACAGTTCAACATAAGATCCATCGTCAGAACAGTTGAACATAAGATCCACCGTCAGAACAGTTCAACATAAGCTCCATAGTTAGAACAGTTCAACATTAGATTCACCGTCAGAACAGTTCAACATAA
The DNA here is from genome assembly GCA_963383655.1 of Bathymodiolus septemdierum. NCBI lineage: Eukaryota > Metazoa > Mollusca > Bivalvia > Mytilida > Modiolidae > Bathymodiolus > Bathymodiolus septemdierum. The sequence goes on from OY726517.1 coordinate 64,027,167, forward strand.
GCTCCATAGTCAGAACAGTTCAACATAAGATCCACAGTCAGTACAGTTCAACATTAGATCCATCGTCATAACAGTTCAACATAAGATCCACCGTCAGAACAGTTCAACATGAGATCCATAGTCAGTACAGTTCAACATTAGATTCATTGTCAGAACAGTTCAACATAAGATCCATCGTTAGAACAGTTCAACATGAGATCCACAATCAGAACAGTTCAACATGAGATCCATAGCCAGTACAGTTCAACATTAGATTCATCGTCAGAACAGTTCAACATAAGATCCATAGTCAGAACAGTTCAACATTAGATTCATCGTCAGAACAGTTCAACACAAGATCCATTGTTAGAACAGTTCAACATAAGATCCACAATCAGAACACTTCAACATTAGATCCATCGTCATAGCAGTTCAACATAAGATCCACAGTCAGTACAGTTCAACATAAGATCCAGAGTCAGAACAGTTCAACATAAAAATCCACTGTCAGAACAGTTCAACATAAGATCCATCGTCAGAACAGGTCAACATCAGATCCATCGTCAGAACAGTTCAACATACGATGCAATGTCAGAACAGTTCAACATCAGATCCATCGTCAGAACAGTTCAACATACGATGCAATGTCAGAACAGTTCAACATCAGATCCATCGTCAGAACAGTTCAACATAATATCCACAGTCATAACAGTTCAGCATAAGATCCATAGTTAGAACAGTCCAACATAAGATCCATCGTCAGAACAGTTCAACATAAGATCCATCGTCAGAACAGTTCAGCATAAGATCCCCGTCAGAACAGTTCAGCATAAGATCCCCGTCAGAACAGTTCAACATAAGATCCATAGTTAGAACAGTCCAACATAAGATCCATCGTCAGAACAGTTCAACATAAGATCCATAGTTAGAACAGTCCAACATAAGATCCACCGTCAGAACAGTTCAACATGAGATCGATAGTTAGAACAGTCCAACATAAGATTCATATTTTGAACAGTCCAGCATAAGATCCATGGTTAAAACAGTTCAACATAAGCTCCATAGTTAGAACAGTCCAACATAAGATCCACCGTCAGAACAGTTCAACATGAGATCGATAGTTAGAACAGTCCAACATAAGATTCATATTTTGAACAGTCCAGCATAAGATCCATGGTTAAAACAGTTCAACATAAGCTCCATAGTTAGAACAGTCCAACATAAGATCCATGCTTAGAACAGTCCAACATAAGATCAACAGTCAGAACAGCTCAACATAAGATCCATCGTCAGAACAGTTCAACATAAGATCCACAGTCATAACAGTTCAACAATACAATCAAAAATATATAATAATTGATTAAGTGTTTTAAAATTATAGACGAAAAAAAGGAGTTAATGGACAATACTGTTCAGATGTGAAGTCAAAATTCAATTGTTCTTTTTAAATAGATATATAGATTACACGATTTATCTTTTAGCATGCAGACTTTTGATGCAGGTTCAGACGCAGTGAGTTCCATCATTTAAAAGTAGCTGAATAATCTAGATGACATTTGGGAAATATTTTGACTGTTCCGTAAGCATGCACATTGATTTCAGCGACTGTAGATGGATCTATTCTGTTAAATATTCGGACGCTCAGTTATTTAATATTTGATATAATAAAGCCAATTATTTTAAGCTGTTCTTTTTTCCCCATCCACTCCCAGTGTAGATAAACTGAATACTGGGAAATCAAGCTATTATATTAACAAGATTGACAGCTTCAAGGTCTACCCCATTTAACATATCAGAATTTATCTTCCCAAAATTATTTAGAATTTAAGAGGCATATTCCAATAGTGGTTTCATAAATTGATGTATCACCTGATTCGATGTGCGCCCACGTGTAGCTCAAATACTACTGAAAATAAAATCCAATTGTTAAAACGACTCATTAAACTTTCCTTCGTACACAGTACGACATGGTTAATACCTCGTTAACATTTCACCATAATATAGGACAAACGAACAACACAATGGTTACCCGGACAATTTCTTATAAACATTTCTATTTAAAATTTCAATAAAATTACAAAATGCTAATTCCTAGAAATAGTGCTTACTATAAACAGCGCATACATATCAAAGTATATATACATCACACTTATTTAATGATTATTTTTTTATTAAAAATATTTAATTTGCCAAATATCAAACTGGATTGGCCACAAGTTATGCTAACCAATGCAGTCATCTCCAGTTATGTTACAATGGTTAGGGACATTAACGCATAACACAACACCATACAATTATGCGAACAATCAAAGCATTTTATTTTCAAACACCAAACTGCACAGTTTATGACATTCAATATTTCATAATAACACGAGACACTAAATGTCAATATCAATCCCGATTATCTCCCCTTCTGTTGACATAATGTGATACCAGATCCAGGAGTAATCGTGGTACGGATTATAAAACGTAGCATGCATCAGATCCCGGTATACATCTGTAAATAAAGCAAAACATATTTTTTGTCAAAGTGTATTATAAACAATTTCAGCATAAGCGACATTCCATTCCTCATACTATAACTCCCCTTGGATATGGAGTCCAGTTTTGTTTGCATGTATCAAGTTCATATATTGAGTAATCTTCAAAATTAATTGATTGATTGATTGATTGATTGGTTGATTGATTGATTGAATAATTGGTCACCTAATTGAATGATTAACTAGTTGATTGTTGACAGTTTAACGTCAAGATGCATATATTTCATGCATAGTCAGGACGAGAAGACTTTCAACAAAATCGACGAACTATGCAAATAAAATAAGAGGGGTCGGACAATCGGGGAAATTGTTTTTCTGTGAGATGAAACTTATGGTAATCTGAATAGGGAAGAAACACTAAAACCTATGTAGTGGAAATAATGCGCCTTTCGTCGAAAGTTACACACGAGGTCTTGAATGTACCTGGAGTATGGCACTCCAACACGTTACTAAATATGGTCTACGGCCAGGCTTTGCGTAAAATAAACGAACTACCCTCATCGAGAGGGCACCTCTATTTGTAACATGAGGACTGAACATCTCAGTTGAGTCCTAGGAACCGTCATCAATATCCAGGATTTTCGTAATTGAGGAACTGCTTAAGGACTAAACTCGTCATCATTACGATTACATATCACACGATGGAATCTTGTTATAACAAGCAACATAATAAACGTTAGAGAAAACAGAAGGGACAAACATGCATGAACAATCCAGAGAAACTAATAAAACTGGACACACAAATGTTGAATAATGTGAGAGAGGAGCGTTAGTGCAATGAACGAAGGTGAACAATAACAAATTATGTCAGTCAGAAAAAAAAAATGGTTTGGGTCCATAAAACTATATGTAGTTAAATTCCGTCATTTATTTAGTGAAGTACGGGTACCCAGAAAAGTTTGAAGATACCAAAGGGGTAATCAGAATCCGTATATCGAAGAAGAACAGACAACACAATGGCCAAAAGAAAAAAATACAAAAGGAGAAACAACGATCTACAAAACATACACATAAAACTAAAGATCGAGTAAAACGAACCCAACTAAACACCGATGAGCATCTCAGGTGCTCCGAAAGGGTAGGCAGTTCCTGCTCCACTAGTGATAAGTCATGAATGAGGAAAAGACCGGGACGTGTTCACGAGAAGTGGAACATATTCGTGATCATTTGTGACACAGATATTCCAACACAGGAAAAAGAACGGTATATGTGTGTTATTGGTATATCTATCGATTTTGCATATTTCGTCGTTTTTGTCTATTGGATATTGCAACTGTTCCAACAATGTGGTATTTTTGCTTTTCATTTTTTTACTCGCGCCATATTTTCAATAGCACATGTTGAAATGCTTATTTCACGAGGTTCTGCTAAGAGATGACGGGAAGAAAATAATCATCGCACATTAAATTCCCCATGTTTTGCTAAATTGGGAAAACACCTATTAATAAGTATATGTATATGTAAGTGTATTCAATTATATCTTACCATTTGGTGACATATGTTTCATTGTTGCTTTCATTATGTAATTGGAGGATCCCAAAGCTGACGTAGTCAATAGTATACATATGATTAGCAATGTCTGGCAGGACTTCATGTTAACTCTCTAAAATTATAGTGTTCATAGATAAAATAATGTCTTTTACACGATATATGAACACAATGAAAGACAATTTTAAACAGGGATAGTCAACAATTCCACCTTTATCAACAAACCGAACTCGTACTTATCTCCTCATTCATTGATCACAAAAAAGAGTAACACGTGTCGATGATAACTCAGGTCTATACTTCATACATGCACATGATAATTAATTCCATAACGGCATCAAAACCAAGCAATAAAACACCCTTCATAGATTCACTTCAAGACGGCACGACATCGATTTCACATGAATGATTGTTAGTATAAACATTGACTGTACAATAACCAGTGAATGCTAGTAGTTATTTTAACTGACTTCTAGATAAGGAGGTATACTATGTTGAATATATAAGTAAATACACATTAGACTAAACGGAAGGGACTATCGAGAATGGACAATTCAGAGATCATTCTCTCGGAACAAATCGTAACATCGATAGTATCTATTGCTCTTAGTGGGAAACCAAAATAAATAAGTTAACAATTTGTTGATACTAAATATTGAATGTAGAAAAATAATGTAATATGGAATGAAATACAAATTTACTAATCTAATATTACTAGTCAGACACACTAGTTATACCAGCAGATGGTCGAGGAAAGAACACAAATTTGACAGCTCAAAGATCTAATTCTAATACTGTTTGGTTTAATTTTCAGACTTATATAATATTTAGTATTAACCTAGTATCACAAGTAACTTTGAGATCCATTGGGACAGATATATTGTATGGTTGTCACCTGCTTAGATGTTTGTATAATATACTTTATTTCCTGTGACTGTATAATGCATTCTTCATTATCCTATACAATATATTAAAAAATGCTGAGTTAGATTGCTGTCAAATTATAATAATAAGTATATTTGTACCATCTACACACGCTTAGACACATGTCGTATGTCTATCTCTAGATTTTCCTTACGAGACAAGGTAACACTTCGACTATTGAAGCTATTTTTTAATATAGCGGATGTGGTCGAGTGAGCTAGGGCGCTAGACATAAGGCTAAACGATTGGTGCTGCAGTGTATCAATGGCGCGAGTTCAAATCTCGTCGAGGGAAAAACAAAAATTTGACAGGTCAAAGATATATTTCTAACACTGCTTGGTTTAATTTTCAGACGTATACATGAAAAACTGTAACCAGGAGTAAATTTGAGTTGCTAAGATCATAGCCTACATGAATAACATTTTTCAAGGATTTTAGTATGCTTAACAGAAAACGCTGTCACCACTGCTTACTTGGTTTTTGTTTCCTTAGCGATCCTCTCTGGAGTAGACACATCGCTATCACCACTACTTACTGGGTGCTTGTTTCCTTATCGATCCTCTTTGGAGTAGACACATCTCTATCACCATTGCTTACTGGATGCTTGTTTCCTTATCGATCCTTTCTGAAGTAGATACATCGCTGTAACCACTACTTACTGGATGCTTGTGTCCTTATCGATCCTCTCTAAAGTAGAAACATCGCTGTAACCACTACTTACTGGATGCTTGTGTCCTTATCGATCCTCAATGAGATAGACACATCGCTGTCACCACTGCTTACTGGGTGATTTGTTTCCTTATCGATCCTCTCTGGAGTAGACACATCGCTCTCACCACTGCTTACTGGGTGCTTGTTTCCGTATCGATCCTCTCTGGAGTAGATACATCGCTGTAACCACTGCTTACTGGGTGCTTGTTTCCTTATCGATCCTCTCTGAAGTAGAAACATCGCTGTCACCACTTCTTACTGGGTGCTTGTTTCCTTATCGATCCTCTCTGAAGTAGACACATCGCTGTCACCACTACTTACTGGGTGCTTGTTTCCTTATCGATCCTCTCTGGAGTAGACACATCTCTATCACCATTGCTTAGTGGATGTTTGTTTCCTTATCGATCCTCTCTGAAGTAGAAACATCGCTGTAACCACTACTTACTGGATGCTTGTGTCCTTATCGATCCTCTCTGAAGTAGACACATCTCTGTCACCATTGCTTACTGGATGTTTGTTTCCTTATCGATCCTCTCTGAAGTAGAAACATCGCTGTAACCACTACTTACTGGATGCTTGTGTCCTTATCGATCCTCTCTGAAGTAGACACATCTCTATCACCATTGCTTACTGGATGTTTGTGTCCTGATCGATCCTCTCTGGTGTAGACACATCGCTGTCACCACTGCTTACTGGATGCTTGTTTCATTATCGATCCTCTCTGGAGTATGCACATCGCTGTCACCACTACTTACTGGGTGCTTGTTTCCTTATTGACCCTCTCTGAAGTAGAAACATCGTTGTCATCACTTCTTACTGGGTGCTTGTTTCCTTATCGATCCTCTCTGAAGTAGACACATCGCTGTCACCACTACTTACTGGGTGCTTGTTTCCTGATCGATCCTCTCTGGAGTAGACACATCTCTATCACCATTGCTTAGTGGATGTTTGTTTCCTTATCGATCCTCTCTGAAGTAGAAACATCGCTGTAACCACTTCTTACTGGATGCTTGTGTCCTTTTCGATCCTCTCTGAAGTAGACACATCTCTATCACCATTGCTTACTGGATGTTTGTGTCCTTATCGATCCTGTCTGGTGTAGACACATCGCTGTCACCTCTGCTTACTGGGTGCTTGTTTACTTATCGATCCTTTCGGAAGTAGACATATCGCTGTCACCACTGCTTCTTGGGTGTTTGTTTCCTTATCGAGCCTTTCTGAAGTAGACACATCGCTGTCACCACTGCTTATTGGGTGTTTGTTTCCTTATCGAGCCTTTCTGAAGTAGAAACATCGCTGTAACCACTACTTACTGGGTGCTTGTGTACTTATCGATCCTTTCTGAAGTAGACACATCGCTGTCACCACTGCCTATTGGGTGTTTGCTTCCTTATCGAGCCTTTCTGAAGTAGAAACATCGCTCTAACCACTGCTTACTGAGTGTTTGTTTCCTTATCGAGCCTTCCTGAAGTAGACACATCGCTGTGACCACTGCTTACTGGGTGTTTGTATCCTTATCGATCCTTTCTGAAGTAGACACATTGCTGTCACCACTGCTTATTGGGTGTTTGTTTAATTATCGAGTCTTTTTGAAGTAGAAACATCGCTGTAACCACTACATACTGGGTGCTTGTGTCCTTATCGAGCCTTTTTGAAGTAGAAACATCGCCGTTACCACTAATTACTGGGTGCTTGTTTCCTTATCGAGCCTTTCTGAAGTAGACACATCGCTGTAGCCACTGCTTACTGTGTGTTTGTGTCCTTATCGATCCTTTCTGAAGTAGACACATCGCTGTCACCACTGCTTACTGAGTGTTTGTTTCCTTATCGAGCCTTTCTGAAGTAGACACATCGCTGTAACCACTACTTACTGGGTTCTTGTGTCCTTATCGATCCTCTCTGGAGTAGACACATCTCTGTCACCACTGCTTACTGGGTGTTTGTGTCCTTATCGAGCCTTTCTGAAGTAGACATATCGCTGTAACCACTACTTACTGGGTGCTTGTGTCCTTATCGATCCTTTCTGAAGTAGACACATCGCTGTCACCACTGCTTACTGGGTGTTTGTTCCCTTATCGAGCCTTTCTGAAGTAGATACATCGCTGTAACCACTACTTACTGGGTGCTTGTGTCCTTATCGATCCTTTCTGAAGTAGACACATCGCTGTCACCACTGCTTACTGGATGTTTGTTTTCTTATTGAGCCTTTCTGAAATAGATACATCGCTGTAACCACTACTTACTGGGTGCTTGTGTCCTTATCGATTCTATCTGAAGTAGACACATCAATGTCACTACTGCTTACTGGGTGTTTGTGTCCTTATCAATCCTCTCTGGAGAAGACACACCGCTGCAACCACTACTTACTGGGTGCTTGTGTCCTTATCGATCCTCTCTGGAGTAGACACATCTCTGTCACCACTGCTTACTGGGTGTTTGTGTCCTGATCAATCCTCTCTGGGGTAGACACATATCTGTCACCACTGTTTACTGGGTGTTTGTGTCCTGCTCGATGATCTCTGGAGTAGACACATCGCTGTCACCACTACTTACTGGGTGTTTGTGTCCTTATCGATTCTTTCTAAAGTAGACACATCGCTGTCACCACTGCTTACTGGATGTTTGTGTCCTTATCGATCCATTCTAGAGTAGACACATCGCTGTCACCACTGCTTACTTGGTATTTGATTCCTTATCGATCCTCTCTGGAGTAGACACAACTCTATTACGATTGCTTACTGGATGTTTGTTTCCTTATCAAGCCTTTCTGAAGTAGACACATCGCTATCACCACTACTTACTGGGTGCCTGTTTCATTATCGATCCTGTCTGGAGTAGATACATCTCTATCACCATTGCTTACTGGATGTTTGTTTCCTTATTGAGCCTTTCTGAAGTAGAAACATCGTTGTAACCACTACTTACTGGGCGCTTGTGTCCTTATCGATCGTTTCTGAAGTAGACACATCGCTGTCACCACTGCTTACTGGGTGTTTGTTTCCTTATCGAGCCTTTCTGGAGTGGACATGTCGCTGTAACCACTACTTACTGGGTGCTTGTGTCCTTATCGATCCTTTCTGAAGTAGACACATCGCTGTCACCACTGCTTACTGGATGTGTGTTTCATTATCGAGCCTTTCTGAAGTAGACACATCGCTGTCACCACTGCTTACTGGGTGCTTGTGTCCTTATCGATCATCTCTGGAATAGACACATCGCTGTCACCACTACTTACTGGGTGCGTGTGTCCTTTTCGATGCTTTCTGAAGTAGACACATCGCTGTAACCACTACTTACTGGGTGCTTGTGTCCTTATCGATCCTTTCTGAAGTAGACACATCGCTGTCACCACTGCTTACTGGATGTGTGTTTCATTATCGAGCCTTTCTGAAGTAGACACATCGCTGTCACCACTACTTACTGGGTGCGTGTGTCCTTTTCGATCCTTTCTGAAGTAGACACATGACTGTCACCACTGCTTATTGGTGTTTGTGTCCTTATCGATCCTCTCTGGAATAGACACATCGCTGTAACCACTACTTACTGGGTGCTTGTGTCCTTATCGATCATCTCTGGAATAGACACATCGCTGTCACCACTGCTTACTGGGTACTTGTGTCCTTATCGATCATCTCTGGAATAGACACATCGCTGTCACCACTGCTTACTGGGTGCTTGTGTCCTTATCGATCATCTCTGGAATAGACACATCGCTGTCACCACTGATTACCGGGTGTTTGTGTCCTGGTCGATCCTCTCTGGAGTAGACACATCTTTGTTACCACTGCGCACTTGATATTTGTTTCCTTATCGATCTTCTCTGGGGTAGACACATCTCCGCCACCACTGCTTACTGGGTATTTTTGTCCGTATCAATCCTTTCTGGAGTGGACACATCGCTGTCACCACTGCTTACTGGGTGTTTGTGTCCTTATCGATATTCTCTGGAGTAGACACATCGCTGTCACCACTGCTTACTGTTTTTTGTCCTTATCGATCCTCTCTGGAGTAGACACTTCGCTGTCACCACTGCTTACTGGGTATTTGTGTCCTTATCGATCCTGTCTGGAGTAGACAGATCTCTGTCACCACTGCTCATTGGGTGTTTGTTTCCTTATCGGTCATATCTGGAGTAGACACATCGCTGTCACCACTGCTTACTGATTGTTTGTGTCCTTATCGATCCTCTCTGGAGTAGACACACCGCTGTCACCTCTGCTTACAGGGTGTTTGTGCCCTGATCGATCCTTTCTGGAGTAGACACATCGCTGTGACATCTGCTTACTAGGTGTTTGTGTCCTTATCGATTCTCTCTGGAGTATACACATATACGTCACCACTGCTTACTTGGTATTTGTTTTCTTATCGGTTCTTTCTGGAGTAGACGCATCGATGTCGCTGTTACTGGTGATTGTTGCCAAGCCGATCCTTTTTGAAGTAGTCGCATCACTGGATTTCATGGTTTGTTGTGCTTAACGCCACTTTCAACAATAATTCGGTTATATCGTGGCGGTCAGTGTTATTGGTGGAGGAAACCGGAGTACCCGGAGATTACCATTGACCACAGATTACGGGTGATGGTAACTATAGCAATTATTTCTGCTTTCACTGATTACTGCGTAAATGTTTATGCACATATGTCTAAGCATGTTGCGCATGTCGGAAATATGTGAAAATTGGCGAGAGGAGCAAGATATGTTTATCTAATTTATTAACGAATGTCACAGAAAATCACAAAATCCCTGCTCCAGGAATTATCTTGTCGCCCGAGTGCCTCAACTGAGTGCAACAATATATTCAATAATAACCTGAGAATAAATTCTTACCTTGCATGGGGATTTGGAAATTTATAAAATTGTAAAAGTAATGGATAATATTTTGTACGGCTATTGTCCAGACCACAATACGATGTCTCATTTTGATCTAAGTAGACTTCATAGCGGGCATTTTGAAAAAAAATGAAAAGATCCTCTAATGTCACGTTCTGCTATATAGATGACATCCTCTCACTAAATAGTTGTAAGCTTTTCGATTTTGTTGATCGCATCTATTCTAACTTGAAATAAAGGATACACCGATACAGCTAGATCTGCTCCATACCTGACCTACACCTCGAAATAGATAATAAAGGGCTGGTAAGAACAAAACCTTAAGACCAAAGAGATAGTTTCTATTTTCCAATTGTGAACTTTCCATTTATATGTAGCAACATTCCAGCATCACTTGCATATGGAGAATATATTTCTCAGTTGATCCGATATTCCAGCGCTTGTGGTTCCTATTATGATTTCCTTGATAGGAGATTACTGATATCAAGGAGCTACTGAACCAAGAGTTCCTAGTGATTAAGGTGAAGTCATCACTTCGAACGTTTTACGGTCGCCACCATGACTTGGTTAACTGTTACGGAGTATCTATGCCATAAATGATCACGGATGAGTCGCTTTATAGTAGCACGATGGGTGTCACATGTGGAGCATTAACTGCTAGCACCTGAGTTCACCCCTGTTTTTATCGAGATTCGTGTTGCTCGATCTTTAATTTTCTGTGTAATGTTTTGTAGATAATTGTTTGTCCTTTTTTCCTTTTTCTTTTGGTCATTGTATGTCTGTACTTCTTTAATGTACCGGTTACCCCTTCTTTATCTGCGCATTTTTCTTACTGACGTGGTGATGTCCATTGTCTGAGACAAAGCATGTTATATTGGAAATATGTTGTAATATATTACATGTAATAAGATATGAATTGGTTTTAATATTGCAACTTAAGTGTTAGTAACCTGTTAAAACAGTCACACACAATACTGGTATCAACAACCAACCTCCAACTACAACCCTTCGTTCTCTCTGTTAAAACAGTCACACACAATACTGGTATCAACAACCAACCTCCAACTACAACCCTTCGTTCTCTCTGTTAAAACAGTCACACACAATACTGGTATCAACAACCAACCTCCAACTACAACCCTTCGTACTCTCTGTTAAAACAGTCACACACAATACTGGTATCAACAACCAACCTCCAACTACAACCCTTCGTTCTCTCTGTTAAAACAGTCACACACAATACTGGTATCAACAACCAACCTCCAACTACAACCCTTCGTTCTCTCTGTTTAAACAGTCACACACAATACTGGTATCAACAACCAACCTCCAACTACAACCCTTCGTACTCTCTGTTAAAACAGTCACACACAATACTGGTATCAACAACCAACCTCCAACTACAACCCTTCGTTCTCTTTGTTAAAACAGTCACACACAATACTGGTATCAACAACCAACCTCCAACTACAACCCTTCGTTCTCTCTGTTAAAACAGTCACACACAATACTGGTATCAACAACCAACCTCCAACTACAACCCTTCGTACTCTCTGTTAAAACAGTCACACACAATACTGGTATCAACAACCAACCTCCAACTACAACCCTTCGTTCTCTCTGTTAAAACAGTCACACACAATACTGGTATCAACAACCAACCTCCAACTACAACCCTTCGTACTCTCTGTTAAAACAGTCACACACAATACTGGTATCAACAACCAACCTCCAACTACAACCCTTCGTTCTCTCTGTTAAAACAGTCACACACAATACTGGTATCAACAACCAACCTCCAACTACAGCCCTTCGTACTCTCTGTTAAAACAGTCACACACAATACTGGTATCAACAACCAACCTCCAACTACAACCCTTCGTTCTCTCTGTTAAAACAGTCACACACAATACTGGTATCAACAACCAACCTCCAACTACAACCCTTCGTTCTCTCTGTTAAAACAGTCACACACAATACTGGTATCAACAACCAACCTCCAACTACAACCCTTCGTTCTCTCTGTTAAAACAATCACACACAATACTGGTATCAACAACCAACCTCCAACTACAACCCTTCGTTCTCTCTGTTCAAAACACTCGTAACTTAAAAGACATTTTATTTCCAATCCTTTGTGTTAATCTGATATTAAGATTCACAGCGGATTCTTCACAAAACTTTTACTCTAAGATTACTATTAGTGTTTATGATAATATATTGAGTGAGTGAGTGATTGTTGTTTAACGCCAAATGGACATTTTCTAGCTATATCATGGCGAGAACTACATACGTTTTCATGAGATGATGATAATTATATCCGTTTGTGTACAACACCAACACGCTGAACTAAATTTTTAGTGTTAGCTGACTGAAAGAACATTTCGCATGTAGATATGTCGCTCCACTCGGACACATTATTCTGATTCCGAGTCGACCAGTCTTTGCTCTTACTTCTTAGTGCTGGGTGCATAGCGGAGTAGCAACATAAACCAACGTTATTGTCTTTGATTTGACCCGACGGAGGTTGAAGCGCACGATCTGTGCTAATATAATTTTGTCGGTTGCTTAACGATCATCCGCAATTATTACATGCAAATTCAACACTAGTTCAACTATAGAAATGAGCAGTGATCAGACATTCGGGCCAACGATTTTTTTAATTGTAAAATGAATGAAGTATGGCAATTTGCGTAAGAACGACAGATCTAGCCTATTGTAGAGACGACACCGTGCCTCTCCTTTTCCAAAATCTACAAAGGAGTCTTTAATTTGCAGTCATGGTGGCATTGCGTATTTGTATAGAATATCATTATATTATGTTATTTCCGCCTTCTTACATCTTTGGTCTGTTTGCACCACTCTTCTAATTAGCGAAAATAAAAAGCATATCGCATATTTATTTATGGTCTCCTCCTGTGAAATTTATATTATATTACAAATTGGGAAAATGAGAACATGTGACACCAGGTGATAACAAAGAATATTGATATTTGTATCTGTGATTAGACCCATATTGTGGACAGCAGCAAATTGGAAGAACATGTTAACTTTCTAAAACAGCAATTCGTTAACACAAACGGTTTATGGGCGATAGTCATTTTTTCCTATTTATTGAATTTCAACACATTTTGTGATATAATAAATAAACGTTAGATAGAACCAAAGGTACAAACCGTCTTTAATGTTAGACATTGACTGTGATGACAAATAACACAAAATGACCATAGTTTAGTGAATTGATTTTGATCGAATATCAAATAATAAGCACATTGGAATCTATATGGCTTAAGGTCGAATAGCCCAATATATTGACTTCGAATTTCCCGAGTATTCTAGGTAAGCGAGGTAGTAAACAATCAACAGATCAGTGGACATTGTATTGTCCCTACTTTTAATAAATCGTATGTTTTATCAAAGAAATAGGCAAAACTTTTATGAACAAGGCTTGTTTTGTTTCTACATAAAATGGAGGGAATAGTTATATGAGTGGTACATGATTAATAAAAAAAAACAAAAAAAACAGCACCTTCAGAAGAGTTCCAAAATACCGGCAAACATGATACCTCTAACACACGAATGCATGGCAGCCCACCTTCCTGACTTTGTACAGGTACATCGGTAAAAATTAGTGAGATTAATATTTTTTCTTAGCCCAAACCCACCCTCTCTATTTAGTATAAATAATCTTAAAATTTGTTGACGTTGACGAAAAATCATATTTCTTATTTATAGACTTGCCTTCAGTAATTTAAGCTAATTAAAAGCGCAGTTACAAATTATTAATAGAGGTCATTTTTATTACTCATACATTACATCAGAGCTTACCTTTTTATCCTTTTTTTCTCTCTTTTTCGAAAATTATTGTTTTCGTCAGGTAACATAAACTACACATTATCATTTTAATTTTTGTGTATTGCTTAGAGAGTCTGCACAGTAACATTACACACATCTGTTGCTGATGGCAAAGTTTAGCTCAGGTTATGGAAAGATTTATTTGGCAAAGGTGAAAAACGCAATTACAAAGCATTTTTAAAGTTAATAAATTTGTCTACTTTAAGGATATACTATGGCGTCTATTTCTATCAAATTAAAGACATTTGTCTTTTTATTACATAATTTTACTTCTTAAACGGTATATATGGAAAGGGGATCAGTTAGGGTAATGTGCAAAATCTAAAAAAACATACTTTTTATTTTATTAGTTATTTTTGCACACTTTTAAATATAAATAATTGAAGTTTATACCTTAATGACTAATATATCGATCCACAACAACACATTTGAAGAACTAAAATATGTAACCAGAAGCTATCAATCAAAATTTAGACACTACGATGTTCAAACGAAAAGAACACAAACACAAGCAATTGTCCACAAAACATGAAGCAAACAATTAAAGATTAATCAACAAGAAGGCCATTAAAGACGAGAGGTGAACTCATGAACTCGATCAGTAAGGGTCTGTTAAAGATAATCATATAATGTTCTGGCGATAACCTAAGCAGTGTGCTCGACTCGTGTCGGAATATACTACAAATCTTCCATAATACAGTGTTCACACATTCAGCGTAACGTTGCATACTAGATGGTTCTTCCAGGTATCTCATCAAATATCTTCCACAATATGGCTAAATAAACTTTACAGAAAGGGCAATCAAGAATGTACAATCCAGAGACACTTGCAACATTGTGCACACAGGACAAGCAAAATACAAACCACATCACGACACAGAAAACTAAAAAAATCAGCAGCACAGTGACACCCGTCGCGATACTATAAAACGACAAGAACATCATGTGACACTGACATACTACAAATACACCCGGCGTTACATACTAGATGGTACATCCAGATTCTTCCGGTGGTTAAATACATTTGCACCAGAAGAGTTTGTCAATTAAACTTCAGTGTCCATACATGTGATAAGGACATCACCTTGGGCACCGGAATCATAAATAAATACAAATAACGTAGAGGAAACAGGGATACGATAGTGCATTCTAATTTGTATCAGCAAATTGTTCACTGGAACATCAGTTGCAAAATCTTTTAACAGAAATCCAATTACCAGTTTCCAGGATATTTAGATATCGGTGAAACACATGGTAATGAAACTTTTGATGAAGACGCACTACGATAAGAATGTGAAAAACTAGATAATGAATTCCAGAAAAAAAAAAAACTTGCTACAGCAATGGTCTAGCAAGGATATGTAGACGTTTTGACAAAGGCTATAAGCAGAAAGAAAAGTCGAGACTATAAGTATGTAGAGTATCAGTGTACACGGCGCGATTCTGGAATGGATTCTTCATGCACGCTCATAGTCAACAGATTGGAATACAAAGGGCACAAAACTTGATAACATAAATAAGCTTATACTACCTATGCATGAGAGGGAGAGTGACATTAGGATTAATAAATTACATTATTTAGAGACTGTAAATTTCAAATATAAATATATATATAAACTATTTGTACAATTTTTTGCACTACTAGAAGCATCAGAAAATTTACCAGTAGGAACAAAAAATCTTGGTATTTAGTTTGGATGTAAACAAATACATATCTTTTGCGTAAAAATGGTACATATTCAATATTAATTTCTTATTAAGTCCAATTCGCAAGCATCCGAGAAATTTTGCGCATATAGTGAGTGAGTTAGTAATTGTGTTTAACACCAAATGAGCAATTTCTAGCTATGTCATGGCTAGACAAAGCTATATCGCATAAATGAAGATGATGTCCGCTTTGTACTAGACCAGCACGTGGAGTTTAATATTCATAGTGTTAGCTCATTACGATAACATTCTGAAGGTAGACATGTCGCTGCACTCGGACACATAATCATGATTCCGAACCACCCAGTCTTTGCTTTTTGTCAGGTTTTCCGTGTGGAAACATCTATTTTCCATATTAAATGAGGTTCATGTCATTTAACAGTAACACGACGGGTATGACAGGTGGGGCAGGAGGAACTGCTAATCTCTCCGGAGTACCTGAGTTCACCACCGGTTTTAGTGAGATTCATGTTGCTTCATCTTTAGTATTCTGTATAATGTTTTGTAGATCGTTGTTTGTTCTTTAGTCTTTTTTCTCTTGGCCATTGTGATGTATGTCCTTCAATTTAGGCTTCTGATTACCTTTTGGCTGATGCAAGCTTTTTGTAATGTATAATAACAATAATTAATTATATATAGGGCAGAAATATACAATTTAGAATTTGAATAAAATAACATTCTAAAGTTTATAGTTATAATTAAGGTAAATGAGTAGTAACACTAACTAAGGCTGTACAATTCAATCCTCTGTGTGTAAACTGTAACAAACAAGAAGACAAAGACCATGATAAATATCTAGTCCATATGGCTTGACTTAGAAACATAAATATTCTATATTTGGATTTAAAGTACCATTAGAAAGAACATAAAACCCATTACATAAACCATCTTATTTATAAATTAATTGTTCTAGAGAAAGACGTATGATAATAGTTCCTCTAGATGTTTGTTTTTGCTATTTGGCTCTTTGCATTTCTCAGAACGACATATATAAAATATATCTTGGTCATTTGTCTTTTATTTTATGTCATTTCTGTTTTATAATACCTCTAAGTTTATGTATATATATATATAATAAACGTTTATGAACACAAGTTACAGTGACATTAAAAGTGTTAGATAAGCCTTATTTGAGTATCTCACGTTTCGCTCTAGTTTTAATTGTAAAAAAATATAGTGTTTTTGAATTATATAGAAAAAAATGCAATTACCACAAAACGAACTTATAGTAACCGAAACGAATATAAAAAACAGAATAGGCACACAGTAATATATTTAACAACATGCAATCTCACTGACCGAACCAATATTTCTATTCTACACATAGATTTGTTTTCGTAAGTCGAAGAACATACTACAGTGAACAAATTAAAAGGAGAGGAAAAGACCAACAATGGACAGACAACTAGCAATTGGGCACCACGAACAAAGTGAAAACGGTTGTGATGTGCTAATGAACAGTTCCTGCTTCGCTAGTGACACCCGTCGTGTTACTGTCAAACAAGACGAACATCATCTGATATGGAAATCGTGCTAGACACCAGTATATGTGAATAAATACAAATCACATATCATAAAACACGAAGAAAACAAATGGGAATGAAGACGGAATCGAACATCGTTTTTACTCAGATATCGTAATAGGACTATTAGCATGAAGATATGCAATTGAACAAAAACGAATACAAAAATCGGGTTCGACAATGAATTATTAGCAGCTTTCCTTACGCCAAGGGCAAATATGTCATGGATATTCAGAACGATAATAAGTATAACTTGATTTATGTGGCTTCCAAATATTTTGGCTTTGAGAGTACCTGATGAAGGTTATTCCAAAAACGCCCACAATTCAATATCAACGTTTTTATTAAACAGTATATCATAAGTATACAGAAAGGAGAGAGGAATGAGACAACCAGGACAACGACATCTGGCTGTATGTAGAATTGTATGGGAACTACAGTAATTAGTCTGTTGTGGCCGCTAATGCGCCTACTCTGTTTGTTTTTAAATTTTCAAACAAGTATATTATGTTCAAACCGCATGGCACCCTACAAACATGTTCCCCATTATGGTCTGGTGTCATATGTCCCGTATTAAAATCTGACTTTCCCATTGAGAGTGCATACTCTGTGCGTCACCCTGAGGACGTTCTTAGCTCCTCTGCAGTTTGATCCCCGGTACTTTGACTATCTTTGATTAATTTCCATTATTTCAGTCAGAAACATCGGACGTAACATCTGGAGTACCCCAAGTAACTGTAATGGGGCCGCTTCTATTTCTCATCTACATTAACGACCTACCTGAATTGGTGACATCTACGGCTAGATTATGTACAGGTGACTGCCTACCTTACAGAAAGATATGCAAAGAGGAGGACACCATCTTACTCCAAAAAGACCTTGAAACAATGGGAAGACACCTGGCTTATGCAGTTCAATCCTGACAAGTGCGAGGTACTACGTGTAACATACAAAAGGAAGCCAATTGCCAAGAATTACACCATACATGGGAACACTTTGGAGTTAGTGAAGAATGTAAAGTACCTATCAGCCATAATTTATCATGGAACCCTCACATAGGTACAGTAGCTAAGAAGGCGAACAGCATCAATGCTTTCTTGAGCAGAAACATCAGCTCCTGTCCTAGTAAAGTCAAGGCACAATGTTATACTACTCTAGCTATGCCAATTATGGAGTATACCTGTATAATATGGGACCCAGTTACAGAGAAAAATATAAAAGAATTGGAAATTGAGCAAAGAAGAGCAGCACGTTTTGTTACTGGAGATTATAGAACCACCAGTAGTGTAACTCAGATGCTAGAAGCTCTGCAGTGGACTGAATTACAACAACGAAGGAAGAGAGCAAAAGGCATCATGATCTATCGCATTGTAAGCCATCTTGTTACGATTTCACCAGAACCATATATTATACCGAGGGATGTAGCACTAACAACTAGAGGACACGACACCAGGTTCCTACTACCTTACTCGAGGATGCAAAGTTACCAACAGTCATTTTTTCCATCAGCAATCCGTCTATGGAACGAATTACCAACTGCTGCCGTAACTACCTCCACCTTGGAAGGATTCAAAGACAGCCTCAAGACAGCTGCCATATGTTAGACATGTCGATTTTAATTATATATACCACCACGATGGCTTTTAACATTTGTAAATAGTTTGTTGGAAAGATGTTTCCATTGGGCACGTGTATATAGTCATTTGCGATAATACACCAGAGGTGGTTTGCAAATTAATGTAAGAAGAAGAAGAAGAAGACCTCGGATATTGTAATTGTAAATTGACATAGTTTGCATACAAAACATTTAAGTGTGCAATATTTACCCATGAAAACTTTATGATATGTAATGTGTATTGCGCAATATATTCTATCGATTGCCAACGAATCGAGATATCCACTTATTTTACTTCTTGTAGCTGTACTGACTGCCACTGTGGGGCTAAGCATCATTGCTTCACTGGCGGATTATATAACTCTGCATAATCATAGAAAATGTGGATAAATCAATATGCATTTTGAAAGTACGAACGCCGTAAATCGGACGATAGACAAATCAAGATTGAGAGGATTAAAGATGGGAACGTTCTTATCATTACTTAACGGAAGAGACAAATAGTGTATTCTAATATACATAAACATAGGTCTCATCCAGAAGGAACATTCATAGATGAAAACCTAATTACTAGACAAAGATTTCTGAAATAATGTAGGAAAAGAGGTGACATCGATGCATTGGACTCATAGCACCCAATTCATAGTAAAATCAAAGGAATATTCTACTCAGCGAGTGGTTTTCTGAACGCTGACTGTAAATGGTCAAATAATTTATACTATATAAGAAAAGCATGTAAACAAGGAAGTTAACGTTTAGAGGATCTGGACTTTTTTTTCTGAAAATTAAATTTATCCGTCATTTATAGGAATATTCATATGCTCTACTTCTATTGAAGTAGAACGTCTTGACAACCTTCAATCGAGAGTACGCGAATAGGCACTTGGCTAACTTCTCATGATAGTATTCCCTCTATTAAATGGAAATAAGAATGTATGAAACTATCCGTTAGAGGAGATAGGAGAATGGTTATGATTACGCGTTTACATCTTGACGACAACGACCAAACAAGCGATATGATTCTTTTATCTTTAACAAAACACTGTTCATTGTTCATGTTCTGCTATGTCCATTTTTTTATTTTAGTCATATTTCATGTTTTAACATGTATTATAAGGTTATTGCATGAATATTGGTGATTATTATATAGATAGCTGTGAATTACAGAATTTTCCGAGTTAAATACAAACGATAATATCACAGTGAAATTATCGTTTTTAATTTCACTCTCGCTATTTTTCGCGCCATTTCGCTGTCGACCTCATATGAAGATTTCCAGTTTGAAACGTAAAAATTAGACGTTATTTGTCTTCGTGTACGCTTTAATGTTGATCAAATTTAGCTAAAATAATATTTCAAGGTAAGCATTTTAATTATTTTATTGTCGTCGGTGGGTGGCGCCGTGTTTTTGAAGCGATACACATTATACAGGGTGGACAACGTACGTCATACATCCGGGTATTTTTTTTTATCGAAAACTTTATAATGGCGGAAATTGTTCAGCCATCTGACAGAATAAAACTCATTTTTATGCTATTTTAACAACGAACCTGTATGATAACAGCCAGACCAAAGTACCCTACGGACTTTTATGGTACTATTTACATCGATCATATTCAAAAAGCTGTTGTCATTTGTCTAATCATTCCTACAATATTTCCTGTTGATGATGTATGACGTACGTTGTTCACTCCTTGTTTTTAGTGGGGTTCGTGTTACTCGATTTTGTTTGTGTTTTTGTACTTTTTCTTTTGACCATTGTGTTGTCTGTTTCCGTCTTCGACCTACCGATTCTGATTAACCCTTGGAATCTTCAAACTTTTCTTAGGTACGCTAGATCAATGCTAAGTTCGCTACAAGTTCAACCCAACTAGAAAATTCGTTCTGTGTATGCTATGGCCACCATCTGGATATGCCCAACTCAATTAGCAACTCTCATCATCCCTGGAACAATCTGAAGGTGTAGGTCCAAGCTTAACGACAAAAGTTGTGAAGCTACTGCAGTGTTTTTTGAGCTTTTTGTTTTATAAGGGTGAATCTGAAAATGAAAATGTTGGGAGTCACATTTTTTCTTAGCAAGTCCTTACATAACTGGCTTGTGAGAATTTCGATTTTGGTTGGGGGAGGATAATTGGAAGCCAAAAATCCAGTCCAAATTATATATTTATCATAACAAGCACATGCATCTTTGATTATATGAATTGTTTATCACTTGTCCGCTGTTTTGGTTTTCTGTCAGTTACAATTTACTTGTAACCGTTATGGCGTCGCCTTGTTGAAACTACTTATATATATATATATATATATATATATATATATATATATATATATATATATATATGTGCATATATAAATCATGTATTCGCTCTTTGCTCGATTACACTGATGTCATATGACAATTGCTTCAAGTTTGACACTGACAAATTGGAACATATTCAGCGCAGAGCATGCATTATAGCCACAAGGTCCATCAGACTGACCAAACATGAAACTCCTCTACAGGAAGTAAGTCTAGAAACAATAAAATCTCGCCGATATCATAGGCTTCTATATTTACACAGAGAGAGAGAGAGAGAGAGAGAGAGAGAGAGAGAGAGAGAGAGAGAGAGGGAGGGAGAGAGAGAAGGAGAGAGAGAGAGAGAGAGAGAATCTTGTCTTGTATTGTCTTGCATTGTCTTGTCTTTTCTATTTATTAATTTGTATTCTTTTGTATTATTCACAAGATGTTATTGTAATTATCTATGTTGCGGAGAGCTGCTAGTAGCCTCTGGATGTATGTTATCCTCATGGAATAGATAAAAAATTAAATTAAAATACATGTTGAAAATAGAATGTATTTTTGGTTTATGATGTTTTTTAAGTATGGAAATATGAATTTTCGTAAATAATGAGCTTGGAAATGTGAATGTTTGTAAATAATGAGCTTTGATTTATGTGAATATTTGTAAATAATGAGCTTGATTTATGTGAATGTTTGTAAATAATGAGCTTGATTTATGTGAATGTTTGTAAATAATGAGCTTGATTTATGTGAATGTTTGTAAATAATGAGCTTGATTTATGTGAATGTTTGTAAATAATGAGCTTGATTTATGTGAGTCACGATTTTAAAGTTTTACTGTTTGTTATTTGATGTTTTCAATAATTTTTCAATAGTGATACGTATTCATGACCTATCCTAGCAAAACTCAAATTAAGCATAAGCAGGTGTTTTGGATATCAATTTAGTTACTTAGATAAACAAGGCCGTTCATCCATTATTGGATACCCAGGCCGTTCAGCTTTTATTTGTCATTTATTAGAATAATCCTTGATATGATCTACAATGTGGTACTGAATTGAACATGGCAGTCAGCACTGGCTCCATTTCATTTTCGGGTTTAATAAACACATCAGCTTGCTCTTTGTTACTCGTAGCAAATCTGTGATTATCGCTACATTTGCAAAGCAGATGTTTGTAAAAATTTTCAGCCACCGAGACCAAATGAATTACCCCTTTGGTATCTTCAAATTATCCTTAGATCTCTTCTGGCAATATACAATTTGCGTTTCATCGCTAAGGCCACACAGCTTAGGTAAGCCACTTATATTCTTTGAGCTAACGTATATTTAATGTAAAATTTCGTGGCTTTAGCATCTGTAGCACTATCATTACTGTTTATATCGTGTTCATGAAATCTTCAAACTCGTCTTCCTTGATAGATGGTTGCTGCTAACAGGACAGCTACTGAACCAAGGGCTCATCGACAGTTTTAAGGTTGCCACCGGGACAGGAATATTTGAGTAACAAATGATCACGGATATGCTCTTTTGTCGTTATCACAATCCGATTCTTTGCACATTCAGGAATTATCACCGAGTTCGCAACGAGTGCAATATGACGGTGTCAGTAGTGGAACCTATGAGTTTGCTCCACCTTTTTACGTGTCTTGTCTTGTGTCATATCTAAGATTTATAAAGTTCTTGCCCACTTGGGGTATAATTCAAAGGTATTGCTCGGGCCTTTTTCTGACATAAGTGCCTGGGTGGGATTCTGCACCTCAAGCCCACATCAGGGTGTCAAATATCAACTTTGATATTTGGATTTGGGTGGGGAATCTCTATAAATATTCCATGAAAAATTACCAACGGACGGCAAAGTTCTTGACCACTTGGGGCATAAGTTAAAGGTATTGCCCGGGCCTTTAACTGACATAAGTGCATGGGTAGGATTATGCACCTCCAGCCCACATCATGGTGTCAAATATCAACTTTGATATTTGGATTGGGGGGGGGGGGAGTCTCTATAAATATTCCATTAAAAATTGCCAACGGACGGAAACGTTCTTGACCACTTGGGGCTTAAGTCAAAGGTATTGCTTGGGCCTTGAACTGACTTAAATGCCAGGGTGAATGCTAGCAGCGTCATTCCCGGAATTTCGGTATGAATAGGTCATGCATCAAGACCTCCATAAAGGATTCAAATACAATTAAATGCAACCAAATTTGGACTCAAAATAATCCTTATATATTGAACTTTTATAATCAATTTTAATTATTCCATTCCATTCAGTATTATTCACAATACAACTAAGTGAAAGGAACTTTTTTCGTTAAAAGGGACTACTTTTGTATATGTTCTAAGCTCTGATTGGTGAATTAAATTACTGGTTTGGCACCTTTAAATACACAATTTAAAAATAAATAGATAAAACAAAACATTACTATTTATTAAATAAATGTGATACGCACATGCAAGGTTTATATTTTGTTTATTTTTATAATACGTATTGCTATATTTTTCTAATGTTCTATATTTACATTTTTAAGATTTACGAGACCTCTTCATGTGAACGGTAAATCTTAGGACTTAATTTTGTTTGACACAACGTTGGCAAATGCACATTATATACCGGTTTACATGAAAGTAACTTATTTGTTTACGCTGTGTTTATTTAAAGTTGGCCGACTGTTTTGTAAGCTCGTCATCCCAATATATATTTGTGTCTTCGTTATTAAGCCTGGAGTAAAGAGAAGAAATATTTTATGTTCGGGTGAACATGGGAAATAGAACATAAAATGTATTGCCTTTTACTCACATGAGTGTCTGTGTGAGATTCTGCACCTTAGGTCCACAGTAGGGTGTCCAAAGTCAACTTTGTATTGTGGATGAGAGACTCCAGACATATTTCCTGTATGCACAGATGTCGATTCAATGTGTTGAATGTACATTTACAGTAATATATTTATTATTGGTCGCTAGAAATCTTTAAAAGTACATTTTACTCTTATTAATATGTTTGGTTTCGAGACATATCGCCTTATTGGTCGCTAGCTTAGTGGTTGTTGTAACTGTATTGACGATGTGGTGGGTTTTATTTGACTTGGTTTGTCTTCGTCATGTCCCTTGTGTACCCAATGTTGCTCGTGTCTCTAGATTGTCCATTCAGTTACCTCTAATCTTTATTCAATGTTGCCCGTGTCTCTAGATTGTCCATTCAGTTACCTCTAATCTTTATTCAATGTTGCCCGTGTCTCTAGATTGTCCATTCAGTTACCTCTAACCTTTATTCAATGTTGCACGTGTCTCTAGATTGTCCATTCAGTTACCTCTAACCTTTATTTAATGTTGTCCGTGTCTCTAGATTGTCCATTCAGTTACCTCTAACCTTTATTTAATGTTGCCCGTGTCTCTAGATTGTCCATTCAGTTACCTCTAACCTTTATTCAATGCTGCCCGTGCCTCTAGATTGTCCATTCTGTTACCTCTAACCTTTATTCAATGTTGCACGTGTCTCTAGATTGTCCATTCAGTTACCTCTAACCTTTATTTAATGTTGCACGTGTCTCTAGATTGTCCATTCAGTTACCTCTAACCTTTATTCAATGTTGCACGTGTCTCTACATTGTCCATTCAGTTACCTCTAACCTTTATTCAATGTTGCCCGTGTTTCTAGATTGTCCATTCAGTTACCTCTAACCTTTATTCAATGTTGCACGTGTCTCTAGATTGTCCATTCAGTTACCTCTAACCTTTATTCAATGTTGCCCGTGTCTCTAGATTGTCCATTCAGTTACCTCTAACCTTTATTCAATGTTGCCCGTGTCTCTAGATTGTCCATTCAGTTACCTCTAACCTTTATTTAATGTTGTCCGTGTCTCTAGATTGTCCATTCAGTTACCTCTAACCTTTATGCAATGTTGCCCGTGTCTCTAGATTGTCCATTCAGTTACCTCTAACCTTTATTCAATGTTGCACGTGTCTCTAGATTGTCCATTCAGTTACCTCTAACCTTTATTCAATGTTGCCCGTGTCTCTAGATTGTCCATTCAGTTACCACTAACCTTTATGCAATGTTGCCCGTGTCTCTAGATTGTCCATTCAGTTACCTCTAACCTTTATTCAATGTTGCACGTGTCTCTAGATTGTCCATTCAGTTACCTCTAACCTTTATTCAATGTTGCCCGTGTCTCTAGATTGTCCATTCAGTTACCTCTAACCTTTGTTTAATGTTGCACGTGTCTCTAGATTGTCCATTCAGTTACCTCTAACCTTTATTCAATGTTGTCAGTGTCTCTAGATTGTCCATTCAGTTACCTCTAACCTTTATTCAATGTTGCACGTGTCTCTAGATTGTCCATTGAGTTACCTCTAACCTTTATTTAATGTTGCACGTGTCTCTAGATTGTCCATTCAGTTACCTCTAACCTTTATTCAATGTTGCCCGTTTCTCTAGATTGTCCATTCAGTTACCTCTAACCTTTATTTACTTTAACCTACATATTCTCTTTCATAACATACAAATAACATGAAAAAGGTTATTATCCCGGAAAAGATAAAAACCAATTTCAATAAATTGGAAATATTTGGCCATGATTTTCAACTTTATCAAAAAATAAATAAAGAATAGTAACCATAGTAAATGTCGTCTGCTTAGATCAAATTCATTCAAAATAAAGTTCAACTGTCAGACATGTATAACACCAGACTAGCTTACATAAAGTTCACAGACAGTTGAATTTCATTTTTTCCCTACATGATATATAGAATAAATTGCAATAAACATTATAGCATATAACCTTTTTTTTCACAAAATAAATAATTGATAACATTGTTTATTTGGCATGACATGTTGTTCTTGTTAACAAGGAATTATTAATGATTTTGTGATTATTATAGAGATATGTGGCGAGAATAACTATTGTCAACAATTAATTCTTCTAACTGAAAGAAAATATACATAGTCTGAACATCAAAACATTCAACATGATGACTCTGTGCGTATCCGACGAAGGGTATTCTAGACACGCATACTTCGTGTTAATTTATATATTTCCGTTTTAATACACAGGTGTAATTTGCTTCACCCTTCGTAATCAATATTCATAATCTATGCGTAAAATATATATTCTCACTTTCTCTTTTTTTTTAATCCAAATGAGATCAAAATAGATGCATTGATTTTCGATCCGTTGCTGATTATTACTTATTTCTGGTTTTCTTCGGGTACTCCGGTTTCCTTCGCTTTCCTTCGTTGCGTTGTCAGAGTAGATATAACAGAAAAGAGATGAATGATTGTTATGGATTAAATACAATCAATATTATTGTATTAAAAGCTTGACGATATCAAAGCGCTAATCTGATGTCTGAAATCGAAGACGGATTGGAAATACAGTGGCCAAAATAAAACGGAGGGAACGCCAAACACTACATACAACGAAAGCTTAAGTCATAATCTTCAATTTGTTTTAATCTTTAAGTATTTAGTAGAAGTAAACACTGAGTAACAAATATAACCCCATGGAATACTCAGATGCTCCAGAAAGGTAAGCAGTTTGACATGATATCCTGTTATTCATCGTGTTGTGGTACCTATTATCATGAAGCAAATACAAAAAAATACCTTCTGCTCCAGACAAGATTGCACAAAAATTAAACTTTACCTTCGTGATATATGGCCTTTTCATTTCAGACCAAATCTCTAGCAAATTATTCCTTCCAAAATGTAATATTCTTGCACAGCAAAGCAAAATAAATCAAAACCAGGTCATCTTGATATGCCTACTTTTAATGATAGCTCAAAGCGAAATATCAAAACGAGGTAATTTTAAAATTGGCATCATCTATTGAAAGTGTATTAATCTTGCATTGTCTTCTTTTTTACTTTTGTTGTGTTGCTGCATACCCTTTTATGTGTGTGTTTTTTGTTGGTCAGTCTTTAGGTTTCTGTGTAGTGTTTTGTAGATCTTGTCCTTTTTCTTTTTGGAATTGCATTACCTCTCCTTCTTTGAAATACGGCTTTTGTTTATACCATTGGTGTCGTCAAGCATTTCTCAGACATTTTAACCTGTTTGCTTAGCTAATATTTTCTTTTTGTCTACACAAATACAAATTTAATGACAAAAATAAAACAAAAGATAATGAATAATTTGCATATTAAGTATCATAAAGTTATCAAGTGTGCAAAAAGCCTTTCTATGAACTGTGGGGTTTTTTTGCGTTAATTTTGTGAATTATTAATGAACAGTTAGAAAGGCATAATTGCTTTTTCGTTAATTATGGCTAAATAGTAGAATTTACAATAACATAAATTTCCCATTTATGTCTTATTTACATTTTTTATGACATTATGAGATATTTATCATTGAATATGAAATATTTATAAAGTTTTGACCATTTATCAAAATGTTCGTGCATGATATCAGCATGGAGGGCATTTAACTTTTCCATTTTCTCTTTGTTCGCTAGTTTCTTAAAAATAAAGAAAAGAATGGGAGGTTGGGATTTCATTACCCTGCCTATCTGAACGAGGATCTCGATTTTTAACTTCACATTTCATGTTTTTAATGTTCAATGTTTTGAGGTGAGATATGATTGTTTGTTTTGTAGATATTGGCGAAATTGTTGACCATAACTGTTTAAACTATCTTTTCATAATTGTTATGATGTTTTTCCAACTTAGGATGTGCATAGTGTACATAATATCCTGCAAACAGAAACAAAAAACAAGCGAAAAGTCTGCATTGAACATTTAACGTATTTTGATCGATAAAAGTATTAATAGTAACACGACGGGTGCCTTAAGTGGAACAAGAACTGCTACCCTTCCGGAACATCTTCGGTCAGCACAGGTTTTTAGTGGGGTTCCTGTTGCTCGATCTTTAGTTTTTGTGTAGTGTTTGTAGATCATTGCTTGTCCTTCTGTCCGTTTTCTTTTGACCATTGCATTGCGTGTCCTTTTTCGATTTACTGCCTCTTATTACCGCTTTGGTATTTCAATTTTTCTCATAGGTTGTTCAATGCATTTCTTATTTCAAACCAACATATAATATGTACGATGAATAAAATACCAAATGTTTTTGTCATGGAAGCTTCCAAAATTCTTATTTGAATTTTAGCGTCTTCAATCTTATTAAGAGTGCAAAAACCCAGCTATATAGTGTGGAGGTTGCCACATGCTTACCATATGATAACGTTAAAAGTAAAATACCAGGCAACATAACCATAATATAAAAAAATAATCCAGACAGACAACATTTTAAATATGAAACGTAGACATATTCATTTCTCAAATAGCAATGGCTAATTTACCTTTTATTTAGATTTGCTTCTGTCTTCCATCACCAATAACAATTTGATCAAAATTAATTTTCAATAACCCGGTGGATGTTTTAAAAGAAAAATAAGAAATAGGGACTTCTTGGTGGGGGGGGGGGGGGGGGGGGGGGGGGAGTGGGGTCAGTGCTGTTCATCTTTCTGTTTTGTTTTTTTAGTTTTCTGTGTTGAGGTTTTCTTTTCTATTGCTTTGTGTCGTGTTCCATATGTTGCCTGTGGTTCTTGGTTGTCTCCTCGATTTCTCTACCATTTACAGTATATTCCCCCCATAATTATGAGTACCATGATGTGCTTCGAAAACGTATCAACGTTCTAACTGTTACATCTAATTGATACACAGATGTCACCTGATAGTCGACTACGTTTTCACGACAATGATAACAAAAATATTGATCGATTGTTGGTTACATAATGTTCAACGACCAATATGTAACACGTAATCAGTACGAGAATGTACAGATTGTACAGAAAAATGATGAAAGACTGACACAACCGTGAAAACGACTGCTGACTGACACTGGAAAGTTATTAAACATTCAACAATTGTTGTATCTACAATGCACATGCTAAATGGCGTTATACGTTCATGAACAGTGATATTCTCATAGCAAGTCCAAAGGAATTCCTTCCGTATTATATCTTGACGTTGTGCAACGACAAACACGAGGGGGCATCCCGTATACATCACATAGGCGCGTGCTAGGCAGCTCTATGGTTTGAACCATCAGAACCGTCACTATACACCAGTGACAACCATTTTGAGTAAAGACTAGGCTAGGGAATGTGCATTACTCAAAAACGATTTAGTAGTCTAATACAAGACCTGGTAAAAGGACAACAACACTTTAGAACAAGACGTAAAGTGGGGACGTACACCCATTATTGGATGACGACAAATGCCATGCTATATCTAAATGCATATATTACATTTACAATGAAAAGAAAAATGAAATCATCTACATTATTTCATAGCGAACCTGATGCTATCCTTCATTTCTTTAGTTCATTTAGGCTACGCATATTTTTGTCTGTATTTGTAACCTTCTTGTGATGTAATATTTGTCACAATTATGACGGTATTAATTAAGATTGCTTTCCCCATATGTTGCTTTCTTGTTGATAACTCCATATTTGGGAACAATGATTATACTAAATGATATATAACGCCACACAGATGTCCAGATATAGAAGTAGAGTACCTCTTCACTGCAGGCTAGTGCCGTTTCACACTCATGTCACGAGGATTGTGTATATTATGTCAAATGTTGAAGATTATTGCGTTCTTTAAAATAACACCATTCGTCCGGTGATATGTCAGGGTTGGTGTTTTACTCACACGTGGAAAACACTTCCATGACCCCACCATTCACTAAAAGAGGGGATTAGGCCCATAAAACTAGCTTAATACCGCCATTTTTTTATTGAAGTGCCTGTACCAAGTCAGAGAAGTGAGCAGTCATGTATCTATGTGTTAGGTGTATTGAGTTTGCTTCTTTCCACGATGTTGCTATTGGAATTTGCAACTGTTTCAGCAGTGTGATATGTCGTGAGGGCCAGGGTAGCTCAATGAGTTAGGTAGTTGGATTACCTAACAACTCATACAAACCTATTACCAATGCGGCGTGGGTTCGCGCCCCGCTTTATAAATTACAAAAAGGGTGCACTAATCTCGCAGCCGCAAGAGATAATGTTTACCAGTTGCTTGCCCATGGTCGGTGGTTCTCTCCGGGGAATCCGGCTTCTTTCACCACCAAAACTGGTCGCCATGATATAGCTGAAATATTGCTTAAAGTGGCGTTAAAACACCAAACCTGAAAATCATGATATGTTGTGTTTTTCATCTTATTAAAATATCCATTATTCTTATTATTGAGAGTTGTACGAGACAGTGAAATGTAGAAGCGCTGTTCATTTTCTTTAATCTCTCATGTTTCTTTACATCCACATCCTTATTCTTACTAATCAGAAACTACTTATGTTCACCAGAATAAATAAGCAATTTAAATACCTAAACAAACTACATGGATGTAAGATAGAATGACTATATTGCTAAGCTATGTGTGATTATCATTGCTGAATCTTTACTATATGGATGTAAGATAGAATGACTATATTGCTAAGTTATGTGTGATTATCATTGCTGAATCTTTACTATATAGATGTAAGATAGAATCACTATATTGCTAAGTTATGTGTGATTATCATTGATAAATCTTTATTATATAGATGTAAGATAGAATCACTATATTGCTAAGCTATGTGTGATTATCATTGCTGAATCTTTACTATATAGATGTAAGATAGAATGATTATATTGCTAAGTTATGTGTGATTATCATTGCTGAATCTTTACTATATAGATGTAAGATAGAATGACTATATTGCTAAGTTATGTGTCATTATCATTGCTGAATCTTTACTATATAGATGTAAGATAGAATGACTATATTGCTAAGTTACGTGTCGTTATCATTGCTGAATCTTTACTACATGGATGTAAGATAGAATGACTATATTGCTAAGTTATGTGTGATTATCATTGCTGAATCTTTACTATATAGATGTAAGATAGAATCACTATATTGCTAAGTTATGTGTGATTATCATTGCTGAATCTTTATTATATAGATGTAAGATAGAATCACTATATTGCTAAGCTATGTGTGATTATCATTGCTGAATCTTTACTATATAGATGTAAGATAGAGTGACTATATTGCTAAGTTATGTGTCATTATCATTGCTGAATCTTTACTATATAGATGTAAGATAGAATGACTATATTGCTAAGTTATGTGTCATTATCATTGCTGAATCTTTACTATATGGATGTAAGATAGAATGACTATATTGCTAAGCTATGTGTCATTATCATTGCTGAATCTTTACTATATAGATGTAAAATAGAATCACTATGTTGCTAAGTTATGTGTGATTATCATTGCTGAATCTTTATTATATAGATGTAAGATAGAATCACTATATTGCTAAGCTATGTGTGATTATCATTGCTGAATCTTTACTATATAGATGTAAGATAGAATCACTATATTGCTAAGTTATGTGTCATTATCATTGCTGAATCTTTACTATATAGATGTAATATATAATCACTATATTGCTAAGTTATGTGTCATTATCATTGCTAAATCTTTACTATATAGATGTAAGATATAATCACTATATTGCTAAGTTATGTGTCATTATCATTGCTGAATCTTTACTATATGGATGTAAGATAGAATGACTATATTGCTAAGTTATGCGTCATTATCATTGCTGAATCTTTACTATATAGATGCAAGATAGAATGACTATATTGCTAAGTTATGTGTGATTATCTTTGCTGAATCTTTACTATATAGATGTAAGATAGAATGACTATATTGCTAAGTTTTGTGTGCTTATCATTGTTGAATCTTTACTATATAGATGTAAGATAGAATGACTATTGCTACGTTATGTGTGATTATCATTGCTGAATCTTTACTATATTGATGTAAGATAGAATGACTTTATTGCTAAGTTATGTGTGATTATCATTGCTGAATCTTTACTATATAAAGGTAAGATAGAATGACTATATTGCTAAGTTATGTGTGATTATCATTGCTGAATCTTTACTATATGAATGTAAGATAGAATGACTATATTGCTAAGTTATGTGTGATTATCATTGCTGAATCTTTGCTATATAGATGTAAGATAGAATGACTATTGCTACGTTATGTGTGATTATCATTGCTGAATCTTTACTATATAGATGTAAGATAGAATGACTATATTGCAAAGTTATGTGTGATTATCATTGCTGAATCTTTACTATATAGATGTAAGATAGAATGACTATTGCTACGTTATGTGTGATTATCATTGCTGAATCTTTACTATATAGATGTAAGATAGAATGACTATATTGCTAAGTTATGTGTGATTATCATTGCTGAATCTTTACTATATAGATGTAAGATAGAATGACTTTATTGCTAAGTTATGTGTGATTATCATTGCTGAATCTTTACTATATAAAGGTAAGATAGAATGACTATATTGCTAAGTTATGTGTCATTATCATTGCTGAATCTTTACTATATGAATGTAAGATAGAATGACTATATTGCTAAGTTATGTGTGATTATCATTGCTGAATCTTTACTATATAGATGTAAGATAGAATGCCTATATTGCTAAGCTATGTGTGATTATCATTGCTGAATCTTTACTATATAGATGTAAGATAGAATGACTATATTGCTAAGTTATGCGTCATTATCATTGCTGAATCTTTACTATATAGATGTAAGATAGAATTACTATATTGCTAAGTTATGTGGGATTATCATTGCTGAATCTTTACTATATAGATGTAAGATAGAACAACTATATTGCTAAGTTATGTGTGATTATCATTGCTGAATCTTTACTATATGGATGTAAGATAGAATGACTATATTGCTAAGTTATGTGTGATTATCATTGCTGAATCTTTACTATATAGACGTAAGATAGAATCACTATGTTGCTAAGTTATGTGTGATTATCATTGCTGAATCTTTACTATATAGATGTAAGATAGAATGACTATATTGCTAAGTTATGTGTCATTATCATTGCTGAATCTTTACTATATAGATGTAAGATAGAATGACTATATTGCTAAGTTATGTGTGATTATCATTGCTGAATCTTTACTATATAAATGTAAGATAGAATGACTATATTGCTAAGTTATGTGTGATTATCATTGCTGAATCTTTATTATATAGATGTAAGATAGAATGACTATATTGTTAAGTTATGTGTGATTATCATTGCTGAATCTTTACTATATAGATGTAAGATAGAATGACTATATTGCTAAGTTATGTGTGATTATCATTGCTGAATCTTTACTATATAGATGTAAGATAGAATGACTATATTGCTAAGTTATGTGTGATTATCATTGCTGAATCTTTACTATATAGATGTAAGATAGAATGACTATATTGCTAAGTTATGTGTCATTATCATTGCTGAATCTTTACTATATAGATGTAAGATAGAATTACTATATTGCTAAGTTATGTGGGATTATCATTGCTGAATCTTTACTATATAGATGTAAGATAGAACTACTATATTGCTAAGTTATGTGTGATTATCATTGCTGAATCTTTACTATATGGATGTAAGATAGAATGACTATATTGCTAAGTTATGTGTGATTATCATTGCTGAATCTTTACTATATAGATGTAAGATAGAATCACTATGTTGCTAAGTTATGTGTGATTATCATTGCTGAATCTTTACTATATAGATGTAAGATAGAATGACTATATTGCTAAGTTATGTGTGCTTATCATTGTTGAATCTTTACTATATAGATGTAAGATAGAATGACTATTGCTACGTTATGTGTGATGATCATTGCTGAATCTTTACTATATAGATGTAAGATAGAATGACTATATTGCTAAGTTATGTGTGATTATCATTGCTGAATCTTTACTATATTGATGTAAGATAGAATGACTATATTGCTAAGTTATGTGTGATTATCATTGCTGAATCTTTACTATATAAAGGTAAGATAGAATGACTATATTGCTAAGTTATGTGTGATTATCATTGCTGAATCTTTACTATATGAATGTAAGATAGAATGACTATATTGCTAAGTTATGTGTGATTATCATTGCTGAATCTTTGCTATATAGATGTAAGATAGAATGACTATTGCTACGTTATGTGTGATTATCATTGCTGAATCTTTACTATATAGATGTAAGATAGAATGACTATATTGCTAAGTTATGTGTGATTATCATTGCTGAATCTTTACTATATAGATGTAAGATAGAATGACTATTGCTACGTTATGTGTGATTATCATTGCTGAATCTTTACTATATAGATGTAAGATAGAATGACTATATTGTTAAGTTATGTGTGATTATCATTGCTGAATCTTTACTATATAGATGTAAGATAGAATGACTTTATTGCTAAGTTATGTGTGATTATCATTGCTGAATCTTTACTATATAAAGGTAAGATAGAATGACTATATTGCTAAGTTATGTGTGATTATCATTGCTGAATCTTTACTATATGAATGTAAGATAGAATGACTATATTGCTAAGTTATGTGTGATTATCATTGCTGAATCTTTACTATATAGATGTAAGATAGAATGCCTATATTGCTAAGCTATGTGTGATTATCATTGCTGAATCTTTACTATATAGATGTAAGATAGAATGACTATATTGCTAAGTTATGCGTCATTATCATTGCTGAATCTTTACTATATAGATGTAAGATAGAATTACTATATTGCTAAGTTATGTGGGATTATCATTGCTGAATCTTTACTATATAGATGTAAGATAGAACTACTATATTGCTAAGTTATGTGTGATTATCATTGCTGAATCTTTACTATATGGATGTAAGATAGAATGACTATATTGCTAAGTTATGTGTGATTATCATTGCTGAATCTTTACTATATAGATGTAAGATAGAATCACTATGTTGCTAAGTTATGTGTGATTATCATTGCTGAATCTTTACTATATAGATGTAAGATAGAATGACTATATTGCTAAGTTATGTGTCATTATCATTGCTGAATCTTTACTATATAGATGTAAGATAGAATGACTATATTGCTAAGTTATGTGTGATTATCATTGCTGAATCTTTACTATATAAATGTAAGATAGAATGACTATATTGCTAAGTTATGTGTGATTATCATTGCTGAATCTTTATTATATAGATGTAAGATAGAATGACTATATTGTTAAGTTATGTGTCATTATCATTGCTGAATCTTTACTATATAGATGTAAGATAGAATGACTATATTGCTAAGTTATGTGTGATTATCATTGCTGAATCTTTACTATATAGATGTAAGATAGAATGACTATATTGCTAAGTTATGTGTGATTATCATTGCTGAATCTTTACTATATAGATGTAAGATAGAATGACTATATTGCTAAGTTATGTGTCATTATCATTGCTGAATCTTTACTATATAGATGTAAGATAGAATTACTATATTGCTAAGTTATGTGGGATTATCATTGCTGAATCTTTACTATATAGATGTAAGATAGAACTACTATATTGCTAAGTTATGTGTGATTATCATTGCTGAATCTTTACTATATGGATGTAAGATAGAATGACTATATTGCTAAGTTATGTGTGATTATCATTGCTGAATCTTTACTATATAGATGTAAGATAGAATCACTATGTTGCTAAGTTATGTGTGATTATCATTGCTGAATCTTTACTATATAGATGTAAGATAGAATGACTATATTGCTAAGTTATGTGTCATTATCATTGCTGAATCTTTACTATATAGATGTAAGATAGAATGACTATATTGCTAAGTTATGTGTGATTATCATTGCTGAATCTTTACTCTATAAATGTAAGATAGAATGACTATATTGCTAAGTTATGTGTGATTATCATTGCTGAATCTTTACTATATAGATGTAAGATAGAATGACTATATTGCTAAGTTATGTGTCATTATCATTGCTGAATCTTTACTCTATAGATGTAAGATAGAATGACTATATTGCTAAGTTATGTGTCATTATCATTGCTGAATCTTTACTATATAGATGTAAGATAGAATGACTATATTGCTAAGTTATGTGTGATTATCATTGCTGAATCTTTACTATATAGATGTAAGATAGAATGACTATATTGCTAAGTTATGTGTGATTATCATTGCTGAATCTTTACTATATGGATGTAAGATAGAATGACTATATTGCTAAGTTATGTGTGATTATCATTGCTGAATCTTTACTATATAGATGTAAGATAGAATGACTATATTGCTAAGTTATGTGTGATTATCATTGCTGAATCTTTACTATATAGATGTAAGATAGAATGACTATATTGCTAAGTTATGTGTGATTATCATTGCTGAATCTTTACTATATGGATGTAAGATAGAATGACTATATTGCTAAGTTATGTGTGATTATCATTGCTGAATCTTTACTATATAGATGTAAGATAGAATGACTATATTGCTAAGTTATGTGTGATTATCATTGCTGAATCTTTACTATATAGATGTAAGATAGAATGACTATATTGCTAAGTTATGTGTCATTATCATTGCTGAATCTTTACTATATAGATGTAAGATAGAATTACTATATTGCTAAGTTATGTGGGATTATCATTGCTGAATCTTTACTATATAGATGTAAGATAGAACTACTATATTGCTAAGTTATGTGTGATTATCATTGCTGAATCTTTACTATATGGATGTAAGATAGAATGACTATATTGCTAAGTTATGTGTGATTATCATTGCTGAATCTTTACTATATAGATGTAAGATAGAATCACTATGTTGCTAAGTTATGTGTCATTATCATTGCTGAATCTTTACTATATAGATGTAAGATAGAATGACTATATTGCTAAGTTATGTGTCATTATCATTGCTGAATCTTTACTATATAGATGTAAGATAGAATGACTATATTGCTAAGTTATGTGTGATTATCATTGCTGAATCTTTACTCTATAAATGTAAGATAGAATGACTATATTGCTAAGTTATGTGTGATTATCATTGCTGAATCTTTACTATATAGATGTAAGATAGAATGACTATATTGCTAAGTTATGTGTCATTATCATTGCTGAATCTTTACTCTATAGATGTAAGATAGAATGACTATATTGCTAAGTTATGTGTCATTATCATTGCTGAATCTTTACTATATAGATGTAAGATAGAATGACTATATTGCTAAGTTATGTGTGATTATCATTGCTGAATCTTTACTATATAGATGTAAGATAGAATGACTATATTGCTAAGTTATGTGTGATTATCATTGCTGAATCTTTACTATATGGATGTAAGACAGAATGACTATATTGCTAAGTTATGTGTGATTATCATTGCTGAATCTTTACTATATAGATGTAAGATAGAATCACTATGTTGCTAAGTTATTTGTGATTATCATTGCTGAATCTTTACTATATAGATGTAAGATAGAATGACTATATTGCTAAGTTATGTGTGATTATCATTGCTGAATCTTTACTATATAGATGTAAGATATAATGACTATATTGCTAAGTTATGTGTCATTATCATTGCTGAATCTTTACTATATAGATGTAAGATAGAATGACTATATTGCTAAGTTATGTGTCATTATCATTGCTGAATCTTTACTATATAGATGTAAGATAGAATTACTATATTGCTAAGTTATGTGGGATTATCATTGCTGAATCTTTACTATATAGATGTAAGATAGAACTACTATATTGCTAAGTTATGTGTGATTATCATTGCTGAATCTTTACTATATGGATGTAAGATAGAATGACTATATTGCTAAGTTATGTGTGATTATCATTGCTGAATCTTTACTATATAGATGTAAGATAGAATCACTATGTTGCTAAGTTATGTGTGATTATCATTGCTGAATCTTTACTATATAGATGTAAGATAGAATGACTATATTGCTAAGTTATGTGTCATTATCATTGCTGAATCTTTACTATATAGATGTAAGATAGAATGACTATATTGCTAAGTTATGTGTGATTATCATTGCTGAATCTTTACTCTATAAATGTAAGATAGAATGACTATATTGCTAAGTTATGTGTGATTATCATTGCTGAATCTTTACTATATAGATGTAAGATAGAATGACTATATTGCTAAGTTATGTGTCATTATCATTGCTGAATCTTTACTCTATAGATGTAAGATAGAATGACTATATTGCTAAGTTATGTGTCATTATCATTGCTGAATCTTTACTATATAGATGTAAGATAGAATGACTATATTGCTAAGTTATGTGTGATTATCATTGCTGAATCTTTACTATATAGATGTAAGATAGAATGACTATATTGCTAAGTTATGTGTGATTATCATTGCTGAATCTTTACTATATGGATGTAAGATAGAATGACTATATTGCTTAGTTATGTGTGATTATCATTGCTGAATCTTTACTATATAGATGTAAGATAGAATCACTATGTTGCTAAGTTATTTGTGATTATCATTGCTGAATCTTTACTATATAGATGTAAGATAGAATGACTATATTGCTAAGTTATGTGTGATTATCATTGCTGAATCTTTACTATATAGATGTAAGATATAATGACTATATTGCTAAGTTATGTGTCATTATCATTGCTGAATCTTTACTATATAGATGTAAGATAGAATCACTATATTGCTAAGTTATGTGTCATTATCATTGCTGAATCTTTACTATATAAATGTAAGATAGAATGACTATATTGCTAAGTTATGTGTGATTATCATTGCTGAATCTTTACTATATAGATGTAAGATAGAATGACTATATTGTTAAGTTATGTGTGATTATCATTGCTGAATCTTTACTATATAGATGTAAGATAGAATGACTATATTGTTAAGTTATGTGTGATTATCATTGCTGAATCTTTACTATATAAATGTAAGATAGAATGACTATATTGCTAAGTTATGTGTGATTATCATTGCTGAATCTTTACTATATAGATGTAAGATAGAATGACTATATTGTTAAGTTATGTGTGATTATCATTGCTGAATCTTTACTATATAGATGTAAGATAGAATGACTATATTGTTAAGTTATGTGTCATTATCATTGCTGAATCTTTACTATATAGATGTAAGATAGAATCACTATATTGCTAAGTTATGTGTGATTATCATTGCTGAATCTTTACTATATAGATGTAAGATAGAATGACTATATTGCTAAGTTATGTGTGATTATCATTGGTGAATCTTTAGTTTTTTTGTAGTGTTTTGTAGATCATTGCTAGTCCTTTTTTTTTTCGTAACGACATCAGATATAAATATATTTTAAAAAGTTTAAATATACCATATTGAAAGACAAAAGATATTGTATGTCCATATATGTCATTCTTGACTTATACAGGTAGAAGTACGACCACTCAATTACATTGTACAGTCCATGTATCGTTTACATCAACTTAGTGATTGAGGTGTGTTCATCACCAAAAGTCCCACTAAGATTGTGAAATCACGAATTGCAAAAGATGTGCAGTTTGTCAACTTTTTGTGTGCGTTTTCATTCTCAAAGTGATGATTTTGTCAACTATGTCATGGCGAGATCGAATTTAATTTTGGCAAGATGTTAATGATATATGATTTGTACTATATCAATATGCTAAGTTGGACTATTATAGTGTTAGCTTAACGGTCAGTCCACAACACCGATTGGACACAATGTCCTGACCCTGAGCTAACTGATGTTTGTTTTCTTTTATATATGGTGTACCCTTTAAAACTGCATCTTCACCGAAGAAACAGCAAACTATTTTTAGTCATTGGTTTTGACCCACGATCTACCATCTATATCCATATAAACCATCATGTGAGTCAACAATGAAAATGGTACATTCACCGAAAGACATAAAATACGTTCATAACATATTTGTTTTATTAAACAAAAATAAATAATTTGATAATGTCTGGTTTTTTACAATGATGCCAATGATGATATAATAAACTTCTTCCTTAAGTATCCAGCAATGCAAAAGCAACAACAAAACAAAAATATCGTTCCCATCACATTTGACCACTGTCAATTCAGTAAAGATAAGTTGAATTTCGGTTCAGTTTCGTATCCTTAAAAGCCTCCCATCATCATCCAGGCCATAGGGTCATTGAAGTCTAATCCCATCATCATTGGGAACATCATCCTGTTCATCATGGATCGTCTTGGTGGCATGCCTATTGTAATGATAAAAAATACGTCATATAAGATTGGTGCTACCGTGTTGTCTTGATATTGTTTTCTGGTGAAACAATAAGTAAGTATTACTTCTAAACAGAAGAGCTTTCTGCCTAAACATTAACCAATGAAAAACGTGGATATATAATTAAGTGCACACGACGCGTTCCTGGAATATCCTTCATCAGAGAGACAAAAGATTGGAAAGTCAAATAATTTAAAATCTGTTTGAAGCAAGAAAAACAAAGAGTCAAAACAGGACAAATATGTTTAAGAGAACCACGGCGGTTATTATATATGTCCTGTTGAATAAATAGTCAAACAAAATGGCAACATTTACTTCATATCACAATATACATCGTTCTTTATTTTAACTTTTTCTAATATGTTTTTAATAGTTTAACCATGAAATAGTATTCCTGCCTTGTCAGTAAGTCCAATTATAAGTGATATACTTTCGAAAATCAACATACTTGGTGTTGTTTAGAATAATAATAAAAATAATTATGTTGGTCAATTTCAAACAACCTCACAGCCCCAAATATTGTAGGTGGCAAACTTATAAAATGATATTAACAATAAAGGAAGCTTAAGTTATAGATTATTTAAATATATAGAAATGGGAATTACCTCCTGGTCCTCCAGCCCCTAGTAAGGCATTTGTGTTTTGTGCCATGTTAGCATCCATTTGAGGTCTATTCATTAATTTGTTTAAGAACATCATTTGCATCCAGTCCTGTGAC
The DNA here is from genome assembly GCA_963383655.1 of Bathymodiolus septemdierum. Taxonomy (NCBI): domain Eukaryota; kingdom Metazoa; phylum Mollusca; class Bivalvia; order Mytilida; family Modiolidae; genus Bathymodiolus; species Bathymodiolus septemdierum. Next base: position 64,068,493 of record OY726517.1, read on the forward strand.
AAAGCGCTTCCGGCAAGACACACAACGAAAAATAAGCAGATAATCTTCTGATTCATTTTTATTCTAAAACAAAACAATATAATATATACAAATACGTAATCAGTAATACAAAACATTGAAATAAACAAAAATGTAATAAAAGTTTGAAGATGCAAAAGGGGTAAGCAGGAGCCGTAAATCTTTTTGATTTCTTTCTTTATTCATACCCAGCATATTAGTTTTATTTTTGTAAAGAAATTATCATGTGATTATTTCTTCTATCTCAAATAAAATATGTATTAACATATATATAGTGCTGAAACCTTGTAATATAGTCCTTGACATACTTATGTCATTCAATTTGGATTGAAGCCAGAATAACACTACAGCATCCGTATGTACGAAAACACCATAAAGTCACAAAGAAATAGATCTCGTACGTTATACATTTTGGAATTAAGCCAGAATAACAATACACCAGCCGTGGATATGTGTATGCCATGCTTTTCTTGTATAGTATCTTTCAAATATTAAGTAATACAATTTGTAATTAAGGTATAATAACAATATACCATCTGAGGGTACGTGTATGCCATGTCTTCCTTCTATAACATCTTATTAAGAACAATAATGAGACCATTTATTAAATTTAATCCTTCCAATATTGTTGCTTTATATTCGCATCGTTCGTTCATTAAGAAGAGATCATTCGATTTATGTACTCTGAATTTGTCTATTGAGTATTACCTTCACATATGTGATTGTCCTAATAAATGATAGCATGGCGCATTTGTTTGGCGAATTGTATCTTAACTATGCAACGTGTTAGCGCGTCGGGTCAAACTAAAGACTATTAAATTGGCATTTGTTGCTTCTCCGCTAATCACCCGCAGCATTAAGGAGTAAGAGCAAAGACTGATGATCTCGAAATCAGGATAATGTGTCCGAGTGGAGCGGTATGGCTACACGTGGACTGTTGTTTCAGTTAGCTAGCTCTATACAAATCCAACCAGGTATGTTGGTCTAGAACAAAGAGGACATCACTGTCATAATCATCAAAAGATAATGCCTTCTCCCCATGAAATAGCGAAACAAGTTGCTCATTCACTCACTCTAATATAATATATTATATTTAACACTACCCTTGATTATATTATTATCCATCTCTTCTGATAATACATACACAAGCTACACTATCAGACTATTAAATTAACACTACCATTGATTATATTCTTATCCATCTCTTCTGATAATACATACACAAGCTACACTATCAGACTATTAAATTAACACTACCATTGATTATATTCTTATCCATCTCTTCTGATAATACATACACAAGCTACACTATCAGACTATTAAATTAACACTACCCTTGATTATATTCTTATCCATCTCTTCTGATAATACATACACAAGCTACACTATCAGACTATTAAATTAACACTACCATTGATTATATTCTTATCCATCTCTTCTGATAATACATACACAAGCTACACTATCAGACTATTAAATTAACACTACCCTTGATTATATTCTTGTCCATCTCTTCTGATAATACATACACAAGCTACACTATCAGACTATTAAATTAACACTACCATTAATTATATTCTTATCCATCTCTTCTGATAATACATGCACAAGCTACACTATCAGACTATTAAATTAACACTACCATTGATTATATTCTTATCCATCTCTTCTGATAATACATACACAAGCTACACTATCAGACTATTAAATTAACACTACCCTTGATTATATTCCTATCCATCTCTTCTGATAATACATACACAAGCTACACTATCAGACTATTAAATTAACACAACCATTGATTATATTCTTATCCATCTCTTCTGATAATACATACACAAGCTACACTATCAGACTATTAAATTAACACTACCATTGATTATATTCTTATCCATCTCTTCTGATAATGCATACACAAGCTACACTATCAGACTATTAAATTAACACTACCCTTGATTATATTCTTATCCATCTCTTCTGATAATACATACACAAGCTACACTATCAGACTATTAAATTAACACTACCATTAATTATATTCTTATCCATCTCTTCTGATAATACATACACAAGCTACACTATCAGACTATTAAATTAACACTACCCTTGATTATATTCTTATCCATCTCTTCTGATAATACATACACAAGCTACACTATCAGACTATTAAATTAACACTACCCTTGATTATATTCCTATCCATCTCTTCTGATAATACATACACAAGCTACACTATCAGACTATTAAATTAACACTACCCTTGATTATATTTCTATCCATCTCTTCTGATAATACATACACAAGCTACACTATCAGACTATTAAATTAACACTACCCTTGATTATATTCTTATCCATCTCTTCTGATAATACATACACAAGCTACACTATCAGACTATTAAATTAACACTACCCTTGATTATATTCTTATCCATCTCTTCTGATAATACATACACAAGCTACACTATCAGACTATTAAATTAACACTACCCTTGATTATATTCCTATCCATCTCTTCTGATAATACATACACAAGCTACACTATCAGACTATTAAATTAACACTACCCTTGATTATATTTCTATCCATCTCTTCTGATAATACATACACAAGCTACACTATCAGACTATTAAATTAACACTACCCTTGATTATATTCTTATCCATCTCTTCTGATAATACATACACAAGCTACACTATCAGACTATTAAATTAACACTACCCTTGATTATATTCTTATCCATCTCTTCTGATAATACATACACAAGCTACACTATCAGACTATTAAATTAACACTACCCTTGATTATATTCCTATCCATCTCTTCTGATAATACATACATAAGCTACACTATCAGACTATTAAATTAACACTACCCTTGATTATATTCCTATCCATCTCTTCTGATAATACATACATAAGCTACACTATCAGACTATTAAATTAACACTACCCTTGATTATATTCCTATCCATCTCTTCTGATAATACATACACAAGCTACACTATCAGACTATTAAATTAACACTACCCTTGATTATATTCTTATCCATCTCTTCTGATAATACATACACAAGCTACACTATCAGACTATTAAATTAAAATTATAAATATAATATTCATTGTCTTTAAAAAAAACTAAAACTAAAGAAATAAATATAAATATACAGAAGAAAACCACTGGAAATTCGCATTACCAAATGATTATGATTGTAAAGGCGTTTTTAAGCATGGTTTAAACATAGCACCTCCAGATAACTTTATGTTATATATTAACAACTGATGGGTATTCAAAATACACTTACCTATTTAATCCTGCTCTTTTATTCCGATATATTTTCGCTTTGTGATAAGAAGCTGGATTGGACTATCTTATATACTGGTGGGAAAAAACCGGTTCATACTGAAACATATTATACTGATGAAGATTGAATGATGAGGACACACGACAGCAGCCATAGGATAAACACGTACTATTTAGCCTGAGGGTAATATATATTGTTTTTTGATCTTATGTACCTCAATCAGTAATGTTCGAAGCTGGAGAATGTAACAGACATTACTTTGTTATCAGTTTTTTTATATGCAAGTAATTAGTAGTAAGATGTCATATATTATAACGTAATTCGCTATCTACTTAAACATTCCATAATCTCTTTCTGTAATAATGGTACATATATGTGTCAAACATGACATCTAGTGGCAAATGGGACATTTCATTTATTAAAAGATATAAAAAAAAAATCTATCATAATGGTTGTCTTGACATAATGTTATCAGAAAAAAAATTCATTTGAACGATTGGTATCTAGTTACGAAGAGGGGATTGGATTTCAGTTGTAATCGGTTTCATCCTAGGATCGTTTTGTATGTGTTTCCAGCCACAATGTAGATATCAATGTTATGTTTTTTGTAATTTTGATATTTGCCAGAGCAATGTTACATGGGAGTTAACATGTGGACCTTTATGGATTAACCCTTGATTTGCAAATTAGCTGATCAAGTATATAAAAGCCACAGTTTGAGTACGACAAAGAACATAGAGAGAAGTACATGTTTACATAAGAAAACGTTTTCTTCCGTAAATGGCCGTTTTCGGGTGAAGACGACCGAGATAAGACCAGTCCACGTGCACTCGTCTTTACTCGTTGTGACATCCAATCAGAACGCCTCTAACAAGAAAAAAAAATCGTTTAAATATATACCCTAAGCCTGGAATGTCACATTATATACCCTGTATGATAGCTGAATAACAGATATATTACGGATTTAACCAGTTTTTTTTTCAAATACAGATTCCAACCGTATTAAATATATATTTGTGTCTTTTATTTTCATTTTTTCGTATTTCTAGATGTCCTTTTCCGTACCTTTGACGTCATTCTTCAATGACGTCAAAATATGTGTCACGTCATATTTCATGTATGGGATGTCTCATGAAGTAAAATACTGTACTTTCAATAAAATATTAGTGAGAAAAGCTCAAATATCAGTATAAAACTACTTAGTTTATTAGTCGGTGTCACAAAAGTCAATTTTATGTGATGTGTATTTCATAACGCTCAATGATATTGATCTGATAATGTATGCAAATTAATTACTGATCAATGGCGGGCGTCTCTAGGAGTTCGCACTAGTGAATGTTGTTGGTTTACGGAAGAAATAGGTACTTACATGCGTTGTTGGGAACGCCCGGGTGATCTTCCACTCGTGATAGAAATTGTTGTGTCTTCTCGCTCGTTTCGCTGCGCTCCACTCGCGAAAAGACATAAAATTTCTATCACTCGTGGAAGATCACCCGGTCTTTCCCAAGTACGTATGTAAGAACCTATTAAACTTGCAATCCATTAAAATAGAGAGAAAAAACTCGATTATAATATCTTTACCTTCCAATCAATTACCGTACACAAGAACAACAATACACACAGTTCTCAATAAAAGTAAATATGTGTAACTAATTACTTATTAAATTTATTTGTCAACACATTTGATATATGCTTTAATGAATTAATGTTAGTGTATTTATTATTGAATGACATATACTATTATGTGAATATTATTTTAAAGGTAGAACAAAAATACACATATGACAACCTTGTCTGATTGATTGTATAACGTTACAGCCATATTCAAGAAAGGGGAACGATATAAAGCCAGCAACTATCGCTCAGTATCACTGACCAGTCTTTGTTGTAAAGTACAAGAACATATAATTGTCAGCAGTATTCTTAAACACCTAGATGCTCACCAAATTTTTACTGATTTGCCAACACGGATTTAGAGCAAGACGCAGTTGTGAAACCCAACGTTTAACACTAGCACATGAACTGTTATCATCATTAGATGTAGGATATCAGCACGACCTTATCATCCTTGGTTTTTCAAAAGCGTTCGATCGAGTACCACATGAAAGACTCCTGAAGAAAATTGATCACTACGGTATCCGAGATTCCACACAAGGATGGATCAAGGCATTTCTGAGCAACCGAACATAACAGGTAATAGTGGCCGCCGCAACATCTGATACAGTACCAGTCGTTAGTAGAGTACATCAAGGAACAGTCCTAGACCCTTTGTTGTTCCTGATCTTTATAAGCGATCTCCCAAACTGTGTACAGTCACGCATACGACTCTTTGCGAATGACTGTATTCTCTACAGGAAAATTCGATCGACCGAAGATACCAGTATTCTCCAAGATGACCTCAACAAACTGGCAGACTGGGAACAAAAATGGGGAATGAATTTCCATCCAGATAAATGCAACACATTCCATGTGACACGATCTAGAACACCAATACTACAAGACTACATTCTCAAAGAACACAAACTAACATCAGAAGCTTCATCAAAATACTTGGGAGTAGAACTACAATCAGACATGTCTTGGAGGAGTCATATTGACAAAACTGTTAAAAAAGCAAACAGTACTCTCGGATTTTTAAGAAGAAACCTGAATACCAGGATACGATAACAGCAGCATATAAAACCTTAGTCCGTCCTACAATTGAATACTGCTCATCAGTATGGAGTCCGCACACAAACGATGCCATAAACAAGATCGAAATTATCCAGCGAAGAGCGACTAGGTACGTGACAAATCGCTATAGAAACACCATCAGCGTAACGTCCATGCTTGGAGATCTAGAATGGGACACACTTGAACCAGGACGAAAGAAAATCCGACTTACTATGATGTACAAGATCGTCAACAACTTATTTGACATCAGAGCAGAAGAGTACCTGACCAAACCAACTCGTCAAACAAGATCTAACCATTCCTTGAAGTACCAACACTTCTCAGCATCCACAGATTACTACAAACTCAGTTTCTTCCCACAGACCACCAGTATTTGGAATACCTTGCCAGCACCAGTTGCTGAGGCTCCCTGTTTGGTATCTTTCAAACATGAGCTGTCCACTGCCTCTACCTAAGTTTAGGATCGTCAAGTTGTAAGTAGTATCTAGTGAGGCTGATAGTGCTGTGCTGGTTGGGTGTATACCCAGTAGCCGCTACGGTAGCCAGAGTGGACTATTGCTGAAGGTATGAACATGCAACTTGACATATTTTTCGCCTATTCCTCTAACTTACCTATATACACTTTTTTTTTCTATCTTTCCTATTTTCTCTGTAATTCATACTTTTTCTTAAGGATTGTACAAAATTATTTATTTAAATTAGTGTGCAACCCCCGTGCAATAATAGTCAAAAGTGATGGTCAGTAATTTGCTTATTGGAGTTTCATACATGATCGATCAGTCATCCGGTTGTGTAATGGGTGGCATGTCAAAGGGATATAAGAAAATCCTTCATAACTCCTAAATCGTTCAAGTTATCTGCATTAAACTTTGACAGTTCAATAACTATAATGTACTGACGTCATATACATATTCTGTGTCAAACTAAAATAGCCGCATCATGTCCTGAGTGCACTTTGGAGGTCATGAGCGGTGTTTAGACGTACCCCGTACCATGTAGATGTACATAATATTTTGTTTCGCTAACTCTTGTACATTTTTCATAACGGCCATCCCGTTGGTTATTAATTCGATAAAGAACTTGTGGGCAGAACAGGTAACGTTGAATTTCCCGCCATTTTTCTGACTACGGTTATGTGTGTTTTACATTGAAATCAAAAGAGAAATTAAAATCTCTCAGTAAAACAAAATTTCTCTACTTGTGTTGTGAATTATTGTCACCCACTCACAAACTGCTATATTTTCTATCATTGCATTGTCTTTTTTTTAATTCAAAGATCAAGAAATTGAACAACGCTAAACTGCTGCAGCAATACATGTCGGTAATATGTGTTACTGCAGATTAGGATGTTTTGTATATATATATATATATCTGGGTTATGTCTACTATTCAAAATTCAAATAGTCGTTTGATCTTAATCGTGAAGACAGGTTTTATCACGTTCTTACATATATTAAGATAAGTTTAAAGATAACAACGGGGTAATGAGAATCCCATTGTTTGACCACAATCAACTACACATACATATAAGGCCATTTGATAAAGTTTACATGTGCCCAAAGACATTGATCATTTACATGTTCTGTGATAAATGACAAGTTATTAACATCTATTGTATAAAACCTGTAATACATTGATCAATTATTTATTATCTTGTCAATACCATTTGATCTCTTATCCGAGATAAGCTATGACCCTTTTTGTTTACATTGTTGAAACTATTAATATATTCTGTAACAAGTAGATACATTAATGGTATTATAATAAAAAAAAATAAGCCGACATTTCAAAGCCAAAATGCACTTTAACAGGATATATAATTATTTTGGATAATATAAAAAAGCACACTTTGGAGTAGATATCAAATTTGTTGAAATTATTAAGATTATCAAAACAAGATAAACATTATATTTCTGCATGACTTTATGCCAGGCACAAAATAAAAATGACATCCCGCGACGATGTTTGTAAGCTTCATATATTTGAATAAACAAATTATTTCTACTTGATGTTTTATTTCAATTTTTTTAATATATGCCGTAAATAATAAACCAATTATCGTTTTTCATAGATGCTTTTTTATTGATAAAAATGTTATCAGAATGAATTACACCAACTTCTTGTTTCATTATTGAAGACGTGTTTCCCGAAAAAAAAAATGCAATAATTTAACAATGGATGGATGACTTTGATTTTTTGTTGTTGATTAAGATAAGTATCACTGATTATTCACCTACTTTCTCATGATGTTCTATTACAATGCATCAAGGTCGGCTGGATATATTTTTCAATAAATTTCTTATTTTACGGAATAATAAAATATATATCTGCGCTTTAACACGTTCAGCTAAAGTAGTTTCAAGTATAACACGAAAAACAAATATTATTATTGTAGTAGTTTGCCTTGAAGTGAAAACAAACAAATATATTGAAATAATAGTAAATATAATCAACGTTGTTAATATAATATTAAAATACAATAAATGGGTCGATATCTTTTCCATCCCATATGGTATCATCCACTAAGAAGTCAATGTTTCGGCACTGACATGTTATATAAATAAAAACGGACATATTATCCTCACAGAATAGAATATATTCAGTACTGAAATTTTTATTTTCCAAAATAATATAAGTATTATTAAAGACGTAGCCGATTTTGGCTGGTATGCGGGCCACCAAAAGACATTTGAATTATTCGGCTTTTCAATTGTTTTTACCAAGAACGTACCTGCTGAAGCATACCCCAGTAATACGCCGTGCGAACTAATTCAGATGTCTACATGTGTATGCGTAATGTTATGAACGGGATTACACTTTTAACTCGTTGCATAATATATATGGTTTTAACAATAAAGCAATAGGTATATGTGACAATGAATTGTTAAAAAATCTCCAAAAAATTAGCTTTAATCTAGTAGATTCCATCTCTGCTTGGACCACAAACAATAGTGTTAAGATCCCAAACGCAAACATTAAATATTAAGGACCAAATAGACATTCAGGATTACTTGTTACTCTTTGCAAAGTCTCAAGTATATATGACTTTCAGTTTCTAGGAAAAGATACGAGAGTGGTATGTACGGGAGGAAGAAATGAATAATACACTCAAATAGCGTTGTTATCCCCAATGCAAAAAACAATATATTAAGAGCCAATTAGACATTCCGGTCTAAATGTAACTCTCTGAAAAGCCTCAAGTACATCTGACTGATGGTTTCTAGGAAATGATACGACATGAAAAACCTCAAGTACATCTGACTGATGGTTTCTAGGAAAGGATACGACACGAAAAGCCTCAAGTACATCTGACTGATGGTTTCTAGGAAAGGATACGACATGAAAAGCCTCAAGTACATCTGACTGATGGTTTCTAGGAAAGGATACGACATGAAAAGCCTCAAGTACATCTGACTGATGGTTTCTAGGAAAGGATACGACATGAAAAGCCTCAAGTACATCTGACTGATGGTTTCTAGGAAAGGATACGACATGAAAAGCCTCAAGTACATCTGACTGATGGTTTCTAGGAAAGGATACGACATGAAAAGCCTCAAGTACATCTGACTGATGGTTTCTAGGAAAGGATACGACATGAAAAGCCTCAAGTACATCTGACTGATGGTTTCTAGGAAAGGATACGACATGAAAAACCTCAAGTACATCTGACTGATGGTTTCTAGGAAAGGATACGACATGAAAAAGCCTCAAGTATATCTGACTGATGGTTTCTAGGATACGACATATGTATATAACGGATAAAGAAAGAAATAATAAATATTAATATATAATAAAAACAAATATGTGCAGCCTGATATATACGTTTAGTATAACGTGTAAGCAAACAACCTATCAGCCAGCCTTCACATCCTTACAAAATATACGATGCGACAATGAATCCAATTGTGGTCTTTAACCTATAGGGATCGTGACACTCTCCCAATACGGCACATACTATTGACAACAGTCAAGCTTTCACTATTATTGCCAGAGACACGAGTCTAGCATCCATCTTTATATCTGACATACAGATCTTTGATTTGAACCCTGGGAATCGTCATCAGTATCCATAAATAGCCTTATGTTTTATCGATATAATGTCTGCGCAACAGAACACTTACATGTGCTTTATTTCATTAATTGAGGAAAGCTAGACAACACAGTGGCATAAATAAAATGGCCGAAAGGACCATGGCCGACGATACACTACACCGAAGACTAAAGATTGACCATACGAACCCCGACGAAAAACGGCAATTGTCATTTAACGGCAAATTACCATATGCCATCTAAAGTGATTACGATAACAATTTACAGACATACAAAGGTGCCACTAAGGTATTCATTTGGATGTATGTTTATATGGTCACAAGTATAGGTCGACAATGTGTGCCATTCTTACTTATTTGTTTAACGTCTTCATCGGTTTTTATATTTTCACGTATTAACCATCGTTTAACAAATGGCATGCACTGTGTTTATAATATATATATGTATATGTTATTTATGTAGTGTAAATTGACATTGTGAAACATTTATTTTATAGTGATACATATTTCTTCTTAATGTTCTCATAATTTGATGTAATATTATGCAGAAATAACATGTGATAATAGAACAATAATGATAGTTCTTTATATTACATGGTTGACCTGTTGATTAATATGTTTACGTTTGACATCCTACAATTAGTTTGTTCAACTTGACATGAAATAAATGACTGTGGTGAGAATTGTTTGACGCAAAAGTTTTCGTGATTTGAACTTTCCTTGAAAAGCGTGATGCTGAGGAATGTTAGAAAAGAAAAATAATCACGGATTCTCTTTAATATATTTGTTTTGTAAGGAAATAACTCCAGTCTAAGTGCACCCCCATCATGTCATCTGTCAGGTTCAATTACAATTAGGTCATCATAGCAATATGAAACATAATTCTAATAGAGAAGCGTTTAGGAACGAGTCTGTCCTAATTACTAGTATATATCTGGAACAACTGTTAACCCATATTATTTAAAAGTCTTGTCTATATTATACACAGTAGTTATTAGTCCAATGTGAACATGTACCGAATGCCTGGTATATAAGTCTGTATGATTTATTTAATTGTCCACTATTAGGACCCACACTAGCCCCAATGAGGATGAATTTCATATAGACTAGCTTAAGCTTGTCACTGTTTCTAAAAGTGACTGTGCCAAGCCAGGAAACTGGGAGATCATATATATGTGTAATATGAGTACCGATATTACCCCTGTTTCCACGATTTTTGAATTATAATTCGGAACTGTTCGGGTGGTGTGGTATTTTTTGTTTTACATGTCTGTAAAATTTGAATGCCTTCTTTCGAGAATCATCGCTGCCAAGAATAGTAAATATGGTAACGACATTTGATAATAAGCGTCGACATATAAACTGATAATTAACCATTTGAGAACTACAAACAATTGAGACATTTGTGAATGATCAATTAATATGATGGAGCCATGGAAGTCTCAATTGTTCAAAGGAAAATTGCGTGTTATAAGGGGCACGATTTGACCACTGCTTCTGCAATTTTTTATTGGAGTTTGGCACTGTTCTGATAGTGTGGTATTTTCACCCATCTTATTGTGAAGACGAACATAATTAGTGATATTTGAAGCTTTGCTAAATGGCTACGATACGCACAAGGTACCATTGAATGTCACTTTTCAGTTCGGAAATATAGGCTATTGTATTCATTTTAAAAGAATTACAGAAGTTATTTTTACATTTAGGAATATTGATTATAATCTGCCAATTAATAAGCTAAACTTTTCTAACAAAATTTCAATAATATACCACAAAGAACTCGAGATAAAGAAAACAAGTTACTCTGCCTCCTATCATGACAATTACCTCATATTTGACACCAATGGTCAACTTTTTACCACAACCTATGACAAAAGAAACGATTGTAACATAATACAATTCCCACACCTGGATAGTAATATAACAACCGCTCAAGCGTATGGAGTTCATATTTCGCATTTCGCACCTTGCGAACTTTCTATTTTGCAACAAAATTTAATGATTCCTAGAATTTAATTACGATTATTTCATGTGACTATTTGAATTTGCCGTTGGCGAATGAATACGTTGGTGACATCACAATACCAACCCAGGTTATCGAGTATAGCCAACATTTTCTCCAGGCGGATTAGCCAATCAGATTGCAGTATTCAAATCAAATTCAATTATTTATATATATCATGACGTTCTTAGTTCTGTGTTGTGATTTTCGCTAAAATCACCGCATGGAAACGGTGTTTGGTAGGTATGTATCCCTAGTTGTTTGTTGGGGAGCTCGTGTCTTATTTATATTTTATGTGTTTGTTTGCGCCTAGTGGTAATATAGCAGGAGTCATATACGAGGCAGGAACTGCTTACTCTTCGTGAGCATGTGGGTTCACCCCGTTTTTGGTAGACTCCATGTTGCTGATCATTTTAGTTTTCTGTAGTGTGTTTTGTTTTTGTGCTTCGTTGTCTTCGTCTTGTGTCTTGTGTGCCCAATGTTGCCAGTGTCTCTGAATTGTCTATTCTTTTTTATTTTTAATTTTTTCTTTTACATCATAATATAGTTTATTCAAAATCTCCTGTCTATTTTTTATTGTCCCTTAGGGTTTCTCTAACGTTTATTTGTAGCTACTCTAGTTGTTTCAAGCCGTAGTTTTTCAATTACACGAGTCAATTCTAAACCACAACAATTCCATCGTTCATAAATATTTTGTTGTCCGTGATCTGAACGCTATATTTTACAAAAGAAACAATGAAAATGGTTGCGTGTCCCTTATTATCTTAATGACCACCAAAATCTTAATCAAAACAAATATTAAGGTCATTATATTTTCAACTAAATGACATTTTTAAAACTAATTGTGTACATGAGTTCTTTCAATAGATTGTTCAGGGGCCGTCGTGGCCGTGATCGCATGGTGGCAGTTTGATTTTCAGCTACCTCTGCAAACGGTTCCTATCACCACTGATGTTGTGGGTTCCACTCCCGCTCAGTGCGAGGTGTACAACATTATGTGATAAAGCTTGTCAGTTACTTGCGACAGGTCGGTGGTTTTCTCCGGGTCCTCCGATTTCCTCCACCAATAAAACTGACCGCCACGATATAGCTGAAATATTGTTCAAAGTTAAACACCATAAAACTAACCACCCAATCAATTGTTCTCCAATTAACTCCCGGTGTGCATAAGCATCATAGCGAACATATAGTGGATCAAGAAAGAGTGAACACCACTGAGAATATGATATACATCAAATTGTACTATATTCAAGGGAATTAATTTACAAGTTTAGCCCATTGTGTATCATTTGATAAATATTGATAACACAGTGACCACTAACCCTTGGTATTAATTATATTATCCCCTGTCATGATAAATCTTGGTTAATTTACATGAACTATTTCTTGTCATAAACAATTTCACATACAGAATTGAAATATTTCAACGTCTTAACAGATCATATATTTTGACAAGTTCACTCGTGGTTATTAATTGACACTGTTTTATGTAGTACGTGGTGCAATAATACAATAATAAAAACGAGTTTCTGGAATAACCGTCATCATGTAAGCTCACTGCAAACATATACAATGCATACACACCAATGACATGTATAAGATACAGTACTATTGAAACAAAAGAAGCGACCCGTATTGGATATAGCGGGGTTTTTTTTCCGCATGAATACTCAGGTGAATCACCTGAGTACGAATGCGGAAAAAGAAACCCGTTATATCCAATACGGGCAAATTCTTTTGTTTCAATAATAATGTATCTAACTTGTACAATAATAGTGTTGTTGAAAAAATAAATGGTATGGCATATATTTTTACACTTTTAATGTTTAAAAAGCCAAATAAGACAACAATTAGCAAAAATAAAACGACAAATTTTTATCGGTCAACGTCCTTTCGATTCTCGTTTATATTTAGATATATCAAGGTCTTTCCAGTGTCCCAAATATTCACCTGTGGTCTGTCTGATTTGTTATTACTTGCGATCTGTTCGTTAGTTGTTTTTGTATTACGAGAATACATTTTAAAAGTTCACATACTCGTCAGTTCTGAACGTAAATTATGCCAGATCTGAAATACTTGTATCGTGTCTTGTATATTGCTTTTTTAAGCATTTTGTTGATATTTTTTTAGCAAAGCTTACTATCAAGAGTCATATATACTAATTATAGAGTATAGTAGTGTGGTCACCGCAGCTGAGTGGTTAGATGGAAGTTTTGAAAGTCAAAGTAGACTTGAAAAGACCAACAGTGGTTCGATACCCGAAAGTCCCAAAATATGTTTAACACATATTTAAGCCTAAAACAGTAAAAGGTTAAAGTTCATATATTCAGTACAGCGGCCTGTATCATCGGCCTCTATTACCGGCCTGTATGTGATATCAGAGGCCGCATTTACAATAGCGTTGCTGGGGGTATTATTGTACAATTATAATTGGAGTAGAACTGTAAAATACAAACGACGAAAGTGCAAGTCTTTGTCGAATATCATACAACGCTATATAGATATCAATACTCTAATATCTATTAATATAATTAGAACTCGAGTAATACCAAAATTATAGAAATAAAACATATTTTAAGCGATGAAGTGTGAAACATCTCCGACATGCAGCACGCCCTAAAGATTGAGTGTGCATCAGTTGATATCTCTTGGCATACATTTTTCTGGTAGATGTAAGAGGACATAGGTGTTCATGTAGTTCTAAAATGAAACGAGACTCACAAATAATGCTGAGGATCATCTCAATAACATTTCTGCTCAGCTTGGTTCCATTTCCTCTGATTTCTGTTGACGGGCTATCAACATTAGGGTCACAATTTTACAAACAAGAAATCGAGTAGGTAAACATAAGTCACACTGGCCTGTAGGCGAAAATGTGATTGCCATTGGAAATAAAATCAGAAGTAAAAAAAGAAAGGAAATAAAACATACTTCCAAAATCCAACTTGATTTGATTTTGATTTTTTTGGTGTTTTAACGCCACTTTCAGCAATATTTCAACTATATCATGGCGACCAGTTTTAGTGGTGGAAGAAGCCGGAATACTCGGAGAGAACCACTGATCATGGACAAGCAACTGGTAAGCTTTATCACTTGCGGCTGCGAGTCTAGTGCACCTTTTTTGCAATTTACAAAGACGGGCGCGAACCCACGCCGCATTGGTGATAGGCTTGAATGAGTTGTTAGGTAATCCAGATACCTAACTCATTGAGCCACCCGGGCCCTTTCCAACTTGACAATCGTGGACACTGATTTAAACTCTACACATTGTACTGCTAGTGACCGCTCACTCTTCTGCCTTGGTACCAGTAAATCAGTTAAAAAGCTTATGCAATGGACGGAAGCGACATGTTTGGCCTTGCAACGGTCTACTAACACCATTCCTAGCAAATTTACTTATAAGGAGCTGTTCGACTTTTAAAGGTAAAACAAGTGCTTTACAGCCACACGAAACTATCCATCGTGTTTCGACAGAACAATTTAGGACTTATGTTATATTTTATATAGAAAATTGTTGTTGATTTAAGCATATTTTTATTGATGAATTACATATTACATTTTTTTTTAATCACAATACCATATACCATTGGATTCAGAAACATGTTGTTAAAAGACATTTTCGGTGTACTAATAGGGGTGGTGACCTAAGACTTCCTCAATTCCATAAACTTGAACATGTCAGGTAGTCAGTCAAGAGTTTATGTTTCGTGTAGTTGCTTACATTTGTAGTTGTTTACATCAGTCTTTCTTCAATACTTTGTCGAAATATTTTCGCAAAAAATTATGTTATAAACATGGTTTTCTAATCCTTACGATTTAAACAGATTTAAATTATTTGTCTACAAAAGTACCATCATTAATCATTGTAATGTGTTTTGACTGTAATTAATTCACTTCTGCGCTTAACTTGTGTATTCTTACAATTCTAGTGACTGGTTGTGTTTTTGCTTTGTTTTTCTTCGTCTTCTGTACCCTATGTTGCCAGTTTCTCTGGATTGTCCATTTTTTATTGCACTTCGGTGTTCTCTAACGTTTATTTACAAATTTGCAATATAGAACAAGATTTTATACTACTTTTTCATAGACAAAACATATCTAAATCAGACATGAAATGACTTTAGGGTAATAATTTGGAAAATTGTATATTTATATAAATATATAGGGACAATTTGAAGTTTCCGAATACTTTTACTAATGACTGTATACATGTCTTGGCTTCTCATTGGATGTTTTTAATGCCACAACGGTTGGGTGTTTGGTGCTTTTGTAATATCCCGGTGGTCAGTTTCGATCGGTGGCAGATACCGGAAATGCGCAAATCTCCAAACTTCCGCACGCCGGACTAATTTGATCACAAAGACGTGTTCGAGTACACCTCCTCAATGAACATACATTAAGCTCCCAACTATAGTGGTGCTAATAATTTGCTTCATAGGCTGTGTGTGGATGTCCTGATATTAATACAGAAAACCACATTCTTTTCTAAATAAAATGGAAGAAAAAGACCCCTCACTTTCCTGGCTTGATACACGCACTTCAATAAATAGTGGCGGGGTTAAAACATTTGATGGACCCAAACCTTCCCTCTTTAAAACATTTAATATGATATTATGCTATTCGATTTGTTATCTTTCTACGATTTTGAAATTGTTCCGACAATGTGGTATTTTTTTGTTTTTTATTTTATTTTATACCTATAAAACTGTTGACATATATTTTAACAATAACATAATACACTGTATATCTTATGGGAATACATTATGGCTGTAATCCAGAATCGGCATACAATCCTTTGAACATACAGGTGTTCATGTCGAATAAAAGATTAATCGGCTTGGCACATTATTAAGGCAAAGAAAATATAGTAATTCATATTTTGGTGTGATTATCCTACATAAAACAAAGATACGTCTATGATATAGTCTAGGTATGGTTAAATAACTCGTGATTATCCTACATAAAACGACGTCTATGATATAGTCTAGGTATGGTTAAATAACTCGTGATTATCCTACATAAAACGAAGATACGTGTATGATATAGTCTATGTATGGTTAACTAACTCGTGATTATCCTACATAAAACGAAGATACGTCTATGATATAGTCTAGGTATGGTTAAATAACTCGTGATTATCCTACAAAAAACTAAGATACGTCTATGATAAGTCTAGGTATGGTTAAATAACTCGTGATTATCCTACATAAAACGTAGATACGTCTATGATATAGTCTAGGTATGGTTAAATAACTCGTGATTATCCTACATAAAACTAAGATACGTCTATGATATAGTCAAAGTATGGTTAAATAACTCGTGATTATCCTACATAAAACGAAGATACGTCTATGATATAGTCTAGGTATGGTTAAATAACTCGTGATTATCCTACATAAAACTAAGATACGTCTATGATATAGTCTAGGTATGGTTAAATAACTCGTGATTATCCTACATAAAACTAAGATACGTCTATGATATAGTCTAGGTATGGTTAAATAACTCGTGATTATCCTACATAAAACGACGTCTATGATATAGTCTAGGTATGGTTAAATAACTCGTGATTATCCTACATAAAACGACGTCTATGATATAGTCTAGGTATGGTTAAATAACTCGTGATTATCCTACATAAAACAAAGATACGTCTATGATATAGTCTAGGTATGGTTAAATAACTCGTGATTATCCTACATAAAACAAAGATACGTCTATGATATAGTCTAAGTATGGTTAAATAACTCGTGATTATCCTACATAAAACTAAGATACGTCTATGATATAGTCTAGGTATGGTTAAATAACTCGTGATTATCCTACATAAAACAAAGATACGTCTATGATATAGTCTAAGTATGGTTAAATAACTCGTGATTATCCTACATAAAACTAGGATACGTCTATGATATAGTCTAGGTATGGTTAAATAACTCGTGATTATCCTACATAAAACGAAGACACGTCTATGATATAGTCTAGGAATGGTTAAATAACTCGTGATTATCCTACATAAAACGTAGATACGTCTATGATATAGTCTAGGTATGGTTAAATAACTCGTGATTATCCTACATAAAACAAAGATACGTCTATGATATAGTCCAGGTATGGTTAAATAACTCGTGATTATCCTACATAAAACGACGTCTATGATATAGTCTAGGTATGGTTAAGTAACCCGTGATTATCCTACATAAAACGACGTCTATGATATAGTCTAGGTATGGTTAAATAACTCGTGATTATCCTACATAAAATGAAGATACGTCTATGATATAGTCTAGGTATGGTTAAATAACTCGTGATTATCCTACATAAAACGTAGATACGTCTATGATATAGTCTAGGTATGGTTAAATAACTCGTGATTATCCTACATAAAACTAAGATACGTTTATGATATAGTCAAAGTATGGTTAAATAACTCGTGATTATCCTACATAAAACTAAGATACGTCTATGATATAGTCTAGGTATGGTTAAATAACTCGTGATTATCCTACAAAAAACTAAGATACGTCTATGATATAGTCTAGGTATGGTTAAATAACTCGTGATTATCCTACATAAAACTAAGATACGTCTATGATATAGTCTAGGTATGGTTAAATAACTCGTGATTATCCTACATAAAACTAAGATACGTGTATGATATAGTCAAAGTATGGTTAAATAACTCGTGATTATCCTACATAAAACTAAGATACGTCTATGATATAGTCTAGGTATGGTTAAATAACTCGTGATTATCCTACATAAAACTAAGATACGTCTATGATATAGTCTAGGTATGGTTAAATAACTCGTGATTATCCTACATAAAACGAAGATATGTCTATGACATAGTCTAGGTATGGTTAAATAACTCGTGAATATCCTACATAAAACGACGTCTATGATATAGTCTAGGTATGGTTAAATAACTCGTGATTATCCTACATAAAACGACGTCTATGTTATAGTCTAGGTATGGTTAAATAACTCGTGATTATCCTACATAAAACAAAGATACGTCTATGATATAGTCTAGGTATGGTTAAATAACTCGTGATTATCCTACATAAAACTAAGATACGTCTATGATATAGTGTAGGTATGGTTAAATAACTCGTGATTATCCTACATAAAACAAAGATACGTCTATGATATAGTCTAAGTATGGTTAAATAACTCGTGATTATCCTACATAAAACTAAGATACGTCTATGATATAGTCTAGGTATGGTTAAATAACTCGTGATTATCCTACATAAAACGAAGATACGTCTATGATATAGTCTAGGTATGGTTAAATAACTCGTGATTATCCTACATAAAACGAAGATACGTCTATGATATAGTCTAGGTATGGTTAAATAACTCGTGATTATCCTACATAAGACAAAGATACGTCTATGATATAGTCTAAGTATGGTTAAATAACTCGTGATTATCCTACATAAAACTAAGATACGTCTATGATATAGTCTAGGTATGGTTAAATAACTCGTGATTATCCTACATAAAACGAAGACACGTCTATGATATAGTCTAGGAATGGTTAAATAACTCGTGATTATCCTACATAAAACGAAGATACGTCTATGATATAGTCTAGGTATGGTTAAATAACTCGTGATTATCCTACATAAAACAAAGATACGTCTATGATATAGTCCAGGTATGGTTAAATAACTCGTGATTATCCTACATAAAACGACGTCTATGATATAGTCTAGGTATGGTTAAGTAACTCGTGATTATCCTACATAAAACGACGTCTATGATATAGTCTAGGTATGGTTAAATAACTCGTGATTATCCTACATAAAATGAAGATACGTCTATGATATAGTCTAGGTATGGTTAAATAACTCGTGATTATCCTACATAAAACGACGTCTATGATATAGTCTAGGTATGGTTAAATAACTCGTGATTATCCTACATAAAACGAAGATACGTGTATGATATAGTCTATGTATGGTTAACTAACTCGTGATTATCCTACATAAAACGAAGATACGTCTATGATATAGTCTAGGTATGGTTAAATAACTCGTGATTATCCTACAAAAAACTAAGATACGTCTATGATAAGTCTAGGTATGGTTAAATAACTCGTGATTATCCTACATAAAACGTAGATACGTCTATGATATAGTCTAGGTATGGTTAAATAACTCGTGATTATCCTACATAAAACTAAGATACGTCTATGATATAGTCAAAGTATGGTTAAATAACTCGTGATTATCCTACATAAAACGAAGATACGTCTATGATATAGTCTAGGTATGGTTAAATAACTCGTGATTATCCTACATAAAACTAAGATACGTCTATGATATAGTCTAGGTATGGTTAAATAACTCGTGATTATCCTACATAAAACTAAGATACGTCTATGATATAGTCTAGGTATGGTTAAATAACTCGTGATTATCCTACATAAAACTAAGATACGTCTATGATATAGTCTAGGTATGGTTAAATAACTCGTGAATATCCTACATAAAACGACGTCTATGATATAGTCTAGGTATGGTTAAATAACTCGTGATTATCCTACATAAAACGACGTCTATGTTATAGTCTAGGTATGGTTAAATAACTCGTGATTATCCTACATAAAACAAAGATACGTCTATGATATAGTCTAGGTATGGTTAAATAACTCGTGATTATCCTACATAAAACTAAGATACGTCTATGATATAGTGTAGGTATGGTTAAATAACTCGTGATTATCCTACATAAAACAAAGATACGTCTATGATATAGTCTAAGTATGGTTAAATAACTCGTGATTATCCTACATAAAACTAAGATACGTCTATGATATAGTCTAGGTATGGTTAAATAACTCGTGATTATCCTACATAAAACGAAGATACGTCTATGATATAGTCTAGGTATGGTTAAATAACTCGTGATTATCCTACATAAAACGAAGATACGTCTATGATATAGTCTAGGTATGGTTAAATAACTCGTGATTATCCTACATAAGACAAAGATACGTCTATGATATAGTCTAAGTATGGTTAAATAACTCGTGATTATCCTACATAAAACTAAGATACGTCTATGATATAGTCTAGGTATGGTTAAATAACTCGTGATTATCCTACATAAAACGAAGACACGTCTATGATATAGTCTAGGAATGGTTAAATAACTCGTGATTATCCTACATAAAACGAAGATACGTCTATGATATAGTCTAGGTATGGTTAAATAACTCGTGATTATCCTACATAAAACAAAGATACGTCTATGATATAGTCCAGGTATGGTTAAATAACTCGTGATTATCCTACATAAAACGACGTCTATGATATAGTCTAGGTATGGTTAAGTAACTCGTGATTATCCTACATAAAACGACGTCTATGATATAGTCTAGGTATGGTTAAATAACTCGTGATTATCCTACATAAAATGAAGATACGTCTATGATATAGTCTAGGTATGGTTAAATAACTCGTGATTATCCTACATAAAACGACGTCTATGATATAGTCTAGGTATGGTTAAATAACTCGTGATTATCCTACATAAAACGAAGATACTTGTATGATATAGTCTATGTATGGTTAACTAACTCGTGATTATCCTACATAAAACGAAGATACGTCTATGATATAGTCTAGGTATGGTTAAATAACTCGTGATTATCCTACAAAAAACTAAGATACGTCTATGATAAGTCTAGGTATGGTTAAATAACTCGTGATTATCCTACATAAAACGTAGATACGTCTATGATATAGTCTAGGTATGGTTAAATAACTCGTGATTATCCTACATAAAACTAAGATACGTCTATGATATAGTCAAAGTATGGTTAAATAACTCGTGATTATCCTACATAAAACGAAGATACGTCTATGATATAGTCTAGGTATGGTTAAATAACTCGTGATTATCCTACATAAAACTAAGATACGTCTATGATATAGTCTAGGTATGGTTAAATAACTCGTGATTATCCTACATAAAACTAAGATACGTCTATGATATAGTCTAGGTATGGTTAAATAACTCGTGATTATCCTACATAAAACGACGTCTATGATATAGTCTAGGTATGGTTAAATAACTCGTGATTATCCTACATAAAACGACGTCTATGATATAGTCTAGGTATGGTTAAATAACTCGTGATTATCCTACATAAAACAAAGATACGTCTATGATATAGTCTAGGTATGGTTAAATAACTCGTGATTATCCTACATAAAACAAAGATACGTCTATGATATAGTCTAAGTATGGTAAAATAACTCGTGATTATCCTACATAAAACTAAGATACGTCTATGATATAGTCTAGGTATGGTTAAATAACTCGTGATTATCCTACATAAAACAAAGATACGTCTATGATATAGTCTAAGTATGGTTAAATAACTCGTGATTATCCTACATAAAACTAGGATACGTCTATGATATAGTCTAGGTATGGTTAAATAACTCGTGATTATCCTACATAAAACGAAGACACGTCTATGATATAGTCTAGGAATGGTTAAATAACTCGTGATTATCCTACATAAAACGTAGATACGTCTATGATATAGTCTAGGTATGGTTAAATAACTCGTGATTATCCTACATAAAACAAAGATACGTCTATGATATAGTCCAGGTATGGTTAAATAACTCGTGATTATCCTACATAAAACGACGTCTATGATATAGTCTAGGTATGGTTAAGTAACCCGTGATTATCCTACATAAAACGACGTCTATGATATAGTCTAGGTATGGTTAAATAACTCGTGATTATCCTACATAAAATGAAGATACGTCTATGATATAGTCTAGGTATGGTTAAATAACTCGTGATTATCCTACATAAAACGTAGATACGTCTATGATATAGTCTAGGTATGGTTAAATAACTCGTGATTATCCTACATAAAACTAAGATACGTTTATGATATAGTCAAAGTATGGTTAAATAACTCGTGATTATCCTACATAAAACTAAGATACGTCTATGATATAGTCTAGGTATGGTTAAATAACTCGTGATTATCCTACATAAAACTAAGATACGTCTATGATATAGTCTAGGTATGGTTAAATAACTCGTGATTATCCTACATAAAACGAAGATATGTCTATGACATAGTCTAGGTATGGTTAAATAACTCGTGAATATCCTACATAAAACGACGTCTATGATATAGTCTAGGTATGGTTAAATAACTCGTGATTATCCTACATAAAACGACGTCTATGTTATAGTCTAGGTATGGTTAAATAACTCGTGATTATCCTACATAAAACAAAGATACGTCTATGATATAGTCTAGGTATGGTTAAATAACTCGTGATTATCCTACATAAAACTAAGATACGTCTATGATATAGTGTAGGTATGGTTAAATAACTCGTGATTATCCTACATAAAACAAAGATACGTCTATGATATAGTCTAAGTATGGTTAAATAACTCGTGATTATCCTACATAAAACTAAGATACGTCTATGATATAGTCTAGGTATGGTTAAATAACTCGTGATTATCCTACATAAAACGAAGATACGTCTATGATATAGTCTAGGTATGGTTAAATAACTCGTGATTATCCTACATAAAACGAAGATACGTCTATGATATAGTCTAGGTATGGTTAAATAACTCGTGATTATCCTACATAAGACAAAGATACGTCTATGATATAGTCTAAGTATGGTTAAATAACTCGTGATTATCCTACATAAAACTAAGATACGTCTATGATATAGTCTAGGTATGGTTAAATAACTCGTGATTATCCTACATAAAACGAAGACACGTCTATGATATAGTCTAGGAATGGTTAAATAACTCGTGATTATCCTACATAAAACGTAGATACGTCTATGATATAGTCTAGGTATGGTTAAATAACTCGTGATTATCCTACATAAAACAAAGATACGTCTATGATATAGTCCAGGTATGGTTAAATAACTCGTGATTATCCTACATAAAACGACGTCTATGATATAGTCTAGGTATGGTTAAGTAACTCGTGATTATCCTACATAAAACGACGTCTATGATATAGTCTAGGTATGGTTAAATAACTCGTGATTATCCTACATAAAATGAAGATACGTCTATGATATAGTCTAGGTATGGTTAAATAACTCGTGATTATCCTACATAAAACGACGTCTATGATATAGTCTAGGTATGGTTAAATAACTCGTGATTATCCTACATAAAACGAAGATACGTGTATGATATAGTCTATGTATGGTTAACTAACTCGTGATTATCCTACATAAAACGAAGATACGTCTATGATATAGTCTAGGTATGGTTAAATAACTCGTGATTATCCTACAAAAAACTAAGATACGTCTATGATAAGTCTAGGTATGGTTAAATAACTCGTGATTATCCTACATAAAACGTAGATACGTCTATGATATAGTCTAGGTATGGTTAAATAACTCGTGATTATCCTACATAAAACTAAGATACGTCTATGATATAGTCAAAGTATGGTTAAATAACTCGTGATTATCCTACATAAAACGAAGATACGTCTATGATATAGTCTAGGTATGGTTAAATAACTCGTGATTATCCTACATAAAACTAAGATACGTCTATGATATAGTCTAGGTATGGTTAAATAACTCGTGATTATCCTACATAAAACTAAGATACGTCTATGATATAGTCTAGGTATGGTTAAATAACTCGTGATTATCCTACATAAAACGACGTCTATGATATAGTCTAGGTATGGTTAAATAACTCGTGATTATCCTACATAAAACGACGTCTATGATATAGTCTAGGTATGGTTAAATAACTCGTGATTATCCTACATAAAACAAAGATACGTCTATGATATAGTCTAGGTATGGTTAAATAACTCGTGATTATCCTACATAAAACAAAGATACGTCTATGATATAGTCTAAGTATGGTTAAATAACTCGTGATTATCCTACATAAAACTAAGATACGTCTATGATATAGTCTAGGTATGGTTAAATAACTCGTGATTATCCTACATAAAACAAAGATACGTCTATGATATAGTCTAAGTATGGTTAAATAACTCGTGATTATCCTACATAAAACTAGGATACGTCTATGATATAGTCTAGGTATGGTTAAATAACTCGTGATTATCCTACATAAAACGAAGACACGTCTATGATATAGTCTAGGAATGGTTAAATAACTCGTGATTATCCTACATAAAACGTAGATACGTCTATGATATAGTCTAGGTATGGTTAAATAACTCGTGATTATCCTACATAAAACAAAGATACGTCTATGATATAGTCCAGGTATGGTTAAATAACTCGTGATTATCCTACATAAAACGACGTCTATGATATAGTCTAGGTATGGTTAAGTAACCCGTGATTATCCTACATAAAACGACGTCTATGATATAGTCTAGGTATGGTTAAATAACTCGTGATTATCCTACATAAAATGAAGATACGTCTATGATATAGTCTAGGTATGGTTAAATAACTCGTGATTATCCTACATAAAACGTAGATACGTCTATGATATAGTCTAGGTATGGTTAAATAACTCGTGATTATCCTACATAAAACTAAGATACGTTTATGATATAGTCAAAGTATGGTTAAATAACTCGTGATTATCCTACATAAAACTAAGATACGTCTATGATATAGTCTAGGTATGGTTAAATAACTCGTGATTATCCTACAAAAAACTAAGATACGTCTATGATATAGTCTAGGTATGGTTAAATAACTCGTGATTATCCTACATAAAACTAAGATACGTCTATGATATAGTCTAGGTATGGTTAAATAACTCGTGATTATCCTACATAAAACTAAGATACGTGTATGATATAGTCAAAGTATGGTTAAATAACTCGTGATTATCCTACATAAAACTAAGATACGTCTATGATATAGTCTAGGTATGGTTAAATAACTCGTGATTATCCTACATAAAACTAAGATACGTCTATGATATAGTCTAGGTATGGTTAAATAACTCGTGATTATCCTACATAAAACGAAGATATGTCTATGACATAGTCTAGGTATGGTTAAATAACTCGTGAATATCCTACATAAAACGACGTCTATGATATAGTCTAGGTATGGTTAAATAACTCGTGATTATCCTACATAAAACGACGTCTATGTTATAGTCTAGGTATGGTTAAATAACTCGTGATTATCCTACATAAAACAAAGATACGTCTATGATATAGTCTAGGTATGGTTAAATAACTCGTGATTATCCTACATAAAACTAAGATACGTCTATGATATAGTGTAGGTATGGTTAAATAACTCGTGATTATCCTACATAAAACAAAGATACGTCTATGATATAGTCTAAGTATGGTTAAATAACTCGTGATTATCCTACATAAAACTAAGATACGTCTATGATATAGTCTAGGTATGGTTAAATAACTCGTGATTATCCTACATAAAACGAAGATACGTCTATGATATAGTCTAGGTATGGTTAAATAACTCGTGATTATCCTACATAAAACGAAGATACGTCTATGATATAGTCTAGGTATGGTTAAATAACTCGTGATTATCCTACATAAGACAAAGATACGTCTATGATATAGTCTAAGTATGGTTAAATAACTCGTGATTATCCTACATAAAACTAAGATACGTCTATGATATAGTCTAGGTATGGTTAAATAACTCGTGATTATCCTACATAAAACGAAGACACGTCTATGATATAGTCTAGGAATGGTTAAATAACTCGTGATTATCCTACATAAAACGTAGATACGTCTATGATATAGTCTAGGTATGGTTAAATAACTCGTGATTATCCTACATAAAACAAAGATACGTCTATGATATAGTCCAGGTATGGTTAAATAACTCGTGATTATCCTACATAAAACGACGTCTATGATATAGTCTAGGTATGGTTAAGTAACCCGTGATTATCCTACATAAAACGACGTCTATGATATAGTCTAGGTATGGTTAAATAACTCGTGATTATCCTACATAAAATGAAGATACGTCTATGATATAGTCTAGGTATGGTTAAATAACTCGTGATTATCCTACATAAAACGTAGATACGTCTATGATATAGTCTAGGTATGGTTAAATAACTCGTGATTATCCTACATAAAACTAAGATACGTTTATGATATAGTCAAAGTATGGTTAAATAACTCGTGATTATCCTACATAAAACTAAGATACGTCTATGATATAGTCTAGGTATGGTTAAATAACTCGTGATTATCCTACATAAAACTAAGATACGTCTATGATATAGTCTAGGTATGGTTAAATAACTCGTGATTATCCTACATAAAACAAAGATACGTCTATGATATAGTCTAGGTATGGTTAAATAACTCGTGATTATCCTACATAAAACAAAGATACGTCTATGATATAGTCTAAGTATGGTTAAATAACTCGTGATTATCCTACATAAAACTAAGATACGTCTATGATATAGTCTAGGTATGGTTAAATAACTCGTGATTATCCTACATAAAACAAAGATACGTCTATGATATAGTCTAAGTATGGTTAAATAACTCGTGATTATCCTACATAAAACTAGGATACGTCTATGATATAGTCTAGGTATGGTTAAATAACTCGTGATTATCCTACATAAAACGAAGACACGTCTATGATATAGTCTAGGAATGGTTAAATAACTCGTGATTATCCTACATAAAACGTAGATACGTCTATGATATAGTCTAGGTATGGTTAAATAACTCGTGATTATCCTACATAAAACAAAGATACGTCTATGATATAGTCCAGGTATGGTTAAATAACTCGTGATTATCCTACATAAAACGACGTCTATGATATAGTCTAGGTATGGTTAAGTAACCCGTGATTATCCTACATAAAACGACGTCTATGATATAGTCTAGGTATGGTTAAATAACTCGTGATTATCCTACATAAAATGAAGATACGTCTATGATATAGTCTAGGTATGGTTAAATAACTCGTGATTATCCTACATAAAACGTAGATACGTCTATGATATAGTCTAGGTATGGTTAAATAACTCGTGATTATCCTACATAAAACTAAGATACGTTTATGATATAGTCAAAGTATGGTTAAATAACTCGTGATTATCCTACATAAAACTAAGATACGTCTATGATATAGTCTAGGTATGGTTAAATAACTCGTGATTATCCTACAAAAAACTAAGATACGTCTATGATATAGTCTAGGTATGGTTAAATAACTCGTGATTATCCTACATAAAACTAAGATACGTCTATGATATAGTCTAGGTATGGTTAAATAACTCGTGATTATCCTACATAAAACTAAGATACGTGTATGATATAGTCAAAGTATGGTTAAATAACTCGTGATTATCCTACATAAAACTAAGATACGTCTATGATATAGTCTAGGTATGGTTAAATAACTCGTGATTATCCTACATAAAACTAAGATACGTCTATGATATAGTCTAGGTATGGTTAAATAACTCGTGATTATCCTACATAAAACGAAGATATGTCTATGACATAGTCTAGGTATGGTTAAATAACTCGTGAATATCCTACATAAAACGACGTCTATGATATAGTCTAGGTATGGTTAAATAACTCGTGATTATCCTACATAAAACGACGTCTATGTTATAGTCTAGGTATGGTTAAATAACTCGTGATTATCCTACATAAAACAAAGATACGTCTATGATATAGTCTAGGTATGGTTAAATAACTCGTGATTATCCTACATAAAACTAAGATACGTCTATGATATAGTGTAGGTATGGTTAAATAACTCGTGATTATCCTACATAAAACAAAGATACGTCTATGATATAGTCTAAGTATGGTTAAATAACTCGTGATTATCCTACATAAAACTAAGATACGTCTATGATATAGTCTAGGTATGGTTAAATAACTCGTGATTATCCTACATAAAACGAAGATACGTCTATGATATAGTCTAGGTATGGTTAAATAACTCGTGATTATCCTACATAAAACGAAGATACGTCTATGATATAGTCTAGGTATGGTTAAATAACTCGTGATTATCCTACATAAGACAAAGATACGTCTATGATATAGTCTAAGTATGGTTAAATAACTCGTGATTATCCTACATAAAACTAAGATACGTCTATGATATAGTCTAGGTATGGTTAAATAACTCGTGATTATCCTACATAAAACGAAGACACGTCTATGATATAGTCTAGGAATGGTTAAATAACTCGTGATTATCCTACATAAAACGTAGATACGTCTATGATATAGTCTAGGTATGGTTAAATAACTCGTGATTATCCTACATAAAACAAAGATACGTCTATGATATAGTCCAGGTATGGTTAAATAACTCGTGATTATCCTACATAAAACGACGTCTATGATATAGTCTAGGTATGGTTAAGTAACTCGTGATTATCCTACATAAAACGACGTCTATGATATAGTCTAGGTATGGTTAAATAACTCGTGATTATCCTACATAAAATGAAGATACGTCTATGATATAGTCTAGGTATGGTTAAATAACTCGTGATTATCCTACATAAAACGTAGATACGTCTATGATATAGTCTAGGTATGGTTAAATAACTCGTGATTATCCTACATAAAACTAAGATACGTTTATGATATAGTCAAAGTATGGTTAAATAACTCGTGATTATCCTACATAAAACTAAGATACGTCTATGATATAGTCTAGGTATGGTTAAATAACTCGTGATTATCCTACATAAAACTAAGATACGTCTATGATATAGTCTAGGTATGGTTAAATAATTCGTGATTATCCTACATAAAACGACGTCTATGATATAGTCTAGGTATGGTTAAATAACACGTGTTATCCTACATAAAACGAAGATACGTCTATGATATAGTCTAGGTATGGTTAAATAACTGGTGATTATCCTACATAAAACTAAGATACGTCTATGATATAGTCTAGGTATGGTTAAATAATTCGTGATTATCCTACATAAAACGACGTCTATGATATAGTCTAGGTATGGTTAAATGACTCGTGATTATCCTACATAAAACAAAGATACGTCTATGATATAGTCTAGGTATGGTTAAATAACTCGTGATTATCCTACATAAAACGAAGATACGTCTATGACATAGTCTAGGTATGGTTAAATAACTCGTGAATATCCTACATAAAACAAAGAAACGTCTATGATATAGTCTAGGTATGGTTAAATAACTCGTGATTATCCTACATAAAACGAAGATACGTCTATGATATAGTCTAGGTATGGTTAAATAACTCGTGATTATCCTACATAAAACGAAGATACGTCTATGATATAGTCTAGGTATGGTTAAATAACTCGTGATTATCCTACATAAAACAAAGATACGTCTATGATATAGTCTAGGTATGGTTAAATAACTCGTGATTATCCTACATAAAACTAAGATACGTCTATGATATAGTCTAGGTATGGTTAAATAACTCGTGATTATCCTACATAAAACGAAGATACGTCTATGATATAGTCTAGGTATGGTTAAATAACTCGTGATTATCCTACATAAAACGAAGATACGTCTATGATATAGTCTAGGTATGGTTAAATAACTCGTGATTATCCTACATAAGACAAAGATACGTCTATGATATAGTCTAAGTATGGTTAAATAACTCGTGATTATCCTACATAAAACTAAGATACGTCTATGATATAGTGTAGGTATGGTTAAATAACTCGTGATTATCCTACATAAAACGACGTCTATGATATAGTCTAGGTATGGTTAAATAACTCGTGATTATCCTACATAAAACGACGTCTATGATATAGTCTAGGTATGGTTAAATAACTCGTGATTATCCTACATAAAACAAAGATACGTCTATGATATAGTCTAGGTATGGTTAAATAACTCGTGATTATCCTACATAAAACAAAGATACGTCTATGATATAGTCTAGGTATGGTTAAATAACTCGTGATTATCCTACATAAAACTA
Organism: Bathymodiolus septemdierum; assembly: GCA_963383655.1. NCBI lineage: Eukaryota > Metazoa > Mollusca > Bivalvia > Mytilida > Modiolidae > Bathymodiolus > Bathymodiolus septemdierum. The sequence goes on from OY726517.1 coordinate 64,099,526, forward strand.
AGATACGTCTATGATATAGTCTAGGTATGGTTAAATAACTCGTGATTATCCTACATGAAACGAAGATACGTCTATGATATAGTCTAGGTATGGTTAAATAACTCGTGATTATCCTACATAAAACGAAGATACGTCTATGATATAGTCTAGGTATGGTTAAATAACTCGTGATTATCCTACATAAAACAAAGATACGTCTATGATATAGTCTAAGTATGGTTAAATAACTCGTGATTATCCTACATAAAACTAGGATACGTCTATGATATAGTCTAGGTATGGTTAAATAACTCGTGATTATCCTACATAAAACGAAGACACGTCTATGATATAGTCTAGGAATGGTTAAATAACTCGTGATTATCCTACATAAAACGTAGATACGTCTATGATATAGTCTAGGTATGGTTAAATAACTCGTGATTATCCTACATAAAACAAAGATACGTCTATGATATAGTCCAGGTATGGTTAAATAACTCGTGATTATCCTACATAAAACGACGTCTATGATATAGTCTAGGTATGGTTAAGTAACCCGTGATTATCCTACATAAAACGACGTCTATGATATAGTCTAGGTATGGTTAAATAACTCGTGATTATCCTACATAAAATGAAGATACGTCTATGATATAGTCTAGGTATGGTTAAATAACTCGTGATTATCCTACATAAAACGTAGATACGTCTATGATATAGTCTAGGTATGGTTAAATAACTCGTGATTATCCTACATAAAACTAAGATACGTTTATGATATAGTCAAAGTATGGTTAAATAACTCGTGTTTATCCTACATAAAACTAAGATACGTCTATGATATAGTCTAGGTATGGTTAAATAACTCGTGATTATCCTACAAAAAACTAAGATACGTCTATGATATAGTCTAGGTATGGTTAAATATCTCGTGATTATCCTACATAAAACTAAGATACGTCTATGATATAGTCTAGGTATGGTTAAATAACTCGTGATTATCCTACATAAAACTAAGATACGTCTATGATATAGTCAAAGTATGGTTAAATAACTCGTGATTATCCTACATAAAACTAAGATACGTCTATGATATAGTCTAGGTATGGTTAAATAACTCGTGATTATCCTACATAAAACTAAGATACGTCTATGATATAGTCTAGGTATGGTTAAATAACTCGTGATTATCCTACATAAAACGAAGATACGTCTATGATATAGTCTAGGTATTGTTAAATAACTCGTGAATATCCTACATAAAACGACGTCTATGATATAGTCTAGGTATGGTTAAATAACTCGTGATTATCCTACATAAAACGACGTCTATGTTATAGTCTAGGTATGGTTAAATAACTCGTGATTATCCTACATAAAACAAAGATACGTCTATGATATAGTCTAGGTATGGTTAAATAACTCGTGATTATCCTACATAAAACTAAGATACGTCTATGATATAGTCTAGGTATGGTTAAATAACTCGTGATTATCCTACATAAAACAAAGATACGTCTATGATATAGTCTAAGTATGGTTAAATAACTCGTGATTATCCTACATAAAACTAAGATACGTCTATGATATAGTCTAGGTATGGTTAAATAACTCGTGATTATCCTACATAAAACGAAGATACGCCTATGATATAGTCTAGGTATGGTTAAATAACTCGTGATTATCCTACATAAAACGAAGATACGTCTATGATATAGTCTAGGTATGGTTAAATAACTCGTGATTATCCTATATAAGACAAAGATACGTCTATGATATAGTCTAAGTATGGTTAAATAACTCGTGATTATCCTACATAAAACTAAGATACGTCTATGATATAGTCTAGGTATGGTTAAATAACTCGTGATTATCCTACATAAAACGAAGACACGTCTATGATATAGTCTAGGTATGGTTAAATAACTCGTGATTATCCTACATAAAACGTAGATACGTCTATGATATAGTCTAGGTATGGTTAAATAACTCGTGATTATCCTACATAAAACTAAGATACGTTTATGATATAGTCAAAGTATGGTTAAATAACTCGTGATTATCCTACATAAAACTAAGATACGTCTATGATATAGTCTAGGTATGGTTAAATAACTCGTGATTATCCTACATAAAACTAAGATACGTCTATGATATAGTCTAGGTGTGGTTAAATAATTCGTGATTATCCTACATAAAACGACGTCTATGATATAGTCTAGGTATGGTTAAATAACACGTGTTATCCTACATAAAACGAAGATACGTCTATGATATAGTCTAGGTATGGTTAAATAACTCGTGATTATCCTACATAAAACTAAGATACGTCTATGATATAGTCTAGGTATGGTTAAATAATTCGTGATTATCCTACATAAAACGACGTCTATGATATAGTCTAGGTATGGTTAAATGACTCGTGATTATCCTACATAAAACAAATATACGTCTATGATATAGTCTAGGTATGGTTAAATAACTCGTGATTATCCTACATAAAACGAAGATACGTCTATGACATAGTCTAGGTATGGTTAAATAACTCGTGAATATCCTACATAAAACAAAGAAACGTCTATGATATAGTCTAGGTATGGTTAAATAACTCGTGATTATCCTACATAAAACGAAGATACGTCTATGATATAGTCTAGGTATGGTTAAATAACTCGTGATTATCCTACATAAAACGAAGATACGTCTATGATATAGTCTAGGTATGGTTAAATATCTCGTGATTATCCTACATAAAACAAAGATACGTCTATGATATAGTTTAGGTATGGTTAAATAACTCGTGATTAGCCTACATAAAACAAAGATACGTCTATGATATAGTCTAGGTATGGTTAAATAACTCGTGATTATCCTACATAAAACTAAGATACGTCTATGATATAGTCTAGGTATGGTTAAATAACTCGTGATTATCCTACATAAAACGAAGATACGTCTATGATATAGTCTAGGTATGGTTAAATAACTCGTGATTATCCTACATAAGACAAAGATACGTCTATGATATAGTCTAAGTATGGTTAAATAACTCGTGATTATCCTACATAAAACTAAGATATGTCTATGATATAGTCTAGGTATGGTTAAATAACTCGTGATTATCCTACATAAAACGAAGACACGTCTATGATATAGTCTAGGAATGGCTAAATAACTCGTGATTATCCTACATAAAACGTAGATACGTCTATGATATAGTCTAGGTATGGTTAAATAACTCGTGATTATCCTACATAAAACAAAGATACGTCTATGATATAGTCCAGGTATGGTTAAATAACTCGTGATTATCCTACATAAAACGACGTCTATGATATAGTCTAGGTATGGTTAAGTAACTCGTGATTATCCTACATAAAACGACGTCTATGATATAGTCTAGGTATGGTTAAATAACTCGTGATTATCCTACATAAAACAAAGATACGTCTATGATATAGTCTAGGTATGGTTAAATAACTCGTGATTATCCTACATAAAACGAAGATACGTCTATGACATAGTCTAGGTATGGTTAAATAACTCGTGAATATCCTACATAAAACAAAGAAACGTCTATGATATAGTCTAGGTATGGTTAAATAACTCGTGATTATCCTACATAAAACGAAGATACGTCTATGATATAGTCTAGGTATGGTTAAATAACTCGTGATTATCCTACATAAAACGAAGATACGTCTATGATATAGTCTAGGTATGGTTAAATAACTCGTGATTATCCTACATAAAACAAAGATACGTCTATGATATAGTCTAGGTATGGTTAAATAACTCGTGATTAGCCTACATAAAACAAAGATACGTCTATGATATAGTCTAGGTATGGTTAAATAACTCGTGATTATCCTACATAAAACTAAGATACGTCTATGATATAGTCTAGGTATGGTTAAATAACTCGTGATTATCCTACATAAAACGAAGATACGTCTATGATATAGTCTAGGTATGGTTAAATAACTCGTGATTATCCTACATAAAACGAAGATACGTCTATGATATAGTCTAGGTATGGTTAAATAACTCGTGATTATCCTACATAAGACAAAGATACGTCTATGATATAGTCTAAGTATGGTTAAATAACTCGTGATTATCCTACATAAAACTAAGATACGTCTATGATATAGTCTAGGTATGGTTAAATAACTCGTGATTATCCTACATAAAACGAAGACACGTCTATGATATAGTCTAGGAATGGCTAAATAACTCGTGATTATCCTACATAAAACGTAGATACGTCTATGATATAGTCTAGGTATGGTTAAATAACTCGTGATTATCCTACATAAAACAAAGATACGTCTATGATATAGTCCAGGTATGGTTAAATAACTCGTGATTATCCTACATAAAACGACGTCTATGATATAGTCTAGGTATGGTTAAGTAACTCGTGATTATCCTACATAAAACGACGTCTATGATATAGTCTAGGTATGGTTAAATAACTCGTGATTATCCTACATAAAATGAAGATACGTCTATGATATAGTCTAGGTATGGTTAAATAACTCGTGATTATCCTACATAAAACTAAGATACGTCTATGATATAGTCTAGGTATGGTTAAATAACTCGTGATTATCCTACATAAAACTAAGATACGTCTATGATATAGTCTAGGTATGGTTAAATAACTCGTGATTATCCTACATAAAACTAAGATACGTCTATGATATAGTCTAGGTATGGTTAAATAATTCGTGATTATCCTACATAAAACGACGTCTATCATATAGTCTAGGTATGGTTAAATAACACGTGTTATCCTACATAAAACGAAGATACGTCTATGATATAATCTAGGTATGGTTAAATAACTCGTGATTATCCTACATAAAACTAAGATACGTCTATGATATAGTCTAGGTATGGTTAAATAATTCGTGATTATCCTACATAAAACAAAGATACGTCTATGATATAGTCTAGGTATGGTTAAATAACTCGTGATTATCCTACATAAAACGAAGATACGTCTATGACATAGTCTAGGTATGGTTAAATAACTCGTGAATATCCTACATAAAACAAAGAAACGTCTATGATATAGTCTAGGTATGGTTAAATAACTCGTGATTATCCTACATAAAACGAAGATACGTCTATGATATAGTCTAGGTATGGTTAAATAACTCGTGATTATCCTACATAAAACGAAGATACGTCTATGATATAGTCTAGGTATGGTTAAATAACTCGTGATTATCCTACATAAAACAAAGATACGTCTATGATATAGTCTAGGTATGGTTAAATAACTCGTGATTAGCCTACATAAAACAAAGATACGTCTATGATATAGTCTAGGTATGGTTAAATAACTCGTGATTATCCTACATAAAACGAAGATACGTCTATGATATAGTCTAGGTATGGTTAAATAACTCGTGATTATCCTACATAAAACGAAGATACGTCTATGATATAGTCTAGGTATGGTTAAATAACTCTAACCACTGTCATTTAACTTCCGGCAGAGCATTTTTTTTCTCTAGATTTATCGAGGAAAAACATATTGTTAGAGTTTCGATATTTATATAAGAAATCAATCATAATTCAGAAAAAAACGGAGATATACAATTTTCTAGAATAACCTTCATCGGATACGCTCAAACCCAAAATATTTGAAAGACACATTATTTGAAAGTCATTTTTATTTCCCATATAAAGTAACAGATTTGTTTCTGTGTTACACAAGATTTATTTTATGTTTGGGTGTTTTTTGTTAATGATGTTTCTTGTCGCGTTTTAGAGTTATTGGGAGATGAGAGAAATTCTGCACAATTATAGCGAATTACCAGAAAATCCACTGACCTTGCGTAGATGTCAGAAAGCCTTAATATTTTAGGCAGGAATGGGGGTTCGAACCCCCATGAGCGGTGATAGACCATTCTCCATTCATGACCCTAGAATGACAGCAAGTAAATTTCACTTGACCTATTTTCTACGTATTGAATATGAATCTGGGTACAGGTGACGGTTTCAACAGCTCAACCCACAGGGCTACCCAGCACTCCCCCTGTGGTGTTCTCCTTACGTTCTCAAATCATCATTCAAAACGCTATGGAGGAGAGTGTCACATATGAAGTATCTACCGCACGACGTTATGCAAAAAGATAAAAAAAACACAAAAAACAAGAAAACAACAAAGCATACAAACAACAAAACAAAAACATCAATCGAATATTTACCTGTCACTATACATCTTCTTGAATTTAAAAGTGAAGAGGACATTCTCCAGATATTTGAATCCTGTCGAAAACTAGAAATATAGAAATAGGTTCTATGTTATTGGGTAAAACCTTACCTAAAGGGACGAATCAAACACACAAAAAACTCGGCCTTAGGACTCAAATAAAACTCGCCGCAAATGAGTGTCCATTGCATAGAGAAAGGCACTCATCTTGTCCGTTAAGACGACTTACTGCAGCTCCTGTTTAGCAAGGTTGCCAGTGTGATCTGATTTCCGACCTTGTATATTCTTCCCTTATGAATGAATGAGTGAGTGATTGTTGTTTAACGCCAATTCAGCATTTTTTTAGCTATATCATTGGGAGACCAAGCTATAATTTTAAATGAAATGATGATGAGGTCCACATTGTACTGGATTTGTATAGTGTTAGCTCCGCGGAAAGACATGTCGCCTCACTCGCACACATTATCCTGATTCAGAGCCAACAGGTCTTTGCTCTTTCTCCTTAATGCTGCAAGCGTAGCGGAAAAGCAACACATATAAATTTTATAGTATTTGGTTTGACCCGATCGGGGTCCGAACCAACGATTTACCACGCTCGGGGCGAGGCGAGCACGCTAATCATGGCATTATAATATCCGTCCCAATGCTAGCTTATTGTTTACATGCTTTATTGCTTGTAAACGTGTTGCCGTCATCAATATAGATAAGACACCATGTTGCTGACTTGCTGTTAAGCAACAATTAATTAATATCAACAGGGACATTCTACTGGTGGACCATTAACTAAATTACATAGCGAATATGTTTAATTCCTATTGTGATCTATCGCCGGAACTGCGGAAAATACCGAAGTGTATGATTAATTCTGATTCTTCTTTTTATTTTAATGCTTTGTCATCTGTGTGTTTGATAAAGTGTTATAAAATGAAATTTGTATATACATGTACATTTTTATTGGTTCCCAAGTGTGACGTTTATATGTGCGATACGGATTTCAAAAGGGCAAAGAACGTGCCCCAAAACATTTGCAATTACACGGTAACGTGTACACTATAATGATATTCTTTTATATAGACACGTAATTGTCAATACTATAACACCATGTAATTAGTATGTCAGTATTGACGTCACTGTAAGCTTATAATAAATTGCTACTGACACAATTATAAGGATAGGGTCACACTATTGGTTAGATCAAAACAAACTTTTCATTTTTATAGAATATTCTCGTTAATAGTAAGTAGTCAGTTGATTTATGTAAAACCTGGGCGTAAATAAATTGAAAAGACGATGTCTTGACAGAAATATTTAGGACTTAATCATAATCTATATAGAAAATTGTTGTTGCCAGAAATTTGTTAAAAAAAACAACAGTAGTATATGATTAATTGTCAGTTTTCACACATACATTTTAAAATAATAGCTCCTAGTAACTATTCAGAAATAAATAGAACGCCATGATCAAATTGTGATGAGATTTTCGCCATATCATTTGTTCCGAATGGAAAATAAAATATTGCAATACATATGTGTATCAAATGCAACGAAAAAATATTATAATATGTATTCCTGACTGAATAAACAGTTTAGAATATTTGATCTTCAAAGAAGAAATAATATTTTTGTTCGTGGTAGATTATCTAAATGTACAGATGTTATGAGGAACAAAATATGTTCACATAGTAATGGTAAGTGTGGAATATCGTATCCAACAATATACTTTGAAATTGGGCATTCAGTGTCTCATTTGTTTGACTGTTATTTAATATCAAGTGAGAAGTGTTTCAGTATTCATGTCAACGCATACTAGATAAGTACACGTTAGGAAAAACCGACGGGGCAATCAAGAATGAACAATGGACACAGACAACATATGGTACAATTTACAGAACGAAGACAAACAAAACAAAACACAGAAAACTTTATATTAGATATCTTAGTTGGATTGTTAGAGTGCTTGCTCACTGAAAGAACAGTCATCTCTTTTGTCGGACAATTTCGTTCTTGGTCGGCCCTTAATGTCAGTAAATGTAAGAAGTAGACCTACCTGTATCTGAGTATCATTTATTTCAAGCTCAATGGGATCGATGTGATCAACATAATTACCAAACATAACATTATTAAGTGAAATGGTTTCATCTATATTGCGCAAAGTGAAATTAACTATAGGTTTTGTTGAGAAGCTCCCGTGTAAAGTCTGCCTTAAACGAATAAGGGAACAAGTCAGTGAGAAGAGGAGCACAATTGGTACCCATATAAATGCCGACTGTCTGTTGACAAACATGACCACTAAGCATAACAAATGTGTTGTCAATCAACAACTCGAGCACATCATTATCAGTTTCAGATAACTATTTGGTTGAATAAGTGTGGTTTTATACAAAATAAAATGTGTTCCATCATAACACAATGCATTTGTATCTAAGTTGAACATTAAGTTTAATGTAACACGGTTGAACCAATTCTTCAAAAATGTTTTTAGTTCTGTGTGAAAAATAGTTGTGCATAGGGTAGAGACGTCAAATGATATAGCACGAGGAGAAATAAATTGATTGTATATACTCTAACAGTTCTTTTGAATGTTTCAGAATTCATATTTGATACCCATCACCCCAGGAGTAGCTAATGTCACAGTAACGCTGAAGCCTGGTTTTGACAGCTGATAGATTATACATTAATATTTTGGAGATAGGTTTCGTGAAGCTCCGGAAGACCAAGCAATATAACGCCGTTTGTAAGGGAACAGAGTGAGGGAAGATCCTTAATTGAACTTCCAAAGGAACACAAAACAGACATGTGATTCTCCAGGATATACGTAGGTTGTCATATGAATTGTCAATACCTAATTCCTTTATCAGGCAGACTATGTAATGTGATTTACATACACAAACTATATTGTTACATTCCTTGTCTGCTGGACAACAACATTCTTGATATGGATGTAAGACAGGTGCTTATCAATAGTTCGGTCTTGTAAGGTCGATGTCACGTGAGTGGCTATTGAACCACTAATTTGTATCAACGACCTCATAGTCTTAACCCATTCGGAAAGAGTATTAAAATCTTCTAATGCACGTTTGTATAAATGTCTGACATAATCCTCAACGCAATCACGAGAATTTTACAGTTGTATTTTCAATTTGTTCATTACATAGCGAAAGTTGTCCACCATTGTAACATTTTCAATCATTATATAGGTTACCATTATGAAATGGAATTACGTGCATTTTTTCTGAATATACTTGCCACTAATTCCATTTAATTCTAAGCAAATGATTTCAACGACGAACATACAAGATATGACATCATTTCAGAAAATATATTCTACAACATACATAGTTTCATATCAGTGTAATCCATTACAAAGTGGATGCAACAAAATATATTGCCGCAAAAACATTTATGGGATGTAGTGTCAGTGTCAAGGTCACCTTCAACAGCTATAGAATAACGAAAACAATCCGCTTTGCGATAAACAAGGTTGTTTGTCATGTAGTGGACAACATATTTGCGACAAGTAAAACTTGGTCAATATTTGTATGTTAACAATGAAACTATAACATAAACTCAAATAGAAAATATTGTCATAAAACAAGGCTGCAAAGATTCAAATAGGAACATTTACATTGAAAAACTTGCATATTTGCTAATTTATTGATTGTGGACAAAACTATTAGCCATTTTTCAAACTTTGTCCTTTGTTATTTGCGATATATTCGATAGTATGGTTATATTATTTTATTAGAAACATCCTGCTTTACATTTCAGTCTAACTTTTAGGTGGGGTCCGTGTTGCTCATCATTGTGATTTTATGTGTTGTGTTATGTTTTTCTGTTTTGCTTGCCTCTGTCCTGTATCTTTTGTGCCCAATGTTACCAGTGTTTCTCGATTGTCCATTCTAGATTGCCCTTTCGATTTTGCTCTTAAGCTGGTTAGGATAATATTATGCACAGCTTCAACACCGATCCTTCCGTACATAAACATGGAGATCTAAAAAAAAACCTCTCATATACTAACGGAAAGATATTTCTGGATGTGTCTATAGTGAAACACTTGTGAATGACTCGACACTTCGTTCATTTTTACCGCCTCTACGTTCCCTATTATAATTTTATCATTATATTAATATTATTACGCATTAATATTATAAAACTGATTTACAAACAATAAGGTATCACATAAAAATAAAAGCAATTAAAATGATGTAATCACGTTCGGTCGGATCTCTCATGGTTTTAGTCTATGAAAAGATATAGACCTACATAAACACTGAGGACAAAATTATTGTTCATAACTCGATTTTATAATCAAATCAAAGTCTTCGTTACATTAATCAAAGGGGGCGATTTTATATCGGGGAGTTTTTGTTAAATTTGGGGGTGGGGGGTGGGGGTGGGTGGAGGGGGGGGGGGGGAGGGGGCGATATTGACGGGGTGATTTTGCAGTGAGGCGATTTGACTAGGTACCCCATGTGACAGTAACACGTGATAATCGTTATTTACATTTCTTCTTTTTCTAGTAATGGGTAAACATAGTAACGTTCCCAAGGGTAAACATAGTAACGTTCACAAGGGTAAACATAGTAACGTTCCCAAGGGTAAACATAGTAACGCTCCCAAGGGTAAACATAGTAACGTTCCCAAGGGTAAACATAGTAACGTTCCCAAGGGTAAACATAGTAACGTTCCTAAGGGTAAACATAGTAACGTTCCCAAGGGTAAACATAGTAACGTTCCCAAGGGTAAACATAGTACCGTTCCCAAGGGTAAACATAGTAACGTTCCTAAGGGTAAACATAGTAACGTTCCTAAGGGTAAACATAGTAACGTTCCCAAGGATAAACATAGTAACGTTCCCAAGGGTAAACATAGTAACGTTCCCAAGGGTAAGCATAGTAACGTTCACAAAGGTAAACATAGTAACGTTCCCAAGGGTAAACATAGTAACGTTCCCAAGGGGGGGTGGGGGGGTCTACCTACAGCGCTGCGTACTAGTAACGTTCCCAAGGGGGGTCTACCTACAGCGCTGTGTACTAGTAACGTTCCCAAGGGGGGGGGGGGTCTACTTACAGCGCTGTTCAGCCTGTCACAGGATAGCGAGTAGGGAGTGTCCTCTCGATCAGAGAGGGGTATTTTACTGTAGATTATCACACGGATAGGCAGACAACGGTCTATAGTTAGTGACGAATGTGGAAAGAGTCAAACTTCAGGCACGTTAAAGACCACCTTTTGAAAAGTCAGAAAAAGAGTAGGTTCATTATAGTCGCTCCAATAGTGCAGGCTTTTCGTCGCTACCACATTTGCCATATCATAGCTGTTATAATGTGCAGTCGAATATATTAACTGGTAATCGAGTAGTCCTCGTAAATATGATTATTCATTTGAGGTAGACATCCCGATTTGTCAACCAAAGACTGTTTTGCCCAGGAAATTCTGTATGGAAAACAATCAGTCGAGGATTGTCAATGTTGAATATCAACCTCAGATGATGGTCATAATTGCTTTATTATTTTTCCACAGTAGCAAGCATATCCTATGATATGAAACAACCCATTTTCCGAAGAAGAAAAACCCAACAACACCAAAAGTGTCGATAGCTCATATTTTGTCGTATCCAATAACATAGGCCTATGTCACCAACTACAACAGCATCCATATTCTGACAAAATGCAGACATAAAGTTTAAACGAGATGGGTTTTTGGCAGTTATATACAGTTGAAAGACTGTAATAAAGGATAACTGCTCGAGTACGTAATAGCGTTAAATCAGTCGTTTTCGAGTTAATATCGATAGTCAATAGTTTATTATTAACGAATTATCGGCCCATATACAATCAATACGATGAAATAAAAACAATCAATTACAAATGGTACAAACAAAAACAATAAATGACAATATGATTATTTTACCATCATTTATTGAGCAGAATCAATGTCCTAATGTGTCTCTGAACAATCAAAGGGAAATAACTCTAATTCTAAAGAGAGACAAGAGAAAATCCATATCTGCTGAGGTAAATAAAAAAAACATTTTAATAAGGAAATAAAAAATACAAAAATACAGTCATTGATACAACCCTCCCTAAGTTTATTAATTTATTTTCTTCAAGAGCAAATTTATTAGGTAGAACCACCAGATGACAGCTGGGCGATTTCCCTTTTCTTAAAACAATTAAATATAAATAGAGATGTGGGTCTTAAAATATTTTTATCTTCACAGGTCATCAAGTATATGAGTTGTTGGTCGTTATTTAATTTTAAGTAATTGGGAACTATTGAAGATATCGAATTAGTGAAATCATCTCTCAGGGTTAAATATGAATTACATTCAAATAAAAAGTTAACTTCGTTTTCAACTTTCAAACAACCGGAACATAATCGTTCATCTCTCGGTTTATTTTTGTACCTGCCTATTTCTATTTCTAAATTATGAACACTAATACGAAATTTAGTTAGGTATCTTCTATGATTTTTATTTTCAACCTCGTTTAAATAGATTTCTCTTCTAAAGTTAAATTCAAATTTCTGGTAGGTGTCCAATTTACCATTAAGTTCGATTTTCTTTATCCAATATTTTTGAAATTTGGTAATTAGAAATTCTTTAACTGAATTGATGTCATAATCTTCTATGTTGGTATTAAGTTCCTTCGACATTTTATTTACCAGATTCTTTACCAGACTGCCAAATTAGTCCAGCGGCGAAATCTAAAAAGTCGCTTATTTAAAGAGTTAGATCAACCCATCGACTACACACCTAAATATACTTTCAAACGCTAGATTATGCTTTTAACTAATAAATTTAACATGCCGTATGAAAATAGTATGGTCACGTTATCACGAAAACTACATTTTTCTAGGATTATTGCGTTTTTGGAGAAAGTCCGATCATACTCAGTAAAATCAATATTATACATGATTTATGCATCTTCGGCAATTTGTTGCGCTTGTAGTTTTTAAATCTAACTTAAATAAATAAAATAATTCAAAATATCTTATTAAAATAACTTTTATTTCATCAGTTTGGCTTCTTTGAAACCAGCAGATGTGTTAAATATTTTAACGGTCACTTTTAAAATTATGTCAGAAGAAATGCTTTCATTAAATTGATCTCAAACTTTTTTAAAAACAAAAGTGTAAACATAGTTTACATAAAACATTATCATTATAGCCCCAATTTCTACTAGTTTAAGAGGTTTGGACCGTTTTTAAATGCACATCAACATATCGAAAGTAGAAAATGATTCCGGATATTTTGCCCGTGACTTTTTAAAATTATAATCCTCAGTCCTATCAAATCTTATTACATCGAGACCAAAGCATATTTTCTTAATAATTACTTATATTCTTGTGTTATCTGTATTTAATTGTTGTCACCCTTCATTGTTAACATTTGCTGTTTTTAATTGTAACGTTTTAGTTACAAAAGATGATTTGAAATATTGTTTGTAGAGAATTTAATTAATGTTTACAAGTTGTTAGAAAATCATTTGTTGGAACTGTTGTGAGTGTTTTCCGGAAAATGGCACAGTCTGGTAGCCAACTTAAGCTTCTTCCATCTAGGGAAGTTCAAGAATCATTATTGAATTGTGCTGAAGAAGGTACATAAATGGTCACATCACTTGTTGATGGTTCTTTATCTGAGGGCCAGTCTCGTAGTTTCTACAATCCTAGTACACGGTCCAAGTTGAAGTCATTCGAAGATATGACTCACAAGTGTCGTTCTGGGGACACAGTCACTATTCATATGAATCCTGAGCTAGTTTTTCGTCGGGAACTGGTTCTCGCAAATTGTCGAGAGGACGCTACTGTTGAAAAGGTTCTGTCTTTTCCAATTGGTCCGATTCCAACATAATTGTTTCACGACGATGGCACAATGCGCAAAACCAGTAAGGCAGATCTTGTACATCAACTGGAACAGAACGTTTCTATAATACAAACACTGCCCATTTTTTGATATTTCCAGAACAACTCTGATCAGAGATGACATGCCTTGGTTGCAGTCAATAAATGCAAAAAGGTTTAGAACCTTTGGTGAGATGGCACTTGATTTTGTAAAAAATCAGATCTCTTGTTTTCAGTTTACATCCGTTGTCGTCGATATCTTTGATAGATATGACAGAGGCAGAACGGGACCGTCGATCCAAGTCTGTTTTCACTGCATTTGATTGAAGGTAGGGTTATTCCTGACTGGACAAAATTTATTAGTTCTGGTGAAAATATTATTAGATTTCTCGGCGATTACATTACCAAACATATTCGTCAGAACAGTTCTCTCCAAGAAGGACAATCACTATACCTGGCCGGTTTATTTTCTAATCCTGAAACAGTTAAAATGTTGAATCAGAATGGTATGTTAGATTGCAGTTGTTTGGCAAGCACACAAGAAGAGGCGGATACCCGCATAATTTTGCATGCACTGTATTCTGACAAACTGTATCAAGAGAATAACGTTCAAGGTCGCATCGTTGTGAAATCCCAGATACGGACGGTCTTGTCCTTTTAGTACATTATTTTCCAAATATGAAAAACACAAGTGAGCTTTGGTTTCAAACATAACTTATTACGAGCACTAAGGATTGTAGACGTTATATCCCTGTACACGAGTTATGCAAGTCATTGAGCTCCGTTGTGTGTGAGATCTTGCCAGCTGATCATGCTCTAACTGGGTGTGATACCACGTCTTCGTTCTCTGGTATCGGGAAGAACTCTATGTTCAAAGCTCTGAAAGAGCCACCCAATCAGTTTAGTGATTTGTCTCGAATATAATGATTCAGTCGATCTAAGCCGAAAGCTAATATCAAGGCTGTATGATCCGAAGGGAAAGTCGAAACGATGCCATATCGATCTGAACAAATTGCGGGTAAAATTGGACACTGTCAAAGATTCTACTTTGGTGAGACTTCCTCCGAGTGAAGACACATTTAAACAGCATGTTCTTAGATCTTCGTACCAAACAAAGATATGGTTAATTGCACATATTCCAAAGCCAGCAGTTGGATCACCTCTTGAGCATGGTTGCAAAGATGGAAAGTTTGGTCTTGAACCAATATTGTTTGAAGGTCAAATGTCATCTGACTTTTTGCAGGACCTCGTATGCAACGGAAGATCCGTTTGTAGTAAAGGTTGTGTTTGTTTTGAACATAATTTGTCTTGCACATAACGTTGTCCTTGCCAAGCATTAGACCTCTGTCACAATGTGATTACACACAGGACAGATATCGAAGATGATGATGCGTTAGCACGCAAGAGTTCTTTTTTTAAACAAATCATAAAAACAACTGTATTTATTCGATTCCCTGAATATCTCCATTTGCGATTGACCAGATCAAATGCATTATCCAAACACCCAATTTTTCTGATAATAATTGGGTTTCGGATTACGATGGTGAATGAAACATGTATATTTAAGTTTTAAACGTTCAAAATGTCTAAAAGGGTGTTTTTATTTATGAATCACTTTAATAAAAAAAACTACAAGGGTTCGCATGAGATGTACAATGCTCATCGTTATTTAGGGACTGACAAAATACAGACTTACAAAAAATACCTGTGTTGGGCGAATCGGGTATGTTTTGAGTTACTTCCTTGTATCGAACAGTATATATACAAAATATAATGAAACATAAATAAACGTCATTATTACGTAAATAGGGATGACCTTGTGTCAAGGTCATTGTTTTATGGAAGCAAATACGAGTCACTTACATTGAAAAATCACATTCCCATCCAAAAACAGTCATTTCGACGTCAATTGACGTCATTCATTTCTGAATTTTGGTTCAATAATCTAATTTAATATGTGGTCCATCAAATAAAAACCATCAAACTTGTCGATTGAATTTCATTTTTAAGGAAAATGCACTTTTCGAACGAAAGTCGAAAGCGAAAAACAAATTTTTCTTGACCTTTGACCTTAATTATGCAAAAACGTGACCACTTCCGACTTTTACGGCATCATTATTCTGAGAGTCCCGTCATTCCTCTTTCCAATGACATATGATATAGGTGTGTAGCCCATGGGTTCATTACATTTTATGTTTTGATTTTCTACCGCTGGTCTAAATGGATTTGCTCTCAAGAAATGATTGATATAATAAGCTATCATGATCAAATTCTATAATTCTATTTAAATATTTTAGTATTGTATTAATAATAATTATATAAAGGGGATATCTTCCCAATTCTCCAAGAACTGCAAAGTTAGAGGATTTCTTATGCACACCAAGTATGAATTTACTAAATTTGATGTTAAATTTTTCACAAGGAAATTCTTCCATAGTTGTTTCCAATTTGAACTCTTTATTAAAATTTGGAAGTGTATGTGCACCCCAAATCTCACTCTCATATAATAAAATGGGTTTTAATCATTTAATGTATGATCAAAAATATGAAGGCATGTTTTAATATTCGGAGAAATATCTGAGAATGATTTGCGAATTTTAAATAAACCTTTTAAAGCTCTCTGATATAAATCATGTTTTGCAGGTGTAAATGTATCGTAGGTAGTGAATATTATCCCTAAATATCTATATGATTGAACACAGTCTATTATTTTGTTCTGGAAGAGGAATGGTGTCTTATATAACTTCTCATTTTTGTTAAATATAAATACTTCGGTATTTTCTATATTAATGTCTAAGGGAACGACCATTTAACTTGCTTTACATATTTATTATAGTATGAAAACAATAATCTGGTTTAAGAGTATTGTTTTGACTTGGTAAGAAATAAAATAATTTGGTTTGATTGCAATTGAAAAAAAAAAAAATATGTCTAACTGTTTAAAATAAAATGCAGATCAGTACATATAACCATACCCCCCCTTTCAGGGTAAATGGTTGTTCCCTAAGCACCAGTTGTCACAATATTTCTCTAGTTTATGTAAACAGTCCTGGAGTCCTTTTTCTGAAGTAGACAATAAAACAACATCTTCCGCAAACATTAAGGAATTCAATTTTATGTCACTAAGCGTTGCGGGATCACAGGTATCATAAAACATTTCAGGCAAATTGGCTTTAAAAAGGTGGGGAATCAAAGAGTCCCCCTCTCTAACCCCAATATTAGATATAGATTCAGGGGAAAGTGTATTTTCAATATTTATGCTAAGGACAATATTATCATACATATTCTTTAGTGTCTTATAAAACAAACCATTGACTGCAAGATCAGTTAATTTCAGAAATAAAGCTGGGTGTACCACTGTGTCGAAAGCCTTACGGAAATCAACAAAACAGCAAAATAATTTAGATTGACCATTCATTTTCATTGTATCTATCAATGTTCTTAATATAAACATATGGTCAGAGGGACTTCTTCATCTACCCAATTGGCTCTTTTTTAATAATATTATTGGTCTCAAAGAATTTTTCTAAACGGTTACTTAAAATTTTATTAAAAAGTTTAGCCAAACAACTCATCATTGCTATACCTCTATAATTGTTAGGGTCCAAAGGACTTTTTGATTTGAATATAGGGTTAAGAAAAGAAATTGTCCAACACTTAGGATAAATTGACTGAGATAAAATACAATTAACAATTTTCTATAAGCAAGGGGTTATGATCTCTCTTGAGTTTTTAATCATTTCATACATAATACCATCTAATCCTTTTGACTTACCATTTTTTAATGTATTGATGACTGTTAATAACTCTTTTTCTTTAATAGTAAAATCAAGAGTGGAAAAACTTGGCACTTTTTCTTCATTCTCTAGTATTTGTTTTATTTCATTAATTCGATTAACAAACTTAGATGGAGGGGAATTTAACTTTGAAAAGTGATTTAACCATTCTTCAATTGAAATTCGAGATTCTGGAGAATTATCTCTATCTTTAGTAACAGAATTTAATAATTGCCAGTATTCTTTTGAGTTATTTTCATGCAGATTATCAAATTTTTCAACTAAATCCCGTTTAAATTCTCTAAGCTTTTTTCTTACAAACTTTACTATATTCCCTTTGAAGTTTATAAAAGCTGCCCCTTATAACAGGGTCATTAGGAAATTTAGCATACATTTTACCTTTATTGTCTAAAGAATATCTCATTTTCTTTAGGTCAGAGTCATGCCACTTTTTATTACTTGACGCCCTTTTAGTTTTCTTTTTCTTACACAATTGAAGTGACAATGAACCAGCCAAATGCATAATGGTGTTATATTTATTTAAACAACAATCAATATATATGTACTGGCTAGTATTAATACTATTAAGTAATGCATTTAACTGTTCAGATATTAGGGGACTTTCCATTACCTTCCTAAAATTTGTCAGATTCAGGGTTCCATTCAAATTGACGAGGAAAATCTTTGATCTTAATATCACTAGTTACTGGTCTAATGCTTGCCACTATAAAGTTTCATAAAAAAAATATAAGAAGATACTCAATGAATTTGTTTGGCTATGATGAAATAATGTTTTTTAAAGCAACACATTATTCGTAGCATCAAAAAATATGCAATCATCGAATGCATGACATGGGAATGAAATAAAGGGCCTCCATGAGATGTAGCGATGGACACGTAAACTATTGTGAGATTTATCGTACGAAATAGCTGTGTGCATGTCTTACTGTTTTAAAATGTCTTCTTATTAGTAACCATGGATGTAATGATGTTTCTAATAGAAATTACTTTGTGTGAGATTGGAGAGGAATCTCTTTTCATATTTCCATTCCAGATTTAATACAGAAAAGTCTGTAAGTTATCAATGTGTCGTAGATATCGCATAATATTTAGTTGCTATATACTGTCACTTTTGAATTAAATAATTTGCTTATTACACTAGAAATAATCCTTTCGGCATATTACAATACCTTTTTATATCACATTCATTGTAGAAAGAGGGGCCGTCGTGGCCGTGATCGTATGGCAGTTGGATTTACAACTACCTATGCAATCAGTTCCTATTATCACTGGTGTTGGGAGTTCGAATCTCTATCAGGAAGAGATGTACAACACTATGCCATAAAGTTTGTTAGTGACTTGCGACAGGTCGGAGGTTTTTCTCCGGTTCCTCCTGTTTCCTCCACCTATAAAACTTACCGCCACGACATAACTGAAATATTGTTGAAAGTGGCGATAAACACCACCAAACAAACAAAAAACACTGTAGAAGGTAAAATAAGAGCTAGAATGGAGCCGCCATCTTTAATATGCAAACTGTCATTGATTTCTGGATATGATTAACATAGTGAAAATCGTGTTCAAGAGTGTTGGAAAGGTTTGATTTTGAATGAGAAATGTAAGAAAATCGTATAAAATATCATTTTTAATTGCAAGCAAAAACATTGTTTTTGAACGTAATAACAACAATTTCATTATATCTAAAATTAAAGTATTATTAAAAAAGACAAATACACACCATACAATAAGAATAATTCCAAAATCTAAAAGGAAAAGAGTTGTGTTGTCTGTTCTTCTTCAATATACGGATTCTGATTACTCCTCCTTGAAAACACGCACAGTAAATACCATAAACACACGTATACGTACTAAAATAAAATATGGCGGGGTTAAACTAGTTTTAATTATTCATCGACAAAAATACATAAATAATAATTACAATAAAAGCAATACATCATTACATAGCATACAATTGTATATCTACAGTGCGATCTCAAGCAAATTCAATATGAAGCATGTTATTGTCACTGAATCATGTTTTAATAACGCAGAAACTTTTTTTTGTTTAAATCAAATTAAGAAAGAATCTTTATCAGCATAGAGGATACATGTATACCTTAGCATACACGCTTTTTAAATTGCTCTCCGGATGGTTCCTATTGAACATATATAAATGACAATAGCAATAATAATGAAGCAAAGTACGCACAACGCATTTCTGGAATAACCACTACCAGGCACATTCCAAGTAAAAGATTGGAATGCCGAATAATACATGAAGAGGTTTCACACTATTGAAACAAATACGGTGAGGCGTTAGCTGAACCGTTTAACAAACCACATCCATTTAAAACAGGATATATAACATCTCGAGACTGATAACGTATAAAGTACATTCATACATGAAGAGTTTTCACACTATTGAAACAAATACGTCATCACTCCGAGATTTTATTAGTGAAAACTGGTTGTGTGGTGGGTCCGTGTTGATAATCTTTTCAGTGTTAATATATAGGCTATGCATAGACATGGCATATACAATGTTTAATCTTTTATTACGCTTAGCACTTTATTTTCTAATATTGGAAGTGTTTGATTTCTAATTTTATCTTTGAAAAGGTCATAGCTTCAATATCACATCGGGGTTATCGCTTTCATACAATCTCCCACATATATGTTGACACCTGACAGTTCAGCTCCTCCAATCATTTTCTTCGAGAAACAAGCTGTGATAATGAATGACAGACTTTATTTAAACTATTTAATATGCAATTTAATTTAAATTAGCAGTTGCTATGATGACGACATAGACAGACAATTCAACTACTAACCAAGATAATGTGTCGGGAAATTTCAAGAAGAAAATACTTCATCGTTACAAAAATAACTTTAAATATGTGTCAACTAGCGAAATCTTGGTGCCGTCGAGGACATCTGTGACAGACTCTCCAACATATATATTGGATTTAATCGGCACGACCCCATTATTATGCGTTTTATTTCCTCTGCAATCTAGCTCGACCTTTTTACACCGTCGAATTTGTCACCAGAAAAAAGAAACATTTTCCGAAACTAAACAAGAATTGAAAATATATCCAGAATGTTTCACATCGGTACAAACAGTGCGCATCATTGCAACATTTGCTAGCGCTCTTTTAAATATAAATATTCATTGACACGGCACATGCGCTTACACACAAGAGATAAGCCTTTCGCATGTAAGGAATGCCGTAAACGACTTAGTAGAAAGGATCATTTAGATGTTAACGAGATAATTCATAGTGGATATAATCCATATGCATGTGAAGACTGTGCATTTGATACATATAAAAAAGACAAACTGAAATATCACATACGAACTCATCATGGAAAATGTGAAAAGTTAGAACAGAAAGGAACACAGACAATCTCGCAGGCAGATTAAATTATACGAATAATTAAAGGTCTGTGATAAATACCCTCCTTATTCCAGAGATTCTGTATTTTTTTTTATTCAGTGTAATAATTCCCAAAATCTGAAGATGGCGATATATGCGATGACAATTCATCGTTTAGGTTCATATAACTAGTATAACCCCGCCACTTTTTATTGAAGTGCATGTACCAAGCTACCAAGACAAGAAAATGGGCGATCATGTATTTGTGTGCTAGGGATATCCAGTTTCACTGTTTTGACAATTTTTCTATTTGATTTTGAAACTATTCCGACAGTGTGACATCTTGTTGTTGTTTTCAATTCATCGTAACAACCCAGGATGCTCTGGGGAATAAAATATCGAGATGATGACGTATTTGCTTCAACAGTATGCACACTTTTCATGTGTGAATTTAATTTATTAATATTTGTTGCTATACGTTTCATTATCCTGACGATGACGACATACTGTATTGTAATTTAGTTTTCAGACTGAATATGGTCGAGTGATGGGCTAGTTGTCTTGCAATATTCGGTGTTATAAATGGGAATATATGGAGGTGACATGGTAATGTTATATTGACTGTAGTATCTGACGATGTTCTGTATGTTCTCGTAAGTTTTTGAATATCTGTCTGGAGTTCACAAAGTGATTTATTCAAACTGACTGTTGCAACTACTGATATTTTGGAATTGACGATGTCCTTTCGTTGACTAGAACATACTGTGTACAATATTATATCATTTCCATGGAATTCAAAGTTCTACATCCTGTTTATGCATTGTTGTACATTGCTTTAAAGTATAGTTTTGATAACAATAAAAAATGAATATTCAAATATTTTAATTACAAACGTAGAAAGCACATGGATGATCTCAGCATTTAACTAAGTGAGGAGGTTTGACCCCATAAAAATAGTTTAATCCCGTCACTTTTTATTGAAGTGTCTGTACCAAGACAGGACATTGAGCGATCATGTTTTTTGTGTGTTAAGGATATCGATTTTTTCTCTTACTACGATTTTCTATTGGTTCTTTGAACATTTGTCCCCATTTTATTACAAATTACATGTATGTTCACCTGCCCACGAATATGTTCCACTTGTCGGAAACACTTCCCGTTCCTTTCCTAATTCACGACTTATCTCCGGGTTTGTAACTAGATAAACACGACGGGTGCCACTAGTGGAACAGAAACTGCGTAGTCTTTCGGAGCACCTGTGTTCACCCACGGTTTTTAGTTTGATGTGTATGCTTTGTAGATCGTTGTTTATCCTTTTGTACTTTTTTCTTTTGGCCATTGCATGTACTTTCTGTTCTTCTCCGATATACGAATTCTGATTATCCCCTTTGTAGCTTCAAAATTAGTCATAATATGTTAAAACATACAGCATCTACTGTCTGTAAGTCCCTTGAGATTATCTTTAACTGTTCTCTACAAACTGGTAGATTCCCACATATGTGGAAATCTGCTATTATTATTGCTTTGTTTAAAAAGGGTATCAAATCCGATCCTACAAATTATAGACCAATTTCCTTGTTAAGTTGTGTTGGTAAAGTGTTTGAACGTGTGATTTTTAAATATATTTATAATTCTCTGATAGAATTAATTTATAAATATTAGTCAGGTTTTATGCATAAACATTTCACAGTGCATCAATTAATAGAAATTTACCATAATATTTGCTTGGCTTTGGAAAATCATAAAATAATTTGTTCAGTGTTTTGTGACATATCCAAGGCATTTGACCGTGTCTGGCATAAAGGCCTTATCGAAGGTTATGGAATTACTGGAAACCTTTTACGTTGGCTTGAGAACTATATAAGTAATATGTATCAGAGAGTTATCATACGGAATTGTCTGTATGAAAAGGGGAATTTAAAAGGTGGTGTTGCTCAAAGGTCTGTCTTAGGCCCCTTGTTATTTCTGTTGTATATTAATGATATTGCAGACAATACTCAAAGCTTCTCAAGGCTGTTTGCTGATGATACATCATTATTATATTCTTCTAATAATATAAATGAAATTGAATTTATAGTTAATTCAACTTATCTCAAATTTTAACTGGTCAAAAGAAAACAGAATGTATTATTGTTTCTACTAACCAAGCAGCCAATAAGCATTGTATTGTCTTCTATAATGAGAATGTAAAATTTGTAGAAAACCACAAACATTTAGGTGTTATCTTTTCCCACAATTGTAAATGGCATTGTCATATTGAAAATATACTAAAAAGTACGTCTAGTCAATTATCAAGGTTACGAAAATTTAAATTTTCTTTAAGCAGACACAACCTAGAAACAATTTATTTTACATATATGTTGCCCCTTTTAGAATATGCTTGTGAATTATGGGATGGGTGTACTCAGCAAGAATATATAAAATTGAACAAATTCAGCATGAAGCTGATAGAATTATAACTGGATTACCCAAATTTTCCAGTTTGGAATCGCTTTATTTCGAAACTGGATGGGAACCACTTCACTCTCGTCGAAGAAGAAGAAAATTAAATATGTTTAACAAAATTCGAAATAACAATGCACCTTCGTATTTCTGCGACTGTCTATTACCCTTTGAGCGAAACGAAAATGCTTACAGTTTGCGTAATCAAACAGATTATAGTAACTCATCTACTAGGTTACAATTGCATCGCAACTCATTTGTTCCGTCTTCGATCAAACTTTGGAACAATTTGACACCAGACATAAGAAGTGCCCCGACAGTTAGTAGTTTAAAAAGTCACTAATAAAAGATGTTAATTTATTGAAACCATCTAGATACTATTCATATGGTTGTAGAGTGTTAAATGTCCTACACACTAGACTAAGACATAGATCTAGTAACTTGAATGCCGACCTTTTAAGGGTAAATTTAATTAATAACCCAGGTTGTGTCTGTGGATGGGTAATAGAGGATGCGATTCACTTTTTTTCTAGAATGTTGTTTATATGTTGAAGCTCGTGAACAGTTGACAAATAATCTGCAATTTCTTAACAGTTTACTTATTGAAACTTTACTATTTGGCGATGATAGCTTATCTGAGGAACAAAATCCATAAATATTCAAATCAGTGCAGTTGTACATCAAACAAACGAAGCGTTTTACACCACAGTGATCACAATTCAAATATTGAATTTAACTATTTTCTTTTGTGAACATTTTCTCCATTGTTGATTCCCCCCCACGAATAATGACAATTCTGTACTGTTATAACTCAATATATTATATAATTTCAAAAATGTTTTTTTGTTTCTCAATGTTGTTATCAAATGTAATTGTTATTTATACATTGTTACTTGCTGGTGCATGGAATATATAATTGTATGTAAATATGTGGAGAGGACCTTTGTAAGTTGGAATAACTTGTGTCCGATCCAAATGTTATATAGTTAACAATAAAATACGTTTAATTTAAATCTAACTTCAAGCTCTTCTTAATGTGTTAAAAATGTAAATGCGCACCATATTCTCCTTTCTGTGAATATCATCTTGATTATGAATCTACGACATTTAACCATAATTGAAAAAAAACCTATCATTTGTTATTATTCAAAACCATACTCTCTATGTTAGAAGGTAATCTACCAGTAACAATGTCATCATATTTGTAGGCGAAATATGTTAATAAGATGGGCATATGAAAGGATGTGTTAATTTCCACCAGCAAGAAAAGAGAAAAAAGATGGGCGGAGTCAAATTATTTTACCTTGATTCGAGCCCTCCACGACCACTCATAAAAACATTGGGGTTTTGTATAATACAACGAGCCCTGAACTTCATTGACTTGCGGCAGGTCGGTGGTTTTCTCCGGGTATTAAGGTTTCCCCTAACAATAAAACTGACCGGCACGATATAACTGAAATATTGTTGAAAGTGGCATTAAACACCCTGACCCTAACCCTTAAAGAGTGGTCGTTGTTTGCCAGATGCAAGGTAAACATATGTCCACCTTAATTACCATCTCAACTTTTCCCAATTGAAATCGAAGTATCCGTTGATAGGCTGATCACAATATCACCTTTTACACAAATAATTTCTTTATTGATTGATGAATATACCTCATGTACCCATTATACTAGGGGTCGTCGAGGTCCTGATCACATGGTAGTTAGATTTACAACTACATATGTTTGAATCGCGTTCAGGTGAGGTGTACCCGATGCAACATTATGCCATAATGTTTGCTAGTGACTTGCGGCAGGTCGGATGTTTGCTCCGGGTACTCCGTTTTCCTTCACAAATAAAACTGACCGCAATGATATAGCTGAAATATAATCCCTAACCCTCTAATACTATTCACTACGTCCAGTGGTAAAGCTGTAAGGTTAATGCATGTATTATATAGTCAGGGATACTGACATTTTCCATTTTATAATTTCGCTAAGTAAGAATATTTCGCAGAAAAAAAGCAGAAACAAGTTTTTTCTTAATCCTTAATGAAATATCGGAACAAAAATAAAGGCGTCGTTTGGACTTATTTAAAAGTTGTTAGCGTTGATAATGCATGGCATATTATTATCTGTTGTAAAAAAATTAAATAGTATATCATTAACAAATAATTTACATGATCAACAGATAATGTAGTTATGAAACAGGGAAGGTCAGGATTCAATTAACCGATTTAACACCGCCACATTTGTTAATCAGGACATCGATTTCAGACGTTATATGTCATTGTACCACGTTTTTTTAATTACGTTCGGCGAGGTAAGGTAAGAGGGTATTTTTCGTTTTGTTGACCATCACTATTTAAACTTTTTATTCATAATGTGTACTGGTGGCAACAACATATTATCATCTAGTTTTGTGCTGTTTACATATATATTCTTATTTAGAACTCACTGGTCAAGTTTCTATTTTTAGCTACTTTCAGTTTCACTTTCATTTTAATGGTACTTACACTTCCTTTTTTGATGATTTCCTGTTTCCTGTTTCATTGTGTATCACAATGCCATTGCACCAATGTGAAGTTTTAAATCAAGCTGTAACCTTTTCATCAATTTATGACAGACCAATATGTAAGTTAAATTATAATTTTCAAGTTCTATATTTTATATGCATATATGTATTTTTTGCGGAAAAATATTAATTTTTATGTTTTTTATACCCGAATATTTTCATACATTTTTCATATCATTTTAATTGCAGGGAACCCTGTCTGATAAATATTTATAATGTTTTTGACATCTTTTTCACTGTCAATTGTTTTGAATTAACCGTTTTCACTTTTTTATGAAAGAAAGTCCAATAATTGCTATTTTTAATATACACAACACTCGTCTATAAATTTTGCCAAACTTTGTATTTTATATTGTTATATTTTTGTATTTTCGACTTGACAAATAATTTCTTCAAATGTAGTTATGGTATTTACATTTTTCTTTGTAGCTTTTTACCACGTGTACACATATCAACACATCATGTCAACTTTAAATAAATCATGCTATATTGGACATATGGTCTTATTTTGAACCCCGGTAAACTATCTGCTAAGTACCTAGCGGAACAGTAAAAAGATACCCATGTCAGATACCCGTGAAAAGCGTACAAGACAGCTAACGATTAAAGGACAGACAATGCTTGATGAACAGCAGGAACAATTAAAAGAAAGGTGCGAAAATATTTGGATAAAAATTGAAGATCTTATGATCACAGTTCCGTCATGTCACAAATTAGAAAATATTCGACAGTTAAACAAAGATATTGAAGCCTATTACAAAAACTTTTGTCGCCGTTCTGAAGAATACAAAGGATATTTATCTAGAGCCAACACTGTAGAATCTCAGAAATTTCTTACAGACCATATTGATAATTTTACAAAATGTGTTGAAACTTTTAGAAAAGTGAGTTCTGAAATTAAGAAGAAAAAACTTGAATTCGTTGAACAGTTGTCTGAAGTAAGTGAATCTTCAATAGCATCAACAACTAGCATAAAGCGAGCTAAGGCAGAAGCTGAGAAGGTGCGTCTTGTATTTGTTAAAAAGGAAAGTGAACTTTTGAAACAAAAGGCAGCATTAGAAGCAGACATTTGTGTTATTAAGCAAGAAAGTAATGTTGCAGCTGCAGAAGTAGAGGCGCGTGTCCTTGAACAGGGCGAACAAGGACATGAGTTGCCTTCAGTGTATGGAGATAAACATGAAGAAATCCATAATTATGTTCAAAATCTTCATGTAAGTGAACAACAAACTACATTTATTTCATCTTTGTCAAATCAACAACCAAACTTTTATGTGTCAGCTCCATCTGCTCCTCAAACTACAAATGTTCTTACAAGTCAGCCAAGTTTTCCTGAGATCTCAAATGTCACTAATCCTGTATTTGCGGCAGTTCAAAGTCAGCCTAATTTTCAACCATCTGTACCGCAACATTCCATGCAAAATGACACTATTTCACCAAATGTTCTTCTACACAATGCAATGTCTGATATCACACGATTCATGTATAGAAAAGACTTTCTTCTTTCGAGATTTGTGAACTTTGATGACAAACCTGAGTCTTATGAATCTTGGAGAGCTTCGTTTCAAAGTGTTACAAGGGAACTAGGTGTAACTCCGTTTGAGGAAATGGATTTTTTAGTCAAATGGCTAGGACCTGAATCGTGTAAATTTGCTAATAGCATCCGTGCTGCTAATGCTCATGATCCGCCTAGAGGTTTACAGAGAATACATGATCGTTTGCAAGAGCGTTACAGAAGACCCGAAATGGTGGAAAGTGCCATGAAACATAAGCTGAATTTGTTTCCTACACTCACAAACAAAGATAATGTGAAACTTTATGATCTCTTGGACATACTTACTGAAATTGAGTCTGTTATGTTGAATCCGCAGTATGCGACTCTGTTTAGTTACTACAATTCTTCGTCTGGAGTTATACCGATTGTATCCAAGTTGCCTCACTTCTTAAAAGAGAAATGGACAACATTAGCTTCATCTTACAAGAAAACCCATCAAGTGTCGTTTCCACCATTCAGCTTTTTCGTCCGTTTCATTCGAGATATTTGTGAAATTCGCAATGATCCTGCATTCTCTCACAGTAATTACAACCAATCAACTGCTAGTAAAACTCGTCCTTCAGTGATTTCTCGGAGATTAGACATTACATCTAACAATTCAAATCGTTGTCCTTTACACAAAGCTGGACATACTCT
Source organism: Bathymodiolus septemdierum (assembly GCA_963383655.1). Classification (NCBI taxonomy): domain Eukaryota; kingdom Metazoa; phylum Mollusca; class Bivalvia; order Mytilida; family Modiolidae; genus Bathymodiolus; species Bathymodiolus septemdierum. The sequence goes on from OY726517.1 coordinate 64,127,918, forward strand.
AAATGACTGTCGAGGATTTAGAAAACGTTCTCTACAAGATCGTCAAAAGTTTCTTCGTGAAAACAGAATCTGTTTTAAATGTTGCGAATCAAATGAACATATTGCAAAAAATTGTACAGCAAATATAAAATGTCAAACATGTGGTAATATCCGTCACGCTACAGCTATGCATATGGACCGATCTGCTCAGAATCTGCAACCAACTTCAATACAAAGAACTACAACAGATGACGGCGGGGAGCCTCATACAGACAATATAACTTCTAGATGTACAACTTTATGTGGTGATTTACGTATTGGTCGTTCTTGTGGGAAAACAGATCTTGTTGATGTGTACTCAGTAGCAGCCCCCAACAAAACTATGAGAGTTTATGCTGCTATAGACGATCAAAGCAATCGTACTTTAGCCACTCCAGAACTATTAGATCAACTTGGAATTCAAGGAAAACATGCACAATTCAACATGTCTTCATGCTCTGGCAATTCTACCTTGCCTGGCAGGCTTGCCAACAATACATGTGTTCAATCAATTGATGGTGAATCTACATTTGAATTACAAGATGTAATTGAATGTAACTCTATTCCGAGTGACTTACCTGAGGTTGCAACTCATGACGTTGCCTCTGCGCACTCACATCTTCGTCGTATTGCTCCATACTTACCTGCTCTTGAACCTAGCATCAAGGTTGAACTTTTGATCGGTCGTGATATACCTGAGATTCATCATGTACATGAACAAATTCTTGGAGATAAAGGACAACTTTTCGCTCAAAAACTGCCACTAGGATGGGTGATTATAGGAGAAGTGTGTTTGGGCAAAGTACATGCCCTCACCGAAATCAGTGTTCGTAAAACTCATGTTCTCAACAATGGACGAAGTACTACATTTCCGTTATGTGAATATAACATTAAGATAAGCGATCTCAAAGATGACATTTTTGTGAGAACTTCAAATGATAACAAAGTAGCACCATCTGTTGAGGACAAACAATTTCTTTCTCATATGAAAAGTGACTTTCAACAGGATGATACAGGTCATTGGTCAGCGCTGTTGCCTTTCAAGCAGCCTAAACCTCCTATGCCTAACAATCGCCTACAAGCCTGGAAAAGAGCTCATATTCTTGACAGTAGTTTGCGTAAAAATCAGAACAAACTTGATCATTTCATAACATTCATGGATAAAGTCTTGAAAAATGGTGCAGCAGAAATAGCACCTAAAGACATACCTGGAGAATGTTGGTATCTCCCTCTTTTTGGGGTGTAGCACCCCAGAAAACCAGATCAAATAAGAGGAGTTTTCGACTCGTCTGCTATTTTTGAAGGTGTTTCTTTGAATAGTCTTTTGATGTCCGGACCGAATCTCACTAACAACTTGGTTGGAGTACTTATGCGTTTTCGTAAAAATGCAGTGGCAATTACAAGTGATGTTGAACAAATATTTTATCAGTTTCGTGTGACAGAGAATCATAGAGACTACATAAGATTCTTTTGGTATCAAGACAATGACTTTTCTAAACCTCTCATTGAATATCGTATGACATCTCATGTGTTTGGCAACACTCCTTCTCCTGCTGTAGCTACTTACGGTCTTCGGCAAGCTGTTGCAAAATCTGATGAAGATGTACAGTCTTTCGTATGTGATGACTTTTATGTGGATGATGGCCTCACGTCTTTGACCGATAAGGAGCAGGCAATTAAGCTTGTGAAGAGAACACAAAAATCCTTGATGGATAACGGTCATATTCGATTACATAAAATTGTATCTAACAATGTTGATGTCATGAAAGCTTTCTCAACTGATGAACTAGGAAAAGCCTTGAAATATTTAGATTTGTATTCTGACATTTTGCCTACTCAGCAAAGTTTAAGTTTATCCTGGGATCTTCACTCTGATAAATTCACATTTCGTTTGAATGACAATGAAAAACCAGCTACCCGCAGAGGTCTCTTATCGACTATCAATAGTATATTCGATCCGTTGGGTTTTATATCACCAATAGTTATCAGTGGAAAAATTCTCCTTCGTGAAGTAGTTCCACCAGGAACTGACTGGGATGAACCTCTAAGTACTGAACATGCAACTATATGGCGACTGTGACTTGAATCTCTGAAATCTATCTGTAGTTTTGAAATTCCACGTATGATCATTCCTGTATCTGTGTCAGCGGCTAACCATCTTGAAATCCACTTTTTTTGTGATGCGTCTGAACAAGCAATATCTGATGTGGCATATCTTAAAGTAATTGATGATTCAGGAGCAACATCATTAGGTTTTCTTGTGGGGAAGTCTAAGCTAGCACCTCTAAAAGGTCACACTATCCCTAGACTCGAACTGTGCGGTGCAGTACTCGCTACAGAATTAGGTGAAACTATTTGTAATCATATGAATTTGTCTTATGAGATTTGTCATGATTACACAGACAGTCAAATTGTGCTGGGATACATTTCCAATACCACACGTCGATTTTATACTTATGTTGCAAATCGTGTGGAAAAAATTCACAATATATCAAAACCGTCTCAGTGGTCGTACATCTCAACAGATAAGAACCCAGCTGATGCCGGAACTAGATTTTCAAGTTCACCAGATATGACACTTGTAAACAGTTGGAATACAGGTCCAACTTGGATATTGTCACAAAAATCTAATGATTCTGATGAGAATTGTTATCTGTTAGTCTCGCCAAATGATGACAAGGAAATCCGTTCTGAAATTGTGTCTTTGAAAATTTGCATAAGTGATCCGAAAATTGGTTGTCATCGATTTAGCAAATTTTCGAGCTGGAAATCTTTTGTAAAGGCGTTTTCGTTTTTGAGACATTTTATTCAACTTTGGCGATCAAAACATGCTGGTAAGCAATTGTGTGTAGACAAAGATGATCCAGGTTTTCGTAAGAACACAGAAACTTTCATTATTCGTCAGATTCAATGTGAAGCATTTGAGAAAGAAATAGATAATTTGAAAGTTCAAAAACCAATTCAAAGGGATAGTGCTATTTTGAAGCTAGATCCATTCATAGATAACGAAGGAGTTCTGCGAGTTGGAGGTCGATTAAAACATTCAAATCTGTCACTTGGTGAGAAAAATCCTATTCTGATACCTGGAAGTCATGATATCGCCAAACTCCTTGTTTCTTATTATCATGAACTAGTTAGGCATCAAGGACAACACATTACGGAAGGCAAGGTTAGAAGTGCTGGACTTCGGATAACTAGCCTAAAGCGTCTAGTATACTCTGTAATTTCTAAGTGTGTACTGTGTCGTAGATTCCGTGGCAATATTACTACCCAGAAAATGTCTGATTTACCGGAAGAAAGACTCAGATCTTGTCCACCATTTACTTATGTCGGTGTGGACTGCTTGGGTCCTTGGGATATTGTGACAAGATGAACTCGTGGAGGAAGTGTCAACTCCAAGCGTTGGGCTGTCTTATGTTCTTGTCTCTTGCAGAGCAGTTCACATAGAGGTCATTGAAGAGATGAGCACCTCATTTTTTATTAATGTATTACGCCGTTTTATGGCTATCCGAGGGAAAGTAAAGGAATTCTTCTCTGACAGAGGGACAAATTTCATAGGTGGAGCAAAAGAACTTGGAATTCCAGCAATTTGTGTTGAAGACAGAACTTTGAAAACCTTTCTCAATGATCAAGGTACTGTGTGGAAATTTAACACCCCATATTCTTCACATATGGGAGGCTCATGGGAAAGACTTATAGGCATTGCTCGCCAGATTATTGACTCTATTTGGTATGATGCTAGACATAAAAGATTTTCGCATGAGGTTCATGGCAGAGAAAACAGCCATAATGAATTCTCGTCCGTTGGTTCCTATTTCATCAGACTGTGACTCACCATGTGTTTTATCTCCAAATGCCTTGTTAACTACCAAAACTAATGATTATGTAGATGACTTTAGTAATCTTAACACTCGTGATGTATATACCTCAGAATGGAAATTCGTTCAAGTTCTAGCTGAGCAATTTTGGTCTCGTTGGCGTCGTGAATATTTACAGACTTTACAATCACGACGAAAGTGGCAACAAACTCAAGAGAACATTCAGGAAGGTGACCTCGTAATTCTCAAAGATGGTGATCAACATAGAAACATTTGGCCTTTAGGACTTATTGAACATGTATTTCCTAGTGATGACAATCTTGTCAGGAAAGTGTTAGTAAGAACAATCATAGATGGACAACCTCGTGTATATGTAAGACCAATTACACAGACTGTTCTTTTGTGTCATAATGAACTGTAATTGACTTTTTGCTATCAAGTTCTTTGTCTATTGTATTTTTGACATTAGTTAGGTAAACTAATCTTGGGTTTCTTAATATTTACGGTGTTATGTTATTAATTTAATTAAATTTTTTGCATGTAGTGATATTTTCATATTAGACGGGGAGTGTGCTGTTTACATATATATTCTTATTTAGAACTCACTGGTCAAGTTTCTATTTTTAGCTACTTTCAGTTTCACTTTCATTTTGATTGTACTTTCACTTCCTTTTTTGATGATTTCCTGTTTCCTGTTTCATTGTGTACCACAATGCCATTGCACCAATGTGAAGTTTTAAATCAAGCTGTATCCTTTTCATCAATTTATGACAGACCAATATGTAAGTTAAATTATAATTTTCAAGTTCTATATTTTATATGCATATATGTATTTTTTGCGGAAAAAATTTATTTTTTATGTTTTTTATAGCCGAATATTTTCATACATTTTTCTTATCATTTTAATTGTAGGGAACCCTGTCTGATAAATATTTATAATGTTTTTGACATCTTTTTCACTGTCAATTGTTTGAATTAACCGTTTTCACTTTTTTTATGAACGAAAGTCCAATAATTGCTATTTTTAATATACACAACACTCGTCTATAAATTTTGCCAAACTTTGTATTTTATATTGTTATATTTTTGTATTTTCGACTTGACAAATAATTTCTTCAAATGTAGTTATGGTATTTACATTTTTCTTTGTAGCTTTTTTACCACGTGTACTCATATCAACACATCATGTCAACTTTAAATAAGTCATGTTATATTGGACATATGGTGTTATTTTGAACCCCGGTAAACTATCTGCTAAGTACCTAGCGGAACAAGTTTATTTAAGTATACAGTTGTGTACTGGTGGCAACAACATATTATCATCTAGTTTATTTAAGCATACAGTTGTGTACTGGTGGCAACAACATATTATCATCTAGTTTATTTAAGTATACAGTTGTGTACTGGTGGCAACAACATATTATCATCTAGTTTATTTAAGTATACAGTTGTGTACTGGTGGCAACAACATATTATCATCTAGTTTATTTAAGTATACAGTTGTGCACTTGTGGCAACAACATATTATCATCTAGTTTATTTAAGAATACAGTTGTGCAATGCAATTACCATATCAGATGATGTTCGTGTCATTTTACAGGAAAATGACAGACGGGTGTCACAAGCATAGCAGGAACTACCAACCCTTCCGGAGGGCCTGAGTATAATTCTGTGGTTCCGGTTGCTCTTTAGGTTTCTGCACGGCGTTTTGTAGATCATTGATTGTCCTTTGGTCCTTTCTCCTTTGGCAATTCCATTATATTTTCTATTCTTTGATTGATGACTTCTGATTACCCTCTTTGTATCTTCAGACCATTATTTCTTTTTTAGTTAATTTGGGGTTAGGGGTTATGATGGTTAACGCCACTTTCAACAATATTTCAGTTATATCGTGATGGTTAGTTTTATAGATAGAGGAATCCGGAGTACCGGTTAAAACCACCGACCTGCCACAAGTCACTGACAAACTATCACATAATATTGCATTGAGTACACCTCGCTTAGCGGGATTCGAACACAAAACGTTAGATTAAATCCAACTACCATACCATTATGATCACGATGCCACAGTATCTACCGGTATATATATGTACATTTTCCAATACAAGATGGATGGAATGACAATACATATAGTTATAAATATATGCAATGCATAAATGAATATAGATCATACATATTGCAATAAGTCAGCGGAGACAATTCTCCCTAATGAATAAATGTATATTAAATTTTCGTTAATAAAAGTGAATCATCGCTAGTTCAAGAGTACAGACGGTTAGATCAGACGAAATTTTTCTTAATAAATGTCAATTAGTGAATCATCGCCAGTTCAAGAAAACAGGAGGCTACGGAAGACGAAAATGCATATTCAAATAAAAAAATATGTTGTATCAATCCATTGCAATATACCTGGTTTATAAAACGTTAGAGAGAACCCGAAGGGACAATTAACAATTCATAATCCAGAGACACTTGTAACATTGGATACTCAAGACACAGGACGAAGACAAAATAAAAAAAAAAAAAAAGACCAAAAAAACAGAAAAAACGATTATCTAAATAAAACACAATACAGCAAACGAAAAAAAAAAGATGAGAAATACGGAACCGCCAAGCAACCGGGTTACACCCAGGTGTCCGTAGTGGGTGCCTGTCTCTGATGTCTGTATCTTATTCAAATCATTTTTTTTTAAATTCTATTAAATCATTTTATTATACATGTACTATCTACATTGACAAAGTGCATTACAAACGAAATTACAAAACTGTAATTCCTTTAGACATATTCCTTCTCTCTGAATTATTATCCTAACTCCAATTCACCGATTCATTCCTCTTGTGAGTGCTCAGCAGAGAGGTAACAAGTACCATTTTTGAGGATACCAAGGAGGTAATCAGAAGCCGTAAATTCTCAAATAAAAGGGATAAGTAGTGATCCACAAAACATTACACAGAAAACTAAGGATCTAGCAACACGAATCCCGATTCTGTTTGACATGGCCGGGAATTGAACCCACGATCTTCTACAATCTAGGCGAGCTATGCCAATTATTAGAATACCAACGCGTTTATTTTTGACAAATGACGTCTCTTTTTGCATTCCTGTTGTTCATAGAACATTGTTTTCGCTTGATACAGTAAGTGATAAATTAATAACGTCTTCCATGAAGATCCATTTTATACTTGTAGACGAATAGTAAAACTTAAAAGGTTATTGAACACAAAAACAACATCTCTATTCAAAGATCCTATCCACTATTCAGGACAAATATGTTGTAGTTCCTGCAGATAAGGCCCCAAACAACATCGTCCTTATCTGCAAAAATATTATATTAGCTGTTTAAATATATAATTAGGCTTGGATAGCCCAGAAGGTGATCCTACATATACAACTACAAAAATGTACTACACTATCAAAAGAGGAAATCATTGATAATCACATGTCAGTCTTGTCTTCATTTGGTCTTTCCATGAAAGATGAGGATTATGATCTTCCCTCACTGTATTAGATACAAACATTACACAAGTGTCAATACAAATAACGCTATATCACGTGAGCTGCCAAGTGTTCTACCTTGCCACTTTCTAAACTTTTAACTTCTATTTTTGCAGCTGTCAAAACGGGTCTCTAGAAATATGGTGATACCTGCTTTTCTAGAAATGGCGTTAATCAAATATGGATAATCTCAGTATGTTTGTAACAGCATCAAAACATTTGATGTATCTACGTTATATATCACCATTCCATATAAGCTACTATAATTATAATTGATTCAACGTAGCTTCTCCAAGAAGAACGAAGAAAAAATCTATCATGTTCTTGTTATTGGTAGGTATAAGTATCACTTCGTCAAAAGCCATTTAAACTCTAATAATAAATAAAAACAAGACGAGATCATTCAATTTTCCAGTTTAGCGGACGGGTGTTTCAACAAACGATTCATATTCCCAAAAATATCACACTGCCGGGACAGTTCCAAAATCCAATTGAAAATTCGTGGAAAGAAGCAAAATCGATTAATATAACACCGCTAATTTTCCTGGCGTGGCAAAGACACTTCAATGAAAGGTGACGGGGTTACTCTAGTTTTATGGCCACACATCTCTTCTAAAGTGCTGCACAGTTAGAAGAAACTGATTTTATTGCGAGCTTTATTGTTCTGTGATGGTTCGCTAAATTACTTTTCTTTTTTTCTTTCTTACATATGTCTTTTTTTTATCCGTTTTCTTTTCCGTGATCGTATGGTGTTTATATTTACATTTTACTTATGCAATCAATTCCGATCACCACTAAAGTTGTGAATTTGAATCCCGCTCAGGCGAGGTGTAATCGATACACCATTACCTGATAAAGTTTGTCAGATCGATGGTTTTTTCCGAGTACTCTGGTTTCCTCCACCAAAAAAAAAATATTGACCGTCATGTTATAACTGAAATATTGTTGAACGTGGAGTTAAAACAATCGTTTATGAGTTCAATTAAGGACATTGACGAGGTTTTATCCGTACTATATTATGCGTTAACCTTTTTCAGGTAGGTTTATTACCTGTTTTCGGACAAAATGTTGTTTCTTTATGACTACCATCTGGTAGATCTATTTCGGTAACTGAAGCCAATTCAGGATTACTTAATTTAGAATGCGTTGCCCTTTCTGATACATGGTCTGTTCAGATTTTCTTTATTTCATATTGGTGTTTAAGAGTTGCAAAACCAAACTTTCGCTCTCATTGAATATAATGAAAAAGAATTTAAAAGAAATAATTGGAGATACCAAGGAGTTAATCAGAAGGCGTCAATTGAAGATGGACTGACATTACAATGACAAAGGGAAAGGAACAAAAGAACAAATAATGACCTATTGAAACCACTACACAGAAAACACAAATCCCACTAAATGTTGGGGTTAAATAAGGTGCTCCGGAAGGATTAGCAGTTTATGTGCCATTTGTTGCACTTGTTGCTAACCAGGTGACAAATCATGAATGAAGAAAGGAGCAAATTGTGATTAGGACAAATGGAACAAAGGTACCTAGCGGTACACTATTTTCATAAACTAATATGCTTCATTGTTCGCACCCAAATACTACTAGCCCATCAATACCTACAACAGTAGACTTGTTACTAGGTAATGCCCTTCCGGTGATAAATAAAGGTAGACCAATATTGTCAACCGACGGACATGTATCCAGATTTGCCTTACTAATTGATAAGAATAAAGACACAAATTGTCTCATATCTTTAATTCCAGCTTTTGTTGTGTACATGATGTTCTGTAGCTGAACAATTCTTAATTCGGTGATTATGTGCACCTATCTAAATGAGATTGAGTTAATAAATACTATAATTGACGCCCGCATTGTATGCCTCTTTTCTTGACCTTAATTCTAAAATTGACAGAGTGGAAAAACGAAAGCAAAGCTCTATTACAAATGTGATGACTTCACTTTTCAAATTGTCAATTTCTAATTCATCTGTAGCAATATTACAACAGCACCAAACTTTGGAATTTTAAATTTCACAGCTCATACGATATTCTAGTGCTTGTGTCCGATATGTTTTTAGAATAGTATTACAGGGGATTTATTGTACAGCTAATGTTAAATAAGGGTAATAACAAAAACTCCGAGCAATCTTACAAAGGGAAAGTCAAAACTCATAAGTATATAAACAGACAAAATCAGCCAACAACCGGAAAACTGTGAAAACCGTAATGACCCTGACTCGGTACGGGCATTTCTAAGGAAATGGTGGGTTGAATCAGATTTTAAAGCGCCAAACCTCCCGCTTTCATTACGGCTCAAAGGTTCCGGGTGTCACTATAACAGTATTTATAACAATACTGGAACAAAATAGGTAAAATAGTTGTCAAAGCAGTACCAAATTCAGTGAAGTAAATGTCAAAAACACTCTGACGTCACACATTGATAGAAAAAAAATTTTGACATTTTTGTTGACTTCCTTATCTTTATACATTTTCACTATGTGAAAATCCATCGTTTATTATCGTCTTTGCAGAGACGGAATATATTTCGACAAGATCTTGGTATCGGAATATAAACTTTCCAAGAATCATTGGCCGCTTTTATAATAGCATTGGTGGTATATTATTGTACAAATAATTATACTGGTGGTGTACTACCGGTTAATATTTTAAATGTTTATTGAACTATAAGTTTTGTTCGTTGAATATGCATAGTTTGGCAGATTTCCCTTTAAAAGTAGATCTTCACACACAAATGAAATCTTGGATTCATTTGATTTTTTAGCATTTCTCGATGAACAAAAATGGCTTGGACATATTATACAAACCGGGGATTCATTCGAGTTGTTAACCTTTCTCAATTAACAAATATAGAGAATACAGATTGATCAATTAAAATTGGACAATCCAAAGAAAATAAAATATATACCACACGATCACGACCACAACGCCCACACACTTTAGGGTATATGGAAAAATTAGCAAAGGCTATTTGAACGCCACATGCATATAAAGAGCATGCTAAAAGTCAATTATGACTTGCACATCGGCGGAATATTACCAAGCGAAATAATAGATATATCAGGTCTGGAGCGAATTATTAATCAATGTACAATACAAAAACAAACACGTTTACACACAAATATATAGAAATTAAACGTTCCTTAAAATACAAGGAAAATAATAGTTTAAAGATAAGCGAAAAGGTAATCAGAAGCCGTAAAACAAAGAAGAACAGACAAAACAATGTCCAAACGAAATAGGGACAAAAATACAAACAATCATATGCAAAAGACTAGACAGAAGACTAAATATTCAGCAACACAAACCCAACTAAAATCCGGGGTGGAATCAGGTGCTTCTGAAGGATACGTAGTTCCGGCTCCGCCAATTCAAATTATTTCAAGAAATGAAGAACACAGGATTTTCATTCGAATTGCTCAAATTATCGGTACCCTCTTATGATTTTCATCTCTGAATTACCGAATTACTAAATTGTCAGAAAACGAAAATTCGGTTTTAGTGTGAAATATACAATGAGTGCATACCTTCCTTTTGAATATATATATAATATTTAGTATTAACCTAGTATCATAAGTAACGTTAAGATCCAGTGGGACAGATATATTGTCTGGTTGTCACCTGCTTAGATGTTTGTATATATATAAATATCAATATAAAATAAACGTCTGAAAAAGTAGCCAACGTATGAACCTACGGGATATCGGATCGGAAACAAGTGTTAACGATTCTGTGCAAACAAACAAAAATAATGAATAAAAAAATGTCTAAAATGTAGAACAACATCCAAAAAGATGCTAAAATAAAAAAAAAATAGCTATAAGTCTACAAAAAGACTATAATTATAAACAAATTGACGACTATTTCGCTTGACCGACAAGCTTCATCAGCGTCTATCATCTGATTTGAAAAATTGTCACGTGACCATCAGTTATCGTGACTTAAAAATCATAATCTTAAACTTTATACTTTATAGTATTCAAATATATATGTACACTAATTTATAAAGAATATGAAAACAATGAGAAAAGGTAATGATAAAATTTAGCAACTAGCTAAGGACCAGGCACTGGTTAAAAGGTTTATGCCCTCCGGATGTAATGGTTGTAACTCGCGGATCCAAAAACTCTCTCTTTTTTGTCTTTGATTTCTTTCCAACATGGATTGTGGTCAATGATATAAATTTTGGATCTACCAAAGTCATCCAATGAGTATCCCGGCGACACAAAGTGTTGACTCACGGGTAAGAGCGTCTTTTTCGTATGGTCACTTCTGTGTCCATTCATTCTTTTGTTGACTGGTTGGTACTTTCTCCTACGCATTGCCACCCGCAGACGTGACAGTCAAGGAAGTAAACCACATTGGGTGTTTTGCAATTGACATTGCAAAAGATTTTATACTCCTTTCCTGTCGTCTTGCTATGGAACACTTGTGCGTGTTGCAATTGGAGACAGCACTTGCAACGCTTGTCACCACATGGTTGACACTGGCCGATCGTCGATGAAGGTCTAGATATCGCAGCTCTGACCAGTGTATCCTTAATGCTTTTATGTCGCCGGAACGCTACAACGGGTGGTTCAGAGAACAACTTGGCCAGTGCTTCACTTTTTTCAATTTCTTTCCAATGATGACTGACGATGCCTGGAATTTTCTCTAAAGAGATGGTAAGTGAGAACAAGGGGAATCCGGTTGTTGATCTTTTTTTCTTTGTACTCCAGGAGGTCATTTCTATTAGTTTCACTGGTCTTTGAAAACCCACTCTCTATAACTCTGTAATTATATCCCTGTCTCTTCAAATGATGGCGTAAATCTCCTAGTTTTTGCTTGGTGGTTTCAACAGTGGAACATACTTGTTTTACCCTAATGGCTTGGTTGAATGGGATACTTTTAAAACAGTGCTTAGGATGACAACTATTGGGTGAAAGGTATTGATGTTTGTCTGTGGGTTTAAAGTATAAATCAGTTGTCATGTTGCCCTCCTTTACCGTGGTGGTAGTATCAAGGAAGGATATTTTGGTTTTCGATACTTCGTGTGTGAATTTTATATACGGATGGATACTGTTGGCATGTTCGAAAAATTCATCAAGCTCTTTATCGTTATGCATCCACTTCATGTCAACGTCATCTATAAACCGGAACCATGAAAGAGGTTGTTTAAGTGACGAGAGGAGTAATCGTTCTTCTAGGTTCTCCATAAAAATGTTGGCATAGGAGGGTGCCATTATGGTTCCCATAGCTGTCCCATTTATTTGAAGATAGTGGTTTGGGTCAAAAGTAAAATTGTTGTATTTTAGGACCAGTGTAAGCATCTCCACTAAGCATTCTGTCGGAGGTTCATTAGCTGTTCGTTGTTCCCATATTGTTCTGCATGTGACAATTTCGTCATCATGGGGCATATTCGTGTAAAGGGAAGTTACATCCGTGGTATTTTCTGGAATGGTTAAATTTTCCATGTTCTTCAAGTAGCCGGTAGTATCTTTGATGTGTGATGGAGGGTTTTCAACAAACGGTCGAAGGTGAAAATCAATAAATTCCGATATCCTTTCAGTTGGATAACCATTGACTGACACAATCGGTCTCCCCGGGTGGTTTTCCTTGTGAATTTTAGGCAGCAGATAGAAACGACCTGGCTTGGGATCCTCTGGAGTAAGGTACTCCATGGTCTTATCGTCTATGTGGCCACGAACATGCATATCGCCTCTAAGGCTCGCTTGATCTTCTGATATATGATTGATTGATTGATATTTGGTGTTTAACGCCACATTCAGTAATATTTCAGCTATATCATGGCGGCCAATTTTAGTGGTGGAAGAAGCCAGAGTATCCGGAGAAAACCACCGACCATGGGCATGGAACAGGTAAACTTTATTACTTGCGACTGCGAGTCGAGTGCACCCTTTTTGTAAATTACAAAGCCGGGTGCAAACCCACGTCGCATTGGAGATAGACTTGTATGAGTTGCTATGTAATGTAACTACCTAACTCATTGAGCCACCCGGGCCCTTTTATACAATACAGATATTATATTTAATAGGTGTAATGTAATTACGTAGTCAGAAAATATAGGTTTTATGCCAACGACATCGGTAAAATAATGACCCGAAATTAATGAAATTAATTTCAAAATGTACAGGTTTATGATTACCACACGTATAAAGATGTAATTATGTCCATATCGAATCGATAACACTTTCAATTGTTATTATATATACGAATAAACATTGCAACGTGCGATGAAAGAAAGACAACTCATATCGTTACTTATAGTTTTATTCTATCCGTTTGTTTGTTCAACAAAAACGGGTGATACAACTATATTAATGTCTTTATGCATACAACTATGTCTATATTTATACCTTGAACCGAAAATCGTTATGATAAAAAAAAAAGCTAAAACAAAAAACACACACTGTCGGAACAGTTCCAAAATTATATTAGAACACATCGTAGAAACCCTTAATACACATTTAAAAAAAAAGTGGCGGAGTTAAACTAGTTTCACCAATAAACAGTAAGTGAAATGACTAGTTTAAAACATAAACTTAAGTAGGTAGTATTGTTAAACAATACAGCCAAGAGTAATTTCTCTGAGCGACTCACTTCAAACAACAAAACTTATATTTTTGGTAGTCTATTTATAGTAAATTCCTATGTACACTATTTTAGAACATTAATAAAAAATAATTTAAGCTTCATTACAAAATTGATATTTTACAGATGACATCAACGCAAACAAAATTATTTCCGATTGCCATGGTTTGTGCCTTGTTAAGGAATACACTATTCCCTTGTTGACTGACAACAATGATACCCAATAGGTTCGTTGTTAATAAAGTTGATGAAGTCAAATGACCACATTGTACAACCCAACTTTCGAAGTACAGCATGTATTGTCGTGAATTCAAACCATTCAGCTAGAACTTAACTACAGGAGGCGGTACATTATATACTCATATAAATATCTTGAATCTGATTTGATAAAATACTGTCACGTGATATTTATCTATTCGTTGGGTCAACCCGCTAATCGTAAGGTCTCATAGTAAGGTCCACCGATCGCGAGGAAATCCCACGTAAGCCTCACGTGTTTCCAATTATAGTTACTTCCCTTGATTCAACAGACAACAATCATGGCGTCCAGCGACAGGTTCGTCGCTGTAGGCGAAGAAGACATTTTATATATTATATCAAATATTTTCGCAAAGCCACAGGTATTCTATTACTTGGTGTCTGATGCAAAAGTATTCGATATAACTTACCAATTATCACCCTTGTTGGGGTGTGACCCGACGATGTGTCTCCCCTCGAAAAGTTAGGTCACCCTCGGGTGACCTTACTTTTCTCTGGGAGACAAACCGTCGGGTCACACTCCAACAAGGGTGATAATTGTATAGTATCATTTAGGATCTTGCTTCGAGTGTCACCACTCGGGACATGTAACATATAGCGCCAGTAAAAGAACATGCCGCTGTAAACTGGAAACCAACCGGTCCGATAAACCCAGAACAGATGAAGTTGAGTACGAATTAGAGTTTTATGTTGATTGTTTGGAAAGTTTTTGAACATAAAAGGAGAAGTATTTAAGGAAATTAAAGGAAAATGTAGCTTTATTGGAAAATACAATTGATGCCAGTTCTTTTATTTTAGGTTTAATTAAAGACGCTTATTAAGTACCATTTCATGCAAGCCTTGAATCAATTTTCTCATCTAATAATAAGTCGGCTGGAATACATTCAGAATTTGCTTCATCAGTTATTAATGAATTGCCAAGTTCTGATTGTGTTATAGAGTAACATACATTATTGTGTTATGGAGTAACATACATTATTGTGTTATAGAGTAACATACATCATTGTGTTATAGAGTAGCATACATTATTGTGTTATAGAGTAACATACATTATTGTGTTATGGAGTAACATACATCATTGTGTTATGGAGTAACATACATTATTGTGTTATAGAGTAACATACATTATTGTGTTATAGAGTAACATACATTATTGTGTTATAGAGTAACATACATTATTGTGTTATAGAGTAACATACATTATTGTGTTATAGAGTAACATACATTATTGTATTATAGAGTTACATACATTATTGTGTTATGGAGTAGCATACATTATTGTGTTATGGAGTAACATACATTATTGTGTTATAGAGTAACATACATTATTGTGTCATAGAGTAACATACATTATTTTGTTATGCAGTAAGATACATTATTGTGTTATAGAGTAACATACATTATTGTGTTATAGAGTAACATACATTATTGTGTTATGGAGTAACATACATCATTGTGCTATGTAGTAACATACATTATTGTGTTATAGAGTAGCATACATTATTGTGTTATAGAGTAACATACATTATTGTGTTATAGAGTAACATACATTATTGTGTCATAGAGTAGCATACATCATTGTGTTATAGAGTAACATACATCATTGTGTTATAGCGTAGCATACATTATTGTGCTATAGAGTAACATACATTATTGTGTTATAGAGTAGTATACATTACTGTGTTATAGAGTAACATACATTATTGTGTTATAGAGTAACATACATTATTGTGTTATAGAGTAACATACATCATTGTGTTATAGAGTAACATACATTATTGTGCTATAGAGTAACATACATTATTGTGTTATAGAGTAACATACATTATTGTGTCATAGAGTAACATACATCATTGTGTTATGGAGTAGCATACATTATTGTGTTATAGAGTAACATACATCATTGTGTTATAGAGTAACATACATTATTGTGCTATAGAGTAACATACATTATTGTGCTATAGAGTAGCATACATTATTGTGCCATAGAGTAACATACATTATTGTGCTATAGAGTAACATACATTATTGTGTCATAGAGTAACATACATAATTGTGCTATGGAGTAACATACATTATTGTGTTATAAAGTAACATACATTATTGTGTTATAGAGTAACATACATTATTGTGCTATGGAGTAGCATACATTATTGTGCTATAGAGTAACATACATTATTGTGCTATAGAGTAACATACATTATTGTATTATGTAGTAACATACATTATTGTGTTATAGAGTAACATACATTATTGTGTTATAGAGTAACATACATTATAGTGTTATAAAGTAACATACAGTATTGTGTCATAGAATAACATATATTATTGTGTCATAGAGTAACATATATTATTATGCTATAGAGTAACATACATTATTGTGCTATAGGGTAACATACATTATTACATTATTGTGTTATAGGGTACCATACATTATTGTGCTATAGAGTAACATACATTATTGTGCTATAGAGTAACATACATTATTGTGTCATAGAGTAACATACATCATTGTGTTATGGAGTAACATACATTATTGTGTCATAGAGTAACATACATCATTGTGTTATGGAGTAACATACATTATTGTGTCATAGAGTAACATACATCATTGTGTTATAGAATAACATACATTATTGTGCTATAGAGTAACATACATTATTGTGTTATAGAGTATCATACATTATTGTGTTATAGAGTAAGATACATTATTGTGTTATGGAGTAACATACATTATTGTGTTATGGAGTAACATACATTATTGTGTTATAGAGTAACATACATTATTGTGCTATAGAGTACCATACATTATTGTGTTATGGAGTAACATACATTATTGTATTATAGAGTAACATACATTATTGCGTTAAAGAGTAACATACATTATAGTGTTATAAAGTAACATACACTATTGTGTCATAAAGTAACATATATTATTGTGTTATAGAGTAACATACATTATTGTGTTATGGAGTATCATACATTATTGTGTTATAGAGTAACATACATTATTGTGTTATAGAGTAACATACATTATTGTGTTATAGAGTAACATACATTATTGTGTTATAGAGTAACATACATTATTGTGCTATGGAGTAACATACATTATTGTGCTATAGAGTAACATACATTATTGTGCTATAGAGTAACATACATTATTGTATTATGTAGTAACATACATTATTGTGTTATAGAGTAACATACATTATTGTGTTATAGAGTAACATACATTATTGTGTTATAGAGTAACATACATTATTGTGTTATAGAGTAACATACATTATTGTGCTATGGAGTAGCATACATTATTGTGCTATAGAGTAACATAGATTATTGTGCTATAGAGTAACATACATTATTGTATTATGTAGTAACATACATTATTGTGTTATAGAGTAACATACATTATTGTGTTATAGAGTAACATACATTATTGTGTTATAGAGTAACATAGATTATTGTGTCATAGAGTAACATACATCATTGTGTTATGGAGTAACATACATTATTGTGTCATAGAGTAACATACATCATTGCGTTATAGAGTAACATACATTATTGTGCTATAGAGTAACATACATTATTGTGTTATAGAGTAAGATACATTATTGTGTTATGGAGTAACATACATTATTGTGTTATGGAGTAACATACATTATTGTATTATAGAGTAACATACATTATTGCGTTATAGAGTAACATACATTATTGTGTTATAGAGTAACAGACATTATTTTTTTATAGAGTAACATACATTATTGTGTTATGGAGTAACATACATTATTGTGTTATAGAGTAACATACATTATTGTGTTATAGAGTAACATACATTATTGTGTCATAGAGTAACCTACATTATTGTGCTATGCCCTTACAGTTTCCCGTTTATGATAATGGAAAAGAAAATATGATATTAATTTTGAGATATCACGATAATTGAGTTGACGAAAATATTTTCAAATTTAATTGTGACATGCTATAAAAAAATTGAATTTGATATCCGATTAACATTTTGTCCAAATATGCTCTTCAAAAAAAAGAAACGCATAGTGAAATTTTAGGGCGATATAAAAAAAAAAAAATTTTAAGTAAAGCAATGTTTAATTAATCAATCAAGAAATCAGAACTACAAACACAATTAAAATGTCCATTTTCTTGTTAAATATATTGCACATTTAAAGTTCAAGGTCACTACTGTTCAATATCTCGTATGTCCACCACGGGAATCAATAACAGCCTGACAGCGCCGGCCCATTGGCGTAATCAGAATTCGAATCACTTGTTGCGGGATGTTGTTCCACTCATATTGTAACGCATTCATCAGTTGTTGTAAAGATTGAGGCTGTGGTTTTCTGTGGCTAACGCGTCTGTCTACGTCGTCCCAAATATGCTCAATTCGCTTCAGATCGGGAGATTTGGACGGCCAAGGAAGCACCGCAACGATAGAATTCGTGAGTAATGCGGTTGTAATTCTTGCAGTGTGGGGTCGGGCATGGACATGTTGAAATCTTGCATCATTCTGCTGTATTAACGGTAGAACATGCGGCTGCAGGATTTCGTCACAATAACGCTGGGCTGTCAAATTCCCTGGAATGTGCACCAACGCTGTCTTTTCAGTATGCGATATTGCAGCCCACATCATTACACTCCCATCTCCGAATCTGTCGACTTCCTGAATACAGTTATTGGCAAAGCGCTCATTTCGTCGTCGGTATACCATACCTCTTCCATCGCCTCGTTTCAACAGGAACCGCGACTCGTCGTTGAACCAAACTGTTCTCTAGCGTTGCTGTTGTCATACTCTATGTGCCAGAACCCATTGAAGTCGGACTTGACGGTGTCGGCGGGTCAAAACAATAACTTTAACGGGACGTCTTGTTCTTATTCCGGCTTCATGTAGGCGGCTACGAACTGTCTGGTCTGAAATTCTACGCTATCCAGGAATTGCTGCTGCAGTAGATGTCGTTGTTGTGAACCTGTCCCACAAATGACGTAACCGGATATGACGAACCTGAGCAGGTGTTGTCACTTTTGGTCGTCCTGACCATGGGCGATTATGTGTTGAGCCTTGCTATTGGTACCTATCCCAAAGGCGAGAGATGTTACTCTGGGAAGCATTCAGCACCCTGGATACATGTATCTGGGTTTCACCTGCTTGTAACAGGCCGATAGCGTTGTTGCGTTGGTCTTCGTTAAGACGTGACATGAGTTGGATCGTTCAGTGTCTACATGTGCAACTGATTTTGTAACTGAGAATTCTTGGATTTTATAGGTCTTAGGTTTGGGTTTCATGCAAAAAGCGGGCAAAGTTTTCAAACTCGTGCATCATGGTGCAATCAAGCGAAAACAAATTTTGACCAAAAGCATGACTAATCACAATAATTGACCCGGCATTTAAAACCCATAGCAAAATTCTTTTGTCCTCACATAATGACATTTAAATCATGTACATTTATTGAAACAGCAATCTCGTTAAAATAAAAATAATGGTGTAAAATGAGCTATGTGTTTCTTTTTTTGAAGAGTATATGTACACAATATCAGCAATATTTAGGGATCTCTTAGAATGTAAATAGAGAAATAAAACACTACACATTAGCTGTTTTCAATTCATGCATCTTTTATTGTCGGATACGGATGATCCTATGTACCACCCAAAGAAAATAGCTACTTCCATACTATGAAAATCTAACAAACAGACAATCAGTTTACAAGCTCATTATGTATTATTTAAACATCAGGGTAAAGTTAGTTACAACATAATATTGTATTCCTTTTACCTGATAGTCAAGATATCACCAATAAAACTCCAGATATGTTTGTCTTTCCACTAGCCATGAATAAGTAACTAGAAATCTGTTAAGAATAAAGTGCAGTGCTATTCTCCAGGGAGTGGACAATTTATATTTACCTTAGAATATAAATTACTATTCTTGCAATAGAGGTCCTGACTTATTGGTGATTGATCGAAGACGAATTAAAAAAAATGACGGATGCTGACGTTTTTTTTTTATTGATTACATCCGTCACTGACGAATACTATCCATCATTACCATTGACGTGGTTTTTCAAATTATTATCACAAACGTCAGGCTATCGATCAATCAATGATGGATACAAATCAACAAATGACGGATTCGTATGTACATATACCTTAAACGCGAAATCTTACTAATTAAATAACGTTTAACAGTTTCCCATTTTAGATCATGTTCATCAACATAAGAAAATACGTAATTATTAATGTGGTATTTTTGTAATTGTGTCATAAACTTCCATATTTAGCTGCTTTGTTTCTGACAAGTAATTATCAGTAAAAGCGATTGCTTAAAAACAAACGTTTATCGGGAAATTCCTAATTATATGTTTTACAGTTTGGTTGGCGACCACGACCACAAGCCTCACATAATGATCGTTAGTTTGAGCCCTGATACCATGTTTACAATCATCTACCCCTGGCTAGGGCGTTTCCTGGGTCAGTTCCTTATAACTGGCATTCTATCCCATTACAGATACTAGTCACTACGTGTATGTAGTTGATTAACTGCCGAACCTTTCCGTACATACCAATAACAAATCAACCAATATGTTTTTCAAAAAATCATCTGCTGTTGGTTTTTTTGGGGGTGGGGGTTGGGTTGTAGTGTTCAATGCCATTTTCAACAATATTTCAACTCTATCGTGACGGTCAGTTTTATTGGTGGAGGAAAACGAAGTACCAGGAGAAAACCACTGATCTGTCAAACTTTATCACATGATGTTGTATCGAATACACCTTGACACGGGTGGGTTTCAAACTCACAACTTTACGATCACGACCACGGCGGCCCATTTTGGTTGTGAAATAAAAATGTATTTATCAAATATACGTAGTTTTTACGTGATTTTGCAAAAAAAAATTGTCATGTTCATGAAATTTTTATTTTATTAAGCCTTTATTATTATATGTTCCTCGTGTATATTATAGCAATCACAATCCCGTCCTTTCTCTTCTCAACACTGATCGCCGAATTATTTACGAAAGTAACATTACGGGTGTCACTAGTTGAGCAGGAACAGCTCACCTCTTATTGCGCATGAGTGCACTGAGGGTGCTTCGTGGGTGGAATTCGTGTTGCTCAATATTTATTTTTTTGCGTAGTGTTTTGTAGATCTTTGTTCTTTTTCTGTTGACAATTACAATGACTGTCTGTCGATTGAAGGCTTCTGATTACCCCTGTGGTATCGACAAACTTGTCTTTCTATCTGATTACCCCTTTGGTATCGACAAACTTGCCTTTCTATCTGATTACCCCTATGATATCGACAAACTTGCCTTTCTATCTGATTACCCCTGTGGTATCTACAAACTTGCCTTTCTATCTGATTACCCCTTTGGTATCGACAAACTTGCCTTTCTATCTGATTACCCCTTTGGTATCGACAAACTTGTCTTTCTATCTGATTACCCCTGTGGTATCGACAAACTTGCCTTTCTATCTGATTACCCCTTTGGTATCGACAAACTTGCCTTTCTATCTGATTACCCCTGTGGTATCGACAAACTTGCCTTTCTATCTGATTACCCCTGTGGTATCGACAAACTTGCCTTTCTATCTGATTACCCCTGTGGTATCTACAAACTTGCCTTTCTATCTGATTACCCCTTTGGTATCGACAAACTGGCCTTTCTATCTGATTACCCCTTTGGTATCAACAAACTGGCCTTTCTATCTGATTACCCCTTTGGTATCGACAAACTTGCCTTTCTATCTGATTACCCCTTTGGTATCGACAAACTTGCCTTTCTATCTGATTACCCCTGTGGTATCGACAAACTTGCCTTTCTATCTGATTACCATTTGGTATCGACAAACTTGCCTTTCTATCTGATTACCCCTTTGGTATCGACAAACTTGCCTTTCTATCTGATTACCCCTTTGGCATCGACAAACTTGCCTTTCTATCTGATTACCCCTGTGGTATTGACAAACTTGCCTTTCTATCTGATTACCCCTGTGGTATCGACAAACTGGCCTTTCTATCTGATTACCCCTTTGGTATCGACAAACTGGCCTTTCTATCTGATTACCCCTTTGGTATCGACAAACTTGCCTTTCTAATATTAATGGTGTTCCATTATAGTGACAGGTACGTAACAGATTGATCGAATTCAAGGTTAATGTTAAGCTCTTTTACCTCTTGTAAGTGAACTCATATGACAATTATTCAGAAATGGACCATTTGTATCGTTACTTTTCTATTTATTTCATCCACCTGTTTGCAAGTTAGATTTTTTAAATGCATGTTTAATTGAAAAATACTAGAAACATTTCAGTAGAAAGATAATGAAAAAATAAAAAGAATATATAACATCTCGAGACTGATAACGTATATACTCTCGTAAATGAATGATTACGGACTTGTTTTTGAAGAGTTATATCTATATTCTCGCGGGCATTCTACCCAAAGATAAATTGTTATGTACTTTGTGTTTAAATCTAATGCTTTTGTGTGCAGTATTTCAGCTTATCTTCGCCATATGATTAGTATCGTGTTCATGTATCAACATTTCAAGTTTACCAGTTCATATCTGCATTGAGTTGAAAAAATATATTTGTTTGTGTGAATTTAGATTGTTTTTAAGAATAAAATATTAGATTAGTATAATGCTCTCTTCATTTTATAGAATCTGTACATGTATACAATGTTTATTTTCATAATGATGCAGTGAGAACAATCAGTTAAATGACAGACACATCCTAGAATGAACAACGGAAAGAACAAACAATTTGAGTATACATTTCTTTGCTTAACTGCATGGAATTGGGATCATTTGGTCCTTTAACCGGGAAATAGCTCCTTGAGACCTGCAAAAACGGGAAATAGCTCCTTGAGATCTGCAAAAACGCAAACATTGTAGAATTAAGTCGGAAATATGCAAATACTCCATTATTGGTATAATTGGTATTGTATCGGTGACTGATCGCTCTTACAGTTGGTTGGTTTGGTTTTATGGTGTTTAATGCCACGTTCAACAATATTGCAGTTATATCGTGGCGGTCAGTTTTATTGGTCGAGGTAACCTGAAGTACCCGGAGAAAACCACCGACCTGTCGCAGGTCACTGACAAACTTAACAATATAATGTTGTATCGAATACACCATATCATGAACGGGGTTCGAACTCACAACTTTAGTGGTAATAGGTACTGATTGCACAGGTATTTGCAAATCCAACTACCATACGATCACGACCACAACGATCCCTCTGTTACAGTTGTAGTTCTGCTGTAAGGACTGTATGTTCATTCAGTGGCGTAGCTATATTGACTCAAAAACCCAAGTGCGTACACATCATTTGAGCCAACAAATGCTGACTATCCATTTTAAGGTTTTTGTTTTAAAAAAAACTTGAGGCATAGCAATATTAGTCTGTAGCAATGTGTTAATACTTTTATTAAGAAAACAGGAGTGCCCGTGTACTCGGAGAGTAGCTAAAAATCACGGAAGATAACCTGTCGTTGATAATGACTTTGTGCGTATATTTCACTTAACCGTTGCTAAGCCACTATCATTGTTGTCGACTCAAACAATATATCCATGTTCCTGTCATAGGCATTTATATCAACTTCTATATTTTAGATCTGCAATTAAATTTAAGCTATATGATAGTACAACCGCTGTCAATTTAAAAAAATGCATACGTGATGATAAGAAGCAGGAAATATTTATCCACGTTTATTTTTGCTAAGGTCTCAATCTGATGCGTGGGTATGGACAGAAGAAAACAAATAAAGTGTGTGATCAGACAATATTTAACAGAAAGTAGCCTTCAATTCGTATCTGATCGTAGATCTAATTCAACGTAATATACCGATGTTACATACTCATTTTCCCCCTACTCATTTCCCCCCCCCCCCCCCCCCCCCCCCCGGAAAAATGAGTATATACTAGTTTTTCCCCCGGAAAGATCAGTATATACTCATTTTTCCCCCCGGAAAGATCAGTATATACTCATCTTTCCCCCTGATTTTTAGGGGGGAAATCTGAGTATATACTGAAGTTTCCCCCTGATACTCAATTCTCCCCCTTTACACTGATAGACAATACAAGGGCAATAACTCATATAAGGGGTCGACCCTATGGAGACTTTTGTAGAGCTTTTGATGCTGAAGAAGGAAGATCACCGGAACTCCCTTGGATTCGCCAATGGTTATCTGTTAATTTATTCTTAAGAACTTCAACTGTTTACAGTACACCGAGACACAACATAATTAGCTTTAAACTAAACAAACTATTTTGTGGTAGCTTGTTTGTTTGTAATCGATCATTTTAAAAAAAGATCAGTAACTATAGAATGGCAGTGTCCATCAATGACGCATACCTATGAATGATACAATTATTAGTTCTACTGTCAGAGTGTGGATTTGTTTTACCGAACATAATTATACCAATTTATCATATTATGTTCATTTCAATTGATGAACTAAACGGTAACAGTATTCTCTAAATTAAACTACTACTATGAGGGGGGAAGGACCCTTTTCAGGACTCTGGGATGGTGTTTTTTTAAGCTCGAGAATTCGAGATTGACCATTTCGGGATTCGGGATTGAAATTTTATTATATTCGGGACTTCTGGATTTCAAGTTTTTTAGTTCGGGACTAAGGGGATTTCAAGTTTTTTAGTTCGGGGTTTCGGGGTCAGACCCCCTCTACTATATCAGCACAACTATTTTTTGTTTCGTTTCATGATCAAATTATTATAAAATTGAGCCATCTTGATAAATGCGTTTGTCTCCATCTTTTTTGATTGATCTACCGAAAGTGGTAGCACTATAATACCATATTCACACGTATTCCGGATTGAAACTGAATCAATAAATCGAATTTAAATCCGTTATAATTGTTGTATCGGATTTGAAATCAGTTAGCGTTCGCATATGGTCAACCAATACGTAATTGTTCGTCTGCATTGAATTTATCTGTGGTTTGCATATTGACTAGAAATTGTACTGAGGGATCTGGTGTTTGTTTAGATCGGATGAGGGATTTTTTCCGATTCGTCAACAAATGGTCATCAGGAGACATTGGAAACATTGTTAGTTTTTCAATAATCTTTTTTCAAGAAACACTGAAGCGATGGTATGGAAACGTGATTTGAATGTTCATTTTAAGGTCCTTGACAGGTCTTGTTACTTTTTGAGCCCATCGGAAATTCAAAATCGTTTCCAGCGGAGGTCAAAGTTTGCTTTGAAACCATATGTAAAGCAACATTTTCATGGTCTACTTGGAAAACACTGAGCAGAATTTAACCACACTTGGCAGAGGTGTTCACTATTATGTCCTTACGCAAGTGTTGTTACTTTTCATGCCGATTCGTTAAAAAATGAATAAAAGAAGAATGTGTCTGAGGACACGGAGTTCTCCGCTTTCAGCTAAGTGGGCCTAACTTCCAAGCCGTATATGGGATCTGGCTGCAATTGAACATGACCTGCATATTATGGTTGTAAACATTGTCTTGAAATTTCAGAGTCCTTTACAGGTGATAATGGTTTTTATGCCGATCGGAAATTCAAAATTGTCGACAGCGAAGGTCAAAATTGCTTTGAAAACCTATGAATTACATTTTCGTAATCTCATTGAGAACCACTGAACATAATTTAACCAATTTAACTTTGAGGGTGTTCACTATGAGGTACTACACAAGTGTTGTTTCTTTGGTGCAGATCAATAGGAGACTTTGAACATTCTGATTAATCGATTTTCAAGAACCACTGAAGGCATTGTCGGAGGAAATTTATTAAAGTAGTCGTCCTCCTCACTATCTTTCTCATCCTTCCTCTCCATCCTCTTCCTCACTGCCTCTCTCTTTCCTTCTTCTCCATCCTCCTCCTCACTACCTCTCTCCCTCCTTCCTTCCCATCCTCCTCCTCCTCACTACCTCTCTCCCTCCTTCCTCTTCTCTACTTCTCTCCCTCCTTGCTCTCCTCTTCTTACTGCCTCTCTCCCTCCTTCCTCTCAATCCTCCTCACTACTTCTCCTCCCTCATTCCTCTCCATCCACTTCCTGACTACCTCTCTCCCTCCTTCCTCTGGCATCCTCCTCACTACCGCTCTCCTTCCTTCCTCTCAATCCTCCTCACTACTTCTCTCCCTCATTCCTATCCATCCTCCTCACTACCTCTCTCCCTCCTTCCTCTGTCATCCTCACTACCTCTCTCCCTCCTTCCTCCCAGTCATCCTCACCACCTCTCCATCCTTCATTCCTTTCAATCCGCCACCTCATTACCTCTCTTCTCTTTCCTGTAATATTATCATCCACCTCATTACCCTGTCTTTCTTCCGTCTCCATCCTCCTTATTAACTCTTCCTAATT
The DNA here is from genome assembly GCA_963383655.1 of Bathymodiolus septemdierum. Lineage (NCBI taxonomy): Eukaryota > Metazoa > Mollusca > Bivalvia > Mytilida > Modiolidae > Bathymodiolus > Bathymodiolus septemdierum. The sequence goes on from OY726517.1 coordinate 64,154,466, forward strand.
ACCTTCTCCGTATACTTTTCTCCTCCGTCCTCATCATCATCCTCCTTATTACCTCCTCCTCACTACTTCTCTCCTCCTCGTTTACCTTTGTCACTTCGTCCTTTCTATCCTCTTCTTTCAAATCTCCTCTTCAATACCTGTTTCACTACTTCCTCATCATTATCCTCCTCACTATCTCCATCCTGTTCCATATTGACTCCCTCCCTAATTCCTCCCCGTCATCCTCCTTATTTATACCTCTAGTATCTCTCCATCCTCTCCGTCGTCTTTTTACCATTCTCCCTCCGTCCTCTCTATCCTTCTCTTTATATTCCTTCCTTCCTGCCCTCTTCCTCATACCTGTCAGCTGTGCCTTCCAGCACTTAGCAAACTTGAGTTTTTCTCACTTGCACTAAGGAAGATCGCTTTATCACTCAGGTGTTTTTCCCATCCTTTCCTCCTACCTCCTTATCCGTTCTCACTCCATGTTCATGCTTGCCTTAGTTATTACTATCATCATTGTTGATAACTTCTTTCGTCCACATTTAACTGTTATGTCTTCCACCATATTCATGAATATAAGTGTACACAAGAAAAACCCTATTAAAATAGGAGAGGGGAAAAACTAGTATGAGGGGGAAAATGAGTATGTGTTAACACATACTTGGATTTCCGGGTGGAAAATTCAGTATATACTCATTTTTCCGGGGGGGGGGGGGGGGGGGGGGGGAATCTCAGTATATACTCATTTTTTCCGGTACAATATACAATATTTGCATAAATTGACATAAACATCAATCAGAATACAATTGGGATCCACTTAACAAATTTTACTCTGCCACGGTTTAGTGACTTTCTCAATACAATACGTAAATTTTCATCAATCTGTGTTATTAACGGTGTTATGGAATTTACTTTTTTTTTCATTCAAAGTTTAAGTCATTAACTATAGTTAAATAACCTTTTCTTAAATATTCTAATGACATATGTATGCTATAAATTAAAATAATATTATTGATAAAATGATAGAAAAGTATAATTTAATAGTTGTTCAAGTTTGTGTTTGTATTATATAAAATCTAACAAATATAATAAAACGTAAGGTTGTTTTATTAATGTTATTTTTATATATACTGATGTCCAATACGATTTTCATGTTTCATTTAACAGTAACATGACGTTGTTACTACTGGAGCAGGAACTTCTACCTGTTCTGGAGCACGTGGGTTTACTCCCTGTTTTAGTAGGGTTCGTGTTGCTCAAATCTTAGACCATCGTTTGTCCATTTAACCTTATTCCTTTTGTCGCTTAATGTCTGTCCTTTGATTTACAGCTGCTGATTATCCCTTTGGTATCTTCAAACTTTTGATGGGAGTGATTCACACCACTTTCTAAAATATTATAGTAATATCGCTACTGTCTGCTTGTTTATTGGTGGGGAAACCGGAGTATTCTAAGACGCCCACTGAACTGCCTCACACAGGTCACTGAGTAAATAAATTATTTTCAGCTTTATAATTACAGGACCACCTGTCCTTTTTGTGCTAGATCAACATGCTTAGTTGCATTTTTATAATGCTAAGCCACTGAGGCAAAAGATCATAGGTAATTATGTCGCCCTACATGGAGATTCCTGAAACCATAGATAGACATATATGTGCATGTCGCTCTACTCGGACGCATCCTAATTACGAGCCAACCACTCCATGCCATAACTCCTTAATGCTACATATATGCGCTAGCCGCGCGGGGAAGCAACATATACAGAATTGTATTCTCTTGAAGAAGACAATCGACAATCTACCAACTCAGGACAGCCACGCGGAACATTACACCAACTAGGCGGTTTTGTGTCTCTGACAAATTCACCACATAACATTGTATTGAGTACATCTCGGTACGAGCGAGAAAAGAAGTCACAACTTCATTTGTTATAGGCAATGATTACATAGGTAGATTCATTTATCATATATATTCTACAGCACACTTTGTAGTAATGTAACTAAACGAGAATGTAAGTAAATTTTATTGAAATTTACAGTTCCTAAATAATGAAATTGTTGATAAAACTAAGGTTCTCCTTCACTAGAGGTGACATTAGTGTACCTGAGGAAGGTTATTCTGAGTGTACCTGAGGAAGGTTATTCTAAGTGTACCTGAGGAAGGTTATTCTGAGTGTACCTGAGGAAGGTTATTCTGAGTGTACCTGAGGAAGGTTATTCTGAGTGTACCTGATGAAGGTTATTCTGAGTGTACCTGAGGAAGGTTATTCTGAGTGTACCTGAGGAAGGTTATTCTGAGTGTACCTGAGGAAGGTTATTCTGAGTGTACCTGAGGAAGGTTATTCTGAGTGTACCTGAGGAAGGTTATTCTGAGTGTACCTGATGAAGGTTATTCTGAGTGTACCTGATGAAGGTTATTCTGAGTGTACCTGAGGAAGGTTATTCTGAGTGTACCTGAGGAAGGTTATTCTGAGTGTACCTGAGGAAGGTTATTCTGAGTGTACCTGAGGAAGGTTATTCTGAGTGTACCTGAGGAAGGTTATTCTGAGTGTACCTGATGAAGGTTATTCTGAGTGTACCTGAGGAAGGTTATTCTGAGTGTACCTGAGGAAGGTTATTCTGAGTGTACCTGAGGAAGGTTATTCTGAGTGTACCTGAGGAAGGTTATTCTGAGTGTACCTGAGGAAGGTTATTCTGAGTGTACCTGAGGAAGGTTATTCTGAGTGTACCTGAGGAAGGTTATTCTGAGTGTACCTGAGGAAGGTTATTCTGAGTGTACCTGAGGAAGGTTATTCTGAGTGTACCTGAGGAAGGTTATTCTGAGTGTACCTGAGGAAGGTTATTCTGAGTGTACCTGAGGAAGGTTATTCTGAGTGTACCTGAGGAAGGTTATTCTGAGTGTACCTGAGGAAGGTTATTCTGAGTGTACCTGAGGAAGGTTATTCTGAGTGTACCTGAGGAAGGTTATTCTGAGTGTACCTGAGGAAGGTTATTCTGAGTGTACCTGATGAAGGTTATTCTGAGTGTACCTGAGGAAGGTTATTCTGAGTGTACCTGAGGAAGGTTATTCTGAGTGTACCTGATGAAGGTTATTCTGAGTGTACCTGAGGAAGGTTATTCTGAGTGTACCTGAGGAAGGTTATTCTGAGTGTACCTGAGGAAGGTTATTCTGAGTGTACCTGAGGAAGGTTATTCTGAGTGTACCTGAGGAAGGTTATTCTGAGTGTACCTGAGGAAGGTTATTCTGAGTGTACCTGATGAAGGTTATTCTGAGTGTACCTGAGGAAGGTTATTCTGAGTGTACCTGAGGAAGGTTATTCTGAGTGTACCTGAGGAAGGTTATTCTGAGTGTACCTGAGGAAGGTTATTCTGAGTGTACCTGAGGAAGGTTATTCTGAGTGTACCTGAGGAAGGTTATTCTGAGTGTACCTGATGAAGGTTATTCTGAGTGTACCTGAGGAAGGTTATTCTGAGTGTACCTGAGGAAGGTTATTCTGAGTGTACCTGAGGAAGGTTATTCTGAGTGTACCTGAGGAAGGTTATTCTGAGTGTACCTGAGGAAGGTTATTCTGAGTGTACCTGAGGAAGGTTATTCTGAGTGTACCTGATGAAGGTTATTCTGAGTGTACCTGAGGAAGGTTATTCTGAGTGTACCTGAGGAAGGTTATTCTGAGTGTACCTGAGGAAGGTTATTCTGAGTGTACCTGAGGAAGGTTATTCTGAGTGTACCTGATGAAGGTTATTCTGAGTGTACCTGATGAAGGTTATTCTGAGTGTACCTGATGAAGGTTATTCTGAGTGTACCTGAGGAAGGTTATTCTGAGTGTACCTGAGGAAGGTTATTCTGAGTGTACCTGAGGAAGGTTATTCTGAGTGTACCTGAGGAAGGTTATTCTGAGTGTACCTGATGAAGGTTATTCTGAGTGTACCTGAGGAAGGTTATTCTGAGTGTACCTGAGGAAGGTTATTCTGAGTGTACCTGAGGAAGGTTATTCTGAGTGTACCTGAGGAAGGTTATTCTGAGTGTACCTGATGAAGGTTATTCTGAGTGTACCTGATGAAGGTTATTCTGAGTGTACCTGATGAAGGTTATTCTGAGTGTACCTGAGGAAGGTTATTCTGAGTGTACCTGAGGAAGGTTATTCTGAGTGTACCTGAGGAAGGTTATTCTGAGTGTACCTGAGGAAGGTTATTCTGAGTGTACCTGATGAAGGTTATTCTGAGTGTACCTGAGGAAGGTTATTCTGAGTGTACCTGAGGAAGGTTATTCTGAGTGTACCTGAGGAAGGTTATTCTGAGTGTACCTGAGGAAGGTTATTCTGAGTGTACCTGATGAAGGTTATTCTGAGTGTACCTGATGAAGGTTATTCTGAGTGTACCTGATGAAGGTTATTCTGAGTGTACCTGAGGAAGGTTATTCTGAGTGTACCTGAGGAAGGTTATTCTGAGTGTACCTGAGGAAGGTTATTCTGAGTGTACCTGAGGAAGGTTATTCTGAGTGTACCTGAGGAAGGTTATTCTGAGTGTACCTGAGGAAGGTTATTCTGAGTGTACCTGAGGAAGGTTATTCCAGAAACGCATTGTGCGCACTAAATTTGATTTCAACTGATCACATGTATCAACACTGTTTAATCTAATTCAACAGATCTACTGATCAGACACACTGAAATGTAATTACTCATCTTTTCAGTTTTCTGTGTTTTGTATTGATTTGTTTGTCTTAGTTTTTTGTCTAATGCACGATGTTGCCAGTATCTCTGGATTGCCCGCCCTTTGTGGATTGCCTTTGCGGTTTTCGCAAACGCTTATTTATATACATTAGATACTGGTATTCAAGTTTGTAATAGTATTCTTGTTCAATAAAGCCAATCAGAAGATCAAATTCATCAAAGCAATTATTTCCTCATGAATAGGAATACCAAGGATTGTGTGTCTTGGACTTATCTTGTATGTACTAACTGCTTCTTTTTGTTCTCCAATTTACTGCTATTTCTACGCAAAAGCATTCAACGGTTTCATTTTGATTGGGTTTATTTTTTGTTGTTTGTTGTGACTTATATTCGTTGTGACCTTCGTGTATATAGAAGCAGTCAAATAGCGATCGAACACAAAATTATATACTATTTAATCCATTTGGTTTATCATTAACTCTTCTTAATTTATCCCTAGAAACATTTTCCCCCGCGACAAACGTCTATATAATATGCATTAGAACACATGGCATTGAAGCGAACAATAGCTGAAATGTATTTGATAGTTCGCAAAGTATTGATATAAATCTATTCCACAGTCAATTTCAGAATTAACGACGATTTAATTTGGTCTGTCCAGACAATAATGCGCCGTTGCAATGATTTGTTCTGACAGTATTACTTGTGGATGACACGTCTGATCATACGTTCTTGTGAGAATTAAGTATATTATATATATAATTCATTATGTAATTGAAAGAGTAAAAAGAGAAAACAATGTAATATAATGACAAAATTAAATGACTCAGATTTAACAACAATATATAAAAAACAAATAGATAAAAACGATGGGACAATCACGGATACACAAACAACAAGGACACAATATACAGAACAAAGACAAAACTAAGGATAAGAATACAGAAAACTCTTGGAAATAATAACGGGCTGAACACATGTGATTTTGTGAATGGTACACAGTTCTTATTTCTGATAAAGATACCCGCCGTGTTACTCATATTATCACATTCTGTTGGTGTTTAATTTATAATAATAAAGAATGTAATACAAAGGAACAGTATGGTAAATCACTGGTAAAAGACACACAATAATGAAATGTGCTGAAAGGGAGGTTATGGTGTTTAACAATATTTTAGTCATATCGTGGCGGTCAGTTTTATTTGTGGAGGAAACCGGAGTACCGGAAAAAATAACCGATTTGTCGTAAGTCACTGACAAACTTTAATACATAATGTTGTATCGCATACATCTCGCCATGAGCGGGATTCGAACTCACCACAACAGTGGTGATAGGCACTGATTGCATAGGTCGTTGTAAATCCAACCACGACAGCCCCTATATGTGCTAAGAAACTGCATATTTGACAGAAAAGTATAACAAACATGTGGCAATGAAATATAACATTGAAACAAAGACAAACAATGACTAAAGTGAAGAAGCACGGACAGCTAATGATGAGCAAGTCAACTTATTTGTTACGGAAGAGTAAGAAATTCCTGTACCCTCCATATTAATCAAGATAATAGTCAACGTCTAATCAATGCCATAAATAATGTAAAATGGACAGAACGTCATTACACCATTACAGATACTAAGTCATCATTAAAATTGTCTCAATATCGTTAGTACCACGACTGGTGCCACTTGTGGAGCATGGACTACATACCCTTCCGAAGCACCTGGGTTCACCTCCGGTTTTTAGTGGGGTTCCTATTGCTTGTTCTTTAGTTTTCTGTGTAGTGATTAGTAGATCGTTGTGTGTCCTTTTGTCTTTGTTTTTCGGTTGGCCATTGCATTGTCTGTCCTTCGACTTACGGCTTCTGATGGCCTCTTTGGTATCTTCAAACTGTTCTTTCTATATATAAACTCCGTATACAGTGTGTTTTGTGCAATCACTATGCCAATGAATCAATTGTAGAAACAAATTACACAATGTTGGTATTCTCTTCGCCAAGCGATAATAAAAATGGAACAAAACAAAAATGGTCAAATCTGTCTTCATGTAGCATTATGCAAAGTTTGAATAATGTGAAATGAAGATGATTGGGGTGCTATAGATAACACAAACTAGGTATCATATCAGTGAGTTGGATGGAGAATGAATGAATGAAAGGAGTCGACCAGTTCCTAGATCTGAACTCACTACTTGCAAAGCAAGTAAAGAGCGTAAAATAACGATACTAAAAAAATAATATATATTTCAGTCCACACGAAGTGTTTCTGGAATAACCTTCTTGATTTTTATTGAAGCCACATTAACATATTATGGGATATGCCCCATTTGTTGTTGAGAATGTAAATAAATCGCAAACAAATAATATTTAGTGATAATCTATTATTACAAATACAATTAAAAGAAACAATCAAAACAATGTTTTCTTCAATCTATCTGACTGATCATATCATTGTTGTCTAGCGTCAATTAATTATCAAGCAACTCCTTACAGCAGTTACAATAAGAAATAATCTCGTATTTGTTGACAGACAGATATATTAAAATGCAATACAAAAATTGATGATGTAATTTCAAACAATGCAATCAATCAATAAACAAACAAAATTTAACAATGTTTATAGTTCTGTTGTTTTTAATCAAAGCCTCTGATTTTCTAATAACAATTGTTTTCGGGATAAACGTCAAATAAACCATCTCCTAAACTTGCCGGTGCAAGATTTAATTTTTATTATTATTGTTGAAAATTTACACAACAGTCATTTTTCAGTTAAAAAATTGTCATCAAAGTCGTTGTTTGTTCTTGTGTAGATCAACATAGGGCTTCGTCAGTTTTAGTTAGCATTTAAAATAATTTAAAAAAGAAAAACCTTTCCTCTGTTTCTACGATAAATGTTTTTTATTGGAGTGTGGAACTGTTCTCACAGTCTGGTATTGTTTTATTGGAGTGTGGAACTGTTCTCACAGTCTGGTATTGTTTTATTGGAGTGTGGAACTGTTCTCACAGTCTGATATTGTTTTATTGAGTGTGGAAATGTTCTCACAGTCTGGTATTGTTTTTATTGGAGTGTGGAACTGTTCTCACAGTCTGGTATTGTTTTATTGGAGTGTGGAACTGTTCTCACAGTCTGATATTGTTTTATTGAGTGTGGAAATGTTCTCACAGTCTGGTATTGTTTTTATTAAAGTGTGGAACTGTTCTCACAGTCTGATATTGTTTTATTGAGAGTGGAAATGTTCTCACAGTCTGGTATTGTTTTTATTGGAGTGTAGAACTGTTCTCACAGTCTGGTATTGTTTTATTGGAGTGTGGAACTGTTCTCACAGTCTGGTATTGTTTTATTGAGTGTGGAACTGTTCTCACAGTCTGGTATTGTTTTTATTGGAGTGTGGAACTGTTCTCACAATCTGATAATGTTTTATTGGAATGTGGAACTGTTCTCACAGTCTGATATTGCTTTTATTGGAGTGTGAAACTGTTCTTGCAGTCTGGTATTGTTTTTATTGGAGTGTGGAACTGTTCTCACAGTCTGGTATTGTTTTTATTGAAGTGTGGAACTGTTCTCACAGTCTGGTATTGTTTTATTGGAGTGTGGAACTGTTCTCACAATCTGGTATTGCTTTATTGGAGTGTGGAACTGTTCTCACAGTCTGGTATCTTTGTGATTGGAGTGTGGAACTGTTCTCACAGTCTGGTATTGTTTTATTGGAGTTTGGAACTGTTCTCACAGTCTTGTATTGTTTTATTGGGGTGTGGAACAGTTCTCATAGTCTTGTATTGTTTTATTGGAGTTTGATACTGTTCTCACAGTCTGGTATTGTTTTATTGGAGTTTGGGAACTTTTATCACAGTCTGGTATTGCTTTTATTGGAGCGTGGAACTGGTCTCACAGTCTGGTATTGTTTTATTTGAGTGTGGAACTGTTCTCACAGTCTGGTATTGTTTTTTTGGAGTGTGGAACTGTTCTCACAGTCTGGTATTGTTTTATTGGAGTGTGGGACTGTTCTCAGTCTGGTATTGTTTTATTGGAGTGTGGAACTGTTCTCACAGTCTGGTATTGTTTTTCTTTAGAGTGTGGAACTGTTCTCAAAGTTTGGTATTGTTTTTTTTTTAAGTGTGGAACTGTTCTCACAGTCTGGTATTGTTTTTATTGGAGTGTGGAACTGTTCTCACAGTCTGGTATTGTTTTATTGGAGTGTGGAACTGTTCTCACAGTCTGGTATTGTTTTTATTGGAGTGTGGAACTGTTCTCACAATCTGATAATGTTTTATTGGAATGTGGAACTGTTCTCACAGTCTGATATTGCTTTTATTGGAGTGTGGAACTGTTCTTGCAGTCTGGTATTGTTTTTATTGGAGTGTGGAACTGTTGTCACAGTCTGGTATTGTTTTTATTGAAGTGTGGAACTGTTCTCACAGTCTGGTATTGTTCTATTGGAGTGTGGAGCTGTTCTCACAATCTGGTATTGCTTTATTGGAGTGTGGTACTGTTCTCACAGTCTTGTATTTTTGTGATTGGAGTTTGGAACTGTTCTCACAGTCTGGTATTGTTTTATTGGAGTTTGGAACTGTTCTCACAGTCTTGTATTGTTTCATTGGAGTGTGGAACTGTTCTCATCATCTGGTATTGTTTTATTGTAGTTTGGAACTGTTCTCACAGTCCGGTACTGTTTTATTGGAGTGTGGAACTGTTCTCATAGTCTTGTATTGTTTTATTGGAGTTTGGGAACTTTTATCACAGTCTTGTATTGCTTTTATTGGAACGTGGAACTGGTCTCACAGTCTGGTATTGTTTTTTTGGAGTGTGGAACTGTTCTCACAGTCTGGTATTGTTTTTTTGGAGTGTGGAACTGTTCTCACATTCTGGTATTGTTTTATTGGAGTGTGGAACTGTTCTCACAGTCTGGTAATGTTTTCTTTGGAGTGTGGAACTGTTCTCAAAGTCTGTTTTTTTCTTTTTTGAAGTGTGGAACTGTTCTCACAGTCTGGTATTGTTTTTATTGAAGTGTGGAACTGTTCTCACAGTCTGGTATTGTTTTATTGGAGTGTGGAACTGTTCGCACAGTCTGGTATTGTTTTATTGAGTGTGGAACTGTTCTCACAGTCTGGTATTGTTTTTATTGGAGTGTGGAACTGTTCTCACAATCTGATAATGTTTTATTGGAATGTGGAACTGTTCTCACAGTCTGGTATTGTTTTATTGGAGTGTGGAACTGTTCTCTTAGTCTGGTATTGTTTTATTGGAGTTTGGAACTGTTTTCACAGTCTGATATTGCTTTTATTGGAGTGTGGAACTGTTCTAACAGTCTGGTATTGTTTTTATTGGAGTGTGGAACTGTTCTCACAGTCTGGTATTGTTTTATTGGAGTGTGGAACTGTTCTCACAATCTGGTATTGCTTTATTGGAGTGTGGAACTGTTCTCACAGTCTGGTATTTTTGTGATTGGAGTGTGGATCTGTTCTTACAGTCTGGTATTGTTTTATTGGAGTTTGGAACTGTTCTCACAGTCTGGTATTGTTTTATTGGAGTGTGGAACTGTTCTCTTAGTCTGGTATTGTTTTATTGGAGTTTGGAACTGTTTTCACAGTCTGGTATTGTTTTATTGGAGTGTGGGACTGTTCTCATAGTCTTGTATTGTTTTATTGGAGTTTGGGAACTTTTATCACAGTCTGGTATTGCTTTTATTGGAGTGTGGAACTGTTCTAACAGTCTGGTATTGATTTTTTGGAGTGTGGAACTGTTCTCACAGTCTGGTATTGTTTTATTGGAGTGTGGGACTGTTCTCACAGTCTGGTATTGTTGTATTGGAGTGTGGAACTGTTCTCACAGTCTGGTATTGTTTTTTTTGGAGTGTGGAACTGTTCTCAAAGTCTGGTAATGTTTTTTTTTAAGTGTGGAACTGTTCTCACAGTCTGGTATTATTTTATTGGAGTGTGGAAGTGTTCTTGCAGTCTGGTATTGTTTTATTGAAGTATGGAACTGTTCTCACAGTCAGGTATTGTTTTATTGAGTGTGGAACTGTTCTCAGTCTGGTATTGCTTTATTGGAATGTGGAACTGTTATTACAGTCTGGTATTGTTTTTTTTGGAGTGTGGATCTGTTCTCACAATCTGGTATTGTTTTTATTAGAGTGTGGAACTGTTCTCACAGTCTGGTATTGTTTTATTAGGGTGTGGAACTGTTCTCATAGTCTGGTATTGTTTTTATTGGAGTTTGGAACTGTTCTCACAGTCTGGTATTGTTTTATTGGAGTGTGGAACTGTTCACACAGTCTGTTATTGTTTTATTGGAATGTGGAACTCTTCTCACAGTCTGGTATTGTTTTTTATTGGAGTGGGAACTGTTCTCACAGTCTTGTATTGTTTTATTGGAATGTGGAACTGTTCTCACAGTCTGGTATTGTTTTATTGGAGTGCGGAACTGTTCTTACAGTCTGGTATTGTTTTTTTGGGAGTGTGGAACTGTCCTCACAGTCTGGTATTGTTTTATTGGAGTGTGGAACTGTTCTCACAGTCTGGTATTGTTTTATTGGAGTGTGGAACTGTTCTCACAGTCTGGTATTGTTTTATTGGAGTGTGGAACTGTTCTCACAGTCTGGTATTGGGTTTTTTTGGAGTGTGGAACTGTTCTCACAGTCTGGTATTGTTTTATTGGAGTGTGGAACTGTTTCTACAGTCTCGTATTGTTTTATTGGAGTGTGGAAGTGTTCTTGCAGTCTGGTATTGTTTTATTGGAGTGTGGAACTGTTCTCACAGTCTGGTATTGTTTTATTGAGTGTGGAACTGTTCTCAGTCTGGTATTGTTTTATTGGAGTTGGGGAACTGTTATCACAGTCTGGTATTGCTTTTATTGGAGTGTGAAACTGTTCTCACAGTTTGGTATTGTTTTTTTGGAGTGTGGAACTGTTCTCACAGTCTGGTATTGTTTTATTGGAGTGTGGGACTGTTCTCACAGTCTGGTATTGTTTTATTGAAGTGTGGAACTGTTCTCACAGTCTGGTATTGTTTTTTATGGAGTGTGGAACTGTTCTCAAAGTCTGGTAATGTTTTTTTTGAAGTGTGGATCTGTTCTCACAGTCTGGTATTGTTTTATTGGAGTGTGGAAGTGTTCTTGCAGTTTGGTATTGTTTTAATGAAGTATGGAACTGTTCTCACAGTCTGGTATTGTTTTATTGAGTGTGGAACTATTCTCAGTCTGGTATTGTTTTATTGGAGTGTGGAACTGTTCTCACAGTCTGGTATTGTTTTATTGAGTGTGGAACTGTTCTCACAGTCTGGTATTGTTTTTATTGGAGTGTGGAACTGTTCTCACAGTCTGGTATTGTTTTATTGAGTGTGGAACTGTTCTCATAGTCTGGTATTGTTTTTATTGGAGTGTGGAACTGTTCTCACAGTCTGGTATTGTTTTATTGGAGTGTGGAACTGTTCTCACAGTCTGATATTGTTTTATTGAGTGTGGAACTGTTCTCACAGTCTGGTATTGTTTTTATTGGAGTGTGGAACTGTTCTCACAGTCTGGTATTGTTTTATTGGAGTGTGGAACTGTTCTCACAGTCTGGTATTGTTTTATTGGAGTGTGGAACTGTTCTCACAGTCTGGTATTGTTTTATTGAGTGTGGAACTGTTCTCATAGTCTTGTATTGTTTTATTGGAGTTTGGCAACTTTTATCACAGTCTGGTATTGCTTTTATTGGAGCGTGGAACTGGTCTCACACTCTGTTATTGTTTTATTGGAGTGTGGAACTGTTCTCACAGTCTGGTATTGTTTTATTGGAGTGTGGAACTGTTCTTACAGTCTGGTATTGTTTTTTTGGGAGTGTGGAACTGTCCTCACAGTCTGGTATTGTTTTATTGGAGTGTGGAACTGTTCTCACAGTCTGGTATTGTTTTATTGGAGTGTGGAACTGTTCTCACAGTCTGGTATTGTTTTTTTGAATGCGGAACTGTTCTCACAGTCTGGTATTGTTTTTATTGGAGTGTGGAACTGTTCTCACAATCTGATAATGTTTTATTGGAATGTGGAACTGTTCTAACAATCTGATATTGCTTTTATTGGAGTGTGGAACTGTTCTCAGTCTGGTATTGCTTTATTGGAGTGTGGAACTGTTTCTACAGTCTCGTATTGTTTTATTGGAGTGTGGAAGTGTTCTTTCAGTCTGGTATTGTTTTATTGGAGTGTGGAACTGTTCTCACAGTCTGGTATTGTTTTATTGAGTGTGGAACTGTTCTCAGTCTGGTATTGTTTTATTGGAGTTGGGGAACTGTTATCACAGTCTGGTATTGCTTTTATTGGAGTGTGAAACTGTTCTCACAGTTTGGTATTGTTTTTTTGGAGTGTGGAACTGTTCTCACAGTCTGGTATTGTTTTATTGTAGTGTGGGACTGTTCTCAAGGTCTGGTATTGTTTTATTGAAGTGTGGAACTGTTCTCACAGTCTGGTATTGTTTTTTATGGAGTGTGGAACTGTTCTCAAAGTCTGGTAATGTTTTTTTTGAAGTGTGGATCTGTTCTCACAGTCTGGTATTGTTTTATTGGAGTGTGGAAGTGTTCTTGCAGTTTGGTATTGTTTTAATGAAGTATGGAACTGTTCTCACAGTCTGGTATTGTTTTATTGAGTATGGAACTATTCTCAGTCTGGTATTGCTTTATTGGAGTGTGGAACTGTTATTACAATCTGGTATTGTTTTATTGGAGTGTGGAACTGTTCTCACAGTCTGGTATTGTTTTATTGAGTGTGGAACTGTTCTCACAGTCTGGTATTGTTTTTATTGGAGTGTGGAACTGTTCTGACAGTCTGGTATTGTTTTATTGAGTGTGGAACTGTTCTCATAGTCTGGTATTGTTTTTATTGGAGTGTGGAACTGTTCTCACAGTCTGGTATTGTTTTTTTGGAGTGTGGAACTGTTCTTACAGTCTGGTATTGTTTTTTTGGGAGTGTGGAACTGTCCTCACAGTCTGGTATTGTTTTATTGGAGTGTGGAACTGTTCTCACAGTCTGGTATTGTTTTATTGGAGTGTGGAACTGTTCTCACAGTCTAGTATTGTTTTATTGGAGTGTGGAACTGTTCTCACAGTCTGGTATTGGGTTTTTTTGGAGTGTGGAACTGTTCTCACAGTCTGGTATTGTTTTATTGGAGTGTGGAACTGTTTCTACAGTCTCGTATTGTTTTATTGGAGTGTGGAAGTGTTCTTGCAGTCTGGTATTGCTTTTATTGGAGTGTGGAACTGTTCTCACAGTCTGGTATTGTTTTATTGAGTGTGGAACTGTTCTCAGTCTGGTATTGTTTTATTGGAGTTGGGGAACTGTTATCACAGTCTGGTATTGCTTTATTGGAGTGTGGAACTGTTCTCACAGTCTGATATTGTTTTATTGAGTGTGGAACTGTTCTCACAGTCTGGTATTGTTTTTATTGGAGTGTGGAACTGTTCTCACAGTCTGGTATTGTTTTATTGGAGTGTGGAACTGTTCTCACAGTCTGGTATTGTTTTATTGGAGTGTGGAACTGTTCTCACAGTCTGGTATTGTTTTATTGAGTGTGGAACTGTTCTCACAGTCTGGTATTGTTTTATTGGAGTGTGGAACTGTTCTCATAGTCTTGTATTGTTTTATTGGAGTTTGGCAACTTTTATCACAGTCTGGTATTGCTTTTATTGGAGCGTGGAACTGGTCTCACAGTCTGTTATTGTTTTATTGGAGTGTGGAACTGTTCTCACAGTCTGGTATTGTTTTATTGGAGTGTGGAACTGTTCTTACAGTCTGGTATTGTTTTTTTGGGAGTGTGGAACTGTCCTCACAGTCTGGTATTGTTTTATTGGAGTGTGGAACTGTTCTCACAGTCTGGTATTGTTTTATTGGAGTGTGGAACTGTTCTCACAGTCTGGTATTGTTTTTTTGAATGCGGAACTGTTCTCACAGTCTGGTATTGTTTTTATTGGAGTGTGGAACTGTTCTCACAATCTGATAATGTTTTATTGGAATGTGGAACTGTTCTAACAATCTGATATTGCTTTTATTGGAGTGTGGAACTGTTCTCAGTCTGGTATTGCTTTATTGGAGTGTGGAACTGTTTCTACAGTCTCGTATTGTTTTATTGGAGTGTGGAAGTGTTCTTGCAGTCTGGTATTGTTTTATTGGAGTGTGGAACTGTTCTCACAGTCTGGTATTGTTTTATTGAGTGTGGAACTGTTCTCAGTCTGGTATTGTTTTATTGGAGTTGGGGAACTGTTATCACAGTCTGGTATTGCTTTTATTGGAGTGTGAAACTGTTCTCACAGTTTGGTATTGTTTTTTTGGAGTGTGGAACTGTTCTCACAGTCTGGTATTGTTTTATTGTAGTGTGGGAATGTTCTTGCAGTTTGGTATTGTTTTAATGAAGTATGGAACTGTTCTCACAGTCTGGTATTGTTTTATTGAGTGTGGAACTATTCTCAGTCTGGTATTGTTTTATTGGAGTGTGGAACTGTTCTCACAGTCTGGTATTGTTTTATTGAGTGTGGAACTGTTCTTACAGTCTGGTATTGTTTTTTGGGAGTGTGGAACTGTCCTCACAGTCTGGTATTGTTTTTTTGGAGTGTGGAACTGTTCTCACAGTCTGGTATTGTTTTATTGGAGTGTGGAAGTGTTCTTGCAGTTTGGTATTGTTTTAATGAAGTATGGAACTGTTCTCACAGTCTGGTATTGTTTTATTGAGTGTGGAACTATTCTCAGTCTGGTATTGTTTTATTGGAGTGTGGAACTGTTCTCACAGTCTGGTATTGTTTTATTGAGTGTGGAACTGTTCTCACAGTCTGGTATTGTTTTTATTGGAGTGTGGAACTGTTCTCACAGTCTGGTATTGTTTTATTGAGTGTGGAACTGTTCTCATAGTCTGGTATTGTTTTTATTGGAGTGTGGAACTGTTCTCACAGTCTGGTATTGTTTTATTGGAGTGTGGAACTGTTCTCACAGTCTGATATTGTTTTATTGAGTGTGGAACTGTTCTCACAGTCTGGTATTGTTTTTATTGGAGTGTGGAACTGTTCTCACAGTCTGGTATTGTTTTATTGGAGTGTGGAACTGTTCTCACAGTCTGGTATTGTTTTATTGGAGTGTGGAACTGTTCTCACAGTCTGGTATTGTTTTATTGAGTGTGGAACTGTTCTCACAGTCTGGTATTGTTTTATTGGAGTGTGGAACTGTTCTCATAGTCTTGTATTGTTTTATTGGAGTTTGGCAACTTTTATCACAGTCTGGTATTGCTTTTATTGGAGCGTGGAACTGGTCTCACAGTCTGTTATTGTTTTATTGGAGTGTGGAACTGTTCTCACAGTCTGGTATTGTTTTATTGGAGTGTGGAACTGTTCTTACAGTCTGGTATTGTTTTTTTGGGAGTGTGGAACTGTCCTCACAGTCTGGTATTGTTTTATTGGAGTGTGGAACTGTTCTCACAGTCTGGTATTGTTTTATTGGAGTGTGGAACTGTTCTCACAGTCTGGTATTGTTTTTTTGAATGCGGAACTGTTCTCACAGTCTGGTATTGTTTTTATTGGAGTGTGGAACTGTTCTCACAATCTGATAATGTTTTATTGGAATGTGGAACTGTTCTAACAATCTGATATTGCTTTTATTGGAGTGTGGAACTGTTCTCAGTCTGGTATTGCTTTATTGGAGTGTGGAACTGTTTCTACAGTCTCGTATTGTTTTATTGGAGTGTGGAAGTGTTCTTGCAGTCTGGTATTGTTTTATTGGAGTGTGGAACTGTTCTCACAGTCTGGTATTGTTTTATTGAGTGTGGAACTGTTCTCAGTCTGGTATTGTTTTATTGGAGTTGGGGAACTGTTATCACAGTCTGGTATTGCTTTTATTGGAGTGTGAAACTGTTCTCACAGTTTGGTATTGTTTTTTTGGAGTGTGGAACTGTTCTCACAGTCTGGTATTGTTTTATTGTAGTGTGGGACTGTTCTCAAAGTCTGGTAATGTTTTTTTTGAAGTGTGGATCTGTTCTCACATTCTGGTATTGTTTTATTGAGTATGGAACTATTCTCAGTCTGGTATTGCTTTATTGGAGTGTGGAACTGTTATTACAATCTGGTATTGTTTTATTGGAGTGTGGAACTGTTCTCACAGTCTGGTATTGTTTTATTGAGTGTGGAACTGTTCTCACAGTCTGGTATTGTTTTTATTGGAGTGTGGAACTGTTCTGACAGTCTGGTATTGTTTTATTGAGTGTGGAACTGTTCTCATAGTCTGGTATTGTTTTTATTGGAGTGTGGAACTGTTCTCACAGTCTGGTATTGTTTTATTGGAGTGTGGAACTGTTCTCACAGTCTGATATTGTTTTATTGAGTGTGGAACTGTTCTCACAGTCTGGTATTGTTTTTACTGGAGTGTGGAATTGTTCTCACAGTCTGGTATTGTTTTATTGGAGTGTGGAACTGTTCTCATAGTCTTGTATTGTTTTATTGGAGTTTGGCAACTTTTATCACAGTCTGGTATTGCTTTTATTGGAGCGTGGAACTGGTCTCACAGTCTGTTATTGTTTTATTGGAGTGTGGAACTGTTCTCACAGTCTGGTATTGTTTTATTGGAGTGTGGAACTGTTCTTACAGTCTGGTATTGTTTTTTTGGGAGTGTGGAACTGTCCTCACAGTCTGGTATTGTTTTATTGGAGTGTGGAACTGTTCTCACAGTCTGGTATTGTTTTATTGGAGTGTGGAACTGTTCTCACAGTCTGGTATTGTTTTATTGAGTGTGGAACTGTTCTCACAGTCTGGTATTGTTTTTATTGGAGTGTGGAACTGTTCTCACAGTCTGGTATTGTTTTATTGGAGTATGGAACTGTTCTCACAGTCTGGTATTGTTTTATTGGAGTTTGGCAACTTTAATCACAGTCTGGTATTCCTTTTATTGGAGCGTGGAACTGGTCTCACAGTCTGTTATTGTTTTATTGGAGTGTGGAACTGTTCTCACAGTCTGGTATTGTTTTATTGGAGTGTGGAACTGTTCTTACAGTCTGGTATTGTTTTTTGGGAGTGTGGAACTGTCCTCACAGTCTGGTATTGTTTTATTGGAGTGTGGAACTGTTATCACAGTCTGGTATTGTTTTATTGGAGTGTGGAACTGTTTTCACAGTCTGGTATTGTTTTGTTTGAGTGCGGAACTGTTCTCACAGTGGTATTGTTTTTATTGGAGTGTGGAACTGTTCTCACAATCTGATATTGCTTTTATTGGAGTGTGGAACTGTTCTTGCAGTCTGGTATTGTTTTTATTGGAGTGTGGAACTGTTCTCACAGTCTGGTATTGTTTTTATTGAAGTGTGGAACTGTTCTCACAGTCTGGTATTGTTTTATTGGAGTGTGGAGCTGTTCTCACAATCTGGTATTGCTTTATTGGAGTGTGGTACTGTTCTCACAGTCTGGTATTTTTGTGATTGGAGTGTGGAACTGTTCTCACAGTCTGGTATTGTTTTATTGGAGTTTGGAACTGTTCTCACAGTCTTGTATTGTTTTATTGGAGTGTGGAAGTGTTCTCATAGTCTGGTATTGTTTTATTGTAGTTTGGAACTGTTCTCACAGTCTGGTATTGTTTTATTGGAGTGTGGAACTGTTCTCATAGTGTTGTATTGTTTTATTGGAGTTTGGGAACTTTTTTCACAGTCTGGTATTGCTTTTATTGGAGCGTGGAACTGGTCTCACAGTCTGGTATTGTTTTTTTGGAGTGTGGAACTGTTCTGACAGTCTGGTATTGTTTTTTTGGAGTGTGGAACTGTTCTCACATTCTGGTATTGTTTTATTGGAGTGTGGAACTGTTCTCACAGTCTGGTAATGTTTTTTTGGAGTGTGGAACTGTTCTCAAAGTCTGGTATTGTTTTTTTTTTGAAGTGTGGAACTGTTCTCACAGTCTGGTATTGTTTTTATTGAAGTGGGGAACTGTTCTCACAGTCTGGTATTGTTTTATTGGAGTGTGGAACTGTTCTCACAGTCTGGTATTGTTTTATTGAGTGTGGAAC
Organism: Bathymodiolus septemdierum; assembly: GCA_963383655.1. Classification (NCBI taxonomy): domain Eukaryota; kingdom Metazoa; phylum Mollusca; class Bivalvia; order Mytilida; family Modiolidae; genus Bathymodiolus; species Bathymodiolus septemdierum. The sequence continues at coordinate 64,173,102 of OY726517.1, forward strand.
TGTTCTCACAGTCTGGTATTGTTTTTATTAGAGTGTGGAGCTGTTCTCACAATCTGATAATGTTTTATTGGAATGTGGAATTGTTCTCACAGTCTGATATTGCTTTTATTGGAGTGTGGAACTGTTCTTGCAGTCTGGTATTGTTTTTATTGGAGTGTGGAACTGTTCTCACAGTTTGGTATTATTTTATTGGAGTGTGGAACTGTTCTCACAATCTGGTATTGCTTTATTGGAGTGTGGAACTGTTCTCACAATCTGATATTTTTGTGTATGGAGTGTGGAACTGTTCTCACAGTCTGGTATTGTTTTATTGGAGTTTGGAACTGTTTTCACAGTCTTGTATTGTTTTATTGGAGTGTGGAACTGTTCTCTTAGTCTGGTATTGTTTTATTGGAGTTTAGAACTGTTCTCACAGTCTGGCATTGTTTTATTGGAGTGTGGAACTGTTCTCATAGTCTTGTATTGTTTTATTGGAGTTTGGGAACTTTTATCACAGTCTGGTATTGCTTTTATTGGAGTGTGGAACTGTTCTCACAGTCTGGTATTGATTTTTTGGAGTGTGGAACTGTTCTCACAGTCTGGTATTGTTTTATTGGAGTGTGGGACTGTTCTCACAGTCTGGTATTGTTTTATTGGAGTGTGGAACTGTTCCCACAGTCTGGTATTGTTTTTTTTTAAGTGTGGAACTGTTCTCACAGTCTGGTATTGTTTTATTGGAGTGTGGAAGTGTTCTTGCAGTCTGGTATTGTTTTATTGAAGTATGGAACTGTTCTCACAGTCTGGTAATGTTTTATTGAGTGTGGAACTGTTCTCCGCCTTGTATTGCTTTATTGGAATGTGGAACTGTTATTACAGTCTGGTATTGTTTTTATTGGAGTGTGGAACTGTTCTTACAGTCTGGTATTGGTTTTTTTGGAGTGTGGATCTGTTCTCACAGTCTGGTATTGTTTTTATTAGAGTGTGCAACTGTTCTCACAGTCTGGTATTGTTTTATTAGGGTGTGGAACTGTTCTCATAGTCTGGTATTGTTTGTATTGAAGTTTGGAACTGTTCTCACAATCTGGTATTGTTTTATTGGAGTGTGGAACTGTTCTCAAAGTCTGGTATTGTTTTATTGGAGTGTGGAACTGTTCTCACAGTCTGGTGTTCTTTTATTGGAGTGTGGAACTGTTCTCACAGTCTGGTATTGTTTTATTGGAGTGTGGAACTGTTCTGACAGTCTGTTATTGTTTTATTGGAATGTGGAACTGTTCTCACAGTCTGGTATTGTTTTTTATTGGAGTGGGAACTGTTCTCACAGTCTGGTATTGTTTTATTGGAATGTGGAACTGTTCTCACAGTCTGGTATTGTTTTATTGGAGTGTGGAACTGTTCTTACAGTCTGGTATTGGTTTGTTTTGGATTGTGGAACTGTGCTCACAGTCTGGTATTGTTTTATTGGAGTGTGGAACTGTTCTCACAGTCTGGTATTGTTTTATTTGAGTATGGAACTGTTCTCACAGTCTGGTATTGTTTTTTTTTGAGTGTGGAACTGTTCTCACAGTCTGGTATTGGGTTTTTTTGAGCGTTGAACTGGTCTCACAGTCTGGTATTGTTTTATTGGAGTGTGGAACTGTTCTCACAGTCTGGTATTGTTTTCTTGGAGTGTGGAACTGTTCTCACAGTCTGGTATTGGTTTTTTTTTGGAGTGTGGAACTGTTCTCACAATCTGGTATGGTTTTATTGAGTGTGGAACTGTTCTCAGTCTGGTATTGTTTTATTGGAGTTTGGGAACTGTTATCACAGTCTGGTATTGCTTTTATTGGAATGTGGAACTGTTCTCACAGTCTGGTATTGTTTTTTTGGAGTGTGGAACTGTTCTCACAGTCTGGTATTGTTTTATTGGAGTGTGGGACTGTTCTCACAGTCTGGTATTGTTTTTATTGGAGTTTGGAACTGTTCTCACAGTCTGGTGTTGTTTTATTGGAGTGTGGAACTGTTCTCACAATATAGTATTGTTTTATTGAGTGTGGAACTGTTCTCAGTCTGGTATTGTTTTATTGGAGTTTAGGAACTGTTATCACAGTCTGGTATTGCTTTTATTGGAGTGTGGAACTGTTCTCACAGTCTGGTATTGTTTTATTGGAGTGTGGGACTGTTCTCACAGTCTGGTATTGTTTTTATTGGAGTTTGGAACTGTTCTCACAGTCTGGTGTTGTTTTATTGGAGTGTGGAACTGTTCTCACAGTCTGGTATTGTTTTATTGGAGTGTGGAACTGTTCTCACAGTCTGGTATTGTTTTATTGGAATATGGAACTGTTCTCACAGTCCGGTATTGTTTTATTGGAGTGTGGAACTGTTCTTACAGTCTGGTATTGGGTTTTATTGGAGTGTGGAACTGTCCTAACAGTTTGGTATTGTTTTATTGGAGTGTGTAACTTTTCTCACAGTCTGATATTGTTTTATTGGAGTGTGGAACTGTTCTCACAGTCTGGTATTGCTTTTTTTTGGAGCGTGGAACTGGTCTCACAGTCTGGTATTGTTTTATTGGAGTGTGGAACTGTTCTCACATTCTGGTATTGTTTTTTTTGGAGTGTGGAACTGTTCTCACAGTCTGGTATTGGTTTGTTTTGGATTGTGGAACTGTTCTCACAGTCTGGTATTGTTTTATTGAGTGTGGAACTGTTCTCAGTCTGGTATTGCTTTATTGGAGTGTGGAACTGTTTCTACAGTCTGGTATTGTTTTATTGGAGTGTGGAAGTGTTCTTGCAGTCTGGTATTGTTTTATTGAAGTCTGAAACTGTTCTCACAGTCTGGTATTGTTTTATTGAGTGTGGAACTGTTCTCAGTCTGGTATTGCTTTATTGGAGTGTGGAACTGTTATTACAGTCTGGTATTGTTTTTATTGGAGTGGAACTGTTCTCACAGTCTGGTATTTTTCTTTGGAGTGTGGAACTGTTCTCACAATCTGGTATTGTTTTTATTAGAGTGTGGAAATGTTCTCACAGTCTGGTATTGTTTTATTAGAGTGTGGAACTGTTCTCACAGTCTGGTATTGTTTTATTGGAGTTTGGAACTGTTCTCACAGTCTGGTATTGTTTTATTGGAGTGTGGAACTGTTCTCACAGTCTGGTATTGTTTTATTGGAGTGTGGAACTGTTCTCACAGTCTGGTATTGTTTTATTGGAATGTGAAACTGTTCTCACAGTCTAGTATTATTTTATTGGAGTGTGGAACTGTTCTCATAGTCTGGTATTGTTTTTATTGGAGTGTGAACTGTTCTCACAGTCCGGTATTGCTTTATAGGAGAGTGGGACTGTTCTCTCAGTCTGGTATTGTTTTATTGGAGTGTGGAACTGTTCTCATAATCTGGTATTGTTTTAATGGAGTGTGGAACTTTTCTCAGTCTGGTATTGCTTTATTGGAGTGTGGAACTGTTTCTACAGTCTGGTATTGTTTTATTGGAGTGTGGAAGTGTTCTTTCAGTTTGGTATTGTTTTATTGAAGTGTGGAACTGTTCTCACAATCTGGTATTGTTTTATTGAGTGTGGAACTGTTTTCAGTCTGGTATTGCTTTATTGGAGTGTGGAACTGTTATTACAGTCTTGTATTGGTTTGTTTGGAGTGTGGATCTGTTCTCACAATCTGGTATTGTATTTATTAGAGTGTGGAACTGTTCTCACAGTCTGGTATTGTTCTATTAGAGTGTGGAACTGTTCTCACATTCTGGTATTGTTTTATTGGAGTGTGGAACTGTTTTCATAGTCTGGTATTGATTTATTGGAGTGTGGAACTGTTCTCACAGTCTTGTGTTGTTTTATTGAGTGTGGAACTGTTCTCACAGTCTGGTATTGTTGTATTGGAGTGTGGAACTGTTCTCACAATCTGGTATTGTTGTATTGGAGTGTGGAACTGTTCTCATAGTCTAGTATTATTTTATTGGAGTGTGGAACTGTTCTCACAGTCTGGTATAGTTTTTATTGGAGTGTGGAACTGTTCTCACAATATGGTATTGTTTTATTGGAGTGTGGAACTGTTATCACAGTCTGGTATTGTTTTATTGGAGTTTGGAACTGTTCTCAGTCTGGTATTGTTTTATTGGAGTGTGGAACTGTTATCATAATCTGGTATTGTTTTAATGGAGTGTGGAACTGTTCTCACAGTCTGGTATTGTTTTTTTGGAGTGTGGAACTGTTCTCACAGTCTGGTATTGTTTTATTGGAGTGTAGAACTGTTCTCACAGTCTGGTATTGTTTTTTTTTTAGTGTGGAACTGTTCTCACAGTCTGGTATTGGTTTTTTTGGAGTGTGGAACTGTTCTCACAGTCTGGTATTGTTTTATTGGAGTGTGGAACTGTTCTCACAGTCTGATATTGTTTTATTGAGTGTGGAACTGTTCACAGTCTGGTATTGCTTTATTGGAGTGTGGAACTGTTATCACAATCTGGTACTGTTTTTATTGGAGTGTGAAACTGTTCTCACAGTCTTGTATTGGGTTTTTTTGGAGTGTGGATCTGTTCTCACAATCTGGTATTGTTTTTATTAGACTGTGGAACTGTTTTCACAGTCTGGTATTGTTTTTATTGGAGTGTGGAACTGTTCTTAGTCTGGTATTGTTTTTTTTGGAGTGTGGATCTGTTCTCACAATCTGGTATTGTTTTTATTGGATTGGGGTACTGTTCTCACAATCTGGTAATGTTTTTATTGGAGTGTGGAACTGTTCTCACACTCTGGTATTGGTTTATTGGAGTGTGGGACTGTTCTCACACTCTGGTTTTGTTTTTATTGAAATGTGGATCTGTTCTCACAGTCTGGTATTGTTTTTATTGAAATGTGGGACTGTTCGCACAGTCTGGTTTTGTTTTTATTGAAATGTGGATTTGTTCTCACAATCTGGTATTGTTTTTATTGGAGTGTGGAACTGTTCTTACAGTCTGTTATTGTTTTTTTTGGAGTATGGACCTGTTCTCACAATCTGTATTGTTTTAATTGGAGTGTGGAGCTGTTCTTGTAGTCTAGTATTGTTTTTATTGGAGTGTAGATCTGTTCTCACAGTCTGGTATTGTTTTTATTGAAATGTGGGACTGTTCTCACAGTCTGGTTTTGTTTTTATTGAAATGTGGATTTGTTCTCACAATCTGGTATTGTTTTTATTGGAGTGTGGATCTGTTCTCACAATCTGGTATTGTTTTTTATTGGAGTATGGAACTGTTCTCACAGTCTGGTATTGTTTTTATTTGAGTGTGGAACTGTTCTCACAGTCTGGTATAGTTATTATTGGAGTGTGGAACTGTTCTCACAATCTGGTATTGCTTTATTGGAGTGTGGAACTGTTCTCACAGTCTGGTATTGTTTTAATGAAGTGTGGAACTGTTCTCACAGTCTGGTATTGCTTTATTGAGTGTGGAACTGTTCTCAGTCTGGAATTGCTTTATTGGAGTGTGGAACTGTTATCACAGTCTGGTATTGTTTTTATTGGAGTGTGGAACTGTTCTTACAATCTGGTATTGGTTTTTTTAGAGTGTGGATCTGTTGTCACAATCAATCTGGTATTGTTTTTATTGGAGTATGGAACTGTTCTTACAGTCTGGTATTGCTTTATTGGAGTGTGGAACTGTTATCACAGTCTGGTATTGTTTTTATTGGAGTTCCTGTTCCACATGCGGTACCCGTCCTTATTCATACGGAACGGATTGTGATTAACGACAATGCGGTCATTTGTGACACAGATACCCCGTGACGGTTATCCATGTTATGTTGGTGACCGTAAAACTTTCGAAGTGTTGACTTCAAATCAGCCACAAGGAACCCTTGGTTCAAGTAGCGTCCTTGTTAGCAGCAACTCTTTATCAAGGAAATCATGATAGGAACCACAAGATCTGGAATATCGGATCAACTAAGAGATGTCAAAGCAATCAATATAGCGAAACAAATATTATTTTGCATTTTTTATTCAATTTTTGTGACAATATTAATACAATAGTCAATAAAATAATCAATAAAAACAGCAACAATGATATACACATATACACTTTGACAAGTGAGAAAATAAATGGTTTGATATCACAGACGGGAATCATTTCTAGCTACAATTTCCCTCAGTAATGGAACAGCATTGCCAGTTGGTGGAGGAATGGTAGACTGTCTACGCTAAAAATGAAAGATAAAAAATTGAATAGCAGCATGAATATGAAATCGTGTATTCATGAATAATAAATTTACTGAAGCAACATTGATATAATACAAAATATAAATAATTTACATAATATTGCTTGGAATATTTCTTTCTGGGAAAATAAATTCATTTGCAGATTGAAACATATTTCATATTTGCGTATTATGCGTAAATTATGTAAATGGTTAAACCTGGAACTTTTCTTTCATAATAAAGCTCTCAAGGGAGTCCCGTGGTAAAGAAAAAAAATGAAAAACAGATGACAGTACACGGTTGGAACAATTCCAAAATCTATTAGAACTAGAGGCTTCCAGGTGCCTATAATCCTCACCTGCTTTTCAATTTGACATCTAAGTTGATAGAAAATGGGAGTGCTACACATAATTCTGAAAGTGGGCCACCCAAAGATAATTTCAACTCACATTTCTGAGCAAAAGATTTTGATGTGATTTTTATCTCATAATATTCCTAAACGGAATAAACTGGCTGAAAAAATATCACAGAGTTCATTTTGATTTGTAATAAAGCAGAAATTAACAACTAAAGAAATTTCTATTCTTAGTAACATCAGCCATTTTGAATGTAGGGCGGGGCTGTCAGACACAATATTGAAAGGGGACCACCCAAGGACCATCCCAGTCAAATCTGCTTTAATTTGGTTCTGTGGTTTCACAGAAGATTTAAATGTGATCTTTTATCAAAATATGTCTAATTTGTATAATCGGTATAAATCGGTTGAAAGAAAAATTTCACAGAAAAACCCGGAATATATGTTAAACTACTCATTACCATGTAGCTGCACCTCATTTAGATTTATAATAAAGTAGCAATGGTCAATTGAAGAAATGTATATTTCTAGTAACAGCAGCCATTTTGAATGGAGGACGGGACTGTCGGACATAATTTTGAAAGGAATCCACCCAGGGATCATCCCTGCCAGGCTTGGTTTAATTTGGTTCAGGGGTTTCAGAGGAACAGATTTAAATGTGATCTTTTATCAAACTATGTCTAATTTGCATAATCGGTATAAATCGGCTGAAAGGAAAATTTCACAGAAAACCCGGAATATATGTTAAACTACTCCTTGCCATGTAGCTGCAGTACACATTTGAGCTCATTTAGATTTATAATAAAGCTGCAATGGACAATTGAAGAAATTTCTATTTTCAGTAACAGCAGCCATCTTGAATGGAGGGCGGATCTGTCGGACACAATTTTGAAAGGGACCCACCCAAGAACCATCCCTGCCAGGTTTGGTTTAATTTGGTTCAGGGGTTTCAGAGTAGAAGATTTAAATGTGAAAGTTTACGACGTACGACGGAAGGACGACGACGGACGACGGACACCAAGTAATGGCAAAAGTTCACATGGTTTTTGGCCAGGTGAGCTAAAAATAGCAGAAACAGAGACACCCTTTACACATATTGATGACCGCCCACTGTCCTGGCTCTTTTCAGACACTTCAGTAATAGTGGCAGAGCTAAACTAGTTTAATGGGTTCAAATTTTCTCTGATGTATATATGACATGATTTTCCCATAGCGAGGTACTGCCAGCCGATAAGAGAAGGCACTGGTCGTACGGGACGAATCAAATTCACAATATGAATGAATACATTGTGTTTGTTTAATGACACTTTTTTTTTCACGTGAATAAATGTATAGCATACAGCAGCTCACAGAAAGCAACACTTAGTTGTGAGTGATCGCTCTCTAGTTTGGCTTGTATTTGACGGTGAAGTCACTGATATACATGGTCGTGACCGTATGGTAGTTGGATTTGCAACTACCTATGCAATTATTACCTATTACCACTACCGTTATAAGTTATAATTCCACTTATGGCGAGGTGTATTCGATACAACATTATGTGATAAAGTTAGTCAGTGGATGGCGGCAATGTGGAGGTTTTCCCCGCGTACTCCGGTTTCCTGCACCAATATAACTGACTGCTACGATATAACTACACTATTGTTGAAAGTGGTGTTAAACACCATACATGCATAAGCCAACAACAAGTTTTATAATATTTTCCAGCCATCAAGTAATCACTAGTAATAGTAGTAGTATTAAACTTTATCCAAACATTTTACTTTGCAATGTGAAAGATGAAACTGAAATAATTAAAATATGCATGAATAGAATTCGAAGTATGCAAAACAATGTAATTTACTTACAAAACGATGGTCATGCAATATACATATACACACACATACACTACAGAATCATGCTGCAATTGTTATAATATACACACAAACATTTAGTATTAATATTGACTACACAGTACAAACACTGGGTACAAGTGCTGCAAGTTTATTGCCGAAGGTATTGTGCAAATATATAACACCAAGTGCTCCTTCCTTTTTTTGCTTTTTACGGCTGAAGACATCAATCTTCATCATTTAGTAATTTGAACCATTTCATGTGTTGGATTTGCAAACTTGGTTATATGTGATTTACTCATTTAGCCTTAAGGACACAGTCGAATCTTGTTATCTCGAACATGGGTAAGTCGTTGCCATGATAACTCGATTACTCGAAGATATTCAAGTAAAAAGAGTCGAATCTCAATATCTCGAAAACAGGTAAGTCGTTGGATAGCTCGATTATTTGAAGATATCAAAGTAAAAACAGTCGAATCTCAATATCTCGAACACGGGTAAGTCGATGCCATGGAAAACTCGATTACCCGAAGATATGCAAGTAAAAAGAGTCGAATCTCAATAGCTCAAACACGGGTAAGTCGTTGCAATGGATAACTCGATTATTCGAAAATATCAAAGTGAAAACATTCGAATGGCGATATCTCGAACACGGGTAAATCGTTGCCATGGATAACTCGATTACACGAAAATGTCAAAGTAGAAACAGTAGAATCTCGATATCTCCAGCACGGGTAAGTTGTGGCAATGCATAACTAGATTACACGAAAATATCAAAGTCAAACAAGTCGAATCGTGATATATCGAAGACGGGTAAGTCGTTGCCATGGATAACTCGATTACTCAAAGATATAAAAGTAAGAACACTCGGACCTCGATATCTCCAACACGGGTAAGTCGTTGTCATCAATAACTCGCTTACTCGAATAATTCGCAGTAACATGTTTGATTCATTGGATTTCGACACAACCAGGTCGACTGTTTAACTTCACAATAACCTTAGTTTGCAGCAAAACAGAAATGGTTCCTGTTTGTTTAAAAGATATCTTTGTGCATTAATATCTAGAACATTTTGTTGTTTTTTGCTTGTTTGTTTGTTTGTTTTTCTTTTTCTAACACTGACGTCTACACATTAACTACCAGTACCTGGTTATCGATAGGAACTTCTGTTATTGATGTAAATATGGAAAGTGATCGGTTACCACGCCTAAAGCTTGTCGAATGTACCATTCTATTTTGGCGAAATTGTTCCCAGTGTTTGCGAAGAGTCATTTGCACCTGGAGTTACAATAAACTTAATTAAAAAACAACTATGTGATCTACCATCTTTTATTCCATTTTATATATAGGTATTGTCTAATGTTAGGCACAGTATTAACGAGTAAGAGCAGAGACTGGTATTTATTTCTTCTCCGCTAAGTACGCATCATTGAGGGGGCAGAGCAAAGGCTGCTTTACTTGAAATCAGGATAATTTGTCTGAGTGGAGCGACATATCTACCCCATACTGTTATTTAAATTTGATAGCACTATTAAAAAAATGGTGGTCTAGTGCAAACCGGACATCATCACCGTCTCATCTCTAACTTGTGCTCGCTGACAAAATTGCTCGTAAACAACAGTCATTCATAGATATTAAGTACAAATTAAGATGTAACTATATGACGGGGACTCTCCACAGCCATTACCTTATCACTGTGTGTTTGACATTGACTGGGTGATAGCTAAACATTTATTATACTTTGCCCAATTTTGAAATTAAATCAATATGTCATTAATTACGTGTCATGATATCAATCAGCATAATTCTACGAGCTACTATAAACACGTAATGTAAGTATTGTTATTATCTGAAATTATGAATATTTTTGTTTTAATACCTTTCCGGTCGTGCATGGCATTTAGTTATTAATCTGAATCAATAGATTTAGGCTACGGCCCTGGTTTATAGCTCAATACCAGCTTCAAATTGATTCGGTATGACATTAAAATTGCATTGCAAAATGTGGTGTTCAAACATAAATGGCAATATTTTGATTGTCCCTTCGGATTTCTCTACTGTTTATTTAATCTGATACGACAAATTGACAAACACAACCCTGGAGTGTAATTGATTGACATATTACCAATATATAAATGGAATATCTGATGTCGCAACAATTAAAATAAACAATAATTTAAATAAATTAAAATCTATAATAACTTCTTTTTGTAGTAGATAATGCATTAATAAAAGCTCTACAACTCTGGGAAATTCGGGGAATAGCATTCCTTTCCAAATTACCAATGACAAATCGTTCCATTTCATGACGAAATAATTGGAAATATTGTTGATACATAGGATACCTTGCTTAAAACAAACCTTAAAGAAGGTTAATCAAGCAACACAAGTCAGATCCTCACGTCATAATTAGTCGTTCACATTTTCAAGGTAGATTTACTACCTCCTTAAAAGACTTATTAGGGACTACATGTATGTATACATTGATAGAAAACAATTAATTCTGCCGAAAAATTATATATCAAAGATATCTCGTCTAGTAAGATGCACAAAATAATAATCTGACCCTGCAGTTTTCAACAAGTAATTTTGGTAAAATTTGAAGAACAATCACCGATTTTGTTCATGTTGAATGAAAGTAAAAATATAATTTCTATTTCCGAAAAATAAATCTAGTTCGGGGAGGGGGGGGGGGGGGGGGGGTAGCCCCACTTCTTTAAAATTAAATGATCACTTCTTTCTATATATGCTAATCGATGAGTAATGTTTCAAAGATATACACCATGTAAGCGTCTAATAGATGTATGCACTCTTCTTCGGGCAATCTGGACGTAAGACCCATATACATTTCATAAAACAAGAAATAGCCAAAGAAAAAGATATTATTGTATTACCATATCAATATTTCTGGTATGAAAGACAAATTACAGTAAACCCAACACAAACAATTCAAATTCGTCAAGCGGTGGTTACTTCGGTAATTTCGATACATTCTGTATTGATATTTTGGAAAGGAACTATTTCAACATTGATGCCAGTGGTGTACCTGTGTCTTTGGCGGTGGATACATATATATTCTGATAGAAGTATGTGATGTATCCCACCGGGTTGGTCTTTTATAGCATAGATAACGCTTTATTGTATCCTGTACCTGTTCAATATATTATTACATTATTTCATAATTAAATAGCTTTTTCATTTATTAAAGTGTTGGTCTTGAGGTGAGGACTTGATACTGTAAAGCAATCTCAAAGCTGTGGTTGCCATGTAGTATTATTGCTTCTATCTTCATCTGTGTTGGTCAACAAAGTTTTGAGGCGGATATTTTATACTCTTTTTAAAAAAACTAGTTTCCGGTTGATGAGGAGTATATTTGATTTCAGCTGTTGGTTATAACAAATATTCTTTGTTCAAAATGAAATAACGAAGAAGTATATGTATATAAGCATTGGTTGAGAAAATATATTCTTAATAATTGTCACAATATTTGACCAATTTGTTTGTTTTTTTATTGTTTTTTGTTTGTTTGTTTAGTTTGCAATTTTGGTACAAAATTATAGAATAAAATATGAATACATACCTCTCCATTTAAGAAGCAGTATAATAATGAAATAAAAAATCCTTGGAAAGACACCAAAAAAAAAGTGGTGTACGACCAGAAGCCAAACGTTGTGACATCATGAGTCGGTGGGTCCGTCATTACAACAAAGTTTGTTATTCCTAATAACGGAAGTAGAATTATGGCCGCTTTAACAGCCTTCCTGGAAATAGATAAAAATAAATATTGACAGGAAAAGTCACTATCTTTTTGCGAAACTTTAAAGACATTTCGAAATGGTAAGTTCTCGACTTTTTCTTTTGTTCCCTGTTCAAGTTGTTCAGTCTTAATTCAGATCTGATCAAAAATTCTCTGATTATTCTATCTATCTACCTCAATTAATGTGAGGTTTCACGTGATCCACACAATAAATATCTAATTTCTCTACCTGATTTTATAAATTAAGGCGAAATTGCTGGTGATCTGATCCACAATTCGCTGTATTCTCTGATTTTATAAATTAAGACGAGATTTTACGTCGTCCTATCAAAAAATCCCCAATTTCTCTACCTGTAGTCACGATTCAGGTGAAATTTTATATAGTTCGTTTCGTTCTTTTCGGATTTCTCTACTTCCGTTTACGAATAAAACAAGTTATAAGATTTGTTCATATTTTCAGATACATTATATGATACTGTATATGTGATATTATGTATTATTAACCGCTGTAATATTGTACTTACCTCACTTTCGTAACGTGTGCTTCGTTGGTTTGGCTTTTCTGAAGTTTTGATATTAAAACTCGTATAATGTTTAACAAAAACATTAGATTGACCTGAAAATAGGTGTACCACTATTAAATAGGTATGGAACTAAAACTAGTTACGGTAGTTATCTTGCCACAGAACTCCGCATTTCTCTCCCTAGAATATCTACGGAATTTCTACTCCAGTGGAAGTGAGGCCTTTCAGGTAATATATTACATTCTAATATGGGGTCCTGTTTTCGTTTTGTAAACAAATCTATTCTCTAAATAGCACAATTATTTTAGGACATGCGCGAAATTCTATGGGTGTTTTCCAGTGTTTTCACTATCTGATGCAGTAAACCAGCAAATTAAGTCATACAAATAGAAATGAATAATGTTTTCTTTGAATCTTAATGGAATATTTGTCTTTACTATGTTTAAAAAATCATATGTTTTTCAAATGGGACAGTCCTTCATAAACGGTTTTTACGGCTGTTCCGTTAACTTCACAATACCTCCTTGAAAGAGCACATGTTGTTGCGTCATCGTCTGCTCCGTTTACAAACAATATAGAGGACGGTGGTGCATGCAAACATAAATATTCTCCAATTGTTTCTACACATATAATTTTTTTCGGACAACCAACTATCGACTTTGACTTTTGTAATTTGTCGTCTTTCGGTGATTTACTTGACATGGAACGCTGGTGACATTGACACAATCTGGTTACTGATTTACTTTACGTTTTTGTGAGCATTTTACTTGTTGAAGTAGCTAATTACAAAATGGCATCAAATTGGAAAATATCAGTAACTTAATTGTATCACCGTCTAGTTATCAATGTAGTAAAACTAATGTAACCATGGAGGTTAGTGGATTTTGTTATTACACGCATTTCGCATTTCATTATTACTGACTTTCATTCAAAATACATAATTTAAACATAACAAATAAAAATTGACTTTGATTTTCCTATATATTTCAACTAAAAATAAATCCTAAAAATTAACAATCCTGTTTAAATTATGTACAAATAAAAACCACTCATATAAACATAATGGGCATATAAATAATCGAAATATAGAGAATTATTTGAAAAAATATGGTGTTGGTTGATTATATAGGGATTTTTGTACATGTGGCAATACTTTTGGCCACATGTTGTAGAAGATAAAGTTAGATTTTTCTTACTGGAATCGACAAAATTCATGGAAACCATAGTTTGTATAGCGTTTTAACATAGGTAAGATTATTTCCGTTTAATTTAGTCATTACTGTTTCTGTAATTCATCGTAGAATGCGAAATTTTCATTCGGGGAGGGAATCGGAACAGTCTAATTCTTGAGTATTATAAGGCCGCGTCGATTTACAAAATTACTGTAAATGCCCTATTAGAATCGAAATAGGCTTTCGCTCGGTGTAAAATATCGAGGAATATAATGCCTCCCCATGTTAAAATGATCATAAAACATGACATGGGAGAATTATTTCTTAACTTATCGATGAGTTTGTCGATATTAACTTATCGATGAGTTTGTCGATGAAGTAATTGATATTGTTTGGTTCGTTGTTTTTCTACAATCTTTAATAGACAATTATCTTTGCATATTCATATTTACGTTTTGTTGTGTGTTATTTACGTCTTTAAATATAACACATATCTATTTTCCGTAACTCCACCTTTATGTTCCACCGTGGCCGAGTTCTCGTACATAAAATGAAAGGAAAACACAGCCTATAATCTACGGAAAAGCGTCGTTATAGTTAAGCGTCGTCATAAGTCAATCATATTTTCGATATTTCTCGTTGTAAATATGAGGTAATGTAAAGGCGCGGTTGAGAACAATAGACATCCGATTTAAAGACGTCAACATACATATGCAAAGGGAGCTAATGAAGAGTGCAGAACAATATTTAACGATCCCAACGACGTACATGTATGTATTCGACAAATTAATTGATATTATCATAAAGGCCAGACTTCAACTGCTACCCGAATTATATATGTCCACACTGGGGTAAAATCCGTAGCTCTACATTCAGAGAAAAGCCGTTATCAGATTCGGTTCCGCAATTAAAATATTAAAATATACAATTTCCAACAAAGAATTGTAATACATCAGATGCAAATAATTGTAAAAAAAAAGAGTATTTTAAAATGAAGAATACAATGCAATAATTCATAATAAAATGTATATTTTATTCAACATTTCAAATGTCTGAGTGAGCGAATGATTGCTGTTTAACGCCAAAGCAGCAATTTTTTCAGCTATATCAGTTAATTTTCAATGAGATGATGACGAGGTCCTCTTTGTACTAGACCAAGATGCTTAGTTGGATTTGTATAGTGCTAGCTCGCTAAAACAACAGTCCGTGGGTAGTCATGTCGCTCCACTCGGACACATTATAGGGACCAGGGTGGCTCAATGAATTAGGTCGTTGGGTTACCTAGCAACTCATATAAGCCTATCGCCAATACGGCGTGGTTTCGCACCCGGCTTTGTAAATTACAAAAAGGATGCACTCGACTCGCAGCCGCAAGAGATGAAGTTTACCAGTTCCTTGCCCATGGTCGGTGGTTCTCTCCGGATACTCCGGCTAAAACTGGTTGTCATGATATAGCTGAAATATTGATGAAAGTGGTGCTAAACACAATAAATCAAATCAAAATCGGACACATTATTCTGATTCCGAGCCAACCATTCTTTGCTCTTTCTCCTTAATGTAAATAGTATAACTAATCGTAGATTTTGAATATCAAAATAAACCACGAGTGATCGAAGTAAGCATAATCCTTAATGCGTATTCGGTCACGAGTGGTTTTGATATTCAAAATATGTGATTTACTGTTTATTATATAGACTTCCAAAAATCTTACATATATATGATAGACTCAGATCGACGTCCAGTCTCTAATAGACGTCCGCTCCTCAAATCGGCGTCCACTGACGTCATTATCTCAAATCACGGTCATATTTTAGGATATTCTCAAATCGGCCTCCTTTCCAAACTCTCATATCCATAGGCCCGTTTACACGATCAAATTTGCCATCAAAAATAATTGTAAGGACAGTTTTGTTTTTTTAATCTGTTTTTTCCATTCTTTAATATTAATATAATAATATAATATGGAGTAGGCATTGCCTAGATGCGAGCAAATCATTTCTGTCTGGCCAGAGTGTATATATTTGAGTGAAAGTTGAATATCACAAAATAATATGAGTAGGCATGGCCTATAGAGAGGACATTAGTATTTGAATTAAATGATATCCCCTACGACATCCATTGGTAAGCTAAATGAAGTAGAATAGAAAAGTATGAGAAAAAAGTATGAAATCTTTTATTGTTGGACTAGGAACAGTGCAAATATTGAAGACTAACTAGTACTAGTACGCGGGTGGTATCAACCATTATAAAGCCTAAAGGGGGTAGTAGACGCCGGTATCTGTAAAATGAAAGTATGGTCTTTTAAGTCATAAGAAAAGAGTTTTATTACGAAAATATCAATTAATGCATCCAACATACATAAGCAATATTGGCCTATACCATGCTATGTACAGCCGATATATATTCATGAAGTGTAAATGATGAATGACGTACGGTCAGGGCCGTCTTGTCAGCAATATAGGCCCCGGTCAAAGCAGTGCACTGAGGCCCATATCTATACAAACACTCACAGAAATAAAACTATAAATGGTCGATAAAATTAAACATATATTTCTTGTATTGATACTTCCAACAAAATCAGTGTTTAAAAATAAAAAAATATGCCGTATACAACATACATAGATTAGCATGGGGTTCATTTGCTTGTGGAACCACCGGGCAACTGTCCATTGTGCCCATACATAAGAACGCACTGCGTACGGTTACTGTAATACTGATAATCTTCATTTCGACATTTTAAAGTATGTGTATTTGGGCCAATATTATGCTATCTCCAAGTGAACAAACTAGTTTTTAATTTTAAAAGAACTATATAGGTACCGCTTTCATCAGACATGTCTCTGCTTTCACATACAGAATATTTATCAATATTCATTATTTTTTTATTGGAAAAAGCACAGTAGAGGCGCGATATATATATTAAGGCAATATTCAGTATCGAAATCATACTCTTTAAAATTATCTGTGACAAGATTATACAGAGACATATAATCCTTCTTGTGTAATGTTATTACCTTTTAATGTTTCAACAACAAGCTGGTTAATAATTGTATAGCATTTATTTTAGAAAGACTGAGCTTAATAAATAATAACAGATATACATATAGTATGAACGGCATAATTAATAGTTAAATAAATACAATTCATTGTGTCTTACTATTTTAAACCATTGTCGGCAGATGTTGGTAGTATTCAAATATTTTGTAGGATCAGACTGAGGGAAAATGTAAGATGAATAAACAAATGGGTACTGATAGAAATAATTAACACTAACGGAAATAAGGAAAATCTAATGCGTTCCTTGTTCCTTGGTTAGAAAATGTTTGTTACTTAGCCAAAGAAATAATAAATGCAAAAATTGTATAAAAATGAAAAATGTTAATGTTCAACTATCTTTTCTTATCAGAGACATATATATGAGCCGGTGGCAAGGGACACATGCACCCCCCCTTCCCCTCCTTTGGCAAAATTTTAAGAAGCTGGATTTTTAGTATACTTTAGGATTTTTGTGATATTTATTTGGAATTACCATTATTCAACACAACTAAACCGTACGAAAAGTAGAAATTAAGTATAAATATGAACGGGTGTCATCCCTTGTGATATTTTAGTACCGCACATTGATAGTAGGGTTACAATTATTGATAACGAAAGGCCGGGAGCAGGTCCCCGTGATCTCCTCCTAATTATTGTACGTGTACTATAGATGCGTATTAAAAAATATTGATGACATTGTCATCTTTGCGTGTCAGTTGTGACCCAAATACGATTTCAATGCTGACCTTTACTTGTTGCAACGTAAAATACGACGTGATAAAAACAATATTAACATGACGAAGAATGGTGGCCAGATTCGTTTTTATTTACGTATTTATTGTAGAACTTTAGGAATATTGTGGTACATGTACAAATAATCTTGGAGTCAGGAATTGTGTTTGGATTTCTTTTAAACTGGTAAGTCATATATACAGTAACGCAATGTCAACATAAATCTGGAATTCGACAGTGAAATGCAGTTGGGCGTGACATAAAATGTCCATACGTCAAAAAATGACCAGATTCGTGTTGTCTTAAGAGTCATTCACAGTGATAAAAAAATGAACAGTTGTTGTCCTTAACCTGATAGTCCATGTTAACATAAAGTCCTTTCAGTACGCCAGTGTTGTATTAATCAAAGTTTTGATCGATCCGAATAAATATTTAGACCACCCGCGTAGATTCTGCAAAAAATAAAACAAAACTAAAACACACCAAGGCGAGTTTTTCTACATCGGCTGCAAATGGTCCAAAAAAATAAATTTGATATTTTCTGAAAATATTGTAGTTCAAAATTAAGTCAAATTTATTCTATAATCATTTTCTACTAATCCGTAACTAGAAAGGTTTTTATCTAATAATCTGGACACGCTTGAAAAAAGTGCTGTGTTTATTTACATGTCGTCACGATTTACGGAATTGACGCAGTTGCAAATGAAATAGATGTCGTTTTGATATTTTTTGACTCGGGAATGAAAATACAAGATTTTAATTAAAATTCCGCGAAATGTTGTTGACGACTTTGGCCTATGAATAACATGACGTCATGACTTTGATAGCGAGATGTCATTCTGATTAATTTAACAATGTAAGCACCTTTTATTGTCCTTTGTTGCTTAAATACGATTTTTAGAAGTTCATGATATCATTTTAGTTTTAAATTCATTTATTGGAGACTTTTTTTTATTTTTGGCATTCTCTCCGTGACTGCCAACTTTTATCAACTTCCGGACGAAAGGATTTCATCTCATCATAAGGCAGATTGTGTGTTGCATGCGCATGCCCATGTTGCTGTAGAGCTCTCTGTGCTCGCTATAATCCTCCTACGCACCATAGGATTTTATCTACAGTAACTATAAAATACATAGGCATTTTGAACCCGTCATCTGGAATCTGGGTCCATTGTTGAACTTGTGATTAAGCTAATCATATGATTAGCGATAGTGACATGATTCACTTCTAATCACATAATTAGCTAATTCAATAATTAAATATGATTAGTTAATGTATTGATTAAATTTCAGTTCAGCAACAAAATTTAATCATTGCATCAGCCAAGTATGGGATTAGGAAGTAATTATGTAATGTTGGCTAATCATCTGGTTAGTTTAATCACAAGTTCAACAACGGACCCCTGGGGTGCGTTCAACATCATAGCTGCTAGGTTGAGCTACGTAGAAAAATCCTATTGAACGGAAAGTTAGCCTAGCCGCTACATAGCTCTAGCTAGCTTAAAAAATATCTGCTAGCTTTTGAATCCAAGATGGCGGCTAAAACTAAATTTAATATCGTAAGGTAAAAATAGCGACATTGCAGGAAGTGACAACGCTTTTAATACGGATGATAATTTATTAAGGTAACTAGACAAATACGATTAGCTAAAATGTTCCAAGAAATTATTCTATATGATTGGCGCCATATTTGTTAGCACTGCTACGTAGCTAATCGTTCAATAACGTCATCGTTAGTTTATCTAGCAGCTAGGCTAGCTGCTACGATATTGAACGCAACCCAGGTCTTGTCCATTCTCCATCATTGCTTCAAAACATTTCTTAACGGGTGTGACGTCATTGGACGTCGATTTGAGAAAGTGAAAAACGGCCATATATTTGAGAATTGGACGCCGATTTGAGGATTGGACCTCGATTAGAGACTGGACGTCGATCTGAGTCTTGCATATATATATATATTTCATTCCACGCGTATGAATCTACGAGCAACGATAGTGTAAAATTCTCAATCTACAAGTCGTAACTAAGGGGTTCAGCTGGAAGGATCCGCCATCTTGAAAATGTGAAATCCTATATGTCATATTTACAACAATGCACACAAATAATTAAAATGTCTACCTTGAAAACTTATTTTGTTAAATTTCATCAAAGCTGAAGCGTGCAAGAAGCCAAATAACGTCTAATGTTTACGTTTCAAACTGGACGTCTTCATATGACGTCAATGACGTCATTTTGTTTTATGTGCCAAAGTCGTCAATAACATTTCGGGAAATTGTTTCAGTTTACAATCGTGTGTGTATTCACCGTAGCACAACAAAGGACGTAACCACCACACTTATGCTTGTGTAAAAGTAGTTCCGGCGGGAAAAAAACTGACATCTCACACGTGAGATACCGGAATTTATTTCACGGATAAATCCCCATAAATCACACTTATCTATATACATGTAGTAATATACAATTAATAACTTTCCATGAGGTGAATACAAGGATTGATCAACCCATGGAACACGATATTGACCGAGGCCGTTACGGCCGAGGTGAATATCCTGTTCCATGGGTTGATCAATCCTTGTATTCACCCAAATTGAAAGTCATTAACTGTTTTATTATATGACATTAAATCAAATTTACTGTTGCAAAACGCCGATTTTGTTCTCCAGACATCCCTGTCTGCCCAACGTCTGCCATTATTAATCTAATTATGTACCGAAAGTAATTAGTAAGAACGCATCTGATTAGTCGATGACAACATTTAACCTGAAGATGATTGGCTACTACTTTTAAGATAATTGGGAAACACCATTTCTATGCTAAGGTGTCTGGAGAAGCTTTGGAATATTATTATGTTCACCTCTTGTGACTTTTTGCGCGGTGATTATAACGTTTTATCAAAGAACGTTACTAGGGACGTCAGCCAATCAGAAAAGACATTATCTGAAGTCATATTATACATTTATTGCATGCTGGTGAGGGAAATATGAAAATGTATTCACCCAAGAGTATCATATTCCCTGAGGGCAACGCCCGAGGGGAATATGATACTCGTGGGTGAATACATTTTCATATTTGCTGAACCCGCATGCTATAAATGTTTTATTTTGTAAAATACTGCTTGCAAACATATTTTAAGTCCATTAGAACGTTGTCTCAGACATTTAAAAACCACATCCACAACGTTCCGGGTCTCTCTGACGTTTTCCTGTCAAAGAACGATAACTCTGGTGGGAAAACCCGCGAGGCTTCCGAGGGGGTGGAATATGATTTTTATTTCGCGGAATATGATTTTGTCCTGTTTGATCAC
The DNA here is from genome assembly GCA_963383655.1 of Bathymodiolus septemdierum. Classification (NCBI taxonomy): domain Eukaryota; kingdom Metazoa; phylum Mollusca; class Bivalvia; order Mytilida; family Modiolidae; genus Bathymodiolus; species Bathymodiolus septemdierum. The sequence continues at coordinate 64,193,939 of OY726517.1, forward strand.
GTGTTCTGATTTTTACCCATTGTTCAATCAAATTAATATATTTATGTTAATTAATATATGAGGTATAATAAAATAATAACCAGACTGACCAGTGTGTCAGTGTGACGTCAAATACATTATGACGTTGTCGATAAAAATCATAACGTCCGATTTAAAGGTCTCAACATACATTGCATTAGTGTACATGTAATACCGGAATCGCTGTGATATTAGTGACTATGTCTGTCTTGACCTTCAAAACGGCGGTTATTCTCTATCTATGATATTACTATGGCCAATATATCAATAACATATTCTATTTCCAAAAGACATTAATTTCCTAAGAATGAATATGAATAATCAAATCATAGATATGACATGCTTGCTTGCTAAAAGAAATAGCTATGTGTGTAATTTGATTGCTTTTTCCCCGAAAAAATCAGCAATTTTACTGACAATTGTCATTCATTACACTAGAAATATCAGAAGACAATTCCGAAATAGCTTTATATATATATTTCCATAGTGAGACAATGAATCGTAATGAACGAATGATATTAAAGATACATGTACAAATAAATCTAGTAATATTACATAATTAGTTCTTACCGTTATTGATTTAGTTTACATAACATTACGAGATTAAACGAAGATGAAACTGGGGTCACAAGAGCTGGGGGATACTATAAGAAAAAACTGAATGCTTAACATGGGAGAGAAAAGAAGAAAAGAGAAAACTGGCATATAAGGGTGTAAGACAAACTACTTTTGCTTAATTTTTTTACTAGACAGCTTTGAAAACTTTCCCCCAACATTTTACGGTCCAATCCTACGCCTCTGGAAACGAATTACTTATTGTTGGTACATACTGTTTTGACAGTCAATAGATAGTGTGTGGCCTTATTAAGTGGCAGTGAATCTGTGCAGATTTTATTTTTATTGTTTGTGTATATTGTTAATGTCGTTGGAGATCTAATTATCAAGAGGGGACGGATCTCAGTAACAGGCTAAACCCGCCACATTTGTGTGTCTGTCTCTAGCCAGGAATTTGATTCTCAGCGCCATAGGATGTGGCGGTCTTTTTGTGTTCAATGGTTTTATGTAAGAGGTGGTTGTTCGTTTTGTTTATATTGGTAGAACTTTCTTATCCCTAATTTGCTCACAACACTTTACTACTATCCCGTTACTGTATCCTTATAAAATGTATGGCATTAATATATAGTCTATTTCACGTTCATATCAGTGCTTCTTAATTGTGATGGAACATAATAAACCTTTGAAGATACTAATGTGGTAACCAGAAGACATAAGTCGGGGAATGGCAAATAATGTAATGCCCACAAGACAAGGACAATGATCTACAAAACACTACACAGAACACACAAAACCGGGGGTGAACTCAGTGAATTAATTTTTCTGTTTCAGTTGCATCATAAATCATTTATAGAATGTGTATGTTAAGCTTCTTGTAATGTACGTTCTAGACCCAATACATACAGCTATGACAGCTACTCGAGGAGTTTCAATGATCCAATAGAATGGTTGGAAATAATAACTGAACCAACACCTACAATAGAATAGATATATTATAATCACAACATCTTCCTAAATCATGATTAAGGAAAATACTAGACCAAAATATACTACAAAAATAATATAAAACCCCCCGGACAACCTGCCGGTATCTCTTTTTCTTACGAATTGAGCGAACTTTTTCTTGACACCTAATAAATGCCAAAAAGTCTTCAACATCAATTTCAATTATTCCGTATAGCTATCCTCGTATAATAACCTTGAACACACATATACAAATATACAAATTACCTTTAATGAGGGATTCGATGTATGCCATTTCATTATCATACTGTGTTGTCTTAACATGAAGTTTGTAAACAATCACAGTGTTGTAGGAGTGGCGGGACAACAACGATGTCTTAACATGAAGTTTGTAAACAATCACAGTGTTGTAGGAGTGGCGGGACAACAACGAGAGATATCTCTCATGGCTTGAAACCAAAGACGTATCAGAGGTGATAGTGGTTGATGTATGGCACACACAAGCCTTTCCGTGGAGATTGTCCAATTTCTTACACCAATAAAACTGGTTGCCACTGTATAACTGAATTATTTTTGAAAGTGGCGTTAAACATGCATAATCATATCGTATATCAATGGCGTAGCTATAGTGAGACTAAAACACAAGTGCGCACACATCATTCGAACCAACAAATGTTGATAATCCATTAGAAGAGTTTTGCTTTAAAGCAAAACTGAAGGCATTGAAATATTTGTTTGTAATAAATAATGTTGTATTACTTTAATTTTCAAAAATCAAGATTGACCGTGTACAGCCCAAGTGTTAGGGGAGAGGATCAATCAAGATTGGCCGTTTACAGCCCAAGCGTCCGGGGAGAGGATCAATCAAGATTGGCCGTGTACAGCCCAAGCGTCAGGGGAGAGGATCAATAAAGATTGGCCGTGTACAGCCCAAGCGTCCGGGGAGAGGATCAATCAAGATTGGCTGTGTACAACCCAAGCGTCCGGGGAGAGGATCAATCAAGATTGGCCGTGTACAGCCCAAGCGTCCGGGGACAGGATCAATCAAGATTGGCTGTGAACAGCCCAAGTGTCCGGGGAGAGGATCAATCAATATTGGCCGTGTACAGCCCAAGTATCCGGGGAGGGGATCAATCAATATTGGCCGTGTACAGCCAAGTGTACAGCACAAGCGTCGGGGCAGAGGATCAATCAAGATTGGCCGTGTACAGTCCAAGTGTACATCCCAAGCGTCAGGGGAGAGGATCAATCAAGATTGGCCATGCACAGCCCAAGCGTCAGGGGAGAGGATCAATCAAGATTGGCCGTGTACAGCCCAAGTGTTAGGGGAGAGGATCAATCAAGATTGGCCGTTTACAGCCCAAGCGTCCGGGGAGAGGATCAATCAAGATTGGCCGTGTACAGCCCAAGCGTCAGGGGAGAGGATCAATCAAGATTGGCCGTGTACAGCCCAAGCGTCCGGGGAGAGGATCAATCAAGATTGGCGTGTACAGCACAAGTGTCCGGGGAGAGGTTCAATCAAGATTGGCCGTGTACAACCCAAGCGTCCGGGGAGAGGATCAATCAAGATTGGTCGTGTACAGCCCAATTGTCCGGGGAGAGGATCAATCAAGATTGGCTGTGTACAACCCAAGCGTCCGGGGAGAGGATCAATCAAGATTGGCCGTGTACAGCCCAAGCGTCCGGGGACAGGATCAATCAAGATTGGCTGTGAACAGCCCAAGTGTCCGGGGAGAGGATCAATCAATATTGGCCGTGTACAGCCCAAGTGTCCGGGGAGAGGATCAATCAAGATTGGCCGTGTACAGCCAAGTGTACAGCCAAGTGTACAGCACAAGCGTCGGGGCAGAGGATCAATCAAGATTGGCCGTGTACAGTCCAAGTGTACATCCCAAGCGTCAGGGGAGAGGATCAATCAAGATTGGCCGTGTACAGCCCAAGTGTTAGGGGAGAGGATCAATCAAGATTGGCCGTTTACAGCCCAAGCGTCCGGGGAGAGGATCAATCAAGATTGGCCGTGTACAGCCCAAGCGTCAGGGGAGAGGATCAATAAAGATTGGCCGTGTACAGCCCAAGCGTCCGGGGAGAGGATCAATCAAGATTGGCCGTGTACAGCCGAAGTGTACAGCCCAAGCGTCAGGGGAGAGGATCAATCAAAATTGGCCGTGTACAACCCAAGTGTATAGCTCAAGCGTCAGGGGAGAGGATCAATCAAGATTGGTCGTGTACAGTCCAAGCGTCAGGGGAGAGGATCAATCAAGATTGGCCGTGTACAGCCCAATTGTCCGGGGAGAGGATCAATCAAGATTGGTCGTGTACAACCCAAGCGTCCGGGGAGAGGATCAATCAAGATTGGCCGTGTACAGCCCAAGCGTCCGGGGACAGGATCAATCAAGATTGGCTGTGAACAGCCCAAGTGCCCGGGGAGAGGATCAATCAATATTGGCCGTGTACAGCCCAAGTGTCCGGGGAGAGGATCAATCAAGATTGGCCGTGTAGAGCCAAGTGTACAGCCAAGTGTACAGCACAAGCGTCGGGGCAGAGGATCAATCACGATTGGCCGTGTACAGTCCAAGTGTACATCCCAAGCGTCAGGGGAGAGGATCAATCAAGATTGGCCGTGTACAGCCCAAGTGTTAGGGGAGAGGATCAATCAAGATTGGCCGTTTACAGCCCAAGCGTCCGGGGAGAGGATCAATCAAGATTGGCCGTGTACAGCCCAAGCGTCAGGGGAGAGGATCAATAAAGATTGGCCGTGTACAGCCCAAGCGTCCGGGGAGAGGATCAATCAAGATTGGCTGTGTACAACCCAAGCGTCCGGGGAGAGGATCAATCAAGATTGGCCGTGTACAGCCCAAGCGTCCGGGGACAGGATCAATCAAGATTGGCTGTGAACAGCCCAAGTGTCCGGGGAGAGGATCAATCAATATTGGCCGTGTACAGCCCAAGTATCCGGGGAGGGGATCAATCAAGATTGGCCGTGTACAGCCAAGTGTACAGCACAAGCGTCGGGGCAGAGGATCAATCAAGATTGGCCGTGTACAGTCCAAGTGTACATCCCAAGCGTCAGGGGAGAGGATCAATCAAGATTGGCCATGCACAGCCCAAGCGTCAGGGGAGAGGATCAATCAAGATTGGCCGTGTACAGCCCAAGTGTTAGGGGAGAGGATCAATCAAGATTGGCCGTTTACAGCCCAAGCGTCCGGGGAGAGGATCAATCAAGATTGGCCGTGTACAGCCCAAGCGTCAGGGGAGAGGATCAATCAAGATTGGCCGTGTACAGCCCAAGCGTCCGGGGAGAGGATCAATCAAGATTGGCGTGTACAGCACAAGTGTCCGGGGAGAGGTTCAATCAAGATTGGCCGTGTACAGCCCAAGCGTCAGGGGAGAGGATCAATCAAGATTGGCCGTGTACAGCCCAAGCGTCCGGGGAGAGGATCAATCAAGATTGGCCGTGTACAGCCCAAGCGTCCGGGGAGAGGATCAATCAAGATTGGTCGTGTACAGCCCAATTGTCCGGGGAGAGGATCAATCAAGATTGGCCGTGTACAACCCAAGCGTCCGGGGAGAGGATCAATCAAGATTGGCCGTGTACAGCCCAAGCGTCCGGGGACAGGATCAATCAAGATTGGCTGTGAACAGCCCAAGTGTCCGGGGAGAGGATCAATCAATATTGGCCGTGTACAGCCCAAGTATCCGGGGAGGGGATCAATCAATATTGGCCGTGTACAGCCAAGTGTACAGCACAAGCGTCGGGGCAGAGGATCAATCAAGATTGGCCGTGTACAGTCCAAGTGTACATCCCAAGCGTCAGGGGAGAGGATCAATCAAGATTGGCCATGCACAGCCCAAGCGTCAGGGGAGAGGATCAATCAAGATTGGCCGTGTACAGCCCAAGTGTTAGGGGAGAGGATCAATCAAGATTGGCCGTTTACAGCCCAAGCGTCCGGGGAGAGGATCAATCAAGATTGGCCGTGTACAGCCCAAGCGTCAGGGGAGAGGATCAATCAAGATTGGCCGTGTACAGCCCAAGCGTCCGGGGAGAGGATCAATCAAGATTGGCGTGTACAGCACAAGTGTCCGGGGAGAGGTTCAATCAAGATTGGCCGTGTACAACCCAAGCGTCCGGGGAGAGGATCAATCAAGATTGGTCGTGTACAGCCCAATTGTCCGGGGAGAGGATCAATCAAGATTGGCTGTGTACAACCCAAGCGTCCGGGGAGAGGATCAATCAAGATTGGCCGTGTACAGCCCAAGCGTCCGGGGACAGGATCAATCAAGATTGGCTGTGAACAGCCCAAGTGTCCGGGGAGAGGATCAATCAATATTGGCCGTGTACAGCCCAAGTGTCCGGGGAGAGGATCAATCAAGATTGGCCGTGTACAGCCAAGTGTACAGCCAAGTGTACAGCACAAGCGTCGGGGCAGAGGATCAATCAAGATTGGCCGTGTACAGTCCAAGTGTACATCCCAAGCGTCAGGGGAGAGGATCAATCAAGATTGGCCGTGTACAGCCCAAGTGTTAGGGGAGAGGATCAATCAAGATTGGCCGTTTACAGCCCAAGCGTCCGGGGAGAGGATCAATCAAGATTGGCCGTGTACAGCCCAAGCGTCAGGGGAGAGGATCAATAAAGATTGGCCGTGTACAGCCCAAGCGTCCGGGGAGAGGATCAATCAAGATTGGCCGTGTACAGCCGAAGTGTACAGCCCAAGCGTCAGGGGAGAGGATCAATCAAAATTGGCCGTGTACAACCCAAGTGTATAGCTCAAGCGTCAGGGGAGAGGATCAATCAAGATTGGTCGTGTACAGTCCAAGCGTCAGGGGAGAGGATCAATCAAGATTGGCCGTGTACAGCCCAATTGTCCGGGGAGAGGATCAATCAAGATTGGTCGTGTACAACCCAAGCGTCCGGGGAGAGGATCAATCAAGATTGGCCGTGTTCAGCCCAAGCGTCCGGGGACAGGATCAATCAAGATTGGCTGTGAACAGCCCAAGTGTCCGGGGAGAGGATCAATCAATATTGGCCGTGTACAGCCCAAGTGTCCGGGGAGAGGATCAATCAAGATTGGCCGTGTACAGCCAAGTGTACAGCCAAGTGTACAGCACAAGCGTCGGGGCAGAGGATCAATCACGATTGGCCGTGTACAGTCCAAGTGTACATCCCAAGCGTCAGGGGAGAGGATCAATCAAGATTGGCCGTGTACAGCCCAAGTGTTAGGGGAGAGGATCAATCAAGATTGGCCGTTTACAGCCCAAGCGTCCGGGGAGAGGATCAATCAAGATTGGCCGTGTACAGCCAAAGCGTCAGGGGAGAGGATCAATAAAGATTGGCCGTGTACAGCCCAAGCGTCCGGGGAGAGGATCAATCAAGATTGGCTGTGTACAACCCAAGCGTCCGGGGAGAGGATCAATCAAGATTGGCCGTGTACAGCCCAAGCGTCCGGGGACAGGATCAATCAAGATTGGCTGTGAACAGCCCAAGTGTCCGGGGAGAGGATCAATCAATATTGGCCGTGTACAGCCCAAGTATCCGGGGAGGGGATCAATCAAGATTGGCCGTGTACAGCCAAGTGTACAGCACAAGCGTCGGGGCAGAGGATCAATCAAGATTGGCCGTGTACAGTCCAAGTGTACATCCCAAGCGTCAGGGGAGAGGATCAATCAAGATTGGCCATGCACAGCCCAAGCGTCAGGGGAGAGGATCAATCAAGATTGGCCGTGTACAGCCCAAGTGTTAGGGGAGAGGATCAATCAAGATTGGCCGTTTACAGCCCAAGCGTCCGGGGAGAGGATCAATCAAGATTGGCCGTGTACAGCCCAAGCGTCAGGGGAGAGGATCAATCAAGATTGGCCGTGTACAGCCCAAGCGTCCGGGGAGAGGATCAATCAAGATTGGCGTGTACAGCACAAGTGTCCGGGGAGAGGTTCAATCAAGATTGGCCGTGTACAGCCCAAGCGTCAGGGGAGAGGATCAATCAAGATTGGCCGTGTACAGCCCAAGCGTCCGGGGAGAGGATCAATCAAGATTGGCGTGTACAGCACAAGTGTCCGGGGAGAGGTTCAATCAAGATTGGCCGTGTACAACCCAAGCGTCCGGGGAGAGGATCAATCAAGATTGGTCGTGTACAGCCCAATTGTCCGGGGAGAGGATCAATCAAGATTGGCTGTGTACAACCCAAGCGTCCGGGGAGAGGATCAATCAAGATTGGCCGTGTACAGCCCAAGCGTCCGGGGACAGGATCAATCAAGATTGGCTGTGAACAGCCCAAGTGTCCGGGGAGAGGATCAATCAATATTGGCCGTGTACAGCCCAAGTGTCCGGGGAGAGGATCAATCAAGATTGGCCGTGTACAGCCAAGTGTACAGCCAAGTGTACAGCACAAGCGTCGGGGCAGAGGATCAATCAAGATTGGCCGTGTACAGTCCAAGTGTACATCCCAAGCGTCAGGGGAGAGGATCAATCAAGATTGGCCGTGTACAGTCCAAGTGTACATCCCAAGCGTCAGGGGAGAGGATCAATCAAGATTGGCCGTGTACAGCCCAAGTGTTAGGGGAGAGGATCAATCAAGATTGGCCGTTTACAGCCCAAGCGTCCGGGGAGAGGATCATTCAAGATTGGCCGTGTACAGCCCAAGCGTCAGGGGAGAGGATCAATAAAGATTGGCCGTGTACAGCCCAAGCGTCCGGGGAGAGGATCAATCAAGATTGGCCGTGTACAGCCGAAGTGTACAGCCCAAGCGTCAGAGAGAGGATCAATCAAAATTGGCCGTGTACAACCCAAGTGTATAGCTCAAGCGTCAGGGGAGAGGATCAATCAAGATTGGTCGTGTACAGTCCAAGCGTCAGGGGAGAGGATCAATCAAGATTGGCCGTGTACAGCCCAAGCGTCAGGGGAGAGGATCAATCAATATTGGCCGTGTACAGCCCAAGTGTACAGCCCAAGCGTCAGGGGAGAGGATCAATCAAGATTGGTCGTGTACAGCCCAAGCGTCAGGAGAGAGGATCAATCAAGATTGACCGTATACAGCCCAAGTGTACTGCCCAAGAGTCCGGGGAGAGGATAAACAACACGGAGGATAAGCATAAACTTCGTTGTATATTTGCGTTTGCATCAATTAACCCGTGCTACGCCACTGTATTTAATATAAAAAAGACTGCCACAATATAAAAAAATGACTTACTTGGCGTGAGGTACATGAATCATTGTTATTACCCATGCTAATGTTATAGGCATAGGTATACCTGAAATAAAAAATAAGAAAAATTATTGGTAGAAAGCAACTAAATTATTAAATAAAACACGTTTTATTTCAACCATATTTCAAAATTTTAGATGACAACAGTGTTGTCGTTCGTTTCCAGATCTCGTTCGATTTAACGTTGAGACTTAATGTTTAATTGTTTAATGGAAAGAAATAAGGTAGAATTCCTAAGACAGCAGATAGCGATATGAAAATAAAAAATAAATGACAAAACAAACGCAAAATTATAAATTATTTCATGTTATTTCGTATATAAAGTTGCAATAAAACAAATGTCAGAGGGCAACACTCATTTTAAAACCTTTATTTTCTCACACCAAAATGGTTTAATGTGCATTAATTAAATAAAACTATGTATATATATATAAATATTTACCCCATCCAACCAAGTAGAATATAATGTAATTGGGTTTGCCGGAAAACACTGATACAGCTATCATGTTATGTAAGTACAATCCTTCAATCAACATCCACATGAACTGTACTGTCTTAGTGTATTCTAGTAACGCGTATATACCCTCGCAAAATATTGGCTGTAAGTAAAAAATAAAAACGTAGATATATAATTTAGAACTCACGCCACGTTACTAGAATATCATTCATAGTTTACACCCAAAATATACATGTAATATACATGATTGAGTGATTGATTGATTGCTTAGCATCAGTTGAGATCGTTGTGGTCGTGATCGTATGGTAGTTGAATTTACAACCACCTGTGCAATCTGTGCCTATCATCACTAACATTATACGTTCGAATCTCGCTTATGATGAAGTTTTACTCGATGCAACTTGATGTGTTAAAGTTTGTCAGTGACATGCAGTAGGTCCGTGTTTTCCATGCATTCCGGTGTCCTCTACCAATAAAACTGACCGCCACGATATAGCTGAAATATTTATGAAAATGGCGTTACACGCCATAACCCTAACCCTACTTAACATCAGTTTTGTAATGTCAACCGTTGTCATGACAATAAACTGTGTAGATCAAACAGTGGTACAGGGATGGAACCAATCTGATTAAAATCACATCTCTGACTTGCTCCCTTTGCTGATAAATCACGGCGTGTGAAATATGAGAAAACCCAATTACAAGTAACCTGCGAATCCGCCTCAAAAGTGGGGATGAACTCCGATGCTCCAGAAAGGTGAGCGTTCCTTCTCCGCGAATTAATAACCTGTCAATCCGTCTAAAAAGCAAGGATGGACTCAGGTGCTCCAGGAGGGTGAGCAGTTCCTGCTCCGCGAATTAATAACCTGTCAATCCGTCTAAAAAGCGAGGATGGACTCAGGTGCTGCAGGAGGGTGAGCCGTTCCTGCTCCGCGAATTAATAACCTGTCAATCCGTCTAAAAAGCGAGGATGGACTCAGGTGCTCCAGGATGGTGAGCCGTTCCTGCTCCGCGAATTAATAACCTGTCAATCCGTCTAAAAAGCGAGGATGGACTCAGGTGCTCCAGGAGGGTGAGCCGTTCCTGCTCCGCGAATTAATAACCTGTCAATTCGTCTAAAAAGCGAGGATGGACTCAGGTGCTCCATGAGGGTGAGCCGTTCCTGCTCCGCGAATTAATAACCTGTCAATCCGTCTAAAAAGCGAGGATGGACTCAGGTGCTCCAGGAGGGTGAGCAGTTCCTGCCCCACTAATTGTATCTAGATTGTGATTTAATTGACTACATAAATAACTCTATATTTCATACGTAGGTACATGTGTTTCACGTATCTAATAACATACATTTAGGTAACAATCATAGACTGAATCTGTTTAACAAAGCATACACAAATACATAATTAATATTCTATTTTTATATTTGGTTTTCATAGCAACTTAATAATAGTATTACATATGTTGTACGTACTGTGTCAAATATAGTTCCACTGTTTGAACCAGCTGTGCCCCCTACTTCTCCACCCTTTAGTCGTGCTACGTATTGGTCCACGTACATAATGAGACGAATTATAGTTTGAGCGATAATGGAAACGAATAGATTGCGATGAATCCTCGTCCGATGACACCTCAGATTCCTGATATCAAATAAAATAGATATCTATTATGAAATGAAAGGTTGGAAATTCATGTCTTGGCTTGGGACATGCACATAAATGTGGCGGAGTTAAACCGCTTAATGAGATCCCAATTCCTCCCCTCTTGATATCTAGTTTCTTTGATTGAGAGGGAATACGTAAAGCCATTTTATATAAATATAGTTTTGAAAGGTGTACTTTACATTTAAGTATTAATCATTCAGTAATTGTAAAATAATTATTAAAAAATATCTTGAGCATAAATTAAAATAAGATGTACTTTTAATTGATACATTAATTATTCAGTGATTGGAGGAATTTATTCGGAAAATATATTTATCATATAAAACACGAAATTGCGTAAAAAATTAATTGCTGTGAAATTTCATGGTCGCTTTCATTCACAGTGTGAATATTTACAATATTCATGATATTTATTAGGACTCCATTGATCATAACACTATGTAATAATAGCTCATGTTGATTAGTTATCATTTTACTGTGGATATAATTATATCCTGTGATTCCATTGAACTCTGTACTTTTACAATATTGTGTTGCCCCATTCAATAACTGTCAAAGTTTGTTTCGGTTAATTACTGATGATTACGAGTGAAATCTACTAAACACTGCATATTTACTAAATCAGTATCAGTAACGACTACACTTAATACCGATTCAGTGCTTCAGCTTTTCATAATTTATCAATTAGCTGTCTCATGAAAACATATTATACTGCATCGATGGTGCTCACTTTTGGTATGGTAGATCGTAGGATAGATTCACGGTCCGATCAAATAAAATACTTTTAAAATTGGTATTTGTTTCTTCTACGCTAAACATGAAACATTAAGGAGTAATAGCAAATACTGGTTGGTTCAGAATCTTGATAATGTGTCGGCGTGCAGCCAAATATTTACCTGCAGACTGATGTTTCAGTAAGGTAGCTCTATGAAAATCCAACTCATTGTGTTAGTTTCACTGAAACAACAGTCCACGGTTATGCATGCCGCTCCAATCTGACACATCATGATGCTAAGACAACCAGTCTTAACGCGTATTCTCTTGACCCCGCAAGTCCTTTTTTTCTGATTTACGGCTTCTAATGATGCTTTTGGTATCTTCAAACATTTTTTTGTAATGCTTTTACTAATGAAAAGTTGGATCATTTGGTATTTCCGCGCAATAGGTGGACGACCTTATCGAAGGGGTTATATGCGGCAGTGTCCTATGTTTAAATCTCGAAATGACACAAAAGTGTAAATATAACATACACATATACCTGAAGTAACTAAATATGAACAATGATATGAGGGACACAACCAGTGATATAGAAACACCAACAATCTCCATTGTTCTTGTGCCAGTAGCAATATCTTTCATTAACTGAAATATAAGAAGAATTAAAAACTACATAGATCATAAGTTTTTTTTCCCTTATCATTTCATTGAAACACGCACACATATTCTGTTGTGAATTTGTTAATATCTTAAGCCAAATATATCGGTATCCAATATGTCTTTGCTATTAAAAAGGCGATGTTCACGCAGCAAGCATTATTATACTAATGCACAACACATGCAGATATGTGAACGATATCTCGGGTAAAGTTATTTAAAAGGAAACGAGAGTGGAAGTGTGAACTATCGTACTTGGTTAAAAAATCAAACAATCAATTATTAAAACATACCCGTCTTTGATGCGCTGTTTTTCCAGCAAAAAATTTCGTATATATATCTCGTATCTCAGGTGTATAACACATGCTGTAGTTCGTATAACCTCTTGGATTATTGTAATCTCCGGGAACTTTCCCTTCCCAGCGTCCGTCATCTCCACATTTTCGGAATGCATCTTCTACAATAAAATGCTAAGTGACTGTAATTTACGAAAACAAATTGTTAAAATCAATTTACGATGACATCCATTTAAAAAAGACATATTTGATATTCAGTATGTGGTACTGAACTCCAAACAGTTGGAAACCAATTATAATAATCCCATATTAAAAAAAAACAACTGTCTATAATGTGCCTGATAACAACGCAAAATTAAATTGTGTTCAATTCATAATTTCCCAACAAAAATGTTAAAATATCAATGTATGGATTTGAGAGAGTAGAAAACCTTAAACTGTTTATCATCGATGTACTTTCGAAGTACTATTGTCCAACACATTGGTTAAATCTAATAGAAATGAATACTAGTTGGCTCGGAATCAGGATATTGTGTCCGAGTGGAGCGACATCTATGTTAGAATAAGTAGTATTTACATATTCATTGACAACAAATATAACCCTATTTCGACTCAAATTATCAAACAGAAATAATTCCACGAAATACCAAATTAAAAAAAAAGTAAAAATAGTCCCGTTATTATTGAATAAAACCAAATATTTAAAACTGTCAGCTGAACAATGTTGCATGTTAATCACATGTGCATATATGGTCAGCTTAAAACATGTTTTGTCCCATTAATACACTTGCATTACTGCTTTTGCGAAATGTCGGAAGGGCAAAAGACAATGCAATGGCTAAAAAAGAGACAAACAATGATCTACAAAACACTACATTGAAAATTAAACCTGAGTTACACGAACCACGGTTTAAATCGGGGGTGACCTCATGTGTTCCGAAAAGGCTAGCAGTTCCTGCTCCACCAGTGACGCCTGTTATGTTAATGTTAAATGACATGAACATCATCTGATATGAAAATTGTGTTGGACACCAGTATGTATATGTTATCTGGATGTGAATTGATTGATACCGAAAATATCAGCCTGCCGAGCCAGAATATGAAATCTGTTGGCGAGTGAGCGAAACGAACGATTCAGAAACTTCATATTCTCTCGAACAGGCTGATATTTTTCAGTATCAATCATATTCACATTCGATGACATATTTATCATCCTTAAATCAACCATAAACACGGATACATCTATACTTGTATTTTCGCGAGAAAAATTACATGATTCAAAATATTCCAAATACGCTTCCCTAAAACCGTAGTTCATAAGTACATCATCGTCATGTAGTACCATTCATTTTTACAGGTTTATATTAATGTTAAGTTTGTTGCATTTTTCCTTTAAATGTGATATTCATTGGGTTTTTTTTTATTACAAACACCAAAGTCACCCATTATCATTAACCCTTACTATGCCAAGAGCCGATATATCGGATTTTTTTACAAGGACCGTAGAGTGCCAAGAGCCGATATATCGGCTTTGACGAAACTTGTGTATTTTTTAACGTGACAATGACGACGGTATCTATGACGGAACGTCGTCGCCGTCCCATCGTCTTCAAAGGGGCCTTTGAAGGGAAAACACTTGTTATTTTTGCATTGATTTGTAATGAAAAGTTTCCGATGTAGAGCCGTATTTTATACTCCTCATAAACGTGACTGTCATCAACCGCGAATAAGGATGTTTACCGATTAATATATTGTCAGTTGGTAAATACAATTAAATATCCATGTGCACGGGGTCCGTGTGTCTCATGTGTTTTTAGTTTTTGGTGTTGAGTGTTTATTGTTTGTCGTTGTGTGTCTTTCTTGTTCCCGGGTTTGTCTTTGTCTACGTCTTGATCTGCGCTTCGGTTGTCTTCCCTTACTATTATAATAGCTAAGATGAGTTGAAATGAATAGCAGATAGCGGCATTGTAACGTCAAACAATCGTTTCTATGCGCGACGTCACTGAACGATCGATGTAAACGTTTCTTCAACAATCGCTTGGCACTCCAGGAAAAATACGTGGCATTTTTGTAGGACGTTTGTTGATATTTCTAACACGACAGTTCCTAATTTGATATATGTTTAAAAAAAATAATGTTAACTAGCTAATGGTGTCGATGAATTTTATTTATTTTTGCCATCTTCACAGGAATTATCGTTTAAAGTTAGGAGAATTTGGTGATAACTCCTGCTGACTGTTGATAAGTCCTGCTCAGCTCACGCAGACTTTGATACGAGTTTTGCTTATGGAGCCAGCAGGTAGATATAACCGGAGGGAAGGATGATAAACATAAATAAATACAAATGCCATTAATAAAACATGAACCCCTACAAGACAAATGCGAGTAACACGAACCTGTTTAACTAATACAAGCTACAATGTTGGTCATTATGGTTTTTACTTTGTACTTTATTCGGCTGGACATAATTTCATGATTTCTACTATACAACAAATTACATTTCATACGTTTGTATCTTTAACATATTGCGCCACTCTACCACATTTTACCGAGATTCTTGTGTTTACTTTGAGCTTTACAATTAATGATGATATTTATTTTGAACGGATCTTCTTTTTGTAGCGTTAGATCCGCCGTAGTCGTAATCGTATGGTAGTAAGATATGAAACTACCTATGCAATCAGTGCCTATGACCACCAAATTTGTGAGTTTGAATCCCGATCACGGTAAGATGTAAATCGATACAACTTTCTATGATTATGTTTGTCATTGATTGCGGAAGATTTTCCCTCTCCTCCGGTTTCCTCCACCAATAAAACTGACCGCCATGATATAGGTGAAATATTGTTGAAAGTGGCGTTAAAAACCATAGCACTAACAACTTTTGCAGCTTTGATTTTGTTTCACCTAATGACAAAAAACGTATTTTGTCGCACATTGCGTTGAGTCAACAAAACTGACACAAGTTGTGTTCTAGGGCAAATAAACTAAAATGTTAACGTAGTTGGATATTATACTTTTATTTAATATTAAATATTGCGAAAACACAGGATAATACTATTAGCAGCAAAAAGGTCTCCAGGAAGGGACGTTGCTTGATTTGTTTGTCCTATCAAATCATACAAGATACAGTCGGTTACAATTACGTGTAATATCAGATAGCATTAAGTTTAATTGCAGTATGATAAAAATAATAATACAGAGAACACATCGTCATGTGTTTCGGCAAGTAAAATAAATATAAATTACATCATATGTGTTTGTCTTCACACAATTCAAATTCTGTGTACAAAGAGAAGATAAATATAGAATATAGGTAGTTGTGAAGGTCGAGATAGACATTATCGCTCGTATAACAACAGGGTCCGATGGGAAGAGCTGTGATAAAGCATGTCGAAACTTTACATGAAACATTGATGTTATTTTCTTCCGTATTGTCATAATGCGTTTGACATCACAATGACCGACAATTTTCATTTCCAGAGTCAGTTCACTGATACTACAAATATTCCCCGGTAAGATGAAAGGACACATGTATAAATGACCGATAAAACATAATCCATTATTCCTGATAACTGTTATTTGTATTGATATATAACACATCTATTGTGGATTAGTGTTTGACAAAAACACAAACTAATATAATAAATTACAAACAAGGTCACACGGCCAAGCAACTTTCGAGTACGTGTTTTATGAACATACTAAAGAATAAGACCAATCTGAACGTTATATTGCATAAATACAACATTTTGGTTCGATGTGTTTGAAATATGTATGACACTCAGGCCAGACACAATGCGTTAAAGAACAGAGAGAAAACAAATAAACACAATGAAAGCAGAACAGAAGTTGATTGTGATGTCAGATAATTACGGTTATAGTCTATCGACAGGGCCGTCTTATCAGCATCGTAAGCCCCGGGCAAATCAGTGCACTGTTGCCCTACCCAGACAGCCACTCTAAGGAATAAAAATGTAAATGTCGATAAAATTAAACATATATTTATTGCATTTGGTACTTCCAATAAATAAATGTTTAAACATTAAGCATATAGCATGTTTTCTTAATGTTTAAACACACATTAAAACAAATCAGTGTTAAACATTAAAAAAACATGCTATGCACAACATACATCGATTAGCATGGGGTCCCTATGATCATGGGGCCCCCGGGCAACTGCCCTGTGTGCACATGCGTTGAAACGGCACTGTCTATCGATGTGATTTTACGAATCAAGCACATGGTTGTAACTTTTTTCACGGAATCCGCATCAACATATAAGAAAGCCGCATATTTATTAATCAGCTATATCATTCCATAACATTGATAACACATGTTGGTCTGTGTGTGCGTGTGTAAGGATATGCTTAGTGGTTATATAAATATATGGAACAATACTAAATATTAACCTATACATATTCATAAAACATTACTAAATATTAACCTATACATATTCATAAAACATTACTAAATATTAAACTATACATATTCATAAAACATTACTAAATATTAAACTATACATATTCATAAAACATTAAACAATTATTGCCTTCAATGGATGTAAACATCCATAATTGTTAACCTGAAGGGGGTTAACAATTCTGATGTTTACACTTTTTTGAAATTTTGAAATATTGAAAAAATTTTGAAATTTTTGATTTCTTTTGAAAATTTTGATTTTTTTTAAAATTTTTGATATTTTGAAATTTTTGAAATATTGGAATTTTTTGAAAATTTTTAACTAAATTTATTATTGATTTTAGAATTTTGAAATTTTATGAAATTTTTGAAAGAGTTGTTTCCCTTTTGAAGCACGCAATGGGTTGTTTACCGGGAAACACTAGGGTTGTTATCCGGTAAACAACTAGTTGTTTCCCGTTTGGGTTAATTTTCACAAACATTAAAATTGTTTCAGGTCATGTGATTTAATTTAAGCCAATGAGAAGGTAGTGAGGTATAATAATACTAAATATTAACCTATACATATTCACAAAGGAAAGTGTGAAAATACAAAAGAAAATGTGATAAATTTCAAAATAGAACTTGTACAAATTATCATTTACAAAATGAATATAACCGACATGGACAACAATATATATAATAAAATATGAATGGTAAATAGGAAAACAAAAACATCTTAATCAGTTTGTCTTGAGAGTGTTAATAGCATTTATTGATAAATATAATGTTCGTGACCAAAAAGCTATGGACTAATGGATTTCAGAAAATCTGACGATATTGATTGCTCCTGTTTTAGAATTGTGAGTTCAACAGGTCATCCTGTGATAATGGTGATAGAATAGAAACATGATTGAATGTGTTTCCCGCTCAATCGTCGATATTGATGATTTTCTCTAAAACGTCCATTTTCCCCAATGAGACCAAACGTGCAGTTATCAAATACAGTGCATGATATTTAATCACTTAGATAACAGGAATGCACATTTGTATTTTAACACATTTAGAAATTACAAAGAACAACACAGAATACTAAATTCATGGGTTATATTATACAGATATATCATGTTTGGGAGGGGTATTTTTCGCAAATACCCCTCCCAAACATGATATATCTGTTTAACTACACTGAATATTATTTAGAACACTGGTTAAGCAAATAATACCTTTTGTTTGTCGTTTTCAGGACCTAACATGATGTATCTGTTTAATTCTACCGCATGATGTTACATAAAAAAAACGCACAACTGATAACGTTTTACATATTATGTTTCAAGCGTCTCGGTGAAGGGTAAAAACGGCAAATACGATTGCTACATAATACGCACAACTGATATTATTATACCTCACTAACTTATCATTGGCTTAAATTAAATCACATGACCTGAAACAATTTTAATGTTTTGTGAAAATTAATCCAAACAGGAAACAACTAGTTGTTTACCGGGTAACAACGCTATTGTTTCCCGGTAAACAACCCATTGCGTGCCTCTCAATTTTCACAAGATATCAAAATTTAATTTTTGTTTCAATATTACAAAAAATTGTCAAAAGTTATTAAACACACATTTTGCTTAAATACATGTATTTATTTAAATGCCCAATCCTTGGTCTGTTCAGTATAATACAACAGTTATTGCCTTCAATGGATTGTAAACATCAGAATGGTTAACCCTCAAGGGGTTGTTTCAACCAACCCCCATCAGGTTAACAATTCTGGATGTTTACATCCATTGAAGGCACTAATTGTTTAATGTTTTACACATTGTGTTACCAGCGTCTCGGTGAAGGGTAAACACGGCAAATACGATTTTGCAAATACCATGAAAAAAAGCTAAATCTTATGCAAATACACCTACATGAAGTAAAAATACTGCAAATTCACAATGCAAAGCCTGAATTTGTAAAAAAATATGATGGCTATTAACCAATCAGAATCCAACATTCTTATATAAGGTGTAATAAATTTTATAAATTCATGGGTTATATATTTTATAAATTCATGGGTTATATATTATAATATTAACAAGGACGAACACAGAGTACATAAATCAGAGGTGATAGGCGTATTATTAAATGAACGTAAAAAGAGCGATGGTCAATTTCAACAAAACGAAAAAGCTGTTCTCTCTTCAAACCATTGAACACATACAAGACCTTGACATGTGGCCAGGCTATGAATGTTCGCGGTTTGGACAGGTACAAAATTGTTGCTGAGTTAAACCGGACAATGGATGTACGTACGATCCGGATATAATAAAACAACAATACATGTATAAAGACATTGAATACAAAACAAATCACTTCATGACATAAATTATCATAGGTTAACATTTCTCTTTTGGCTATGGTGTTTAACGCCACTTTCAACTATATTTCAGCTATATCGTTGCGGTCCATTTATTGGTGGAGAAAACTACCGACTTGCTGCACATCACTGACAAACTTTATTATATAATGTTGTATCGAGTACACCTCACCCTAAGCGGGATTCCAATTCACAACCTCAATGGTGATAGGCACTGAGTGCATTGGTAAATCCAACTACCATACGATCACGACCGACCCTTATTTGTTTAGGGCGGGGGGGGGGGGGGTTTGTTTGTTATTGCGGATTTCAAAGTATTTTGGTACATATACCATGAAACATGTAAACCAGCAATAATCTCAGAAATGCACATATGAGCACAATGTGGACAATACTGATCGTACGCTACTAATAAGGACCAGGTGTTAATACATCAATTACATATTAACATAGTGGTACATCTGATTTTATCAAAAGTAAGGAGCGAATTAAAAAAGGTATACTTAAAAAATGCATAGTTTGCGGAACGAATAGCCAATTCACATGTCGTAGGAAGTTTGATACCAAAGGGGTAAAGCCGTAAATCGAAGGACAGTAAATACAATGGCCTGCTTTCGGACAAAAGGTTGTTTCTCTTTGATGACCATCTGCTAGTTCTGTTTTAGTACCTGAAACTAATTCACGACTACTTGATTTACAATTTGTTGTCCTTTCCAATAAAAGTAAATGCATAAGCTGTTCAAATTTTCTTTATTGTGTGTTTACATTTAATAGTTGTACAACTAAAACTTTGGTCTCATTAATGATAATTGAAAAAAAACAAAGGTCAAAGTTTGGAGATAATAAAGGGTTAATTTAAGAATTGAATGCGCTTCATGTTGAAAATGTAGTTCGATCAACGCTTAGCGCTTCATTGAAAATGTACTTCGGTCAACGCTCTCATACCCCAATGAAGCTTCAAAAGAATGCATTCAATTCTTATAATTATATTTAAATCACACCAAAATTTAACATAGCTGAATCTTTCGTTGTGAATTTTATTTGTGTTAGATTATTTGCTGTTGGAAATTACTACGCCATTGATTGTTTACATCTGACGTCGTCATGGAGGTACGTGCAAGTTCGGATTTGAGCTTCATTGGGATGTGAACATCTCTTTTATAATCATGTGACCACTTCACAGCCAATCATATTGTAACATTTCAATGAAAAACAGAAGTAATGTAATTATAAGAAGAAAAAAAATCAGAAACTGACAGACAGTACAATTGCCAAAAGAAAAAGAACAAAACGAAAAACAGCGATCTACAACACACTACATCGAAAACAATAGATCGATCAAAACGTACCCCACTAATACCCGGGGTGAACTCGGGTGCTCCGGAAGGGTTCCGTAAAATATCTTCATTTTAAACAAGTCAACACAAACATTTCCAATATATATATATATGCATAGCCCGCATAGTTGGAACAAATTGACTTTTGCGAATGAGAACATATGTTTTTAAGTGAGCTAATTGTTTCTGTCATTGCAGCCTGTACTGGGTTGTCTCCACTGTGTTGTATCTTAACAGTAAGACTGGATGTCTCATTTATTTAGCAATACCGTGGTAGAACAGTGGCATTGTATAATATTAAGAAATCCATTGGTTCTTTATATGGTCAAACTACCAAAACGAAACCAATTAATTTCGTCAGTCAAAAAGCTTTATATCAGCAATTTTATTTTATATTGTCCTAAATTCAATTTCAATACATTGAAATGAAATTACTTTAAGAGCGAACCAAAATCCTTATTTGAAAATGTCAAGAAACTATAAAGTCTTTTACTTGTCTGCTGATTATCCAAGTTGAATTATAATTGGATATTGAAAATGCCAAACTTGGCAGGAATAGAAATTGATTCGAACTTCATTATAGGGTCGGAATAAGACTAACATTATGAAATCTAACACATTCATCTATTAAATCATGTCTTCTTGTAGTAAATGTCAGATTCAGCATGATTTATTTTTGCTGATTTACTGTTGCAATCTAATTTGATTTTGATTGGCTGACTTTAAAATGAGACTAATCATTTATTTTTTATGTCATGAAATATCAAATTTAAAGTTTAAACATGCAGATTGAATATATTGTAAAAATAGAACACGAGTACGAAATACTTTTCGAAATTCCCAAACATGTATGACAAATAATTAAAATAAAGGTTTAGTAATATTCCTCTCGCTGGAGTCCCATTAATACTTAATAGTAAGAAGTATCATAAAGGTGTATAGAAAACACCCAGTAAACAATACACACCAGTCCGTGAAGACTAATAGAGGGGAAGATTTCGGTAAAAGCGCAAAAAAAAGACAGACAAAACAAAACATAAGAAAGACCAAACTCTCTGACATGCAATCGACGTTATTCAGATCTGGCTTTCCCAGACATCAAGCTTTCCATTCTACTTTTATTCACGAAACGTTTAAAGATACCAAAGGGTAATCAGAAGCCGTAAATCAAAGAAGGACAGACAACACATAACCCTAGCAAAACAGGACAAACGGACAAAGAACGATCTACAAAACATTACACCGAAAACTAGATCGAGCAACCCACTTAAAACGGGGTTGAACTCAGGAACTCAGGAATGGTAGCAGTTCCTCCTCCACATCTGACACTCGCTGATAAGGTCAGATAGATAAGATAAGATAAGATACGTTTTATTTAAAGTCGGGATGTTAAAATAACAAATAAAACACAAACTCTAGTAAGCTTTTGACCGACAAGTAACAAGTTTAATCTCAACCTAAAACGTTAATGAATGTATACGTTCTCTATAGCCTTTTATTCCATAGTAAAATATTACTGCTTTTGCATAGTGCTCTGTATCCTATCAGAAACAGTTATTAGAAAAATGACAGATGATGTTGCCGTAACTTATAAACTCATTTTCCCATAGATTCTATCTCCTATCACAATGTAATTTACATAAGATTTGTCAGACAGCCAGGAAGGTCAGACTACCCATGTTGTTAATCTATAAGACCAGAGACAATCCCCAACAATACACTCACTCAATCGTGTCGTGCACACTAAGTTTGATATCCACCGCTGATCCGATGTCGGACTATTAATCCCCCAGGGTATCAATCGCCCAGAACTCAGTTCTGTGGCAGTGATATGGTTTATTGGATATAGCTTTTTCATAGAAATTCACAGTCCTAAGCTATGTTAATATTACTAAAACTAAGATGCACCTCCCTCTGGTGTAAGTGACCATAGCCGATGTTGGCCATTATGTTTAGGCTCTTTGGTTTTTTGGCTCCTGAAGACATTTAAATTATTTGGTGTTCAAATATTTTGATGTTGTGCGTACCTGGTGAAGATTATTCCAGTGAAACGCGTCGTGTGCACTAAGTTTCATATCTACGTTTCTACTGCCATTTGAAACTCGGACATTTTGACATATATTTTGTTCAAAACGGTAATATCTACATCTCGTTTACGATTTAGGTCGGGCGGGCCAAAGCCGCCTACAACCCCCCCCCCCCCCCCCCCCCCCCCCCATAAAAAATGAGTTACTAACCCTTCTATCTAGTAATGCGTTGAGTTCAAGTCTTGATCATGTTCAATGATAAACTAACAGAACAACATATCCCTTTTAGGATTCCTCGCCAAATCTTATATTATATATTCTGACTATAAATTACCAAATCACTCATTGTTATTAATATTATGAAATCTCATTGTCTCGTAATAGACAGGAATAAATGATGTGAATACATCGGACATTACCCTTTTCTATTTTCATCTGATTTATTAGCAGTTTTGGAATCATTGGGAACAAACGTATATCAATATTCTAAAAATAGGACTCTCTTGATGTTATCATTAACTATGGGAGGGTCATATCAGTAAGAAGAAGATCGGAATGTTTATATACGTCGATTCAATCGAGTAATCAAGTTGAAATTAATCGAATGAGAATATAATATAATGACTACAATAAATTATTTATAGATGTAATGGGAGATAGTCTATATGATATGGGAGAGGATACTCTATATGCAATGGGAGAGGTTAGTATATATGCAATGGGAGAGGATACTCTATGTGCAATGGGAGAGGAATGTCTATATGCAATGGGAGAGGATAGTCTATATGTAATGGAGAGGACAGTATATATGTAATGGGAGAGGAAAGTCTATATGCAATGCGAGAGGATAGTCTATATGTAATGGAGAGGATAGTCTATAAGTTGGTATAACTTTTTGTTCAATCCCATTACTGTTTTGAAATAGAATAATATTAAATTTAGATGTAATGTTTATGCATGTTAGGGGTACCGATTTTGCCTCTGATTCTATGTTTGTTCGATTAGAATTTGGACCTGTTCCGCCATTGTAATTATTTGTTGCTGTTATTTATTATACAATTGTGATGCTCTTGGATATCGAAAACTCAGGATATGTACGTATACCTTTCGGGACATGTATACCCTATATCGTTACCTGTGGAATCAGTGTCTATCACCACTAAAATTGTAAGTTCGAATCCCGTTCAATGAGAGCTGTCTTGATACAACATTATGTGATAATGTTTATCATTGAGTTGTGGCAGGTCGGTGGTTTTCTCCGGATACTCCGGTCTCCTCCACTAATAAAACTGACCGCAACAATATGACTCAAATATACTTAGTATTTCAGTTGTATCGTGATGGTCAGTTTCAATGGAAGATGACAGCAGAGTACCAGGACAAACCACTGACCTACTATAAAATATATCATATAAATTCGTATCAAGTACATCTCGCCACAAATGAACGGAAATCGAACTCAACCGCAATGGTGTTTGATACTGATAGAAAGATAGGTGTAAATCCAACCACTAAAAGATCGCTACCAAGGAGACACATGAAGAGTGCCACAGTACCAAAATCATACTAATAATAATATGCTGATATAACAAACACAAAACGAGTTTCTGTTGAGGTGATATGACGGTGAATTAATATTGACAATCAATCAACGACGACGGTCTCAGTTTGCTATGTGCTATTAGTTCCACAGCAACTAATATGCTGGGTAATTGGCTTTTCACAATAGGTCAGTTATTTCATGGCGGTTAGTTTTGTTGGTGATGGAAATATGTCGGCGAGAAGTGTGGCCCAGTTGATACCCATAGAAATATCGACTATTTGTTGTCACAAGAAAGTCAATCAAACATAATACACATTCCGTTCATCAATACTGGTGAATGTTGGTAATGTCAGCTTCAGATAACGCTTTGATAAAATCAGAGTGGTTGTTGTACAAAATAAGATTTGCCATTTCATAAAATAGTATATTTCTTTACAGGTTTGCCGTATTTTAATGAAACAAAGTTGAACCAATTCATTTAATCTGCCTTTTAGCTTAGATCGGGGAGTAGTTATGTAAAGAGTAGAGAAATACAATATATCAATGCTATTGCATGAGGAGAGTGACCCTGATTGTATGTACTCTAACAGATCTTTAGAATGAAGTTTGCAGAACCCACATCTGATTCACACCACCTCCGGATTAGTTAGTATAATTGTTAAATATATGTTTGTGTTGGAAGATGTTAACTCCCGCCTAATATTAACATTAAAGCTATTAACTAACTTCATATCAACAACAAAACTATCACCCTTAAATGGATATATTTAGAATTTTAACATTATATAAAGGAATATAGGCTAAATCCAATTTTATCAACAAAGGAAAAAGCTATAATTAGCTTGAACATTAAAATATCAAAAAGATAGAAGGATATTAAATGGTAGCATCCCTTGTTTTGTTTTATAACCGATTGGTAATTGGTTGTACCTTAATTGTTGCCTTATATGGAAAGAATACGTAGTAAACCAATTTCATCTATCTATAAAGATCTTATCTCGTCCAATAACAAAACTAGAAGAATTTGTTTGAATTGATCTTGAGAAAAGACAATAGCTTTATTTATCATTTTCTTAGATTGAAAATGGAAATGCCATACAAGATTGTATTTGATATATCATATATATCACAATTACTTTTAAGTTCAAATCTATCCAATATTATATAACAGATCCAATGCCATGTCAACAAGTCCCCATTGCACTATATGTTGCTTTGATTTTTTGTTGTTTTTTGTTTATTTTTGTTTTACTGACTCCCACGATATAGCTGCAATATTGTTGAAAGTGGCGTAAAACACCATAACCCTAATGCCCTCTCTGAATTGATAATAGAATCAATGCCATTTTGGATATGAATATGTGCGTTATTTGTCAACAAGACCCCATTGCACTAGATGTTGGATAACATATTGAAGGTTGTTTTCTTCACTGGTATAAATCAAATCAGAGTTGTCATCTAGAATATCTAAATATCACTTACTTGTCTGGTCCAATCCACGGAGTGGCGGACACTGTAATCTAAGTGTCTGACCGGCGGCCACTGACGGCCAGCATAGCACTGTGTCCCATGTCCCGTTACAATAAATATTACCTGAAACAAAACAAAATAACTATACAAGAAAGAAACAGAGTAAATAGCGTGTCACAACCATAACGTGCTTAAGCAATTCAGGACACTCTATTCTAATACTTAAAAGTGTATCTTACACCCATAGTATATATGTATGCAACAGTAATCATCTCTCTATTAAAATGTAAACCTCTGTACTGCCCAAATCCAATAGCAGAACTCCCACAACAAAAATAAAATCCCAAGTATTAGATTTCAAATTTAAGCTATCATGAGGTTTATCATTTATCCACTAATTAAAACAAATAAAAACTCACCGATCCTTCTAGAGATAATGCATAGTCCCTACTGAGAAATTAATACTTACAGGTGTCCTGCTTCTAAAGATTAGACAATAACTAACGAGATAATAAATTTATACGAACAAACAATTGGAGAAATTATCACTTTGTTATATAGGTCCGAACGGATATTCGAGATAACTAACGAATCGGACACAATCGAAAACAACAGTACAAAAACACAGAAAAAACAAAAGGGCAAAATCTAGGACAACAGAGGAAATTTCTATAAAATTGAGAAGGGAGACCAGGTGCTCTTGACAGATTAGCATGTCCGGCATCATTGATGGTACTGAATGCATAAGT
Source organism: Bathymodiolus septemdierum (assembly GCA_963383655.1). Classification (NCBI taxonomy): domain Eukaryota; kingdom Metazoa; phylum Mollusca; class Bivalvia; order Mytilida; family Modiolidae; genus Bathymodiolus; species Bathymodiolus septemdierum. The sequence continues at coordinate 64,220,348 of OY726517.1, forward strand.
ATAACTACTGGAAATGCCATATGTATTACATTGCATACCTAAGCTAAGGAATCTAAAATTTCACTTATAGGGGCAGTGGCTTCGTCCTCGAACCAAGCAAATGTACGACTTAAGAATATATATGTTTTCTAAAAGGAAAACTCCAGTCAGTTGAACAATTGTTATAATTCAATGCATTGTAACTTTTTACTCGTAAATAACTAATTATTAAACAAAAACACCTTTATTAACATTAATGCACCCAATTAGAAATATGAATATTTTGAATTTCCTGTCGTAGTGTCAGCGGCCATGACACCTCTTCATGTGACGTCACGGAGACAGATCATGTTAGTTGAATAAATAATGTATCTGACTCTTCCCAACATCGAGCACTTTTGGTTATGTTTTAATATCAGATCAACTGCAATACAATGTTAACAATTTGTATATCGTCCTAATTTTGTTCTTAATATTCCCATCCCATGTTACATTTCCATAAAACAAATGAATTTATTTGAATGGGGGTGGGGGTAATCATGCTTTACATGATTGGCCGTAGGTTAAATAACTGTCACTTTTAACTCGTTTTATGCGTTCATATGCTTTCTTCTTTTGTGTCGCCAATGCTGTCGTACTTTCCCGTGTTTTTCGTTAGTGCAATAAAATGCTTGACTTGAAGTCATAATGATTTTGTAAATATCAAAAGAAAAACATACGACGTTATTTTACGATTTACATAATTTTCAATGATAAAATTGCAACTGATCTTTGCTGCTATAATATACGATACCGCTTGCGTGACGTCACGGCTCTTTCGGAAGAGCTTTAATTGCAGGTATAATCCGAGAATGGCTTATGCCTTTTGTCTCCTCACATTGAAGAGCTACGAAAAATGGTGATCCCCATTATTTGGTGCTACATGCAACTTCAATGACCAAATTCGACCTTACGGTATACAATTTTTAGCATTCATTAACACAAATGTCTTTTATTTACTGTCATTTAAATTTTCACGTTAACTTGTTAAGACCATGGCGTTTTCCTTTATAAGTATACAAAGTGTATTTGTATAAAATTGCAGGGACTTGACAAATCATTATTTCTTTTGTATATTTCATGTCATTTTTTCTCTATATAATTTAGCGAAAATTAAGAAAAAACAGATAGCCTCTTATCCATCACCCAAACAATGAAATGGTCGTTCTATTAATAATTATCAGTATCAAACATCAGACATATGACTTTCGTCTTGATATTCTCTTGGCTAATACTTAACTCCTCCTGTTGTAATGTAAATATTGTATGTATATGTATTTGTGTATCTGTTATTTATTTGTCATGTATGTGTTGTGTTGTATTTTTATATGTAACTTCTCTATACCATTGTAATGTATGGTTTATTTGAGAATAAAGATTCTTAGTCTTAGTTAATCTTCAATGGAAACTCACTACAGCAACAAATGTAATTGTCGTTTGATTGTCACGTCCACGGTTTAATAAAACTTTGACTTTAAAGTTAGTCATAAACGTGAACAGAAAATGAGTATTAATAAAAAGGCCCAATAAACTTTCAGATGTAAATTACAAGATTGAGATTGTATGAAAGCTTGTATTATGTAGACGGGATTAGATCCAACAGAGAAGACACCAAACAAATATATTATACATAAACATTAAAAGTTTTTACTTCTTGTAATTGTCTCCATATAATAGAACAAACGATGGTTATTACTTTTCCAGGAATAATTGGAAAGAAAAAAAAACCCACCGTAGCATACAATGTAGCCATGACAATCACAACCATGCATACAAATCCTGATGATGATAATGAAGAACCCTATTACATAGTAAATCGCTATCAGCTTTAACCGCCTTGATTACTCGTGTACAGAACTTTATTACCATCATGTATACAATAGCTGGATCTCTGTGGCATATTTACGACTGTTTTACTGCGATAAAGGTAATTCAGTTGCTATGTATGTAAAATAAATTGGAATATCGATTTCTCGCCGTTGACATTTTAATTTGGTTTAGATTGGACATTATTTATACAGTATATAATATAACATTAAATTAAGGCCATCTCATGGAGATTGCTGTTTTAAATCTTAACTAGCTGGATTAGAAAGCCATGTACATCAATATACACAATTAAATTATTTGATTTCCTAATACAAAAAAATGGAGATGTAAATTCCATTTTATAATTAGAACACATTAATGAACGTTTTTATGCGTGCACGTGTACTCTTATCAATAACTACATATAGTTTCCTCATCAACAGAAATACCACTTAGAACAAATGTAATAACTTGAATCCTTTTGTAATTCTGAATATAACCCTCATTTGGGGGAAATATGATTTAAAAAAATAATTGGATTAGTAAATACTTTTATTGAATATTTTTCTCATCTGTTTTTTGTATTTTTGTATTTCTAATTGATCAATTTCCGTTTTTAAATATATAGTTACTGGTTAATTTGATACTGAAATCCATTATGCTGTGGGGGATTTATTTGTTTAATTGAATTTAAGAACCAATTTCTTTCAATTTAATTTCATTTTATACATGCATTCCGTTTCTTCTTTTGATCTTCATGGTTACGTTATTTTGTCTAAAATCGATTTTAATTTTCGCAACTTAATACCCTAGTGGTACGTTAACATGGATTCACAGCGATTAATAATGTCTTGATTAAAAGATTTGACCTAAATAAAGTCATCTAAAAAAAAAGAACATTTGAATACAATAGTTCTTTTCATTTTACAATTTCAGTGGTAGTGAATATTGTACGATGTACGTAACCCGTTTGCTCTTAATGGCGAACAAGGAACAGAAAATAGAATGTGTTTAGCACGACTGTTTTAAATGTGATTTTCAGTGAAAAGAAACATGTATGTTACCCCAGTTCATTTGAGCCAATTAAAAGAGTTTGATAATGTTTTACTGGAAATATATGTCCAATAGGTATGAACTAGGATATTTAACGAAATTAAAGAGAGTTATATTGTTAATTATGTATAATGTTCAAGATTAGAGTCTGATTTTTTTCTACTCGATTGTGGGAAACGTTTGCATGACTATTTCACTTACACGGGATCATCTTGCTCTATAAACTAGTTTAACCCCGCCACATCTCATTACAGTGCCTGGACCAAGCCAAGAATGTCAGCGGTCATATCTTTATTTTTGGGTATAGAATTTGCCACTTTCTAAGTTTCTTCAATTGATTTTTGGAATAAAGTTAAAGATATAGAGTATTAGAGAAGAGAGTTAAGAATAATATATATATATTATACATGCAGGGAATGCCGACATGTTGTATACAATACAAGTTGACGGGTTGAAAATAGAATAATTACGTGTATTAAACTAACGTGTAGCGTAAGTCATACTGGTAGATTGAATTTGATTGATTTTTGGCGTTTTAACGCCACTTTCAACAATATTTCAGCTATATCATTGCGACCAGTTTTAGTGGTGGGAGAAGCCGAAGTAGCAGTTTTAGTGATGGAAGAAGGCGGAGTACCCTGCGAGAACCACCGATCATGGACAAGCAACTAGTAAACTTTATCACTTGAGGCTGCAAGTCGAGTGCACCCATTTTTGTAATTTACAAAGCCGGGCGCGAACTTACGCCGTATTGATGATAGGCTTGTATGTGTTGTTAAGTAATCCAAGTACCTAACCCATTGAGCCACACGGGTCCTCATACTGGTTGACAATATCTAAGTATGCTCTATATAAAGAGTACACACAGGCATCTATTTTGTCGTTTTAAAATGACTATTCTCGGAGCACCTGAGTTCATCCCTGTTTATAGTGCGGCTCATGTTGATCAATATTGACTTTTCTGTGTAGTGTTTTGTAGACCATTGTTTGTCTTTTGTCTTTTGATCATAGTGTTGTCTTCTACGATTCGCACCCTCTGATTACCTCTTTGGTATCTTCAATCTTTTCTGATGGGTATTTGCTACCCCAAAAATATGAGTTGTGAAGTGACTAGACTAATCGAAATGGTGCTTGTATATGACATTTTATAATTTATATCCGTCTTGGATTTATCCTAGGATTCACTATCATTTTTCAATACGAGACAATTATTATCGTAACCAGTAAAATGTATCACGTGTTGGTTTAATAGATATATACTAGTATTGTACAAAGGTCCTGTATTGTGTAATTCAATCATTCAGTTATGTGTATTCATTTATAACAGCATGCCAAAACACTAACTGAAAGAAATATTTGAAGATACCACAGCGGTAATCAAAAACCGTTATGTGAAGGATAGACAATACAACGACGAAAATAAACAGAACAAAAAGACAAACAACGGTCCGTAATACACTACTGAGAAGAGAAATAATAGAACAATACTCTCATAATAGTACCGAGGTTAGACTCGGGTGCTTCGGAAGGGTAAACATTTTCTGTTATGTAAGTGGCACCCGTCATGTTAGTTATTAAACACCTACACATTTACTACTGCTAATCACTCCACCCGGTATACACTGATGAGGATTATACTTAATTGGTGAATAAGACTTATTCAAATGAAAATAAAATAATCAGTTGTCTGTAAAACATGGCTATGTCTTCACAATGTTAAATTATAAAAGAAGAGAACAAAACACATTTTTTTTCACATTGTTTTTTTTCGAATTAACATCTCAGTCTATGGCTTATATCACTCAGGAAAATTGCAACAGCATAGTTACTATGGAACAGATATCGAATGATTTGTGTACGATGTAGAGCTCCTTGCAGGCAGATATTTCTTGTATCAAGAATTTCATTCAGATGAACCAGTTGTGAACATTGTGTAATTGTCCATAATACATTTTACAAGCTGAAATGGTTTTGTTGCATAAATCTTTAATTTTATTGAAGCATTCTTTAGCAATCAATATTTCTATATTACAATTTCACGCTGAACTAAGGAACTGTATGACGACTTATGATTTGTTGATTTAAAATACAAAATCTCTCCTAAAATAGAGTATTTATAACACATCTTTGGTGATAATTCAAATATAATTTAAAAGCGATTAGCCTAATTATCACAGTTTTTGACAGCTGGTGTAGAGGCAGGCATTAGGCATTACATCATTTTTAATTAACTATGAAAAATCTCGGAATATTTATAGCAATGTACTTTAAAATGAATTATCATAATAATCTTGGCTTCGAGCCCAGGCCGGATCAAACAGTAAACTATACAATTGGTATTTGCTGTACACTGCATTAATAAGTCGGAGCAAAGATTGTGTCGCTGGGAATAAGTATAATGTATCCGAGTGGTACGACATGTCTTTCTTTGGACTATTTGTCAGTGAGCTAGCACATTAGAAATCCGACTGAGCGTGGTGGTCAAGTTACATCATCTAAAAACATTGCTCAATTTGCGTTCAGCAATAACTCACTCACTCACTCACTCACTCACTCACTCACTCAGAGCACCAGTAATTGTATCTTGGGAAGGATAACATCTACATATATTTGTTTATTTAAAAATGATTAATGTGGAGCAGCAACTGCTTACCCTTCTGGAGCACATGAGTTCATCCCTTGTTTTAGATGAGTTCATGTTACTCGATCTTTAGTTTTCTGTGTAATGTTTTGTATATAGTTATTTTTCCTTTTCTCCTTTTTCTTTGGTCATAACAGTGCCTGTCCTTCTTTGATTTACGGCTTCTAATTTCACCTTTGGTATCTTTAATATTTTTATTGATAAGTAGCACACATATACAATAAGACTTTACGTGAGACATGCAAGTGTTAAGTCACTTAGAGGATACTAAGATGCGCCGTGGTGAAATGGTTTGTACCTATGGATTTTGCTACTTGTGTAAAAATAAGTTTGAAGATAACAAATGTGTAATCTGCATCCGTAAATCGAAGGACAGACAATATTCTAGAAAATACTACACAGCTAACGAATGATTGAATAATACAAGCCCAACGCAGGTGCTAGAGAATGGTAGATCAGCTTAACAACACATGTTTAAGGACAATTATTAACATGAAATGAGAATACATCTATAAATTTAGACAACATGTAAGAATCGAAAGTATTTAGCAGATTTCAACTGTTTCATGTGACCATTTATAAAACATTCGTGAATGGAAAATTCACATATTCCCTTGTTACACTTGCAAGTGAAGAAAACATATTCCTTACTTTCCTACTATAATCTTAATAATATGATGTCAAATAACATTAATCAAAGTGTCCCTGGTGGGTAATAGCCATTGGATAGAAAAGTGTATAAATGTACAATATAGTTAGTCTTTGATTGTTAATTAGACACAAGAGATTTTGTCTGCCTCTTCAATTTGTGTTTTATGTCGTTTCTAAAGGTAATTCATACTGAACAATCTACTGTTCTCCCCATTAGAGGATACTAATAGCCAGTGTTTTAACAAGTAACCCGTCACAAGAAATGCCTTTATAATTACATTTGAGAATGCGTTGTTGCAATTCCTATTTCAATATATTAGACTTGTTGTCATCATATGTGTTTTCTTTTACTTTAACAATTTGTGAAAGACAAATCTCTAATCACATCATTAAACAGAGCAGCAATGATCTACAAAGCACTATGTAGAAAATTTAAAGATTGAACAACGCGAACCTCACTAAAACTGGGGGTGAACTCGTGTGTCCTGGAAGGGTAGCAGTTCCTGCCCCACGAACATGAACATCATGTGAAAATCACACCTGTATGCGTAAGTAAATAGAAATAACATAAATAAAAACATGAACCCCCTATCGGAGTAAAGACAAACAGGGCATCATTTCTACGCAGATATTGTAGCGGACAGCACAACGCGGTGCTAAAAACAGGATGACATATAATTGGACGACATAAACAACACGAATACTACTACAAACCAAGGATGACCTCGGGTTCATCGTTTTATTGCTTTTTTAAATGATTTAATATTTGATATTGCACAAAAAATGCTGTAAATAAAACGTGTAGATTACCAAGTCTGCTGGTGGTTCTGTTTATGATATTTTTACTCTGTTAATATAACGGATTATTTGACATCTAATTCAATATTTAGCTATATCACGCAACTAAATCATACATCGGACAGCTAATACACAATAACGTCTATCTGATAGGATATAGCAAACGCAGTCTATTTGATTTACCTTAATCATATTATGATATGTTTGTGTGATGTTATATAGCCCTTTCGGAAACATTTGTTGATAATAGAGAATTTAACTTCTAACTCTGATCATACGATGAAGACGAGTTCTGGTTATAGGAGACATTTTCGGCCTAATTACCGAAATTCGCGTTTCAGACAGAAAGCGTTCACTCCATTTGTATACGTCATGAAGTCACTTAAATTACGTTCATCGGGTACGATTATAGTACGATTATAGTCAATAGATAGGAGATTTGATGTCACTGCAATTTAAGGTTTTTAGTTTTGATTTTCGTCACGAGTTAAGTGTCCTGTCGTTATGTTTCTTAATAGCTCTTTGTTTTGGTGAGTGCTTGACAGTTGTTATACTTCGTCTGGTTGATATGATGTATCATTTTGTATTGTAATTTTTTTTATTTTACTAAGTAACTCTACAATTGACCTTTCGTACCGGTCGTGTCTATGGTAATACAATAATACAAAATAATACTATTACGGCATTGATCGTTATAAAAACGTAGATAGCTAATTTATTGCGTACACGACGCGTGTCTAGAATGACCTTCATCAGATACGCTGTTAGTCAAATGGTTAGTAAAACAAATAATTGTATAGTCTTAAGAAGCAAGAAAATCAAAGAGCCTACACAAGGGGCTATCTTTACAAATCAGGGTTTTGTCTCTGAAATAAACGAAATAGCATAGAAAATGTACATGTATATATAAAAAGGCGATGCTCTCTGACTGTAATATTTGTCTGTGTTAAGTTGGATAGTCTTTCATGTTCATTTACATGTAATATCTGTCTGTGTTAAGTTAGATAGTCTTTCATGTTCATTTACATGTAATATCTGTCTGTGTTAAGTTAGATAGTCTTTCATGTTCATTTACATGTAATATCTGTCTGTGTTAAGTTAGATAGTCTTTCATGTTCATTTACATGTAATATCTGTCTGTGTTAAGTTGGATAGTCTTTCATGTTCATTTACATGTAATATCTGTCTGTGTTAAGTTAGATAGTCTTTCATGTTCATTTACATGTAATATCTGTCTGTGTTAAGTTAGATAGTCTTTCATGTTCATTTACATGTAATATCTGTTTGTGTTAAGTTAGATAGTCTTTCATGTTCATTTACATGTAATATCTGGCTGTGTTAAGTTAGATAGTCTTTCATGTTCATTTACATGTAATATCTGTCTGTGTTAAGTTAGATAGTCTTTCATGTTCATTTACATGTAATATCTGCTTGTGTTAAGTTAGATAGTCTTTCATGTTCATTTACATGTAATATCTGTCTGTGTTAAGTTAGATAGTCTTTCATGTTCATTTACATGTAATATCTGTCTGTGTTAAGTTGGATAGTCTTTCATGTTCATTTACATGTAATATCTGTCTGTGTTAAGTTAGATAGTCTTTCATGTTCATTTACATGTAATATCTGTCTGTGTTAAGTTAGATAGTCTTTCATGTTCATTTACATGTAATATCTGTTTGTGTTAAGTTAGATAGTCTTTCATGTTCATTTACATGTAATATCTGGCTGTGTTAAGTTAGATAGTCTTTCATGTTCATTTACATGTAATATCTGTCTGTGTTAAGTTAGATAGTCTTTCATGTTCATTTACATGTAATATCTGTTTGTGTTAAGTTAGATAGTCTTTCATGTTCATTTATATGTAATATCTGTTTGTGTTAAGTTAGATAGTCTTTCATGTTCATTTACATGTAATATATGTCTGTGTTAAGTTAGATAGTCTTTCATGTTCATTTACATGTAATATCTGTCTGTGTTAAGTTAGATAGTCTTTCATGTTCATTTACATGTAATATCTGTTTGTGTTAAGTTAGATAGTCTTTCATGTTCATTTATATGTAATATCTGTTTGTGTTAAGTTAGATAGTCTTTCATGTTCATTTACATGTAATATCTGTCTGTGTTAAGTTAGATAGTCTTTCATGTTCATTTACATGTAATATCTGTTTGTGTTAAATTCGATAGTCTTTCATGTTCATTTACATGTAATATCTGTCTGTGTTAAGTTAGATAGTCTTTCATGTTCATTTACATGTAATATCTGTCTGTTAAGTTAGATAGTCTTTCATGTTCATTTACATGTAATATCTGTCTGTGTTAAGTTGGATAGTCTTTCATGTTCATTTACATGTAATATCTGTCTGTGTTACTAACTATGATATTTCCTGAACTCTTCAGAGTGTAGTAAATGTCAATCTGACGAGTACTAAATTAAGACTATTTTGGAATATTGACAAAGTACACATTTACAATAATATCATGAAATCCTTAATTTCATATCCACAAATGTACGTTTTTATTACCATCACGGGGTCGATGCCTCTGCTGGTGGACTATTAGTTCCAGAGTTTATCTTCCGCCGAGTACTCAATGTTCTGGCACTAACATAGTTTTTGCATTACAATTTACAGTTCCTAGATAAAATAATTATTATTAAAACTAAGGTTCTCCTCCCTCAGGCATAGATAATCCTATTTTGTCTATCCTGTTTATGCCTTTTGGTTTTATTGCTACCAAACATTTTGCATTATTTTACTTTCCAATCTTTCGAATTTGAGTTTATCTGATGAAGGTTATTCCAATAACGCCTCGTACGCACTAAACTAGATAGCTACGTTTTTATTAATTCATTAATGATGCATATTGCTGTAATGATCTAAAAAAAAATGTCTTTACTGTATTAAATTATATTTTCCCAATTTGTTCCTTGCAGCATTATCGCTTGCTGATATCTGTCTTTTTAAGATTCTAAGTTCCTTATCTTGTCCCATTAATAAGTAATCGAATTTAATCTTTAAATTAAAGTTGTTATTTTTAGATTTAAAAGTTGGATTTAGTAATTAAATGAAATTACATTCTAGGCAATATAATTGTTTGGTACTTTTTATAGGAAATTGGCCAAAATTAAATACTATCATTAACATGATCTGTATTACTGAAAAGAATTAATAAATAATACACTAATACAAAATCATAGAAGAAAGTACTAGTTGCCCGGATGTAATCTGGGCCGTTGTTTATAGATTTCTCAAAAACATGAACAATTGCGATATTTTAAACAAATTTGGACCATTGGATATTTCTTGCTGGATATAATAGGAGTTTGAAGATACCAAAGAGGTAATCAGAATCCGTATATCGAAGAAGAACAGACAACACAATGGCCAAAAGAAAAAGTACAAAAAGACAAACAACGATCTATAAAACATACATATAAAACTAAAGATCGAGTAACACGAACCCCACTAAAAACCGGAGGTGAACTCAGGTGCTCCGGAATGGTAAGCAGTTCGTGCCCCACTAGTAACACCTGTCGTTTTAATTTAGTTACAAACCCGGTGATAAGTCATGAACGAGGAAAGGACCGAAAGTGTTTACAAGTGGAATATATCCGTGATCATGTGTGACTCAGGTATTCCATAACGGTCAACCAAATCATGGTGGCGACCGTAAGCTTTCGAAGTGATGACTTCAACTTAACTAAGATGAATCCTTGGATAAGTAGCTTCCTTGTTAGCAGCAACAGTTTATTAAGGGAATTCTGATAGGAATAACAAGCTCTGGAATATATAACTTTTATCATTTCGCCATTTCAAAATAATATAATTAATAGCAAATAGTGACAATCTTCCTCATAGGTAATCTTATCAGAGTTTGGTTAGCCTGTGTTGTTCAGGCAATTTGGGTTACACGCTTCCATACAAAATAAATTATTTGGCTTTCCAATCTTGACCAAGCGTGCCTCATGAAGGTTATTACAGAAACACGTCATAGGACCAAATTAGATAGCAATGCTTTTATTAATAATATATCAGTCTACGTTACATGTTAATACCCGGAATTCCAAGGAATGTCGTGACCGTGATCGTGGTTAGTTAAATTTACATATACCTATGTAATCCTATCAGCCCTCAACTTGTGATTTATCTTTCAGTCTTAGTCGAGGTGTACTCGATTCAACGTTATGTGACCATGTTTGTCAATGCATTATGGTTGGTCCGGAATTTTCAAAGACCTTACCTATATATCTTCCGATCTTATATATATTTGATCTTTTCTGTGTAGTGGTTGTAGATAATTGTTGGTCTTTTTGTCTTTTCTCTCTTATCCATTATATTGTCTGTCCTTCAGATTAACATGTTGGTATCTTCAAGCTTTTCGTACATGTATAACATATGATTGATTCTATTTTGTGTCTATTTTGAGTTTTTATTTGGATTATTAGTATACAAACCTCCTACTCTACTGACAGTTCCCAACAACGACATTCGACTTGATAAGCCATGGTTAATGCCGAAAGCTATGAATACTTGACCACTTCTTAAAAGTATCGTGACACGTAACTATATAATATTGATAGCTTAATTATACATGTACATATTATTGGATGTGCTTTTTTACACGGTTCAGACAAAACTGACATGATAAATGTTGATTTGTATTATTTGCGCTGATTGAAAGAAACATATGGGGAAAATTCCCCTCGTACTAAGCGCTTAATAAAGTGACAGAAAATCAATAAGTTAAGCAAGAAAGATCAATGGGTCAGTAATTGATCTTTATTTATCTTGTCAATATTCTTTTTTATCTAAAGATCAAATAGTTATATATTATTATAAAATACAAAATAATGAAAGTAGTCGGACTAAAGGGATATTGTCTACCACAATCGTAATTTTTTCATACCCTAAATTATTGTGGTTTTCCGTACTGACCTTCATAAAATGAAGATTAACACCGAGCTATGCTGCAAAAGATACGATTTTTTGCCAAAAAATACCCAAAACTATCATTATCGGAATTATTGCCCAGGATAACAAGAATTCAAATCTATTCATATGACCTTCTATGTGAACCCGTCTTGAACATGCGCACTGCTTAGAAACAATAAACAACATGTGGTTCTTGGGCAAAGGAGAAAGTGTCAACGCTTGGAAGAAAGCGGACTTTGACGGATTCAGAGAGAAAGATGAATAGAACTGAAGTATCTTCCAAATGGAACAAATGCAGGATATATGTAGGGGATCATTTGGACCGTTGGAACGAACTCAAGGAAGCGCTACGCGTCTAAATTCGCGCTCAAGTGGCAAATATTTTCCTTGATAGGTAAGCCGAGCATGTGTTTTCTTTCTTTTCTCAATCGTTTTTCATATTTTATGAATTTATGATGATGCATATGATCATTTTCGGTAGATATTATTCAATATATGTAATCTTGCTCCTGGCAACAGCAAATTATTGTCAATGAATAGCATACAACGGCCGTATTTGCGAGGTAAGCAAACACGAATTTTAACATCCATGCTGCAGCATCCGGGCTACTGGCATACAAATAGATAAAAATAGATTTGGCCTCACTCAGGTCAGTGCATAATTAATTAGCTTCCAGTAACGATGGACAGCTTTTTTAAATCGAAAAAACAACGTTTCGTAGCGTATTCGCCAATAATTCGGTGTTTAATCTTCATTTTATGAAGGTCAGTACGGAAAACGACAATAATTTTGGGTATGAAAAAATTACGATTGTGGTAGACAATATCCCTTTAAAATTTGCCTTTGGAATGTTTTTCATAATAGAAAAATCCAACATCTTTATTGTAGCACTGGGATCTTTTACGATTTTTCATGTATTTTCCTGTTTCTAGTAATATTTCTAATATTTACCTTTTTCTAAAAACTTTTTGTCATTTAGTTTTCCAATCTTGTGACTCGTGACACAAACACGTCGTGTGCACTAAGTTATAAGTTTCCTCTTGATTTCTGGTCATATTTTATTATTTATCATATTTAATCATGTATTTATTCCTTATTTCTAGTCATATTTTATTATTTATCATATTTAATCATGTATTTATTCCTTATTTCTAGTCATATTTTATTATTTATCATATTTAATCATGTATTTATTCCTTATTTCTAGTCATATTTTATTATTTATCATATTTAATCATGTAATTATTCCTGATTTCTAATCATATTTTATTATTTATCATATTTAATCGTGTATTTATTCCTTATTTCTAGTCATATTTTATTATTTATCATATTTAATCATGTATTTATTCCTTATTTCTAGTCATATTTTATTATTTATCATATTTAATCATGTATTTATTCCTTATTTCTAGTCATATTTTATTATTTATCATATTTAATCATGTATTTATTCCTTATTTCTAGTCATATTTTATTATTTATCATATTTAATCATGTAATTATTCCTGATTTCTAATCATATTTTATTATTTATCATATTTAATCGTGTATTTATTTCTTATTTCTAGTCATATTTTATTATTTATCATATTTAATCATGTATTTATTCCTTATTTCTAATCATATTTTATTAATGATCATATTTAATCATGTATTTATTCCTTATTTCTAGTCATATTTTATTATTTATCATATTTAATCATGTATTTATTCCTGATTTCTAGTCACATTTTATTATTTATCATATTTAATCATGTATTTATTCCTTATTTCTAGTCCTATTATACTATTTATCATATTTAATCATGTATTTATTCCTTATTTCTAGTCATATTTTATTATTTATCATATTTAATCATGTATTTATTCCTGATTTCTAGTCACATTTTATTATTTATCATATTTAATCATGTATTTATTCCTTATTTCTAGTCCTATTATACTATTTATCATATTTAATCGTGTATTTATTCCTTATTTCTAGTCATATTTTATTATTTATCATATTTAATCATGTATTTATTCCTGATTTCTAGTCATATTTTATTTTTTATCATATTTAATCGTGTATTTATTCCTTATTTCTAGTCATATTTTATTATTTATCATATTTAATCATGTATTTATTCCTTATTTCTAATGATATTTTATTATTGATCATATTTAATCATGTATTTATTCCTTATTTCTAGTCATATTTTATTATTTATCATATTTAATCATGTGTTTATTCCTGATTTCTAGTCACATTTTATTATTTATCATATTTAATCATGTATTTATTCCTTATTTCTAGTCCTATTATACTATTTATCATATTTAATCATGTATTTATTCCTTATTTCTAGTCATATTTTATTATTTATCATATTTAATCATGTATTTATTCCTGATTTCTAGTCACATTTTATTATTTATCATATTTAATCATGTATTTATTCCTTATTTCTAGTCCTATTATACTATTTATCATATTTAATCATGTATTTATTCCTTATTTCTAGTCCTATTATACTATTTATCATATTTAATCATGTATTTATTCCTTATTTCTAGTCACATTTTATTATTTATCATATTTAATCATGTATTTATTCCTTATTTCTAGTCCTATTATACTATTTATCATATTTAATCATGTATTTATTCCTTATTTCTAGTCATATTGTTTTATTTATCATATTTAATCATGTATTTATTCCTGATTTCTAGTCATATTTTATCATTTATCATATTTAATCATGTATTTATTCCTTATTTCTAGTCATATTGTTTTATTTATCATATTTAATCATGTATTTATTCCTGATTTCTAGTCATATTTTATTATTTATCATATTTATTCATGTATTTATTGCTACAAATAAAACGAGTCATACAGATTCTTGTATGACACATTTGTCTTGCTACGATAAGCACAACTCTCAACAAGCTAACACATTGTGAGGTACTACAGGTTGCATTGTACCTGCAAATGGTCTATCGTACCCTATTTATATCAAGATAAACATTTTACAAGAATAGTTTAGAAATTGAAACAGTCCTTACCAATAAGCTCTCTTGAAACTAATCAACTGATTTGTAGAAGAAAAACTGCACAAAGGAGATATGTTTTCTCTCGGTGGGAGGTTGCCCGGTTATATTGAAATCCTGATCGCGGACGCCTGTGCGTGCTGTGTTTTGAACGTTATTCACGTTATATAAAATCATTGTATAGATTTTGGTTAAAAATATTTGTATAAATTGCTATGAACATGCTCTCTTCTTCAACATGCATGGAATTTTGCCACAGAACTGAAAGCAACCCTCAATTAATCAATCGATCAATCAACACGTTATGAGAACAATATATTATCAAAAGAATATCAATACATCTATGACTTAAGTAAATCAGAATGCTTCTTCATATCTAACGTACGAAAACAGTAGATGGTCTCTAATCCTGTCCATTCTAATTTTGATGACCATGACCTCATCACATTAGATCAACTAGGAGAAAGCTCCAATTTTTATATAATATCCAAAACGGTAGCACACCCTCTTATTTACTCGATCTTATTCCCCCAACAATCCAAAGTACGACTAGTTATTCCCTTCGAAATGGCAACGATATTATTGTTCCATTCTGTAGACTATCTTTAACTAGAGATTCTTTCGTCTCAGTACAGTAAGGGAATGGAATAACCTTAATCTTTCAGTGCGTAATTTTGACACATTATCTAAATTTAAAAAGGCAATCCGCAGTTCAATCTCAATGTTAATTCCGAAACACTATTCTTATGGTCCTAGAAAACTAAATATAATTCTAACACAGCTTCGCTGCAATGCATCCTTCTTGAATTACGATTTATGTAAAGTTAAAATTCTATCAACTGCTTCCTGTAACTGTGGCGCACCATATGACAATTCTCACCATTTCTTTTTTGATTGTGATAAATATACAAATAATAGGGAAATATTATTTAATAGTCTTAACTGGCTACCTTCTAACATTAATATTGATGTAAATCTACTGACAAAAGGAAGTGATCTCCTACCATATCAAGAAAATAGAACTATTTTTAAACATGCTTTTAAATATATTAAAGACTCCAAAAGATTTACAATTGTCTGAATGATCTAAAGAACCAACACACATCTCCAAAAGTATTTATTCTCTGTTTTATTTTATTTTTTTATTTTTTTTCGTATATTGTCTAAACCTATGTTTTTGTATATCTAACTCTATGCTATTTATATATATATTATATCATTTCATTGCTCATGCTATTCCATATTGTAAATTATTGTACTCGGGAGAAGACTTCATAAGTTGGAAAAACTTGTGTCCGATCCCTATTTGTTATATTTAGCAAATAAAAAATATGTTTAAGCTATACTTAGATCAACTCGTTGTATACGTGCATCCTTCTCATTAGCAAAATATAATAGTCTATGATTGAATGAGTTGACTGAACGGACACATTTCACATTTTATACAAGCCTGTTTTCATCGGATTTCAAATACATTACTTTTAGATACAAAAAGTACTATGAACAGGCAACATGTCAAAATAAAGAATCGTTGAATTGTAGATAATAGGCGAAAGACCGCTAACGTTTGACGAGCGACGGATGAAAGCTGGCGGGTTACGTTTGACAAATGAATCCTAACAGCTGTTTACAGCTACCTAGAATGGACAGGTACAGGATACAGCTAGTGACTGAAAAGGTATATTAGGAATTTATTCCTGACACGGAATAAGGTGCTTTGTCATATGGACAAAAAGAAAATAAACAATGACTTTATGTCACTACGAGGGGAGTTTGGGCTCATAAAACTAAATTAACCTCGACACTTTTTACTTAAGTGCCTGTACCAAGCCAGCACATTGAATGGTCATGTATTTGTGTGTTAGGGTTATCGATTTTGCCTCTTTCTATGATTTTTCTATTAGATTGTGGAACGTTTTCGTCGGTGGGGAATTTTTTGTTGTTAATTTACATGGGAAATCTTTATCATTTAACTATTATTATGTCACTATATATTTCTTTTATTCAATTCTTATTTTTAGCACAGAAAAATCTCATAAAATATGTTATACCATTCTGACAATAGAAAAAAAAAACAGTTCCAACCTGTTATTTGAAATTATTTTTGGCAATCTCTACATAAATGAGTTCTAAACTTTAAATTTTACAAAACTAATAAAGAAAAGACAGCTGACCGGATGTTCCATGTTATTTAGTTGGTTGCATTTGTATATGATCAACAATGGAGGATCTAAATTATGTGCGATTTTTAATGTCAAATGAATTATACCTCTTGAGGCGTGAATAAGTGAGTGAGTGTTGATTAACGCCAATTCAGCAATTGTTCAGCTATATCATGACGAGAACAAGTTAATTTTCAATGAGATGATGATGAGGTCCGCTTTCTACTTGACCAACACGCTGAGTTGGATTTGTATAGTGCTAGTTCACTGAAACAACAGTCCGCGGGTAGACATGTCACTTCACTTGGACACATTTTTCTGAATCTGAGCTAACCAGTCTTTGCTCTTTCTCCTTAGTGCTTCATGCTTAGCGGAGAAGCAACACATACCAATTTGCTAGTCTTTGGTTTGACCCGACCATGGCTCGAACCCACGATCTACCGAACTCAAAGCGAGCATGCTAACCATTACGCGATCGATGCGGTTCTCTTGGAGTGTGAGGTGTGAATATTGTCCAGTGGTGAATAAACGAATGACTTGAATGTTAAATGGACTGATTTGACATTTGAATGGACGTGAGCAAATGAGCAAACAATGAACTTTGAATTGCCCCCAGCATACTTTGAAAATAACAAAGGGGTGATCCGAAGAAGGGTAGGCAATGTAATGGCCAAAGGACAAAAATACAAACAAATATCTACAAAACATGACACAGAAAACCAAACACGAACCCACAAAATCAGGGAAATCTCTGAAAGCGTAGGCTGTTCCTGCTTCACTGATGACACCCACCATGTTACTGCAACGCGTACATAAATACACAAGACGGAGATAAAACACGAACCCTTTACAAAACAATGAGAGCAACAACGAAAACGAAATCCGGATACAGTATGCGCTATTCAGAATTTCATTTCACTTACCACATAACACTACAACAGAAAATGCATTTCAAATACGAAGTAGATATTTGGGTAAAGACTGAAAAATATCCGTTGTTACGTTGTCAATGTAATCAATATTAAAACTAAGGTTCTCCTGCCTTTATTATGCCATTTGTCGTGTATAAACTCTTCGGTTTTCTTGCCCCCAAATAGTTTTAAATTATTTGGCTTTCCAATATTTTGAGTTTGAGTGTACCCGATGAAGGTTATTATACAAATATGTCATGTGAATTAAATTAGATAGTCACATTTGCATTGGATATACTGCATTCATTAACTGAAGTTGTAACTCCTGAAAATAACAGAACTCGTATAGCCCATGTCAACCATAATGATAGTGTTAATTCCTGGTTGATTGGTCATGCCTCTAGGTTGAAATAGAGAATTCTCTTCATTAGCAAATAATCAAATGTTGCTTAATAACATTATAGAAGAACAAATCGCATTTTAGAATATTTACATCCGATTTGGAATGTACTGATTGCTTAGGTAATAATTGATTGCGCTGTTCTTTGATATTCATCTAATTAAACACAATAGCTTTGTAGTAAGTCCCACAAAATGTCAATGAAACCTCAGAGGAAGGATGATTGCATAATATACAATGATATATTACTTTCTGGACTTTAATAATCAGGTAAGAACATGTCATCATTATGGTACAAAACTCTTAGTAATTGATAAAGACAGTGAAATGGAACACTAAAGTACGGACAGTAACATCATAGCACTGAATATAAGAAATACAGCAGCTATAGAGAGAATGCAGAATACCATGATTAAAAAGACGCTACAACAATCCCTATAATGATATGTGATAAATATGACATTGCACGTTTCACGGGGATGTAACAGTTATCTCTGCAATACTGAAATTAAGCATGGCACCAACCAAGACTGAGAATACGCAATAATATATTGATAGCAGCTATATAATAAATCACGAACTATCTGGAATATACTTTTAAATCATATAAACATGTGAATTAAACAGACAACACAACAGGGACATCTTCATTGAAAATTGGTGACAATAGTTAGATATTTATTCATTTGGATGTCATGTTTTGGCACTTTACTTGCCTCCAAAGATCTTTAATATAGTTGAATTTTCAATCTTTTTCCAGAAACGCATCGTGCGCACTAATTTAGATATTTCAGTATTTATAATATGTCTTCTTATTGCTACATATCTATGTCACTATATTCTATTTTTAATGCCCTTTGTGCTATATTGCTGTTGATTTGTTCTTACGCTAAAATGACTGTTTTCCAAACGTTTATTTTACCCATTTGACATATGTATCCTATATTTGCTTTAAATGTTTTAAGATACCAAAAGGAGCAATATAAGCCGTAAATCGAAGAAGGACAGACAATATAATGGGCAAAAGGAAAAGGACAAACAATAATCTACAAACCACTACACATAGCACTTCAGATTGAGTAACACAAGCCCCCATAAAACCGGGTGTGTAAATAATTTACTAGTATATATTTTTAGTACATAGATTGTGTCAGTGATTACAAATGTATATTGAACAAAACTATGCTTCCACGAATACCTAATTGAATTATCAACAGAACAGAAAGGTGCTATGCTTTTATATACGTGACGTAAATTATATCTGGTAATTTAAAGAGGCTTGCGACAATTCGTCTGATTGTAACAACACAGACTTTCATTAGAAGTCTTGGTCAATTAACGAAACCGTCCGATATAACCAGAAAGGTATCATTATACTGTATAGATGTCACATTCAATATATAAAGTGCTACACCACATACTTTCCATAACACTGGTAAATTACTTGCATCTTAATATATGCTAATTATATTTTCGACGTTTATAGGCGTATCGCTAATTAACAGTGTTGTCTTACGTAACTGGCTGACTTAGCACATTGATCTAATCTGGAAAGTTTGTTTAACCCAGCTGGTCAAAGGTCTTGTGGCCTTCAGTTAATCGTTGGAGTTATTGTGTCGTTGGTCAACTTTTCAAATTTCAAATCTTGTCATCAAATGTCACTTCGTCAATAGAACTGATATACAGTTTAAAGAGTGATGGTCAATAATTCAACCAATATCAACAAAACAAACAATCTCTCACATCAAACTAGTGAACACAAAGATAAACACTACATATGGCGTTGGAAATCCAGGACCTGACATAAGACAGATACAACAAAGTGGCAGAGTTAAACCGGCTAATGAGATCCCAACCTTCCTGTTATTCGTGTTTCGTCAACATATAGTTTGATAAGACATATATTATTGAAATGTACAATCCCTAAATCATTTAATTATTATTAATACTATTATTCCACTCTATAATATTTATTCTACTTATATAGAAATTCGATTGGTCGAAACAATCCCACGGGACATTTATCAACAACATCGTATTTCCCTCTCAACAATATCGTATTTCCCTTATTCGAAATTCTCAAGATTTAGCGCTTTGGTCATATAACGGTATTCCATGTTAGTAAAGATAACTCCAAAGATGTTCCGAAATAATAATTTTGTGAGCAAAGATGGCCAAAAGATTTCATTTGGCAGTATTCAGAAAAACGTTGGCCTGGTGTAATAAAACATTCATTCTTTTGCATAAGGGAGATATACAAATTTGTTTCCCCTTGAAATAGTCATATTTCTCGGGTGAACAAATCTTCATATCTCCCTTATGCAAGGAAAATAAATGTATAATGTTCTCCTCCCGAAAGCATAGGTAACTAATATTTGGATCGTCTTTACCTCATTACCTCCAGTTGTTTGTTGGAGTGCTCATGTCTTATTTTCGGTATTTGTTTGCACATAGTGGTGTCAAACACATATTGTGTTGTTGTTTTTGTTTTGTTTGTCTTCGTCTTGTGTCATGTTGATGCAATGTTGCCAATTTCTCTGGATTGACCATTCTTGATTGCCCCTTCCGTTTTCTCTAACGATTAGTTATCCTAGGATGGTTATCACGACCCTTTAATTTTCTTGTCAGAGATTTTTAAAATAATTTTATTCAGGGTGTATCAGATGACAGGAAGTCCAGAAAGGCGTGGTTCGCACTACTTAGATATCAACGTTTTTATTAATACTGGTAAATGTATATATGCTATATTAGATATTCATTATTTACTAAAATATAAATATTATTTTATTGTTTCAGTACGTTAAGTAGTATTCTAACATGACGTCCTTCTTTCGTTTTGTAGACAAACGAGCGATTTATCGATGGTATAATCTCATTTGCACATGCACCGGTGAATGCAACTGAATTTTCCGTCGTAAATGTACATGCTAATGAATTATCGTCTGCTCAAATTTGGCAGCATACAATGTGTGCGACATTTTTCGCAAGCGTAAATATAAATCACCGTTCTCCAATCAAATTATACTTCCATAATTGTACTCTTATGCATATCAGAATCGAAATAAATCATGGAAGCCAGAATGTGTTTTGAGTGTTAATATGGGTTGGCGGATATTAGTAAATTTTATTCCTCGCGTCTGGCTCAGGATAAAATACTAATATTCGCCAATCCATGTTAAAACCCCAAACACATTCTGGCTTCCATGATTTATTTCTTAAATAGAGAACATGCTCATATTAATGTTCGTAATACTATCATTTTCATTACGCAACATGATTGGAGGAGTTTGAGTTGTCATGCTTATGCGAAACCAATAACACTGGCTGTTAATTTCCTCGCCATCTTTCTCTTTGCATATATCGTTTGTCAGAATTTCAGAATTTTCAATTTCGGATATCACTTTGATTTCTTTCAATTATCTGTAATTTTATAATGTGTTAAATCACATCTGATGTGGGTGTTCTGTATTAATCTTGAACACAGAATTATGTAGACAAAATAATCGTTAAGCTTGATATTTCATTTATTTAAAATCAGAAAAAAAAAGAAAAAAATCATCGTTTCTTACCATCGAAACATAATATGAAAAACATTTGAATTCACTCCTGAAAAATTACAACGCGTTCATTATTACGTGATTTGTTTTGCCTTCGGACATTGTATTGCATGCAATTCTTCTAGATACGGCTTCTGATTGGCCCTTTTGGTATCTTCAAACTTTTCCTGACCATTGTATTGCATGTCCTTCTTCTGATTACCATTTTTGTATCTTAAAGCAAACAGGTTTAACCAAGAACACATATCATTGTCTCAATTTTGTATATAATTTGTAACCAAACACAGATTGTTCTCTGTGTGATACAACAAACATACTTCAATAATCAGTGCCACATAATAGTTAATTTGTCAATGTATTGTCAGAAAAAAGAATTGTATATCTCTTAATGTGTTGACATCAACTAGTATATCAGATACAATAGTATTGATGAGCAATAATTGGTGCCTACAATCTTTTTTAAAACAATGGGGCACATTTCTTAATTATAGCAACATGTGTATGTATCGCATCGTTTATATTAAAAACGTATGCATCTAAATTAGTGATTTAGTGCCCAGTACGGATGTCTGGTTTAACTTTCTCAAAGAATGCGCAGAGTGTAAAGATTGGAAAGGAAGCCAAATATAGTTTAAAATTCTTTGGGAACACGTCAATACAAGGGCATACACAGGATAAGGTCTTGCAGAGGAGAACCTCAGTTTTAATAATTGTATTTCAGATGTATTCAGGAAATGTAAATTGCAATAATAAATATATTTAATAAACCATGTCAGGGTCGAACCACTGTCTGCTGGGTGGATGATATCCTCGGGAACTAATAGTCCACCAGCGGAGGTATTGATAGTAAAAAACGAATAGCTATCTCGTTTATGCCAGGGTCGAAACACTGTCTGCTGGGTGGATGACATCCTCTGGAACTAATAGTCTACAAGTGGAGGTATCGATAGTAATAAAAAAATAGCTATCTCGTTTATGTCATGGTCGATCCACTGTCTGCTGGGTGGATGATATCCTCGGGAATTAATAGTCTACCAGTGGAGGTATCGATAGTAATAAAAGAATAGCTATCTCGTTTAAATCTGAATACAATTTGAGTTGTATCTGTATTTTCATTCACATGACCCAAACAAATATATCAGAAGAAAAGATTTATCAAGTTCTAGTAATAAAGACCCAAACAAATCTATCAGAAGAAAAGCTTTATTAAGTTCTGGTAATAAAATGACAAAAACACATCTTATAGAATTGTTTTTCAATATCAATAAGATAGGAGTATAGGAGTATCATTATATGCTTAGTTACAGAATGAATGGTATGTCACACTGAACAAACATTATAAATATTTAAACACTGAAGGCATAGACCGTTCATGACATTGGGATTATAATTCTATTCATAGTGGATTTTGATTTCAGGAACTATTTACATGTGGGATTTCTGCTTGGAGCTTAGTGATCATCAACACGACACATTATCCAAAACAACAAACCGAGTATTGAATTCAATGTCATCAGCACTAAATAATATATTTACGTTTTTATTACATTACTATAACAGTGTCACTTACTCTGCTGGTGGACTAGTAGTCAACCGCGGATATCATCCGCCCAGTAGTAAATGTGTTACGGAAATGCAAGCAGATCCTGTTCCACTAGTAAAATCCGTTGTGCTACTCTTGTCAAAATTTCGGTGGTAAATCGTGAATCATGAAAGGACAGAATTGTGTATAAACGAAGTATATCACACATACAAAATAGAATTGATCAATGACAAACTTTAAGTCAATTGAAACATGTTATCGCACACACACACACACACACACACTATCGACACGATTCATTTGTTGCATGCATATATTATATCACCTAAAACATGGGAGATTGCGAAATCTGGGATAATTAACAAAATAAAATACATAATTTAGGAGCATACATGTAAAAGTAATTTGCTTGGTAATGTGTGTGATATATAACTTGTAAATTGTCTTACATTTCAGTAATGCATTTTGTTTTCTTTCGGTGATTTAACAGAAAATCCTTGACCACCATATTTTTCGATTAAATGAAATGTTTTTTCATTCCCTCACGTCTTCCAATATGGTAGCCATAT
Organism: Bathymodiolus septemdierum; assembly: GCA_963383655.1. NCBI lineage: Eukaryota > Metazoa > Mollusca > Bivalvia > Mytilida > Modiolidae > Bathymodiolus > Bathymodiolus septemdierum. The sequence goes on from OY726517.1 coordinate 64,244,428, forward strand.
TGAAATGCCTTCAGTTTGAGATACTAAGAATGTATTTCATGCTATGTATTACTTATCATATTATCGAATGTGTCCATACCAACCGGCCATAACGTATTTGGCAATGACAGAATCGATTACAAAAAAGTTAGAACTGATCAAAAATCAATGATGAAAGCGATGTCCACACCAATTACATTGTGTGCAACGAATTTACTTCTGACGAGTTGACATAAGCTCACATTTACACGATTATATATTGTTTCAATGATGGTGGCTGTCAGCAGAAGATATTTCATCTCTTTTCAGCACATTCTGAACCATTACAACCTTACTGAGGGTAAAGAAAAATAGCAATCAGCAGAGGGTACCGCACAAACAAATACAAATTTAACACGACTGATTCCGTCTGGATAATGGAAACTCCTGAGGTCTTGTTCTCTGACGCTGAGAAACAGGATATACTGGCTGTTAACTATGAACTAAAAATCATATTAATACAATTACATCAAAATCATGTTGATCTTACTATGTGAAAATAACACAAGCGAGAACGAAGAGTTGAGATCTCTCATTAAGCGCTTTAACACGACCATGTGTGTTGCTTGTCCGAAAATTGAACTTAAAGATGTACTTGTTGTATATGATAAATTGCGACCGGCACTACATGGATTCTTTACGCCTCAGATTGCCAACACTCGCTTTGTGATTTAAATAGAAATGTAGAGTTCAATAACTAAGGATAATAACAAAATTACTGAACTCCGAACAATCTTCCAAAGGGAACGTCAAAACTCATAAGTATATAAATAGACAAAGTCAGTCAACAACCGGAAAACTGGGAAAACCGTAATGACCCTGACTTGGTACAGGCATTTCCAAAGAAATGATCGGTTGAATCAGATTTTACAGCGCCAAACCTCCCGCTTTCATTACGGTTCAAAGGTTCTGGCTGTCACTATAACAGCATTTATAACAATACTGGAACAAAATAGGTAAAATAGTAGTTAACGCAGTACTAAATCCAGCGAGGAGGGTGGAACATCTATCATGAACCATCTCCATCAACAACCACGAGTCCTCTGAAGTATTTTAACTACGAAAGTAAATGTCGAAAACACTCTTACGTCACACATTTACACAAAATATTTTTGACATTGTTGTTGACTCCTTATCTTTATACATTTTCACTTTATGAAAATCCATCGTTCACCATTGTCTCTGCAGAGACATAATATATTTCTACAATATCTTTGTATCGGAATATGAACTTTTTAAGAGATCGATTAAGGCGAATCTTGTTATAGCCCTGGTCCAGTAGCCTGCTTCGTAGATAAAGATGACGTTTCAAGAAATCAGAATAATTGCTACTGGCCCTTGTATAGCGAATCAATGGCGAGATTTAAACACCATATGCAGGAGAAACTGGTATATTGCTGCAAATATTTGGAAAATTTATGATTTTAAAATTGAAGTCGTCCCCTTTATCATAAATTTTAGTACTGAGTTGACCACTGTCGTCAAATTCGAGGTACAAGTCCAAAAATGATGCGGACGAAGCTGTATCTGTGGTCTCTGGAGGATATATCAATGAAAGAAATTCTGCAAATCTTGAATTATTGATAGATAAAACGTCATCAATATACCTGTATGTGAAATTAAATATTGTTTGCAAATAAAATGTTTCCATTTAGAAATGATATTTTATGATGGAGAAAATATATATCTGGGTCCTATGGTCCCCCTGTAGATAAATAGCAAAGTTTATGTTGATTTGTTGTTAAAATTCCATGTGGATACACGCCTAACACGGTACTGTAGAACCCGCGATACAATATGATCTTACTATGCATAATTTCCACTACTCGGTTCGTTCATCAACATAATTATGGAAATGAATTAACATTATGAAATAACAAGCACGTTGTAACAGGGTTTTTCACGCGTTTAAAAACCCGATGAGTTGTTGGCAATTCGTTCAAAAACGTTAACATTGAAATCATCGATATTAAAATAAAAACTAAATATACACGTAATAATAAACAGTTTTACAGAAAATATATATACCAAATGAAGAGACACAATCATAAAAAAACAATTTAATAGGTGGTTTGTCTAGGGCCTTTGGTATCTGTAGTAGTGCACCAACTAACCAGTTTCGATTTCACTCAATCAAAGATATATTTCTGCCAATTTGCTTATCTAAAACGAGGCTAATGTCATTACGTTGTGGTCTGTTGATAACAAGACTCTGTGATTTATATTACAAAGACGTTTACCAATCAGATCCTAATTTGATTTTTCGCTGTTGACTTTTACCAAATCTAATTGAATTATTAAGTCATCATTGTCTACATTTATACTATATATTTAGATAAATAATGACAGTACGTTTTGCATTGTGTATTAGATATGTAAGTTTTGATGTTTACTAACCAAACCTGCATTAGTACACAATACAATCCAAATTATTGTACTTGGCTATCAACAAAGACATATTTTCAAGTTTATGTAAAAATATTTAAATATGGAAAAATGTGTCTTGATGACACGAAACTCCGTACGTACGGATATGGTTACAGATTCATGCCCTCATGCCTAGCGATGGGACATAAATACAATATATGTATATATTGTCGGAAAATAATAATTGTATGTCGGTGAGCTTTTCTAACCTATTTCTCAGCGGGTTCTAATAAGTTTTATTTTTACGGACAATGACCGTGTTGTGTTTATCCTGCAGTGTCAAAATGTCAAACAGAACGGCACATTTTACTGAAAAAAGCAGAAAAAAATGTTCAATCGTTCTCTATGGTGTTTCCTGTCATGTTCGCACGCTATTGTTATCGCTCTTTATTGTTCGCTCTTCATGAATCAGCTACCAGGAGATATTTTGTTGTATTTAAAACGTAGATATTAAATTTAGTGTGCAAGACATTTTCTGGAATAACCTTCCACAAGTACGCTCAAAGCCAACTAATCTGAAAACCAAATTATTTAAAGATCTTTGAGCAAGAACACATTCGGGTCTTAACAGGATAGCCAAAATCCGTCAGTATCACCTATGCCTGAGGGAGGAGAACCTTAGTTTTAACAATATTTACATGATTTAGGAACTGATTGTCGATAAAAAATTATCTAATAGACCATGTCAGTCCTGAAGCAATGACTACTAGGCGGATGATACCTTCGGGGACTAATAGTTAACCAGCAGAGGTAGCTACCCAGTGATAGTAATAAAAACGTATATATCATATTTAGTATGCACGAAACGTTTCTAGAATAACCTTGTATATTAGTTGAATAAAGGAAAATAAATATTCGTATACCTTTATTGTAGAATAAATGTAGCGATTGCAATATTAATATTATATAATGGCAATAGTTAAAATGCCACTTATGACTGTAATGTGTGTGTAACGGGTGATTTAACAAAGGAGAGATACAGATTAATATACGATTATCTATGTCAATTGTATCATACTTTAGAGATAAATAACATTATATACTATCAAATGGCATTTTAATGTCGAAGTGAAAATAAAGAAATAACTCCTTATTGTCCATTTTTGTAATTCATCGTCTAATCCTTTGACATCCTACATATGTTTTCTATATTTTATAGACAGTTTATTTTGTATCCCACGAATGAAAATAATATTATCCCGTATATTCTAAAGACAGAAATAGTTTCTATCATCTAAAACGAAAGAAAGATTTGATAGTTACATGGAGATTTTGGAATATGGAAAATGGTTATATTGTAGTTTTCCATGAATAACATGTCAGACTCCTATTTATTATTATTGAAACATGTTTAGTTTTTCCCCACATGCTTTAGTGAGTAGATTAACGCCAAAAGAGCAATTATTGAGCTATACCATGGCGAGAACAAGTTATTTGTTGACGAGATGAAGATTATGATATACGCTTTGCACTAGACCAACGCACTTAGTTGGATTTCTATTATCTACAATCCACACAGTTGCCCATGCTGTCCCCAAGAGTGATCTTTCAATAGAGTGTGTTAAATGCTAATACAGAAAGCTTGACTGTGAACCATACTGGGCAACATATTTGTAGAGTACATGTTAAAGACTTATGTGTGGATATATGTATAGTTTTTGTTGAACATGCTCTCATCTTGAGTATGCATAACTACCAACCAACAAGCAATCAGATTTGATACAGCTTTGAGTACATTGTCCCTCAATATAAAGCTAAAACCACATTCATCAAAAATACTTTGGACCAAGTCAGTCCATATTTGTTCTAAATATTACTCCTGTATAGTTTTAGCATACGTCTGTATGATTGCTAAAAACTATTTTCTAGACTGTAACCATGCTCCACTTATTATAAATTGTAACTGGGAAACTACCAAGTTCAGCTTATACCATAAGCTAAAATATACTGTTTCTTACTTTGAGAATTATTTTAAGACACGGCCAATCTATTTTGTAATCCCTTTTTTTTTCAACGACATGGAATATTATTATTATTTGCCAAATGATGAAAATCATTTCGGAATATTTAAAGCTTAGTTGTTTTCTTTAAGAATTTGTAGGTTTAGATAAAGAGAAAGTAAAACTATATTCAATTATTAACAGAAACTACCAGAAAAGTATATTACATTATTTTTTTTAATTATTTCTACCAATATTCTGAGGATTTGAATAGGAATGTATATATTTAAAATAGTGAGCATGACGCGTTTAGAATAGCATTCATTGTCTACGCTCAAGAGTCAAATGATTGGGAAGTCCAAATAATTTGAAATGTACTATATTGTTTTAAGCAATGACAATTATTATTATGATTTTACATCCCAATGTTGAGGGATATTATCTCTTTGTTTTCCTATATACAACAAAGATTTCCCACAGAGTTATAACCAGTAGACTTTTTTTTCGTATTTATTAAAACCAATAGCTAGACATCAATGTTATTAGCATTTAATATGTCATGGTCTTTTCTAAGACAAAAAAAAGTACCAATGAAATGCTATAGCGCAATTAAAAACTAAAATAATCAATGAATAATATTAGTACAGATCGGAAAACATCGAATGCTCCACAAAACGTTAGTGACACTGGATACTAAGGAACGAAGGAAAGGTTAAGCCTTTCCTGAACAATTCAAACGAACCAAAGGAAGCAAAGTTATTACAGCTAAAAATCAGCAGGGGTACGGGAATTAAAAAAAAAAAAATATTTACATGAGTTTTAAAAATAAGTTGTTTAGCGAGTACTTGGGCGAGCAAATACAAGTTATGTCTTACGACAATATAAGTATATTGCCTTTATTCTACAATGTACGAAAGTCCGATACAACAGCCAAATTTTACCGGAAAAACAGAAAAAAAAACATCGTTCTAATCGCTGTTAAGGATTTCTTCTATCACGTTAATATAATATAATATAATATAATGTGCAACTGGTCACTGAATTTGTGATTCTTTACTAAGAGCCAATATCTTATAAGTTAGCGTAAGGGACATGTCCATCATGAAGCCTTTGAGAAGAAAACTAGTGTTCGATCCTTTTTTTCATTATTTAGATGATAAAATGCATTTAAATTAAATAGAAAATATAAAGTTACCACTTGAATAAATGTTGTTTCAAATATCAGACAGGTATATCAAGTAATGGTGCTCACTTCGTACCCATTGGAAACTGACCTATACTAGTTACTTATACTCACCATCATTGGTACCATATAACTTGTCCCCGAGTCCTCTCAAACACTCCGACTGACTCTTGTATTTCCATGGTTCCTTCATAATACCTCCAGAAATAGTTCCATTTCCATCCTAAATAATATAGTAATATTTTATATACAATATCTTAGCTTCCGTCACCACAGAAATAAATTGCTGTTGTTTTATGTCGTGTTACATGAATGATGCTTGTTTTGTAACTGCTTCAATGAGGATTTAACTATATGTTCGGTTCTTTATCGATTATTGAATGAGAAAATACTTTTTTGCTGGTCATCAACCATCAGATCACCTGCACAAGTTAAAACCTATATCCCTTATAAATCAATACTGCTTGAACTTCATCATCTCAAGTTTTTACTTGCAGGATTGCACAGAAGAATTAACGCTCGCAATTGGTTTGGATATTTTCCTACATTTCAGTTCAGTAATCGTTACCACTGTTATTTATTTAACATATAACACTATTTAAGTCTATGTTACAAATTTCAATTATGTACGCAACATGAAAGTCTTCTTTCCATCACCAGATAATTGATACTTAATCTTAAAAAAAACAGGAAACTTGTCTTTAACGTATCTTCATTTATACGTACGATAGTAACAGTAGGTCCGCGAGTTTCTAATCAAATTTCACTTATATTTGCCAAACATTTGTTGATCTTCACGAATCAATTACATATCAATCGGATCACAATACTTCTAATTGAGTAAAAAATCCTCGCATTAGCTAGACTCATATTGAAAATATTGTAATCTACGTTGTATTACTATCACTGGGTCGATATCGCTGTTGATGGACTATTGGTCATCAGTCCAGTAGTCAGTGTTTCGGCATTGACATGACTTATTAGATGTATCTATTATTTAAATGTACAGTACCGCAATAATGTAATTATTAATAAAAACTAAGGTTCTTCCTCCTGAGGCATATATGACCATAGCCGATGTTGGCCATCCCGCCTAGCTCCTTTGGTTTACTTGCTCCCAGATTTTGGCCATCTCGGTTAGCTCCTTTGGTTTACTTGCTCCCAGATTTTGGCCATCTCGCTTAGCTCCTTTGGTTTACTTGCTCCCAGATTTTGGCCATCTCGGTTAGCTCCTTCTGTTTACTTGTTCCCAGATTTTGGCCATCTCGCTTAGGTCCTTTGGTTTACTTGCTTCCAGATTTTGCCCATCCCGCTTAGCTCCTTTGATTTACTTGCTCCCAGATTTTGGCCATCTCGGTTAGCTCCTTTGGTTTACTTGCTCCAGATTTTGGCCATCTCGGTTAGCTCCTTTGGTTTACTTGCTCCCAGATTTTGGCCATCTCGTTTAACTCCTTTGGTTTACTTGCTCCCAGATTTTGGCCATCTCGGTTAGCTCCTTCTGCTTACTTGCTCCCAGATTTTGGCCATCTCGCTTAGGTCCTTTGATTTACCTGCTCCCAGATTTTGCCCATCCCGCTTAGCTCCTTCTATTTACTTGCTCCCAAAGACTTTTTAAATTATGTGGTTTTCCAATCTTCTGATTATGAGGGTGTCTGATGAAGATTATACGAGACACGCATGGTGCACACTAAATTTGATATATGTGTCGTTTCTTTTTTCTTCTTTTTTGTTTGTATTTAAATTATCACCAATTAACCAGGAAAACACAACGCAAATAAAAACAATATGTTTTGTTTTATACAGAAACCTTTAATAAACCTAAAAGCGAAGTTTCCAAAATATTGAATGTATTATTTATCTTAAACAAAAACAATAATTACTTGATGGGGACAATATACCGTCGTTCACATTGTAATGATGACGACATCGCGAAATCAATTAGTCATCAACAACTGTTTAAATACCATAAATTGTATAAACCGATTTCACTAATATCTTGATATATATATAGATTAGAGCTGATATTTTTTTTAAACTAAATATATAAGTATTTGTTAATCATATTCAGTGACTAATAATGCGAACTTGATGCAATAGACTTGTTGTTTCTTGATTGTTGCTCGGGTACTGGTGACGATAATTAGACATCAAATCCACGAGTCTGCCCAACCTCTCCTCGTGTGGCAAGTAGTGGTTGGTGGTTGGTGGCATAACATACAGAAGACCTGACCGTGGACTATAACGGGTAACGTGCTTTGACAGTGTCACGCTCCAGACGCATTAAATGCTAAATGTGTAGATTTTCGAAAAAGAGAAGGCGCATTGCAGCCGCCACAAAATACTAAATGTTCCGTCCCTACCTAACTATCCATACTTGTACAGTGACAGTTAAAAGTATTTATGTATTATAAAGCTGACAACACCCGCTCTGCCGTCGAGAGGGCACCACTATCCGCCACATGGTAAGCGCTGAGCATCGTTGCCAATACCTAGCAAATATACTGTTACCTATAGTTACATGCAACATATGAATTTATGTGAAGACACTTATTTACTTTAAGTTTGCTATTTGCAGGGAATATTAGGCAGTATAGCACTACATGTACATGTTTCACTACTATCGATCAACCAATAGTATTTAATAGTGATCCGATTTGAACGAGAATGGATTGTGATTAAATAACAAAGGAAGGAATTACACCCTTCTTATGCAATATGCATTATTAAAGGGTTGGGTTAGTTAAATCGCGGAATAGATGTAAATAAATTTATACACTTACAGAAAATAAATTGTCACTGACTAAAACAATTTCCCTGATGATCAGTTCCAATCTTAAAACCATATCAGAGTACCCAAATCAAAATGGATATTCGATTAAGGGGTCGATTTCGATTAAGAAAGAAAAAAAAAGAGAAAAAAACATAAATTAAAAAAAGGAAAACAAGTACAACACGGGAGTGAACAAGGTGATTTACTTAATACATTTTCTATTGTATTCACTTTACTTAGAAAAACTGTCTTGTTACCGAGAAAATAAATCTTCACGTTGATAGCATAACACGTTTTCCCGTTTTATATAACTATAATCGGCTTAGCGTGGAACATGCATGATAATGTACGTTTGATATGTAATCTAGAAGGGGTGGTTAATCAGCTTATAAAGTAACATGAAGAAGGATACAGCTTATACCAGTTACATTATACCAATAGCATTCATATATAATTGTTTCAGTTTACATATTACAGCAGCTCACTAGCTTCATACAAGGTCAGTCTAAGTCGTGTAGGTTTCTTCACTTCCTGTTTAGCAGATTATTAATTAGTTATCAAAGGAGGGGCTTTGTATTCCATTATCATCAGGCTTGCTTTGCTTATATCAGTATTGCCATTGGGCATACACTTATCAAGAGGAGTTGGGATCTAATTAACCTAACAATTTTGTCACATTTTTGTGGCAGAGCCATTTGTCGTTTTTTTTTTCAATGTTCAATGGTTTGAAGTGAGAGGTGGTTGTTCGTTTTGTGGATATTGGCGGTATTGTTGACCATCACTGTTTAACCTTTCTTTAGGTGAGAGGAGATTGTTTGTTTTGTGGATATTGGCCGTATTGTTGACCATCACTATTTAAAATTCCCAAAGTGAGAGAAGATTGTTTGTTTTGTGGATATTGGCGGTATTGTTGACCATCACTGTTTAAACTTTCCCTAGGCGACAGGTGATTGTTTGTTTTATTGATATTGGTGGTATTGTTGACATCATTGCTTAAACTTTCTTTAGGTGAGATGTGATTGTTCGTTTTGTGGATATTGGCGGTACTGTTGACCATCACTGTTTAAACTTTCTTTAGGTGAGATGTGCTTGTTTGTTTTATTGATATTGGCGGAATTGTTGACCATCACTGTTCAAACTTTCTTTAGGTGAGAGGAGATTGTTTGTTTTATTGATATTGGCCGTATTGTTGACCATCACTGTTTAACCTTTCTTTAGGTGAGAGGAGATTGTTTGTTTTGTTGATATTGGTGGTATTGTTGACCAACACTGTTTAAACTTTCTTTTTGATAATCACGATTTCTACTGGCTTCTGTTAATGGTGTTTTGTCTGTAAGAGGTTGAGGTTTGACACATGAGAGGATCGTGTTGTTGAAACAATTAGTGTTTAACTCTACGTTTACAATGTATATACATAATATGTGTAGATGGGTCGGAATATTTCGTATTATATCATTTTCAAGAACATAAATGTTGCATTCTTCAAGGGTTTTTTTCAAACGCAACTTGATAAAAAATGAAAATACAATGAATAGAACTGGCACGAGAGTAACATTTAAAATGAAAAGATGTGCATAATTCTGAAAATGCTCCATCAAGATAAATATTTGAAAGGTAAAATACACCACAGATTAAAAGTAACACTTAAGATATAAGTGCCATTATATAAATGTAGCTTGTATTTTAGGGTAATTGGAGTAGTGTTAAATGTTTAGCATAGCCATTATTGTATTTCATACTTCTCCATTTGTCGTTTGGAATTCCATTCTAAATAATTAGTATGCAATTGATATACATATATTATCTTACACATATCCCCAATTATTGTATAAGCAAGCAGTTCGTTTAATTATGCCAATGAAAACAGCAGCAAGTGGAGCGGTTTTTGATAATTGTCGGACATCGATCACCCATAATACTTGCTACAAATTTGGATTCATGAAACTTATATAACACAAAGGAACACGTTATAGCAATTAATGTCCGCCGGGGTGTACACATAGGATCTATTTCCTTCGTTGTGGGCTTAAGTATCCCCGAAAGGGCTTCTGCTTCATTTACAGGATGAATCTATTAACATATTCGCTCTAAGGACATATATAAGTGCCTTGTGTTTGGAGAATGCCACACTCCACCGTGTAATGATGACACATAAATGAGAATGAAGTCTAAATAAAACAATTGTCAGTTCCATGCTATTGACTATAACAATAACTGTGTCCTTTAGTGTAATATATTAAAATTACCAGATTAATCATACTCGTTTCTTCACATATTGATATTGGTTCCTGTTTAAATAGAATACCACAGGATCGTGGACGATATGCCAATAACATTTGTCAATCATATACACACTTCGCCCTTAGGACAGAGAATGTCACGTAAAAGACAACGACTCGTATTAACAAACTGCTTTGTCAGGAATTGTCGTTTGCAGAATACAATGTTCCGGCCCTACATAATATATAACCTTATTTTCCTTTTGCCGTCTCGGTAGAGTTCCCAGGATTCAACCTACAGCTCTCTAAGTCGTGGATATGTGTGCTTTAATGATGTGGGTCTTATGATACGGAAAGCCTGACCATGGATTAGTGGGTATTGTGCTTGGAGAGTGTCTTGCTCACTGCAAGAGCTCTCACTTCAAGTGTATCGTCATTAGAAACAAACCTCTATCAATGCATGTTGTTTCGACGATATATACTCTATCTGCATGCAGGTGTTGCTGGAATGTTGCTACATATTAAGAAATAGTAATTGCCGGAAAATTGACATCATCTCTTTTTGTGTTCAGCTTTGTTCTTATACGGTCCTCTCTGTCAATTTGTAGATGTAGGTCAATGTGTGTAGCAGACATAGAAAATAACCCCCTCAGTGGTGTAAGTGTTACAATGTGCTCGATTCGAGTGTGGTAGGTCATGATTCGATGCCTGGTCGGTTCAGACCATCGCCTGAAAATTTTGATATGTTCTGCTTGTCCGCTAAGTACGGATGAACAAGAGGAAATACTAGTTGGTTCGGAATCGATATAATATGCACGAGTAGCGCGACATGTTTACTTGTGGACTGTTGTTTATGTGCTATGAGATAGGACTGTGAACGTTCAAAGTACGGGTCTAGTACAAAACATACATATTTTTGACGTCGAAGTGTAGCTTCTAAACACAACGATAAATTTGAACAATTGCTCACAATGGCGCACTCACTTTATGAACTTATGATTCACGACAACTACAGTTGGAAAGTCAGGCCCACACATCGGACAGTCATAACAATGTGACGAGAATACGCTTGGTAATTCCACAACAATGTTATGAACAAAAACAGTTCGCAAAGAACGAGATACTGACTTAAACCATCGATTATACTTCAAGTATGTCTAGAAATATACATTGCTATCGAGGAGAAAGAAGTAACTGACCATTAGAAGATCGTTGATGATATCAAGTTAATAACTACAGTTACAATGAATTAATTCTACTACATAAAGGGATAGTCCATACCTTCTAATAGAATATCATACCATTAATAGAGAGTGGGGTGAGTACTAGTCGATAACAAACACTCACATTATGTCAGATTGTCCCGACATAGACTTTTTATGTAATTGAATGTCAAGTGCTGATATTTCAGATAACATTAAAAAAAAATCCTGATGAATTTTATTCCGATGATTAATGAACAAAAAGTGTATTGTCTCCTAAATCTATCTTGTTATCTTTCTTAATGGGTCCAACTTTAATACGATAATACGACCTTACTCTACCTAAATACAATTTTCACCAGTAATGTTTTTTTTATATCTTGTCTGAGAAGAGCAATAATTTGATTTATTTGACAAAATTGGTTTTTCAACACCACATGGATTTGAATCGGTACTTTGCCTTTTATGTATTGAACTAAATCCCGTGGAGCTATTGCCAGTATGATAAAATATGTACCAATGATGACAAAGAGAACACGGTTGCTTGATTATTTGTTGCTTAACACCGGCAGATATATATTTTAGCTATATTCATGACGAGAACAGGTCTACAGATAAAATATTGGCAGGTAAAAAACGGTACTACTGGAATGGACCTGGAAAATAGTACACGATGGATACGTTATAGTCAAATTATTATTCTACGTGCCACTAACGACAGCTTCTAATAAACTGCCGCTCACTAGTCTCACAGGACGCAATTACGAACGGACAAAATTACGAACGGAATACAATTTATGTTCTCTATTTGTTCCTTCAAAACATGAATTAAAAAAAATGTTTTTATAAATAGATACTTCGCTAAATTACTCGTGTTTTGGGAGAAAATTATGGATGCGCAGTTGTTGAATGTTGCAGACCACGATTTTTACGTATGACGGGAAATTATGACAATCTTTTCGTCTGCAAAACAACATGTATGTATTTGTGAAATGTTGATGGTCTTACACCGAATAACATAATAAAAAGATATGTGACCGTAAATGAATGAATGCTCTTTCAATTTTAACAGTTGTCATCAAATAATTTACACTAGAAAGGTTACTATTAAGTCGTTCGAAATTGTGTCCGGATCTAGGTCACAGAGTGACTAAAACGGGGATCGTGAAAATCTGTTTAAAACCCGTAGCAATGCATTGAATAATATATGAGCTACGATTCAAAAAGAATATTGGTGCTTAATCTGAAATATGAACGTCATGTAATCAGCTTCATCAGTTTGGTCAAATTTATTATCAAATGTAAATATCATCGAAATTGTTCGTAATTGCGTCCAGTGAGGCTAGGAACTGCTCTAAGTTATTTTTTGCGTGCGGGGTGGATGTCATTCACCAAAAACAAGCACTCAGTAAAACAATAGGAGTGATTGCTTGATTGTTGTTTATTGTCAATGGGATGATGATTGGGGGCCGTGTTCTACTAGATCAACATGCTGAGTTGGATTTTTATAGTGCTAGCTCATTGACACAACAGTTCTCGGATAGACGTGTTACCCAACTCTGATACATTAACCTGGTTCTGAGCCGACCAGTCCTTGCTCTTTCGGAGAAGCAACAAATATCAAAATTGTATAGTCTTTTGTTTGACCCGATCGGGACTAGAACCCAAGATCTACCGCACTCTCGGAGAACACGCTAGCCATTACACCACCGATGTGGGTATGTAAACAAAACCATTTTTATAGAGACCGTTATTTATAATAAAGATGTGTATTTCTGCAAAATATATATTCGTGTTATCTACATGTACGTATTAATATGATACACTTATATTTAATTATGAAAGGGAAGTTTTAGCAGAGATGGTAAAAAAAAACAATTTCAATCTATCTCCTTGTTTGATTTCTTGCTGTAAATAGAGACCACAAAAGGCCCAAGTTGTAATCTGACGCGCACAATTCAGATGAATTTGAAAGAAACTTAGCAATTGTTCATGAATGCCGTGCGATGTAGAAAAATATGGCGTCTTGACAATAATTCAATTGTATCTTCTGATTGTACTTTGATAAGATAAATCGGAATGAATGGATAATTTTTAGACATAATACTACTGTACAATGATTTTCTAGTGTACGTGCAAACTGTCTAAAAAGTTGCAATCGTAGTACTTTTTGACGAAATATATTCTACATGTATATGTTAATACTCAGTGAGGTCTCATTACCGAATACTTACGTAAATTGCCGAACGTGATCCGACTAGCAACAACCTGATCATATCTTGTCATTTACCAATATTTATATTTCATAATAACAATATTATTAAACGTTTGATCGATTACCATGCGATTTTGAGAAAATATCAATAATAAATCATCTGATTGAATGGCTTAAAAAACAGATTTGAATATAAAAATAAAATCATGATCATGAGATTATATAGAGGACTGGTACAATGTCTTTCGTCTTATTATTCTCTTAATTGAAGGAATAGGTAAATTAGACAATTATCTCGGGAGTTGCGTCGCTTTGACCACTAATTTAATGTTGAATTTAATTAAGCATTTTATTGCTATATAAGCTTATAAGTAACAACAAATCGCGTTGGCATTACTTAAGAAATAATTCTAGAAGCCATAAGTTATTGGAAATTTTATCATTTATAACATTATATTCGTAAGCATTGTGTATTTGCTATTAATATTCCTTTCGCGGATGCGAAAACCTTAGCTTTAAGGACGGAAAATATAGACTCTATGCAAGTATTCCGAATGATTGGTTACATTCTACCTGCTATTATTCCATCTATGTCACTTGTAAGAATTTGTATTTCGTTCCGCGATCAGCGTCTCATTTATAAAAATCCATGTGAATCGTTATCAGTGTAAATACACACTGCTCTGTAGGTGGACAAACCAGCAGAGTTGTAAAATGTAGGTTTAATATAAAGTTCAAAAAGCGGTTTTATAGAATGTAGTTCTGAAAGAATATATAACAGATTTGTGAAAGACCTTCATTTTTTGATTCGCAGTACCATTGTCCCTTTCTACCATTTGCATGACTGTAATTGAGTGACTAACTGGAAAGATTGTGGAAAGTTCTGTTGATGTATTTCATATTATTTGTAGGAGGGTTCGTGTCTTATTTAAGTTATTTGTGTTTGCTTGCGTAGAGTTGTGTCCATTATATATTGTGTTGTGTTTTTGTTTTGTTTTCCTTCGTCTTGTGTACACTATGTTGCCAGTTTCTCTGAATTGTCCATTTGTGATTGCCCCTTCGGTATTTTCTAGCGTTAATGTAAACCCAAGTGGCAAAATATTACATTGCATTTATTTATTAATGATGAGACCTACACCATATACCAAGCTCTAAATGGCCCTGGCAATTAACAGTATATATAATCTACAATGTAATATCGTCCAGTTACATGTACGTTTTTCAAAAGTACTTTGATATCGTTTGTTCCATTACATGCATTGTGTCTATTGAAAACAAAGATAGCGAAGAAAAATGAGTTTGGAGGTTTGTTTTAACAGCAACACAACAACGTCATGATATATCGGTATCGATTATGACAAACAGGTAGGCATATTTCGTACGATATATCTTTAATAATCTTGTATGTCAATATACTGGAATTAACTCGCTTTGGTGTTGACATGTACGGACAAAAAGTAACCCTTTATTGACTACCTTGTTGAAATTCTCAGAACAAAACAAAAAGAACAAGCAAAGAATCCTAAAATTATATTTCAGCCATCATTTTACGGCACATAAGAACACATATGTACAATTTCGGCGTATGTTAAGAGTAAATATAACTGCCTACATGACTAGGTAGTATATTTCTAAAATGTTTTAAGCACAAAAGGTACCACATATACTCATGTTATAGAAACTGTGAGTCAGATATTACACGTCCATTTTGTGAAAATAATGGTTCACCACAAATCTAACAATGAATGTCTTAATTTATGTTCAGTAAAATGGTATTTTTGACACCAAGGGAATATTAATCACTCATACTCAGGATCGGTCCGTCGTTATTTAAATTGTAATCGCACGTACTCGCGACATGTGTGTCGTTGTTGCTTCTATTCTTATTTCCGGAATGATTTTGCATAAAAGTACAAGCTGACATTCGCTTAGCACAATGATCGGATACAAAAAAGAAGTTATTACATAGATATTGAGTTGATGTACTCATATATTCATGTATTTAAGTGCTTATTTGACATGTTCAATTACTTGTACCTTCCAAACACGCTATACATGATGTCAAAGTGATTTAACTAGAACATAACGTTTGTAATAATACTGTCTGTCAGCTATATAATGCTCAAACAATAGCAAATTAAGTTTTTTTTTATCATATAAGTTTGATATAAATGTCTATAAATTCTTGTTTTACTCTTATTTAATCATTTTCTGTTACTGTTTTTCTAGAGATACGACAGGAACTAAATGATGATTGAACTCGTACAATGGTAGTTGATGTTTAATCTGTTATTCTTCTTCAAAGTGAACATAGACAAATAAAACTGCTGGAAGTGGTATTATTCTCAATTTTCTTTCCATGTTTGTCGGTTACAAAACGATACCAGATTATAAGCTGATACGTAGATATGCGTTTCTATTTCTCGTTCACTTTCATGCCCGCATTATTTCGCTAAGACGAGAGGTTTGAGCACACAAAACTAGTCTAGCAAATCCACTTTTTATAGAAGCGCCTGTAACAAGTCCGAAAAGTAAGCGGTCATGCATGTGTGTTAGCGGAATCGATTTCTGTTTCAGTTCTAACCGGCTACTCCGGCTTCTTCCTCCACTAAAACTGGTCGCCATGATATTGCTGAAATATTGCTGAAAGTGGCGTTAAGCACCAACAATCAATCAACTATCAATGGTATACCGAGATGAAAATCTGTATATTCACCAAGGATAAACAAATTCCATACGTTTGATGACCAATACAAACCAAAAGTATTCTGTAGTTGTACATGTCATATGTTTAGGATTTATTGATTTATTACTTATTGCTTAAAGGGGAATTTGCGGTAGTGTCTACCGACAAAGTTTGTGGGAGGAGCTTATCAGAAAAAATCCCCGTTGATATGAACAGCATATTTATGAAACTCTATGTCACATGACCAACGTGACCTAAAGGTCACATACCTCAGAAATTTGAATTTTCGAAGTAATTTTTGTAGTTTTTAGACTGCTGAAGAATATTATTTATAAGACGGAAAGTTTCGTAGGGAGGAACAATAGTAACCATGCCTGTCAAATATTTTGCTCCAAAGGTAACTGTGAAACTATGTATCACTGATTTGTCCTCCTCGAGATAACCGTGGCCAAAATAATGAACAATCTGAATGTTTTCTCCGCCCACAGCTATGTATACCCACGTTTCCGGTTTAACGTCCAGCGAGTAGTATTTGAGCTATATTCAAGATGAGACAAAATTGAATAATATATACTAAAAAAAAATACTTCAAAATGAGGGAATGGGTGGGTCAACCGGATCAACTACTTTTGAGAGCAATTAAAAAAGTATGGAGAGTTGGGTAGGGGCGAGAAATTTTGTTTTGTGTACCGGGCTGCAATACCTCTACCCTTTTTTGAATGCCATATTTGTAATGAGCAACTGAAACTTAAATGCAGTTAAAATGGTTGTTTATGACTTATAGAAAACAGAGACAGATTAAGTGTTCATAGTTCTATGAACAAAATAATCAATTTATTTAAATATTTATGAGTCTTCTTACATTGTGGGTGTATGTGATACTTTAGATAAACATTTCTAATAGATCCCATTAAATCTGTTATTAGTTCCTTTCATAGAACTTCGATGTTAGTCTATAATAATAGGGCTAATGATAATATCGAATGATAGCAAAATACATGATACTATTTGTCGTTAATATACCACGTACCTGTGTCATGTTTTTGTATACAATCATTCTTTGCATATTTAACTCTATGCTATTATATACATATTATATCATTTCATTGCGCATGCTATTCCATATTGTAAATTATTGTATTCGGGAGAAGACTTCATAAGTTGGAAAAACTTGTGTCCGATTCCTATTTGTTATATTTAGCAAATAAAAATATGTTTAACATAAAAACCTGTGTCATATTACTATGTATATGTCGTTGTTGGTATTAAGCGCAACTATCGGAAGTAGATACAACGAATATTTCAAAAGTATGGTTTTATTGCAAAATAATCTTTAATGAGCATTAATGGATAGTAAGTTGTTTTTGATAAAAACATGAATATCGTTCAAATCGATAACATGACTTAATTAAATGTGTGGTCCGCTTTTATTTTGGAAAATGATAGAATTATAGTCGGAGCAATTAGGTCATATGCTTTATTTTATCACCGATAACAGGAACTACCACCCCTGTCGGAACACCTGTGTTCACCCCCGGTTTTTAGAGGGTTTGTGTTGTTCGATGTTTAGTTTTCTGTGTAGTGTTTAGCAGACCATTGTTTGCCATTTTGACCTGTTTTGTTTTGCCATGGTATTGTCTATTCTTAGAATTACGGCTTTTGATTACCCCTTTGGTATATTCAAACTTAATGAAATTAAAATACATAACTAGTCTCTCGATATATTTCGCTTCTTCTTTGCTCTTTTGTATGTGCGATAACAGTTGAATTTTTACAAGAATAATGTTTATTTAGCATTAGTTACGATTTTGACCAAAAAAATTATGTTTTGAAAATTGGTAAATAGCTTTAAAATGATGAAATAAAGGTAAATATTTCACATGAAATAGCCTTTTGAGAACGAAAATTACCATCGATTTATTATTTCCTTGCAAGCAAATAATTTGACCTCGCTTTCTCCGTATGCAATTGACCTTACTAGTGACAGGTAAAAACGAATAATTTGTATTTTGTCGCTTGCATGGTTCTTTGTCCGTAATTAACGCCGACTAAAAGCAGATTCACAGAAAATAAGAAATAAGTGCATTGTTGTACTGATTTAATGACGATTCGGCAAACTCCGTAAACAATGCCGATAGTTAATAAGATGGCGTCCATTTCTTGATCGATCTCACAAAACGAGCAGTTGCACCTTTTTTACCCGATGCGCGCGCGTACATTTCATAACATTTATAAGTTACAGAAACACGTTTCATTAAGGCATCAATCATATCTGATAGTTTTTATGGGTAACAAAAATTTACGATTTTGGCAGATAATGCCCCTTTAATGTTGAAAACTGAGAGTATTACTATGGGATAATTTGTGTAAAAGTGGTACTATTTTCACACCCACTAGTGCATGCCTTACAGTTTTGAACTCGTACCCCAAACTCATACTGGATTAGGGTGAAATGATACTCTAGTTACAACAATATTGTTTACATACTAATTAGCAGCTTAATATATGGCATTGCTTATATCGGTCACTGTTGATTTAGCATGTCCGGATACAGTTCATTTTTATTTAATAGAGGCCGTCGTGATCGTATTGTACAACTACCTATGTAGTCAGTGCATATCACCACTAAAGTTGGGAGTTCGAATCCCGCTCATGGCGAGGTGTACTCGATACAACATTATGTAATAAAGTTTGTCAGTGACTTGCGGCAGGTCGGTGGTTTTCTTCAGTTCCCTCTACCAAACTAACCACCACGATATAGCGAAAATATTGTTGAAAGTGGCGTTGAACACCATAACCCCCATATAATATTGACCAAACCAGGAGTGAAAATGCTACATGTTTAATGATGGTGGTGAGGAACATGATGGATTGTTGATTACTTAAAGATCAGTGTCAAATAGTGTATGTATTTCCAGTACGAGAACAGTTCAATAATATATAAAATTGCACCGATCCCCTCCACTTCAACACTACCACTGTGCAAATAATTAATTAACATTAATATAAAGGATGGAAGAGTAGTTTTTGAATTCTAGGAATATATATGTGTTATCCCTCGTCAGATAATTAGGTCAATTGTGTTGATTTAGGAAATGATCGAACATGACAATTTCATGAATACGTTCTTGAATTATATTTGTTTGCTGGAAACAATGATTTGTTTTCACACTATATTGTTATCTACAACCAATTTTAGGATCAAATGTTTGTTATTATTCCATTTTTGAACGGCTTTGTGACAGCTTGCTTTTATTTCCTTTTAATGGGAGATGTGGTCAATAACGATACCAGAAATACCTACTGATTGACAGATAAGTGACAAAAGGTGTTTTCACTTAAGAGGATTATGCTGTTTTTAACATACAAACATCCATGGCTATTAACACTAGAGTGCCAATAGCCTTCTTATGATTAAATTTCTATATAAGGAAGCAGTTCTTAAGTGACGCAGGGCGATAAACACACGATATTTGACAGAATGACTACAAATTCTAATACAGCTATTTGCAGAAAAACGTATTACATAAAAGTAGGAATTATGCTGTTAAATTTGAAATGATATCTAGGAAATTAATTGGATTGTTTGTAGAATTACTGTAACAATTCCGTGTTTAAATTTGTACAGGATATACCAGTGATAAATATGTATTAGATGACATAGAATGTTAATTAATATTGATATATATATATAGGGAGTGGATGTGGTCGAGTGGTCTAGGGCGCTGGACGTAAGGCTAAGCGAATGGTGCTGCAGTGTATCAATGGTGTGGGTTCAAATCCCGTCGAGGGAAGAACAAACATTTATATACGTCTGAAAATTGAACCAAACAGTGTTAGAATTAGATTTTTATATATATATATCAAATTAAAGTGTATAAGTCAACGATGGTCATGTAAACTAGTATTTAATAGGTACATGGTGATTATTTGAGTTCAAATTGGCATTCTAGTATATTTAGGTGACTATGGTGTAGCATATTTTAGGCAATGAGCTACACACGTCTATACCCGAATGATCAGCTTTTAAAGTCTGATAAGTATATTTTTGTCTGGAAAACGATCAAAGTAAATACTTATTCTTGAATCTGTGATTTGGTCGCGAAATTGAGGCAAAGTGCATAACAATCAGAAACTATGCCAACAATTCATCTAGTTAAGGTGTTTTGGTATTTTGTGCAGTAAAACGCATATTGCGTGCATTACGTAGTACACGCCATCAGTAGTAATTTAACAAATAAACGTTGGAGAAATTGTAAGTTGCAGTCACGAATGGACAATCCAGCGAAACTGACAGCATTGTGGACACAAAGCATAAGACGAACACAAACGAAACATAAAGCACAACACAATATGTGTTGGACACCACTATACTCAAACAAACACAAATAACGTAAATAAGACATAAACCATCTTAAAGACGGATATTTGTATTTTAAACTGTCATAGATGCAAACAGTATCTTCATTGTAGCAACTGTAAGAAAAATGTCTGATATTAGGTTAGTACATTAAATGTACATAATATTGTGTGCTTATAGCTGAAAGTATCTAATTTACAATATGTATAGCAGGTAATTGGTGTTTTTATTGACAATTTGTTCACTAAAAGCCTGCCTAAATTGGACACTTTGGCATCTACTAATAATGTATCATTTCTCAAATTCTGGCTAATTTACTGAATGCTATAGCTTGATGTCATTCGCTGGTCATTTTTATAGAATGCATTTTTTTTTGTTTCTTTAACATTGTTATGTTAAGGAGTGTTCTTTAACTTGGGGTACATAGAACATCAATCATCTATATATAACTTGATAATTATATTTTTTTCATATGATTGGTCAAAACTTTTATGTGTCAGCCTGTGTTACCTTACTCGACATTTTCCAATACATATTCTAAAATTTAAGCAATCTAATTATTATCAGATGTTTGCTAGAAGAGCTTGAAGATACCAAAGGTGGTAATCAGAATCCGTATATCGAAGAAAAATAGACAACACAATGATGAGCTAATATCTTATAACATCCAGTATGATCTCTTGTCAGGTACACTTGTATTCATCTTTTACGGACCAATTATATGATGGAACCACCAAATCCAGGAAATAACGGTGAATCATGCTGATATTAGAGAGGACAATGACCACAGGAAATGCAATGCCAAAGTTCGCGTAAAGCATTGAATTACAGCCCATTGACCTCCGCCATGTTTTAAAGCAAGTGGTTGCACCCATTGGTGTAAATAGCAAAATACAGTTTTCTTTTATGTGCTTCAATGTTGTGTTTTGGAATGTGACATTCAGAGTTTTATCGCATTGTCTTGACGACGTGCTCGTATTGTCATAATATTGATACAACGCAGTACATATAAAGCACATCAACGTTTATTGCATATTGTTTTGTTATACATCAAAAGAATGTAATTGTAAACCTATTAATGCATTCTCTTTTCGTGTCATTTAGTTTTTATACATTACAGTATATTCTTGTATAAATTGCCGCATTTGGATAAAATTGACATACTGTTAACTGTCTAATGGAAACCATGTGCTCTTTTCTAATATAAACAACAACTATTTGATGTGCGGTTTAAGACATTTTAATGTTCTTTTTCAAATGTTTGCTTTTTGTTTGATGGTTTTGTATGCTTTATCATGAAAACGTCACCCTCCACCATAAACGATCAAAGGTAAAGAGCAGTAAACAAGGAGAATAGTACAACTAAGACACGGTTGTCATCGTTTCCCGCTAAAATAAGCAGACATTTGATCAAAGAAAATCAAAGGGCATAACTCCAAAACGGAAACAGGGGTAAACTCCGAAATCAAAATTTCCTTCCTTATATAGTTGCCTGAGAATACATTTCAAATGATTCTCGATGGAGAACTTACGCTCTTGAGCAGAAACAAAATGTGGTATGGATCAACGTACATACATGGGTGGAACTCATTGCTCCGACGCCAATTAAAAGAAAATGACATATGATAACGAACATTTCATCATACAGTCACAACACATTTATTATCAAATACATAATCACCCTCATGCACAGGTATATGTATCTGTTCTTTTTTTCTTGGGGGGGGGGGGGGGGGAGGGTAATCATGCAAAGGTATCTTTTCTATTATCTAAGATTGAAGGTTATTTCCGGAATATGTCGTGATCACTTAATTAGATATGTATGCCTTAAATACAGATGCCAAATATAGTCACAACAATTCCCCCACTGGATATCAATATTACTTGAGATACTGGGTTACAGTTAATACTAAATAAGTCTCTGGAAATTAAAACCAACTTTGCCATAATTACTTTTTTAAGCTGTATGTAATATAGGTGAGAAATTTGCTAGCCAATTAAAACTTCAACTCCATAACATTAAACACATCGTAATTTCTTTAGGAAAAAATGAAATTATGTCGTTATATGTAATACAATGAAATACACAAAATACCATATTGTGGGAACAATTTTAACATTCAATCAAAAACCCGCATAACCGATACCCATTATACACAAATAAATGATCGCTCACTTTCCTGGCTTGATACAGACACTTCAATAAAGAAAAGTGGTGGGCTAACAAGTTGCATATGCCCAAACCTGAAAGTGATGTCACTCATTCAATCAACCATTCAAGCCATACGGTTTATATTTATCTTGTCATTAAAAACTTGAATGACGACATTTACCCATGATGCATTTTATTTGACATAGACAGCAGTGTCACTGATCTAACGTCATACTAAAGATATTTGATTTAGTAGTGAACGTATTCAGAATCTCAAGATTGAGCGAGAAGATTTGATAGCCAGATTATTTTTACATTGCACGAGACATAAGATGATCATTGCTGAGAAATGCTACTCAATCGTCACTCTACATCTGAATATAATGGAAAAAGAAAATGATGACCTTATCAATTGCATTGATCAGATTGAATAATAGATATGCATAAACCTTATATTGAAGCAATTTATGGTGTATGAATAGAGAGTGATAATATCATTGAAACAACAATAAACGCACTTTAAACAATATTTTGCACAGATATGCGTACAATACTATGGCACAAACTATCCTCATTTTTTATGTGCTGGATATTTTTTTTTATTTGAAACGAGAATTATTAGTTTAGTCTGATGTCTTACAAAATTCAAGTCTGCTTGTAGCTAGTCTTAGTATTATGAGTATTATCAATAGATATAAATGTTTGTATTGCATAACGCTAGTTTTGCATCACTTTTTTAATAAATGACAATTTTCACTTGAAAGCATAGTTTTATTATTCCTACTTCCATTCAAATCCAGCATGTTCTGTGTTCGCGAGAACAATATTGTATTTCATATATATGATGTACAGAGTAGTCATATGCAGATTACAATAACCAAACAAGCTACATCTGTTCCCTTGATTCTAAAGCTGTTTTCCATGCTGAACCATTTAAATTACAAGGATTGCTATCTGTGATATGCTTCATTACAAGTATCAATAAAACTGGTAAGTCAACACGAGGTTTTCTATTTACAGAATTTCCTCAAAAGCTCAGATAAGTCATTCCATTCGTAATTGGTATTCGTGATAGTGACCTTGTGCATATATATTACTTACAGTATGTAATTATTGTCTTATTGTATTAGTGTATACCTCCATCGACATTGAATTTCTCTTTTAGACTTACACGAATTGATGAAACTGTTTGCTTTGATAACAAAACGCGAATCAACAAATAAAAGGTATATACTATTAGGACGCTATAGAAAGTAGTTTCTATTAGTTGTCGTGTAATTGACTTAAAAAAGATTGAAGATACCAAAGGGGCAACCAGAGGCCGTAAGTTGAAGAACAGAATACAATGCCTCCTCTTTAAGGAAAGAAATCTGGTCTTTGTTCTGCTCTACATATTTACGCAATAACTTTTGACTAACACCTTATTTTGGTCCAAAGCGAATATAACTAGAATTTAATAAAATATCACTAGTGGAGCAGGATTTGCTCACCCTTCCGGAGCACCTGAGTTCACCCACGGTTTTTAGTGGGGTTCGTGTTACTCGATTTTTAGTTTTATGTGTATGTTTTGTAGATCGTTGTGTGTACTTTTTCGATATACGGATTCTGATTGCCCCTTTGGTATCTTTAAACTTTTCTTACATTGCAATAAATGTACATATGTACTATTAATTACATACAATATAACAATAACTAAAGAATCACGTATATTAAAAATAATGTAATGAAAACGTAGATATCTTATTGTATATGCATGGCACTACATATATGATGGAATAATATTCTTTATGTATAGTCAAAGTGGAAAGATTGGAAAACCAAATAATGTAGGTTTTCTAGAGTAAGAGCCGAGAGATCTAAGCATAATCTCCTAAATCAGCTATGCCTGGGGAAGATGAACCCTAGCGTAAGTAATAATTAACTATTTGGCAACTGTAATTACAATAATACATATAACTACTACAGCATGACTGTGCAGAAACTGCCTATTTGGCGGATAGTACCCTCGGATGCACTATTGTAATCCATTTAATTATTTCAACTAATCTTATATGTGATACAATTCCTCAGTGACAGGGCAGAGGTTTCCTTGTGTACCAAGATTCCCATCTGCAATAAATACTGAACTCCGGGATATAACTCAAATATTGTTGAAATTGGTGTTCAACACCAATAACAATTTAATCATGTTTATTTTCACGAATCCAACAAGGCATATCTGTACAAAAAGATCACAATAAATTTTATTTCATTTTACAATTCTGAAAATTGTAACACCTTCATTTTTGTGATTACAGTGATTTCTTGCCTTTATTGTTATTTTCTCTGATAAAATGGTATAGAACGACCACTCACTACAGATGTTGCATGTAATAATGACATTTTAAACAGAATATCAGAAGATATTGGTAATTTTCTGTTTCGTGGAAACATTATCACGTAACAAATTAAACTGTCTCATATTCAGATTTCAAATACTAACAATGTGCTGAATGACCTTTTTGTACTTTCGTTCAAGTGTAAAAAGGGCAATAAAGTGTCTACATTTCTAGTATAACAGACTTCATCCTTTAACTCACACAAATCTCCAAACTAGTGCATTATATTAATAAAGAATAACGTGCGTCCAGCTAGACTTTATATTATTAAATGAAATTAATACCGTATGTGGAAAAACCCAACTTGTAAACTAAACAATGTATACTTTGTATCTACGTATTATATTTTTCTCAGATACAAAAAGGAAAGTTATAAAACATGTAGCAAAAGCGTTGTCCCTTTCCTATAATTTGTGTCTAAATGTAAGGCTGGATAGTCTCTTATGTACATTTACATTCATATCCATTCTTTCTAGAACAACAATAAAAGCGTTGTCCCTTTCCTATAATTTGTGTCTAAATGTAAGGCTGGATAGTCTCTTATGTACATTTACATTCATATTCATTCTTACTAGAACAACACTAAAAGCGTTGTTCCTTTACATTAATTTGTTCGGTGTAATGTTGGCTAGTATTTCTTACCCTTGTACTCTGCTTATCCTTCCACGACACCTGAGATCTCCCCATGTTTATAGCGGGATTCGCGTTGTTAGATCTTTAGTTTTCTATGTAGTGTTATATAGATCATTATTTGTTCTTTTGTCCTTTTTCGTTTGGCCTTTGCATTGTCCATCTTTCTTCGATTTCCGGATTCACAATTTATCTCATATTCATTTACATCTATATTATCCTTCCTTACTAATTAACCAATGTTTTTCTTTGAATGATTGTAATATTAATGGTAGTGACAATAACTTTTGATGACTTTTACCAGAATTGTGTTTGTTTTTGTATGTCAAGGATAGCTTAAATTGATTATCGATGTGCCTTCATCAGCATATGGGATTTTACTCTGACTTTAATTGATGATAAGTTACATTTGGGACAATACTTAAATTTTAACTGTAAAATGAGTGTCACTTGGGACTAAACTCGTGACTTCATTGTTATCATGAATGTCACCTCAATACCAGTGGTTGTGTTGTGTGATACCTGACATGTCACTTCCATTGGTTCAGCTTGATTGGTTTATTTGTGATGAACAGGGAAAGGTTTGTAAAACTAATGATGTGCACACAGCTATTTATAATCTAAATAATCTTTTATTTTTATTATTCTTATTGATAAATATGCCTCTTGCAAACATGAACTAGAAAGTGTTGCAATCTCGTAGCATATGTGCTGCAAATTATATATGTCGAAGATATACTGCGAAATAATAAACTACCCATATATCAGTTAGCAAGCAATATCATATCAACCTTTCAAAATCAAATATTTTTATAATTCTCTTAAAGCAAAGACAACTAACCTGTTATAACAAATTGAATACTATCGTGTGAGAATAAATCATGTTATTATTGTTTGTCTTTTGTAAATAACTTGTTTTTTTATTTCCCTGAAATAGACAATATATAATATAAACAACTGAATGAGACAATCAGACGAAAACACAAAGCAGTGGAAAACGATGGTTCATGTAATTGTTTGTTATTGGTAAGAAACGTCCTACTACGATTGACATTAATGAACTGCAGATTGAAATTGGAACTGTGAGATTGTATTGAAACTGGAGATAAAACACATTTACAACACATTTTCACGTCCTGATTTTATTTGTCAATTCTGTTTGACAAAAGGATAGAGGGCATTATGTAAATTCTAAAGAAAAACATTCCGTAAAATCAGATTCAAAAATATACAATGCTGATTATCTACTTCAAGTTGATCCCTTATATCCCTCAAATTGTAAGACCAATACAAAATCTTTCTGACATACTATGTAAAGAGAAATTCATTAATCTTAGAGAGACATGTCATTTTATACGTGTTTTGATTGGTTTAAAAAGTTGAGGTTATTTGTCAATGAACGGAATCTAAAAATAGACGTCGTTCTCAAGGCATCGCGTGCCGTTGTCATCAGGTGATTTTCTTTAAATGAGGCACCTTTGGGGTTATTTAAATTTATTTCCGATTATTTGCCTTATTCTGAAAAAATAAATATATTTTTCAATAACATAGCAAAAAAAGCTTGAATTAATTTATAAGGATTGATCGAAATTGTTTGTTCGGTTCATTCGATTTAACCTCAATCAGGTTGTACACACCTTTGCGTAACCGACTATGCGGGTTACACGGTGTTTACAACCTGATTGGGGTTATTTCTTCATGAACCGAAAACAAATTGGGATCAATCCTTAACTGTATAAGAATCAAAGGGAAAAACAAAATTGCTGAACAAAAAATGCCATGGTGATAAAATGATAAATGCATCCATTTGAAATAAATATTAGTACTTGCATGGGCCACCCATGACTATTCCTTACAACCTTGTTAATTTCTGCTATATGGAAGACAGGTAATTCGACCATTTACCTGCCGTATTTATGAAATTATGCTTATTGAAGATATCGCAAACAATCAGCGTATATTCCTTATGAAGTTTCTACCTTTGAGCGAAGAAACTAGCTACTTAAACCATATTGTATTGCTTAAAAAGATACAAGTTAAACAACTTATATAGTCTTCTTCTATTACAAATATAGCAAAACACACAACTGAACATGTATACATTTTTTTGTAAGATTGAATTGCGCAAATTTATAGTAAACGAAGGTATGAAAAAAATATATACGAAACAATTAAATACATTATGGCGCCTCATCGACGATGTGATCAAAATATAAATATTATATCGAAAAATAGACCCAAATATGTACCACGTGGCAATTGACAAGGTAATTCCCATTGATATTGTGCGATTTAGAAACTAAGTGTATGTCTGCAACCACATAACTGTCTAAATTGATGACATTAATAAGCTATAAATATACCAAAGTAAAACAAACAGCCATCCAATTGAAATAGATCATGTCATAATGCTGTTTACTTTTTATCTTGTTAGATGATATCAACTCTTATATTAGACACTAAATGTTATTTTTGCATTGTTAAGCACAGTATAGCTTGTACATATTAGTAATTTGAATCACAATCAGTTTGAAACAGGAAATAAAATCATAAATATAACGGATGAAGCGAAAGTGATTCCCTCAATCAGTAGATAATTACTGGTTGACAACAGCAATATTGATTCTGGGCGATTTCCGGTTACATTAAAACTGCTGTTTACGATCGTTGTTTCTTTTGTTCACATCAAAATATTGTACTGTGCTTTTATTAGTTTTGAATTGCCATTTGTACTTTAAATATGTCTCTTGTAACAGATCGAGGACTCGATACGATTTCTTTGATATTTATGCTAGGTCATTTTTACATTCAAGCATAACAATCTAAATACATACTTCTTAATAGATGTACTGTTAATACTAAAAGTACATGTCGTTGTTCTGTTGCAAGACGGGAGTCACCAGAAGCCGTAATCGATGAAAGACAGACAAAGCAATGGCAAAAAGTAAACGAACAAAAGGGCAATCAACGATCTACAATATACTACACAGAAAGACCAGCTTGAAGATATCATTTACTCGAAATGGACTTCTCATGCTCTGAGAAATGTGCTTCTCGTGTCCTGAGATATGCACTTCGCATCTTCTGAGAAATGCACTTCTCGAAGAACAATTCAACGATAGTATAATTTAAAGAATATCTTAGATATGTAATGCTTGGTCTTTATATACGTATTACTA
This sequence comes from Bathymodiolus septemdierum, assembly GCA_963383655.1. NCBI lineage: Eukaryota > Metazoa > Mollusca > Bivalvia > Mytilida > Modiolidae > Bathymodiolus > Bathymodiolus septemdierum. Next base: position 64,273,787 of record OY726517.1, read on the forward strand.
TTTCCGCATGGAAACGATGTTCGGTTCGTCTTTACCTCCAGTTGTTTGTAGGAGGGCTCATGTCTTATTTATGTTATTTGTATTTGTTTGCACATAGTGGTGTCTAAAACATATTGTGCTTTGTTTTGTTTTGTTTGTCTTTTGTGTGCCCTATGCTGCCGGTTTCTCTGAATTGTCCATTTTTGATTGCCCCTTCGGTATTTTGTAACGTTTTTATATTTACTTACTTATCCTCTTTATCCCCGATGGGACATAAGTTGTCGCCATCTCCCTCTGTTCTTTGCAACGTACTGAGCCTGGCCCATAGAAAAATACATTTTCTCCAGCTCTGATGTAATTGTCCTCCTCCATGTTGTTCTTGGCAAGTAACTATTGTGGAAGACTTCAACTTTTTTATGTCGCTTTCAATTATACGCCTGCACTCGGACCCATACAGGAGAACTGATTTCACATGGCTGTTGTAGAGGTGTATCTTGGTACTGTATTTACTCGACTTCCAGATGGGATGAAGTTTGGCGAATGCTGCACGTGCTTTTGAAAGCCTGGTCTTGATGTCTTTGCCTGTTCCATTGTCTTTACTTAGGGCAGTTCCGAGGTAGGTAAAATCTTCGACTTCTTCAAGTTGATCGTTATTTATAGTTAGAGGTTCAGGTGTTGCATTGGTTGTCATTATCTTGGTCTTTTTTGTACTGATGTTAAGCTCTGTCTGCCTTGCATACTTATTCAGTCTGGCAGTCTGCTCTTGCAAGTGGGTGTTATTGCCTGATATTTCTTCAAGATTGTCTGCAAAGTCAAGGTCTTCTAAGTGACTGAACAGTGTCCACTGTATGGCACGTCTTTAATCAGATGTTGCTTGTCTTTGTATCCAATCAATTACTACTAGGAAGAGGATAGGTGACAAAATGCTGCCTTGTCTTACTCCAGATGTGACGATGAAGGGTTCCGAGATGGAATTTCCTAGGATGACACTACATTCAAAGTTGTCGCAGAAAGCCTTTCAAAGGGTACATGTCTTCAGTGGAATTCCATAGGATATAAGAATGTTCCACAAGGTTTCCCTATGTATTTTCCATTCTATGCATTGTTCAATGATGGCAAATATTTGGTCTATGCATCCCCTTCCTTTCACGAAACCTGCCTGTTCTTCTCTCAGCTTTTCATCTATCTTTTCATATATTCTTTTCAACAGTATTTTGCTAACTACTTAGCTCGGAACAGATATCAATGCTATTCCTCTCCAGTTGTCACATATTTGTAGATCTCCCTTTTTGGTAGTTTAACAATGAGGCCTTTGGTCCAATCGTTTGGTATGATTTCCTTGTTCCAGATATTATTGAAGAGTTGCTGCAGAATTTTCGAAGATGTTGCTATATCTGCCTTTAACATTTTAGCATGGATATAGTCTATTCCTGGTGATTTACCATTTTTAAGGTCTTTATTGCATATTTAATTTCCTCTATAGTAGGTGTTTCTATGTTAATATCTAGGTCTTCCTCAGCATGATCAGGGCTAGCTGGTTCACCTTGTCCAGGAAAGTTGAGGACATCCTGGAAGTATTGAATCCATCGCTTGGCTTGTTCATGTTCTGTTGATATTGAATTACCATTTGTGTCCTTTATACTAGTTGGTTGAGGTGTTGTTTTACCGCATAGCTGCTTTGTTATTTGGTAGACAGTGCTCATTTCACCATGTCAAGCGGTTTGTTCTGCCACATGTGCAAGGTTATCTACATATGTTCTCCTGTCTCTTCTTGCACTTCGGTTCACTTCTTTGTCCTTTGCTGTATATGCTGTCTTCAGTTGTTCTTGCAGCCTTATTGATTTGGTGTTTATTATTCTTAGCTTGATGTTTTTCCTTTCTTCTATATGTTTCCATGTTTCAGATGTAAGCCATTCTTTGTTCTTTTTGGTTCTGTAGCCAATAGTATTAACAACTGCCCCAACATATGTTTTCTTGATAGTGTTCCATTTTTCCTGGATGTTATCGTGATCTTCAGTGTCAGTGTTGTCTAATACACTTAATCTGTTTTTCAGCTCTAATTTAAATGTTTTTTCCACATCTGGTATCTATATCTTTTAAATGTCAAGTCTTCTTTTACATTTGTTTTGTCCTTCGACACTTCAGTCTGATGGTTGCTTTCAACAGATAATGGTCACTGTTGACATCTGCTCCCTTGTATACTCTTACATTGTGCAGTGACCTTCTCCATTTGTCTCTAGCAATGTCATGATCTATTTGGTTTGTAGTTCTTCTGTCTGGTGATTTCCAAGTAACCCTATGGATGTTCTTGAGTGGGAAGATCGTACCACCAATTGTGCAGATGTTGTTTAAGCAGAAGTCTACTAATCGTTCTCCGTTGTCATTTCTGGTTCCACAGCCATGTTTACCTATCACTCTTTCACATCCTGTGTTGTCATCACCTACTTTGACATTCATATCACCATTATCAACAGTATGTAATGAAAGGGAATTTTCGATATTGTTGTGTGTAGTTGTTCGTAGAAGTCATCATTTACCTCATCGTCCGCCTCATTTGTTGGTGCATGACACTGTAAGATGGTTAGTTTACAGTATTTGGAGTTGACGCGTGCTCTTATAAGTCGGTCACTTATTGGATCCCATTCACTTAATGTTTATATCTTTTCTCTTCTTATAATAATGGCAACTCCGTTTTGATGTTTGTCTTTGTGACCTGAGTACAGGATGGTTTGACCACAATTAGTTGTAATCTTTTCAGATCCTACCTAACGGCACTCATTTATTCTACGAATATAACGGTTGTATTTCTGCATTTCATTGGTGACTTGTGCCGTTTTTAATGCTTCATACATTGTGCAAACATTGCAAGCTCCGACACAAAGTTTATCCTTTGGTCCCAAAAGACTTTCCTTCATTCCCCTAGCTTCCTTATCAAAGATTTCACTACAGGATGTCATTCTGCCATTGGTTTGCCTGGAGTCATCTTGTTGACCATTAATAGAGTTAATACTATTTTCAATCGTTGACTTTTCAGTAACTTAATGTTTTTTCACAGGACGGGGTTGTTAGCCCTACGCCAAATCTACACACTGTTGGATCAGACTTTCTTTCTGGGTTGTCCTTCCCATAGATGATTGCATTCACGCTGCACACCAGTTTCATCTACCTGGATTTTCTTTCAGGGTTATCTCCCTTAGTCTTTCACTTTTCCAAGTTATCCACAGGTTAGTGGAGCTATTAACCTCATAGCTGGGATTCTCTTCCATTAGCCAAACATTAGGCATGTTTCCCCCTGCTCACCACGGGGAGGAGGAAGTAGGATTTTTTTGCATACATAAATACAATATGAACAGAAAGCTTAAACAGTGACGGACAACAATTAAAAAGATATCAACAAAACGATCAATCTCCTCTCATCACAACTCAATGAATATAAAAACAAAAATGCCACGACGTATGACATGCTTACCTGATTGTGGAATATAAACTAATACATCGTCATTTGCGACCACACTTACCACACTCAGTTAATGTCAAATTGGTTTGTTACATGTTTAAAACTACTTTTTATCGCATGTGATATATTGACCAATAATTAATGCGTTTTAGAAGTTTATTTTACTTTATTTGACATTTGTTGTATGACAGAGCTCAGTTGCTGACGAAAAAGCTACTCAACCAAGGTTTGCCTTTGTCTCTGGATTGTCCATTCTTGATTGGCCGTTCGGTTTTCTTTAGCGTTTATATTTAACAACATTGTCAGTTTACACTGTTAATGCACTTTAACTGAACCTTGTCTAATTTGCAATAAGAAACAGTAATATTACACCATATATTCAATAGCCATTATGTAAATGCTCTAAAGATATTCTGTGCAGATATTGTATAATGTCATGTGTCTCTAATTATATCTAAGATTGAGAGAGAGAAAAAACACTACATACAATAAAAGCTGAAATATAACACAACCAATCCAAACTTTCTTCAATTTAGAATTTGATGAAATTGACCTTTCTTGTAGTGAAGTCTTAAAACTCCCTTTTAATATTCTTTCAACGATTTACTTCCGTACATTATAGAAAGCCTATTTTAAGCGGCGTTTTAAAGTAATTGGTTCCATTTCTATGCTCAGCAAATTGTCAATTAAGATGTTTTTTTCCTGTTGACATTTTAAGAAATATTCCAATAAAAGATATAATAACGTTTTCTTTAAAATTGAGATACACCATTCAACAAAGTATTAACACTCATATATTGATTTATTGTTAGTTGCTTTAACGTCAAATGGCAAATATTCCATGCATTTTCCGGGCGAGAATTGGAACAAGCGAGTCAATGACCTTTGCCTTCTGTTTGAAAAGCACAGGGGCTGAGTAGGGACTATGAAATAATAGTCTTGTATACCGGTTACAATGCTACAATGAGCCTATTCTTATTTCAAATCTTTGACAGCTCTCCATCGAGAAGGCATCTCCTATATACCACCCGAGGGCGTTCCGAACATCTCTATAGACTGTGCCACAAGTACCCAGTACACTTATTTAATATGTTCTATTCCAGATAGAATTTAAGGTTATTTTTCGCCCACTCTGTATTTGATAAAACACTACGTGAATATAATGGCCATATAGGGGAAGAAAGTAAGTGAACATGAGACTTAGACACAATTTAAAGACCGTTAATTGGCAGTTCGAAAGCTTGTATATCTCGACAATACCTCCAATGCCGAGAGATGGGATGCGCCAGATTTATTGGTGTTCAACTTATTCATTCAACAATGTGTCGACAATTGTCTTAATTGGGACGCAGTTATACCCGAAGAAACCCAAATCACTGAAACTTAAGTTTATCGAACACTTTACCACTGGTTGACATTGTAATCACAGTTATAGTGCTGAGAGGCAAATCATATAGGTACAGTACGCTCATATCAACGACGGTACCTATCGAGTGTTTGGAGGCCAACACAAATATATGGTAGAACACTATCCGCTAAGACAACCTCTAAAATTATAATGGACTAGTATCTATGCTATTGGCAATACAGTTGAGACATTATTGGGGAAATCAGAAGCCGAGGATCGAAGAAGGACAAACAATAAAATGGAAAAAAAGAAAATGACAAAGAAACATCTACAAAAAATACACAGAACATTAACGTCTGACCAACACGTACAATAAACTTAAAACTGCTATCGTTGGTTATTATTACTATTGGGTGGATATCTCTGTTGATTAACTTTTAGTCCTCGAAAGTGTCACAAGCCTCGGTACAGACATGATATTAAATACGATGTTCCAGAAATTGACAGATATTTAATTTGAAAATTATGATTGTAAACAGAAGCTTTATCTCAACCATGTGACATTTTTGCGACACAAAGAACACACATATTTTTGGGAAATATATAAGATTAAGTCTCGTCGTTCTTAACAGGACAACAATGCTGCTCACATTTATATGTGAGGGTTTTACTCCCATGTGGACATTACTTGCATGATCGCATCACATTACTCAGAAGGAATGTGTGGGTCCATAAAACCAGTTTAGCCCTGCCCCTTTTAGTGAAAACTGTCTGTAAGGGTAATAACAAAATTACCAACCCAGGTGAACGGTCATGTAGATGCGCTAGGATAATCCACCATGTCTCTGTTTCTACGATTTCGCGATTGGATATTTTCAATAAAAAAATGGGAATTAATTTTGATACATGGGCAACTGTTCCACAAAAATGTTTTCAAATACAAAGCAACGGCAAGTACTCACTGATGAATGACTGACAAATATGCCTGTGTTTTAAAACGTACAGCAATATTCATGGCGTTAATAGGATCAAAACTATCTCCCTAGTTCCACTTAAATCAAACACACGCCGTATACAAAACCTTCAGATGGTATGCCATTATTACATCATTGCAATATACTATAACAACTAGAGCCCATGATTACAATACGTAAATGTTTGTTAGCTAAATGTTATATAGATTTCGGAATTACGTCATCGATAGTCAGAGAAATAATTGTTTTCCTGTGACGCCAGATAATAAAAGCAAACATCATCACATTGTCAGAAAATAAATAACTGCATTTAATGTTAATTATGCACATCCAAATATAGTTACAGTTCAAAAATCTAATTTTCCTTATTTGTCTTCCAAATTCTGCCGAAGAATACATTTAAGAATGGTTTTGCTTTCTTAGTAAAAACCATACATCTATCAGTGACATGTCTATATTTAGAGTTCTCATAGAAGCGAGCATGCAATATCGTGACAAGTGGGAAATAAATGTACGTTACAGTAAAGAACAGCTTGAAGATAACAAAAGGGCAATCAGAATCCGTATATCCGTAAATATTTATAAATATACACATACAAGTATAGGATTGTCTATACAGATTAAAAGAGCCTTGTCGTCCAAAAAAGTAAATCTCACTTTATAATGAGAATGGTCATCTGCTTTATATCAATTAGAGTCGGAAACTAGTAATGGAAAGTGGTTCTATCTTAAAACACTTTATGTTTGTTTTCATGACAAGACAGTAATATTGTAGAAAAAAATTACTAAATTAAAACCCACAAGTCTTATACCCACATGAATTCATATTGTGTTTAAATAGCTGATAAATTTCACTGAACATGTTCTAATTAGATAAAGAAGGAATACAGATAGAATTAATCTGGAAATTAAAAATAACGTCTATCTAAGTAGGTGAATCGGCTTAATAAAATCATTATTACTTTCGATATTTTTGGATCATACGCCCTGCTAGGCCTCAGGCTTGTATCCTTTCTATGCAATCTTGATAGTGCCGATTAGCTGATCGAAAATAAAATATCCAATCAAAGTCGTCATCATAAAGTGTTGTTAATGATAATTTTATTAAACCAATTATGCTGAGAGTTCCCATGAGATGCGTGCGCAGTTCTGGAGGTCACTGCGTTCTCAGATTGTGTGAGGTCAAGACTTGTTAAATTATATTGGTTGATTGAATATTCGATTACAGGAATATATTTATATTGTTGGATTATAATTTCGACTTTATTGCACGTAATAATAATCGTGTTTTTATTGCAAACGGTCTAGGAACATAAGACTGACGGCTGCGGTGGAGGTCGTTCCTTGTGACCGAGGTGCAAACTGTCTCTCTCGTGCAGCCAAGAATGGCGGACAATGTTGATGAACTTTCTGGAATGTCCAAGAATAGTTCTGACAGTAGATTTCTTCAAATTGATCATGAGGAAATACAACATATGCACTTATTTAATTCAGCTTCATTTGACAATAATGTGAATGAAGCTAGAAATGAAAATGTTGACAATTTGCGACAAGTGAGCGGAGCTTCCGTCAATCAACCGTCTACTAAAAACATTCCGGATGAATATCAGATTTCATTGCAAAACCAGTTGCTGATGCAAAATTTATTGCATAATCAAAAAATATCTGTGCCAAATACGAACAGTAACCGGCCAGTAACGACCAGTTGCACAGTGTCTAAAGAAACCGAGGTTCGACAAAAAAAGACAAAAAATATATGATCGCCATCCTCATCGCGATCACGTCAAGCCAGCGTTGGCAGACAATTATTCAAAAGAGCTGGACAAACTGTTTGGGACAGACTCTGAATGTGAGAATGATTATTCAGATATTTCGAGTGAATATGATTCGGAGTGTTATGTTCAAGACGAGGACAATCTTGAACAAGCAGGTGCTACAGAAAATACCGAACCGAAACAGGGAGAGACATGCAATACTGATCATGATGAGAATTCTTCGGTTATTGAACTTATGAGAGAGTTCATTGCCACAGAAGAAAAGGCGGGTCCAAAAATTAACAATGACTTGGCCAGTGTTGTAAATAATGGCCTTAGGAAAAGAGCCAATGAAGAAAACCTAAAAGAATTGTCAAAGAAATATACTAAGCCAGAAAATGTCACTAGTTTGACAGTTCCAAGAATTGATGTTGGTGAGTTGGATATTATGTAATTATATACATATCAAAATTAACTAAAAAGTGTTAATTATGACTTGGGTAAAAGTCCACACTTGTCTTTTTATAGACTAGGTTTATAAATACATGCAGTAATGTAAAACAGATTATAACAGCTGATACATGTATGTGTTCTATATGATTTTGTATTAATGGAAATGTGCTATAAAAATAATTAAATACATCATGTTAACTCTCAGCATATTATTGGCTTAATAAAATATTTAAATATTTTACAAATAGGAGCTCAATAAACGACAATAATGACAGAAAAAAAGTTTTTTTTTAGACAAGACAGGCTTCAACAAGAAGAAATACAGAAAACCCTTTCTACAAAAAGAACAGGATTAAACTTATCAGAGAAAGATACATGTGTGAGTAAAATTAAGGCATAATTACAGGTTGATAATATACATGTATTACACGACACATTAGTTAATACACCTGATAATTTTGTTGGTGGTAAAATACAACATTTCTATGAAAACTGGAGTAGATTAACATCTGATAAATGGATTTTAGATGTTACATGTATCTGTGGATATAATATTGAGCTTGAAAATACACCTATGCAAAGCAAGGAACCTAAGGAATTAGTATTCAAATCCGATGAAACAAACATGGTTCAAAGGGAAATTGAAATTTGTTTGCAAAAAGATATCATACACTCAGTGACAAATGTTAGAAATCAGTACATTTCTAATATATTTGCAAGACCAAAAAAGGATGGTACTTACAGAGTTATATTAAACTTAAAAGTTTTAAATAGTGAGATTGAGAAACATCATTTTAAAATGGAAACGTTGAAATCAGCTTTACAATGCATTTAAAAACATTCATGGTTTTGTTCTGTAGATTTGAAAGATGCCTATTATTCCATACCAGTGAACAAATTTGATCAGAAATACCTGCGGTTTTATATGAATACACATGTTTGCCAAATGGATTAACAACTGCTCCTAGAATTTTCACAAAAATATTGAAAGTATCGTTTTCTCATCTGCGTAAAAGAGGACACACAAATGTTGCTTACATTGATGATAGCTTACTTATTGGTAATTCTTATTCAAAATGTAGTGTAAATATTTCTGAAACAATCAGTTTATTAGATAGTTTGGGATTTACCATACATTCAACTAAATCAGGAATACGACCTACACAAATTATCATATTTTTAGGATTTGTTTTGAATTCACAAAATATGACCATTAGACTAACAAATGAAAAGGCAAAAGAGATCGAAGAACTTTGTTGTAAATATGTTAAAAATAGAGAGATAACAATAAGAGAATTTGCTCAAATTGTTGGGAAATTAGTGACTGCCGAACCAGGTGTTGAATATGCACCAATCTACATTAAATCATTAGAAATTGAAAAAAACAGGAAACTAAAAGAAATTAATGGGAATTTTGAATACAAAATGATCATATCAAATGAATCTGTAAAAACACTTAGTTGGTGGATTGAAAATGTAGAATCTAGCTTTAAACCGTTAGTTCGTAAAGACCCTAAATTAGTATTAAAAACTGATAGTTCAAAGACTGGATGGGGAGGTGTGATCGATAATACCACATTGAAAACCAGTGGGTTTTGGTCATATGAAGAGAGCACATTACATATAAACTTTTTGGAGTTTAAAGCTGCTTTTCTAAGTTTGAACTGCTTCTGCTCTACCAAAACTAATATCCATATTAGATTATATTTAGATAACATGGTAGCAGTATATTATATTGATAAAATGGGTGGACGAATTGAGAGTCTAAACAGTTTGACAAGAGATATTTGGCAATGGTGTATAAAAAGGGATATTTGTTTAAGTGCATGTCATTTACCCGGGAAAGAAAATATTGAAGCAGATAGACTTTCACGTTCCACAAACATTGATCTTGAATGGAAATTGAACACTAAGGTTTTCCATGAAATTAATTCATTGTATGGACCACAATACATTGATCTATTTGCATCAAGGATAAATCATCAGTTGCCACGTTATGCATCATATTTACCAGATCTTAATGCTGAATTTGCAGATACATTTTCATTTAATGGATTTGCTTTTCCTCCTTTCAGCATAGTTGGAAAAGTGGTGCAGAAATTGATAGCAGAGGAAACGGACCTGACATTGATTGCTCCACTATGGACAACCCAGCATTGGTTTCCGAAAATGTTGCACCATATAGTTCAAGATTCATTCATCATTCCCAGTCAAAAATTTCAACCACTGCTAGCTCAACCAAGAAACCCACAGATGAAACATCGATTGAAAAAATTGATATTGGGAGTCTTCAGTCTATCCGGAAAATTATGGAACATTCAGACTATCACAAGAAGCTTCAGACATTACCTTTTCATTCTGGAGAACTTCAACACAAAGACAATATAGGTCGTATCTCACAAAAAGGTGTACATTTTGTTGTCAACGACAAATTAATATATTTACGCCAACTGAAGTGGATATAATAAAATTGCTTACTATGTTGTACAAGACTGGAGTTGGATATAGTTCTATAAATACAGCTCGATCAGCATTATGTTCTTTCTTGACATTAGGAAAAAGTGTTTCTGTTGGTCAGCTTCCACTTGTAAAGGGATTTTTAAAAGGAGTGTATAACAAAAGACCTATTTTCCCAAGATATCAGCAGACATGGGATGTTAATCTTGTTCTGAATTATTTGAAAACATTGTCACCTGTAAATATTTTGTGAGCTCTGATAAGAGGGCAAAGAGTACAAACATTACATAGTTTAGATTTGACATTTATGAACATTGAAGATGACCATGTACATATAGAGATACATGAAATTTTAAAAACTTCGAAACTTGGAAAACATTTACCACCTTTGTCCTTTCCTGCATTTGTTGAAGAACCAAGATTATGCATAGTGACAGTTCTTATAGAATATATTCAAAGAACTGAAAATCTTCGTAAAAGTCAGAAACTTTTTGTTACATATACGAAACCTTATAATCAACCAGCAATATCAACTTTAAGTAATTGGATTAAACTTGTGCTACAACTTGCTGGAGTCAATGTTAAGTTGTTTAAAACCCATAACACTACATCAGTAAATACGTCAGCTGGAGTTGCCGTAAATACTATACTGAAGTCTACGGGATGGACAAATGAGTCTATATTCAGAAAATGTTATAATAGCCCAGGTACTGTTCAAGATTATAATGAAAATTATAGTGTACGCTTGCTTCGTGGACAGCAATATAAATGATGTCATTATGTGTGCATAGCTAGCAACACAATATACGTAAATTCATTAATAAAAATCAGTATAGTATTATTTCATTATTACAATATAGACATCATTGTATATCCATGATTCAAATGACCAGCATTAGCTATGGTACAAAGATGTCATAGTCATTGGTGGAATAATTCTGAGTCAGCTACTCATGAGTCAATATCATGACACTTGGTTATTCGTGGATCCAAGTAAAATTTACTCTAAAATATCGTGGGAACTTTCAGTATAATTGGTTTAATAAACCTGACAAATTAAATGAGTCTTAATTTGTAAGACGATATTTGATTAAAATTTTATTAAACCAATATTATGCCGATTAGGGTCCTCCCTATAAACAATTTTCAATTATACTTGGGTATCTCTGAAATGTGACCTCTAGATCTGCGCACGCATCTCATGTTAACTCTCAGCATAATATTGGTTTAATCAAATATCGTCTTACAAATTAAGACTCATTTAAGTTATCAATTGTATTTAGATGCAGGCAATGCTTGAGATATGATATATCTATCCCACATGTTTTATTATTGTAATTGAACTGTCTTAGTAAAAGCTGTAATAGTGCTTACCAATGAGAATCAACCGAAACTATTGACTGCTGTTTAGTGAACAATTTCTTTGGTTTATGTTTGGATTATGGTGTTTAGCTATTCACTGTTATATCAGTGGTCAGTTTTATTGCTGGAGGAAACTGGAGTACCGGGAGAAAACCACCGACCTGTCACAGGTCACTGACAAACTTTATCACATACTGTTGTATCGAGTATGCCTCGCCATGAACAGGGTTCGAACTCACATTAGTAGAGAAAACATGGAAGCATGTGAGCTATATACATGATTATAACAAGCTTACATGCTATCTAGGCATTGCTGTGCATGGACAGATATCGTGGACAAAGTAATATGATTGTTAAATTAAGATATGTTGAGAGCAATTTTGTAAATTGATATTTGTATAATATCTCGATTTGTAGAATAATATTGGTAAATATATTAAATGTATGTATGTTAATGGTTATTTCTGAATGTTAAAGCATCTATTAGTGTTTATCAGATCCATAAAATCTTAAGAATAAACTAAACCCTGTATTGCAAGTACGCTGTTCACCCATTTATCAATTTGGATTGCATTTCTTTTATTGTTTGAAATTGTTGCAAAACATTTTTTACAAAAAATCACACGAAGGAAAATTAAAAAGTCATAGCAATAGAAAAGGTACTAGGCACGGAAATCTATAGGAAAGTAAAAGAATCTTTTTGGATGAAAAAACTGAACACTTTAGAACCGAAGGACTCAATACACAATATGAGCGACAATGAAAAAAATCCGCGGCAATAGAACGTCATAGGTATAATTATAACGTCATGTTTCTATGTATATGTAATTGTTGTTCCAATGTTGAATGTAATTCCAATGAAGAAGGCCGTAATGGCCGAAACGTCTGGAATTTGTGTTATACAGCCGGGAAGCCATGAACCGAATCGATCAATCAATCCATTGGATGTCAAATTTGCCGCGCCAAGGGCAGACAACCTCGATTCAACGCACAGGTGGCGCTTCATAACTACGTAAGCAAAATCATCCGCGATACGGTACCTCGGAAAACGTTGGGAAACGTTGAAATAACCGTAATTCGTGTTTGTTTTATATTTATCACAGGTTTATTCTCACAGGCTTATGACTGATCGTTTTTGACAGCTTTTCCGTGTAGAAAAAGGGTGAAAATCGGTATTTTTCCAGTGACCTATTTCAAGCATCTCGTCGCCTAAAAATATGGCGGGGAAAAAACCTCTCTATATTTAACTGACACAATCACATCCCCCTTAGCCAGTCACATCAAAGATGGTAAAAATAAACTCTAAAGTTAGTAAGGAATCCCATACAAAACATCAAATCCCAGCATGCTTAGCGAACAACTATATCTTGACCTCAAAAGACAGACACCATTTCAGTGTATTTTCGAAGGAATAATAGCGATATTTCTATTTTTTTCAGGCTTATATCTGCAAGCATGACATCTGTAGCTTGTTCTCATGTATTTTAATATTGCATTGGTTTCAATTCCAGTATTTTAGATGTGAATGTTGACTTACATATTGGAAAAATTCCAAGATATAAACATCATTTGAACCACACATCCATGTCGTCATGTGAGATTTCCAACGTGACCCCTCATTTTTTCCATTTTGTAGTCTCTATTTGAAAGTTTACGCTTGATAGCTTCACTTATTGATTCCCTAATTAAAGGAAAAACAGATTCATTAAAATGTAGCATCTCTAAGCCTGAAAATGGCTTAGTGTCACACTTCTTGCAGGATTTTTCAGGTGTAAACCATTCCATATCATTCTCATTTGCCATACTGTGTGTGTACATTTCATTATTTAATTTACAGATTCCTTCATTGGTTTATATTAATGTGCATGGATATTATTTGACCCCTAGCTCTTTTTTTATACTTGTTCTCAGTTTGCAACATTTACATTTATAAACATTTTTGTCAAAATCCAACTGTACAAAGGTCCATCCTGGCAGAGATCCAGATCCACGCAGTGTGCCCAAATGTGGTATTGGTAAATTTGATCCTTCAAACAGATATGTACATTTTTTTCAGATTATGTTTACAGGCAATATTATAAGATTACTGATACTGATTGTTACATGTATTTGTAGGAGATGTGAAAGTGCATTAAACTTCATTTTTGAAATTTAAAGCAGGTGAACCTGATGAGGCATCAGATGCAAAGAGAGCATGCACAGATAGTGAAGATAACAAATGTATTTTTTAAACCAATGTCAGCCTTTACTCAAACCAATCTAATCATAGAACTGAAATTGACTGTTTATCTTTTCAGCAAGAAATTAGGGACGGACCATTTAACTTCCAGGGGGAGGGGGGGGGGGCGGTATGTTTTTTTTCTAAACAAATACTCTGATTCCCAATGTTACTGAAAAACATATATTCTGATTTTGGTGGAGGGGGGAAAAAATCTGTTTCAGAGTTTTTGTCATATAACCTAATGTCAACTTCTGAAAAAAAAATCGCGCTTTGTGTGAGAAAATAAATAAATATTATAACTCTGATGTTGTCCGGAAGAAACTTTCTGAATGAAGCAAAAAACCATGTCGTCAAAGCTTTTGAAGAAGAGAGTTCTTTACTTTTACCTGAATTTTATGACAGATATAAACTACTCTTACATAAAAATGACCTCAACATTGTTATTGACAGTGACAAAGATATGTCCAAATTGTTACACTTCACTCAATTGATATGTAATATGTTAAAATCTGTTCTTGGCAGAGTTGTATTGTGCTATGTACCAAAAGAGAAAAACCTTGGTCGTCTGATTTACAGAAATGATGCAGATGTTTTATTGAGTTGCCATTCACTATTTTTGCCAAATCATCGCTCATCAAACAAAATTGCCCTGATGGAGAAAGAAAACTTAAAATTAACAAATAAAATTTCTTCTCTTATTACAGATGATTTAAAGAAGAACACAAAGCATGAAAGTCTTGAACATGCAGCACAAATTTTGAGAAATGTTATTAAATTGTATGTTTCAGACAGAATAAAGACTGACAGATTACCAGATATTGACAATTTTAATTGTAAAGATGAGATTTTTAAGATCCACCCTTTCTTGTGGAATTTTTTATTAGATTTGTTGACAAGATTACAATTATTATGATAATGCTGCCTTGAAATATTGTATTTAATGCTACACAATTAAATAATCAAATTACCACATGATTGTTTTCATATGCTGACTAAATGTTAATATAATGATATTTTAGTGTCCCCTCACCTATGAAGTTGTAAAGTAATACAGCCTCCTATCTGTGTATCCATCCACAGGGACTGGGATAACTATTTCTCACAAATATGCGCTCTCGGGCAATTTGTTTTTTTCTTCAAGATTGCCATTGCTCGAGAGGGGTTATGAAAAAACAATAGCCGAGGACAAGATATAAACCAGGGAAGCACAGAAACAAACCAACAACAACCAACCGATATAGCACAAAAAAAATCACAAACGCACATGAACAACACAAACTCCCGAATAATCTAAAGTGAACTCGGGTGATCCGGAAGGGTAAGCGATTCCTGCTTATTGCAATACATCTATGTGTGTCCATCATCAAGTCTGGTAGGACTCTAATCCGGAGAAGGGCAAAGGATCTAAAACAGCCCCAGGTCATTTGTCATCTGGGTGCTGTCAACCAGCTCATGATGTCTGCTGTAGAATTTTTTTTTCTAATTTTAAGAGTGCTTGGAAGGCCCATGGGATATCATGATAACCACTGAAAAAAAACCAAAGTAACTTTGCAAAGAAGAGTTATGATTAAAAATTTATCTAATCTTACAAAAAAGTTTCCTTTGAGGTCCCTTACAAAGCTATGGGATTTTCCTTCAAATTTGGAAAGCAGATTGAAGAAAACATAGGATTTAATATTTAACCAAACTTGCATATATATCAGTCACAAGATGCTATGAACAAAAATAGGTGAAATCAGAGATATAATAACTGAAATTTGGTAATTTGCAGCTGAAATGATATATGGTTTTGGTTTCTTTAAAGTAAATTATTTAAAATGTTCACTCAAGTTTGTTAATTATTACTTTATCACAAACTTTTTCTGGCCCAGTCTGAGCAAATTCTTTCCAACTTATCCATTTTGTACTTTCCCACCAGGCATGAATAAAGTTTTTTTTGTTAATTTTTTTTTATTAATATGATTTTGACAACAACACTATGGAAGCAATTTTTTTTTTAATTTTTTGTTTAAAAAAGGTTTTTTTTATTTTAAACAAAATTTATTAATAATTTTATGAATATTTTTGATTACATTAATTTTCACTCAAGTTTGTAAATTTTTACTTTATCACATACTTTTTCTCCCCAGTCTGAGCAAATTATTTCCAACTTATCCATTTTGTACTTTCCCACCAGCCCAGGCATGAATACGTTTTTTTTAGCATAATTTATTAATATGATTTTGACAACACTATGGAAGCAATTTTAGCTTAATTCTGACCTTATCCACAAACTTTCTTTACACAGTCTGTACATTTTTTCCATATTTTTTAAAATATATTTATTTACATTTCGGCCTTGAAAAATATATGTTCGAGTTCTTAAAACTACAGTAATGTTAGTCAATTGGAAAGGAAAATCCCGAGAGTACCCGAAAAGCCCTTCATTTACGCCGCCTCGTCGCAATTTTCATCTTGACGGGTGCTGATTATAACTGACACAATCTTATCCCCGATGATAAACCTTGCAACTTTTTGGATATATGTCACCCACGATAGTCAATTGTGTATTAAAAGTAAGAAATTTACCGGCATATTCATTAATAAATTAAACAAAAGATATTTTCTGTTGTCAAACAGGGTCGAGAAATCTTGAAGGTCCATTTTATGAGAGTCATTATTTGTTTGAAAGTGAGAAAACCGGTGCAAAATTTAAACATTTACGTTCCCGAATGTCCGTAGAAATGATCCTTTCAACACAATATTACAAATAATCATAATCGAAGCTATGAAGCAACAAATTCCTGAGGCCGTCCTCTGACGTCCATCACGTGGATATTTATGTCGAAAATCACGTGACAAAAAACATCAAGTGAACTCTCCTGTGTCACTGGCTTCACGGCTGTATAGTGAAATGACCAAATTTATAGCCAGGGTCAATCGTTTTTCAATCGTTTAAGATTAGCTGCCATTGACGGGGGGATATTCTGAAGAATCGGGAAATTGCCATTGTATTGTGACAACATAGCTATGAGGGTATGGTACTTAACGCCACTTTCAACACTATTTCAGTTGTATCGTGGCGGTCAATTTTATTGGTGGAAGAAACTGCAGTTCCCGGAAAAAATCACCGACCTGTAGCCACTGACAAATTTCATCACATATTGTTGTATCGAGTAGGCCTCACCATGAGGGTAAAGCATGGCTAAGATATTTCTAATTACTACAATTGTATTATATCATATTCTTCTATCAACATAGCAAACTGTCAGCAAAACATACATATATTAATTTATATTATTCTGTCTTCTACCAACAATAGTACACAAACCAATGGATAATCATTGAGAACTAAATGAAATAATGAACTGTATACGTTAAGTTCAATACCACCCGATAGTCCTAGTGGTTGTTTAATTGGATAATAACACAACATTATGTTGATAAACAACAAAATGTTCAAATATCAGTATTGTCATAGCTAAAGGATAAATCTCCGATAATAGGATCAACGGATTTTTTTTTATCAAAACCCTAAAATTTAAACGTCCGATGGAGTAGACTCTGTCATGCTTAATGACTAAAACGGTAAGAACTTCTCAACAGAGAAACAAAGCACTCACACAGTCAATGGACAGTCAATGCAGAAGAAACTAATTCCAGCCCTGTTCGTAAATTAAAAGGATTGCAATTTTATATAGACAATATACGACATAATCGGAAAACAAACAAATTTATGTGTACGAACTCTTGAAACGAGTAGAAAAGCGAGTCTTCGGAATTTTGTAGAGGATTTGAATGTATACACAATAGCCACCTACAAACGTTATCTATATCTGATTGGTGGTGTAATGGTTAGTGTGCTCGCCTCGGTGGTGGTAGATCGTGGGTTCGAGTTCCCGTCAGGGTCAAGCCAAAGACTATGAAATCGGAAGTTGCTGCTTCTCCGCTAAGAACGCATCTTAAGATGTAAGAGCAACTACTATTTGGCTTGGAATCATGATAGTGTGTCTGAGTGGAGCGACATGTCTACCAGTAGGTTGTTGTGTCAGTGATCTAGCATTATAAAAATCCCACTAAGCCTATTGGTCCAGTACAAAGTGGAAATCGTTATCATCTCAACAAATGTAACTTCTTCTTTCTATGATATAGTTGTATAATTGCTCATTTGGCGTTAAACAAAAATCACTCACTCACTGTAGAATATATTTACATGGAATTGCAAACAGTATGATTACCAGAAAAGACGCACCATGCCTCAGGATCACACAATCAGTTGTTTTTCGTTAATTTTAAATATCATATTTGATCTAATTATATGACAAAAAGGCCAATAAACTCATTGAATTAGCAATGCCATTATGGAAATATGTCGGCTACACCTTGTTTCTAAAACAAATTTCTAAATTATATTTTAGGTTTTAGCTTTGTTCTGTGAAAACTATAATAGTTGTGGAAATGCAGAACGTTGAACTGGTGATATTTCCTTAAGATAATAAAATTATTTATCAATCATTATCTTAAGGATATATTTTCGCAATTTGTCAGTTCAAAGATCTTTTCTGCAATATGAAAGTCAATGCTTGACAAAGGTCATTGTAAAATATGTGATTAATAGAAAATAACATGAAATTTTCCATATCGTTCCTGGAATCAGCCCTCGACCCAAATCATTCGTTGTTGGGCTTGATATTGGAGTCTCGGTTTGATACCAGGGCCGATATGGAAAATGTCATCTAATAATCTCTTAATATATCACTGTGCAAATAAGTTTCTCTTATAATAAACCAAATCATCAATTGAGTCATTGTTACATTTATAGACAATGAGTTGATCGCATAGAATGTTCAGACGGACATACTATGTTCAAAAGTAAAGCAAACTGTAGCAAGTAAATACATCTTGTCTGGTGGCATTATCTGACATCCACTTACTACGCCTGAACCTCTACCATTAACGAATTGGTCTTGTATTCTTCTCCTAGTGATGCTCTATTTCTACTGTGATACTTTTAAATTGACATGTCACAATTAAAATACAAGTGTGTTTTGGTTTAGTATACAATCACTTACTCGACCAATTCGTTACAGTTGCTGAAGTGGCATAGCATTATCAAAATCCAACTAGGTGTGTTGGTCTAATATTCAACTAGTAAAACGATCTATCTAGTATTCAACCTGTTCAAATTTGATATTGTTGCTTAAGGTGGTCTAGCTCTATCAATTAGTTTTTTGTGGTCTGGTATGCAACTGGTAGCATTATCACAATTATCAATAGTTCCAGTCCATCTATTTTGATGCGAGATAACAATAAATACAAGTTACAGAAACCTGAAGAATCAATAATGAATGGGCTATCCAGTGACACAGGAAGCATTGAGCATAACACACACAACGAAGACAAACAAAACAAATTACAGAAAACTAACATGATGATCAACACGGACCCCACAATATGTTTCAAAAATTAAATTAATTATTGCCTGTGTTCTCAGTGAAAACTTAACTTTCAACAAATTAAGCAACATACCTACCATTCTAATGATCTTTCGCATCAAAACGTTTGAGTAAAGCATGTTTTGCTGCCTGCAGAAAACAATCAAAATATATGGGAAAGTAATAATTCAATTGAAAAGTCTAGAAAAAGTCATCTTGCCATCCAATGTATTAGAAAATTTAATATGGCAAAGTGCATAGATAAATGAACAATCTTTTTTCTGAGGAAATTCTTCCATAAACGTGCATAATTTTATTATTGAGTAAGAAGACGTAAGAACATAATAGTTGAACGACATGTCTTAAAAACATGAAATATAATTATGTAACTCTGTAAGCTATTTGGTTTTGCGACGTAATTGTCACTAGAACGTCACAATAACTGTTATATAATTTTTTTTGAATACAAATCATAGTTTCTTGTAGCTATTATACTGTCTTTTATACCACAGAAAACACAGACGTTAATAATTTAAAGTCCTAGAATAACTTCTGCTTGTCAATTGTCTACACCTTTTTTGAATTATGTGAATATACCATCTATAATCTCATCCATTATTTGTGAATTGTCTCGGTGGTGTTTAGACTGCATGTATGATGTTCGCTTTGAGAACGGTAGATCGTGGGTTCAAGCCTTCATTCGTGTCAAACCACATATTGTTAAATTTGTATTTTTATACTTGACAGCAAAGTCTGGTTGAGTCGGGATAAAGACAAACGTCCACATTCAATGAATTGTGTTGGTAAAAAGGTGAAACTGGAATGGACCAATGGGTGTCTACTTAGTCTGGCACAGGTACAGGAGAAAATAACGGAAAGTGTCGGTGATTTGTGGCTTGCAACGTACCACAAACTAACACTCTTAACAGACATTGCTCAAACTGCTGTTTAAAATGAAGAGGTATGTGGCATTCCACACTTTGAAAAAAATATGGCCCCTTTTACAGGATTTAATAAACACAAAGCAACAGAGAAAATTCTTAAGATATCAAAGGGATAATCAGAAAGCGTAAATCAAAGGACAGATAATACAATGGTAAAGTGAAAAAAGGACAAAAGGACAAAAACAACAAACAAAACATTACACTGAAAACTAAAAATTGAGCAACACGAAAACCGGGAGTGAACTCAGGTGATCCGTATCGATGTCCTATTTGTATACTCCGGAATTCACAAAGAGGCTGGACCTGTTAATGAGTGTATTAGTCCTTCATTTAATACGTGTCTCACTCCTTCATTTAATATGTGTCTTAATATTTACGAACATTGAAAATCTAATAATGACATCATAGTTGAAAACAATTAGCAAATGTAATGTCAAATTACATGTATATTTAATGAATGCATTTTGCTCTAATATAATGAAATATATATTTCCTCCACTTTTTTTTAATTTTTATTAATTTAGAGATCCTGATATACACCTCTAAAAATTCCTGGGTAGTGGGAGGTGGTACTAGTAACATTTCTCAATAAAAATGTAAATATCTAACGTAACGCGTTTTTCAAATAACCTTCACCAGGAACGCTGACAATCGAATGATCGGAAAATCAAATTGCTTACAAAGTCTCTGGTAGCAATGAAGCCAAAGTTTCTAAACAGGATGGCCAAAATCGGCTGCTAAAACCTATGACTGTGGAAGGAGAACCTTAGTTTTAATAATTATTTAATGATAATCAAAATGTGTCACAAATATGCAAACAGAATGTGCAATGCAACTCTACAGTGGTTTGCTAATATTAACTAGAACACATCATTCTTGGAACAGAATATGCAAACTAATAATAGATGAAAGAACGTCCCCATCACCGTGCATGACCTACATTTTACGTAGCGATCAACTCACCCTTTAAACACGAACAAACGAGGATATGTGAGGTTGCAGAATGCCAAAAGATGCCAAAGCAAATACTTGCATGCAAAGATTTAAATATTGCTACAAATGTAATAATATTAGAAACTAAACAAAATGATTTGTTGTGTCAATGCAGGAATTTTCAAATCACTTTTTGTTTTCATTGGCAACCAGGTCATTTACGTCAAGGACAAAAAAGGTCCCATTTTGCTCTAAAGAGAATTCAGTCAAGTGTGAAATTAAAAAAAGTTATCCAACGTAATAGTTAATAATGAATATTTAAAATGAAGGAAAACGTAGTTGAAAAACCACATTAAAACTAATTAATGTTAAGTTCCGCCCTCATGATAGGGTGCCGCCTTATAATATTATATTAATTGAAAATTGTTCATCTACCATTATAACCAATGATATTCATACAAGCTATGACTTAGCAAACATAGTGCACTCTTTGAGGTAGGTTTACTTTGCTAATTGTATAGACAATCTGCTGATACAACTAGCAATTAAGTCAGAACATTTATTATATCATTCCATATGTCATCACTATTTTATGATCAATATTTGATTCCAACGATTTTATGACCACTTTATTTTGGTATCCCATAATTTTCTTAAATGTTCATGACTCATTGATATTAAATCTGTTAGAAGTATCAGTTATAATGGTCTTTAATCGACAGATTCTACTTTCCTAGCTAGTAGTCAGTTAACTACGAGCATGCAGTGACCCTGCTTTTCATGAACTATCCATATCTGTGTTGTCATCTATTTTTGTGACAGTTAGTGGGGTTTTTTTTACAGTGAAGACGAATATGTGCAGGTTTTGTTATCGTTAGTTTCTATGTGTATTGCTGTCGGAGATCAAGTTACAAAGAGGGGAATTTGGCTTCTATTACCTTGGTTTTACTCCGCCGGAGATCAAGTTATAAAGAGGGGAATTTGGCTTCTATTACCTTGGTTTTACTCCGCCGCATTTGTGTACATGTCCTAAGCCAGGACCTGAATGTTCAACGTCATACGTCGTGGTCCTATCATGTGTTCAGCGAATTAAGCTTAGGGGAGATTGTTTTGTTGATATTGATGGCATTGCTGACCATCAATTTTGAAATTTCTTTTGATAAACTGTAATCACAATAAATATATAACTGACGAAGTTTTCCACATCGAGATTACAAAAGGGTACAAACAATATGTTGTCAAAATCCAGAATCCATTAATAAACTGTACAATATGATGTTTTGAAAATGTCAGGAACATTTTTGTATTCGTACAGTACATCAAAATTCTCATATGGAGATAATTTGACATTTACGCTGATTATAAAAGTTTATAAGGTTTAGACGCATATAATATATGGAGAGAGAGAGAGAGAGAGATAGAGAGAGAGAGAGAGAGAGCAAGCCATATAACAAATCAAATTTGAGTAGTGTTAACCCATTGGTGGTGTCTCATCCGAATTAAATTGACTGCTAAGTGTAAAACTATATATTTGTAAATTCTATTTTCGCAGTCAATTTGACGAAGCAATTCCAAAGCACATACAGTGTTAGTTTTTAAATTGTTCGTTGGTAGATTTATGTCTGTCAGAATAACCGTGCCATTTGTAAGAATCTCTGCGTTAAATTGATCTTTACTTGTAGTTTATTGTCACGGACGATGTTCTTTACAATGACTTTATATCTGTTTTCCTCAGCTGAGGACACAATTGTAAAATAAAATATATCTCGGTAATTTGAATATACGACAGTAAACAGCTTTTATATTAGCTTAGCAAATGACGTGTTGATACATGAGAACAAACACACTCGACATCTGTATCTGTAATTCAAATATTGTTAACATTTAGTTTAGTATATTATTTTAGAAGTGAAGTATATTGGGATGTGAGGTAGATATATATCTAAGGTGATGGAAGCCATGGTGACTAATATGTTAACAAATGTGTTATTTGTCTGTTAATAAACTGAAAATGTCATCAAATTTGTTATTTGTCTGTAAATAAACTGAAAATATCATCAAATTTGTTATATGTCTGTAAATAAACTGAAAATGTCATCGTTATTTGTCTGTAAATAAACTGAAAATGTCATCAAATTTGTTATTTGTCTGTAAATAAATCTCGTTTATTTTGTTCTCTGTCGTAAACAATTGTATTTATAATAGATAACTAACCACGTATTACTTACACACACCTATTCTAAGCCATTGTCAGTGCTGTATTTTGGGTGATTTTACACTGTAGCTTAATTTATTTGGCAAGGACATGTATAAATAAATATATGTTAGAGACCATTTTACTGACATATACGTTATATTAGCTCGAAAGTAGCACAATATTTGCATAAAACGTCGAACAAATAAATAAGAGCAGATATATATATATATCGAAGTTAATAATATACAATTATGGCCCTCGGGAATCACACTAGTGGGGTTGACAATTTTGGATATTCACGGATTCAGAAGGCCGTAACTGTTTTATTATACTGAACAAACAGTTGAAATATACTGTTTAATATTTGAATTGTTAAAGTATTATTTCATTAGGGTTATTCACTGAACGTTGTAAATTTCGAGGGTTATTACACCGTTGAATAATAGGATTATTCAATGGACGTGTGTAATTCTTGAGGTTATTCACCGTGGCGGCGATTAGAAGCAAAAATATCCAGATTATTTTATGTCATGTGATTGTCTTTTAACCAATAGAATTGATTCTTTATTATGTGAGGTATAATAAATTATGGTATTCACCTTCTGGAAGTAATATTCACTGGATGACGTCATATAGCATTATAGTATTTAATAAAACAATTACAGACTTTTGTATCTGTGAATATGAGTTTTTATTGACCTGAAAGGTCAATAAAAAACCACATTCACTTCTGCAAAAGTCTGTAATTGTATAATATTTACTTTGAATATGAAACTCCAATTGTACATAAAACAGGAAAATACAACCTGACATATATAAATAAGAATAGCTTTTTATATAGAATAACGACATTTTTCAAGGTCGAAAGAGACATTATCACCAGTACGTGTATTGCAGCGAGTCATGCAAGGCCATAATGTGATTGATGTCGCAGTGACCGATATTTGTAGTATCAGATCACAGAAAAATGTTCAAATTACAGATAAATAGTTTTAGTGGTGGATGATTCCGGAGCAAACCAACGGCTCGCCGTAAGAAGCAGACAACATGTCTTAGTGCTTACATGTGAAAGATATTGATAGCTTAAGTGAATACGATCGCTATGAATGAGGATCATACAACTATGCACTGAATTGTCATTGCAAACAGAAACCAGAACATAGCATACAAATCTTCGCACGTCCTGGAAGCAATACAATGAAAATCGATACCCTTAGCACACAATTACATTACCATGCACCTTCCTGCCTAATATAGGCTCTTCAATGAAAGTGGAGAGGTAAATAGATAAATGTTAGATAATACCGAAGGGGCAATCAAAAATGGACAATCCGGAGAAATTGGCATCAATATGTGTTGGACACCACTATGTGCAAACAGACACAAATAAATTAGTTTGACGAGTCTAAAGATATAGTTTTCCCTCAATATCATACAAATTCTCGTATTAGATAATAATATCCCTGACGTACATATTTATATTAGAAACAAAAAAGGAGTATTGTCCATGTGTATCATCACTATAAAAAGTAAAGCAACAATATTTGAATTCTGCAATTTCACAATTTTGGGGGGTTATTTTACTGATTGGTAAATTGGACATTATTCCATGAATTTCAACAATTGTAATGGACTATCTGAGATACTAGTGATAATGTCCGTCTCCACCATCCCCGCCAATGTACAAATGTACAGAGACGTGCCAAAAGTATTCGGTCACGGTAATTGTTTACTATCTATTTCATATAAAACTATTTTTAAATTTTTTAAAACATTATTCCAAAGTCAATTCTTGTTCGATTTTGATGAAATTTTTACCAACAGAAGCGAGAACGTACGTAGTTTTCTGTGATTATTTTTAAATGTTCATGATTTAAGCACAAACTTAAATTATTTGTCTTCAAATGTACTATCATTGTATTGTATTTTTGACGTTCAAAATTTAGTTTTGTGTTTAAATCGTGAACTCATAAAAATTATAGATTATAAATTTATGCTTAAATTACAGCGTACAACTACATTTAATATCGTTTTTGTTGGTAAAAAAATCATCAAAATCGAACAAGAGTCGCCTTTGGAATAATGCTTTTTTTAATCTGGTTTTACATGAAAAATATAGTAAAAAATCACAGTGACCGAATACTTTTGGCACGTCTCTGTATATTGTAGTCGTATTCACTAGCGTGTTAAAGACGCATCATGAATTATTCAAATAAAGTTATGAATCGGATCATCTATTTTCATATCTTCATCATTGTAATAATCATTTTTACATAGCAAATTAAGCAAATTATGATTATAATTTAATATAAAATACCACAATCTACGTTGTGTATGTTTTGTAGATCGTTCTTTGTCCTTTTGTACTTTTTCTATTGGCTATTGTGTTGTCTGTTCTTCTGCGATATACGGATTCTTATTACCCCTTTGGTATCTACAGATTCTTCTTGTACGAAGATAACCGTTGATACATTATTTTCAAGAATATAGTATTTTTTTACCATTTATTATTAGGCAGATTCCATCATCTCGATAGCAAATAAGGGAAATAACAAATTACCGAACTCCAAACAATCTTACAAAGGGAAAGTAAAAACTCATAAGTATATAAACAGACAAAATCGGTCAACAACCGGAAAACTGTGAAAACCGTAATGACCCTGACTTGGTACGGGCATTTCTAAAGAAATGGTGGGTTGAATCAGATTTCCCAGAGCAACGAAGTTGATTAAATTCTGGGGTTTTTATTTTATTTTATTTATTTTTTTTTTTTTTTTTGAAAATGCTAATTTATCACTCTTGGACATTTCTATTATATTTACAATCAATTGACTATGAGTGCACCCAATGAAAATTATTTCTAAACCCCGTCTTGCACACTAAATACGATACTTACGGGTTTTTTTTCATATCTCTAACGACATTAATATGTGTGATCATAGCATACAGTCATTCTCTCAATATTCAATACATAAGTGATATGTTGTACCACAGACGACAATGAAAATCTACACAAATATTGTTATCAAAATGTCACAGAGAGAACTTCTTAAAGTATAAGTTACACTCGCCAATGTATACCAGAAAGCGTATATAAACGTTAGAGGTGCAATCAAAAGAGTATTATCTAGAGAAAAGGGCACCATAGTGTACACACGACGACAAAAAACAAAGCAAGAACACAACACAATATATGTTAGACACCACTATACATAGACAAACACAAATAATGTAAATACGACATGAACCCTCCTACAAACAACTGGAGGTAAATAAGACATGAACCCTCCTACCAACAGCTGGAAGTAAATAAGACATGAACCCTCCTACAAACAGCTGGAAGTAAATAAGACATGAACCCTCCTACAAACAGCTGGTAGTAAATAAGACATGAACCCTCCTACAAACAACTGGAAGTAAATAAGACATCAGCCCTCCTACAAACAGCTGGAAGTAAATAAGACATGAACCCTCCTACAAACAGCTGGAAGTAAATAAGACATGAACCCTCCTACAAACAGCTGGAAGAAAATAAGACATGAACCCTCCTACAAACAACTGGAAGTAAATAAGACATGAACCCTCCTACAAACAGCTGGAAGTAAATAAGACATGAGCCATCCTACAGTCAACTGGAAGTAAATAAGACATGAGCCCTCCTACACACAGCTGGAAGTAAATAAGACATGAACCCTCCTACAAACAGCTGGAAGTAAATAAGACATGAACCCTCCTACAAACAACTGGAAGTAAATAAGACATGGGCCCTCCTACAAACAGCTGGAAGTAAATAAGACATGAACCCTCCTACAAACAGCTGGAAGTAAATAAGACATGAACCTTCC
The DNA here is from genome assembly GCA_963383655.1 of Bathymodiolus septemdierum. Lineage (NCBI taxonomy): Eukaryota > Metazoa > Mollusca > Bivalvia > Mytilida > Modiolidae > Bathymodiolus > Bathymodiolus septemdierum. Next base: position 64,301,125 of record OY726517.1, read on the forward strand.
TACAAACAACTGGAAGTAAATAAGACATGAGCTCACCTACAAACAGCTGGAAGTAAATAAGACATGAGCCATCCTACAGTCAACTGGAAGTAAATAAGACTTGAGCCCTCCTACAGTCAACTGGAAGTAAATAAGACTTGAGCCCTCCTACAAACAGCTGGAAGTAAATAAGACATGAACCCTCCTACAAACACCTGGAAGTAAATAAGACATGAGCCCTCCTAAAAACAGCTGGAAGTAAATAAGACATGAACCCTCCTACAAACAGCTGGAAGTAAATAAGACATGAACCCTCCTACAAACACCTGGAAGTAAATAAGACATGAGCCCTCCTAAAAACAGCTGGAAGTAAATAAGACATGAACCCTCCTACAAACAGCTGGAAGTACATAAGACATGAACCCTCCTACAAAGAGCTGGAAGTAAATAAGACATGAACCCTCCTACAAACAGCTGGAAGTAAATGAGACATGAACCCTCCTACAAACAGATGGAAGTAAATAAGACACGAAACCTCCTACAAACAGCTGGAAGTAAATAAGACATGAACCCTCCTACAAACAGCTGGAAGTAAATAAGACATAAACCCTCCTACAAACAGCTGGAAGCAAATAAGACATGAGCCCTCCTACAAACAGCTGGAAGTAAATAAGACATAAGCCATCCTACAGTCAACTGGTGGTAAATAAGACATGAGCCCTCCTACAAACAACTGGAAGTAAATAAGACATGAACCCTCCTACCAACAACTGGAAGTAAATAAGACATGAACCCTCCTACAAACAGCTGGAAGTAAATAAGACATGAACCCTCCTACAAACAGCTGGTAGTAAATAAGACATGAACCCTCCTACAAACAACTGGAAGTAAATAAGACATCAGCCCTCCTACAAACAGCTGGAAGTAAATAAGACATGAACCCTCCTACAAACAGCTGGAAGTAAATAAGACATGAACCCTCCTACAAACAGCTGGAAGAAAATAAGACATGAACCCTCCTACAAACAACTGGAAGTAAATAAGACATGAACCCTCCTAAAAACAGCTGGAAGTAAATAAGACATGAGCCATCCTACAGTCAACTGGAAGTAAATAAGACATGAGCCCTCCTACACACAGCTGGAAGTAAATAAGACATGAACCCTCCTACAAACAGCTGGAAGTAAATAAGACATGAACCCTCCTACAAACAACTGGAAGTAAATAAGACATGGGCCCTCCTACAAACAGCTGGAAGTAAATAAGACATGACCCCTCCTACAAACAGCTGGAAGTAAATAAGACATGAACCTTCCTACAAACAACTGGAAGTAAATAAGACATGAGCTCACCTACAAACAGCTGGAAGTAAATAAGACATGAACCATCCTACAGTCAACTGGAAGTAAATAAGACTTGAGCCCTCCTACAAACAGCTGGAAGTAAATAAGACATGAACCCTCCTACAAACACCTGGAAGTAAATAAGACATGAGCCCTCCTAAAAACAGCTTGAAGTAAATAAGACATGAACCCTCCTACAAACAGCTGGAAGTAAATAAGACATGAACCCTCCTACAAAGAGCTGGAAGTAAATAAGACATGAACCCTCCTACAAACAGCTGGAAGTAAATAAGACATGAACCCTCCTACAAACAGCTGGAAGTAAATGAGACATGAACCCTCCTACAAACAGATGGAAGTAAATAAGACACGAAACCTCCTACAAACAGCTGGAAGTAAATAAGACATGAACCCTCCTACAAACAGCTGGAAGTAAATAAGACATAAACCCTCCTACAAACAGCTGGAAGCAAATAAGACATTAACCCTCCTACAAACAGCTGGAAGTAAATAAGACATGAGCCATCCTACAGTCAACTGGTGGTAAATAAGACATGAGCCCTCCTACAAACAACTGGAAGTAAATAAGACATGAACCCTCCTACAAACAGCTGGAAGTAAATAAGACATGAACCCTCCTACAAACAAGTGGAAGTAAATAAGACATGGGCCCTCCTACAAACAGCTGGAAGTAAATAAGACATGAACCCTCCTACAAACAGCTGGAAGTAAATAAGACATGAACCCTCCTACAAACAACTGGAAGTAAATAAGACATGAGCTCACCTACAAACAGCTGGAAGTAAATAAGACATGAACCCTCCTACAAACAACTGGAAGTAAATAAGACATGAACCCTCCTACAAACAGATGGAAGTAAATAAAACATGAACCCTCCTACAAACAGCTGGAAGTAAATAAGACATGAACCCTCCTACAAACAGATGGAAGTAAATAAGACATGAACCCTCCTACAAACAGATGGAAGTAAATAAAACATGAACCCTCCTACAAACAGCTGGAAGTAAATAAGACATGAATCCTCCTACAAACAGCTGGAAGCAAAGCCTAACCCAACATCGTTTATATACGAAAACTGGGAATGTTGTAGAAAAATACATTTTTTTATTTATGTTATATCAGTTCCTATGCACTTTGTTCTCTTCTTTGTGTCCTTTATGAGACTTCACAACCAATTATATGTTCTGTTTCAATGATGATAAAATAAATTGTACCATTAGTTTAGCAATGGATGCATACATGTAAGACTAAACTGAGGTAATCATAAAGGCCATAACGTGTTTGTTTCAGCTTCAATAATAAATTAATGTATAAAATAAACCAATATATCGTAAATTAAAATTTCTGTTGTGAAAGTTACATGTAAATATTCAATTTTCGAAATGAAAGTGCAAACTATTATAACTTTATTGATGAAACTTGTATCAGATGTCACGTGGGAAATGTAATTTTCTTTTTGAAATATATGTAATTTGACATTTTAATTACATAGTTATCATTGTGCAACGTTAAAGAAAACACACTATTATATAATGAACACAATCAAATTAGAAAAAGAAATAATATGCTGTTCCCATATCATCGATAATGACAACCACAATATACGTTATCAGTCTCGAGATGTTATATATCCCGTCTTAAAGGGTAGTGGTTTTGCTAAACGGTGAGGCGTGATAAAACGGGATATATAACATCTCGAGACTGATAACATTTGTATCTGAATGTTCTAGCATTAATAAGTATGTCCTTATTAAAACCTAAATACGTGTGTCTTTGGAAAAAGGTCACAGAGAGCGATTATTGATTTTCTGTCATCTGTGAAATGTATGTCGTCTGCTGCAATGTAGATGGACAGCAATGTCATATGATTTTATGTGCCGTATGAAATACACAGCACGGCTTTCATGAAGTTTTAGAAGTACATTTTTATCCAATCAAAATTATACTTGCCACAAGAACATCAGATAATATAAGTTATAAGCTCCTTAGTGACCGTCTATCGTTATTTAGACGGTCAGTAAATCGTTGAAGGGTGAGCGCTCCAGGGCGAATCCTTCAACTATTTACTTGTCGTCTAAATAACCATAGTCGGTCATGGGAGCTTATAACATTTTTGTACGATGTTGCTGATCTATAGCATGAAACAGTAACTAAGTTTTTTCCACGAACTGTTTGACGGACTTTCTTGGAAGTTCTAAGGCTAAAAACGTAATGGTCAATGCACAAAATTAAGCACCGCCCACTGACCTTCTGTGATTTTCAGTCTCCATCGTTTCGTAGCTGCACGTTATTTTAGAAGAAAATATAAATCATCATCTTTCTTGTAGTTGTGTTTAATTATGCTAAATCAAAATACACACACATATATAGAGAGAGCCTGGTCTATCGTCTGCATCGTTATTTTTATGAATGGAATTCTAAGACTAAAGAGTCTGCGCATGTCCGAGAAGTAGAAGTGGTGTTTTTCCAAGAGCGCAATTTTTTTTTAAATAATGTGAAAAAAAAAACTTTTTTCTGAGGTACATAGTATGGCAATACATGGTTTTGATATTGTGCTTCAGTAGCTCTAGTGAAATATGTGACAATTGTGACAATTGTGTGTAAAGAACAATTTTAATTTTGACTATATATACCTGGAGTTGGACATTGTTAAAAGGAACCCGGTGAACACTACTCACGAAATCAAAACAAAATCAGGTATTGATGGGTAATATGTCCGCCATTAATTCTGTTTACATTTTGAATACACATTGATTTGTTTGGCGTGAGCATTTTAGTTACATTGAAAGTAAATTGACAATATATCAGATGTCCAATAATCAATCGACCCCGATACAAAAGCGACATATTCGCACTAGCAACCCTACCCCTCCTGAACGAGTAGACATAAAAAAGGCAAGATCCGAACCTTTCGATTCTCTGTCTGACTCTAAAACCAATTCCTCAAATAATAACGAGATGGCTGACGCGATTGAATTTGTACAACCACTATTATCACAAAAGATGTCCATAACTGAAAAAGATATTATAAAAATATCCAAAGCAGTTAAGGCTGAAATACTTGCTGATATCAACAAACTCATACACGCAAGAACAGAACCATTAGTCCAGAAAATTTCAAAACTGGAAACTGAAAATAAACAATTACAAAAAGACCTTGACGCACTGGAACAGTATGGACGCCGTAGTTTAGTTAGAATTTCTGGTTTATCCGAGCGTGCGACAGGAGATGAAACAACTACTGCTGTTCGTAAAATAATGTCTGAAATCGACCCAGACCACAAACCAGAAGACGTCATCAGATCACATTGGGTTGGTAAAAGTAGCGGTCCCCAGGTATCACACAGAAAGCCCAGACAAATAATTGTCGTCTGTCCGACCCATCAGTTAAAATCAGACTAATGAAGTGTCGGAAAAACTTGAAGTCGTCAAGAGACCTCATCAATGAAGATCTAACTCACACTAGAAACAAAATATTTTTCTTAGCAAGACAACTTCAAAAGAACAAATCCGTAGAACAAGTGTGAACAACAAATGGCAACATTCGCCTGAAAGATAGACACGGCCGAATATATGAAACGAACACAATAGATCGATTTCTACAGGTTGCAGTTCAACTAGATCCATTATATACCCTACCCGAATAATCTAGCTAACTGTTCATTAAATAAAATGACTTGTTGAATTGTTGACTGTTTATTTTCTAAATCTCTCTATATATATCAATAATGTAGTATGACCATACTTCAATTGTTTTCTACTCTACTAATTATTACGTGTATCTTACATGTTAAACATAATTATTATATAGATGTATAATATCGTGTATATGCATGATATGGTTACTCAGTTCGTTTACACTGTGTCGCGTAAACTTCTGTTTTACTCAGTTATTTGTATATTTTTTTTTTTTTTTTTTTTCTATATACTCCAATTCCTGCGTTGTACTAAATTGGTGGACCTTTTCACAGTAACCCTATTTCTTATCATCGTAAACGAAATGTAATATCGTATATGAAAGACACAAATGAATATTCTTTTACTACAGATATTCCGATTGAGCTGTTCAATTATTCCAAATATGGTCGTAATTGCCGTAGTATTTAAATTAACGTACAATATTACTATAGTTAACATGTATGACTACCAACTCAACTTTAGTTCATTCATGAAAATCCTCCAATAAAAGTAGCTCACTTCTGTTTTGTAATTGGCTAACATTTTTATTGTGTGACCAACCTTGACCTTTCCAGTGCTGCGCTCGATTAGTTATGTTTGTTTACAAAATACACCCCCCTTTCCCCCAGCCGAGACGTATACCATTTCTAAATACGTTTACACGTGAGTGTATACATGTACATAAGTATGGATATCCTCAAATTGGTTTGTCGGCATATTGTAAATCGCTTAAATTATGTGGTCATTTTAATTACCCAGTTAAATCAGCTCAACCGCATCTTTGGATCTTGAATTGTTGACCTTTTAACTATAATTGGACGTTCTCACAGGTACATATATTTCATGTTTATTTATAACCCCAGCCTTTTCTAAATATCAAATTAATCTAAATATGTTAAATGAGTGTACATACATGCATAAGTACATTGTACATGTACATGTATGGCTATTCCTCAAAATTGTTCAGCTCAATTCATTGATAAAGTCTTATGTCCACCAACTGGGAATTTGGAGTAGTGATTATTGATTGACCAGTTATTCCCGTCGTCGTAAACTCAATGTAACATATAGTAATCTCAGATGTTTTTTTTTATTTTTTTATTTAATAAGTCGTAAACACAATACAAGATAATAGTATTTTAATTCATGTACATTATAGTTAATGAATATGGTTCTACTGCAGTTACATCAAAGATATTAAACCTGCACGTAAATGCCGCTTTAGCGTGCAATATTTCTATTGTGTACAAGCAGGCCGATTTACAAATGTAGCCCAATGATGAGAATCTTTCAATCGAAACAGCTCAATTTACATTACTGGTTTGTAATTGGTTAACAGTGTAACCTCATTTTCTTCAGGGTTATCTACCATAATCTTATCAATAAGTCTGCGCTCGATTAGTTCTATTTTGCTTATAAAAATATATCTTGATACATGTACATGTATTTCATTTATTCTATTTCGCATATTCTATGTTTTGTTTATGCTTGTTTGATTTTGTTTTTGTATATATGTTTTCATTTCCATGCGTCGAGCGCAGACCTTACCACAAAAAAAAAAAAAAAAAAAAAAAATGTATCTTGATACATGTATTTCACATATTCTATGTTGTATATTATTTGTTTGATTTTGTTTTTGTAAATGTGTTTTGTTATAATTATGCACATACCTGATATTGTTAATTATTTCTTCAATCATGCTATATTAATAATCCGAGCACCATAATCACACGTCCTACAATGTCTTAGGGAACATGTTCGAACTTCATAAATTCCGCATACATACTACAGTACCTCGTATCCTACTTTCCATAATCACGTTAATATCCATAATATTGATCACTTACTTTTACTTCTTTTCTATGCACACCCTTTTTAATTTGTTTTGTACTATTCTCACAAATCCTTCAATGGTGAATCTGACATTGGTGACCTACTCATTGATTGAACTCCTAACCGATACTGCTCTCTCTCACGTTTTATTCGTGCTACATGTACCAACTGGTATAACATGATTCATGGGTACTGACGCGTTACAACACAGAGAGAGCATCGGTCGGTTCTATTGTTTGGCACGTACTGTTAAAAATAGTAAACGGCTAACATTATTAGAATTGATAGGTATATATTTGTTCGCCATTCATGGTATTGTCGCGCTGCCTATTACAGTTTTTATTTTTTCGTTTCAATATAAATATCGCGTTAACCTTTCAGGTAGTACCGTTCAAACTAGCGAACAATTAGTTAAATCAAAATCGTTGGAATATGTGAATAATTACGCCTTCTTGTGCATTATGATGTGTATTTTGCTTATAATATCAGGAATAGAAATGAATCCTGGTCCCTCTGATTCAGACTTATCAAGTAGCTTCGGTAGTATCAGTTCAACTTCAACGACTGTAAGTAATTTCATACATAATTCCGTTTCTTTTCTTCATTTGAATATTCAAAGTATTACACCAAAATTAGACCTAATAGCCGCAGAATACTCTTGTCATGAGATACTCTCATTTACGGAAAGCTGGTTGCGCCCTCATGTAAGTGACGATATGCTTAAAATTCCTGGATACAAATTTCCCCCATTTCGACGAGACAGAGTAGGCAAAATGGGCGGCGGAGTGGTGGTTTTTTGTAAAAGACCACATCAACTGTAAGCATAGACCTGATCTACAAATAGGGAATCCTGAATGTATATGGCTTGAGATAAAAATCAAGAGCAAAAAATACTTATATGGAACATTTTATATTCCTCCCAATAGCAACCTGCAAACTTGGGATGAACTAGACCAATCAATTGATCTGGCATTAAACAATACCCATGACATCATCATTACTGGTGATTTTAATATAAACCAATTAAGTGACAATCATAGGAACAAAATTGGTTCATTACTGACCCAATACAGCTTTCAACAGTTAATTACGGATTTGGTTATGGTAAATAATCCCACGAGTGTTTTATATACGGAAGTCGGCCCCCCTTTGTTGAACCAAGTAAGATATCATTTACCTATTACTGGTGTCCTAAATCACCCGACTATAGTCAATGCTTCATTTAAGAGGAAAATATTCCTGTACGACAAAGGGGACTATGAATCTTACCGAAATCTCCTTTCTGTTGTTGACTGAGATGGTATCTTTAGAAACGACGACATTGATATCATAACTAATACTATTACAAACACAATTTTAGATGCAGCGAATAAAACTATTCCAAATAGATACATAACGGTAAAGAAAGATAATCCACCTTGGATCACTACAAAAATAAAAAAGTACATACGCCGTAAAAATCGAATTCACAAAAAAGCAAAGAAAACTAATACTATCGGACAATGGGAAAAATGTCGGAAAATTCGTAATAAATGTAATAAACTTATATTAAATGCAAAACAATCATATTTTGATAAAATTTCTGAAAAAATAAACACGGAGACAAACGGAAGTAAAAATTGGTGGAATTTAGTCAAAAGTCTTCTTCACAATGATTCAGGTGGTGATCGATCTATACCGCCACTTAAAGTTGAAAATGACATGATACAAGACGATAACAAAAAAGCTGAATTGTTTAATGACTATTTTTGCACACAAGCTGACCTTAATGATTCTGAAACCTCTGTGCCTGATATTACCGATATTTTGATCAATGGTCTTGAACAAATTACTGTTACAGAAAACGAAGTGGAAGATATATTGAAGATACTTGATACATCTAAAGCTATTGGGCCTGACCTGTTAAACCCTAGGCTCCTTAAAGAAGCAGCATCTATACTTAAATATCCCTTATGTACACTGTTTAATTTATCATTAACACTTTCTACCTTTCCATCAGAATGGAAATATGCTAATGTGACCCCCGTTTATAAAAAAGATTGTTCCAGTAATTTGAAAAACTACAGACCAATTTCCCTCATTAGTATACTTGCCAAGGTAATGGAGCGATTAGTCTATAAACATATTTATAGCTATTTGATTGACAATAACTTAATTACTTCCCATCAATCTGGTTTTACTCCTGGAGATTCTGCCGTTAATCAACTCTTGTACATCACAAATCAATTTGGTAGAGCATTGGACGAAGGTAAGGAAGTGAGAGTTGTCTTTTGCGATATAAGTAAAGCATTTGACCGAGTTTGGCATAATGGATTACTTCGTCAGCTTGAATCAATAGGGATTAGAGGATCATTATTATCTTGGGTGAAAAACTACTTGTCTGAAAGAAAACAACGTGTCGTAATTAATAATTCAACTTCTAGTTGGCGTGACATAAATGCTGGTGTACCCCAGGGATCGATTCTAGGGTCTCTTTTGTTTATTGTTTTCATAAATGACATACTGACCGATATTAATTCGACTATACAATTATTTGCCGATGACACTAGTCTGTACTTAATTGTAGACGACCCACAAGAAACAGCACAAACACTCAATGATGACCTAGTGAAATTACATGCATGGTCTACAAAATGGCTGGTAAATTTTAATCCACAGAAAACTGAAACCATGACTATCTCTCGAAAATTAAATAAACCTCATCAACCTAACCTTATTATGAATAATACTATCATTAGTATTGTTACTGAACATAAACACCTTGGACTACAACTTTCTGACGATGGTAATTGGAATAAACATATTGACATGATAACTAAAAAAGCATTCTCACGTGTAAACATTTTAAGGAAATTCAAATTTATACTGGATCGGAAAACTCTAGAAACAATTTATATTACCTTTATAAGACCATTACTAGAATATGCGGATGTTGTTTGGGATACCAAGACTCAAATACTAATTAACAAACTAGAAAATGTTCAGGTTGAGGCTGCTAGAATCGTGACTGGGGGTACCAGACTTGTAACCTTAAGTAATCTATATATGGAAACCGGGTGGGAAAAATTGAAAGATAGAAGGGAAAGGCATAGAACGATTCAATTTTATAAGATGTCAAATAATCTAACTCCTCAATATCTTAGTAACTTAATTCCGCAAAATTTCGGCATGATCCATGACCACAATACTCGTCATACCTCACGTATTCCTCCAGTACGCACTCGAACATCGCTCTACGCAAGCTATTTCATACCCTCCAGTGTACAACTATGGAACAAACAGCCAGAAAATATTAAATCAAGCAGATCTGTTCAAATAATTAAATCAAATCTTCAACCCCAAAACAATACTAAACCCATTTATTGTTATATTGGTACTCGACTGGGGCAAATTTTACACGCTAGGTTGCGTATGCAATGCAGCTCTCTCAATCATCACTTATTTCGTAAAAACATTGTAAATTCCCCATTTTGTCAATGTGGGGCAACAGAAACCACGGCCCATTTTCTGCTACATTGTCCCCGTCACAATGCAACAAGACTGAGATATATTTACACCATTAATTTACCAATTAACTTAAATACGGATTTATTATTGTTTGGTTCTACAGACTTAACGAATACTCTAAATACAGATATATTCTTAAACGTGCAGAAGTTCATCATAAGTAGTAAACGATTCACCTCCTAACCATATTCACACAACTTAAACATGTTAAAAAAAAAGCACTTGCACTTTTACACTTCATTTGTTTCTTTCTTTTTATTTATTAATTTTGTTCTTACTAAAGCACACCAAATAACATTGACAACGACTGATTAACACTTGATAATTCTCAATACACTTCTACCTTTCGATACTAATTAAACCTTGAACATCAGATAACAACAGGGATACGGATTAATATAAGTTTAACCACTTGTTTCCGAATCCTATTGATTAATTTAAGTGTATATATAATTTATATGTGTATTATCATAATGTGTAATATTGAATTAATTAATAAAATATGTTTATACTAAGACTAAAGACGTAATGGTCACTACACAAAATTAAGCACCGCCCACTGACCTGTAATTTCCCGTCTGCATCATTTCGTTACTGCGCGTTATTTTTATGAATGAAATTTCCTCCTGGCCAGGTAAAGCGTATTAATCTCATTCTCTAGATTTCCATATATGGCTCTCCTTTCCAATCATAGGTCGTCAAATAAATGCAACATCGTACAATAGTCTTTGTCCGAATTATCTTGAAAACCATATCATCTCATGACGACATGATATTTATTTGCATGCAAAAATGAAGGTTAAATGTAGATTTAAGAAATAATTCATGGTAGGCATAGAGTTGTGCAAATTTACACATGGGCTGGGCCTTTATATTCGAATTTTACCCCGAGCGATAGCGAGTGGTAAAATTTAAGAATATAAAGGCCCAGTCCATGTGTAAATTTGCACAACTCTATGCCTGCCATGAATTATTTCGATTCTAATAGGACAAATACGGTAATTTTTAACCATTCGTGAACTGTATGCACACGGCATTTGGTTGCTGTTCCATTTACCTCCTTCGGAAATTTTGAATTGATTTTGAATTATTTGTATTTGAACGATATATTTTAAAACAAAGATATGGATGTTAACACGAAAAACATATTTATTGTGTATTTTCCAACATAGATTCGATTGAACAATTCCCGTGTAAAAATATTTAAAAAAAAAAGTCGGAGTTCATTCGTTCATCATTTCGAGCGCTAACAAGATGGCAGACCGTAGTTGTCAAACACAATATCGAACACTTGAACAGTTGCTAATAACCGACAATTATTGTTAGATATGAAATAAAAAAAAATAAATGCCAATGAAAAAAAAGCTTGTATTGTTGACATAAAAAAAAATTCCGGAAAAAATACTTAAGACAACCATCTATCGACTTTCACTTTTGTAATATATCGTCATCCTGTGACGTTGTTTACAAGGGACGCTGATTGACACAAGCTGGTTACTGATTTATTTTACGATTTTGTGAGCATTTTACTTGTTTGAGTAGCTAAATGCACAATGCCATCAAATTGGAAAATATCAGTAACTTAATTACATCACCGTCTAGTTATCAATGTATACGTAGGAAAACAAGGTTAGTGTATTTTGTTATTCATGGCCGACACATATCAATGGAATGTATGTGACTGTGTGCGTACAGGGGATCCCCAAATGTAAATTTTCAAAACAAATGATGAAAAAATACTTAGTTACAGAATATTTATTTACAACTGACGGGGAATTTTTATTTTAAGGACTTTAAAAATACGTTATATGCCGGTGTTTTGTTTGTTTACACTCGGTCGTCACGGTAATTTCACAGCGGGAGTCACAATGGAACGGCCAGATTTGTTGTGTACTGCACTTGCGCTAAATATAGAGTTGTTGAGTATTATCGTGTGTGCCGTTTTATAGACGTCATATTATAATTATATTTTGAATATGAGCGTACCCAGTGAAGCTTATCCAAGAAAGGCCGTTGCATAGGGTTTATATTTTGGCGCATCAAGTATGGCAATATGGTCGCAATCGTTTGGTAGCTATGGCCACGTAAATCGTGAAATCGATTCCGAGAAATGGTGTACTCGATACAGTGCTATGTACCTTTTTGGTGGCGTTTGGCTGAACGGTTTTCTCTGCCACCTCCTGTTTCTACGGTTTACTCTGACACAACGTGCCGAAATATTGTAGAAAGGATAGTATAAGTTGAAGATAACAAATGATATAATGGGAACTGGTAAATCGGAAGCGGACATACAATGCAATGGCGACAAGAACAAGCAAATACAACATAACAATAGTCGACAAATCAATAAATGACAGTACAAACTAACACTTTTATGGAGATGATAACGTCTAAACTAATGGAAAAAAGGAATACTATACAATTAATGGCTTTCCATAAGGTGAATACAAGGATTGATCAATCCATGGAACATGATATTCAGCGAGGCCGTGTCGGCCTCAGTGTATAAGATAGATCTGTATATCGTAAATATAATTTTCTTTTGTGAAAGTTACCTGTAAATAGTAAATTTGCGAAATGAAAGTGCAAGCCATTATAACTTGATTGATAAAACTTGCTATGGTAACAATTTGTGATTGCAAAAGAGCTTAGTAATTAAAACAAAGGTACATATCATATTTAGTGCTCACAGCGCGTTTCTGGAATAGCGTTCTTCAATTACACTAAACATCGAAAGAGTGGAAAGCCAAATAATTTAAAAGTATATTGAAGCAATAAAACTAAAGGGCCTGAACATGATATATACTTCTTTACCTAAAGGGCCTGAACATGATATATACTTCATTAACTAAAGGGCCTGAACATGATATATACTTCATTAACTAAAGGGCCTGAACATGATATATACTTCATTAACTAAAGGGCCTGAACATGATATATACTTCATTAACTAAAGGGCCTGAACATGATATATACTTCATTACCTAAAGGGCCTGAACATGATATATACTTCATTATCTAAAGGGCCTGAACATGATATATACTTCATTAACAAAAGGGCCTGAACATGATATATACTTCATTAACTAAAGGGCCTGAACATAATATATACTTCATTAACTAAAGGGCCTGAACATGATATATACTTCATTACCTAAAGGGCCTGAACATGATATATACTTCATTATCTAAAGGGCCTGAACATGATATATACTTCATTACCTAAAGGGCCTGAACATGATATATACTTCATTATCTAAAGGGCCTGAACATGATATATACTTCATTACCTAAAGGGCCTGAACATGATATATACTTCATTACCTAAAGGGCCTGAACATGATATATACTTCATTATCTAAAGGGCCTGAACATGATATATACTTCATTAACTAAAGGGCCTGAACATGATATATACTTCATTAACTAAAGGGCCTGAACATGATATATACTTCATTACCTAAAGGGCCTGAACATGATATATACTTCATTACCTAAAGGGTCTGAACATGATATATACTTCATTAACTAAAGGGCCTGCACATGATATATACTTCATTAACTAAAGGGTCTGAACATGATATATACTTCATTACCTAAAGGGCCTGAACATGATATATACTTCATTACCTAAAGGGCCTGAACATGATATATACTTCATTAACTAAAGGGCCTGAACATGATATATACTTCATTAACTAAAGGGCCTGAACATGATATATACTTCATTAACTAAAGGGCCTGAACATGATATATACTTCATTAACTAAAGGGTCTGAACATGATATATACTTCATTAACTAAATGGCCTGAACATGATATACACTTCATTAACTAAAGGGCCTGAACATGATATATACTCCATTAACTAAAGGGCCTGAACATGATATATACTTCAATAACTAAAGGGCCTGAACATGATATATACTTAATTAACTAAAGGGCCTGAACATGATATATACTTCATTAACTAAAGGGCCTAAACATGATATATATACTTCAATAACTAAAGGGCCTGAACATGATATATACTTCATTAACTAAAGGGCCTGAACATGAGATATACTTCATTAACTAAAGGGCCTGAACATGATATATACTTCATTAACTAAAGGGCCTGAACCTGATATCCACTTCATTAACTAAAGGGCCTGAACATGATATATACTTCATTAACTAAAGGGCCTGAACATGATATATACTTCAATAACTAAAGGGCCTGAACATGATATATACTTAATTAACTAAAGGGCCTGAACATGATATATACTTCATTAACTAAAGGGCCTGAACATGATATATACTTCATTAACTAAAGGGCCTAAACATGATATATATACTTCAATAACTAAAGGGCCTGAACATGATACATACTTCATTAACTAAAGGGCCTGAACATGATATATACTTCATTAACTAAAGGGCCTGAACATGATATATACTTCATTAACTAAAGGGCCTGAGCATGATATATACTTCATTAACTAAAAGGCCTGAAGATGATATATACTTCATTAACTAAAGGGCCTGAACATGATATATACTTCATTAACGAAAGGGCCTGAACATGATATATACTTCATTAAATAAAGGGTCTGAACATGATATATACTTCATTAACTAAATGGCCTGAACATGATACTTCAATAACTAAAGGGCCTGAACATGATATATACTTCAATAACTAAAGGGCCTGAACATGATATATACTTCATTAACTAAAGGGCCTAAACATGATACTTCAATAACTAAAGGGCCTGAGCATGATATATACTTCATTAACTAAAAGGCCTGAAGATGATATATACTTCATTAACTAAAGGGCCTGAACATGATATATACTTCATTAACTAAAGGGCCTGAGCATGATATATACTTCATTAACTAAAAGGCCTGAAGATGATATATACTTCATTAACTAAAGGGCCTGAACATGATATATACTTCATTAACGAAAGGGCCTGAACATGATATATACTTCATTAAATAAAGGGTCTGAACATGATATATACTTCATTAACTAAATGGCCTGAACATGATACTTCAATAACTAAAGGGCCTGAACATGATATATACTTCAATAACTAAAGGGCCTGAACATGATATATACTGCATTAACTAAAGGGCCTGAACATGATATATACTTCATTAATTAAAGGGCCTGAACATGATATATACTTCATTAACTAAAGGCCTAAACATGATATATATACTTCACTAACTAAAGGGCCTGAACATGATATATACTTCATTAACTAAAGGGCCTGAACATGATATATATTTCAATAACTAAAGGGCCTGAACATGATATATACTTCATTAACTAAAGGGCCTAAGCATGATATATATACTTCACTAACTAAAGGGCCTGAACATGATATATACTTCATTAACAAAAGGGCCTGAACATGATATATACTTCATTAACTAAAGGGCCTGAACATGATATATACTTCATTAACTAAAGGGCTTGCACATGATATATACTTCATTAACTAAAGGGCCTGAACATGATATGTACTTCATTACCAAAAGGGCCTGAACATGATATATACTTCATTAACTAAAGGGCCTGAACATGATATATACTTCATTAACTAAAGGGCTTGAACATGATATGTACTTCACCACCTATAGGGCCTGAACATGATATATACTTCATTAACTAAAGGTCCTGAACATGATATATACTTCATTAACTAAAGGGTCTGAAGATGATATATACTTCATTAACTAAAGGGCCTGAACATGATATGTACTTCATTACCTAAAGGGCCTGAACATGATATATACTTCATTAACTAAAGGGCCTGAACATGATATATACTTCATTAACTAAAGGGCCTGAACATGATATAGACTTTATTAACTAAAGGGCCTGAACATGATATGTACTTCATTAAATAAAGGGCCTGAAGATGATATATACTTCATTAACTAAAGGGCCTGAACATGATATATACTTCAATAACTAAAGGGCCTGAACATGATATATACTTAATTATCTAAAGGGCCTGAACATGATATATACTTCATTAATTAAAGGGCCTGAACATGATATGTACTTCATTACCTAAAGGGCCTGAACATGATATATACTTCATTAACTAAAGGGCCTGAACATGATATATACTTCGTTAACTAAAGGGCCTGAACATGATATATACTTCATTAACTAAAGGGCCTGAACCTGATATATACCTCATTAACTAAAGGGCCTGAACATGATATATACTTCATTAACTAAAGGGACTGAACATGATATATACTTCATTAACTAAAGGGTCTGAACATGATATATACTTCATTAACTAAAGGGCCTGAACATGATATGTACTTCATTACCTAAAGGGCCTGAACATGATATATACTTCATTAACTAAAGGGCCTAAACATGATATACACTTCATTAACTAAAGGGCCTGAACATGATATATACTTCATTAACTAATGGCCCTGAACATGATATATACTTCATTGACTAAAGGGCCTGAACATGATATATACTCCATTAACTAAAGGGCCTGAACATGATATATACTTCATTAACTAAAGGGCCTGAACATGATATATACTTCATTAACTAAAGGGCCTGAACATGATATATACTTCATTAACTAAAGGACCTGAACATGATATATACTTCATTAACTAAAGGGCCTGAACATGATATATACTTCATTAACTAAAGGGCCTGAACATGATATATACTTCATTAACTAAAGGGTCTGAACATGATATATACTTCATTAACTAAAGGGCCTGAACATGATATATACTTCATTAACTAAAGGGCCTGAACATGATATATACTTCATTAACTAAAGGGCCTGAATATGATATATACTTCATTAACTAAAGGGCCTGAACATGATATATACTTCATTAACTAAAGGGCCTGAACCTGATATACACTTCATTAACTAAAGGGCCTGAACATGATATATACTTCATTAACTAAAGGGCCTGAACATGATATATACTTCAATAACTAAAGGGCCTGAACATGATATGTACTTAATTAACTAAAGGGCCTGAACATGATATATACTTCATTAACTAAAGGGCCTGAACATGATATATACTTCATTAACTAAAGGGCCTAAACATGATATATATACTTCAATAACTAAAGGGCCTGAACATGATATATACTTCATTAACTAAAGGGCCTGAACATGATATATACTTCATTAACTAAAGGGCCTGAATATGATATATACTTCATTAACTAAATGGCCTGCGCATGATATATACTTCATTAACTAAAGGGCCTGAAGATGATATATACTTCATTAACTAAAGGGCCTGAACATGATATATACTTCATTAACGAAAGGGCCTGAACATGATATATACTTCATTAACTAAAGGGCCTGAACATGATATATACTTCGTTAACTAAAGGGCCTGAACATGATATATACTTCATTAACTAAAGGGCCTGAACCTGATATATACCTCATTAACTAAAGGGCCTGAACATGATATATACTTCATTAACTAAAGGGACTGAACATGATATATACTTCATTAACTAAAGGGTCTGAACATGATATATACTTCATTAACTAAAGGGCCTGAACATGATATGTACTTCATTACCTAAAGGGCCTGAACATGATATATACTTCATTAACTAAAGGGCCTAAACATGATATACACTTCATTAACTAAAGGGCCTGAACATGATATATACTTCATTAACTAATGGCCCTGAACATGATATATACTTCATTGACTAAAGGGCCTGAACATGATATATACTCCATTAACTAAAGGGCCTGAACATGATATATACTTCATTAACTAAAGGGCCTGAACATGATATATACTTCATTAACTAAAGGGCCTGAACATGATATATACTTCATTAACTAAAGGACCTGAACATGATATATACTTCATTAACTAAAGGGCCTGAACATGATATATACTTCATTAACTAAAGGGCCTGAACATGATATATACTTCATTAACTAAAGGGTCTGAACATGATATATACTTCATTAACTAAAGGGCCTGAACATGATATATACTTCATTAACTAAAGGGCCTGAACATGATATATACTTCATTAACTAAAGGGCCTGAACATGATATATACTTCATTAACTAAAGGGCCTGAACATGATATATACTTCATTAACTAAAGGGCCTGAACCTGATATACACTTCATTAACTAAAGGGCCTGAACATGATATATACTTCATTAACTAAAGGGCCTGAACATGATATATACTTCAATAACTAAAGGGCCTGAACATGATATGTACTTAATTAACTAAAGGGCCTGAACATGATATATACTTCATTAACTAAAGGGCCTGAACATGATATATACTTCATTAACTAAAGGGCCTAAACATGATATATATACTTCAATAACTAAAGGGCCTGAACATGATATATACTTCATTAACTAAAGGGCCTGAACATGATATATACTTCATTAACTAAAGGGCCTGAACATGATATATACTTCATTAACTAAATGGCCTGCGCATGATATATACTTCATTAACTAAAGGGCCTGAAGATGATATATACTTCATTAACTAAAGGGCCTGAACATGATATATACTTCATTAACGAAAGGGCCTGAACATGATATATACTTCATTAACTAAAGGGCCTGCACCTGATATATACTTCATTAACTAAAGGGCCTGAACCTGATATATACTTCATTAACTAAAGGGCCTGAACATGATGTATACTTCATTAACTAAAGGGCCTGAACATGATATATACCTCATTAACTAAAGGGCCTGAACATGATATATACTTCATTAACTAAAGGGCCTGAACATGATATATACTTCATTAACTAAAGGGTCTGAACATGATATATACTTCACTAACTAAAGGGCCTGAACATGATATATACTTCATTAACTAAAGGGCCTGAACATGATATATATTTCAATAACTAAAGGGCCTGAACATGATATATACTTCATTAACTAAAGGGCCTAAACATGATATATATACTTCACTAACTAAAGTGCCTGAACATGATATATACTTCATTAACAAAAGGGCCTGAACATGATATATACTTCATTAACTAAAGGGCCTGAACATGATATATACTTCATTAACTAAAGGGCCTGAACATGATATGTACTTCATTACATCAAGGGCCTGAACATGATATATACTTCATTAACTAAAGGGCCTGAACATGATATATACTTCATTAACTAAAGGGCTTGAACATGATATATACTGCATTAACTAAAGGGCCTGAACATGATATGTACTTCATTACCAAAAGGGCCTGAACATGATATATACTTCATTAATTAAAGGGCCTGAACATGATATATACTTACATTAACTAAAGGGCCTGAACATGATATATACTTCAATAACTAAAGGGCCTGAACATGATATATACTTCATTAACTAAAGGGCCTGAACATGATATATACTTCAATAACTAAAGGGCGTGAACATGATATATACTTCATTAACTAAAGGGCCTAAACATGATATATATACTTCACTAACTAAAGGGCCTGAACATGATATATACTTCATTAACAAAAGGGCCTGAACATGATATATACTTCATTAACTAAAGGGCCTGAACATGATATATACTTCATTAACTAAAGGGCTTGCACATGATATATACTTCATTAACTAAAGGGCCTGAACATGATATGTACTTCATTACCAAAAGGGCCTGAACATGATATATACTTCATTAACTAAAGGGCCTGAACATGATATATGCTTCATTAACTAAAGGGATTGAACATGATATGTACTTCACCACCTATAGGGCCTGAACATGATATATACTTCATTAATTAAAGGTCCTGAACATGATATATACTTCATTAACTAAAGGGTCTGAAGATGATATATACTTCATTAACTAAAGGGCCTGAACATGATATGTACTTCATTAACTAAAGGGCCTGAACATGATATATACTTCATTAACTAAAGGGCCTGAACATGATATATACTTCATTAACAAAAGGGCCTGAACATGATATGTACTTCATTACCTAAAGGGCCTGAACATGATATATACTTCATTAACTAAAGGGCCTGAACATGATATATACTTCGTTAACTAAAGGGCCTGAACATGATATATACTTCATTAACTAAAGGGCCTGCACCTGATATATACTTCATTAACTAAAGGGCCTGAACCTGATATATACTTCATTAACTAAAGGGCCTGAACATGATGTATACTTCATTAACTAAAGGGCCTGAACATGATATATACCTCATTAACTAAAGGGCCTGAACATGATATATACTTCATTAACTAAAGGGCCTGAACATGATATATACTTCATTAACTAAAGGGTCTGAACATGATATATACTTCATTAACTAAAGGGCCTGAACATGATATATACTTCATTAACTAAAGGGCCTAAACATGATATACACTTCATTAACTAAAGGGCCTGAACATGATATATACTTCATTAACTAAAGGTCATGAACATGATATATACTTCATTAACTAAAGGGCCTGAACATGATATATACTCCATTAACTAAAGGGCCTGAACATGATATGTACTTCATTTACTAAAAGGCCTGAACATGATATATACTGCATTAACTAAAGGGCCTGAACATGATATATACTTCATTAACTAAAGGGCCTGAACATGATATATACTTCATTAACTAAAGGGCCTGAACATGATATATACTTCATTAACTAAATGGCATGAACATGATATATACTTCATTAGCTAAAGGGCCTGAACATGATATATACTTCATTAACTAAAGGGCCTGAACATGATATATACTTCATTAACTAAAGGTCCTGAACATGATATATACTTCATTAACTAAAGGGCCTGAACATGATATATACTCCATTAACTAAAGGGCCTGAACATGATATGTACTTCATTTACTAAAAGGCCTGAACATGATATATACTGCATTAACTAAAGGGCCTGAACATGATATATACTTCATTAACTAAAGGGCCTGAACATGATATATACTTCATTAACTAAAGGGCCTGAACATGATATATACTTCATTAACTAAATGGCATGAACATGATATATACTTCATTAGCTAAAGGGCCTGAACATGATATATACTTCATTAACTAAAGGGCCTGAACATGATATATACTTCATTCGGAGTGAAATGTCAGTAGTTTGAGTCTACATGTTTAGTTTCCCCAAAAAAGAAAAGCAAGACGTAATATACATAAAATTTCATTCCTATCTTCACTGGTGTAATCTTTAATTACCAACTTACATAATTATCGTAGGCAGTGTCTGTCATATAAATGGTATTCGTCACTTACAATGAAAGAAGAACTCTTTACCAAACTGTCTCGTTTTCAATAAAATATTACGTGTACATGTCAAGTCCATGCCATAAACATGTCACATAATCTATTACACGGCGTCTACGAATAGAATGTGAACTGAAGTAATTAAAGTAAGTGAGTATTTGAGATATACGTCAATAAGTATGTTCTTATCTTTACTGATGACTTAAATTTCTCAAAAATGTTTTGTTTCTCAATAAAAATCTAGGATCGTAAAGTTCCTAAATTAAAAATTTAATTACTTTTGCAACTTTCTCTACATGTGAACATAGTCTAGGAAAAAAACATACATATCAAATTTAGTGCGCACGAAGGGTTTCTTGAAACAAAACAACCTTTTCAGGTACGCTCAAATCCAAAATAGTTGAAACCTAAATAATCTAAATGTATTTTGTAGCACGAAATCCAAAGACCTAAACTGAATAGACAACAGATATTCAGCTCAGTAATCTAAATCCATGACCACAAATCAAACACAACCATTCACATCGGTTATAGCACTGATATCCATTAAAATGTTCAAGATAAGTATTTAACTTGTCTGAAGACACTTACACCTGTCTACAATTCATCCTGCAATACGTCTGGTAGTCACTATCTATTATATTGATTGTTGGTACCCAAATACACAAAAAAGCAAAAAGCAAAACGCCCTTCACTGTCCTCATTACATAACATTCCAAGTTACAGAATACATACATTCATAACATGGAGCAGATGTGTGACATAAGTATGGTCCAATTACGTAAATTCCGTCTATGATTTCATCGTATCATGTTCCAATTCCTGCGTAATTGTTGTGAATAAGGTATATAGCATAGACAATGTCTAGGCATTCCAAAACAATTATCATGTAAAGGTTGCAAACATGCGTCACTTACAGGACACATCCCAGTCTTTCTCTACAGTGGGCATATTCTTAGAGATACAACTATCAACCTCTAATGTTAACGAGACCGTGATAAGGTACCGGCATTCGATAATTTTTTAACTAATTAATGTACAGATTTCAATCAAGAAAAGGACCAATCTCTCTATAGTCGCAATATGCTTTAGGTTGGTACAAATCTTCTTGACTTTTTTCAAAATTGTCTTTTGTACAATACAATATAAACGTAGATGACTTTATCTGATTCAGGCTATCCTGTTTAGGTCCCTTGATTTTTATTGTTTTCAATTACTTTTAAATTACTTGGCTTTCCAACATTTTGTTTTTGAGAATATCTGCTGATTGTTATTTCAGAAACGCGTCATGCGCACTAAATGATATTAATGGGTTTTTTTTTATTAAAAAATGCAATACAAAGCTATGGTCAATACACAAATGTAGTTATATCTAAGTGATAAAACATATCTGGTAAATATTACACATACGACGAATATCTTACAAAATAAACAAGTAATAAATATCAACACTTAAATTCGCAAAGATGAAAAATCCGCGCTTGTCCTCATTACCGCATCATTTTTAGTCAAATACATTTAATTATGGAAGGCACTATTCTTTTAAATAAAAAACCAGGAAGCAAAAACCCATCTATGACTTAACAAAACATCATAAATATAATAATTGTAGCAATAAATGTCTTTTTCGTTGATAAAATACATTATGCAATTACTTGAAACTTTTAAGCACGTAGACAGCGTGCTGCCATGAAAATCGTTGTTGTGCATTTCTTTCACAACCTTGGAACACCTTTGTTGGTTCCATCAAGTCGTAAGTTCTATATTTAGTCCTCGATGTTCCGTTAGGAACAACTAACTTATATTTATATTATGTATTCATAACACTGTACATGATTTATGGTAAACCCCCATTAGGTAGGTGACGCCACAGTAAAGACGCAGAACAGAAGAACAATGTAAATGAACTATATATTACTCGTATGCCAAAGGCACTTGCATGACCCCATCAGTTCACTAAGAGGAGAGGATTATAGGCGAATAAGCATAGCCTAGCGCAGCCACCTTGCATAGAAATGCCTGTATCAATCCAGCAGAGTATTTTCTTTGTTTTAGCACTTTATTTTTTAGAAATCAAACTGAAAACAAAATAACGAGAAACACAGAATGTGTATATGTGCGTCGAAATAGTCACATTTCCTGATACCATACATAAGTTCTGTCTTGCATAGTAAACAATGGAACTCTAAAGCATAAATAGTGGTTGATGCTACAAGTAAATAACCACATGAAGATAGCTTGATCAAAACTGTCTACATAACGATCATAAAAGTAATGCGAACTGAATAGAAACAAAGACAACAAAAATAAAATACATGTATATACAATCCCACAGATGTGTACATTACATATACTATCTGGTATTGGTAATTATTTGTCAGATCAACACATTCTATCTAATCAAGCATTTTATGATATTTTTTTAAGTTACCATACATTATATGTTTTAATTTTACCGGGTACCTATAAAGTGCGAAACGAAGTAGAAACGAAACGAAACGAAACGAAACGAAATCAACGAAAACGAAACGAAACGAAACGAAACGAAATCAACAAAAACGAAACGAAACGAAACCAACGAAAGCAAAACGAAATCAACGAAAACAAAGCGAAATAGACTGATATGAAGAAAATGGAAGGAAAAAAATAAAAGACAAAACGAAATAAAGAAATAAAAAAAAAAGATAATTCGATTTTTTAAATACAATAATTTTGATTAATTATAACCGGGAAACCCATCTTGCATGCCTGTCCGTTACAGTACTCCTCACATACATTACCCGCAACTCAACTCAATTGTGTTTGAGTGTGTGTCAGTATTTATGAATTATAAAGTTTCTGGAGTGGGCATATAGAAAAAAATGGGGGATATGAGGGGGTATTTTTATAGATTGGGATATTGAGGGTTCATTTTTCGTCTGATTTTATTACGTTTTTCGTTTGTATTCTTCATAAATTTGCCTATTCGCAAATCATACAGGATGGTCTTGAGCTTCAGATTCTGGGCACTATTTGACTACTGGATTTTCCCGACTTGTCACGTTTAATCCCCATGTTGTTGTTCAGTTGTTCCGTTGATTGAAAACTCAGATGGTTGAGCTTCTTATCGGTTTTGTCTGTTTTTATGGACTTTCCCTTTTGAATGCGCCTTGGAGTACGGTACCATTGTTATTACCTTTATTCGGTAGTGTGCCAACAGATCTGGCGTAATGTCTTACCGTTGTTCTTTCCGAGATATACAGGGGTCAAAAAGACCCAACGCTATAAACTTTTTATTTCAAATTCTATTGTTCTATTTTGAAGAACTAAAAAAAAAACCAACAGCAACATAACAGGACGTACAGTGAGCGCCCTCCTTACAGAAGAACTTCTGGAAAAAATAATGCACGCAAAAACTAAACATAAGAAACTCTGGAAGTTTTATTGAAATCCATTATGTTGTTTAGGAAGAGTTATGGATAACGCAACAGTATACTCTCTCTATTGTATAGCCTTGCATGACAATTACATAGCCTTAAATGACAAAGTCCAAAAGTGAAGAAATTTTAGCAAGAACTGTTGAAATGGGAAAACAAAAATAGAAGGTGCACAATGCCATTTGGTACTAAAGAATCCATGAAATTAATGAACCTTGCCATATGGTATTAAAGATTTCCTGTAAGATTCATTCAATTCCATTAAGTTGCTAAGGAGGAATTGCATAGGCAGTGAGGGAAGCACTCACGGACAAACGGACATATACTATATAACCCCCTCCCGCTGGATAGCGGGGGGTATAAAAATATGTGGCGTATCAAATTTTATTAATACCGGAAAAATTTTTGGAGGGGGGGTGATTTGGTTTTTTTTTTAATATGAAAAGGGATCAAAGGGAAAAAAGGTACTTTTACAAGATATGTAAATTTTTTTTAAATTTCTAAAGTTAATTTTTAATAGGATTTGTATACCTCCGCCAAAAAAGATTGGGGTATATAGGATTTCTGCTGTCCGTTCGTTCGCTTGTCCGTCTGGTCGTCACACTTTTTTCGTCTCTCCGACACACTTTTAAATTTTGCTCGGACGGGGATATTCATTAGTGAACTTTAACTACTGCACTTCTGTTATTTAAATTCCTCTCCTTTCAACAGACTTGACGTTGCTCTTATGGTTCCCAAATTTAAAAGAAGCCACTAAATGAAAAGGACAGACTCCCGCTGAATAAATGCATAGTATTCTTTTTCAATGGTGATCAAATCCTGTCCTCTCCTGATGAAAGACACTGAGACATGTGTGGGAAGTAGTCTAGCATCGTATTTCGTTTTGCTTTCGTTCGTTTTGTTTTATTTCGTTTTCATTTCGTTGATTTCGTCTCGTTTCGTTTCGTTTTTGTTGATTTCGTTTCGTTTCGTTTCGTTTCGTTTCGTTTTCGTTGATTTCGTTTCGTTTCGTTTCGTTTCGTTTCGTTTCTATTTCGTTTCGCACTTTATAGGTACGTATTATTATGTTTTGTTAAATTGGTGTGTTGTGCATGATTATGAAATGAATGTATGCATTTTGTATGTGGTCGATTTGAAAGGCCCATTAGAACTTGTGCTTGTAATTATTAAATGAATGTCGACTTTAAATAAAACTTTGAATTGAATTGAATTCAAAATAAATAATAAGACATAATTTTGCTTTGTGTTGGAAGATTAAAATACTCAACACGATGTCGTATCAATAGTAAAGCCTGCGATACGATGGAACACCAATCAATCAATCAATCTACACTGAAAACTATAGAATATTTCTGTGCTAAACATGTTCATGTCAATGTATAAATACACTTCAATATCACTTCTACATCTATAAATATTAGAAAATAGGATGATTGCGATAATTCAGCGTAGCTCTCTCTCTCTCTCTCTCTCTCTCTCTCTCGTAAAATATCACAGAAATATAATTCTTTTCAGGCTGTAACTACCAGCGTTAAGCTCGAATATTTGTAGAGTATACGTTTTTATGATTTTGTTTTCTTTTTTTTTTTCTCTTGTATTGTTTGTTTGTTTATTTTCTCTCTCAATTTATTACTGTTAATTTAGTACCTAATGTTAAGTTTTATACAAACATAATCCGGTAATGACAGAAACCCGACTGTAGGAAGTAAACTAATCAATGCACAGAATATATGTCACGTGACCATGAGAAGCAATAAAGGATAAATGAAATAGATCGATATAATGATTGTACAGGGTCATGTGGATAGTAAAATTAACTCAACATATAGTACAACAACCACATCACATTCTAACTAACAACATGCTCTTGATGGTGTTCCTATTTTCGGGGGTTTTTGATCGTTCGCCGTGTATATTTTATATTGTAAGATAATGTAAAGGAGGTTATACAGAGGAACGTTTTTCATTATTTAACGGAATATTAAGCGTTGAGGGTTGTATTGTAGTTGATGTACATCTATCTATATAAACAGTGCCTTGATGGTTGATAGTAACCGCTCTATTATATGCATGGTTATACTAAAATGACAGCCATTGTTTTATACATGTAACAAACATGCCTATTCCGTAACAGTTTGTACCAAGATTGAAATGCGACCATTTAATAACAAAGAGATATGATATAAACACACAACACTGAATGAAGACAAAAAAAGATGAAAAAAAAAACCCAAAAATAAAAAAAAATCAAAGATGAGTTACGCTGAAAATACCAAATTTCCTGTGTTAATCCAGGTGCACTAGAGCGTAAGAAGTTCGCTATTCTGATAAGACACCATCATTGGTACTCATAGCCATGTCCGTTAATCGTCTTGTCGGTTATGTAGGAAAGAAAATAAAATAATCGACGTAAAAGGATTACCGTTTGAGAAATGGACATTTCATAGCGTTCAACCAGTTTGTGATGACGACAGTATAATTTTGATGGCGATGATTTTAACCTTATAGCATCGTATCATTTGTTTGAAACATTGCTTTCTTGACGTTTAACAACATCCAATCATGGCATCGTTTAAATTTGAATCTACACAACATTTAGACATTTTTAGGACATATTTTATGCACAGATAATAATATTTGACGTTGCGATTCAAGATTATTTTGTATTGTGAACGTTGCAAAATCATTTCCGTTGCAATATAAATTCCTGTTTTAATCAACACAAGACCTATTAATCCAGGATTTGTATTATACCATCACTAATTGTATCCTCAGTTTGTCAACCTTGCTTTCTTTATTCTCAAGCCATCCAAATAATTCACTTTTAAAGAATTTTAATTTTCGTTCAATTTCAGAATGCTTCATTTAGATTTTTACTTCGCTTTTATTTCGTTTTAAGTGACGAAGAAACTAATGAAGTAACCTTGCTAATCAAAGTCTTCTACAATAACTGACAATAAACCAGAGGACCACATGATCTTGTATTCTTCATCGGGTAGCAATAATTGAGGGGCGTTATGGTGCTTAACGCTACTTTCAACAATATTTCAGTTATATCGTGGCGGTGGAGACAATCACCGACCAGCCGCAAGTCACTGACAAACTATCACATGATATTGTATTGTTGACAACTCGTCTGAGCATGATAGGGTTAGGATTATGGTGCTTAACGCCACTTTCAACAATATTTCAGTTATATCGTGGCAGTCAGTCTTTTTTATGTGGATGAAACCAGAGTACCCGAAGAAAACCACCGACCTGAGCGGTATTCGAACTCACACCGTTAGTGGTGATAGGTACTGATTGAATAGGTAATTTTAATTCCAACTACATGTACCATATAATTGATGATCGTTCAATGTTGAATGAGTTGTGTTTGAGCTATAGGCATGAGGTGATTATAAAAGAGATGTTTTACATCTCAATAAAACTCAAACCCGAACTTGCACGTGCCTCCATGACGACGTCAGATGTAAGCAATCAATGGCGTAGTAATTTCCAACAGCAAATAATCTAACACAAATAAAATTCACAACGAAAAATTCAACTATATTAAATTTTGGTGTGATTTAAATGTAATTATAAGAATTTAATGCATTTTTTGTAGTTTTATTGGCGTGTAAAAGCGTGGACCGAAGTTTATTGGCGTGTAAAAGCGTGGACCGAAGCACAACAATTGTGCTTCGGTCCACGCTTTTACACGCAAATAAAACTACAAAAAAAATGCATTCAATTCTTAAGGAGTTCGTGTTATCCGAGCTTTTGCTTTGTTTGTTTGAGGTTTTTTTCTAAATTTTTTTAATATTTTTTTAATTTAATTGGATTACCTTTATACTTGTACTACTGTTTTTGCTTCTTTATTTATTTTATTATTTTTGTTTTGTTTTTATTTTGTCCATTCGGATTACCACTTCTGACTTCTCTAATCTATGTTCGTCTATATCGCAGGGCTGGTGTTATTGACCACTGTTTCATCACTTAAGTTGATTTTTTGTATGGACTCGTGGTTAATGGGGAATAATCGATTTAGATAATGTTGATTGCTTAGTAAAATTATATATGTAATAACGGAGAAATCAATACTATTTGACTGATTTGACATCAATCGAACACTTAACTAAGTCATCCTGTAACAAATATACCCATTTAATTATCAATATGCGATCAAATATACATTTGGTATAATCAAATTGATATATGTCAGTATAAAAAGATATTGATGTAAATGAATATGACAGACTGTTGAAGATTACACATAGACATAAATATAAGTAAAAGGACAGCGGTTTTTTCTGTTCTGTATTTCACAATATCAGTAGAGTCTTTAACAATGGATAACACTCATACCCTAAAATAAGTGTGAAGCAGCCATTAGCCTGCAATTGAGCGGTTGGTTGTAACCGAGTGATACTCTTTACTTCTTCAGATAAACGCTATATATGAGCAGTAGCTTCGTTTTGATGTCAATTGATGTATATAATTGATGTCTATATATTTAACATCTTAGATGCGGGGTTATCAACAAGAAAAGACAACACTGGTCAAGCAATCTTACCGTTATTGTTGTGTCCGATGTATATGAAAGTGTGATAAAGTATTTACTAGGAAAACATAACCGATTGAAATGACTGAAAGTCTTGGTCGTTGGATTTACATCCATATATGCATCAATGCGTGCCTTAGATTCCCGCTAATGGCGCAGTATTCTCGATCAAAACTGCCACATTTGTGTGCCTGTCCCAGGGCAGGATTTGATTTACAACGTCATATATAGTGGCCATTTGAATTTCAATAATTTGATGTGCGAGGTGATTGTTCACTTTGTTGATATTCGTTGAATTGTTGACCATCACTGTGCAAACTTTCTTTTCTTAATTCATGTGTTAAAAGTTGCTGGGAACTGCAGAAAACACATGTGATAACTTGCTATATGTGCAGTAAGTATATGTACAAAAGCATAAATATTCAATTTAGTGCGAACGACTCGTTCCTGAAATAATCATCAGTAGAGACGATCGAACGACGCGTTCCTGAAATAATCATCAGTAGAGACGATCGAACGACGCGTTCCTGAAATAATCATCAGTAGAGACGCTCCATTGTCAAAAGATTGGAAAACCAAAAATTAAATAATAACGTGGGAGCAAGAAAACCAAAAGGCCTAAACAGGCTAGCCAAAATCGTCTAAGGTTGGCCATGCCTGATTAAACAGGCCAGCCAAAATCGTCTAAGGTTGCCCATGCCTGATTAAACAGACTAGCCAAAATCGTTTAAGATTGCCCATGCCTGATTAAACATTCTAGCCAAAATCGCCAAAGGTTGGCCATGCTTGATTAAGCAAGCTAGCCAAAATCGTCTAAGGTTGCCCATGCCTGATTAAACAGGATAGCTGAAATCGTTTAAGGTTGCCCATGCCTTATTAAATAGGCTAGCCAAAATCGTCTAAGGTTGCCCATGCCATATTAAACAGGCTAGCCAAAATCGTCTATGATTAACCATAACTGATTAAACAGGCTAGCCAAAATCGTCTAAGGTTGCCCATGCCTGATTAAACAGGCTAGACAAAATCGTCTAAGGTTGCCCATGCCTGATTAAACAGGCTAGCAAAATCGTCTAAGGTTGCCCATGCCTGATTAAACAGGCTAGCCAAAATCGTCTAAGGTTGGCCATGCCTGATTGAACAGGCTAGTTATAATCGTCGAAAGCTGATTAAACAGGCTAGCCAAAGTCATCTAACGTTGGCCATGCCTGATCGTCTCAGGTTGGCGATGCCTGATTAAACAAGCTAGCCAAAATCGTCTAAGGTTGACCATGCCCGATTTAACAGGATAGCCAAAATCGTATAAGGTTGCCCATGCCTGAATAAATAGGGTAACCAAAATCGTCCAAGTTTGGCCATGCCTGATTAAACAGAATAACCAAAATCGTCTAAGGTTGGCCATACCTGATTAAACAGAATAACAAAAATACAATGTAGTCTAAGGTTGCCCATGCCTGATTAAACAAGTTAGCCAAAATCTTCTAAGATTGACCAAGACTGATTAAACAGGCCAGCCAAAATCGTCTAAGGTTGGCCAAGACTGATTAAACAGGTTAGCCAAAATCGTCTAGGGTTGCCCATGCTTGATTAAACAGGCTAGCCAAAATCGTCTAAGGTTGGACAAGACTGATTAAACAGGCTAGCTGAAATCGTCTAAGATTGCCCATGCCTTATTAAACAGGCTAGTCAAAATCGTCTAAGGTTGCCCATGCCATATTAAACAGGCTAGCCAAAATCGTCTAAGGTTGGCCATGCCTGATTAAACAGGCTAGACAAATTCGTCTAAGGTTACCCATGCCTTATTAAACAGGCTAGCAAAATCGTCTAAGGTTGCCCATGCCTGATTAAACAGGCTAGCCAAAATCGTCTAGGGTTGGCCATGCCTGATTAAACATGCTAGTCATAATCGTCTCAAGCTGGCCATGCCTGATTAAACAGGCTAGCCAAAATCATCTAACGTTGGCCATGCCTGATCGTCTCAGGTTGGCGATGCCTGATTAAACAAGCTAGCCAAAATCGTCTAAGGTTGACCATGCCTGATTTAACAGGCTAGCCAAAATCGTCTAAGGTTGGCCATGCCTGATTGAACAGGATAGCCAAAATCGTATAAGGTTGCCCATGCCTGAATAAATAGGGTAACCAAAATCGTCCAAGTTTGGCCATGCCTGATTAAACAGAATAACCAAAATCGTCTAAGGTTGGTCATACCTGATTAAACAGGAAAACAAAAATACAATGTAGTCTAAGGTTGCCCATGCCTGATTAAGCAAGTTAGCCAAAATCGTCTAAGGTTGACCAAGACTGATTAAACAGGTCAGCCATAATCGTCTAAGGTTGGCCAAGACTGATTAAACAGGCTAGCCAAAATCGTCTAGGGTTGCCCATGCCTGATTAAACAGGCTAGCCAAAATCGTCTAAGGTTGACCAAGACTGATTAAACAGGCCAGCCAAAATCGTCTAAGGTTGGCCAAGACTGATTAAATAGGCTAGCCAAAATCGTCTAGGGTTGCCCATGCCTGATTAAACAGGCTAGCCAAAATCGTCTAAGGTTGGACAAGACTGATTAAACAGGCTAGCTGAAATCGTCTAAGATTGCCCATGCCATATTAAACAGGCTAGCCAAAATCGTCTAAGGTTGCCCATGCCATATTAAACAGGCTAGCCAATATCGTCTAAGGTTGGCCATGCCTGATTAAACAGGCTAGACAAATTCGTCTAAGGTTGCCCATGCCTTATTAAACAGGCTAGCAAA
The DNA here is from genome assembly GCA_963383655.1 of Bathymodiolus septemdierum. Lineage (NCBI taxonomy): Eukaryota > Metazoa > Mollusca > Bivalvia > Mytilida > Modiolidae > Bathymodiolus > Bathymodiolus septemdierum. The sequence continues at coordinate 64,333,503 of OY726517.1, forward strand.
ATCGTCTAAGGTTGCCCATGCCTGATTAAACAGGCTAGCCAAAATCGTCTAAGGATGGCCATGCCTGATTAAACATGCTAGTCATAATCGTCTAAAGTTGGCCATGCCTGATTAAACAGGCTAGCCAAAATCATCTAACGTTGGCCATGCCTGATCGTCTCAGGTTGGCGATGCCTGATTAAACAAGCTAGCCAAAATCGTCTAAGGTTGACCATGCCTGATTTAACAGGCTAGCCAAAATCGTCTAACGTTGACCATGCCTGATTGAACAGGATTGCCAAAATCGTATAAGGTTGCCCATGCCTGAATAAATAGGGTAACCAAAATCGTCCAAGTTTGGCCATGCCTGATTAAACAGAATAACCAAAATCGTCTAAGGTTGGCCATACCTGATTAAACAGGAAAACAAAAATACAATGTAGTCTAAGGTTGCCCATGCCTGATTAAACAAGTTAGCCAAAATCGTCTAAGGTTGACCAAGACTGATTAAGCAGGCCAGCCATAATCGTCTAAGGTTGGCCAAGACTGATTAAACAAGCTAGCCAAAATCGTCTAGGGTTGCCCATGCCTGATTAAACAGGCTAGCCAAAATCGTCTAAGGTTGGACAAGACTGATTAAACAGAATAGCCAAAATTGTCAAAGGTTGGCCATGCCTGATTAAACAGGCGAGACAAAATCTTCTAAGGCTAGTCATGCCTGATAAAACAGGCTAGACAAAATCGTCTAAGACTGGCCATGCCTGATAAAACAGGCTAGACAAACATCGTCTAAGGTTGGCTATGCCTGATTAAACAGACTTGCAAAAAATTGTCAAAGGTTGGCTATGCCTGATTAAACAGGATAGCCAAATTCGTCTAAGGTTGCCCATGCTTGATTAAACAAGCTAGCCAGAATCGTCTAAGGTTGACCATTCCTGATTAAACAGGCTAGCCAAACACCGTCTAAGGTTGGCTATGCCTGATTAAACAGGCTTGCAAAAAATAGTCTAAGGCTGCCCATGCTTGATTAAATAGGCTAGCCAAAATCGTCTACGGTTGCCCAAGCCCGATTAAACAGGGTAGCCAAAATCGTCTAAGGTTGGCCATGCCTGATTAAACAGGATAACCAAAATCTTCTAAGGTTAGCCATGCCTGATTAAGCACGTTAGCCAAAATCGTCTCCGGTTGGCCATGCCTGATTAAACAGTCTAGCCAAAATCGTCTAACGTTGGCCATGCCTGATTAAGCACGTTAGCCAAAACCTTCTCCGGTTGGCCATGCCTGATTAAACAGGCTAGCTAAAATCGTCTACGGTTGGCCAAGTCTGATTAAACAGGCTAGCCAAAATCGTCTAAGGTATCCCATTCCTGATTAAACAGGGTAGCCAAAATCGTCTAAGGTTGGCCATACCTCATTAAACTGGCTAGACAAAATCATCTCAGGTTGGCCATGCCTGATTAAACAGGATAACCACAATTGTCTAAGTTGGCCATGCCTGATTAAACAGGCTAGCCAAAATCGTTTCCGGTTGCCCATGCCTGATTAAACAGTCTATCCAAAATCGTTTAAGGTTTGCCATGCCTGATTAAACAGGCCAGCTAAAATCGCCTAAGGCTGCCCATATCTGATTAAACAGACTAGACAAAATCGTTTAAGATTGCCCATGCCTGATTAAGCACTCTAGCCAAAATCGCCTAAGGTTGGCCATGCCTGATTAAACAAGCTAGCCAAAATCGTCTAAGGTTGCCCATGCCTGAATAAACAAGCTAGCTGAAATCGTCTAAGGTTCGCCATGCCTGATTAAAGAGGCTAGCCAAAATCGTCTAAGGTGGCCCATGCCATATTAAATAGGCTAACCAACATCGTTTATGGTTGACCATACCTGATTAAACAGGCTAGCCAAAATCGTCTAATGTTGGCCATGCCTGATTAAACAGGCTAGACAAATACGTCTAAGGTTGCCCATGCCTGATTAAACAAGCTAGCAAGATCGCCTAAGGTTGCCCATGCCTGATTAAACAGGCTAGCCAAAATGGTCTAAGGTTGCCCATGCCTGAATAAACAGGCTAGCCAAAATCGCCTAAGGATGTCCATGCCTTAGTAAACAGGCTAGCGAAAATGGTCTAAGGTTGGCCATGCCTGATTAAACAGGCTAGACAAATCGTCTAAGGTTGACCATGCCTGATTAAGCAGGCTAGCCAAAATTGTTTGAGGTTGGCCATGCCTGATTAAACAGGCTAGACAAAATTCTCTAAGGTTGTCCATGCCTGATGAAATAGGGTAACCAAAATCGACTAAGGTTGGCCATGCCTGATTAAACAGGATAACCAAAATCGTCCAATTTTGGCCATGCCTGATTAAACAGAATAACCAAAATCGTCTAAGGTTGGCCATTCCCGATTAAACAGGATAACAAAAATCGTCTAAGATTTCCCATGCCTGATTAAACAAGCTAGCCAGAATCGTCTAAGGTTGACCAAGACTGATTAAACAGGCTAGCCAAAATCGTCTAAAGTTGCCCATTTCTGATTAAACAGGCTAGCCAAAATAGTCTAAGGTTGCCCATGCTTGATTAAACAGGTTAGACAAAATCGTCTAAGGCTGGTCATGCCTGATATAACAAGCTAGACAAAATCGTCTAAGGTTGGCCATGCCTGATTAAACAGGATAACCAAAATCGTCTAAGGCTGGCCATGCCTGATAAAACATGCTAGACAAAATCATCTAAGGTTGGCCAAGCCTGATTAAACAGGATAACCAAAATAGTCTAAGGTTGCCCATGCCTGATTAAACAGGCTAGCCAAAATCGTCTAAGGATGGCCATGCCTGATTAAACATGCTAGTCATAATCGTCTAAAGTTGGCCATGCCTGATTAAACAGGCTAGCCAAAATCATCTAACGTTGGCCATGCCTGATCGTCTCAGGTTGGCGATGCCTGATTAAACAAGCTAGCCAAAATCGTCTAAGGTTGACCATGCCTGATTTAACAGGCTAGCCAAAATCGTCTAACGTTGACCATGCCTGATTGAACAGGATTGCCAAAATCGTATAAGGTTGCCCATGCCTGAATAAATAGGGTAACCAAAATCGTCCAAGTTTGGCCATGCCTGATTAAACAGAATAACCAAAATCGTCTAAGGTTGGCCATACCTGATTAAACAGGAAAACAAAAATACAATGTAGTCTAAGGTTGCCCATGCCTGATTAAACAAGTTAGCCAAAATCGTCTAAGGTTGACCAAGACTGATTAAGCAGGCCAGCCATAATCGTCTAAGGTTGGCCAAGACTGATTAAACAAGCTAGCCAAAATCGTCTAGGGTTGCCCATGCCTGATTAAACAGGCTAGCCAAAATCGTCTAAGGTTGGACAAGACTGATTAAACAGAATAGCCAAAATTGTCAAAGGTTGGCCATGCCTGATTAAACAGGCGAGACAAAATCTTCTAAGGCTAGTCATGCCTGATAAAACAGGCTAGACAAAATCGTCTAAGACTGGCCATGCCTGATAAAACAGGCTAGACAAACATCGTCTAAGGTTGGCTATGCCTGATTAAACAGACTTGCAAAAAATTGTCAAAGGTTGGCTATGCCTGATTAAACAGGATAGCCAAATTCGTCTAAGGTTGCCCATGCTTGATTAAACAAGCTAGCCAGAATCGTCTAAGGTTGACCATTCCTGATTAAACAGGCTAGCCAAACACCGTCTAAGGTTGGCTATGCCTGATTAAACAGGCTTGCAAAAAATAGTCTAAGGCTGCCCATGCTTGATTAAATAGGCTAGCCAAAATCGTCTACGGTTGCCCAAGCCCGATTAAACAGGGTAGCCAAAATCGTCTAAGGTTGGCCATGCCTGATTAAACAGGATAACCAAAATCTTCTAAGGTTAGCCATGCCTGATTAAGCACGTTAGCCAAAATCGTCTCCGGTTGGCCATGCCTGATTAAACAGTCTAGCCAAAATCGTCTAACGTTGGCCATGCCTGATTAAGCACGTTAGCCAAAACCTTCTCCGGTTGGCCATGCCTGATTAAACAGGCTAGCTAAAATCGTCTACGGTTGGCCAAGTCTGATTAAACAGGCTAGCCAAAATCGTCTAAGGTATCCCATTCCTGATTAAACAGGGTAGCCAAAATCGTCTAAGGTTGGCCATACCTCATTAAACTGGCTAGACAAAATCATCTCAGGTTGGCCATGCCTGATTAAACAGGATAACCACAATTGTCTAAGTTGGCCATGCCTGATTAAACAGGCTAGCCAAAATCGTTTCCGGTTGCCCATGCCTGATTAAACAGTCTATCCAAAATCGTTTAAGGTTTGCCATGCCTGATTAAACAGGCCAGCTAAAATCGCCTAAGGCTGCCCATATCTGATTAAACAGACTAGCCAAAATCGTTTAAGATTGCCCATGCCTGATTAAGCACTCTAGCCAAAATCGCCTAAGGTTGGCCATGCCTGATTAAACAAGCTAGCCAAAATCGTCTAAGGTTGCCCATGCCTGAATAAACAAGCTAGCTGAAATCGTCTAAGGTTCGCCATGCCTGATTAAAGAGGCTAGCCAAAATCGTCTAAGGTGGCCCATGCCATATTAAATAGGCTAACCAACATCGTTTATGGTTGACCATACCTGATTAAACAGGCTAGCCAAAATCGTCTAATGTTGGCCATGCCTGATTAAACAGGCTAGACAAATACGTCTAAGGTTGCCCATGCCTGATTAAACAAGCTAGCAAGATCGCCTAAGGTTGCCCATGCCTGATTAAACAGGCTAGCCAAAATGGTCTAAGGTTGCCCATGCCTGAATAAACAGGCTAGCCAAAATCGCCTAAGGATGTCCATGCCTTAGTAAACAGGCTAGCGAAAATGGTCTAAGGTTGGCCATGCCTGATTAAACAGGCTAGACAAATCGTCTAAGGTTGACCATGCCTGATTAAGCAGGCTAGCCAAAATTGTTTGAGGTTGGCCATGCCTGATTAAACAGGCTAGACAAAATTCTCTAAGGTTGTCCATGCCTGATGAAATAGGGTAACCAAAATCGACTAAGGTTGGCCATGCCTGATTAAACAGGATAACCAAAATCGTCCAATTTTGGCCATGCCTGATTAAACAGAATAACCAAAATCGTCTAAGGTTGGCCATTCCCGATTAAACAGGATAACAAAAATCGTCTAAGATTTCCCATGCCTGATTAAACAAGCTAGCCAGAATCGTCTAAGGTTGACCAAGACTGATTAAACAGGCTAGCCAAAATCGTCTAAAGTTGCCCATTTCTGATTAAACAGGCTAGCCAAAATAGTCTAAGGTTGCCCATGCTTGATTAAACAGGTTAGACAAAATCGTCTAAGGCTGGTCATGCCTGATATAACAAGCTAGACAAAATCGTCTAAGGTTGGCCATGCCTGATTAAACAGGATAACCAAAATCGTCTAAGGCTGGCCATGCCTGATAAAACATGCTAGACAAAATCATCTAAGGTTGGCCAAGCCTGATTAAACAGGATAACCAAAATAGTCTAAGGTTGCCCATGCTTGATTAAACAAGCTAGCCAAAATCGTCTAAGGTTGGCCATTCCTGATTAAGCAGGCTAGCCAAACATCGTGTAAAGTTGGCTATGCCTGATTAAACAGGCTTGCAAAAAATCGTATACGGTTGACTATGCCTGATTAAACAGGATAACCAAAATCGTCTAAGGTTGCCCATGCTTGATGAAACAAGCTAGGCAAAATCGTCTAAGGTTGGCCATGCCTGATTAAAAAGGCTAGCCAAAATCGTCTACGGTTGCCCATGCCTGATTAAACAGGGTAGCCAAAATCGTCTAAGGTTGGCCATGCCTGATTAAGCCATCTTCGCTAGCCAAGGGTTACGATCCACTCTACTCATCTTCACCCTTGGTATAGTTAGACGGATTTTCGAGATCACACGGTGACGATTTATATGTAATGCAGCTTGTGGTAGCTGCAACCAATCAGAACGCGCTTTACATTTCCCGTCTTCGTGCCAACAAAGACATTTGTCCGTCTATAATAGCCGTTATAGATTTGCTCTGATTGTCTGTCAATGATTTTATATTAAATTGTTCACAAATCTTCGCTTGAAAATCAGCCATATTATAATCTCGAGTCAAGTTTCAGGGCATTCAAGCGAAAGGAAATGAAAGCCTTGCATCGATTGGCTGAAAATGACATCATTACAAGGGGCGTAACTGTCAAAATTCAGCAGGTGACAGTGCGCGGAAATTACGAAAATCCGTCTAGCGATGCCAAGGCTGAAGATGAGTAGAGCGGATCATAACCCTTGGCTAGCGAAGAGGGATTAAACAGGCTAGCCAAAATCGTCTAAGGTTGCTCATGCCTGATTAAACAGGCTAGCCCATGCCTGGTGGTGATTCACCTTAGTGTTAATACAGTACATTATTTAAGAAATGTACCTACTAGGATGCTGATATACATATTTAAGAAAAGTCGGTTAAGACGACTGAAGATTTATGTACACCATAGTGATAGATAATGATGATGTGATATTACTATTATCCTAATACCAAAACATAAATTATACTTAAAACATATGTTCCAGATATTTCAGTAAGACGTCATCGGAAATTAAACGTGTTAATTACTACCCATGTATGGTTTCTGTCCTACTGTCTACTAAATACCGTTAATAATGTGTTTAAGTCTATTTCAGTATAGGATGACACAAATCTACCCATGCCATATCTTTTGACAATTTGGTTACTGATCCTCATTGGTCCATAAGACACAATAATTATCTAGATTTTGTATCTCCCACACTCCCCGTCGCCCATCCAATTAATATAAGGGAGAAATTATTTGTTATCTTGTGATTACTCATATGTAATGACGGTTTGGATACTGATCCTCATTGGTCCATAAGAGGAAAAAAATGATTATTTAGATATTGTACCTGATGGAGCCTCACAAGTGAAATAGTCTAAGGCCTCTTTTTATCTAGAACCGACACTGTGTCTAAGCAATATATAATCTGATGTGTTCGAGTGCTGCTCGTCATTTTAATTCTTGATGATTGTTCTCATATGACAAAACAGAAGTTATTGGCAGATTTCATCAAATCTATTACATGCAAGAACATCTCACAATATGTATCGCCTATTTATAATTAATATATTATTTTTGTTTCAAAAGTCCGCTCAATGTGTTCATGATTACATCAATCAGAAAATGTTATGTATTATAAAATTAAATTTTAAGGAGTGTCGTACCGAGAAATAATACGAATAACCTTGTGATTTCTGGTAAGATTTGTTTTAAGTGAACGTCAGATAGAACTGAGGGGTGGAAACCAATCCATTGGCAACTTTCGGCATAATGAAACAGCTCGAAGACAAACAAAGCAATACACACATCGGAGAAAATTAAAATGACGAGCACCATTCGAACACATCAGATTATATATTGCTTAGACACAGTGCAGGATCTAGATAAAGAGAGGCTTTAGGCTATTTCACTTGCGAGGCCCCTCTCAATTTCCTTCATTCACGACTGCACGTGTGTTCAATCAATTTCAATAAAGGCGAAGATGAATGGGGTGCTTAAGATTCTGCAATATTCTGAAATGGAGTGCAACTGTGTAAGGAAAATTACTGAGGAGGTGAATAGAAAGTACAGTACGTTATGACAGCATAAGTGTGAAAGTCCAATAACAGTGTTAAAAATATTATGCACCTTGGTCGGAGGCCCCATAACATGTTAGGCCCTAGGCTTCAGCCTATCGAGCCTATAGGTAAATCCGGCACTGCTTAGACAAATGTCTGTCATATATTGCACGTTAGATCAACACAAATTGATGACGTGTTTTAAAGACAACGCCTCATTTGTTGATGATGTATTTTAAAGTCAACACCCCATTCTAGTAAGATTGCAATTCAAATGATTGCGTAGTTTATTTTCACATGTTAACGAATATATCCCATTGACAGTCATATTGGTTGTCTGATATTAGATCAAAGTCAGTAATCTTATTAAAGATAATCTAGGGATGGTGACTTGGTTTCGATAGATCAATTGATACAATGTATATATAGAGAAGTGGCCACCAAATCACAACGCTAATTCATTAAGATCACATATTAAGTACTCAACACTGAATTAACATGTAGCAAAGCTCGATTTACTCTGGTGTCCTGAAGCTTAAGTAAACAACTTAGCAAACCGCTAGAGATATCCTGTTAACAGGTTCAATGGCAGATTGTAATGTGAAATCCCGCAAGAATTGTACGGATATGCCAAAAGTAACATTGAATTAACAGTTCGTCAATGTTATACCAATTTATTGATTGAATAACTTTAACACACATTGATTAACAAATTGTTCTCACACTGGTTCGAAATGTCTGTAATATGAAGAAAAAAAAACGTCACTATTTTCTTCAGTTTTGCATTAGCATATTTATTCTGCAAGCTTATTGTGTTTCCATTAGAAAGTGAAGTCTCTTATGTTTAATTATGCTAGATTGAAAATCATGGAGATGATGTTTGCCTATTAATTTCAGATTGCTTCAGTTGTAACCCTCAAGGACTAAGATGGGTGTCATATGACAAGTAGGCACGTTTATACTTGCCGAGTTCACGTTACACAGTTTTAGTGTTCTGTGTTTATTCACCTTTATTATTGTTCATATTTGTTTTTAATTAAGTACTTCGCGACAAAGGGCCGTCGTTGTCGTGGTCGCATGGTAGTTGGTTTTACAACTACATATGCAATCAGTGCCTATCACCACTAACGTTGTGAGTTCGAATCTTCCGCAAGTGAGGTGTACTCGATACAACATTATGTGATAAAGTTTGTCAGTGACTTGCGACAGGTCGGTGGTTTTATCCGGGTACTCCAGTTTCCTCCACTAATAAAACTGATCACCACAATATAGCTGAAATATTGTTAAAAGTGGCGTTAAACACCATAACCCTAACCCTTCGCGACGTGATTGTCTTTCTATATCTATTTATTTGTTCTTATCGCGTTTTGGTGTCTTGACATATTCATTTTGTTTCTTTGGTGTTTTTATTTATTACATTTTGTTTTGTTGCGGATTGTGGTTTTAATGTCTTAGAGTCAAACTGGCCATGAGGTCACCTTTATTAAACAATCGTCTGTGTCACAAGGTCAACTGTCATATACAATTCCATATGAATAGAACCTTTCAGATCACCTTGCATTGTCTTTCAAAACTACTTTTTCTTTGTCCTCAAGGTGACCTCTTAAATAATCAGACACCTTTTTTATTAATCTCATTAACATGCTATTTTTGCTTTTAATTTTTTTTTATTATTATTTTTGTTTTTAGAAATACATGTTGATCATTCCTGCACAAGGCATTTTAAATACAACGCGATATGATAATGCATGGTATGTGTCCATGAACTCTAAGGTTTGTGAACATGTACTTGACACTGTTTGACATGCCATTGTATTTACAGGAATATTCCTGGTAATTCAAATATTATAATGTAATTCATTGAAGCTCCAGTTGTCCTATCTTCTGCTATTTACTCTTCTGTAACATTAGTTTTGCTTTGTCTATTTGTATACCCATATTCCTTACAAACTGCTTACTGGCCGTGTCCGCTTAATTCAGGTCATTCATAATACCTCATATTTTTTAAATTATTTAGCATTTATAAAACAAAATACTCATATGATCAATTTGAAGGGTGACACAACCTTGTATCGTGATACACGAAACATGAATCGAACATCACTTGGTGACATGATAGAAAAGAAGAGTCGAACTAGCCTGAACCCCAAGATGCTTACTAAGATGCACTTCATTAAGGTTGGTCAGACTGTTAATATTATTACATTACAGACTACAATACAATGTATTATTACAGTACAGACTACTATGTAATGTATTATTACAGTACAGATTACTATGTAATGTATTATTACTGTACAGACTACTATGTAATGTATTATTGCAGTACAGACTACTATGTAATGTATTATTACTGCACATACTACTATGTAATGCATTATTACTGCACAGACTAATATTTAATGTATTATTACTGTACAGACTACTATGTAATGTAGTATTGCAGTACAGACTACTATGTAATGTATTATTGCAGTACACACTACTATGTAATATATTATTACTGTACAGACTACTATGTAATATATTATTATAGTACAGACTACTATGTAATGTATTATTACTGTACAGACTACTATGTAATGTATTATTACAGTACAGACTACTATGTAATGTATCATTACTGTACATACTACTATCTAATGTAATATTACTGTACAGACTACTATGTAATGTAGTATTGCAGTACAGACTACTATGTAATGTATTATTGCAGTACACACTACTATGTAATATATTATTACTGTACAGACTACTATGTAATATATTATTATAGTACAGACTACTATGTAATGTATTATTACTGTACAGACTACTATGTAATGTATTATTACAGTACAGACTACTATGTAATGTATTATTACAGTACAGACTACTATGTAATGTATTATTACAGTACAGACTACTATGTACTGTATTATTACTGTACAGACTACTATGTAATGTATTATTACAGTACAGACTACTATGTAATGTATTATTACTGTACAGACTACTATGTAATGTATTATTACAGTACAGACTACTATGTAATGTATTATTACAGTACAGACTACTATGTAATGTATTATTACAGTACAGACTACTATGTACTGTATTATTACTGTACAGACTACTATGTAATGTATTATTACTGTACAGACTACTATGTAATGTATTATTACAGTACAGACTACTATGTAATGTATTATTACTGTACAGACTACTATGTAATGTATTATTACAGTACAGACTACTATGTACTGTATTATTACTGTACAGACTACTATGTAATGTATTATTACAGTACAGACTACTATGTAATGTATTATTACTGTACAGACTACTATGTAATGTATTATTACAGTACACACTACTTTGGAATATATTATGACTGTACAGACTACTATGTAATCTATTTTTACTGTACAGACTACTATGCAATGTAATTTTACTGTACAGACTACTATGTAATGTATTGTTACTGTACATACTACTATGCAATGCATTTTTACTGTACAGACTACTATGTAATGTATTATTACTGTACAGACTACTATGTAATGTATTATTACTGTACAGACTACTATGTAATGTATTATTACGGTACATACTACTATGTAATGTATTATTACAATCCTTACTACTATGTAAGGTATTATTACTGTACAGACTACTATGTAATGTATTATTACAGTACAGACTACTATGTAATGCATTATTACAGTACAAACTAATATGTAATATATTATTATAGTACATACTACTATGTAGTGTATTATTACAATACAGACTACTATGTAATTTATTATTACAGTACAGACTACTATGTAATGTATTATTACAGTCCAGACTACTATGTAATGTATTATTGCAGTAAAGACTAATATGTAATGTATTATTGCAGTACAGACTACTATGTAATGTATTATTACAGTACAGACTCTTATGTAATGTATTATTACTGTACAGACTACTATGTAATGTATTATTGCAATCCATACTACTATGTAATGTATTATTACAGTACAGATTAGTATGTAATGTATTATTACAGTACAGACTACTATGTAATGTATTATTACAGTACAGACTACTATGTAATTTATTATTACGGTACAGACTACTATGTACTGTATTATTACTGTACAGACTACTATGTAATGTATTATTACTGTACAGACTACTATGTAATGTATTATTACAGTACACACTACTTTGGAATATATTATGACTGTACAGGCTACTATGTAATGTAATTTTACTGTACACACTACTATGTAATGTATTATTACGGTACATACTACTATGTAATGTATTATTACAATCCATACTACTATGTAATGTATTATTACTGTACAGACTACTATGTAATGTATTATTACGGTACATACTACTATGTAATGTATTATTACAATCCATACTACTATGTAATGTATTATTACTGTACAGACTACTATGTAATGTATTATTACAGTACAGACTACTATGTAATGTATTATTACAGTACAAACTAATATGTAATATATTATTATAGTACATACTACTATATAGTGTATCATTACAGTACAGAGTACTATGTAATGTATTATTACAGTCCAGACTACTATGTAATGTATTATTATAGTACAGACTCTTATGTAATGTATTATTACTGTACAGACTACTATGTAATGTATTATTGCAATCCATACTACTATGTAATGTATTATTACAGTACAGATTAGTATGTAATGTATTATTACAGTACAGACTACTATGTAATGTATTATTGCAGTACAGACTACTATGTAATGTATTATTACAGCATAGACTACTATGTAATGTATTATTATAGTACAGACTCTTATGTAATGTATTATTACTGTACAGACTACTATGTAATGTATTATTGCAATCCATACTACTATGTAATGTATTATTACAGTACAGATTAGTATGTAATGTATTATTACAGTACAGACTACTATGTAATGTATTATTGCAGTACAGACTACTATGTAATGTATTATTGCAGTACAGACTACTATGTAATGTATTATTGCAGTAGGGACTATTATGTAATGTATTATTACAGTACAGATTACTATGTAATGTATTATTACTGTACAGACTACTATGTAATGTATTATTACTGTAGAGACTACTATGTAATGTATTATTACAGTACAGACTACTATGTACTGTATTATTACTGTACAGACTACTATGTAATGTATTATTACAGAACAGACTACTATGTAATGTATTATTACAGCATAGACTACTATGTAATGTATTATTGCAGTACAGACTACTATGTAATGTATTATTACAGTACAGACTACTATGTTATGTATTATTACAGTACAGACTACTATGTAATGTATTATTACAGTACAGACTACTATGTTATGTATTATTACAGTACAGACTACTATGTTATGTATTATTACAGTACAGACTACTATGTAATGTATTATTACAGCATAGACTACTATGTAATGTATTATTACAGCATAGACTACTATGTAATGTATTATTACTGTACAGACTACTATGTAATGTATTATTACAGCATAGACTACTATATAATGTATTATTACAGTACAGACTACTATGTAATGTATTATTACAGAACAGACTACTATGTAATGTATTATTGCAGTACAGACTACTATGTAATGTATTATTACAGAACAGACTACTATGTAATGTATTATTACAGCATAGACTACTATGTACTGTATTATTACTGTACAGACTACTATGTAATGTATTATTACAGAACAGACTACTATGTAATGTATTATTACAGCATAGACTACTATGTACTGTATTATTACTGTACAGACTACTATGTAATGTATTATTACAGTACACACTACTATGTAATGTATTATTACAGTACAGACTACTATGTAATGTATTATTACAGTACAGACTACTATGTAATGTATTATTACAGTACAGACTACTATGTAATGTATTATTACTGTACAGACTACTATGTACTGTATTATTACAGTACAGACTACTATGTAATGTATTATTACAGTACAGACTACTATGTACTGTATTATTCCTGTACAGACTACTATGTAATGTATTATTACAGTACAGACTACTATGTAATGTATTATTACAGTACAGACTACTATGTAATGTATTATTGCAGTACAGACTACTATGTAATGTATTATTACAGTACAGACTACTATGTAATGTATTATTACAGAACAGACTACTATGTCATGTATTATTAAAGTACAGACTACTATGTAATGTATTATTACAGTACAGACTACTATGTAATGTATTATTACAGTACAGACTACTATGTACTGTATTATTACAGTACAGACTACTATGTAATGTATTATTACAGTACAGACTACTATGTAATGTATTATTACAGTACAGACTACTATGTAATGTATTATTACAGTACAGACTACTATGTAATGTATTATTGCAGTACAGACTACTATGTAATGTAGTATTACAGTACAGACTACTATGTAATGTATTATTACAGAACAGACTACTATGTAATGTATTATTGCAGTACAGACTACTATGTAATGTATTATTACGGTACATACTACTATGTAATGTATTATTACAGTACAGACTACTATGTACTGTATTATTCCTGTACAGACTACTATGTAATGTATTATTACAGTACAGACTACTATGTAATGTATTATTACAGTACAGACTACTATGTACTGTATTATTCCTGTACAGACTACTATGTAATGTATTATTACAGTACAGACTACTATGTAATGTATTATTACGGTACATACTACTATGTAATGTATTATTGCAGTACAGACTACTATGTAATGTATTATTACAGAACAGACTACTATGTAATGTATTATTACAGCATAGACTACTATGTAATGTATTATTGCAGTACAGACTACTATGTAATGTATTATTACAGTACAGACTACTATGTAATGTATTATTACAGAACAGACTACTATGTAATGTATTATTGCAGTACAGACTACTATGTAATGTATTATTACAGTACAGACTACTATGTAATGTATTATTGCAGTACAGACTACTATGTAATGTATTATTACAGTACAGACTACTATGTAATGTATTATTGCAGTACAGACTACTATGTAATGTATTATTACAGTACAGACTACTATGTAATGTATTATTACAGAACAGACTACTATGTCATGTATTATTACAGTACAGACTACTATGTACTGTAGTATTACAGTACAGACTACTATGTAATGTATTATTGCAGTACAGACTACTATGTAATGTAATATTGCAGTAGGGACTATTATGTAATGTATTATTACAATCCATACTACTATGTAATGTATTATTACAGTACAGACTACTATGTACTGTATTATTACTGTACAGACTACTATGTAATGTATTATTACAGTACAGACTACTGTGTAATGTATTATTACAGTACAGACTACTATGTAATGTATTATTGCAGTACAGACTACTATGTAATGTATTATTGCAGTAGGGACTATTATGTAATGTATTATTACAATCCATACTACTATGTAATGTATTATTACAGTACAGACTACTATGTACTGTATTATTACAGTACAGACTACTATGTAATGTATTATTACAGTACAGACTACTATGTAATGTATTATTACAGTACAGACTACTATGTAATGTATTATTACAGTACAGACTACTATGTAATGTATTATTACAGTACAGACTACTATGTAATGTATTATTACTGTACAGACTACTATGTACTGTATTATTACAGTACAGACTACTATGTAATGTATTATTACAGTACAGACTACTATGTACTGTATTATTCCTGTACAGACTACTATGTAATGTATTATTACAGTACAGACTACTATGTAATGTATTATTACAGTACAGACTACTATGTAATGTATTATTACAGAACAGACTACTATGTAATCTATTATTACAGTACAGACTACTATGTAATGTATTATTACAGTACAGACTACTATGTACTGTATTATTCCTGTACAGACTACTATGTAATGTATTATTACAGTACAGACTACTATGTAATGTATTATTACAGTACAGACTACTATGTACTGTATTATTCCTGTACAGACTACTATGTAATGTATTATTACAGTACAGACTACTATGTAATGTATTATTACTGTACAGACTACTATGTACTGTATTATTACAGTACAGACTACTATGTAATGTATTATTACAGTACAGACTACTATGTACTGTATTATTCCTGTACAGACTACTATGTAATGTATTATTACAGTACAGACTACTATGTAATGTATTATTACTGTACAGACTACTATGTACTGTATTATTCCTGTACAGACTACTATGTAATGTATTATTACAGAACAGACTACTATGTAATGTATTATTACAGTACAGACTACTATGTACTGTATTATTACTGTACAGACTACTATGTAATGTATTATTACAGAACAGACTACTATGTAATGTATTATTACAGCATAGACTACTATGTAATGTATTATTGCAGTACAGACTACTATGTAATGTATTATTACAGTACAGACTACTATGTAATGTATTATTGCAGTACAGACTACTATGTAATGTAGTATTACTGTACAGACTACTATGTAATGTATTATTACAGTACAGACTACTATGTAATGTATTATTACAGTACAGACTACTATGTAATGTATTATTGCAGTACAGACTACTATGTAATGTAGTATTACTGTACAGACTACTATGTAATGTATTATTACAGTACACACTACTATGTAATGTATTATTGCAGTACAGACTACTATGTAATGTATTATTACAGTACAGACTACTATGCAATGTATTATTACAGTACAGACTACTATGTACTGTAGTATTACTGTACAGACTACTATGTAATGTATTATTACAGTACAGACTACTATGCAATGTATTATTACTGTACAGACTACTATGTAATGTATTATTACAGTACAGACTACTATGTAATGTATTATTGCAGTACAGACTACTATGTAATGTATTATTACAGCATAGACTACTATGTAATGTATTATTACAGTACAGACTACTATGTAATGTATTATTACAGTACAGACTACTATGTAATGTATTATTACAGCATAGACTACTATGTAATGTATTATTACAGTACAGACTACTATGTAATGTATTATTGCAGTAAAGACTACTATGTAATGTAGTATTACTGTACAGACTACTATGTAATGTATTATTGCAGTACAGACTACTATGTAATGTATTATTGCAGTACAGACTACTATGTAATGTATTATTACAGTACAGACTACTATGTAATGTATTATTGCAGTAAAGACTACTATGTAATGTAGTATTACTGTACAGACTACTATGTAATGTATTATTGCAGTACAGACTACTATGTAATGTATTATTACAGTACAGACTACTATGTAATGTATTATTGCAGTAAAGACTACTATGTAATGTAGTATTACTGTACAGACTACTATGTAATGTATTATTGCAGTAAAGACTACTATGTAATGTATTATTACAGTACAGACTACTATGTAATGTATTATTACAGTACAGACTACTATGTAATGTATTATTACAGTACAGACTACTATGTAATGTATTATTACAGTACAGACTACTATGTAATGTATTATGACTGTACAGACTACTATGTAATGTATTATTACAGTACAGACTACTATGTAATGTATTATTCCTGTACAGACTACTATGTAATGTATTATTACAGTACAGACTACTATGTAATGTAGTATTACTGTACAGACTACTATGTAATGTATTATTGCAGTACAGACTACTATGTAATGTATTATTGCAGTAAAGACTACTATGTAATGTATTATTACAGTACAGACTACTATGTAATGTATTATTACAGTACAGACTACTATGTAATGTATTATTACTGTACAGACTACTATGTAATGTATTATTCCTGTACAGACTACTATGTAATGTATTATTACAGTACAGACTACTATGTAATGTATTATTACAGCATAGACTACTATGTAATGTATTATTACAGTACAGACTACTATGTAATGTATTATTACAGTACAGACTACTATGTAATGTATTATTACAGTACAGACTACTATGTAATGTATTATTACAGTACAGACTACTATGTAATGTATTATTACTGTACAGACTACTATGTAATGTATTATTACAGTACAGACTACTATGTAATGTATTATTACTGTACATACTACTATGTAATGTAATATTACTGTACTGACTACTATATAATGTTATTTGTACTTATGTTCTGATTATACATTTGGAGTCCACTAAATTCTTCTAATTACCTTATATGTTCAAATAAAATGATAAAACAAAACATACCAGACTGTCGGAGCTATTCAAAAATAAAAAAGAACAAATGGTAGAACCAAAGACACAATCGACACCCGTAACATACATATGCATGACTGCTTATAAAGAAGTGACGGGCTTAGACTAGTTCTACGAACCCAATCGTCCGCTCTCTTAGTTAAAAGATGGGGTCATGCAAGTATTGTCCACCTGTGAATAACTGGATGAGCAGTGTTCTAACAAAGTACGCCCGAATTTTGAACTTTATACATAATATTTTAAATATTTAACGGAAAGCGACTAAACGAGGACACAAAGAAACTAAGCTTAGCAAACAGCATACAATATGTTTCATTAATTGAATGAACTGATATGGACACGTGTTTCTATTTGTTCAGATATAGCGGTCTTTATAGACCATGTATATTTAGAGAGATCTTGTGTATTATTCCTTTCCAATCCAACTACGTTTTGAACATCTGGGTCAGATTAAGAACAGTATATGTATATTTATTTCAAATGAAGCGTGACAAAAAATGTTAACAATTGCAACGCAAGTCATATTAAATAGAACATTTGCACATTTCCGACTTTGATTGTAAAATTATATGTTTTACATGAGTTATTTCACTTTAAGACAGCCAAATGGATTCCCTTTCATGCAAAGCTTAATGAAAATAACACATTTTTCCCCATAACCTGTCCAAGATTATAATGTTGTAACAATGGATTTTCTATTTGTTCTAAAATTGTCCTCATTTTTCACAGGTTTAAGACATCTACAAATTGTGTGAACATTATACTAATTTGTTGCCCTTTCTATTAGTCTTGTCAGACCGGCTACCATTTTAAGGGAGATAATTCGCATAGAAAATGTATAAACACCTTTAACCTTAGTATGAAATTGGGAATATGCAAAAAGACATGTTGAAACGATTACAGTGACAAACAAGTTCGTCAATATATGTGAAGTCCATGTTGTATTAGAAAGATAATACATTATTGTAACCTAGATTTATATATTACAATGTAAGTCAACCGTAGTTTAATGAACACAAGAAACACAACTTAGGTAATAAAAAAACACCTTCAACATAACTGTTGGTCTCTTAATTATATGAACTGTTCAGCAAAGACAAGTTTGAAGATACCAAAGAGGGAGGGGAGGGGGTAATCAGAAGTCAGTTACATCTAAATCTAATAGCTTGTCCTTTTGCAGCAGAACTGACTTATTTATGGGTACTTTTGGAGTTACCAAATTCACAGCTTGATTTATGATTAAAACTTTCTTTCCCTGACATTGAAAGCTTCTCGTTATGCTTTGGGGTATTCCTTTTTATAATCGTCACTACCATTAACATTACCAGATTTTATTGCAGGAGAACAGTGAGAACAGCTATAAGGGACTGACCTATGGAACTTTTGGCCTTGGGTGGGTGCCCTGAAGCAAGAACTGGTGTCAGTGTCGTTGTGATAGCATTTTAGTCAGAAGTCAAGATCGTAAACAATAAACAGCCTAGGTCCATTCTAAATATGGTTTTCAAGATCAAAATTAAGGTGAAATCCATAAAATGATGCTAGGTTTTCTTAATAGACATGTATATTACAGTAATAATTGTTTATTGTCTAATATAACTTGTATATTGATATGGCAGTGATCTACGGCAGTTTACAACTACCTACGCATGTAGTACCTATTATTACTAACAGGTATGTGTTCGGGTGTATTCGGTGTAACCTGACATGATTAAAGGTGTTAGTGACTTCTTTTTGTTGGGTTCTTGTGCTCAACCCTTAGTTTTCTGTATGGTGTTTTGTAGATCGTTGTTTGTTTTCTTGTTGTTGTCCTTTTTCGCTTAGCCTTTATTTTGTCTGTCATTCTTCGATTTCCTATTTCTGATTGGTTCTGATTACTTCTGGTTACTTCTAAACTACTTCTGACTACTTCTGATTACTTCTGACTACTTCTGGCTACTTCTGATTACTTCTGACTACTTCTGATTACTTCTGACTACTTATGATTACTTCTGACTACTTCTGGCTACTTCTGATTACTTCTGACTGCTTCTGATTACTTCTGATTACTTCTGGCTACTTCTGATTACTTATGACTACTTCTGATTACTTCTGATTACTTCTGGCTACTTCTGATTACTTCTGACTGCTTCTGATTACTTCTGATTACTTATGACTACTTCTGATTACCCCATTTAATATCTTCAAACGTTTCTAATAGGTATGAAACGTTCAGACGCAATTAAATACAACATAAAGGGTCGTCGTTGTCGTGATCGCATGGTAGTATATATAGTTGTTGGATTAGCAACTACCAGTGCAATCCGTTCCAATCACCACTAAACGTATGAGTTTGAATCCCACCCATAGCGAGGTGTAATCAATACACAATAATGTGATAAAAATTATAGTGACTTGTGGGAGGTTTGTGGTTTTCCCCCGGGTACTGCGGTTTCCTCCACCAATAAAGCTGACCTCCATGATATAACTGAAACATAGTTGAAAGTGGCATTAAACAACATAGCCATACTCCAATACAGCATTAAGTGGACTACATGATTTTGTCAATAGACAATTTATATAATAAATACACGATATAATGATGAACGGTTATATGTATTTCATGTATTTTTTTTCTTATTTATCTATCTTATTAAATTTGTAACTACCACCACGCTGTTTTCTATACAAACCATAAATCGACTTTATGCCAAATGACTTTATCATATATACATGTATCGATAACGTGTTGCATCGTTGCATTGTAGAATGTAACATTTGATTGATTACTATTTAACATCACTAATAGATTTAGATTAAAATGTGATAATAATTTTTTTTGATAAATTTATTATGAATTTACGTTTCATTTATCTTGTAAGCTTTCGTTTTTGTTGATTTGATTTCTGCCCATTTAGTGAACAAAAACAGATTGGAAACAAATTCAGGAAATATTTATGATTGTATGATTTTAGGCTGAAGCGAATATATCATAACCACTTCGTTTCTAGAGGAATATATCATAACCACTTCGTGTCTAGTGGAATATATCATAACCACTTCGTGTCTAGAGGAATATATCATAACCACTTCGTGTCTAGAGGAATATATCATTACCACTTCGTTTCTAGAGGAATATATCATAACCACTTCGTTTCTAGCGGAATATATCATAATCACTTCGTGTCTAGAGGAATATATCATAAGCAGTTCGTGTCTAGCGGAATATATCATAACCACTTCGTGTCTAGCGGAATATATCATAACCACTACGTGTCTAGCGGAATATGTCATAACCACTTCGTGTCTAGCGGAATATATCATAGCCACTACGTGTCTAGCGGAATATGTCATAACCACTACGTGTCTAGCGGAATATATCATAACCACTCCGTGTCTAGCGGAATATATCATAACCACTTCGTTTCTAGAGGAATATATCATAACCACTTCGTGTCTAGAGGAATATATCATAGCCACTTCGTGTCTAGAAGAATATATCATAACCACTTCGTGTCTAGAGGAATATATCATAACCACTTCGTGTCTAGCGGAATATATCATAACCACTTCGTGTCTAGCGGAATATATCATAACCACTTCGTGTCTAGAGGAATATATCATAACCACTTCGTGTCTAGCGGAATATATCATAACCACTTCGTGTCTAGAGGATTATATCATAACCACTTCGTGTCTAGCGGAATATATCATAACCACTTCGTGTCTAGCGGAATATATCATAACCACTTCGTGTCTAGAGGAATATATCATAACCACTACGTGTCTAGCGGAATATATCATAACCACTTCGTGTCTAGCGGAATATATCATAACCACTACGTGTCTAGCGGAACATATCATAACCACTTCGTGTCTGACGGAATATATCAGTCGTGTGTACTTTTATCAATATAACTGGTGTAATCAAAATATATCACAGTAAACAATGCTTGAAATATAAAGCGTGCATTGCGCCTAGGAACAAGAACTGTTTATATTACCATAAGAACAAGAACTGTTTATATTACCATAAGAACAGGAACTGTTTATATTACCATAGGAACAAGAACTGTTTATATTACCATAGGAACAAGAACTGTTTATATTACCATAGGAACAAGAACTGATTATATCACCATAGGAACAAAAACTGTTTATATTACCATAGGAACAAGAACTGTTTATATTATCATAGGAACAAGAACTGTTGATATTACCATAGGAACAAGAACTGTTTATATTACCATAGGAACAAGAAGTGTTTATATTACCATAGGAACAAGAACTGTTTATATTACCATAGGCACAAAAACTGTTTATATCACCATAGGAACAAGAACTGTTTATTTTACCATATGAACAAGAACTGTTTATATTATAATAGGAACAAGAACTGTTTATATTGCCATATGAACAAGAACTGCTTATATTAGCATAGGAACAAGAACTGTTTATATTTCCATAGGAACAAGAATGGTTTATATTACCATAGGAACAAGAACTGTTTATATTACCATAGGAACAAGAACTGTTTATATTACCATAGGCACATAAACTGTTTATATTACCATAGGAACAAAAACTGTTTATATTACCATAGGAAAAAGAACTGTTTATATTACCATAGGAACACTAACTGTTTATATTACGATAGGAAAAAGAACTATTTATATTACCATAGGAACAAGAACTGTTTATATTACCATAGGAACAAGAACTGTTTATATTACCATAGGAACAAGAACTGTTTATATTACCATAGGAACAAGAACTGTTTATATTACCATATAAACAAGAACTGTTTATATTACCATAGCAACAAGAAGTGTTTATATTACCATAGCAACAAGAACTGTGTATATTACCATAGGAACAATAACTGTTTATATTACTATAGGAACAAGAACTGCTTATGTTACCATAGGAACAAGAACTGTTTATATTACCATAGGAACAATAACTGGTTACGTTGCCATAAGAACAAGAACTGTGTATATTTCAATAGGAACAAGAACTGTTATATTACCATATGAACAAGAACTGTTTATATTACCATAGGAAGAAGAACTGTTTATTTTACCGTAGGAACAAGAACTGTTTATATTACCATAGGAACAAGAACTGTTTATATTACCATAGGAACAAGAACTGTGTATATTACCATAGGAAGAAGAACTGTTTATATTTTCATAGGAACAAGAACTGTTTATATTACCATAGGAACAAGAACTGTTTATATTACCATACGAACAAGAACTGTTTATATTACCATAGGAACAAGAAATGTTTATATTATCATAGGAACAAGAACTGTTTATATTACCATAGGAACAAGAAGTGTTTATATTACCATAGGAACAAGAACTGTTTATATTACCATCGGAACAAGAACTGTTTATATTACCATAGGCACAAACACTGTTTATATCACCATAGGAACAAGAACTGTTTATATTACCATAGGAACAAGAACTGTTTATATTACCATAGGAACAAGAAGTGTTTATATTATCATAGGAACAATAACTGTTTATATTACCATAGGAACAATAACTGTTTATATTACCATAGGAACAAGAACTGGTTACGTTGCCATAGGAACAAGAACTGTGTATATTACAATAGAAACAAGAACTGTTCATATTACCATAGAAAAGAGAACTGTTTATATTATCATAAGAACAAAAACTGTTTATATTACCATAGGAAAAAGAACTGTTTATATTACCATAGGAACAAGAACTGGTTATATTACCATAGGAACAAGAACTGTTTATATTACCATAGGAACAAGAACTGTTTATATTACCATAGGAACAAGAACTGTTTATATTACCATAGGAACAAGAACTGTTGATATTACCATAGGAACAAGAGCTGTTTATATTACCATAGGAACAAGAACTGTTTATATTACCATAGGAACAAGAACAGTTTATATTACCATCAGAACAAGAACTGTTTATATTATCATAGGAACAAGAACTGTTTATATTACAATAGGAACAAGAACTGTTTATATTTTCATAGGAACAAGAACTGTTTATATTACCATAGGAACAAAAACTGTTTATATTACCATAGTAACAAGAACTGTGTATATTACCATAGGAACAAGAACTGTTTACATTACCATAGGAACAAGAACTGTGTATATTACCATAGGACGAAGAACTGTTTATATTACCATAGGAACAAGAACTGTGTATATTACCATAGGAACAAGAACTGTTTATATTACCATAGGAACAAGAACGGTTTATATTACCATAGGAACAAGAACTGTTTATATTACCATAGGAACAAGAACTGTTTATATTACCATAGGAACAAGAACTGTTTATATTACCATAGGCACAAAAACTGTTTATATCACCATAGGAACAATAACTGTTTATTTTACCATATGAACAAGAACTGTTTATATTATAATAGGAACAAGAACTGTTTATATTGCCATATGAACAAGAACTGCTTATATTAGCATAGGAACAAGAACTGTTTATATTTCCATAGGAACAAGAATGGTTTATATTACCATAGGAACAAGAACTGTTTATATAACAATAGGAACAGGAACTGTTTATATTACCATAGGAAAAATAGCTGTTTATATTACCATAGGAACACGAACTGTTTATATTACCATAGGAACAAGAACTGTTTATATTACCATAGGAACAAGAACTGTTTATATTACCATAGGAACAAGAACTGTTTATATTACCATAGGAACAAGAACTGTTTGTATTACCATAGGAACAAGAACTGTTTATATTACCATAGGAACAAGAACTGTGTATATTACCATAGGAACAAGAACTGTGTATATTACCATAGGAACAAGAAGTGTTTATATTACCATAGGAACAAGAAGTGTTTATATTACCATAGGAACAAGAACTGTTTATATTACCATAGGAACAATACCTGTTTATATTACCATTCTCGAGCACTTGGGTTCACCTCTGATTTCGGTGGGTCCGTGTTACTCATATATTTAGTTCTCAGTGTTGTATTCTGTTTTTCATTGTTCTGTGTCTTGTACACAATGTTACTTGTGTCTCTGGCTTGTCCATTTTGAATTTTCCCTTCGGTTGTCTTTCTCATTTATTAGAATGGGAATATATATAGTACTAACACCCTACCATTGGCGGCATTATCTTTTGTACGTTCTCTGGTATAAATGTCTTCTCGTTAATTCTGTTAGCAACATCGACCCACCCACGTTCCTATGTGAAGCCTGCTTACTGTTATATATTATATTACGATATGTTTTAACACAATGTCAACGCTAACTACGTCCAATGTGTTTCTCTAAGGTTAAACACCCTTCTTTAATCCTGTTCACTGATTTAATGTACATAAAAAGTATGTCGTGACGCTATTGGAATACAAATTACATTCATCTGTGCGGTAATATACAAAAAAATGGCCTATCGATCAATTAATTTCAATTGTATTTTATGACATATTCAACTGATTGGTAAAATTAACTTAGAACAAGACAATGTGTCTACTATTATTACTAGCGAAAAGCGGAGTAAATTACAATTTTCTTGAATTATAACAGATCTGGCTTTCTGTCAAGAGTGAATTGCTTCATGAAATCTGGTTGCGTAGTTGTGTTAAGAATGGTTTGAAGATACCAAAGAGGTAATCAGAAACCGTAAAATCAAGAAGCACAGGCAACGCAATGGACAAAAGAAGAAAAGGACAAACAATGATCTACAAACATTACACAAAACTACAGTTCGAGCAAAACGAACCCCACTAAAAACCGGTGATGAACTCGGGTGATCAGGAGGGATTGGATGCAAATGTAAAACATGTAGCTGTCTATTCTATTGTCGGCTCTCTTATAGAAATCGTATGATAACTCTTGCGTCTGGTAGAATAGATATATGCGCATTATCTATAAAAATTAAAAGCCAAGAATATCACACTGTAAGAAATTTAAACATCAACTACCAAAATGGTAGAAAGAGGCAGTATTGATACCCCTAACACTCAAATACATGGCATAGCTATTTATTAGCAGAAAACACTTGACTGCATCCTTTCTCTAAGAGAGAAGTGTTCGCCCCTTAAAACTAGTCTAACCTCGATACTTTTTGTTACAACCAAGGAGAGTGAGCAGTTATGTGTATTTGTCTTAGCGGACCGATTGTGTTTCTGTCTCTGAATTTCCTATTCGTATTTTCTTTTTCTATCAAAGTCTTGTATATAAATTTTTCTTTTAGCTTGTATAACCGTGTATGACTTCGTCCTTTAATTTTTTCTACTCTGATTTTCAGAGAATTAGAAACGTTTTCTTTCTTTCCAGAGCTTTGCTCTTTATTTCAAATAGATTAGTAATTTAACGTTTGAATATTTGAAATTTGAAAGAAAGCATTATTGTATTATCTTCCCATCTACAGGCATACACTGCATGTCTTGAGATAATTCAGCAACAACATTGGCTAGGTGGATTTACATTATTTCTTTTGCAATGTAAATGCATATTCGTATCGACATAATAGGAAAGGTATTTCCAAAAAGAAAGGTTAGAAACTTATAAGTAGGTAATAATATATATAACGATATTGTTTTCGTGTTTCAATTTTAATTATGTCTGAACAACTATATTGACCCCTTTCTCCAAAGCTTTAGCACTTATTCATATCCTCATTGTCCGTTTGACAATATGTAATTTACAATATTGGGTAAGACGACACTCCGTATTCAATTTTAAGATCCGCATTGATTCTAAAACGACGTGTCCCTGTCTAGACTAATATCTAAGTCATTACATATTTCAAACACTTTTCCTGGTTTTTGTTTCAAATGTAGCAACAGCATTTTACCATGTAGAGTCTAAGCATCAGACATATGTGATACTCTAGAGCATGTTTTGCTTACCAGAAAGATAATACAACAGAAGTTCTGAGAGTGAGGTTAAAGTCTACTATCCGGAAATTGCTATCACGAATTCGTTCATCGATATTTAGTATCTATTTCACAGATGACGGTATTATAAACATACTGAACTTGGATGAAGGTGCTATGGTAGATTAACACACGATGGGAAAAATAATTTGTTCACAGTGTGTTTATCACCCTAACACCTTCATCCAAGGGCAGTATGTTTTTTTATTATACTGAATGCCTAATGATTCAAGTGTGCATTATGTTATTAGAAGGACAATTTCTAAAAAAATAAAAAGTCATCTATTAAGATAGTGTACTTACATTAACAACAACAAAACATCAAATAGCAAAAAATTAAACAAGATAATAACATAATGTTTATAACAATTAATGTGAAATGTTAATTGTATATTTTGATAAATATAATCACATGCTTGCTTCTATATTCTAACTATTGCATAAATAATTTTCAAGGTAGGTTATAATTGTTTTATAATTTTTCAATATTATTATTTAAATACATGTCAAAAATTTTGAAAGTTTATGAAAACTTTGCGATATTTTACTCTTATATATTCTTATACCATATTGTCATTTTAACCTCCCTTGTGTTCTCTCTCGTGTGTGGTATTTCCTGGTTTCGATGCCAGTTCGTGTTAATTCAAAGACTGTACATTTTGTACGTGTTGCTTCTTCGTTAAGCACATGCAATAAATTATAAGAACAACGAGGTGATAAAGCGGAGTATGGATCATGTGTCTTAAAATAATTTGGCTGTAGTTTGTTGTTTATATTGGCTACCACTAATAATGCAACTAAGTATGTTGGTTTAGAACAAGACATATACTATCATAATCGCATCAAATAGTAACTTGTTCTTGTCATGATATATCTGATACTCATTTGGTGGTACACTATCATACACATGTTGAAAGCACTTTCATGGCCCAATGATTTCACAAAGAGGGGAGGTTTGAGCTCATGAAGCTAGTTTAACCCCGCTCTTTTCTATTGTAGTGCCTGGATAAAGCCAGAAAAGTGAGATGTCATGCATTTGTGTTAGGGATATCGATTGTATCTCTTTCTGCGCTTTTTTCTATTGGAACTCGGAACTGTTTCGATAAAGTAGTATTTTTTATTTTTCATTTTATTTTATTACTATTTTGTTCTTTTAATTTAATCTATATATTTGCTGCTATCAGATATCACTACATTCTTTAAAGGGGGTCACATTTTATTAAAATTGTTTATATTCATTTACGCATACTGGTGTCCAACTTGATTTATATATCAGATGATGTTCGTGTCGTTTAACAGTAAATCGACGGATGCCACTAGTGAAACGGGCACGGCTTACTCTTCCGCCGGACCACATAACTTTATCATGGTTTTAATGGGTTGATGTTGCTCAATTTGTAGTGTTCTGTGTCTTATTTGTAGATCATGTTTTGTCATTTTTGTTCTTTTTCAGTTGACCATTGTGTTGTCTGTGCTTCAAGTTACGGCTTCTGATTACCGCTTTGGTATCTTCAAACTTGTATTACCTTGGTAGGCCATTGGGGCTACATATCTACAATAATGTCAACATTTGTCAGTGTTTAAATAACGTTAGAGTAAACCGAATGGGCAATCTAGAATGGACAATCCAGAAAAACTGGCCACATAGAGTACACAAGACGAAAACAACCAAAACAAAAAGCACGCCACAATATGTGTTGGACACCACTACGCAAAGCAAACAAGCATAAACAACGTAAATAAGACTTAAGCCCTCCTAGAAACAACTGGACGTAAATGCGAACCGAACATCGTATTAATACAGAAATCGTGACTAATAATTCCTAGTTTAACACTTTCCAATGGTTATGCAATATGTTAGTACATAATAATAACATAAAATGCAACAACAAGCAGTGTGCAATATTATAATATGCTCGGATTTCGTATTAAAGGTCAACCACCGACCAGAGACTAATGTATTGCATACTTTATCCTAAATACATTTAGCTCTCCACGTTTTATGAAGGTAGATCTCATCAATGGTATATCAAACGGTGATTTGTCATTGCACAGCTGACATAATCTCAAAATCAGGAATACCGTTAAATAAAGATAGATAGCTATTTCCAGCTACTTGCATGTCAAACTATGTGATAAGCAAAATTTTGTAATGTCACATTATTCTATCGAAATTGGATTTGATCATTCGTAGTTTTAAATTAACAATAAGTTGTTCAACTTTCTTTTTTCCTGTAAAATTATATTCTTCTGTCCTTTGATTAAGATGCATCATACACGAGCGTTGCTTACTTTGCCACACAGATATATTTATATATACATGTATTTGGGTGTAGAATAAAAAAAAACTTATACAGATACACATATAAAACACACAAAAACACAACAGAGCAAACCAAAAAGATGAGATCAGACTCTAACAATACGCTCCACTGGGGTTGTCATTGATGGCTTTGTGAAAGGCAAACAACGAAAAGCTCTAACTGTCGATGTTTTGTTCTTTTTGAAGTCTATACGAGGGATCTTAAAGGAAACAAAGTAGACGGATACTTTAATTCCACGTACTGATGTAGGAACATGCATGATGCTTTGTCACTTATATATACTCCTTTTCTAGTCACGGTTTTACATTAAAATAGCCATCTAGAAATTATAAATATAATGGGGTCTTAATATTGCTCATCGGTGGAACCTCCAGGATAAAAATATGAACTAGTATCAACGCTGTTTTGTACCAATATACGCCGATGTCCATAGAGCCAATAATTGAGCATGCAAGACGAATATTATGCACACCAATACGGATATGAGTGATTGTGTGCCTGTTCTGGTCATGATGTTATTAATTATTTAATCAATCAATGATATTGGTAATGTTAATGTTTAGTAGGATTCGTGTTACTCTCCACTTTAGTTTTCTCTATTGTGTTTTTTGCTTTGTTTTCATCCTGTGCTTACACAACGTTGCCAGTGTCTCTGGGTTATTAATTCTGGACTGCCCTTTCTGTTTTCTCTAACGTTGTCAGTGTCTCTGGTTATTAATTCTTGACTGCCCTTTCTGTTTTCTCTAACGTTGTCAGTGTCTCTGGGTTATTAATTCTGGACTGCCCTTTCTGTTTTCTCTAACGTTGTCAGTGTCTCTGGGTTATCAATTCTTGACTGCCTTTTCTGTTTTCTTTAACGTTGCCAGTGTCTCTGGGTTATCAATTCTTGACTGCCCTTTCTGTTTTCTCTAACGTTGTCAGTGTCTCTGGGTTATTAATTCTTGACTGCCCTTTCTGTTTTCTCTAACGTTGTCAGTGTCTCTGGGTTATTAATTCTTGACTGCCCTTTCTGTTTTCTCTAACGTTGTCAGTGTCTCTGGGTTATCAATTCTTGACTACTCTTTCTGTTTTCTCTAACGTTGCCAGTGTCTCTGGGTTATCTATTCTTGACTGCCCTTTCTGTTTTCTCTAACGTTGTCAGTGTCTCTGGGTTATTAATTCTTGACTGCCCTTTCTGTTTTCTCTAACGTTGTCAGTGTCTCTGGGTTATTAATTCTGGACTGCCTTTTCTGTTTTCTTTAACGTTGCCAGTGTCTCTGGGTTATCAATTCTTGACTGCCCTTTCTGTTTTCTTTAACGTTGCCAGTGTCTCTGGGTAATCAATTCTCGACTGCCCTTTCTGTTTTCTCTAACGTTGTCAGTGTCTCTGGGTTATCAATTCTTGACTGCCCTTTCTGTTTTCTTTAACGTTGCCAGTGTCTCTGGGTTATCAATTCTTGACTACTCTTTCTGTTTTCTCTAACGTTGATTTATCTCATATTATAGATAACAGTGATGGCTTTAAAATAGTAAATATTTCTTTAAGCAGCAGTATTCATGAATGTCCTGCATAAGGGGTTCCTCTGTCCTAGATTATATGCTTGTCTTGATATATACTCGATTCAAATTATAAATCGGATGATATGGAATATTCTGTCACGGGTTGCTGAACAACTGTTTACATATTATTGGTGTTAATACTATTTTCGTTGTAGTCTTTTGGAAATCCTACACATTGTTGAGAGCCATGTATGAAGGAGATGGTATCACTCCAAGCATTTAAGAACTTCATATCATTCCATCTTGTGTTTGTAATGATGAACTTCTTTGATATGAGGAACACAAATATGTTGCATAATTGCAGATATGAATATATGGTAGTTGTGATTACATCGACTTGTGCAATCGATGCCAATCAACAATACTATTGTGGGTTCAAGCCCCGCATGTGTAGAGGTGTACTCGGTACACTATGTGAGACACTACAACTATAAAGTATTTTTACTTTTTATCAACAAATTGACGAGATAACATGTATATATCTTTCAATAATGTCAGTTACAATATCAGCTAAGAGTTGCAAAAAAGGAAATAGGATGAAGTAATATACTTTTCAGTTACGCATGAATATTAGGCATCATGTAATAAGATATGATGAAACTGAACATGAGATAATTTTTAGCATTACACTTAGACACTTAGACAAAGAGACAACACATTTATCGCTATTCTACATTACACAGTCGCATTAGAGACTTCAGTGATGAGCATAAAAAAAGTCACGCCAACGCTATCAAAATTTGCAACACGTTTTTTTAAAAACGAAAGTACATACGCATATGAAGTAAACAAACAAGTCTAAAATTAGTAACACATGAAATGACTCTCAAAATCCATAGAGTATTCATTGATCAATATTAATTGTATTATACTAATATAAAATGACTAACACTATTTTTAAGCACGCTGCTAATACTAATGGTGGCAGGATACTGGTACGTATGTTTTTTTTCAATGTGAAATCGTCTTTCTTTTCCTTTGAAGCGACTATTTTTTTTATAAGTCAGTTTAATCAGAAGGCATTTAAAATAAGATTATTTATCATTAATTTTCTACCCATAGTATAATTGTATGGAGTAATCGTTCGAGTAGTCAGTATTTATTTTCATTTATTGTTCGATCATTCAATTTTAGTTCCTATGTATTGAGACAATTCAATCAGAAAACATCATTACATCAACAAGTCTGCCTTCAAACAATCATTCTGGAGAAACGGACTTTCGCAAAATGATTCGATCGTGAATGTTTAATAAACCGCTCCTCATCCTTTTGCGTGTTAACAGCTACGAAATATCTGTGTTACAAATGACCACGGATATGTTCCACATGTCGTAAGCTCTTTCCGTTCCATTGCTCATTCATGACTTATCACCGGGTTTGTAACTAGAGTAACACGACGGGTGCCACTTGTGGAGCAGGAGCTGCTTAACCTTCCGGAACATCTGAATGGAAAGATGGCAGATGCACAGCATTTCCTCTGCCCTAAAACACCAGTTCTTTCTATCTATCCGGAACATTATAGCCCTGAAGTAAGAGCGCATCTATATAGAATGGCTTATGCAAGACATGGACGTTCAGACTTCAATGCACACATTTTGTGGACGACCATGAGAATGGACATGAACAATAATAATTGGATACCAAATTATTTTGTGCCAGCTTTGTCAATATAGATTTCTGAAAAGAAGACTGACGAATATGTGTTACAGTCTACAAGTTAATAATCAAATGAGCATATGTCTTTAATACTTTAATCAGTTGGATAGATTACAAGACATTATTATATTTACAAGCTTAAGCTCCATAGAAATGAAAACATTTAGAAAATTATCATTTCTATTCATTAGATATTCTAGACTTTTGACAAAAACGTTAATGATATATATGAAATGCATAAGTATGCCTTTCAGTTATGATACTATTTCCTATTTTGTATAATTAGACCATTAAAATGTTCAAATGTAATGATTCTTTTCCTGTCTCCCGATACCGATGTTATAACAACACATATTGCACAGTTGACTAAATATGATAGACTATGTGTCCAAGAAATTGAGCTATTTTCTTTTAAAGGCAAGGTTTGGGATTTTGTCGCCCATACCATATAACGATTATGTCAACTATGTAACACACATGTTCACTACATAACACTATATACTTGTTTTGTTTTTCTTACTTTTAACGTCAGTTAATCTTAATCTTTAAGTGGAAAGTCTTTAAAGCATTCTGAAATAATGTATGGTATGCAATCAAAATCATAGAAACTGAATTGTGAAAACAAATATCGCTATTTACAGGTTGTATTTCTTGAACTTTAAATTTCTCTAATGACTAAATCGATCATCGACACGAAATTTATGTTTGATAACACTAATAACCATAATAGTTAGAAAAATTAAAGAAGTATTTTTTTAAACCAAAAGGTCTCAAAATACTAGTATCTTGGAAAACTTATTAACAGAATACCTATCGTTACGTAGTTGACATTTCTTTGTTAAAGGTTATCTAATGTTGCATTACAATAATGTTTCAAAGTCTAGTTAAGATTGCATATTTTAGATCTTGTTCATGTTAAAGTTGAAGAGTTCATTTGTATTATTAAAATTGAATTCAATCAATGGTGGTTATATTTCAAATTACTGTCTGAAATATTGACATTTTTTGAAAATACTCATTATGTGTAATATTGTGTAGATCGTTGTTTGTCCTGTTGTCCTTTTTCTTTTGGCCATTGTGTTGTCTGTCCGTTTTCTATTTACAGATTCTGATTACCCCTATGGCATCTTCAAACACTTCTTAATTCATCTATTCAAATTGCTATCGTTACATAGTATTTATCTTATTTTTGTAATGAATCTATCTACTATTAAGATAGTCTGAGAATGAGATAAAAATGGCTACAGTCGGGTATTCTCGTTTTATCTTGCAGTCCTGTAATAGTGTGTCTGAGTAGATAAATTGTCTATATATGGACTGTTGTACAAGTGAGCTACCATTAAGCAACAATCAATAACTCACTGACAATCGACTTGTTGAACGACAAGCTGTGGCATGTATTTCGACTCATTGAACGACAAGTTGTGGCATGTATTTCGACTCGTTGAACGACAAACTGTGGCGTGTGTTTCGACTCGTTGAACGACAAGCTGTGGCATGTGTTTCAACTCGTTGAACGACAAGTTGTGGCATGTGTTCTTTAGGTCAAACTGTTTCGAGAATAATGATCTTATTCACGGGAATACCATAACAAGGGTTTTGGGTTCTTCAAATAGCTTGAAAAGATTATTAGTTCATTTTATTCTCGTGAACTATTGTACCAACCCCCTCATAAATAGTGGTTTAATCGTTGTAATAGATAAGGAAGAACTTCCTATTTACATCAAACTATTAGTTTGTTTTGGATGATATAATTTTTTTTCAATTTCACACATCAGATATTAATTATTGATACTCGACATCTGTCATCATCTGTATATAAAAATAAATAATGTCCATTGATTTCATCAATACAATATTAATTGTTTTTATTACTTTGTTGACACTTTTTGACTTTATTACTAGTACCATGCTGTATTTGTTTTTAAATTCTTTACGAAGTGCCTCTTTTACGTATGGTTAACCAGTTAATGAATTGTATATTGAAAGTGTGCAATTTCATAATTACAAATATATTTCTCTATTGCTTTTTTTTTACTTTCTTAACAATTAATTATTTAAACATCTAACCAGTTTGATAAGAAAAAGAATTGTCTAATATCAAAATCAGAACATCTATCATGTAAATCTGAATGAAAATACAAATATAATTTTGAAATGCTGAAGAAAACAAACTTGTAAATAGTACCATATATTTAGCACTATTTGGAAACTTAACCTCATGGCTATATATATTCTTATCATCATTTGAACACTGAAAATATAAGACAGATACACACATTACTAAACTTAATTGTAAAAGTATAACACTTACCAAAGACAATGGGTGACTAAAGTTGCCAAACATTACAGATTGGTTCATTGATCCTGTTGTATAGTCTTCTATTTAAATCAGAACGTTACACATCAAACACATCTATCCATAGCTTCCTTTCAATAAAATACTTCTCAGTGTTCGAGCGTATCTATCTGCAATGGTAATTGTATGCTTATTTAATAACAATGTAATTTAAGTGTAGTTTCGTTCCAGCATATATTTTGTAAATTCTATCAACCCATAATCAAAGACCGACAAGGTCTTGTTTAGATCTTAAAATAGCATTAATCTGAAAAAAGAAGATCGAAGCGTGAAAACAACAATTGATAAATCAAAAATATTGATCGGCATTTTTGTAATTTGGTTAAAAAAAGTCTTACAAAAATTAATCACAACAGTAATAAATATAGAATATAGGTTAAAACACTTATATCGATATTTGTTGTCATCACATGATTACAACAATCTTATCGCATGATTAAATGACATTAATCATATTCATCACATGATTATTTGGTAGTGAACAACATTGTTTATGTAGAAGTATGGATTACCCATGAACCTCTTGCAATGGTGTTTACTTAACGATATATGTTACAATGATACCTCTGGTAATTATTACACATACAGATCTGTCTCAGGAAGACATCCTAAAAATCACACCTCTGTCCTGTTGGTTTAAATACAAATGAGCAAGACATTAACAAACGTCAGAGAAAACCGAAGGGGGGAGGGAGAGTCAAGAATGGACAATCCAGCGACACTGGTAACATTGGGTACACAAGAAACAGGACTAAGACAAACTAAGCACAACACAGAAATCTAAGAAAAGATAAGTATCACGGCAAACATTTCTTGGGAACAATAGATTGAAATGGCCTAAACATGATAGCCAATATCGGCGAAGATCACCAATATCTGAGGGAGAAGAACCTTAGTGTGTATGCATATCGTTATATAGCAGGTTCCTTAATCTTTCAGTGCGTAACACACTATCTAAATTTAAAAAGGCAATCCGCAGTTCAATCTCAATGTCAATTCCAAGATACTATTCTTATGGTCCTAGAAAACTAAATATAATTCTAACACAGCTTCGTTGCAATGCATCCTTCTTGAATTACGATTTTTGTAAAGTAAAAATGTTATCAAATGCTTCAAAATTCTCACCATTTCTTTTTTGATTGTGATAAATATACAGATAATAGGGAAATAATATTTAATAATCTTAACTGGCTACATGCTAACATTAATATTGATGTAAATCTACTGACAAAAGGAAGTGATATCCTAACATATCAAGCAAATATAACTATTTTTAAACATGTTTTTAAATATATTAAAGACTCCAAAAGATTTACAATTGTCTAAATGATCTAAAGAACCAACACACATCTCCAAAAGTATTTATTCTCTTTTCTTTTTTCTTTATTATTTTTTTTTCGTATATTGTCTGAACCTATGATTTTGTATATAATCATTCTTTCTATATTTAACTGTATGCTATTATATACATATTATATCATTTCATTGCGCATGCTAATCCATATTGTTAATTATTGTATTCGGGAGAAGACTTCATAAGTTGGAAAAACTTGTGTCCGATCCCTATTTGTTATATTTAGCAAATACAAATATGCTTAAACTAATAGCGGGTTCCTTCAGATGCTTTACAAGCTTATAATCAAAAGGTCATATTTTGAATAGTGTTCGTGTTGTTAAAACTTAAGTTCTCTGTGTGGGGCTTTTGAAGATGAATTTGTGGTTTTTGACTACTTTGGTATCTTCAAACCTTTCATATATACTCTTAGTAGAAATATTACTCTTAATAGAAATAGATGGCTTCACCAAATATTACTCTTGGTAGAAATAGATGGCTTCAACAAATATTACTCTTAGTAGAAATAGATGGCTTCATCAAATATTACTCTTAGTAGAATAGATGGCTTCAACAAATATTACTCTTAGTAGAATAGATGGCTTCAACAAATATTACTCTTAGTAGAATAGATGGCTTCAACAAATATTACGCTTAGTAGAATAGATGGCTTCAACAAATATTACTCTTAGTAGAAATATATGGCTTCAACAAATATTACTCTTAGTAGAATAGATGGCTTCAACAAATATTACTCTTAGTAGAATAGATGGCTTCAGCAAATATTACTCTTAGTAGAATAGATGGCTTTAACAAATATTACTCTTAGAAGAATAGATGGTTCCAACAAATATTACTCTTAGTAGAATAGATTTCTTCAACGAATAGTACTCTTAGTAGAATATATGGCTTCAACAAATATTACTCTTAGTAGAAATAAATGGCTTCACCAAATATTACTCTTAGTAGAATAGATGGCTTCAACAAATATTACTCTTAGCAGAAATAGATGGCTTCACCAAATATTACTCTTAGTAGAAATAGATGGCTTCACCATATATTACTCCTAGTAGAAATAGATTTCTTCAACAAATAGTACTCTTAGAAGAAATAGATGGCTTCACCAAATATGACTCTTAGTAGAATAGATGGCTTAAACAAATATTACTCTTAGTAGAATAGATGGTTTCAACAAATATTAGTCTTAGTAGAAATAGATGGCTTCAACAAATATTACTCTTAGTAGAATAGATGGCTTCAACAAATATTACTCTTAGAAGAATAGATGGCTTCAGAAAGTATTACTCTTAGTAGAATAGATGGCTTCAACAAATACTACTTTTAGTAGAAATAGATGGCTTCAACAAATATTACTCTTAGTAGAATAGATGGCTTCAGCAAATATTACTCTTAGTAGAATAGATGGCTTCAACAAATATTACTCTTAGTAGAATAGATGGTTCCAACAAATATTACTCTTAGTAGAATAGATTTCTTCAACGAATAGTACTCTTAGTAGAATATATGGCTTCAACAAATATTACTCTTAGTAGAAATAAATGGCTTCACCAAATATTACTCTTAGTAGAATAGATGGCTTCAACAAATATTACTCTTAGCAGAAATAGATGGCTTCACCAAATATTACTCTTAGTAGAAATAGATGGCTTCACCAAATATTACTCTTATTAAAATAGATGGCTTCAACAAATATTACTCTTAGTAGAATAGATGGCTTCACCAAATATAACTCTTAGTAGGATAGATGGTTTAAACAAATATTACTCTTAGTAGAATAGATGGCTTCAACAAATATTACTCTTAGTAGAATAGATGGTTTCAACAAATATTACTCTTAGTAGAATAGATTTGTTCAACGAATAGTACTCTTAGTAGAATGTATGGCTTCAACAATTATTACTCTTAGTAGAAATAGATGGCTTCACCAAATATTACTCTTAGTAGAATAGATGGCTTCAACAAATATTACTCTTAGCAGAAATAGATGGCTTCACCAAATATTACTCTTAGTAGAAATAGATGGCTTCACCATATATTACTCCTAGTAGAAATAGATTTCTTCAACAAATAGTACTCTTAGAAGAAATAGATGGCTTCACCAAATATGACTCTTAGTAGAATAGATGGCTTCAACAAATATTACTCTTAGTAGAATAGATGGCTTCAGAAAGTATTACTCTTAGTAGAATAGATGGCTTCAACAAATATTACTTTTAGTAGAAATAGATGGTTTCAACAAATATTACTCTTAGTAGAATAGATGGCTTCAACAAATATTACTCTTAGTAGAATAGATGGCTTAAACAAATATTGCCACCATGTAAGAAATACCGTTAATCAGACTTAAATTCATAACATTTCTGAAAACGTAGTTTGTGTTCTAATCTCTTTAACTCAAATTACATTCGCATATCAAGACCTTTGACTGTTTTTCAACTCTTTATTGAGTACTAACTACGTCTGAAAATACTCGTTATATGCATTGATTGCACAAGAAACATAATACACGCAGGTATATCCATTTAGTATTTAGGAAAATTAATATCTCGTTTCATCAAGCAAAATGCTGATTCACGGAAATAATTATGTCGAGGATATTAGAGTTCGTGTTGTCCGGTTTTTTAAAATGCTATTTATTTTCTGTTTCAGTGGTATTGTTTCTTCTTCTATCCAAATAATTATTTTTTTCTGACTATGAAAAGTTTAAAGCTGCTAAATTGGTTTTTCATGGGAGGTAGTTCGATGAAGGAATGAAAATACAATTTCCAAGAAAGAGCATAAAAGAGAAAACACGACCCAGAAGATAGATCAAAGATTGAGCAACACTAGTGAATCCCACTAAATAAAGGTAATAACAAAATTACCGATCTCCGAACAATCTTTACAAAGGGAAAGTCAAAACTCATAAGTGTATAAACAGACAAAATCAGTCAACAACCAGAAAACTGGGAAAACCGTAATGACCCTGACTTGGTACAGGCATTTCTAAAGAAATGGTGGGTTGAATCAGATATTAAGGCGCCAAACCTCCCGCTTTCATTACGGCTCAAAGGTTCCCGCTGTCATCATAGCAGTATTTATAACAATACTGGAACAAAATAGGTAAAATAGTTGTCAAAGCAATACCAAATTCAGTGAGGAGGGTGGAACATCTATCGTGAACCATCTCCATCAACAACCCCGAGTCACCTGAAGTATTTTAACTACAAAGGTAAATGTCAAAAACACTTTTACGTCACACATTGATGAAACATATTTTTGACATTTTTGATGACTTCCTTATCATTATACATTTTCACTATGTGAAAATCCATCGTTTATTATCGTCTCTGCAGAGATGGAATATATTTCGACAATATCTTGGTATCGAAATATAAACTTTCTTAAGAGATCCAATAAGGCGAATCTTTTCATAGGCCTGGTCCATTAGCCTGTTTCTCAGAAAAAAGATGACGTTTCACGGAATCAGAATAATTGCTACTGGCCCTTGCATAGCGAATCAATTGCGAGATGTAAAACCATATGCAGGAGAAGTTGGATATTGCTGTACATATTTGGAAAATATATGATTTTAAAATTGAAGTCGTCCCGTTTATCATAAATTTTAGTACTGAGTTGACCACTGTCGTCAAATTCGAAGTATATGTTCAATAATGATGCGGACGAAGCTGTATATGTGGTCTCTTTAACAACTAGAGGTAAACTCCGGAACCGTACAATTCATAAATAATCAAATAAATAAATGAATAAAAAGATAAATAAATACGCTTCCCTCTCCCACTGATATGCTCTTTCTCCATGTTAACAACCGTATCGTTCACACTTGTACCGATACGTCTGTTACTCCAGTGGAAATGGACGAACTTAGTTCAATATATTCATTGAAGCTTTCTCTGCCAGGCAGATGGTGTATTTAACCAACATATTCTATCTACATTTGTACCTTTCTAGCCAGTAGTAATTTAACTGATGTTGTTATTAATGTGTGTGGTAGTGTATGGTCTCGTTGAGTGGAAGTGCAGCAGGATTTGTGTGGATTGTCGTCATTTCTTTAAGTCCCTCTAACATCGTTAACAACACTAATTTCTACTGTTACACAGAGTAACACGAGAGCGCCACAAGTGCAGCAGGAAATGTTTACCATTCCGTAGCATTCCCCGATGTGTAATGGAACCAGTGTTGAGCATTGTTGGTCTTTCATATCTCTTTTTTATTGTATTTTTTTGTGCGTATTTCTATATTATTTTACCTGTTTTTTATCACATCGAAGGAACTTCTCTCTTTCGTGTTTATCTCATATGTATAGTGTATCAATGACAAATAACAGTGATTATGTATTATGAAACTTATTTTATTGCAATGTACGTCATCAAGTGTAGGTGTAATGCCTTATTTATACTTCAATGTTATAATCTCGTGACAATGGCATGATGGTCTATGTACTGTCGTGGATGATAAATATCATTTAATTTACACCTCTAGCAATAAAATTATACATTTCAATGTAGCGAGTTTTGTTCACAAGACTGTTGGATTTGACAGCTAAATTGTTATCCTACTTGTTCTTAGCCTATGTAATCTACACCTACACCAATGGAACTCAAAGCATAAGTATTTAACTGGAATACGGGTGCTTAATTATTTAACTGGAATACGGGTGCCTAAAGCCACTTTGAAAACTATTACAGGTATATTGCATAACATCGGTATTCCTTATAAAAATTTCCGACCTGCCGCAAAGCAACAATACATATTATCATTTCAATAAGAATGAAGGTTTGGTCCCATAACAACAGATGACCACCGACACTTTTCATTGAAGTGTCTGAACCAGGCGGGGAGCGTGACCGTCAAATTGTGGCCCTGTTTCGATTAGATTTTGAAACTGTTTAGACAGTATGGTATTTATTTTGTTTTCTATTACATTTTATCACATAATGTTGTATTGGGAATATTTCGCAATGTGTTTGAGTCGAACCCCCAACTTAATTGGAGATTAGCACGAATTGCATATGTAAATATAAATATAACTACCTTACTATAACTCCTTAATATACCACGGCAAACCATCAACCCAAATGTATACATACACATTATGTTGTCCTATTATGTGTCTTTATCCTCGGAGTTGCGTGGTGTGATGTCCGTTACGATTTCCACATACAAACTATG
The DNA here is from genome assembly GCA_963383655.1 of Bathymodiolus septemdierum. Taxonomy (NCBI): domain Eukaryota; kingdom Metazoa; phylum Mollusca; class Bivalvia; order Mytilida; family Modiolidae; genus Bathymodiolus; species Bathymodiolus septemdierum. Next base: position 64,374,790 of record OY726517.1, read on the forward strand.
TTTGGTTCGTCTTTACTTCCAGTTGTTTGTCGGGCGGCTCACGTGTTATTTACGTTATTAATGTTTATTTGTGCATGTTGGTGTCCAACATATATTCTGTTGGTTTTTTTTTATCTTGTGTATCCTAATGTTGCCAGTTTATCTAGAATGTCCATTTTTGATTGCCCTTCGGTATTCTCTGTTTATTTTCTAATAAATAAGGAAATTTACTCTATTTTTGCTCTTGAGCTTATTGGCAATGAATAGCATATATTTTGGCCACTATGTATATGTGTACAAACATCGTGTGTCAAAATGTTTCTTTATAGACACAGAAAAAAGTTGTAAATTATGTTTTTCTTAAGACGTACCAGATAAGTTAAATATCACAACGTTGCCATAGCAAACATATAAACTTACTTTCTCCTGATTTTACTACACTCTTGTCCGAGTACAGCAAAGTAAATATATACGTTTCAGATTCTTAATAGATGTATTCCATCGATGGCTTAGTAATGATAATAAACGAACATATTAACGCCTTTGCCACTTTGAGCAACCAGCATATAAATATTGGAATCAACAACATATGTTTTCATAATTAATCGCTCTAATAACAATAATGTAACGCATGTGTGGTCAAAACATATCAAAAGCAAACAGTGACACATAAAAATTATTGAAGGGTATTTTATCATCAATATTGTTGAAATAGTACAATTTCAGTGCAACTCTTTTCTTTCTCTCCTTAGCTAGACATCGTTAATTATAACATGTATAAAACAAACCACAGAATGTCTAGCAAAGAAATGTCAAATACACTTTTTTTATTTTCCTGAATTGATTCTAAAACTGTATTCTTTTATAACATTTTTATGGGGTTTAAGTCCCTTGCGACAGCCAAAACTGTACCCTTTCTAGCAATAGCAAGAGAAATGACAAATAATTTGAGTAATTAAATTCACTTATAATTTGCAGATATTTGACCATTGTAAAGATCAGATCTTTCGTTTTCTGTGTAGTGCTCTGTAGATCGTTTTTTGTCCTTTTGTGCTTTTTCTTCTCTCTATTGCGTTGTCTGTTCTTCTTCGATTTACGGATTCTTATTACCCCTTTAGTATCTTCAAACTCTTCTTTCATGATAATTTTATATAAAATAAGAAAATTCGCAAATAGTTAAAACATTAACGTTTTGTACAAATTATTTAAAAATATATTTTAATTTCATTGAACTTGGCATGAAATGGGACTCTTGTTCCCGCATTAAAGGGAAATGACTGATGTAAAATGTCGTAAATCTTACAATTTTAGAATCAAGTCAACAGTGTGCAAATGGTCTATTATGTAAGAATTGGATTCAATAACATATTTATTTTGGATTCGGGAATTAGATACCGCCTTTATTTTAATTGTATTTACAAAATGGATGGTCTATGTTTTATATTCCACTCACTTGCAGTTAGTAACTTAAGCACAAAAGAGAAGTCACTTGAATCATCATTATATGCAACCTACATTACGATATATCTATGTCTTATTTATAAAAATAAAATTGAACCAATCATATGTCAACTAAATATTACAGTTATTCTCGTTTTAATAATTGTTGGACAGAATCTCAAACAGTTTCAGCTGTTCTAGTATATACATGTATAAACTATCATTATATATATATATATATATTGTCCACACGAATGTATTATGTCATCAACATCACCATATGCAATAACTGGTCTGCACACAATCCATCTTTACTTTACAAGAAACATTTGAAGATATCAAAGAGGTAATCAGAAGCCGTAAGTCGAAGAAGGACAGACAATAAAATGGCCAAAAGAAAAAGTACAAAAGAACAAACATTACAGAGAAAAATAACGATGGAGTAGCAAGAACCGGAGGTGAACCCAGATGCTCAAGAATGGTGGGCACTTCCTGCTCCAAGGCTCAATTATATGAATACCCGTTTCAACCCCGCTATATTTCTCGGCGTTTTCCATATCAGGACCTAAAGTTTCCTCGGCAAATGTGGTATTTTTGTGTCCAATGATTTGAGATGAGATATACGTCTTCACTTTGTACACATTGGTGAAATTGTTGACCATCACTGCTCATAAACACGTAGATGTCTAATTTAATGTGCACGGCGTGTATCTGTCACAACCTTCAAAAAGGTCAAGTTCTTTACAAGTTTTTAATTTTGACCTTGACTTTTTATATGTTCTACATATTGTTTATGTATGTAAAACAAGGCCACACTTTTTGGAAAGGTCTAGAAGATTTCATGAATCAGTATATAAGATGCAGCAAATTTGAGAGCAACCAGTCTGAAAATTAGGAGTTATATAACAGCTGGAATCTATAGCATTGTATTTGGATATAATTACTTGGTGAAGTCACATGATTTGAACATTGAACTATTAACAGTTTCAACGGACAATATTTGGAAACTTTGTGGATTATAACTAAATGATATTTTAATTCAATAGAAATTCATTTACTACGAAAAGAATCGAACTAATATACTGGAAAGAAAAAAAGAACATTTATTCAAAAGGTATTTAACTTTGAACATTCACAGACAGCTTGAATTTATTAATTTAATATTTAAAATGGTATATACCATTAAGTATTTTTTTGCTATTTTATTAAAATATAGAAACTTAATTGATTGTTGGTTTTATCTTTCTGTTACTAGAATATTCTAGAAACAATTTTATCCAACAGAATACATTACATTGTTTAGGAACTGTAATTTAAGCATAGATATATATATGATGTTCTGTTGCTGAACAATTCTTGATTAGGTGATTATCTGCATCTGGTCAATGCAAGCGAGTTTGACGTAAATGATACTACGGACACTCAAAAGTATGCTTCTTACCTTGACGTTCACATTGAAATCGACAACTGAGGACGATTAAAAATAAAACTCTACAACAAACGTGATGACTTCACTTTTCCTATTGTCAACTCCCTTTTCATCAGGACCAATATTCCAGCATCACCATTTCACAATTCATACCTTATTCTGGGACCAATGCAGTGATTTTCTGGACATAGCTCAGCTGCTGTCGCTACAGCTATTCAAGCAATGCAATGTTGCTCCTCGGTTGAAAACATCGCTACACAAATTCTACTGTCGTCATCACGTTGATCGTTACGTATTTCTATATCTCAAATGACAATGGATCTTTTCCTTTTTACGTATATGTTTTTCTTCTTTCAAAATTGATTGCATATAGGAGTAACATAGTGTGTGTCTTATTACAAGCAGGATATAATTACCATTCTAGCATGGCGTGCTACTTTTGCTTTGAAAACAATAGAGGGCTCTAAATAGCACATAACACCCTAAACACATGCGTAGAAGGCATATCTAATCGACAGCGTATGTTGCATATTTGTACTTTATGTATGCTAAATTAAAAGAATAAAAATAATAAATATGCAAACAAAATCAGATGAAACTAATCTTTGATCGTTATCAATTTTCATAACGTTTCTGTAGCGTTATATATTCTTGTATGTAATAGCGGGAGGTAATTGGAACAGGCCCAAATATAACCTATGTCTAGGTACGCTTGAATGCATGAAATCACCGTGAATGCCCTGTTATAATCCTTAATTCGCCAGAACCTGGGTGCACTCCCGTGTTGTTAATCTTGTTTTGTTTTCTGTGCTGTATTTTTGCTTTGTTTATCTACGTCCTGTTTCTTTGTGAACCAATGTTCCCAATGTCTCTGGATTGTCCATTCTTGGTTGCCCTTTCGCTTTTATCTACCGTTTATATAATTTATTATAATCTTTCTATGATAATGTTTGTAACAATAAACATTAACAAAATGATATTTTCGCTAAATCCACTGATGCTGTAATTGGTTGTGCTAACTTTACGTGACACAAACATTGACATGTATAGAACAATACACGTTCGGAAGCTTTTTATACTATATGAAAGAGAAAACAAATCATGTTTACTTAGAGGAAGCTCTTACAGCATGCTCCAAAGTATTACATCATTGACGAATAAGAATTTTCAAAGGTGTAACAAATCTTTTAAACTTCCGGACATCAACATTATAGTTTTTTTAACAATAACGTAGAGAAGCAAGGAAAAGAATAAAAGGTTTTTGATTTGATCGAAAAATATATTTGTATAACAGATTTTTATACTGGTTATAAGATTTAATAATTTAATTAATTTTCGGAATTATTTATCTTTTGAATTTTAGATGTTAATTTGAATTTATAAAATTTTAAATGTAAGTCGTACCACAATTAATTGACATTAAAGTTAAATCCTACAAGATGACAAATAATTTGCTTGCCAAGTTCAGTTGACAGAAAAAATATGTGCTCTCGATGCAGCGTATATAATTATAAATAGATTTAAAGATTAGCCATATGATTATTAGATAAGATCATTTCTGTTTGATACGTTCATTGTGGAGGAGTAGGATACAATGAGAAAAAGTCATAACTGTCAACAGAATGATATGACAGTCAATTTGTGATGCTCCAAACATAATTAACTCTACATTGATTTGCAGTAAAACGTCATTACCAGTTCTTTGATGCTAGTATAGTCGCTAGTCAGAATAGAAAGGTACATATTTAATTTAATGCGCACGATGGGTTTCTGTGATAACCTGAATCAGGTACACAGAGTCGAAATACAATGTATTGGAAAGCCATTTTGGGGGAGTTAAAAACTAAACGGCGTAAACGAGATAGCATAGCAAACACGGCTACCTCCACCTATGCCTCAGTTGTAGGTGTAGAACGTTTACATTAGAGACGAAATTGAGTATTTTGATCAATAGTATACATTACAGCATGGCATCTTAGATATTAATTAAAAGTTGATAAACACATGTCACAGATGCTATCTAATTTTATTGCAGAGACATATATGTATTGATTTTGAATTAAAGTTATTCTATAATGTATTATTTTCATATTTATAATGTACATAATGGGTTTTTTTTCAACAAATTACTTAAATATATCTTGTCAACATGCATTTTCTATGTCATACCAGTTTTTATATTGCGATATGACAATTTAGAAATTCACCGGTACTAACGTCCTTAGTTATTTAAGACAATATAATATATTGCGTTCTTGTAACAGGACGTGTAACAACATATTCAAAAACTGCTGCATCAATGTATTCAATTACAATAGACTGAAAAGAAACCATACTTTCAAATTGATTCAAGGTTACTGTCATGTTTATGTCTTGCTTCTACTATGAAAATCGTCTGTTATGTATCCATGAGTTAACAGTCGATATCAGTATGCTAAAGCGGATGACACTGAAGCTTAAGTTAGTGTTTGTATGTGACACTTTACATGTGTCAAATAGTATACGTATAGACATATAATAAATTGTTCGTGAAATGTTGACAACAAATCAGCAAATTCCATCCGAAAATTGATGAGGTGAAAATGAGGGTTAATGAAGACATAGATATATAGTGTAGTGCGCATGACACGTTTGGGAATAAACCATAAATAATGGAAGATAGTCTCTATAACAGAGTTAAATACGATAGGTTTTTAGCCTTGTATCAAAATAAGAAGGAACCTCTTTCCCCTGGAATAATAATGAAGTCGCAAATATATTTTACTCTTTGTTTCTGCTTTTTCGTTTTGTTAAAGATCTTGTTGATTTGTTCTAATATATTTTCCGTCCACTTTGTTTTCTTCAATAGCTCATACGCTAACGTAAGGAAGGCTTATCGAATATCCTACAGATTGGGTGAATGTGGTAGAATGGTATAGAATTTAATGTACAAACCAATATACATTGTATGTTGTTCATTAGTTTTAAATGTCACTAAGAGGTCATTTAAGCTAAGTGAGTTTCGATGTTGAAAACATTTACTGAAATTTATACGTCTCCCGTGAGATCTTCGTCTCTGTAATTTTCGTAGATGAAATATACATGATGTCGATGTATGACGTTCGAACGATGTTTACTTGTCCATTGTTGTGTCGCTCCATCTCAGAGGATAAGCTGATTGTGGGTGGATGGGTGGGTGGCGGCGTGCGTGTCTGTCTGTCTGTCTGTCTGTCTGTTTGTCTGTCTGTCTATCTGTCTGTGCGTGCGTGCGTGCGTGCGTGCGTGCGTGCGTGGGGTAACAGTTTTAGCTCTGTTTCTACGATGCTCGATTCAATTTTGAAACTGTGTGCTATTTTTTTATTACCGTCCGTTGACACTAAATGTGTTGTATTTATTTTCAAATCACCCTGTCGATAAGATAGTTCAGTTGTGATATATACTGTTTTATATGGTCAATGTGGTGGAAAAGTAACGTTTATGTTTTTCATCAATTTTAAATTAAGAGTTTGACATAAAGTCAATACATATTTGTTATAATGTTGATATGTAATGTTTGGTTTATAAAGAACATGATATGGTCTATGTTGTTTTTTCATAGTAATCGCATTAACGGAATCCATTAAAGGCATAACTGATACAACTGCTCAACTTGAAAAAAATATCTTCATGGAGACTAAGTGTTTCTGATTTATTATCATAACTTTTTGGGTAATGCATATGTAGATATTTAATTTAGTGTACATGAATTATATAATAGCCGTCATCAGGTACACGTACACGGAAAGTCAACAAAGTGGAAAATCAAAAAATCTAAACGTTTATAGGAGCATTAAAGCTAAAAGATCAAGGACGCCTATCTCTGAGACAGGAGAATACGTGTGTTTGTTTATAATGGTTACTCTACTCTCTTTAGCCTTAGAATAATATGTATCAGTAATATAAAAAAAAAATAAGTTGAACAATACATTAAAATTATTTTTGTTCTTACGGATTTCACAGATTTACACACATCTTACTTGAATATTTTTATTGATTAGAATAATTGGACCGTAACTTTTTTAATACTGGGATCAAGTAATATTGACCTCAGAAAACAGGGCAAATTCAATAAAAACAAATATCAAAAGTTTAATAGGCCATCTGTTATTTGGTTACGCAAAAAGAATCTATTCAAAATAAAAAAACGTAGATATCTAATTTAGTGCGCACTAATAACTCCTGATAACCTACATTGGGAAATATGTCAAATAATATAACATCCTTAGGAATAAGAAAACAACACGACCTAATCAGGATAGCCAAACTCGGTCAAGGTCATATATGCCTGAGGGAGATGATCTTTATATCTAAGAACTGAAAATTTCAATAATAAATATATCTAATAAACCATGACTGTGACGAAACATTGACTACTGGGCAGATGATTCCCTCGAGGGATTTAAAAAAACAATACCTAGTTTCTCCACTGCAGATAAAATACAACTGTAAGTTGTGGCTGTGTACGAAAAATAACTCGTGAATAGAGAATACAACGCTAGACACCATTCAGCAGATATTCCTCAGCAGTGACTTGTTTGATGTGGTCGTTGGTGGCAGGATGGAAAGCAACATTTTGCTGTCCTATTCTTCTTTTTTTGTCACAAAGAAAAAAGTTAAGCACTCCCTGATATATCAAAGCATAATAAGTTACACTAAGCTTACATTGTAATATTTATATTGGTTATAGCAAGAACAATATTCCATTAAAAAGATGTGGTCATACAGATGTGACCATTATGTCTAATATCGACTAGTCATTGCACGTGAATCATGCCTATCACGCATTACTTAAAATTCAGTATAAACACGCATCGAATTGTGGTATCTAGATTCGGTGTTTTCAAAAAAGTTATTCATTCTCAGTAAGCATGGTACGAAGGCAAATATCAGAAGCACAAAGATGGCAAATAATCGGCATGCATACAACAGGGATGTCCTTCAAAGATATTGGACGTCAGATGGGCTATCACTATACTGTAGACAGCCGACTGGTGAGAAAACACACACAAACCAACAATGTAAAAGACTTGCCAAGATCCGGCAGACCACGGGTAACATCTGTTCGTGATGGGAGGCCATTGCAGCGTTGGTTAGACGGATGCCATTCGCAACCAGTCCCGTACTCAAACAACACTGGCTGCTCAATAGACATCTGTCAACAAAAACAGTTTAGAAACCGTCTGAAATTAGCGGGAGAGTCAATAAACGTTCACTGTTGGTAAACCGATATCGACGATCACGTTTGGCATGGTGTTTAGCACGACGTAGTTGGAATTTAAGAACATGGCGCAAGATCCATTGGTCAGACGAGACTCGATTTCTGCTTCATTTAACCGTCGGCCGGAAGACGCAAAAATAAAGCCTATACCCCAATGAAAATCCACCCAACTGTCCCTTATGGTGGAGGCTCAGTAATGGTTTGGGGGTGTATCTCTAATGACTGCAAGCTGGATTTAGTCACCATACAAGGCAACCTAATTGGTGATCAGTACACCAGAGACGTCTTGCAACCAGTTGTCCCCCATTTCGAAAACCACCCACTAGCTACAAGGCCTGTGCATATGGATGAAAACGCCAGGCCTCATCGTTCAAGAGCAGTAACCGACTACCTCAAAAGCGAAACCGTCACTTCTGTTCCTTGGCCAGCCATGAGCCCGGATTTGATTCCCATAGAGCATATTTGGGACATGTTAGGCCGTCGTATACAGGCTCGGGAACCTCCTGTGGAAACCATTCGTCAGTTGCAAGCAGCATTGCATCGGGAATGACAGCAGTTATCACAACAGGACATCCAACGTCTAATTGGAGGGATGAGACGCAGGATTGAGGCCGTCATCCAAGTACGTGAGGGTTACACCCGGTACTGAACTTTGAACAATAGATGTCGTCAGGTGATTCATAAGTGGCGTTTTGAAAGTGAAATGACAATCTAATCGTGCTTTTTGAACTGTGTAGGTCAATACTTAAAATGAACATGTTTTACTGCAAAAACTGGCTTTGTGATATTATGATTAAATATTCATTAAATTAACATTTTTCCTGATTTTTTTTTGTGGTTTATTAGAGCCAATATAATGTCCTAACAGGTCACCATTGCGCTCTTGAGATTATCTGGTTAGTAATCTCGTGATACTTGTCGTATCATTTGTCATTTCAACAAAACATGGGGGTGCTTAACTTTTTCCTTTGTGTATATAAACACCATCCCATAGGCTCAGAGTTACATTCTTACAAACATTATTTATATTGTTGGCAAGCTTGTTCCCGATCTCAATATAGCTGAAATACTGTATGACAAGAAAAATTATGAATTCCGAAATAAAAACAAATATCAAAATTGTGTATAGTTTACACCTACAGTCCATTTTTGTCTGATTACAAAAAACTATATTAAAAAAGAGTGGTAAATATAAAATTGTAAATTATGGATTTTTTCATGTTTAATTTTACCATATTTTGTATAGTAATTAATCATGACTATTAATATTGCATGTGTTAATTTTGATTATTTGTTGTTTTTTTTAAACTAAAATTGCAACACAAGCGATATTAGTAAATGAATTTGTAAAACAGTTGACAGTATATATTGATTGTTAGATATTCAATCAACTATAGCCTGGGTCATAAAATATTAAAACAAAAAAATGCGCGTAATATCTGCAGGTTGTTGTATAACAACAAATTGCTATGCTAATAAAATTGTAAATATCTAAATTAGTGCACAAGGCGTGTTCCTGGAATAACCTTCATCAGGTGCTCAAAGTCAAAAGACTGCAAAGATAAATAAAATAAAAGTCTTTGCGAACTAGTCTAAACATGATAGTCAAAATCGGCCACAGTCACTTTATACACGAGGGAGGGGAACCATAGTTTTAGTAATACAATGTATTACAAGGTTTAGAACCTAAAAATATATATCTAATAAACTATGTCAGTGTCGTGACACTGGCTACTGGGCTAAGATATCCATGATAATTATATGCAATATTTTTTTTTTTTTAATAAAAGGCCTATTAATTGTAAATGTAGAAATGTACTTGCTACATATACATGCACTTTTTAATATTGTCGATATAGTTTAATTTTTTTAGCAAAAATCATTTACATGATGAAATATTTCTGCATGTATTTAAGATCATATTGGTGTCAGAATCTGAAAACAGTAGCTTCTGACTATCATTTAAAAATGTGCAAGTTAACAGGAACTTGACACCACTCGCTTAATTTTGGTGTGATTTAAATGTAATTATAAGAATTGAATGCATTTTATGTAGTTTTATAGGCGTGCAAAAGCGCGGACCGAGGAACATTTTTTTGTATGAAATAAGGGTAATAACAAAATTATCGAACTCCGAACAATCTTACAAAGGGAAAGTCAAAACTCATAATCATATAAACAGACAAAATCAGTCAACAACCGGAAAACTGTGAAAACCGTAATGACCCTGAAGCGCTGGTGCTTCATGCAAAATGTCCTTCGGTCCACGCTTTTACGCGTTTCATACAAAAAATGTGCCTCGATCCACGCTTTTACACGCCAATAAAACTACAAAAAAAATGCATTCAATTCTTAAGTATATACCGAACATTCTAGTTAAACATGGGAATCATCTTGAACAATATGACTGCAGACAAAACGAGCCATGGCTAAAATAATTTTAGGACATTAGACATGCTGGCCACTTTTAAAAGGCTGCAATAAATAATTTCATTGCATAAAAATTACTATGAATTAAACTTTTCAAAAGATAGATATTCTACTACGATAGTGGTGAGAAAAAACTGAAATGTCATTGAATTCGCAATTTGATAAGAATGTTCATCTATGATTACACAACACTTTAGACTATAACGTTGACATTATAACGAAAATGACCAGTACATTACATGATGTATTCCTAACAATAAAAGAGATTTTATTAATGACTTAGATTATGTAAACTTCATTTACAGAAATTTAACTTAAATGAAAAACAGTTGCAGAAAACGACTTCAGAAACAACGTAAGATGAGCAAAAATATTAAGTTAAGAAAACGAATATAAAACATGGGAACGGAACTGTGTGTTCCGTAATATTTACCGTCTCCAAATATTGCACCCGTTCGTCATGAATTATCTAAACAAACAATACAATGGACATGAAAAAGAATAAACAACAACACCCATGCAGTCGGAATTGAAATATTATTGACGACTTCCGTTTTTGCTGCCTTATTAATTGTTAATGAATGTAATGAAAATAATACCGTATAAAAAAAACTGTTTTAAAACCGTGTTCTTTTTGATTCCCCCCCCCCCCCCCCCCCCCATCTAATTACTAAATAACAAACAATACGTTTGTTATACGGAACTGATAATGTAACCTTTGATACCACAATAAATAAACCAGAATTAGTGGTAGAAAATTGGTTATGAAAACGGTATCCCTGATATTAAAATGTTACATTCCGAAATATTATTTCAAATATTAACAAAACATTCCAGTTGATTAGTGATATGGGTCTTACATAATAAAATGAAAACCACTCAAAACAACATATCGTTCAAACAGTTTCCAAATCTAAGGCAAAAATTGTAATAAACAAAGATAATAAATGCGAATTGTATCATATACGTCTAAATATATACTTCGAAATCTAAACTTACTTACGTTAACCCTGATATCTCGTCGCTATGTTGTTTTAGTCACAAACATACGTAATCCGGAGACAAATCTACCCAAATCTTATTAAAAAAACGGCTGAACGTTTATAAATAATGTTTTTTTCCTTAATTTGAAACATACATCGTCAATTACCAGAGTTCAGGACAGTATCATAGGATCAATAATGAATAAAAGGATGATTTCAGTATATTACGGTATGTGAACAAACCGTGTTTACCCAGATCTAATTAGAAAGTTGACGTTACACAGATGTATAAGGAGAGTTGAAGTATACAGCGTTGACAACTTCCTGGCCAAAACAATAGAAGGTTGTAGCTATATGGAGATGACACATTAAACGATAGAGACAATAGACTTATATTACGCCACGTTTCTGCAAGTTGCTTAGAAGGAATCAGTTTGTATCTTGTAAAGTTTTGACAAGGAAGGGATATTTCAACAATTTTCTGAATATAACGGACATAGTGTAGCGACCTGTTTGACTTCTGTGTCATGTTGAGTGGGAAACAGAAGAGTGAAGACACAGTAAGTCAGAGACAAACTCTCAGATATCATTAAAAGTGCATATATAAAAATAGCAGTCTTTTTTAAATGACTTGCGCTGGATATCCAATTATCAGGGGGAATTTCACTAATCGGTTTAACCTCGCCACATGTTTGGACCTGCCGCAAGCCAATATCTGGATTTTCCACGTCATATGGTGTGGTTTTGTTTATGTTCAATGATTTGGAGGTGAGAGGTGATTGTTCGTTTTGTTGATATTGGTAGAATTGTTGACCATCAACGTTTAACCTTTTTATCACAATTAGTACTTAATAATTTATTCATTTGCATACTGTAGGGTTAAGCATAAATTATCATACATTTGTGCGTTATTTTCCAACATTTATTTAGCGAGATTGGCCCGTTACTTTTTGTGAAAGAAATGCAATGTTGTCCTTTCAACTACCAACACATAAGTTGTTATCTGAAATCAGATAATTAGCAGAGGGATATACTATACTCTCTTCTTGAAGAGTAGTCATACGACAAACTGACCTATGCATTTGTTATAATGTTAAAAAGATAATAAGTAGTCCCTATGATATGATTCCCTCTGGTCGAGCCATTTCACCCAAAATAAATTGTGAATAAATGTCACATTATCATATATCGTACACAAAACTTGGTCTGTCAAACTTTCGCCACCCAATGCAACATTGCAACACTGTAAATGTTATTGTCTGTCGAGTGCCGGATTTACCTATATGCTCGATATGCTGAAGCCTAGGGACTCAAAATTTAGGGGGCTTCCGGCCCAGATGTATATTATTTTTAACATTTTTATTGGACTTTCACACTTATGCTGTCATAGCGTACTGTACTTTCTAAACAACCCTTCAGTAATTTTCCTTACACCGTTGCACTCCATTTCAGAATATTATAGAATTTTAAGCACTTCTCATCCTCTTTGTCTTTATTGAAATTGATCAAACACGCTTCCATCTTCCTCCAGTGCAGGTGTCGAATTAGGGGGGTCCTCACAAGTGGATTAGCATAGAGCCTCTCTTTATCTAAATCCAGCATTGTGTCTGTACTTCATAGCTTAACCTTCAATGATTTCTATTGGATTTTAGAATTTTTCTGACAGTGTGATCCTTTTTGTTTGTCATTTAATTATTGACCTTTCAAGAATCATTATTCCTCTCCACATTTCAGGTATATGTAGGGTACGATATAGAAAGTCGTAAGATTACCTCTAAAACATCAATTTTGATAATTAAATTAATTTTCGTACCTATGCAAATACTTCTACCGGCATCCGTCGTTTATAAATATGTTGCTTTTTGTCTTATTTTATTTTTACTTTTAGAGTTTAAGGTTTTTCCTATTGTCGACCGCCAGTAATTATCTGTTTATTTCAATGCATCCATAAATGATAGAATCATTTCATATACAGTCCATGGACATAAGTATTCGTCACCTTCCATTTTTTACTATATACATCATATAAAACCACATTTTTTTCAAACAAATATTTTAAAGCTATCTCTGGGCAAATTTTTATGAAATTTATTTCAAGACACGCATAATCCTTTGAATTTTATTTGTTTATGTGATAGTAATTTTTGTCTGCATTGTTTTTGCTTTATTTAAACACAAATGATGATTTTTCCGATTTAATTTTTGCTAAAATATATAGAATTTGACGTCAGAAAACAAAAATTGTCTTTAAATCATACGAAAATAAAGGCAATCTAACGGAAAATGCAAAAAATACATACATAATAGTTAAATATATCTGCTTCTTTTGGTGCAAAAATAATCAACATCCGTTTAGAAATGACTTCACAATATTTGTTTTTGAAAAATGCGGTTTTATATGAAATATATATAGCGTAAAATCGAGGGTGACGAATACCTATGTCCATTGACTGTATATAATCGAATGCCGGACTTCACACACGCGTATAATTCTTTAGATGTACAACTTACGTTTGATGGTCAATATTATATGCTATTTTGTATCACTAGACGATATAATAAATTCATTTCCAATTTATATAATCTATTATAGAGGAAAAAACTCAAAGTGATAGTTTTTATTTATTAATGATTGAGTTATCTTTTTCTTTTCTTTTTTTCTGCAATATCCTTGCCATGTTCTGGGCCATAGACATGTCTTTTAGAGGAGGCTATCAATTTTCAAATAATATATGCACAAATTTCCGAGACAAGATGATCCCAACATTAGAGCTGACATGTTACTGTTGATATTTTAAGGAATGCTTAAGTCATCAGTTTGTGTAGTTTGACATTGACATGACACAAACAATTATACAAATGAAGGGAGTGAGTAAATGTTGTTTTGCGCAAATTGAGAAATTGTTCATCTATGTCAATAGAAAGATTAAGTTATATTAAATGATATGATGATAGTCCACTAAAGCAAAATCCCACGGGAGTACATGATTCAAACGAACAATTTAAATATGAACTCATAGTGTCAAGTGGTAGTGAAGAAGCTTAATGTACTGACAAGTCAAATGCCCTAATATTCATTCCTATGATTTAAAATGATCAAATATTGAACAATCTAGCGAAATAGAGATGTTTTGTCATACTGTCCTATCAGGTAGAATGCCTATGTGGTGTAATTGCTATAGTTTATGATCTTGAGTGCGATAGATATTTGGTCATCTCCACGGTTGGTTGATCCAACTCTAAGGATTATGAAAGATGTATTTGATGTTTCTAGGCTATTCACACACCAGTAATGGGCACGAACCAATAATTTACCCACATATGTTCTACGCTTCACCACGCACATGGTAGATAGGGGACGTGATCTCTCGATCGGCGGATGTAATAGCATAATATGTATCATACGGTAAACATGACCGTGCACCATTGTTGGGACCGTAAATGGAGAGTTCCACGCTACTTGCATGCTTACATACCTCCTTTGAAGATTTCAAAGAAATGAGTAGGCGCATTGCAGCTAGAATGTTTGGTCGCTACCCACTCTCCATACTTTTCCAGTTGAAGTCAATAGTCGTTCCTCTGTTGAATGTGTGATCGACCAGAATATTCATTAAATATTTGCCACTGAGCGTTGAACAACAAACAATACATCAATAAAATTAAACAATGACAATGTATTGTATTAGTCTCTGCTGAAAGATCAATGTTCAACAATATACAACCGTAGATTAAATACACAAACAAAACTTTTACATTCTTGTAAGCTGTTGTAGTCCATAATTGAACCATTTCTATATCATTTTATTTTGTGATAGCAAATATAACATCATCAAAACATAGCAACAAGTGACCCCTTAATATGTTTTAGCAACACTATTGTATACAAACACTATCTACTTGATCTAAGGTAATCTGACAAGCGTGTTATGTTACAACCGAAGCTGTCAGTCATGCACGAAAATATTCACAAGTCAGTTCGGTCAGAATAAACAATCATGTTTATTCCAATTACAACTGGACACTGTTGCTCTGGCCTAGACCAGTCTTATTTTATTTTTATTTGTTTTCATATTTTTTAGCTTGATAATTGTATTATTTTTATTGATAACTTGGGTTAAATGCATTATGTATTTCATGGCGATTTCCCGGGCTTAAAAATAGGACATAGTTACATGGCTGTGCGGTGCATTAAATACATTCTTTTTTTGAATGGGGCGTGTATGTCCCGTGTTTTGAGAATGCTAATATGTCCACGCTTCAAATTTGGGTACTTAAGTCCGTTTTTTTTTTCAAATATTTATTTTCTTTGAATGTGGTACGAAGCCGAATATTGGAGGCGTAAAGATGACAAATAATCGGCGTGTGGTCAACAGGGATTTCCTTTAAAGCTATTGGACGTCAGAAGGTAAATCATGATACAGTAGCCGGCTTGTAAGAAAACACACCCAAACCAACACCGTGAAAGACTTGCCTAGAGTTTGAAGACCACAGGTAACGTCGCAGTGTGAAGACATGGCACTGCATCGCTTGGTTAGACAGATGCCATTCAAAAGCGGCCTTGTTCTGAAAAGAAAATGGTTACCAAATAAACGTCTGTCAGTAAGAACAGTGAAGAACCGTTTGAAATCAGCAAGACTGAAGTCAAGGAGAGTAATTAAACGTCCCATATTATCAGATCGACATCAACGATTACGTTTGGGATGGTGCTTAGCGCGAAGTGATTTGAATTTGACGACCTGACGTAGGATCAATTGGTCGGACGAGAGCCGGTTTCTGCTTCATTTAACAGATGGACGAATGAGAGTTTGGAGAAAGAAGAATACGGGGTATACCACAAGGAACGTCTAGCCAATGTTCCCTTACGGTGGAGGCTCAGTAATGATATGGGTGTGTATCTCTCATGAATGCAAGTTGGATTTGGTCACCATACGAGGAAACTTAACAGGTGATCAGTATATAACAGATGTCTTACAACCAGTTGTTGTTTTCAATTTCGACAACAACCCACTAGATGCAAGACCAGTGGCTATGGATGTCAACGCCAGACTACATCGTTCAAAGGCAGTAACCGCCTATCGTTAAAGTGAAGGCCATGACTTCTCTTCCATGGCCAGCCACGAACCCGGATTTTAATCCGATAGAGCATGTTTGGGATATGCTATGCCGTCGTGTACAAAATTGGAAACAGCATCGGTAATGGCGACAGCTACCATATCAGCACATCCAGTGACTGACTGGAGGGATGAGATGGAGCGTTTGAGGCCCTCATCCAAGAAAGTGGTGGTTTCACTCAATACTGAACTTTGAACCATGGATGACGTTAAATAACCAACATTTGACGTTTTCTAAGTAAAATGACAATCTTATCATGCATTATGAACTATGAAAGTCAATACTTAAAATGGACATGCTTAGTGTAAAAATTGGCCTTGTGATTGTGTGACAATATATCCATTGCATTATCATTTCTGTTGTTGTGTTTTCTTAAAGGCAATGTAATGTCACATTTGCATTTCTGAGATTATTTGGTCGATATACGAATTCTGATTACTCCTTTGGTATCTTCAAACTCTTCGTATGACACTAATCGTTTAATCTTTCATTCAAAAAAAAACATGGAGTGCTTAACTATTTTTTTGCAGTGCATGTGGTCGAGTGGTCTAGGGCGCTGGACATAAGGCTAAGCGAATGGTGCTGCAGTGTATCAATGGTGTGGGTTCAAATCCCGTCGAGGGAAGAACAAACATTTGACAGCTCTAAAAATCTAATTCTAACACTGTTTTGTTTAATTTTCAGACGTATATATATATAAATATATATACATTTTTATATACGTCTGAAAATTAAGCCAGACAGTGTTAGAATTAGATCTTTGAACTGATAAATGTGTGTTCCTCCCTCGACGGGATTTGAACTCACACCATTGATACACTGCAGCACCAATCGCTTAGCCAGCGCCCTAGACCACTCGACCACATCCGCTATATAAAAATATAGCTTCAATAGTCGAAGTGTTACATTTTCTCGTAAAGAAAATCTAGAGATAGACATAAGACATGTCTCTAAGCGTGTGTAGATGGTACATATATACTTAATATTATAATTTGACAGCAATTTAACTCATATATGAAAAATGAAGGATTAACAATCCAAAATAACTGGTAAAATTGGGTACATGAGACACAGCACGCAGTCAACCATAAACCCACCACATAACACAGAAGACTGAAAAATGAGCAACACGAACCCCACCGAAAAACCAGGAGTGAATCCAGCTTCAGGATGCATGGTAAGCAGTTCCTACCTCTTATAACATACCCGCAAAGTGCATGTGTTGGAAACTTAGAATCATGGAGTAATAAAGAATGCATATAAACTTCATGTTTTAAGAGAGTGCAAAATTATTTTATTTATTTGTTGTATGAAATAAGAATATTGTAGAATTATGACTTATGTTCACCTACTGATAGTTTATGTTAACAGGAAGTAAGCTAATTCAGAAGCAGCTAAGCATGCGAAAGTGGTACTTGTTCCCAAAGACTTTCAAATTATTTGGCTTTCCTATCTTTTTACTATGCGCGCTATTTTAGACACGCGTCGTGTACCCTAAGTTAGACATCTACGTTTTTATTGACATTCATGGATTTTGTTTTATATTATTAGTTTTTTTAATTTATTACTGACATGTGTTTATATTCAAGTACACACATTATACATTTCTACAAATTAGTTTTTTTGTTTTTTTGGTCATTGTATTTTCTGTCCTTTTTCAGCCGCCACGATATTACTGAATTATAGTTGAAAGTGGCGTAAAGCACCATACAAAAACCCTCCTTTTTCAATTTACGGCTTCTGATTGTCCCTTTGTTATCTTCATTTTTTTTCTAGACATTTTCCATCAACATGCTAATGTCACTAATATTGAACCTTTTCTACCAATAAATGATTTGTTGGTGTTAATCTCTGTCATTCGAGAAATCCCAGTTTATATTAATTACATGGAATATGCTAATTTTATTTGTATTACAATGTGTTTTTCACGTGTTTTATCTTCATATACTGACACTAAAATGTATTTTTTTTGTTAATTTTCATTAGCTCATTTAATGACATGATAACTAGTGTTCCCAGGAAACACCAGTTTCTACTCCTGTCCTATTGTCAAATGAGGTATGGAGGAATTGATCATCCTAGCATGTTGCTTCGTGAAAACGTTTCTTTTATTGGTATTGTATTCAATATTCTCTCAATGTATTTCTGGAGTGCTGTATAAAGGCAAAGTAATAAATTTGTATCTTATGTTTTCGCTCAAGGGTTTAGACAAGTATTTCTTTTGAAAAAACACATATTTTACAGTTTGGAAGGTCATTGTCGGCGAAAGGGATCAAGAAGCGTTTGAAGGCTCTAAGGGGATAATCAGACGCCGTAAATTAAAGAAAGGCAGACAATGCAGTAGCCGAAAGAAAAAAATAGGACAAAACATGATCTACAAAATGCTACACAGAAAACTAATGATCGAGCACCACGAACCCCAGTAAACACCGTGTGTGAACTCAGGTACTCATATGGAGTGAAATCAAGTATGACATCAACAGTAAATAAGGGTAATAACAAAATTACCGAACTCCGAACAATCTTACAAAGGGAAAGTAAAAACTCATAAGTATATAAACAGACAAAATCAGTCAACAACCGGAAATCTGGGAAAACCGTAATGACCCTGACTTGGTACAGGTATTTCTAAAGAAATGGTGAGTTGAATCAGATTTTAAGGCGCCAAACCTCCCCCTTTCATTACGGCTCAAAGTTTCCGGCTGTCACTATAACAGTATTTATAACAATACTTGAACAAAACAGGTAAAACAGTTGTCACCAAGCTCAGTGAAGTAAATGTCAAAGACACTTTTACGTCACACATTGATAAAAAAATATTTTTGACATTTTTGTTGACACTTTATCTTTATACATTTTCATTATGTGAAAATCCATCGTTTATGATCTTTTCTGCAGAGACGGAGTATATTTCGACAAGATCTTGGTATCGGAATATAAACTTTTTAGGAGATCGAATAAGGCGAATCTTTTTATAGCCCTAGTCCAGTAGCCTGTTTCTCAGATGAAGATGACGTTTCAGGAAATCAGAATAATTGCTACTGGCCCTTGCATAGCGAATCAATTGCGAGATGTAAACACCATATCTTTAAAAAGATATTTGTATCTTTGAAAAAAAAACATGAATCATAAGAATTTCATTACAAAATGAATAGTAACAAACATAAGCTAAGACATGCTTGTTTATTATTTAATGTAGTTTAAAAATAAATAATAAGTTCTATGGATGTTGAAATATAAATGACAAATTAATATATATTAGTTCTCCATTCTCTAATCAAGATTTACCTGCAGTTACTAGTAATGAGTTTTTGCTTATGCACCCTAAGCCCCAATGTTTGCACATTGGCTATAAAATAATTACAGCTATTCCCACTTGAAATTTGAGATTTCTTTAATGAATTTAGAAAACAAAGTGGGATTAGGTGGAGTCAACCCTACCGGTCACCGACACTCTGTACTGATAGACCATGTCCAGATGCTGAACGCCTTGTTACCAATGCGAATGTCACTCCAAAAACAACCAATTAAAATTATTTATTACCTAACACAGCTTCAAATGACATCCAACAACATGTAAATAGTGGTGATGTTGATATTCGCAATCTGACTATCACTCTGATTCGGACAGTTGTGCTCCAGATAAGAGGTCATGGTACCAGATGCCAGTGTGTTCAGTTCAATGAAAAATGAACAAAAATACTCATGGCTATGTGACAGTGTGGTACACCAAGGGTATTTAATTAAGTTTTGTGAACTGTTTTGTGGTCATCCTTCCTCATCACAAGAATTTGTTACTGTTGGCATAGCCTTGGTACAGTATGATTGCTATTCTATTACTGGACCTCAAACTAATAAATGTATTGCTCTCCCCATCTTTTCCCAATTCATTTCATTTATGCACTAATATTCCCAATTATAAGGGACCGGACCCCAGATACAAATGAATAGAAAAATCACTGACTTGTAATAAACATGTCGGATTTAAAGCACTTTGTACTAAGTAAGTCGGATTTAAGGCACTTGTAATAAGCAAGTCATTTATTAGTTTGCTGATTGGTTGCGTCCGTCGTCCTACGCCCCAAACAGACAAAGGGAGTTCGAGTATAATTGATAATATGATTACTTTAAATGGTATATCTGTATACAATATATTAAACTTTAAACTTTGCTTAGTCCTTTGATGACCCCCTTTCAAAATTGTGTCCGGCAATCCATATATCCAACCAACATGGCCACCGTTGCTAAGAACAGAAAAGGTGGATGAAATTTTAATTGTTTTCCTCTTAAACTACTGGGCCAATCATGGATTCAAGCTTTGGTTAAATAATCCTTTGGTGATCCCCTTTCAAAATTGTGTCTGGCAGTCCCGTCCTCGGGCTAAGATCTGTGGATGCTGTTACTATTTATTAACGATTCCTTGCACATTAAGTAGGATGCAAGGTTTTACATGCCTTATCAAATCCTATAAGACAAATATGTTTAGGTTATTTCAGTGAAATACTGTTCGTAGAAGAATATAATATTTGTGCTTCGTCGTGCATCTTCTTTTTAAAAGATAGTTCTTGTCCCACAAGTGATGGATAGGTGGTAAAATCTTGCCATGCAACGGTGTACCAAAGCGCACTCTATGAGAAGCTGCTGATCATTAGAAGTTGTCTTTACTGTGCACGGTGTATGACATTCTCTATACACAAGAAAGTCCCCAACGTCTCGTCAGAAATGCAAATTGTATGCAAGTGTATTTTGTCGACCCACACAACTAGTGGGTGCCATTTAAAGAATATTCTCCAAGGACTAAAGCTGGTGTGACAAATAAGAATATCTGACGGCGTGGAAAGCTGATACGATTTATACATAATAAATTAACAATTACTAGTGTGGACATATATACACGCTTTTAATATTCACAAACAAATTAAATGAATAAACGTATTACTGTTGGACCGCCTCGTTTTCTGTTTGAGCTGAACACAGAATTCCTATATATCTTAGCAGAATTTATTGATTCTTTTTCAGACTATAGTAATTATTTGTTTTTCTCTCGGACAAATTTACAGCATGTTCTATATAGTTCTTGTCAAGTGCGTCGTCTACTGTTTGCCATAAATGTTGATAATTAGAATGCCTTTCTACATGTATTTTATCTGTTTCAGCTATTTCAACGATAGCTCATCCTTTTGCCAAATTGACATATTGGTGTACTATTCTTTAGTTTTGTGTGCTTTTTGTAGATAGTTGTTTGTCCTTTTGTTTGTTTTCTCTTGGCCATTGTGTTGTCTGTTCTTCTTCAATTTACCTCTTCTGATTACCTTTTGGTATCTTCAAACTCTTCTCACTGCTCTGCTTTATTTTTGTCCGCTTTTTATTTGTCTATTTTGGGGTGAAAATGTGTTTTTTTTATTATTTGTGATTTGCTTTTGTTTTGGTTTGGAGGGGGTGCAAAATATGCTATTACATTTGTATTTCAAAGTTCCAACGACTGTCATTTTCCATGTTGTTTTAGCAACTTTCATTGATGTGAAGAAGGTGTCTCTTGATTCTTTGATAATCATACATACTACTTATAGAATCGTATATATTGTCTCTTGATACATTCCTCCAGATGGATTGGTCTCCCATTTGTATATTATTATAGCTGAATATTTCATGCCTAATTTCTCCTATCACTTTGATATATATTTCTACTTGAAATGTCTGTATGCTTAATGTCCATGGCAACCTCCAGTTGGACATTATTGTGTTTACATATAGAGTGACTACTACCAGGTATAGTTTGTAATGTATGTGTCTTACTCCTACAATTTATTATACATGCGTATTACATGTATCTAAAATTAATCCCTCGTGTGCTTCCGACAGTTCACCGACAATTAATGGTACGTCGAGACCACCTGGTTCACTTTGCAGTCGCTTACAAGACTTGTTTAACTTGTTTACAGAATAGCTGTGTCACAGATGACCACGGATATATTCTATTTGTCGTAATCACAATTCCCTCCTTTCCTCACTTATGACTTAACTCCGGGTTTGTAGCCAGATTAAGACGACGGATGCCACTAGTGGAGTACGCATGTATACAACTTTGGAAAACATGCATTCTCTAGCTTTGTTTTGTTGGTTTTTTGCTGATCAGTCTTGTGTAGTGTTTTATAGATTGTTTTGTGGTCCATTTTCGTTCCGATTTACAGCTTATTATTACCCCTTATGTGTCTTAAAACCGTTTTTTCAGAATATCATGATTATCAGACATTGTTCTGGAGAAAAGCCGAGACAGCTCTGCTGAACTCACCGGTGAAACACCCTGATGTAGAGGAACATTAACACTTTAGGATAGTGGCTGGAGACAAAACTACCTATTTGAAATATCCGAGAATGCTAAAAACATTTTGAACTGATAATTTTCGACATGCGCTTCATTCCAATTGATCCATTCGCAGTAGATCCTGCCAGTTGGACTGGTGCATTCTAAATTGAAAGCTTAACAGTACATTTATCTATTTTTATATATTTTTTAATAACAATATCAACTAACAATAGCAACTTCATATTATCGCATCATTTTCTCATTTTTTATGCAATTAATATGCGCCTACGTTATATCGGCAAGAATGGAGAAATAGTTTAATACGTTTTGACTGTATCTCATGATTAGCTTGCATAAATCTATCAATTTCTTTACACTTGGCCATTCCATAAAATATAGGTAAATTATTTATCGGCATTTTGGAAATTTTTTCTTTGATCTGACCTAGTAATAGTGTCAGTATCAAGGAACTGACCCCTGTACAGGAAATTATCGGTCAGTTTGACGACAAACGCATTATGATGTTTCCCATATAAACAAACGTTTTGGAGATCTTGACAAGCATTGTCACTGGTAAGGAATATTGTCATGTCGGACTCGCTGATATACTAGTGATAACGTCTGTCTCAACCTGAAAAACCTTTCGTTATTCTATGTATAATGTATAGCTTGTAGAAATATCAAGTATTTAACAATCCCCATCCAACAATATATTGAGGTGTATAATGTATAGCTTGTAGAAATATGAAGTACTTAACAATCCCTATCCAACAATATATTGAGGTGTATAATGTATAGTTTGTAGAAATATGAAGTACTTAACAATCCCCACCTAACAATATATTGAGGAGCATAATGTATAGCTTGTAGAAATATGATGTACTTAACAATTCCCATCCAACAATATATTGAGGCGTATAATTTATAGCTTGTAGAAATATGGGATACTTTACAATCCCCACCCAACAATATATTGAGGTGTAGAATGTATAACTTGTAGAAATATGAAGTAGTTAACAATCCACACCTAACAATATATTGAGGTGTATAATGTATAGCTTGTAGAACTATGGCGTACTTAACAATCCCCCCTCCCCCCCCCCCCAACAATATATTGAGGTGTATAATGTATAGCTTGCAGAAATATGACTTACTTAACAATCCCTACCCAGCAATATATTGAGGTGTAGAATGTGTAACTTGTAGAAATATGAAGTACTTAACAATTCCCACCCAACAATATATTGAGGCGTAGAATGTATAACTTGAAGAAATATGAAGTATTTAACAATCACCATCCAACAATATATTGTGGCGTAGAATGTATACTTATAGAAATATGAAGTACTTAACAATCCCCATCCAACAATATATTGAGGCGTAGAATGTATAGCTTGTAGAAATATGAAGTATTTAACAATCCCCATTCAACAATATATTGAGGTGTATAATGTATAACTTGTAGAAATATGAAGTACTTAACAATCCCCACCTAACAATATATTGAGGCGTAGAATGTATAACTTGTAGAAATATGAAGTACTTAACAATCCCCATCCAACAATATATTGAGGCGTAGAATGCATACTTGTAGAAATATGAAGTATTTAACAATCCCCACCTAACAATATATT
Organism: Bathymodiolus septemdierum; assembly: GCA_963383655.1. Taxonomy (NCBI): domain Eukaryota; kingdom Metazoa; phylum Mollusca; class Bivalvia; order Mytilida; family Modiolidae; genus Bathymodiolus; species Bathymodiolus septemdierum. The sequence continues at coordinate 64,399,340 of OY726517.1, forward strand.
GAGGCGTAGAATGTATACTTGTAGAAATATGAAATACTTAACAATCCCCATCCAACAATATATTGAGGCGTAGAATGTATAGCTTGTAGAAATATGAAGTACTTAACAATACCCACCCAACAATATATTGAGGCGTAGAATGTATAGCTTGTAGAAATATGAAGTACTTAACAATCCCCACCTAACAATATATTGAGGCGTAGAATGTATACTTCTAGAAATATGAAGTACTTAACAATCCCCATCCAACAATATATTGAGGCGTAGAATGTATACTTGTAGAAATATGAAGTATTTAACAATCCCCACCTAACAATATATTGAGGCGTAGAATGTATAACTTGAAGAAATATGAAGTATTTAACAATCACCATCCAACAATATATTGTGGCGTAGAATGTATACTTATAGAAATATGAAGTACTTAACAATCCCCATCCAACAATATATTGAGGCGTAGAATGTATAGCTTGTACAAATATGAAGTATTTAACAATCCCCATTCAACAATATATTGAGGTGTATAATGTATAACTTGTAGAAATATGAAGTACTTAACAATCCCCACCTAACAATATATTGAGGCGTAGAATGTATAACTTGTAGAAATATGAAGTACTTAACAATCCCCATCCAACAATATATTGAGGCGTAGAATGCATACTTGTAGAAATATGAAGTATTTAACAATCCCCACCTAACAATATATTGAGGCGTAGAATGTATACTTGTAGAAATATGAAATACTTAACAATCCCCATCCAACAATATATTGAGGCGTAGAATGTATAGCTTGTAGAAATATGAAGTACTTAACAATACCCACCCAACAATATATTGAGGCGTAGAATGTATAGCTTGTAGAAATATGAAGTACTTAACAATCCCCACCTAACAATATATTGAGGCGTAGAATGTATACTTCTAGAAATATGAAGTACTTAACAATCCCCATCCAACAATATATTGAGGCGTAGAATGTATACTTGTAGAAATATGAAGTATTTAACAATCCCCACCTAACAATATATTGAGGCGTAGAATGTATACTTGTAGAAATATGAAGTATTTAACAATCCCCATCCAACAATATATTGAGGCGTAGAATGTATACTTGTAGAAATATGAAGTATTTAACAATCCCCATCCAACAATATATTGAGGCGTAGAATGTATACTTGTAGAAATATGAAGTACTTAACAATCCCCACCCAACAATATATTGAGGCGTAGAATGTATAGCTTGTAGAAATATGAAGTACTTAACAATCCCCACCTAACAATATATTGAGGCGTAGAATGTATACTTCTAGAAATATGAAGTACTTAACAATCCCCATCCAACAATATATTGAGGCGTAGAATGTATACTTGTAGAAATATGAAGTATTTAACAATCCCCACCTAACAATATATTGAGGCGTAGAATGTATACTTGTAGAAATATGAAGTACTTAACAATCTCCACCCAATAATATATTGAGGTGTAGAATGTATACTTGTAGAAATATGAAGTACTTAACAATCCCCACCTAACAATATATTGAGGCGTAGAATGTATAGCTTGTAGAAATATGAATTACTTTACAATCCCCTCCCAACAATATATTGAGATGTAGAATGTATAGCTCGTAGAAATATGAAGTACTTAACAATCCCCACCCAACAATCTATTGAGGTGTATAATGTATAACTTGTAGAAATATGAAGTACTTAACAATCACTACCCAGCAATATATTGAGGTGTAAAATGTATAACTTTTAGAAATATGAAGTACTTAACAATCCCCATCCAACAATATATTGAGGCGTAGAATGTATACTTGTAGAAATATGAAATACTTAACAATCCCCACCCAACAATATATTGAGGCGTAGAATGTACAGCTTGTAGAAATATGAATTACTTTACAATCCCCTCCCAACAATATATTGAGGTGTATAATGTAAAGCTCGTAGAAATATGAAGTACGTAACAATCCCCACCCAACAATCTATTGAGGTGTAGAATGTATAACTTGTAGAAATATGAAGTACTTAACAATCACTACCCAGCAATATATTGAGGTGTACAATGTATATCTTGTAGAAATATGAAGTACTTAACAATTCCCACCCAACAATATATTGAGGTGTATAATGTATAGCTTGTAGAAATATGAAGTACTTAACAATCCCCACCCAACAATATATTGAGGTGTATAATGTATAGCTGGTAGAAATATGACGTACTTAACAATCCCCATCCAACAATATATTGAGGTGCATAATGTATAGCTGGTAGAAATATGACGTACTTAACAATCCCCACCCAACAATATATTGAGGTGTAGAATATATGACTTGCAGAAATATGACGTACTTAACAATCCCCACCCAACAATATATTGAGGTGTAGAATGTATAACTTGGAGAAATATGAAGTACTTAACAATCCCCACCCGACAATATATTGAGGTGTAGAATGTATAACTTGGAGAAATATGAAGTACATTACAACCCCACCCAACAATATATTGAGGTGTAGAATGCATAGCTTGTAGAAATATGAAGTACTTAACAATCACCACCCGACAATATATTAAGGTGTAGAATGTATAACTTGGAGAAATATGAAGTACATTACAATACCCATTCAAGAATATATTGAGATGTATAACGTATAGCTTGCAGAAATATGACGTACTTATCAATCCCTATCCAACAATATATTGAGGTGTATAATGTATAGCTCGTAGAAATATGAAGTACTTAACAATCCCCTTCCAACAATATATTGAGGTGTATAATGTATAGCTCGTAGAAATATGAAGTACTTAACAATCCCTAACCAACAATATATTGGGGTGTATAATGTATTGCTTGTAGAAATATGAAGTATTTAACAATCCCTTCCCAACAATATATTGAGGTGTATAATGTATAGCTTGTAGAAATATGAAGTACTAAGCAATCCCTACCCAACAATATATTGAGGTGTACAATGTATAGCTTGTAGAAATATGAAGTACTGAACAATTCCTACCCAACAATATATTGAGGTGTATAGTGTATAGCTTGTAGAAATATGAAGTACTTAACAATCCCCATCTAACAATATATTGAGGTGTATAATGTATAGCTTGTAGAAATATCACGTACTTAAGAATCCCCATCTAACAATATATTGAGGTGTATAATGTATAGCTTGTAGAAATATGATGTACTTAACAATCCCCACCCAACAATATATTGAGGTGCAGAGTGTATAGCTTGTAGAAATATGAAGTACTTAACAATCCCTACCCAACAATATATTGAGGTCTATGATGTATTGCTTGTAGAAATGTGAAGTTCCTAACAATCCCCACCCAATAATATATTGAGGTGCATAAGGTATAGCTTGTAGAAATATGAAGTACTTAACAATCCCCGTCCAACAATATATTGAGGTGTATAATGTATAGCTTGTAGAAATATGAAGTACTTAACAATTCCCACCCAACAATATATTGAGGGTTATAAGGTATAGCTTGTAGAAATATGACATACTTAACAATCCCCACCCAACAATATATTGAGGTGTATAAGGTATAGCTTGTAGAAATATCAAGCTTTAAACAATCCCCATCCAGCAATATATTGAGGTGTATAATGTATTGCTTGTAGACATATGAAGTACTTAATAATCTTCACCCAACAATATATTGAGGTGTATAAGGTATAGCTTGTAGAAATATGAAGTACTTAACAATCCCCACCCAACAATATATTGAGGTGTATAATGTATATCTTTTAGAAATATGAAGTACTGAACAATCCCCATCCAACAATATATTGAGGTGTATAATGTATAGCTTGTAGAAATATGAAGTACTTAACAATCCCCACCTAACAATATATTGAGGTGTATAATGTATATCTTTTAGAAATATGAAGTACTTAACAATCCCCACCTAACAATATATTGAGGGGTATAATGTATATCTTGTAGAAATATGAAGTACTTAACAATCACCACCCAACAATATATTGAGGCGTATAATGTATAGCTTGAAAAAATATGACGCACTGAACAATTCCCACCCAACAATATATTGAGGTGTATAATGTATAGCTTGTAAAAATATGACGTACTTAACAATCCCCACCCAACAATATATTGAGGTGTATAATGTATAGCTTGTAAAAATATGAAGTACTTAACAATCTCCACCCAACAAAATATTGAGGGGTATAATGTATAGCTTGTAAAAATATGAAGTACTTAACAATCTCCACCCAACAACATATTGAGGGGTATAATGTATAGCTTGTAAAAATATGAAGTACTTAACAATCTCCACCCAACAATATATTGAGGGGTATAATGTAGAGCTTGTAAAAATATGAAGTACTTAACAATCTCCACCCAACAATATATTGAGGTGTATAATGTATAGCTTGTAGAAATATGAAGTACTTAACAATCTCCACCCAACAATATATTGAGGTGTAGAATGTATAACTTGGAGAAATATGAAGTACTTAGCAATCTCCACCCAACAATATACTGAGGGGTATAATGTATAGCTTGTAGAAATATGAAGTACTTAACAATCCCCACCCAACAATATATTGAGGTGTAGAATGTATTACTTGCAGAAATATGACGTACTTAACAATCCCCACCCAACAATATATTGAGGTGTAGAATGTATAGCTTGTTGAAATATGAAGTACTGAACAATCCCCACCCAACAATATATTGAGGTGTAGAATGTATATCTTGGAGAAATATGAAGTATATTACAATCCCCACCCAACAATATATTGAGGTGTAGAATGCATAGCTTGTAGAAATATGAAGTACTTAACAATCCCCATCCAACAATATATTGAGGTGTATAATGTATAGCTTGTAGAAATATGAAGTACTTAACAATCCCCACCTAACAATATATTGAGGTGTATATTGTATATCTTGTAGAAATATGAAGTACTGAACAATCCCCATCCAACAATATATTGAGGTGTATAATGTATATCTTGTAGAAATATGAAGTACTTAACAATCCCCACCCAACAATATATTGAGGTGTAGAATGTATAGCTTGTAGAAATATGACATACTTAGCAATCTCCACCCAACAATATATTGAGGTGCATAATGTATAGCTTGTAAAAATATGAAGTACTTACCAATTCCCATCCAACAATATATTGAGGTGTATAATGTATAGCTTGTAGAAATATGAATTACTTAACAATCTCCACCCAACAATATATTGAGGCGTATAATGTATAGCTTGTAAAAATATGACGCACTGAACAATTCCCACCCAACAATATATTGAGGTGTATAATGTATAGCTTGTAGAAATATGAAGTACTTAACAATTCCCACCCAACAATATATTGAGGTGCATAATGTATAGCTTTTAAAAATATGACGTACTTAACAATCCCCACCCAACAATATATTGAGGCGTATAATGTATAGCTTGTAAAAATATGACGCACTGAACAATTCCCACCCAACAATATATTGAGGTGTATAATGTATAGCTTGAAAAAATATGACGTACTTAACAATCCCGACCCAACAATATATTGAGGTGTATAATGTATAGCTTGTAAAAATATGAAGTACTTAACAATCTCCACCCAACAAAATATTGAGGGGTATAATGTATAGCTTGTAAAAATATGAAGTACTTAACAATCTCCACCCAACAACATATTGAGGGGTATAATGTATAGCTTGTAAAAATATGAAGTACTTAACAATCTCCACCCAACAATATATTGAGGGGTATAATGTAGAGCTTGAAAAAATATGAAGTACTTAACAATCTCCACCCAACAATATATTGAGGTGTATAATGTATAGCTTGTAGAAATATGAAGTACTTAACAATCTCCACCCAACAGTATATTGAGGTGTAGAATGTATAACGTGGAGAAATATGAAGTACTTAGCAATCTCCACCCAACAATATATTGAGGGTATAATGTATAGCTTGTAGAAATATGAAGTACTTAACAATCCCCACCCAACAATATATTGAGGTGTAGAATGTATTACTTGCAGAAATATGACGTACTTAACAATCCCCACCCAACAATATATTGAGGTGTAGAATGTATAGCTTGTTGAAATATGAAGTACTGAACAATCCCCACCCGACAATATATTGAGGTGTAGAATGTATAACGTGGAGAAATATGAAGTACTTAACAATCCCCACCCAACAATATATTGAGGTGTAGAATGTATATCTTGGAGAAATATGAAGTACATTACAATCCCCACCCAACAATATATTGAGGTGTAGAATGCATAGCTTGTAGAAATATGAAGTACTTAACAATCCCCATCCAACAATATATTGAGGTGTAGAATGTATAGCTTGTAGAAATATGAAATAGATAACAATCCCCATCCAACAGTATTTTGAGGTGTATAATGTATAACTTGTAGAAATATGAAGTACTTAACAATCTCCACCCAACAATATATTGATGTGTATAATGAATAGCTTGTAGAAATATGAATTACTTAACAATCCCCACACAACAAAATATTGAGGTGTAGAATGTATAGCTTGTAGAAATATGAAGTACTTAACAACCCCCACCCAACAATATATTGAGGTGTATAATATATAACTGGGAGAAATATGAAGTACATTACAATCCCCTTCCAAGAATATATTGAGGTGTATAATGTATAGCTTGCAGAAATATGACGTACTTAACAATCCCCACCCAGCAATATATTGAGGTGTAGAATGTATAACTTGTAGAAATATGACATACTTAACAATCCCCACCCAACAATATATTGAGGTGTAGAATGTATAGCTTGTAGAAATATGAAGTACTTAACAATCCCCACCCGACAATATATTGAGGTGTGGAATGTATGACTTGCAGAAATATGACGTACTTAACAATCCCCACCCAACAATACATTGAGGCGTAGAATGTATAGCTTGTTGAAATATGAAGTCCTTAACAATCCCCACCCGACAATATATTGAGGTGTAGAATGTATAACTTGGAGAGATATGAAGTACATTACAATCCCCACCCAACAATATATTGAGGTGTAGAATGTATAACTTGGAGAAATATGAAGTCCTTAACAATCCCCACCCGACAATATATTGAGGTGTAGAATGTATAACTTGGAGAGATATGAAGTACATTACAATCCCCACCCAACAATATATTGAGGTGTAGAATGTATAACTTGGAGAAATATGAAGTACATTACAATCCCCATTCAAGAATATATTGAGGTGTATAATGTATAGCTTGTAGAAATATGAAGTACTAAGCAATCCCTACCCAACAATATATTGAGGTTTACAATGTATAGCTTGTAGAAATATGAAGTACTGAACAATTCCCACCCAACAATATATTGAGGTGTATAGTGTATAGCTTGTAGAAATATGAAGTACTTAACAATCCCCATCTAACAATATATTGAGGTGTATAATGTATAGCTTATAGAAATATCACGTACTTAACAATCCCCATCTAACAATATATTGAGGTGTATAATGAATAGCTTGTAGAAATATGATGTACTTAACAATCCCCACCCAACAATATATTGAGGTGCAGAGTGTATAGCTTGTAGAAATATGAAGTACTTAACAATCACTACCCAACAATATATTGAGGTCTATGATGTATTGCTTGTAGAAATGTGAAGTTCCTAACAATCCCCACCCAATAATATATTGAGGTGTATAAGGTATAGCTTGTAGAAATATGAAGTACTTAACAATCCCCGTCCAACAATATATTGAGGTGTATAATGTATAGCTTGTAGAAATATGAAGTACTTAACAATTCCCACCCAACAATATATTGAGGGGTATAAGGTATAGCTTGTAGAAATATGACATACTTAACAATCCCCACCCAACAATATATTGAGGTGTATAAGGTATAGCTTGTAGAAATATCAAGCTTTAAACAATCCCCATCCAGCAATATATTGAGGTGTATAATGTATAGCTTGTAGAAATATGAAGTACTTAACAATCCCCACCTAACAATATATTGAGGTGTATAATGTATATCTTGTAGAAATATGAAGTACTGAACAATCCCCATCCAACAATATATTGAGGTGTATAATGTATATCTTGTAGAAATATGAAGTACTTAACAATCCCCACCCAACAATATATTGAGGTGTAGAATGTATAGCTTGTAGAAATATGACATACTTAGCAATCTCCACCCAACAATATATTGAGGTGCATAATGTATAGCTTGTAAAAATATGAAGTACTTACCAATTCCCATCCAACAATATATTGAGGTGTATAATGTATAGCTTGTAGAAATATGAATTACTTAACAATCCCCACCCAACAATATATTGAGGCGTATAATGTATAGCTTGTAAAAATATGACGCACTGAACAATTCCCACCCAACAATATATTGAGGTGTATAATGTATAGCTTGTAGAAATATGAAGTACTTAACAATCCCCACCCAACAATATATTGAGGCGTATAATGTATAGCTTGTAAAAATATGACGCACTGAACAATTCCCACCCAACAATATATTGAGGTGTATAATGTATAGCTTGTAAAAATATGACGTACTTAACAATCCCCACCCAACAATATATTGAGGTGTATAATGTATAGCTTGTAAAAATATGAAGTACTTAACAATCTCCACCCAACAAAATATTGAGGGGTATAATGTATAGCTTGTAAAAATATGAAGTACTTAACAATCTCCACCCAACAACATATTGAGGGGTATAATGTATAGCTTGTAAAAATATGAAGTACTTAACAATCTCCACCCAACAATATATTGAGGGGTATAATGTAGAGCTTGTAAAAATATGAAGTACTTAACAATCTCCACCCAACAATATATTGAGGTGTATAATGTATAGCTTGTAGAAATATGAAGTACTTAACAATCTCCACCCAACAATATATTGAGGTGTAGAATGTATAACTTGGAGAAATATGAAGTACTTAGCAATCTCCACCCAACAATATATTGAGTGGTATAATGTATAGCTTGTAGAAATATGAAGTACTTAACAATCCCCACCCAACAATATATTGAGGTGTAGAATGTATGACTTGCAGAAATATGACGTACTTAACAATCCCCACCCAACAATATATTGAGGTGTAGAATGTATAGCTTGTTGAAATATGAAGTACTGAACAATCCCCACCCGACAATATATTGAGGTGTAGAATGTATAACGTGGAGAAATATGAAGTACTTAACAATCCCCACCCAACAATATATTGAGGTGTAGAATGTATATCTTGAAGAAATATGAAGTACATTACAATCCCCACCCAACAATATATTGAGGTGTAGAATGCATAGCTTGTAGAAATATGAAGTACTTAACAATCCCCATCCAACAATATATTGAGGTGTAGAATGTATAGCTTGTAGAAATATGAAATAGATAACAATCCCCACCCAACAGTATTTTGAGGTGTATAATGTATAACTTGTAGAAATATGAAGTACTTAACAATCTCCACCCAACAATATATTGATGTGTATAATGAATAGCTTGTAGAAATATGAATTACTTAACAATCCCCACCCAACAATATATTGAGGTGTATAATGTATAACTTGCAGAAATATCACCTACTTAACAATCCCCACACAACAAAATATTGAGGTGTAGAATGTATAGCTTGTAGAAATATGAAGTACTTAACAACCCCCACCCAACAATATATTGAGGTGTATAATATATAACTGGGAGAAATATGAAGTACATTACAATCCCCTTCCAAGAATATATTGAGGTGTATAATGTATAGCTTGCAGAAATATGACGTACTTAACAATCCCCACCCAGCAGTATATTGAGGTGTAGAATGTATAACTTGTAGAAATATGACATACTTAACAATCCCCGCCCAACAATATATTGAGGTGTAGAATGTATAGCTTGTAGAAATATGAAGTACTTAACAATCCCCACCCGACAATATATTGAGGTGTGGAATGTATGACTTGTAGAAATATGACGTACTTAACAATCCCCACCCAACAATACATTGAGGCGTAGAATGTGTAGCTTGTTGAAATATGAAGTACTTAACAATCCCCACCCGACAATATATTGAGGTATAGAATGTATAACTTGGAGAAATATGAAGTCCTTAACAATCCCCACCCGACAATATATTGAGGTGTAGAATGTATAACTTGGAGAGATATGAAGTACATTACAATCCCCACCCAACAATATATTGAGGTGTAGAATGTATAACTTGGAGAAATATGAAGTCCTTAACAATCCCCACCCGACAATATATTGAGGTGTAGAATGTATAACTTGGAGAGATATGAAGTACATTACAATCCCCACCCAACAATATATTGAGGTGTAGAATGTATAACTTGGAGAAATATGAAGTACATTACAATCCCCATTCAAGAATATATTGAGGTGTATAATGTATAGCTTGTAGAAATATGAAGTACTAAGCAATCCCTACCCAACAATATATTGAGGTGTACAATGTATAGCTTGTAGAAATATGAAGTACTGAACAATTCCCACCCAACAATATATTGAGGTGTATAGTGTATAGCTTGTAGAAATATGAAGTACTTAACAATCCCCATCTAACAATATATTGAGGTGTATAATGTATAGCTTGTAGAAATATCACGTACTTAACAATCCCCATCTAACAATATATTGAGGTGTATAATGTATAGCTTGTAGAAATATGATGTACTTAACAATCCCCACCCAACAATATATTGAGGTGGAGAGTGTATAGCTTGTAGAAATATGAAGTACTTAACAATCCCTACCCAACAATATATTGAGGTCTATGATGTATTGCTTGTAGAAATGTGAAGTTCCTAACAATCCCCACCCAATAATATATTGAGGTGTATAAGGTATAGCTTGTAGAAATATGAAGTACTTAACAATCCCCGTCCAACAATATATTGAGGTGTATAATGTATAGCTTGTAGAAATATGAAGTACTTAACAATTCCCACCCAACAATATATTGAGGGGTATAAGGTATACCTTGTAGAAATATGACATACATAACAATCCCCACCCAACAATATATTGAGGTGTATAAGGTATAGCTTGTAGAAATATCAAGCTTTAAACAATCACCATCCAGCAATATATTGAGGTGTATAATGTATTGCTTGTAGACATATGAAGTACTCAATAATCTTCACCCAACAATATATTGAGGTGTATAAGGCATAGCTTGTAGAAATATGAAGTACTTAACAATCCCCACCCAACAATATATAGAGGTGTATAATGTATAGCTTGTAGAAATATGAAGTACTTAACAATCCCCACCTAACAATATATTGAGGTGTATAATGTATATCTTGTAGAAATATGAAGTACTGAACAATCCCCATCCAACAATATATTGAGGTGTATAATGTATATCTTTTAGAAATATGAAGTACTTAACAATCCCCACCCAACAATATATTGAGGCGTATAATGTATAGCTTGTAGAAATATGACATACTTAGCAATCTCCACCCAACAATATATTGAGGTGCATAATGTATAGCTTGTAGAAATATGAAGTACTTACCAATTCCCATCCAACAATATATTGAGGTGTATAATGTATAGCTTGTAGAAATATGAATTACTTAACAATCCCCACCCAACAATATATTGAGGCGTATAATGTATAGCTTGTAAAAATATGACGCACTGAACAATTCCCACCCAACAATATATTGAGGTGTATTATGTATAGCTTGTAGAAATATGAAGTACTTAACAATCCCCACCCAACAATATATTGAGGTGCATAATGTATAGCTTTTAAAAATATGACGTACTTAACAATCCCCACCCAACAATATATTGAGGCGTATAATGTATAACTTGTAAAAATATGACGCACTGAACAATTCCCACCCAACAATATATTGAGGTGTATAATGTATAGCTTGTAAAAATATGAAGTACTTAACAATCCCCACCCAACAATATATTGAGGTGTATAATGTATAGCTTGTAAAAATATGAAGTACTTAACAATCTCCACCCAACAAAATATTGAGGGGTATAATGTATAGCTTGTAAAAATATGAAGTACTTAACAATCTCCACCCATCAACATATTGAGGGGTATAATGTATAGCTTGAAAAAATATGAAGTACTTAACAATCTCCACCCAACAATATATTAAGGGGTATAATGTAGAGCTTGTAAAAATACGAAGTACTTAACAATCTCCACCCAACAATATATTGAGGTGTAGAATGTATAGCTTGTAGAAATATGAAGTACTTAACAATCTCCACCCAACAATATATTGAGGTGTAGAATGTATAACTTGGAGAAATATGAAGTACTTAGCAATCTCCACCCAACAATATATTGAGGGGTATAATGTATAGCTTGTAGAAATATGAAGTACTTAGCAATCCCCACCCAACAATATATTGAGGTGTAGAATGTATGACTTGCAGAAATATGACGTACTTAACAATCCCCACCCAACAATATATTGAGGTGTAGAATGTATAGCTTGTTGAAATATGAAGTACTGAACAATCCCCACCCGACAATATATTGAGGTGTAGAATGTATAACGTGGAGAAATATGAAGTACTTAACAATCCCCACCCGAAAATATATTGAGGTGTAGAATGTATATCTTGGAGAAATATGAAGTACATTACAATCCCCACCCAACAATATATTGAGGTGTAGAATGCATAGCTTGTAGACATATGAAGTACTTAACAATCCCCATCCAACAATATATTGAGGTGTAGAATGTATAGCTTGTAGAAATATGAAATACATAACAATCCCCACCCAACAGTATTTTGAGGTGTATAATGTATAACTTGTAGAAATATGAAGTACTTAACAATCTCCACCCAACAATATATTGATGTGTATAATGAATAGCTTGTAGAAATATGAATTACTTAACAATCCCCACCCAACAATATATTGAGGCGTATAATGTATAACTTGCAGAAATATCACCTACTTAACAATCCCCACACAACAAAATATTGAGGTGTAGAATGTATAGCTTGTAGAAATATGAAGTACTTAACAACCCCCACCCAACAATATATTGAGGTGTAGAATATATAACTGGGAGAAATATGAAGTACATTACAATCCCCTTCCAAGAATATATTGAGATGTATAATGTATAGCTTGCAGAAATATGACGTACTTAACAATCCCCACCCAGCAATATATTGAGGTGTAGAATGTATAACTTGTAGAAATATGACATACTTAACAATCCCCACCCAACAATATATTGAGGTGTAGAATGTATAGCTTGTAGAAATATGAAGTACTTAACAATCCCCACCCGACAATATATTGAGGTGTAGAATGTATGACTTGCAGAAATATGAAGTCCTTAACAATCCCCACCCGACAATATATTGAGGTGTATAATGTATAGCTTGTAGAAATATGAAGTACTAAGCAATCCCTACCCAACAATATATTGAGGTGTACAATGTATAGCTTGTAGAAATATGAAGTACTGAACAATTCCCACCCAACAATATATTGAGGTGTATAGTGTATAGCTTGTAGAAATATGAAGTACTTAACAATCCCCATCTAACAATATATTGAGGTGTATGATGTATAGCTTGTAGAAATATCACGTACTTAACAATCCCCATCTAACAATATATTGAGGTGTAGAATGTATAGCTTGTAGAAATATGATGTACTTAACAATCCCCACCCAACAATATATTGAGGTGCAGAGTGTATAGCTTGTAGAAATATGAAGTACTTAACAATCCCTACCCAACAATATATTGAGGTCTATGATGTATTGCTTGTAGAAATGTGAAGTTCCTAACAATCCCCACCCAATAATATATTGAGGTGTATAAGGTATAGCTTGTAGAAATATGAAGTACTTAACAATCCCCGTCCAACAATATATTGAGGTGCATAATGTATAGCTTGTAGAAATATGAAGTACTTAACAATTCCCACCCAACAATATATTGAGGGGTATAAGGTATAGCTTGTAGAAATATGACATACTTAACAATCCCCACCCAACAATATATTGAGGTGTATAAGGTATAGCTTGTAGAAATATCAAGCTTTAAACAATCCCCATCCAGCAATATATTGAGGTGTATAATGTATTGCTTGTAGACATATGAAGTACTTAATAATCTTCACCCAACAATATATTGAGGTGTATAAGGTATAGCTTGTAGAAATATGAAGTACTTAACAATCCCCATCCAACAATATATAGAGGTGTATAATGTATAGCTTGTAGAAATATGAAGTACTTAACAATCCCCACCTAACAATATATTGAGGTGTATAATGTATATCTTGTAGAAATATGAAGTACTGAACAATCCCCATCCAACAATATATTGAGGTGTATAATGTATATCTTGTAGAAATATGAAGTACTTAACAATCCCCACCCAACAATATATTGAGGTGTAGAATGTATAGCTTGTAGAAATATGACATACTTAGCAATCTCCACCCAACAATATATTGAGGTGCATAATGTATAGCTTGTAAAAATATGAAGTACTTAACAATCTCCACCCAACAAAATATTGAGGGGTATAATGTATAGCTTGAAAAAATATGAAGTACTTAACAATCTCCACCCAACAACATATTGAAGGGTATAATGTATAGCTTGTAAAAATATGAAGTACTTAACAATCTCCACCCAACAATATATTGAGGGGTATAATGTAGAGCTTGTAAAAATATGAAGTACTTAACAATCTCCACCCAACAATATATTGAGGTGTATAATGTATAGCGTGTAGAAATATGAAGTACTTAACAATCTCCACCCAACAATATATTGAGGTGTAGAATGTATAACTTGGAGAAATATGAAGTACTTAGCAATCTCCACCCAACAATATATTGAGGGGTATAATGTATAGCTTGTAGAAATATGAAGTACTTAACGATCCCCACCCAACAATATATTGAGGTGTAGAATGTATGACTTGCAGAAATATGACGTACTTAACAATCCCCACCCAACAATATATTGAGGTGTAGAATGTATAGCTTGTTGAAATATGAAGTACTGAACAATCCCCACCCGAAAATATATTGAGGTGTAGAATGTATATCTTGGAGAAATATGAAGTACATTACAATCCCCACCCAACAATATATTGAGGTGTAGAATGCATAGCTTGTAGAAATATGAAGTACTTAACAATCCCCATCCAACAATATATTGAGGTGTAGAATGTATAGCTTGTAGAAATATGAAATACATAACAATCCCCACCCAACAGTATTTTGAGGTGTATAATGTATAACTTGTAGAAATATGAAGTACTTAACAATCTCCACCCAACAATATATTGATGTGTATAATGAATAGCTTGTAGAAATATGAATTACTTAACAATCCCCACCCAACAATATATTGAGGTGTATAATGTATAACTTGCAGAAATATCACCTACTTAACAATCCCCACACAACAAAATATTGAGGTGTAGAATGTATAGCTTGTAGAAATATGAAGTACTTAACAACCCCCACCCAACAATATATTGAGGTGTATAATATATAACTGGGAGAAATATGAAGTACATTACAATCCCCTTCCAAGAATATATTGAGGTGTATAATGTATAGCTTGCAGAAATATGACGTACTTAACAATCCCCACCCAGCAATATATTGAGGTGTAGAATGTATAACTTGTAGAAATATGACATATTTAACAATCCCCACCCAACAATATATTGAGGTGTAGAATGTATAGCTTGTAGAAATATGAAGTACTTAACAATCCCCACCCGACAATATATTGAGGTGTAGAATGTATGACTTGCAGAAATATGACGTACTTAACAATCCCCACCCAACAATACATTGAGGCGTAGAATGTATAGCTTGTTGAAATATGAAGTACTTAACAATCCCCACCCGACAATATATTGAGGTGTAGAATGTATAACTTGGAGAGATATGAAGTACATTACAATCCCCACCCAACAATATAATGAGGTGTAGAATGTATAGCTTGTAGAAATATGAAGTACTTAACAATCCCCACCCGACAATATATTGAGGTGTAGAATGTATAACTTGGAGAAATATGAAGTACATTACAATCCCCATTCAAGAATATATTGAGGTGTATAATGTATAGCTTGTAGAAATATGAAGTACTAAGCAATCCCTACCCAACAATATATTGAGGTGTACAATGTATAGCTTGTAGAAATATGAAGTACTGAACAATTTCCACCCAACAATATATTGAGGTGTATAGTGTATAGCTTGTAGAAATATGAAGTACTTAACAATCCCCATCTAACAATATATTGAGGTGTATAATGTATAGCTTGTAGAAATATCACGTACTTAACAATCCCCATCTAACAATATATTGAGGTGTAGAATGTATAGCTTGTAGAAATATGATGTACTTAACAATCCCCACCCAACAATATATTGAGGTGCAGAGTGTATAGCTTGTAGAAATATGAAGTACTTAACAATCCCTACCCAACAATATATTGAGGTCTATGATGTATTGCTTGTAGAAATGTGAAGTTCCTAACAATCCCCACCCAATAATATATTGAGGTGTATAAGGTATAGCTTGTAGAAATATGAAGTACTTAACAATCCCCGTCCAACAATATATTGAGGTGTATAATGTATAGCTTGTAGAAATATGAAGTACTTAACAATTCCCACCCAACAATATATTGAGGGGTATAAGGTATACCTTGTAGAAATATGACATACATAACAATCCCCACCCAACAATATATTGAGGTGTATAAGGTATAGCTTGTAGAAATATCAAGCTTTAAACAATCACCATCCAGCAATATATTGAGGTGTATAATGTATTGCTTGTAGACATATGAAGTACTCAATAATCTTCACCCAACAATATATTGAGGTGTATAAGGCATAGCTTGTAGAAATATGAAGTACTTAACAATCCCCACCCAACAATATATAGAGGTGTATAATGTATAGCTTGTAGAAATATGAAGTACTTAACAATCCCCACCTAACAATATATTGAGGTGTATAATGTATATCTTGTAGAAATATGAAGTACTGAACAATCCCCATCCAACAATATATTGAGGTGTATAATGTATATCTTTTAGAAATATGAAGTACTTAACAATCCCCACCCAACAATATATTGAGGCGTATAATGTATAGCTTGTAGAAATATGACATACTTAGCAATCTCCACCCAACAATATATTGAGGTGCATAATGTATAGCTTGTAGAAATATGAAGTACTTACCAATTCCCATCCAACAATATATTGAGGTGTATAATGTATAGCTTGTAGAAATATGAATTACTTAACAATCCCCACCCAACAATATATTGAGGCGTATAATGTATAGCTTGTAAAAATATGACGCACTGAACAATTCCCACCCAACAATATATTGAGGTGTATTATGTATAGCTTGTAGAAATATGAAGTACTTAACAATCCCCACCCAACAATATATTGAGGTGCATAATGTATAGCTTTTAAAAATATGACGTACTTAACAATCCCCACCCAACAATATATTGAGGCGTATAATGTATAACTTGTAAAAATATGACGCACTGAACAATTCCTACCCAACAATATATTGAGGTGTATAATGTATAGCTTGTAAAAATATGACGTACTTAACAATCCCCACCCAACAATATATTGAGGTGTATAATGTATAGCTTGTAAAAATATGAAGTACTTAACAATCTCCACCCAACAAAATATTGAAGGGTATAATGTATAGCTTGTAAAAATATGAAGTACTTAACAATCTCCACCCATCAACATATTGAGGGGTATAATGTATAGCTTGAAAAAATATGAAGTACTTAACAATCTCCACCCAACAATATATTGAGGGGTATAATGTAGAGCTTGTAAAAATATGAAGTACTTAACAATCTCCACCCAACAATATATTGAGGTGTAGAATGTATAGCTTGTAGAAATATGAAGTACTTAACAATCTCCACCCAACAATATATTGAGGTGTAGAATGTATAACTTGGAGAAATATGAAGTACTTAGCAATCTCCACCCAACAATATATTGAGGGGTATAATGTATAGCTTGTAGAAATATGAAGTACTTAGCAATCCCCACCCAACAATATATTGAGGTGTAGAATGTATGACTTGCAGAAATATGACGTACTTAACAATCCCCACCCAACAATATATTGAGGTGTAGAATGTATAGCTTGTTGAAATATGAAGTACTGAACAATCCCCACCCGACAATATATTGAGGTGTAGAATGTATAACGTGGAGAAATATGAAGTACTTAACAATCCCCACCCGAAAATATATTGAGGTGTAGAATGTATATCTTGGAGAAATATGAAGTACATTACAATCCCCACCCAACAATATATTGAGGTGTAGAATGCATAGCTTGTAGACATATGAAGTACTTAACAATCCCCATCCAACAATATATTGAGGTGTAGAATGTATAGCTTGTAGAAATATGAAATACATAACAATCCCCACCCAACAGTATTTTGAGGTGTATAATGTATAACTTGTAGAAATATGAAGTACTTAACAATCTCCACCCAACAATATATTGATGTGTATAATGAATAGCTTGTAGAAATATGAATTACTTAACAATCCCCACCCAACAATATATTGAGGCGTATAATGTATAACTTGCAGAAATATCACCTACTTAACAATCCCCACACAACAAAATATTGAGGTGTAGAATGTATAGCTTGTAGAAATATGAAGTACTTAACAACCCCCACCCAACAATATATTGAGGTGTAGAATATATAACTGGGAGAAATATGAAGTACATTACAATCCCCTTCCAAGAATATATTGAGGTGTATAATGTATAGCTTGCAGAAATATGACGTACTTAACAATCCCACCCAGCAATATATTGAGGTGTAGAATGTATAACTTGTAGAAATATGACATACTTAACAATCCCCACCCAACAATATATTGAGGTGTAGAATGTATAGCTTGTAGAAATATGAAGTACTTAACAATCCCCACCCGACAATATATTGAGGTGTAGAATGTATGACTTGCAGAAATATGAAGTCCTTAACAATCCCCACCCGACAATATATTGAGGTGTATAATGTATAGCTTGTAGAAATATGAAGTACTAAGCAATCCCTACCCAACAATATATTGAGGTGTACAATGTATAGCTTGTAGAAATATGAAGTACTGAACAATTCCCACCCAACAATATATTGAGGTGTATAGTGTATAGCTTGTAGAAATATCACGTACTTAACAATCCCCATCTAACAATATATTGAGGTGTAGAATGTATAGCTTGTAGAAATATGATGTACTTAACAATCCCCACCCAACAATATATTGAGGTGTAGAATGTATAGCTTGTAGAAATATGATGTACTTAACAATCCCCACCCAACAATATATTGAGGTGCAGAGTGTATAGCTTGTAGAAATATGAAGTACTTAACAATCCCTACCCAACAATATATTGAGGTCTATGATGTATTGCTTGTAGAAATGTGAAGTTCCTAACAATCCCCACCCAATAATATATTGAGGTGTATAAGGTATAGCTTGTAGAAATATGAAGTACTTAACAATCCCCGTCCAACAATATATTGAGGTGCATAATGTATAGCTTGTAGAAATATGAAGTACTTAACAATTCCCACCCAACAATATATTGAGGGGTATAAGGTATAGCTTGTAGAAATATGACATACTTAACAATCCCCACCCAACAATATATTGAGGTGTATAAGGTATAGCTTGTAGAAATATCAAGCTTTAAACAATCCCCATCCAGCAATATATTGAGGTGTATAATGTATTGCTTGTAGACATATGAAGTACTTAATAATCTTCACCCAACAATATATTGAGGTGTATAAGGTATAGCTTGTAGAAATATGAAGTACTTAACAATCCCCATCCAACAATATATAGAGGTGTATAATGTATAGCTTGTAGAAATATGAAGTACTTAACAATCCCCACCTAACAATATATTGAGGTGTATAATGTATATCTTGTAGAAATATGAAGTACTGAACAATCCCCATCCAACAATATATTGAGGTGTATAATGTATATCTTGTAGAAATATGAAGTACTTAACAATCCCCACCCAACAATATATTGAGGTGTAGAATGTATAGCTTGTAGAAATATGACATACTTAGCAATCTCCACCCAACAATATATTGAGGTGCATAATGTATAGCTTGTAAAAATATGAAGTACTTAACAATCTCCACCCAACAAAATATTGAGGGGTATAATGTATAGCTTGAAAAAATATGAAGTACTTAACAATCTCCACCCAACAACATATTGAAGGGTATAATGTATAGCTTGTAAAAATATGAAGTACTTAACAATCTCCACCCAACAATATATTGAGGGGTATAATGTAGAGCTTGTAAAAATATGAAGTACTTAACAATCTCCACCCAACAATATATTGAGGTGTATAATGTATAGCGTGTAGAAATATGAAGTACTTAACAATCTCCACCCAACAATATATTGAGGTGTAGAATGTATAACTTGGAGAAATATGAAGTACTTAGCAATCTCCACCCAACAATATATTGAGGGGTATAATGTATAGCTTGTAGAAATATGAAGTACTTAACAATCCCCACCCAACAATATATTGAGGTGTAGAATGTATGACTTGCAGAAATATGACGTACTTAACAATCCCCACCCAACAATATATTGAGGTGTAGAATGTATAGCTTGTTGAAATATGAAGTACTGAACAATCCCCACCCGAAAATATATTGAGGTGTAGAATGTATATCTTGGAGAAATATGAAGTACTTTACAATCCCCACCCAACAATATATTGAGGTGTAGAATGCATAGCTTGTAGAAATATGAAGTACTTAACAATCCCCATCCAACAATATATTGAGGTGTAGAATGTATAGCTTGTAGAAATATGAAATACATAACAATCCCCACCCAACAGTATTTTGAGGTGTATAATGTATAACTTGTAGAAATATGAAGTACTTAACAATCTCCACCCAACAATATATTGATGTGTATAATGAATAGCTTGTAGAAATATGAATTACTTAACAATCCCCACCCAACAATATATTGAGGTGTATAATGTATAACTTGCAGAAATATCACCTACTTAACAATCCCCACACAACAAAATATTGAGGTGTAGAATGTATAGCTTGTAGAAATATGAAGTACTTAACAACCCCCACCCAACAATATATTGAGGTGTATAATATATAACTGGGAGAAATATGAAGTACATTACAATCCCCTTCCAAGAATATATTGAGGTGTATAATGTATAGCTTGCAGAAATATGACGTACTTAACAATCCCCACCCAGCAATATATTGAGGTGTAGAATGTATAACTTGTAGAAATATGACATACTTAACAATCCCCACCCAACAATATATTGAGGTGTAGAATGTATAGCTTGTAGAAATATGAAGTACTTAACAATCCCCACCCGACAATATATTGAGGTGTAGAATGTATGACTTGCAGAAATATGACGTACTTAACAATCCCCACCCAACAATACATTGAGGCGTAGAATGTATAGCTTGTTGAAATATGAAGTACTTAACAATCCCCAACCGACAATATATTGAGGTGTAGAATGTATAACTTGGAGAGATATGAAGTACATTACAATCCCCACCCAACAATATAATGAGGTGTAGAATGTATAGCTTGTAGAAATATGAAGTACTTAACAATCCCCACCCGACAATATATTGAGGTGTAGAATGTATAACTTGGAGAAATATGAAGTACATTACAATCCCCATTCAAGAATATATTGAGGTGTATAATGTATAGCTTGTAGAAATATGAAGTACTAAGCAATCCCTACCCAACAATATATTGAGGTGTACAATGTATAGCTTGTAGAAATATGAAGTACTGAACAATTTCCACCCAACAATATATTGAGGTGTATAGTGTATAGCTTGTAGAAATATGAAGTACTTAACAATCCCCATCTAACAATATATTGAGGTGTATAATGTATAGCTTGTAGAAATATCACGTACTTAACAATCCCCATCTAACAATATATTGAGGTGTAGAATGTATAGCTTGTAGAAATATGATGTACTTAACAATCCCCACCCAACAATATATTGAGGTGCAGAGTGTATAGCTTGTAGAAATATGAAGTACTTAACAATCCCTACCCAACAATATATTGAGGTCTATGATGTATTGCTTGTAGAAATGTGAGGTTCCTAACAATCCCCACCCAATAATATATTGAGGTGTATAAGGTATAGCTTGTAGAAATATGAAGTACTTAACAATCCCCGTCCAACAATATATTGAGGTGTATAATGTATAGCTTGTAGAAATATGACATACTTAACAATCCCCACCCAACAATATATTGAGGTGTATAAGGTATAGCTTGTAGAAATATCAAGCTTTAAACAATCCCCATCCAGCAATATATTGAGGTGTATAATGTATTGCTTGTAGACATATGAAGTACTTAATAATCTTCACCCAACAATATATTGAGGTGTATAAGGTATAGCTTGTAGAAATATGAAGTACTTAACAATCCCCACCCAACAATATATAGAGGTGTATAATGTATAGCTTGTAGAAATATGAAGTACTTAACAATCCCCACCTAACAATATATTGAGGTGTATAATGTATATCTTGTAGAAATATGAAGCACTGAACAATCCCCATCCAACAATATATTGAGGTGTATAATGTATATCTTGTAGAAATATGGAGTACTTAACAATCCCCACCCAACAATATATTGAGGTGTAGAATGTATAGCTTGTAGAAATATGACATACTTAGCAATCTCCACCCAACAATATATTGAGGTGCATAATGTATAGCTTGTAGAAATATGAAGTACTTACCAATTCCCATCCAACAATATATTGAGGTGTATAATGTATAGCTTGTAGAAATATGAATTACTTAACAATCCCCACCCAACAATATATTGAGGCGTATAATGTATAGCTTGTAAAAATATGACGCACTGAACAATTCCCACCCAACAATATATTGAGGTGTATAATGTATAGCTTGTAAAAATATGACGTACTTAACAATCTCCACCCAACAAAATATTGAGGGGTATAATGTATAGCTTGTAAAAATATGAAGTACTTAACAATCTCCACCCAACAACATATTGAGGGGTATAATGTATAGCTTGTAAAAATATGAAGTACTTAACAATCTCCACCCAACAATATATTGAGGGGTATAATGTAGAGCTTGTAAAAATATGAAGTACTTAACAATCTCCACCCAACAATATATTGAGGTGTATAATGTATAGCTTGTAGAAATATGAAGTACTTAACAATCTCCACCCAACAATATATTGAGGTGTAGAATGTATAGCTTGGAGAAATATGAAGTACTTAGCAATCTCCACCCAACAATATATTGAGGTGTATAATGTATATCCTGTAGAAATATGAAGTACTTAACAATCCCCACCCAACAATATATTGAGGTGTAGAATGTATAGCTTGTAGAAATATGACATACTTAGCAATCTCCACCCAACAATATATTGAGGTGCATAATGTATAGCTTATAGAAATATGAAGTACTTACCAATTCCCATCCAACAATATATTGAGGTGTATAATGTATAGCTTGTAGAAATATGAAGTACTTAACAATCCCCACCCAACAATATATTGAGGTGCATAATGTATAGCTTGTAAAAATATGACGTACTTAACAATCCCCACCCAACAATATATTGAGGCGTATAATGTATAGCTTGTAAAAATATGACACACTGAACAATTCCCACCCAACAATATATTGAGGTGTATAATGTATAGCTTGTAAAAATATGAAGTACTTAACAATCTCCACCCAACAATATATTGAGGGGTATAATGTAGAGATTGTAAAAATATGAAGTACTTAACAATCTCCACCCAACAATATATTGAGGTGTATAATGTATAGCTTGTAGAAATATGAAGTACTTAACAATCTCCACCCAACAATATATTGAGGTGTAGAATGTATAACGTGGAGAAATATGAAGTACTTAACAATCCCCACCCGAAAATATATTGAGGTGTAGAATGTATATCTTGGAGAAATATGAAGTACATTACAATCCCCACCCAACATTATATTGAGGTGTAGAATGCATAGCTTGTAGAAATATGAAGTACTTAACAATCCCCATCCAACAATATATTGAGGTGTAGAATGTATAGCTTGTAGAAATATGAAATACATAACAATCCCCACCCAACAGTATTTTGAGGTGTATAATGTATAACTTGTAGAAATATGAAGTACTTAACAATCTCCACCCAACAATATATTGATGTGTATAATGAATAGCTTGTAGAAATATGAATTACTTAACAATCCCCACCCAACAATATATTGAGGTGTATAATGTATAACTTGCAGAAATATGAAGTATTTAACAACCCCCACCCAACAATATATTGAGGTGTATAATATATAACTGGGAGAAATATGAAGTACATTACAATCCCCTTCCAAGAATATATTGAGGTGTATAATGTATAGCTTGCAGAAATATGACGTACTTAACAATCCCCACCCAGCAATATATTGAGGTGTAGAATGTATAACTTGTAGAAATATGACATACTTAACAATCCCCACCCAACAATATATTGAGGTGTAGAATGTATAGCTTGTATAAATATGAAGTACTTAACAATCCCCACCCGACAATATATTGAGGTGTAGAATGTATGACTTGCAGAAATATGACGTACTTAACAATCTCCACCAAACAATATATTGAGGGGTATAATGTAGAGCTTGTAAAAATATGAAGTACTTAACAATCTCCACCCAACAATATATTGAGGTGTATAATGTATAGCTTGTAGAAATATGAAGTACTTAACAATCTGCACCCAACAATATATTGAGGTGTAGAATGTATAGCTTGGAGAAATATGAAGTACTTAGCAATCTCCACCCAACAATATATTGAGGTGTATAATGTATATCTTGTAGAAATATGAAGTACTTAACAATCCCCACCCAACAATATATTGAGGTGTAGAATGTATAGCTTGTAGAAATATGACATACTTAGCAATCTCCACCCAACAATATATTGAGGTGCATAATGTATAGCTTATAGAAATATGAAGTACTTACCAATTCCCATCCAACAATATATTGAGGTGTATAATGTATAGCTTGTAGAAATATGAAGTACTTAACAATCCCCACCCAACAATATATTGAGGTGCATAATGTATAGCTTGTAAAAATATGACGTACTTAACAATCCCCACCCAACAATATATTGAGGCGTATAATGTATAGCTTGTAAAAATATGACGCACTGAACAATTCCCACCCAACAATATATTGAGGTGTATAATGTATAGCTTGAAAAAATATGAAGTACTTAACAATCTCCACCCAACAACATATTGAGGGGTATAATGTATAGCTTGTAAAAATATGAAGTACTTAACAATCTCCACCCAACAATATATTGAGGGGTATAATGTAGAGATTGTAAAAATATGACACACTGAACAATTCCCACCCAACAATATATTGAGGTGTATAATGTATAGCTTGAAGAAATATGAAGTACTTAACAATCTCCACCCAACAACATATTGAGGGGTATAATGTAGAGATTGTAAAAATATGAAGTACTTAACAATCTCCACCCAACAATATATTGAGGTGTATAATGTATAGCTTGTAGAAATATGAAGTACTTAACAATCTCCACCCAACAATATATTGAGGTGTAGAATGTATAACGTGGAGAAATATGAAGTACTTAACAATCCCCACCCGAAAATATATTGAGGTGTAGAATGTATATCTTGGAGAAATATGAAGTACATTACAATCCCCACCCAACATTATATTGAGGTGTAGAATGCATAGCTTGTAGAAATATGAAGTACTTAACAATCCCCATCCAACAATATATTGAGGTGTAGAATGTATAGCTTGTAGAAATATGAAATACATAACAATCCCCACCCAACAGTATTTTGAGGTGTATAATGTATAACTTGTAGAAATATGAAGTACTTAACAATCTCCACCCAACAATATATTGATGTGTATAATGAATAGCTTGTAGAAATATGAATTACTTAACAATCCCCACCCAACAATATATTGAGGTGTATAATGTATAACTTGCAGAAATATGAAGTATTTAACAACCCCCACCCAACAATATATTGAGGTGTATAATATATAACTGGGAGAAATATGAAGTACATTACAATCCCCTTCCAAGAATATATTGAGGTGTATAATGTATAGCTTGCAGAAATATGACTACTTAACAATCCCCACCCAGCAATATATTGAGGTGTAGAATGTATAACTTGTAGAAATATGACATACTTAACAATCCCCACCCAACAATATATTGAGGTGTAGAATGTATAGCTTGTAGAAATATGAAGTACTTAACAATCCCCACCCGACAATATATTGAGGTGTAGAATGTATGACTTGCAGAAATATGACGTACTTAACAATCTCCACCAAACAATATATTGAGGGGTATAATGTAGAGCTTGTAAAAATATGAAGTACTTAACAATCTCCACCCAACAATATATTGAGGTGTATAATGTATAGCTTGTAGAAATATGAAGTACTTAACAATCTCCACCCAACAATATATTGAGGTGTAGAATGTATAGCTTGGAGAAATATGAAGTACTTAGCAATCTCCACCCAACAATATATTGAGGTGTATAATGTATATCTTGTAGAAATATGAAGTACTTAACAATCCCCACCCAACAATATATTGAGGTGTAGAATGTATAGCTTGTAGAAATATGACATACTTAGCAATCTCCACCCAACAATATATTGAGGTGCATAATGTATAGCTTATAGAAATATGAAGTACTTACCAATTCCCATCCAACAATATATTGAGGTGTATAATGTATAGCTTGTAGAAATATGAAGTACTTAACAATCCCCACCCAACAATATATTGAGGTGCATAATGTATAGCTTGTAAAAATATGACGTACTTAACAATCCCCACCCAACAATATATTGAGGCGTATAATGTATAGCTTGTAAAAATATGACGCACTGAACAATTCCCACCCAACAATATATTGAGGTGTATAATGTATAGCTTGAAAAAATATGAAGTACTTAACAATCTCCACCCAACAACATATTGAGGGGTATAATGTATAGCTTGTAAAAATATGAAGTACTTAACAATCTCCACCCAACAATATATTGAGGGGTATAATGTAGAGATTGTAAAAATATGAAGTACTTAACAATCTCCACCCAACAACATATTGAGGGGTATAATGTATAGCTTGTAAAAATATGAAGTACTTAACAATCTCCACCCAACAATATATTGAGGGGTATAATGTAGAGATTGTAAAAATATGAAGTACTTAACAATCTCCACCCAACAATATATTGAGGTGTATAATGTATAGCTTGTAGAAATATGAAGTACTTAACAATCTCCACCCAACAATATATTGAGGTGTAGAATGTATAACTTGGAGAAATATGAAGTACTTAGCAATCTCCACCCAACAATATATTGAGGGGTATAATGTATAGCTTGTAGAAATATGAAGTACTTAACAATCCCCACCCAACAATATATTGAGGTGTAGAATGTATGACTTGCAGAAATATGACGTACTTAACAATCCCCACCCAACAATATATTGAGGTGTAGAATGTATAGCTTGTTGAAATATGAAGTACTGAACAATCCCCACCCGACAATATATTGAGGTGTAGAATGTATAACGTGGAGAAATATGAAGTACTTAACAATCCCCACCCGAAAATATATTGAGGTGTAGAATGTATATCTTGGAGAAATATGAAGTACATTACAATCCCCACCCAACATTATATTGAGGTGTAGAATGCATAGCTTGTAGAAATATGAAGTACTTAACAATCCCCATCCAACAATATATTGAGGTGTAGAATGTATAGCTTGCAGAAATATGAAATACATAACAATCCCCACCCAACAGTATTTTGAGGTGTATAATGTATAACTTGTAGAAATATGAATTACTTAACAATCCCCTACCCAACAATATATTGAGGTGTATAATATATAACTGGGAGAAAAATGAAGTACATTACAATCCCCTTCCAAGAATATATTGAGGTTTATAATGTATAGCTTGCAGAAATATGACGTACTTAACAATCCCCACCCAGCAATATATTGAGGTGTAGAATGTATAACTTGTAGAAATATGACATACTTAACAATCCCCACCCAACAATATATTGAGGTGTAGAATGTATAGCTTGTAGAAATATGAAGTTCCTAACAATCCCCACCCGACAATATATTGAGGTGTAGAATGTATGACTTGCAGAAATATGACGTACTTAACAATCTCCACCCAACAATATATTGAGGGGTATAATGTAAAGCTTGTAAAAATATGAAGTACTTAACAATCTCCACCCAACAATATATTGAGGTGTATAATGTATAGCTTGTAGAAATATGAAGTACTTAACAATCTCCACCCAACAATATATTGAGGTGTAGAATGTATAGCTTGGAGAAATATGAAGTACTTAGCAATCTCCACCCAACAATATATTGAGGTGTATAATGTATATCTTGTAGAAATATGAAGTACTTAACAATCCCCACCCAACAATATATTGAGGTGTAGAATGTATAGCTTGTAGAAATATGACATACTTAGCAATCTCCACCCAACAATATATTGAGGTGCATAATGTATAGCTTATAGAAATATGAAGTACTTACCAATTCCCATCCAACAATATATTGAGGTGTATAATGTATAGCTTGTAGAAATATGAAGTACTTAACAATCCCCACCCAACAATATATTGAGGTGCATAATGTATAGCTTGAAAAAATATGACGTACTTAACAATCCCCACCCAACAATATCTTGAGGCGTATAATGTATAGCTTGTAAAAATATGACGCACTGAACAATTCCCACCCAACAATATATTGAGGTGTATAATGTATAGCTTGAAAAAATATGAAGTACTTAACAATCTCCACCCAACAAAATATTGAGGGGAATAATGTATAGCTTGTAAAAATATGAAGTACTTAACAATCTCCACCCAACAACATATTGAGGTATAGAATGTATAGCTTGTAGAAATATGAAGTACTTAACAATCCCCATCCTACAATATATTGAGGTGTATAATGTATAGCTTGTAGAAATATGAAGTATTTAACAATCCCCATCCAACAATATATTGAGGCGTAGAATGTATAGCTTGTAGAAATATGACGTACTTAACAATCCCCACCCAACAATATATTGAGGTGTATAATGTATAGCTTGTAGAAATATCAAGTACTTACCAATCCCCACCGAACAATATATTGAGGTGTATAATGTATAACTTGTAGAAATATAAAGTACTTAACAATCCCCACCCAACAATATATTGAGGTGTAGAATGTATAACTTTTAGAAATATGAAGTACTTAACAATCCCCATCCATGAATATATTGAGGTGTAGAATGTATTACTTGGAGAAGTATGAAGTTCATTACAATTCCCACCCAACAATATATTGAGGTGTAGAATGTATAGCGTGTAGAAATATGAAGTACTTAACAATCCCCACCCAACAATATATTGAGTTGTAGAATGTATAACTTGTAGAAATATGAAGTACTTAGCAATCCCATCCAACAATATATTGAGGTGTATAATGTATAGCTTGGAGAAATATGAAATACTTAACAATCCCCACCCAACAATATATTGAGGTGTAGAAAGTATAACTTGTAGAAATATGAAGTACTTAACAATCCCCTCCCAACAATATATTGAGGTATAGAATGTTTAGCTTGTAGAAATATGAAGTACTTAACAATCCCCACCCAACAATATATTGAGGTGCATAATGTATAGCTTTTAAAAATATGACGTACTTAACAATCCCCACCCAACAATATATTGAGGCGTATAATGTATAGCTTGTAAAAATATGACGCACTGAACAATTCCCACCCAACAATATATTGAGGTGTATAATGTATAGCTTGAAAAAATATGAAGTACTTAACAATCTCCACCCAACAAAATATTGAGGGGTATAATGTATAGCTTGTAAAAATATGAAGTACTTAAAAATCTCCACCCAACAACATATTGAGGGGTATAATGTATAGCTTGTAAAAATATGAAGTACTTAACAATCTCCACCCAACAATATATTGAGGGGTATAATGTAGAGATTGTAAAAATATGAAGTACTTAACAATCTCCACCCAACAATATATTGAGGTGTATAATGTATAGCTTGTAGAAATATGAAGTACTTAACAATCTCCACCCAACAATATATTGAGGTGTAGAATGTATAACTTGGAGAAATATGAAGTACTTAGCAATCTCCACCCAACAATATATTGAGGGGTATAATGTATAGCTTGGAGAAATATGAAGTACTTAACAATCCCCACCCAACAATATATTGATGTGTAGAATGTATGACTTGCAGAAATATGACGTACTTAACAATCCCCACCCAACAATATATTGAGGTGTAGAATGTATAGCTTGTTGAAATATGAAGTACTGAACAATCCCCACCCGACAATATATTGAGGTGTAGAATGTATAACGTGGAGAAATATGAAGTACATTACAATCCCCACCCAACAATATATTGAGGTGTAGAATGCATAGCTTCTAAAAATATGAAGTACTTAACAATCCCCATCCAACAATATATTGAGGTGTAGAATGTACAGCTTGTAGAAATATGAAATACATAACAATCCCCACCCAACAGTATTTTGAGGTGTATAATGTATAACTTGTAGAAATATGAAGTACTTAACAATCTCCACCCAACAATATATTGATGTGTATAATGAATAGCTTGTAGAAATATGAATTACTTAACAATACCCACCCAACAATATATTGAGGTGCATAATGTATAACTTGCAGAAATATGAAGTATTTAACAACCCCCACCCAACAATATATTGAGGTGTATAATATATAACTGGGAGAAATATGAAGTACATTACAATCCCCTTCCAAGAATATATTGAGGTGTATAATGTATAGTTTGCAGAAATATGACGTACTTAACAATCCCCACCCAGCAATATATTGAGGTGTAGAATGTATAACTTGTAGAAATATGACATACTTAACAATCCCCACCCAACAATATATTGAGGTGTAGAATGTATAGCTTGTAGAAATATGAAGTACTTAACAATCCCCACCCGACAATATATTGAGGTGTAGAATGTATGACTTGCAGAAATATGACGTACTTAACAATCCCCACCCAACAATACATTGAGGCGTAGAATATATAGCTTGTTGAAATATGAAGTACTTAACAATCCCCACCCGACAATATATTGAGGTGTAGAATGTATAACTTGGAGAGATATGAAGTACATTACAATCCCCACCCAACAATATATTGAGGTGTAGAATGTATAGCCTGTAGAAATATGAAGTACTTAACAATCCCCACCCGACAATATATTGAGGTGTAGAATGTATAACGTGGAGAAATATGAAGTACTTAACAATCCCCACCCGAAAATATATTGAGGTGTAGAATGTATATCTTGGAGAAATATGAAGTACATTACAATCCCCACCCAACAATATATTGAGGTGTAGAATGCATAGCTTGTAGAAATATGAAGTACTTAACAATCCCCATCCAACAATATATTGAGGTGTAGAATGTATAGCTTGTAGAAATATGAAATACATAACAATCCCCACCCAACAGTATTTTGAGGTGTATAATGTATAACTTGTAGAAATATGAAGTACTTAACAATCTCCACCCAACAATATATTGATGTGTATAATGAATTGCTTGTAGAAATATGAATTACTTAACAATCCCCATCCAACAATATATTGAGGTGTAGAATGTATAGCTTGTAGAAATATGAAGTACTTAACAACCCCTACCCAACAATATATTGAGGTGTATAATATATAACTGGGAGAAATATGAAGTACATTACAATCCCCTTCCAAGAATATATTGAGGTGTAGAATGTATAGCTTGTAGAAATATGAAGTACTTAACAATCCCCACCCGACAATATATTGAGGTGTAGAATGTATAACTTGGAGAAATATGAAGTCCTTAACAATCCCCACCCGACAATATATTGAGGTGTAGAATGTATAACTTGGAGAGATATGAAGTACATTACAATCCCCACCCAACAATATATTGAGGTGTAGAATGTATAGCTTGTAGAAATATGAAGTACTTAACAATCCCCACCCGACAATATATTGAGGTGTAGAATGTATAACTTGGGGAAATATGAAGTACATAACAATCCCCACCCGACAATATATTGAGGTGTAGAATGTATAACTTGGAGAGATATGAAGTACATTACAATCCCCATTCAAGAATATATTGAGGTGTATAATGTATAGCTTGCAGAAATATGAAGTACTTAACAATCCTCATCCAACAATATATTGAGGTGTAGAATGTGTAACTTGTAGAAATATGAAATACTTTACAATCCCCACTCAACAGTATTTTGATGTGTATAATGTATAACTTGTAGAAATATGACGTACTTAACAATCCCCACCCAACAATATATTGAGGTGTAGAATGTATAGCTTGTAGAAATATGAAGTACTGAACAATCCCCACCCGACAATATATTGAGGTGTAGAATGTATAACTTGGAGAAATATGAAGTACATTACAATCTCCATCCAAGAATATATTGAGGTGTATAATGCATAGCTTGCAGAAATATGAAGTACTTAACAATCCACACCCAACAATATATAGATGTGTATAATGTATAGCCTGTAGAAATATGAAGTACTTAACAATCCCCACCCAACAATATATTGAGGTGTATAATGTATAACTTGTAGAAATATGACGTTCTTAACAATCCACACCCAACAATATATTGAGGTGTAGAATGTATAGCTTGTAGATATATGAAGTACTTAACAATCCCCATCCTACAATATATTGAGGTGTATAATGAATGGCTTGTAGAAATATGAAGTTTTTAACAATCCCCATCCAACAATATATTGAGGCGTAGAATGTATAGCTTGTAGAAATATGACGTACTTAACAATCCCCACCCAACAATATATTGAGGTGTATAATGTATAGCTTGTAGAAATATCAAGTACTTACCAATCCCCACCGAACAATATATTGAGGTGTATAATGTATAACTTGTAGAAATATAAAGTACTTAACAATCCCCACCCAACAATATATTGAGGTGTAGAATGTATAACTTTTAGAAATATGAAGTACTTAACAATCCCCATCCATGAATATATTGAGGTGTAGAATGTATTACTTGGAGAAGTATGAAGTTCATTACAATCCCCACCCAACAATATATTGAGGTGTAGAATGTATAGCGTGTAGACATATGAAGTACTTAGCAATCCCCACCCAACAATATATTGAGTTGTAGAATGTATAACTTGTAGAAATATGAAGTACTTAGCAATCCCATCCAACAATATATTGAGGTGTATAATGTATAGCTTGGAGAAATATGAAATACTTAACAATCCCCACCCAACAATATATTGAGGTGTAGAAAGTATAACTTGTAGAAATATGAAGTACTTAACAATCCCCTCCCAACAATATATTGAGGTGTAGAATGTTTAGCTTGTAGATATATGAAGTACTTAACAATCCCCATCCAACAATATATTGAGGTGTATAATGTATAGCTTGTAGAAATATGAAGTACTTCACAATCCTTACCCAACAATATATTGAGGTGTATAATTAATAGGTTGTAGAAATATGAAGTACTTAACAATCCCCACCTAACAATATATTGAGGTGTATAATGTATAACTTGTAGAAATATGATGTACTTAACAATCCTTACCCAACAATATATTGAGGTGTATAATGTATAGCTTGTAGAAATATGAAGTACTTAGCAATCCCATCCAACAATATATTGAGGTGTATAATGTATAACTTGGAGAAATATGAAATACTTAACAATCCCCACCCAACAATATATTGAGGTGTAGAATGTATAACTTGTAGAAATATGAAGTACTTAACAATCCCCTCCCAAAAATATATTGAGGTGTAGAATGTTTAGCTTGTAGAAATATGAAGTACTTAACAATCCCCACCTAACAATATATTGAGGTGTAGAATGTATAGCTTTTAGAAATATGAAGTACTTAACAATCTCCATCCAACAATATATTGAGGTGTATAATGTATAGCTTTTAGAAATATGAAGTACTTAACAATCCATATCCAACAATATACTGAGGTGTATAATGTATAGCTTGTAGAAATATGAAATACTTAACAATCCCCATCCAACAATATATTGAGGTGTATAATGTATAACTTGTAGAAATATGAAGTACTTAACAATCTCCACCTAACAATATATTGAGGTGTATAATGTATAAATTGTAGAAATATGAAATACTTAACAATCCCTCCCAACAATATATTGAGGTGTAGAATGTATAGCTTGTAGAAATATGAAATACTTAACAATCCCTCCCAATAATATATTGAGGTGTATAATGTATAGCTTGTAGAAATATGAAGCACTTAACAATCCCCACCTACCAATATATTGAGGTGTATAATGTATAACTTGGAGAAATATGAAGTACTTAACAATCCCCCCCCCCCCAAATAATATATTGAGGTGTAGAATTTATAACTTGTAGAAATAGGACGTACTTAACAATCCCCATCCAATAATATATTGAGGTGTAGAATGTATAACTTGTAGAAATATGACGTACTTAACAATCCGCATCCAACAATATATTGAGGTGTAGAATGTATAACTTTTAGAAATATGACATACTTAACAATCCCCTCCCAACAATATATTGAGGTGTATAATGTATAGCTTGTAGAAATATGAAGTGCTTAACAATCCCCACCCAACAATATATTGAGGTGTATAATGTATAGCTTGTATAAATATGAAGTACTTAACATTCCCCACCCAACAATATATTGAGGCGTAGAATATATAGCTTGTAGAAATATGACGTACTTAACAATCCCCACCTAACAATATATTGAGGTGTATAATGTATAGCTTGTAGAAATATGACATACTTAGCAATCCACACCCAGCAATATATTCAGGCATAGAATGTATAACTTGTAGAAATATGACGTACTTAACAATCCCCACCCAACAATATATTGAGGCGTAGAATGTATAGCTTGTAGAAATATGAAGTACTGAACAATCCCCATCCAACAATATATTGAGGTGTATAGTGTATAGCTTGTAGAAATATGAAGTACTTAACAATCCCCATCCAACAATATATTGAGGTGTAGAATGTATAACTTGTAGAAATATGAAGTACTTAACAATCCCCATCCAACAATATATTGAGGTGTAGAATGTATAACTTGTAGAAATATGAAGTACTTAACAATCCCTATCCAACAATATATTGAGGTGTAGAATGTATAACTTGTAGAAATATGAAATATTTAGCAATCCCCATCCAACAATATATTGAGGTGTAGAATGTATAACTTGTAGAAATATAAAGTACTTAACAGTCCCCATCCAACAATATATTGAGGTGTAGAATGTATAGCTTGTAGAAATATAAAGTACTTAACAATCCCCATCCAACAATATATTGAGGTGTAGAATGTATAACTTGTAGAAATATGAAGTACTTAACAATCCTCATCCAACAATATATTGAGGGGTAGAATGTATAACTTGTAGAAATATAAAGTACTTAACAGTCCCCATCAAACAATATATTGAGGTGTAGAATGTATAGCTTGTAGAAATATAAAGTACTTAACAATCTCCATCCAAGAATATATTGAGGTGTATAATGCATAGCTTGCAGAAATATGAAGTACTTAACAATCCACACCCAACAATATATAGATGTGTATAATGTATAGCCTGTAGAAATATGAAGTACTTAACAATCCCCACCCAACAATATATTGAGGTGTATAATGTATAACTTGTAGAAATATGACGTTCTTAACAATCCACACCCAACAATATATTGAGGTGTAGAATGTATAGCTTGTAGAAATATGAAGTACTTAACAATCCCCATCCTACAATATATTGAGGTGTATAATGAATGGCTTGTAGAAATATGAAGTTTTTAACAATCCCCATCCAACAATATATTGAGGCGTAGAATGTATAGCTTGTAGAAATATGACGTACTTAACAATCCCCACCCAACAATATATTGAGGTGTATAATGTATAGCTTGTAGAAATATCAAGTACTTACCAATCCCCACCGAACAATATATTGAGGTGTATAATGTATAACTTGTAGAAATATAAAGTACTTAACAATCCCCACCCAACAATATATTGAGGTGTAGAATGTATAACTTTTAGAAATATGAAGTACTTAACAATCCCCATCCATGAATATATTGAGGTGTAGAATGTATTACTTGGAGAAGTATGAAGTTCATTACAATCCCCACCCAACAATATATTGAGGTGTAGAATGTATAGCGTGTAGACATATGAAGTACTTAGCAATCCCCACCCAACAATATATTGAGTTGTAGAATGTATAACTTGTAGAAATATGAAGTACTTAGCAATCCCATCCAACAATATATTGAGGTGTAGAAAGTATAACTTGTAGAAATATGAAGTACTTAACAATCCCCTCCCAACAATATATTGAGGTGTAGAATGTTTAGCTTGTAGAAATATGAAGTACTTAACAATCCCCATCCAACAATATATTGAGGTGTATAATGTATAGCTTTTAGAAATATGAAGTACTTAACAATCCCCATCCAACAATATATTGAGGTGTAGAATGTATAGCTTGCAGAAATATGAAGTACTTAACAATCCCCATCCAACAATATATTGAGGTGTATAATGTATAGCTTGTAGAAATATGAAGTACTTCACAATCCTTACCCAACAATATATTGAGGTGTATAATTAATAGGTTGTAGAAATATGAAGTACTTAACAATCCCCACCTAACAATATATTGAGGTGTATAATGTATAACTTGGAGAAATATGAAATACTTAACAATCCCCACCCAACAATATATTGAGGTGTAGAATGTATAACTTGTAGAAATATGAAGTACTTAACAATCCCCTCCCAAAAATATATTGAGGTGTAGAATGTTTAGCTTGTAGAAATATGAAGTACTTAACAATCCCCACCTAACAATATATTGAGGTGTAGAATGTATAGCTTTTAGAAATATGAAGTACTTAACAATCTCCATCCAACAATATATTGAGGTGTATAATGTATAGCTTTTAGAAATATGAAGTACTTAACAATCCATATCCAACAATATACTGAGGTGTATAATGTATAGCTTGTAGAAATATGAAATACTTAACAATCCCCATCCAACAATATATTGAGGTGTATAATGTATAACTTGTAGAAATATGAAGTACTTAGCAATCTCCACCTAACAATATATTGAGGTGTATAATGTATAAATTGTAGAAATATGAAATACTTAACAATCCCTCCCAACAATATATTGAGGTGTAGAATGTATAGCTTGTAGAAATATGAAATACTTAACAATCCCTCCCAATAATATATTGAGGTGTATAATGTATAGCTTGTAGAAATATGAAGCACTTAACAATCCCCACCTACCAATATATTGAGGTGTATAATGTATAACTTGGAGAAATATGAAGTACTTAACAATCCCCCCCCCCCCAAATAATATATTGAGGTGTAGAATTTATAACTTGTAGAAATAGGACGTACTTAACAATCCCCATCCAATAATATATTGAGGTGTAGAATGTATAACTTGTAGAAATATGACGTACTTAACAATCCGCATCCAACAATATATTGAGGTGTAGAATGTATAACTTTTAGAAATATGACATACTTAACAATCCCCTCCCAACAATATATTGAGGTGTATAATGTATAGCTTGTAGAAATATGAAGTGCTTAACAATCCCCACCCAACAATATATTGAGGTGTATAATGTATAGCTTGTATAAATATGAAGTACTTAACATTCCCCACCCAACAATATATTGAGGCGTAGAATATATAGCTTGTAGAAATATGACGTACTTAACAATCCCCACCTAACAATATATTGAGGTGTATAATGTATAGCTTGTAGAAATATGACATACTTAGCAATCCACACCCAGCAATATATTCAGGCATAGAATGTATAACTTGTAGAAATATGACGTACTTAACAATCCCCACCCAACAATATATTGAGGCGTAGAATGTATAGCTTGTAGAAATATGAAGTACTGAACAATCCCCATCCAACAATATATTGAGGTGTATAGTGTATAGCTTGTAGAAATATGAAGTACTTAACAATCCCCATCCAACAATATATTGAGGTGTAGAATGTATAACTTGTAGAAATATGAAGTACTTAACAATCCCCATCCAACAATATATTGAGGTGTAGAATGTATAACTTGTAGAAATATGAAGTACTTAACAATCCCTATCCAACAATATATTGAGGTGTAGAATGTATAACTTGTAGAAATATGAAATATTTAGCAATCCCCATCCAACAATATATTGAGGTGTAGAATGTATAACTTGTAGAAATATAAAGTACTTAACAGTCCCCATCCAACAATATATTGAGGTGTAGAATGTATAACTTGTAGAAATATAAAGTACTTAACAATCCTCATCCAACAATATATTGAGGTGTAGAATGTATAACTTGTAGAAATATAAAGTACTTAACAATCCTCATCCAACAATATATTGAGGTGTAGAATGTATAACTTGTAGAAATATAAAGTACTTAACAATCCTCATCCAACAATATATTGAGGTGTAGAATGTATAGCTTGTAGAAATATGAAGTACTTAACAATCCTCATCCAACAATATATTGAGGGGTAGAATGTATAACTTGTAGAAATATAAAGTACTTAACAGTCCCCATCCAACAATATATTGAGGTGTAGAATGTATAACTTGTAGAAATATGAAGTACATAACAATCTCCATCCAACAATATATTGAGGTGTAGAATGTATAGCTTGTAGAAATATGAAGTACTTAACAATCCTCATCCAACATTATATTGAGGGGTAGAATGTATAACTTGTAGAAATATAAAGTACTTAACAGTCCCCATCCAACAATATATTGAGGTGTAGAATGTATAGCTTGTAGAAATATAAAGTACTTAACAATCCCCATCCAACAATATATTGAGGGGTAGAATGTATAACTTGTAGAAATATAAAGTACTTAACAGTCCCCATCAAACAATATATTGAGGTGTAGAATGTGTAGCTTGTAGAAATATAAAGTACTTAACAATCCCCATCCAACAATATATTGAGGGGTAGAATGTATAACTTGTAGAAATATAAAGTACTTAACAGTCCCCATCCAACAATATATTGAGGTGTAGAATGTATAACTTGTAGAAATATAAAGTACTTAACAATCCTCACCCAACAATATATTGAGGTGTAGAATGTATAACTTGTAGAAATATAAAGTACTTAACAATCCCCATCCAACAATATATTGAGGTGTAGAATGTATAACTTGTAGAAATATAAAGTACTTAACAGTCCCCATCCAACAATATATTGAGGTGTAGAATGTATAACTTGTAGAAATATGAAGTACTTAACAATCCTCATCCAACATTATATTGAGGTGTAGAATGTATAACTTGTAGAAATATGAAGTACTTAACAATCCCCACCTAACAATATATTGAGGTGTAGAATGTATAACTTGTAGAAATATAAAGTACTTAACAGTCCCCATCCAACAATATATTGAGGTGTAGAATGTATAACTTGTAGAAATATGAAGTACATAACAATCCTCATCCAACATTATATTGAAGTGTAGAATGTATAACTTGTAGAAATATGACGTACTTAACAATCCCCACCTAACAATATATTGAGGTGTAGAATGTATAACTTGTAGAAATATAAAGTACTTAACAATCCCCACCCATCAATATATTGAGGTGTAGAATTTATAACTTGTAGAAATATGAAGTACTTAACAATCCTCATCCAACATTATATTGAGGTGTAGAATGTATAACTTGTAGAAATATGAAGTACTTAACAATCCCCACCTAACAATATATTGAGGTGTAGAATGTATAACTTGTAGAAATATAAAGTACTTAACAGTCCCCATCCAACAATATATTGAGGTGTAGAATGTATAACTTGTAGAAATATGAAGTACTTAGCAATCCCCACCCAATAATATATTGAGGTGTAGAATGTATAACTTGTAGAAATATGAAGTACTTAACAATCCCCACCCAATAATATATTGAGGTGTAGAATTTATAACTTGTAGAAATAGTACGTACTTAACAATCCCCATCCAACAATATATTGAGGTGTAGAATGTATAACTTGTAGAAATATGACATACTTAGCAATCCACACCCAACAATATATTGAGGCGTAGAATGTATTACTTGTAGAAATATGACGTACTTAACAATCCCCACCCAACAATATATTGAGGCTTAGAATGTATAACTTGGAGAAATATGAACTACTTAACAATCCCCACCTAACAATATATTGAGGTGTATGATGTATAGCTTGTAGAAATATGAAGTGCTTAACAATCCCCACCTAACAATATATTGAGGTGTAGAATGTATAACTTGTAGAAATATGAAGTACTTAACAATCCTCATCCAACATTATATTGAGGTGTAGAATGTATAACTTGTAGAAATATGAAGTACTTAACAATCCCCACCTAACAATATATTGAGGTGTAGAATGTATAACTTGTAGAAATATAAAGTACTTAACAGTCCCCATCCAACAATATATTGAGGTGTAGAATGTATAACTTGTAGAAATATGAAGTACTTAGCAATCCCCACCCAATAATATATTGAGGTGTAGAATGTATAACTTGTAGAAATATGAAGTACTTAACAATCCCCACCCAATAATATATTGAGGTGTAGAATTTATAACTTGTAGAAATAGTACGTACTTAACAATCCCCATCCAACAATATATTGAGGTGTAGAATGTATAACTTGTAGAAATATGACATACTTAGCAATCCACACCCAACAATATATTGAGGCGTAGAATGTATTACTTGTAGAAATATGACGTACTTAACAATCCCCACCCAACAATATATTGAGGCTTAGAATGTATAACTTGGAGAAATATGAACTACTTAACAATCCCCACCTAACAATATATTGAGGTGTATGATGTATAGCTTGTAGAAATATGAAGTGCTTAACAATCCCCACCCAACAATATATTCAGGTGTATAATGTATAGCTTGTAGAAATATGACATACTTAGCAATCCCCACCCAACAATATATTGAGGCGTAGAATGTATTACTTGTAGAAATATGACGTACTTAACAATCCCCACCCAACAATATATTGAGGCTTAGAATGTATAACTTGGAGAAATATGAACTACTTAACAATCCCCACCTAACAATATATTGAAGTGTATATTGTATTGCTTGTAGAAATATGAAATACTTAACAATCCCCATCCAATAATATATTGAGGTGTAGAATGTATAGCTTGCAGAAATATGAAGTACTTAACAATCCCCACCCAACAATATATTGAGGTGTAGAATGTATAGCTTGCAGAAATATGAAGTACTTAACAATCCCCATCCAACAATATATTGAGGTGTATATTGTATTGCTTGTAGAAATATGAAATACTTAACAATCCCCATCCAACAATATATTGAGGTGTATAATGTATAACTTGTAGAAATATGAAGTACTTAACAATCCCCACCTAACAATATATTGAGGTGTAGAATGTATAACTTGGAGAAATATGAAGTCCTTAATAATCCCCACCCAACAATATTTTGAGGTGTAGAATGTATAACTTGTAGAAATAGGACGTACTTAACAATCCCCATCCAACAATATATTGAGGTGTAGAATGTATAACTTGTAGAAATATGACGTACTTAACAATCCCCATCCAACAATATATATGGGTGTAGAATGCATAACTTGTAGAAATATGAAGTACTTAACAATCCTTACCCAACAATATATTGAGGTGTATAATTAATAGTTTGTAGAAATATGAAGTACTTAACAATCCCCACCTAACAATATATTGAGGTGTATAATGTATAACTTGTAGAAATATGAAATACTTAGCAATCCCTCCCAACAATATATTGAGGTGTAGAATGTATAGCTTGTAGAAATATGAAGTGCTTAACAATCCCCACCCAACAATATATTCAGGTGTATAATGTATAGCTTGTAGAAATATGAAGTACTTAACATTCCCCACCCAACAATATATTGAGGCGTAGAATATATAGCTTGTAGAAATATGACGTACTTAACAATCCCCACCCAACAATATATTGAGGTGTAGAATGTATAGCTTGTAGAAATATGAAGTACTTAACAATCCCCATCCAACAATATATTGAGGTGTATAATGTATAGCTTTTAGAAATATGAAGTATTTAACAATCCCCATCCAATAATATATTGAGGTGTAGAATGTATAGCTTGCAGAAATATGAAGTACTTAACAATCCCCATCCAACAATATATTGAGGTGTATATTGTATTTCTTGTAGAAATATGAAATACTTAACAATCCCCATCCAACAATATATTGAGGTGTATAATGTATAGCTTGTAGAAATATGAAGTACTTAACAATCCCCACCTAACAATATATTGAGGTGTATAATGTATAACTTGGAAAAATATGAAGTCCTTAATAATCCCCACCCAACAATATTTTGAGGTGTATAATGTATAACTTGTAGAAATATGAAGTACTTAACAATCCCCACCTAACAATATATTGAGGTGTAGAATGTATAACTTGGAGAAATATGAAGTCCTTAATAATCCCCACCCAACAATATTTTGAGGTGTAGAATGTATAACTTGTAGAAATAGGACGTACTTAACAATCCCCATCCAACAATATATTGAGGTGTAGAATGTATAACTTGTAGAAATATGACGTACTTAACAATCCCCATCCAACAATATATATGGGTGTAGAATGTATAACTTGTAGAAATATGAAGTACCTAACAATCCTTACCCAACAATATATTGAGGTGTATAATTAATAGTTTGTAGAAATATGAAGTACTTAACAATCCCCACCTAACAATATATTGAGGTGTATAATGTATAACTTGTAGAAATATGAAATACTTAACAA
This sequence comes from Bathymodiolus septemdierum, assembly GCA_963383655.1. Classification (NCBI taxonomy): domain Eukaryota; kingdom Metazoa; phylum Mollusca; class Bivalvia; order Mytilida; family Modiolidae; genus Bathymodiolus; species Bathymodiolus septemdierum. Next base: position 64,442,722 of record OY726517.1, read on the forward strand.
TCCCTCCCAACAATATATTGAGGTGTAGAATGTATAGCTTGTAGAAATATGAAGTGCTTAACAATCCCCACCCAACAATATATTCAGGTGTATAATGTATAGCTTGTAGAAATATGAAGTACTTAACATTCCCCACCCAACAATATATTGAGGCGTAGAATATATAGCTTGTAGAAATATGACGTACTTAACAATCACCACCTAACAATATATTGAGGTGTATAATGTATAGCTTGTAGAAATATGACATACTTAGCAATCCACACCCAACAATATATTGAGGCGTAGAATGTATTACTTGTAGAAATATGACGTACTTAACAATCCCCATCCAACAATATATTGAGGTGTATATTGTATTTCTTGTAGATATATAAAATACTTAACAATCCCCATCCAACAATATATTGAGGTGTATAATGTATAGCTTGTAGAAATATGAAGTACTTAACAATCCCCACCTAACAATATATTGAGGTGTATAATGTATAACTTGGAGAAATATGAAGTCCTTAATAATCCCCACCCAACAATATTTTGAGGTGTAGAATGTATAACTTGTAGAAATATGACGTACTTAACAATCCCCATCCAACAATATATATGGGTGTAGAATGTATAACTTGTAGAAATATGAAGTACTTAACAATCCACTCCCAACAATATATTGAGGTGTAGAATGTATAGCTTGTAGAAATATGAAGTACTTAACAATCCTTACCCAACAATATATTGAGGTGTATAATTAATAGTTTGTAGAAATATGAAGTACTTAACAATCCCCACCTAACAATATATTGAGGTGCATAATGTATAACTTGTAGAAATATGAAATACTTAACAATCCCTCCCAACAATATATTGAGGTGTAGAATGCATAGCTTGTAGAAATTTGAAATACTTAACAATCCCTCCCAACAATATATTGAGGTGTATAATTTATAGCTTGTAGAAATATGAAATACTTAACAATCCCCATCCAACATTATATTGAGATGTAAAAGTATAACTTGTAGAAATATGAAGTCCTTAACAATCCCCACCTAACAATATATTGAGGTGTAGAATGTATAAGTTGTAGAAATATGACGTACTTAACAATCCCCATCCAACAATATATTGAGGTGTAGAATGTATAAGTTGTAGAAATATGACGTACTTAACAATCCCCATCGAACAATATATTGAGGTGTAGAATGTATAACTTTTAGAAATATGAAGTACTTAACAATCCCCACCCAACAATATATTGAGGTGTAGAATGTATAACTTGTAGAAATATGAAGTACTGAACAATCCCCATCCAATAATATATTGAGGTGTAGAATGTATAACTTGTAGAAATATAATGTACTTAACAATCCCTATCCAACAATATATTGAAGTGTAGAATGCATAGCTTGTAGAAATATGAAGTACTTAACAATCCCCATCCAACAATATATTGAGGTGTAGAATGTATAACTTGTAGAAATATGAAGTACTTAACAATCCTCATTCAACAATATATTGAGCTTTATAATGTATAACTTTTAAAAATATGACATACTTAGCAATCCCCACCCAACAATATATTGAGGCGTAGAATGTATAACTTGTTGAAATATGAAGTACTTAACAATCCCCATCCAACAATATATTGAGGTGTAGAATGTATAACTTGTAGAAATATAAAGTACTTAACAATCCCCATCCAACAATATATTGAGGTGTAGAATGCATAGCTTGTAGAAATATGAAGTACTTAACAATCCCCACCTAACAATATATTGAGGTGTGTAATGTATAACTTGGAGAAATATGAAGTACTTAACAATCCCCACCCAACAATATATTGAGGTGTAGAATTTATAACTTGTAGAAATAGGACGTACTTAACAATCCCCATCCAACAATATATTGAGGTGTAGAATGCATAACTTGTAGAAATATGACGTACTTAACAATCCCCATCCAACAATATATTGAGGTGTAGAATGTATAACTTGTAGAAATATGAAGTACTTAACAATCCCCTCCCAACAATATATTGAGGTGTATAATGTATAGCTTGTAGAAATATGAAGTGCTTAACAATCCCCACCCATCAATATATTGAGGTGTATAATGTATAGCTTGTAGAAATATGACATACTTAGCAATCCACACCCAACAATATATTGAGGCGTAGAATGTATAACTTGGAGAAATATGAAGTTCTTAACAATCCCCACCTAACAATATATTGAGGTGTATAGTGTATAGCTTGTAGAAATATGAAGTACTTAACAATCCCCATGCAACAATATATTGAGGTGTAGAATGCATAGCTTGTAGAAATATGAAGTACTTAACAATCCCCACCCAACAATATATTGAGGTGTATAGTGTATAGCTTGTAGAAATATGAAGTACTTAGCAATCCCCACCCAACAATATATTGAGGTGTAGAATGTATAACTTGTAGAAATATGAAGTACTGAACAATCCCCATCCAACAATATATTGAGGTGTAGAATGTATAACTTGTAGAAATATGAAGTACCTAACAATCCTTACCCAACAATATATTGAGGTGTATAATTAATAGTTTGTAGAAATATGAAGTACTTAACAATCCCCACCTAACAATATATTGAGGTGTATAATGTATAACTTGTAGAAATATGAAATACTTAACAATCCCTCCCAACAATATATTGAGGTGTAGAATGTATAGCTTGTAGAAATATGAAGTGCTTAACAATCCCCACCCAACAATATATTCAGGTGTATAATGTATAGCTTGTAGAAATATGAAGTACTTAACATTCCCCACCCAACAATATATTGAGGCGTAGAATATATAGCTTGTAGAAATATGACGTACTTAACAATCACCACCTAACAATATATTGAGGTGTATAATGTATAGCTTGTAGAAATATGACATACTTAGCAATCCACACCCAACAATATATTGAGGCGTAGAATGTATTACTTGTAGAAATATGACGTACTTAACAATCCCCATCCAACAATATATTGAGGTGTATATTGTATTTCTTGTAGATATATAAAATACTTAACAATCCCCATCCAACAATATATTGAGGTGTATAATGTATAGCTTGTAGAAATATGAAGTACTTAACAATCCCCACCTAACAATATATTGAGGTGTATAATGTATAACTTGGAGAAATATGAAGTCCTTAATAATCCCCACCCAACAATATTTTGAGGTGTAGAATGTATAACTTGTAGAAATATGACGTACTTAACAATCCCCATCCAACAATATATATGGGTGTAGAATGTATAACTTGTAGAAATATGAAGTACTTAACAATCCACTCCCAACAATATATTGAGGTGTAGAATGTATAGCTTGTAGAAATATGAAGTACTTAACAATCCTTACCCAACAATATATTGAGGTGTATAATTAATAGTTTGTAGAAATATGAAGTACTTAACAATCCCCACCTAACAATATATTGAGGTGCATAATGTATAACTTGTAGAAATATGAAATACTTAACAATCCCTCCCAACAATATATTGAGGTGTAGAATGCATAGCTTGTAGAAATTTGAAATACTTAACAATCCCTCCCAACAATATATTGAGGTGTATAATTTATAGCTTGTAGAAATATGAAATACTTAACAATCCCCATCCAACATTATATTGAGATGTAAAAGTATAACTTGTAGAAATATGAAGTCCTTAACAATCCCCACCTAACAATATATTGAGGTGTAGAATGTATAAGTTGTAGAAATATGACGTACTTAACAATCCCCATCCAACAATATATTGAGGTGTAGAATGTATAAGTTGTAGAAATATGACGTACTTAACAATCCCCATCGAACAATATATTGAGGTGTAGAATGTATAACTTTTAGAAATATGAAGTACTTAACAATCCCCACCCAACAATATATTGAGGTGTAGAATGTATAACTTGTAGAAATATGAAGTACTGAACAATCCCCATCCAATAATATATTGAGGTGTAGAATGTATAACTTGTAGAAATATAATGTACTTAACAATCCCTATCCAACAATATATTGAAGTGTAGAATGCATAGCTTGTAGAAATATGAAGTACTTAACAATCCCCATCCAACAATATATTGAGGTGTAGAATGTATAACTTGTAGAAATATGAAGTACTTAACAATCCTCATTCAACAATATATTGAGCTTTATAATGTATAACTTTTAAAAATATGACATACTTAGCAATCCCCACCCAACAATATATTGAGGCGTAGAATGTATAACTTGTTGAAATATGAAGTACTTAACAATCCCCATCCAACAATATATTGAGGTGTAGAATGTATAACTTGTAGAAATATAAAGTACTTAACAATCCCCATCCAACAATATATTGAGGTGTAGAATGCATAGCTTGTAGAAATATGAAGTACTTAACAATCCCCACCTAACAATATATTGAGGTGTGTAATGTATAACTTGGAGAAATATGAAGTACTTAACAATCCCCACCCAACAATATATTGAGGTGTAGAATTTATAACTTGTAGAAATAGGACGTACTTAACAATCCCCATCCAACAATATATTGAGGTGTAGAATGCATAACTTGTAGAAATATGACGTACTTAACAATCCCCATCCAACAATATATTGAGGTGTAGAATGTATAACTTGTAGAAATATGAAGTACTTAACAATCCCCTCCCAACAATATATTGAGGTGTATAATGTATAGCTTGTAGAAATATGAAGTGCTTAACAATCCCCACCCATCAATATATTGAGGTGTATAATGTATAGCTTGTAGAAATATGACATACTTAGCAATCCACACCCAACAATATATTGAGGCGTAGAATGTATAACTTGGAGAAATATGAAGTTCTTAACAATCCCCACCTAACAATATATTGAGGTGTATAGTGTATAGCTTGTAGAAATATGAAGTACTTAACAATCCCCATGCAACAATATATTGAGGTGTAGAATGCATAGCTTGTAGAAATATGAAGTACTTAACAATCCCCACCCAACAATATATTGAGGTGTATAGTGTATAGCTTGTAGAAATATGAAGTACTTAGCAATCCCCACCCAACAATATATTGAGGTGTAGAATGTATAACTTGTAGAAATATGAAGTACTGAACAATCCCCATCCAACAATATATTGAGGTGTAGAATGTATAACTTGTAAAAATATGACATACTTAGCAATCCCCACCCAACAATATATTGAGGCGTAGAATGTATAACTTGTTGAAATATGAAGTACTTAACAATCCTCACCCAACAATATATTGAGGTGTAGAATGTATAGCTTGTAGAAATATGAAGTACTTAACAATCCCCACCCAACAATATATTGAGGTGTAGAATGTATAACTTGTAGAAATATGAAGTACTTAACAATCCCCATCCAACAATATATTGAGGTGTATATTGTATTGCTTGTAGAAATATGAAATACTTAACAATCCCCATCCAACAATATATTGAGGTGTATAATGTATAACTTGTAGAAATATGAAGTACTTAACAATCCCCACCTAACAATATATTGAGGTGTAGAATGTATAACTTGGAGAAATATGAAGTCCTTAATAATCCCCACCCAACAATATTTTGAGGTGTAGAATGTATAACTTGTAGAAATAGGACGTACTTAACAATCCCCATCCAACAATATATTGAGGTGTAGAATGTATAACTTGTAGAAATATGACGTACTTAACAATCCCCATCCAACAATATATATGGGTGTAGAATGCACAACTTGTAGAAATATGAAGTACTTAACAATCCTTACCCAACAATATATTGAGGTGTATAATTAATAGTTTGTAGAAATATGAAGTACTTAACAATCCCCACCTAACAATATATTGAGGTGTATAATGTATAACTTGTAGAAATATGAAATACTTAACAATCCCTCCCAACAATATATTGAGGTGTAGAATGTATAGCTTGTAGAAATATGAAGTGCTTAACAATCCCCACCCAACAATATATTCAGGTGTATAATGTATAGCTTGTAGAAATATGAAGTACTTAACATTCCCCACCCAACAATATATTGAGGCGTAGAATATATAGCTTGTAGAAATATGACGTACTTAACAATCCCCACCCAACAATATATTGAGGTGTAGAATGTATAGCTTGTAGAAATATGAAGTACTTAACAATCCCCATCCAACAATATATTGAGGTGTATAATGTATAGCTTTTAGAAATATGAAGTATTTAACAATCCCCATCCAATAATATATTGAGGTGTAGAATGTATAGCTTGCAGAAATATGAAGTACTTAACAATCCCCATCCAACAATATATTGAGGTGTATATTGTATTTCTTGTAGAAATATGAAATACTTAACAATCCCCATCCAACAATATATTGAGGTGTATAATGTATAGCTTGTAGAAATATGAAGTACTTAACAATCCCCACCTAACAATATATTGAGGTGTATAATGTATAACTTGGAAAAATATGAAGTCCTTAATAATCCCCACCCAACAATATTTTGAGGTGTATAATGTATAACTTGTAGAAATATGAAGTACTTAACAATCCCCACCTAACAATATATTGAGGTGTAGAATGTATAACTTGGAGAAATATGAAGTCCTTAATAATCCCAACCCAACAATATTTTGAGGTGTAGAATGTATAACTTGTAGAAATAGGACGTACTTAACAATCCCCATCCAACAATATATTGAGGTGTAGAATGTATAACTTGTAGAAATATGACGTACTTAACAATCCCCATCCAACAATATATATGGGTGTAGAATGTATAACTTGTAGAAATATGAAGTACCTAACAATCCTTACCCAACAATATATTGAGGTGTATAATTAATAGTTTGTAGAAATATGAAGTACTTAACAATCCCCACCTAACAATATATTGAGGTGTATAATGTATAACTTGTAGAAATATGAAATACTTAACAATCCCTCCCAACAATATATTGAGGTGTAGAATGTATAGCTTGTAGAAATATGAAGTGCTTAACAATCCCCACCCAACAATATATTCAGGTGTATAATGTATAGCTTGTAGAAATATGAAGTACTTAACATTCCCCACCCAACAATATATTGAGGCGTAGAATATATAGCTTGTAGAAATATGACGTACTTAACAATCACCACCTAACAATATATTGAGGTGTATAATGTATAGCTTGTAGAAATATGACATACTTAGCAATCCACACCCAACAATATATTGAGGCGTAGAATGTATTACTTGTAGAAATATGACGTACTTAACAATCCCCATCCAACAATATATTGAGGTGTATATTGTATTTCTTGTAGAAATATGAAATACTTAACAATCCCCATCCAACAATATATTGAGGTGTATAATGTATAGCTTGTAGAAATATGAAGTACTTAACAATCTCCACCTAACAATATATTGAGGTGTATAATGTATAACTTGGAGAAATATGAAGTCCTTAATAATCCCCACCCAACAATATTTTGAGGTGTAGAATGTATAACTTGTAGAAATATGACGTACTTAACAATCCCCATCCAACAATATATATGGGTGTAGAATGTATAACTTGTAGAAATATGAAGTACTTAACAATCCACTCCCAACAATATATTGAGGTGTAGAATGTATAGCTTGTAGAAATATGAAGTACTTAACAATCCTTACCCAACAATATATTGAGGTGTATAATTAATAGTTTGTAGAAATATGAAGTACTTAACAATCCCCACCTAACAATATATTGAGGTGTATAATGTATAACTTGTAGAAATATGAAATACTTTACAATCCCTCCCAACAATATATTGAGGTGTAGAATGCATAGCTTGTAGAAATATGAAATACTTAACAATCCCTCCCAACAATATATTGAGGTGTATAATGTATAACTTGTAGAAATATGAAATACTTAACAATCCCCATCCAACATTATATTGAGGTGTAAAAGTATAACTTGTAGAAATATGAAGTCCTTAACAATCCCCACCTAACAATATATTGAGGTGTAGAATGTATAAGTTGTAGAAATATGACGTACTTAACAATCCCCATCCAACAATATATTGAGGTGTAGAATGTATAAGTTGTAGAAATATGACGTACTTAACAATCCCCATCGAACAATATATTGAGGTGTAGAATGTATAACTTTTAGAAATATGAAGTACTTAACAATCCCCACCCAACAATATATTGAAGTGTAGAATGTATAACTTGTAGAAATATGAAGTACTGAACAATCCCCATCCAATAATATATTGAGGTGTAGAATGTATAACTTGTAGAAATATAATGTACTTAACAATCCCTATCCAACAATATATTGAAGTGTAGAATGCATAGCTTGTAGAAATATGAAGTACTTAACAATCCCCATCCAACAATATATTGAGGTGTAGAATGTATAACTTGTAGAAATATGAAGTACTTAACAATCCTCATTCAACAATATATTGAACTTTATAATGTATAACTTTTAAAAATATGACATACTTAGCAATTCCCACCCAACAATATATTGAGGCGTAGAATGTATAACTTGTTGAAATATGAAGTACTTAACAATCCCCATCCAACAATATATTGAGGTGTAGAATGTATAACTTGTAGAAATATAAAGTACTTAACAATCCCCATCCAACAATATATTGAGGTGTAGAATGCATAGCTTGTAGAAATATGAAGTACTTAACAATCCCCACCTAACAATATATTGAGGTGTGTAATGTATAACTTGGAGAAATATGAAGTACTTAACAATCCCCACCCAACAATATATTGAGGTGTAGAATTTATAACTTGTAGAAATAGGACGTACTTAACAATCCCCATCCAACAATATATTGAGGTGTAGAATGTATAACTTGTAGAAATATGACGTACTTAACAATCCCCATCCAACAATATATTGAGGTGTAGAATGTATAACTTGTAGAAATATGAAGTACTTAACAATCCCCTCCCAACAATATATTGAGGTGTATAATGTATAGCTTGTAGAAATATGAAGTGCTTAACAATCCCCACCCATCAATATATTGAGGTGTATAATGTATAGCTTGTAGAAATATGACATACTTAGCAATCCACACCCAACAATATATTGAGGCGTAGAATGTATAACTTGGAGAAATATGAAGTTCTTAACAATCCCCACCTAACAATATATTGAGGTGTATAGTGTATAGCTTGTAGAAATATGAAGTACTTAACAATCCCCATGCAACAATATATTGAGGTGTAGAATGCATAGCTTGTAGAAATATGAAGTACTTAACAATCCCCACCCAACAATATATTGAGGTGTATAGTGTATAGCTTGTAGAAATATGAAGTACTTAGCAATCCCCACCCAACAATATATTGAGGTGTAGAATGTATAACTTGTAGAAATATGAAGTACTGAACAATCCCCATCCAACAATATATTGAGGTGTAGAATGTATAACTTGTAAAAATATGACATACTTAGCAATCCCCACCCAACAATATATTGAGGCGTAGAATGTATAACTTGTTGAAATATGAAGTACTTAACAATCCTCACCCAACAATATATTGAGGTGTAGAATGTATAGCTTGTAGAAATATGAAGTACTTAACAATCCCCACCCAACAATATATTGAGGTGTAGAATGTATAACTTGTAGAAATATGAAGTACTTAACAATCCCCACCCAACAATATATTGAGGTGTAGAATGTATAACTTGTAGAAATATGAAGTACTTATCAATCCCCATCCAATAATATATTGAGGTGTAGAATGCATAGCTTGTGGAAATATGAAGTACTTAACAATCCCCACCCAACAATATATTGAGGTGTATAATGTATAACTTGTAGAAATATGAAGTACTTAACAATCCCCATCCAACAATATATTGAGGTGTAGAATGCATAGCTTGTAGAAATATGAAGTACTTAACAATCCCCATCTAACAATATATTGAGGTGTATAGTGTATAGCTTGTAGAAATATGAAGTACTTAACAATCCCCATCCAACAATATATTGAGGTGTAGAATGCATAGCTTGTAGAAATATGAAGTACTTAACAATCCCCATCTAACAATATATTGAGGTGTATAGTGTATAGCTTGTAGAAATATGAAGTACTTAACAATCCCCACCCAACAATATATTGAGGTGTAGAATGTATAGCTTGTAGAAATATGAAGTACTTAACAATCCCCACCCAACAATATATTGAGGTGTAGAATGTATAACTTGTAGAAATATGAAGTACTTAACAATCCCCATCCAACAATATATTGAGGTGTAGAATGCATAGCTTGGAGAAATATGAAGTACTTAACAATCCCCACCCATCAATATATTGAGGTGTAGAATGTATAGCTTGTAGAAATATGAAGTACTTAACAATCCCCACCCAACAATATATTGAGGTGTAGAATGCATAGCTTGTAGAAATATGAAGTACTTAACAATCCCCATCCAACAATATATTGAGGTGTATAATGTATAACTTGTAGAAATATGAAGTACTTAACAATCCCCATCCAACAATATATTGAGGTGTAGAATGCATAGCTTGTAGAAATATGAAGTACTTAACAATCCCCACCCAACAATATATTTAGGTGTAGAATGTATAGCTTGTAGAAATATGAAGTACTTAACAATCCCCACCCAACAATATATTGAGGTGTAGAATGTATAACTTGTAGAAATATGAAGTACTTAACAATCCCCATCCAACAATATATTGAGGTGTAGAATGCATAGCTTGGAGAAATATGAAGTACTTAACAATCCCCACCCATCAATATATTGAGGTGTAGAATGTATAGCTTGTAGAAATATGAAGTACTTAACAATCCCCACCCAACAATATATTGAGGTGTAGAATGTATAACTTGTAGAAATATGAAGTACTTAACAATCCCCACCCAACAATATATTGAGGTGTAGAATGTATAACTTGTAGAAATATGAAGTACTTAACAATCCTCATCCAACAATATATTGAGCTGTAGAATGTATAACTTGTAAACATATGACATACTTAGCAATCCCCACCCAACAATATATTGAGGTGTAGAATGCATAACTTGTAGAAATATGATGTAAGGAGTATTTCTTATATCAAACTGTATTTACTGAACACCAGTGTATTCCGTTTGTATATACCTGTATTGAGGTAGTGATTCTCCTACACCTCGAGTGTTTTAATTGATAGATTTAATATTTACCAGGCCGGGTGCAATATAATTATTAGTGTTGAAGGTTGGTATCCATTCAAACCCTTTCCCAACTCATGACCTATATTGTTTTCTGGTTCTGTCAACTGAATGTAAATAATTGAGAAAAAAAAACTTAATTTGAATAAAACTGTATCATTTGGTTATATCAACTGAAAGAAAAATTTGAGGAGCAATTACTTAAGTAGTATATTTGCATTTTATTCTTATATAAATGTGAAAAAGTATATATATATATATTAATACGTCCTACCTGTCTGTTTGAAGGTCTATGCAGTCTGATGAATTGTGCCTTAAATTAAACTATTTTGTTAATATATGTAATGTTGAGATGTTTTGATGGGGAATTAATATAATCTTAAGTAGCTTATTAGGTAAATGTGAAATAACGCTTGATAGATACGTGGTATACTAAATAGAGATGTCGTAGACGTTATATATCAGAGTAGATAGGCTCTCATCCGACTTAATTAATTTCTTTGCAAGGATACATTTTGATGTTTTCCTGATTCTACGGACTGCCAGAGACAAGTCATAGACATGTTTTGCTTGTTAGAAGAAAAGTTTAAGGATACCAAAGGGGTAATCAGAAGTCGTTGATGGAAGAAAGAGAGAAAATACAATAATATGTCCTCGGTCTGTAATAATGGCCCACGAAGTCTGTATTGGCCCTCAGCTTTTCCTCGGGCCAATACAGACTCATTGGGCCATTATTACAGACATTGGACACATGCCGCCGGGACCAATTATCAAAACATCCCTTTATTAATATTATAGTAATCAAGTTGCAAATAACATTCATGAAGTAACGTAATGTTATCCTAGTGCACAAGGTGTGATTTCGTATCCCACATGCGCCGAAGTGTCGCCAATATTAATATAGCAGGTTACATTGGGGAAAATAGATAACCTGTTTAGGTCATTTGCTCCCAAAATTTGTTGCATTATTTGGCTTTGCAATCTTTCGACTTTGAGCGTACCTGATGAAGGTTATTCCAGACACGCGTCGTACACACTGAATTTAATATCTACGTTTTAACTACACGACATTCTAAATAAACGTTAGAGAATACCGAACCCCAAAAGTTTCTTTCATCTTTTTCGTGTTTTGTTAAGGAGACATATACTTGATTACAACACGAATATGAATACAAGCAGAGTACATATTATTAATTTGCAACCTAATGTCCAGCAGTATGTTTTATTATTAATTAAATCAACAATTTAACATCATTAATAATTCGAACTTGAATACACACTGACTTTATCGTATAAATATTATTATGTATAATTAAACTGTTATTTTATCTAAAATTTAAATCACAATTCTAGACTCTTTGCAAGGCTTGTAAGACTTACATGTATCTATTATTATAAAACCTACATTTCATTGTTTCTGAAACAATGTTATGCGACATTGAGACCTTTGTGTTGTCTGTCCTTCTTCGATTTACGGATTCTGATTACCTCTTTGCTATCTTCAAGCTCTTCTTATACGACCACAGAGAATATGTTTGCCAAAAACTCGACAAGGCGCGCTACAATGATCTATTTATAGTTATAAAATTCATTTTTCATCGTTTCTTAGAACTCTACTCAATGACAGAAACAACATTGATATAGAAATATGTACCCAGATGAACAATAAACAGTTATTGTTCATTGAGTACAGTGGTACTTGCTATCAACGTGGTAAACGGTTTTGCTGACCACAACATGAGCTACTAATACCTTTCTTACATGCAGTAATATATTAATTAAAGGTTCACTTTCCTAAAGCACAAAATGTGGTATTAGTGACCCTTCTCAGTGATCAATCCATAGAGCTCTTTTCATCCTGTTTTGTAGCTCATTCTGTTGTTTTTCGTTTTGACTATAGTGTTGTCTTTTCGCTTTGACTATAGTGTTGTCTTTTCGCTTTGACTATAGTGTTGTTTTTTCGTTTTTACTAAAGTGTTGTCTTTTCGCTTTGACAAAAGTGTTGTCTTTTCGCTTTGATTATAGTGTTGTCTTTTCGTTTTGACTATAGTGTTGTCTTTTCGTTTTGACAACAGTGTTGTCTTTTCGTTTTGACTATATTGTTGTCTTTTCGCTTTGACTATAGTGTTTTATTTTCGTTTTAACTATAGTGTTGTCTTTTCGTTTTTACTACAGTGTTGTCTTTTCGCTTTGACTATAGTGTTGTCTTTTCGCTTTGACTATAGTGTTGTATTTTTGGTTTGACTATAGTGTTGTCTTTACGTTTCGACTATAGTGTTGTCTTTTCGCTTTGACTACAGTGTTGTCTTTTCGTTTTGACTGTAGTGTTGTCTTTTCGTTTTGACTAGTGTTGTCGTTCCGTTTTGACTATAGAGTTGTCTTTTCGCTTTGACTATAGTTTTGTCTTTTCGCATTGACTATAGTGTTGTCTTTTCGTTTTGACTATAGTGTTGTCTTTTGCTTTGACTATAGTGTTGTCTTTTCGATTTGACTATAGTGTTTTCTTTTCGCTTTGACTGTAGTCTTGCCTTTTCGTATTGACTATAGTGTTGTCTTATCGTTTTGACTAGTGTTGTCTTTTCGTTTTGAATATAGTGTAGTCTTTTCGCTTTGTCTATAGTATTGTTTTTTTTGTTTTGACTATAGTATTGTCTTTTCGTTTTGACTAGTGTTGTCTTTTCGTTTTGACTATATTATTGTGTTTTCGTTTTCACTATAGTGTTTTCTTTTCGTTTTGACTAGTGTTATCGTTTCGTTTTGACTATAGTGTTGTCTTTTCGCTTTGACTGTAGTGTTGCCTTTTCGCTTTGACTATACTGTTGTCTTTTCGCTTTGACTATAGTTTTGTCTTTTCGTTTTGACTAGTGTTATCGTTTCGTTTTGACTTTAGTGTTGTCTTTTCGCTTTGACTATAGTGTTGTCTTTTCGCTTTGACTATAGTGTTGTCTTTTCATTTTGACTATAGTATTGTCTTTCTATTTTGACTATTGTATTGTCTTTTCGTTTTGACTAGTGTTGTCTTTTCGTTTTGACTATATTATTGTCTTTTCGTTTTCACTAGTGTTGTCTTTTCGCTTTGATTATAGTGTTGTCTTTTCGTTTTGACTATAGTGTTGTCTTTTCGCTTTGACTATAGTGTTGTCTTTTCGCTTTAACTAACGTGTTGGTTTTTTTCGTTTTGACCATAGTGTTGTTTTTTCGTTTTGATTATAGTGTTGTCTTTTCGCATTGACTATCGTGTTGTCTTTTCGCTTTGAAAATAGTGTTGTCTTTTCGTTTTGACTATAGTATTGTGTTTTCATTTTGACTAAAGTATTGTCTTTTCGGTTTGACTATATTGTTGTCTTTTCGTTTTGACTATAGTGTTGTCTTTTCGCATTGACTATGGTGTTCTTTTCGCTTTGATTATAGTGTTGTCTTTTCGTTTTGACTATAATGTTGTCTTTTCGTTTTGACTATAGTGTGGTCTTTTCGTTTTGACTATAGTGTTGTCTTTTCGCTTTGACTATAGTGTTTTCTTTTCACTTTGACTATAGTGCTGTCTTTTCATTTTGAATATAGTGTTGTTTTTTCGCTTTGACTATAGTGTTGTTTTTTCGTTTTGACTATAGTGTTGTCTTTTCGTTTTGACTATAGTGTTGTCTTTTCGTTTTGACTATAGCGTTGTCTTTTCGCTTTGACTATAGTATGGTCTTTTCGTTTTGACTATAGTATTGTATTTTCGATTTGACTATAGCGTTGTCTTTTCGTTTTGATTATTGTGTTGTCTTTTCGTTTTCACAGTTGTATGGTCTTTTCGTTTTGACTGTAGTGTTGTCTTTTCGATTTAACTATAGTATTTTCTTTTCATTTTGACAATAGTGTTGTCTTTTCGCTTTGACTATGATGTTGGCTTTTCGTTTTGACTATAGTGTTGTCTTTTCGCTTTAACTCTAGCGTTGTCTTTTCGTTTTGCCTATAGTTTTGTCTTTTCGCTTTGACTATAGTGTTGTCTTTTCGCTTTGACTATAGTGTTGTCTTTTCATTTTGACTGTAGTGTTGTCTTTCGCTTTGACTATAGTATTGTCTTTTCGTTTCGACTGTAGTGTTTTTTTTTCGCTTAGACTATAGTGTTGTCTTTTCGTTTGGACTATTGTATTGTATTTTCCTTTTGACCATAGTGTTGTCTTTTCGTTTTCACTGTTGGATGGTCTTTTCGCTTTGACTGTAGTGTTGTCTTTTCGATTTAACTATAGTATTTTCTTTTCGTTTTGACTATAGTGTTGTCTTTTCGCTTTGACTATAATGTTGGCTTTTCGTTTTGACTATAGTGTTGTCTTATCGCTTTGACTATAATGTTGTCTTTTCGCTTTGACTATAGTGTTGTCTTTTCGCTTTGACTATAGTATTGTCTTTTTGTTTTGAATATAGTGTTGTCTTTTCGTTTTGACTTTAGTGTTGTCTTTTCTTTTTTGACTATAGTGTTGTCTTATTTGTTTTGACTATAGTATTGTCATTTCGTTTTGACTATAGTGTTGTCTTTTCGCTTTGACTATAGTGTTGTCTTTTCGTTTTGACTATTGTATTGTGTTTTCGTTTTGACTATAGTGTTGTCTTTTCTTTTAGACTGTAGCGTTGTCCTTTCGTTTTGACTACAGTATTGTCTTTTCGTTTTGACTACAGTGTTGCCTTTTCGCTTAGACTATAGTGTTGTCTTTTCGCTTTGACTATAGTATTGTCTTTTCCTTTTGACCATAGTGTTGTCTTTTCGCTTTGACTATAGTGTTGTCTTTTCGTTTTGACTATAGTGTTGAATTTTCTTTTTGACTATAGTATGTTCTTTTCGTTTGAATATAGTGTTGTCTTTTCGCTTTAACTCTAGCGTTGTCTTTTCGTTTTGCCTATAGTGTTGTCTTTTCGCTTTGACTATAACGTTGTCTTTTCGCTTTGACTATAGTGTTGTCTTTTCGCTTTGACTATAGTGTTGTCTTTTCACTTTGACTATAGTGTTGTCTTTTCTTTTAGACTGTAGCGTTGTCTTTTCGTTTTGACTATAGTATTGTCTTTTCGTTTTGACTATAGTGTTGCCTTTTCGTTTAGACTATAGTGTTGTCTTTTCGTTTTGACTATAGTATTGTCTTTTCCTTTTGACCATAGTGTTGTCTTTTCGTTTTGACTATAGTGTTGTCTTTTCGTTTTGACTATAGTGTTGTCTTTTCGTTTTGACTATAGTATGTTCTTTTCGTTTTGACTATAGTGTTGTCTTTTCGCTTTAACTCTAGTGTTGTCTTTTCGTTTTGCCTATAGTGTTGTCTTTTCGCTTTGACTATATTGTTGTCTTTTCGCTTTGACTATAGTGTTGTCTTTTCGCTTTGACTATAGTGTTGTCTTTTCGCTTTGACTATAACGTTGTATTTTCGTTTTGACTATAGTGTTGTCTATTCGCTTTGATTATAGTGTTGTCTTTTCGCTTTGAGTGTAGTGTTGTCTTTTCGTTTTGACTGTAGTGTTTTCTTTTCGCTTAGACTATATTATTGTCTTTTCGTTTTGACTATTGTATTGTATTTTCCTTTTGACCATAGTGTTGTCTTTTCACTTTGACTATAGCGTTGTCTTTTCGTTTTGACTATAGAATGGTGTTTTCGTTTTGACTGTAGTGTTGTCTTTTCGTTTTGGCTATAGGGTTTTCTTTTCGCTTTGACTATAGGGTTGTCTTTTCGCTTTGACTATAACATTTTCTTTTCGTTTTGACAATAGTGTTGTCTTTTCGCTTTGACTATAGTGTTGTTTTTTCGCTTTGACTATAGTGTTGTTTTTTTCGTTTTGACTATAGTGTTGTCTTTTCGCTTTGACTATAGTGTTGTCTTTTCGTTTTGACTATAGCGTTGTCTTTTCGTTTTGACTATAGTATTGTCTTTTCGTTTCGACTGTAGTGTTGTCTTTTCGTTTGGACTATTGTATTGTATTTTCCTTTTGACCATAGTGTTGTCTTTTCGTTTTCACTGTTGGATGGTCTTTTCGCTTTGACTGTAGTGTTGTCTTTTCGATTTAACTATAGTATTTTCTTTTCGTTTTGACTATAGTGTTGTCTTTTCGCTTTGACTATAATGTTTGCTTTTCGTTTTGACTATAGTGTTGTCTTATCGCTTTGACTATAATGTTGTCTTTTCTCTTTGACTATAGTGTTGTCTTTTCGCTTTGACTATAGTATTGTCTTTTTGTTTTGAATATAGTGTTGTCTTTTCGTTTTGACTTTAGTGTTGTCTTATTTGTTTTGACTATAGTATTGTCATTTCGTTTTGACTATAGTGTTGTCTTTACGCTTTGACTATAGTGTTGTCTTTTCGTTTTGACTATTGTATTGTGTTTTCGTTTTGACTATAGTGTTGTCTTTTCGTTTTGACTATAGTATTGTCTTTTCCTTTTGACCATAGTGTTGTCTTTTCGTTTTGACTATAGTGTTGTCTTTTCGTTTTGACTATAGTGTTGTCTTTTCTTTTTGACTATAGTATGTTCTTTTCGTTTGAATATAGTGTTATCTTTTCGCTTTAACTCTAGCGTTGTCTTTTCGTTTTGCCTATAGTGTTGTCTTTTCGCTTTGACTATAACGTTGTCTTTTCGCTTTGACTATAGTGTTGTCTTTTCACTTTGACTATAGTGTTGTCTTTTCGTTTTGACTATAGTGTTGTCTTTTCTTTTAGACTGTAGCGTTGTCTTTTCGTTTTGACTATAGTATTGTCTTTTCGTTTTGACTATAGTGTTGCCTTTTCGTTTAGACTATAGTGTTGTCTTTTCGTTTTGACTATAGTATTGTCTTTTCCTTTTGACCATAGTGTTGTCTTTTCGTTTTGACTATAGTGTTGTCTTTTCGTTTTGACTATAGTATGTTCTTTTCGTTTTGACTATAGTGTTGTCTTTTCGCTTTAACTCTAGTGTTGTCTTTTCGTTTTTCCTATAGTGTTGTCTTTTCGCTTTGACTATATTGTTGTCTTTTCGCTTTGACTATAGTGTTGTCTTTTCGCTTTGACTATAGTGTTGTCTTTTCGCTTTGACTATAACGTTGTATTTTCGTTTTGACTATAGTGTTGCCTTTTCGCTTTGATTATAGTGTTGTCTTTTCGCTTTGACTATCGTGTTGTCTTTTCGCTTTGACTATAGTGTTGTCTTTTCATTTTGACTGTAGTGTTGTCTTTCGCTTTGACTATAGTATTGTCTTTTCGTTTTGACTGTAGTGTTTTCTTTTCGCTTAGACTATATTATTGTCTTTTCGTTTTGACTATTGTATTGTATTTTCCTTTTGACCATAGTGTTGTCTTTTCGCTTTGACTATAGCGTTGTCTTTTCGTTTTGACTATAGTATGATGTTTTCGTTTTGACTGTAGTGTTGTCTTTTCGTTTTGACTATAGGGTTTTCTTTTCGCTTTGACTATAGGGTTGTCTTTTCGCTTTGACTATAACATTGTCTTTTCGTTTTGACTATAGTGTTGTCTTTTCGCTTTGACTGTAGTGTTTTCTTTTCGCTTAGACTATAGTGTTGTTTTTTCGTTTTGACTATTGTATTGTATTTTCCTTTTGACCATAGTGTTGTCCTTTCGTTTTGACAATAGTATTCTGTTTTCGTTTTGACTATAGTGTTGTCTTTTTTCTTTGACTACAGCGTTGTCTTTTCGTTTTGCCTATAGTATTGTCTTTTCGCTTTGACTATAGTGTTGTCTTTTCGCTTTGACTATAATGTTGTCTTTTCGCTTTGACTATAGTGTTGTCTTATCGCTTTGACTATAATGTTGTCTTTTCGCTTTGACTATAGTGTTGTCTTTTCGCTTTGACTATAGTATTGTCTTTTCGTTTTGAATATAGTGTTGTCTTTTCGCTTTGACTATAGTGTTGTCTTTTCGCTTTGACTATAGTATTGAGTTTTCGTTTTGACTATAGTGTTGTCTTTTCTTTTAGACTGTAGCGTTGTCTTTTCGTTTTGACTATAGTATTGTCTTTTCGCTTTGACTATAGTGTTGTTTTTTCTTTTAGACTATAGTGTTGTCTTTTCCTTTTGACCATAGTGTTGCTTTTTCGCTTAGACTATAGTGTTGTCTTTACGCTTTGACTATAGCGTTGTCTTTTCGTTTTGCCAATAGTGTTGTCTTTTCGGTTTGACTATAGTGTTGTCTTTTTGCTTTGACTATAGTGTTGTCTTTTCGTTTTGACTATATTGTTGTCTTTTCGCTTTGTCAATAACGTTGTCTTTTCGTTTTGACTATAGTGTTGTCTTTTCGCTTTGACTATAGTGTTGTCTTTTCGCTTTGACTATAGTGTTGTCTTTTCGTTTTGACTATAGTGTTGTCTTTTCGCTTTGACTATAACGTTGTCTTTTCGTTTTGACTATAGTGTTGTCTTTTCGCTTTGACTATAATGTAGTCTTTTCGCTTTGACTATAGTATTGTCTTTTCGTTTTGACTGTAGTGTTTTCTTTTCGCTTAGACTATAGTGTTGTCTTTTCGTTTTGACTATTGTATTGTATTTTCCTTTTGACCATAGTGTTGTCTTTTCGTTTTCACTGTTGGATGGCCTTTTCGTTTTGACTGTAGTGTTGTCTTTTCGATTTAACTATAGTATTTTCTTTCCGCTTTGACTAAAATGTTGGCTTTTCGTTTTGACTATAGTGTTGTCTTATCGCTTTGACTATAGTGTTGTCTTTTCGCTTTGACTATAGTATTGTCTTTTTGCTTTGAATATAGTGTTGTCTTTTCGTTTTGACTTTAGTGTTGTCTTTTGTTTTTTGACTATAGTGTTGTCTTATTTGTTTTGACTATAGTATTGTCATTTCGTTTTGACTATAGTGTTGTCTTTTCGCTTTGACTATAGTGTTGTCTTTTCGTTTTGACTATAGTATTGTGTTTTCGTTTTGACTATAGTGTTGTCTTTTCTTTTAGAGTGTAGCGTTGTCTTTTCGTTTTGACTATAGTATTGTCTTTTCGTTTTGACTATAGTGTTGCCTTTTCGCTTAGACTATAGTGTTGTCTTTTCGCTTTGACTAGAGTATTGTCTTTTCCTTTTGACCATAGTGTTGTCTTTTCGTTTTGACTATAGTGTTGTCTTTTCGTTTTGACTATAGTGTTGTCTTTTCTTTTTGACTATAGTATGTTCTTTTCGTTTGACTATAGTGTTGTCTTTTCGCTTTAACTCTAGCGTTATCTTTTCGTTTTGCCTATAGTGTTGTCTTTTCGCTTTGACTATAACGTTGTCTTTTCGCTTTGACTATAATGTTGTCTTTTCGCTTTGACTATAGTGTTGTCTTTTCACTTTGACTATAGTGTTGTCTTTTCGTTTTGACTATAGTGTTGTCTTTTCTTTTAGACTGTAGCGTTGTCTTTTCGTTTTGACTATAGTATTGTCTTTTCGTTTTGACTATAGTGTTGCCTTTTCGCTTAGACTATAGTGTTGTCTTTTCGTTTTGACTATAGTATTGTCTTTTCCTTTTGACCATAGTGTTGTCTTTTCGTTTTGACTATGGTGTTGTCTTTTCGTTTTGACTATAGTGTTGTCTTTTCGCTTTAACTCTAGTGTTGTCTTTTCGTTTTGCCTATAGTGTTGTCTTTTCGCTTTGACTATATTGTTGTCTTTTCGCTTTGACTATAACGTTGTCTTTTCGCTTTGACTATAGTGTTGTCTTTTCGCTTTGACTATAGTGTTGTCTTTTCACTTTGACTATAGTGTTGTCTTTTCTTTTAGACTGTAGCGTTGTCTTTTCGTTTTGACTATAGTATTGTCTTTTCGTTTTGACTATAGTGTTGCCTTTTCGTTTAGACTATAGTGTTGTCTTTTCGTTTTGACTATAGTATTGTCTTTTCCTTTTGACCATAGTGTTGTCTTTTCGTTTTGACTATAGTGTTGTCTTTTCGTTTTGACTATAGTGTTGTCTTTTCGTTTTGACTATAGTATGTTCTTTTCGTTTTGACTATAGTGTTGTCTTTTCGCTTTAACTCTAGTGTTGTCTTTTCGTTTTGCCTATAGTGTTGTCTTTTCGCTTTGACTATATTGTTGTCTTTTCGCTTTGACTATAGTGTTGTCTTTTCGCTTTGACTATAGTGTTGTCTTTTCGCTTTGACTATAACGTTGTATTTTCGTTTTGACTATAGTGTTGTCTATTCGCTTTGATTATAGTGTTGTCTTTTCGCTTTGAGTGTAGTGTTGTCTTTTCGTTTTGACTGTAGTGTTTTCTTTTCGCTTAGACTATATTATTGTCTTTTCGTTTTGACTATTGTATTGTATTTTCCTTTTGACCATAGTGTTGTCTTTTCACTTTGACTATAGCGTTGTCTTTTCGTTTTGACTATAGAATGGTGTTTTCGTTTTGACTGTAGTGTTGTCTTTTCGTTTTGGCTATAGGGTTTTCTTTTCGCTTTGACTATAGGGTTGTCTTTTCGCTTTGACTATAACATTTTCTTTTCGTTTTGACAATAGTGTTGTCTTTTCGCTTTGACTATAGTGTTGTCTTTTCGCTTTGACTATAGTGTTTTCTTTTCACTTTGACTACAGTGCTGTCTTTTCGCTTTGAATATAGTGTTGTTTTTTCGCTTTGACTATAGTGTTGTTTTTTTCGTTTTGACTATAGTGTTGTCTTTTCGCTTTGACTATAGTGTTGTCTTTTCATTTTGACTATAGCGTTGTCTTTTCGTTTTGACTATAATATGGTCTTTTCGTTTTGACTATAGTATTGTATTTTCGATTTGACTATAGTGTTTTCTTTTCGCTTTGATTATTGTGTTGTCTTTTCGTTTTCACTGTTGTATGGTCTTTTCGTTTTGACTGTAGTGTTGTCTTTTCGATTTAACTATAGTATTTTCTTTTCGTTTTGACAATAGTGTTGTCTTTTCGCTTTGACTATGATGTTGGCTTTTCGTTTTGACTATAGTGTTGTCTTTTCGCTTTAACTCTAGCGTTGTCTTTTCGCTTTGCCTATAGTGTTGTCTTTTCGCTTTGACTATAGTGTTGTCTTTTCGCTTTGACTATAGTGTTGTCTTTTCGCTTTGACTATAACGTTGTCTTTTCGCTTTGACTATAGTGTTGTCTTTTCGCTTTGACTATAGTGTTGTCTTTTCATTTTGACTGTAGTGTTGTCTTTCGCTTTGACTATAGTATTGTCTTTTCGTTTCGACTGTAGTGTTGTCTTTTCTTTTGGACTATTGTATTGTATTTTCCTTTTGACCATAGTGTTGTCTTTTCGTTTTCACTTTTGGATGGTCTTTTCGCTTTGACTGTAGTGTTGTCTTTTCGATTTAACTATAGTATTTTCTTTTCGTTTTGACTATAGTGTTGTCTTTTCGCTTTGACTATAATGTTTGCTTTTCGTTTTGACTATAGTGTTGTCTTATCGCTTTGACTATAATGTTGTCTTTTCTCTTTGACTATAGTGTTGTCTTTTCGCTTTGACTATAGTATTGTCTTTTTGTTTTGAATATAGTGTTGTCTTTTCGTTTTGACTTTAGTGTTGTCTTATTTGTTTTGACTATAGTATTGTCATTTCGTTTTGACTATAGTGTTGTCTTTACGCTTTGACTATAGTGTTGTCTTTTCGTTTTGACTATTGTATTGTGTTTTCGTTTTGACTATAGTGTTGTCTTTTCGTTTTGACTATAGTATTGTCTTTTCCTTTTGACCATAGTGTTGTCTTTTCGTTTTGACTATAGTGTTGTCTTTTCGTTTTGACTATAGTGTTGTCTTTTCTTTTTGACTATAGTATGTTCTTTTCGTTTGAATATAGTGTTATCTTTTCGCTTTAACTCTAGCGTTGTCTTTTCGTTTTGCCTATAGTGTTGTCTTTTCGCTTTGACTATAACGTTGTCTTTTCGCTTTGACTATAGTGTTGTCTTTTCACTTTGACTATAGTGTTGTCTTTTCGTTTTGACTATAGTGTTGTCTTTTCTTTTAGACTGTAGCGTTGTCTTTTCGTTTTGACTATAGTATTGTCTTTTCGTTTTGACTATAGTGTTGCCTTTTCGTTTAGACTATAGTGTTGTCTTTTCGTTTTGACTATAGTATTGTCTTTTCCTTTTGACCATAGTGTTGTCTTTTCGTTTTGACTATAGTGTTGTCTTTTCGTTTTGACTATAGTATGTTCTTTTCGTTTTGACTATAGTGTTGTCTTTTCGCTTTAACTCTAGTGTTGTCTTTTCGTTTTTCCTATAGTGTTGTCTTTTCGCTTTGACTATATTGTTGTCTTTTCGCTTTGACTATAGTGTTGTCTTTTCGCTTTGACTATAGTGTTGTCTTTTCGCTTTGACTATAACGTTGTATTTTCGTTTTGACTATAGTGTTGCCTTTTCGCTTTGATCATAGTGTTGTCTTTTCGCTTTGACTATCGTGTTGTCTTTTCGCTTTGACTATAGTGTTGTCTTTTCATTTTGACTGTAGTGTTGTCTTTCGCTTTGACTATAGTATTGTCTTTTCGTTTTGACTGTAGTGTTTTCTTTTCGGTTAGACTATATTATTGTCTTTTCGTTTTGACTATTGTATTGTATTTTCCTTTTGACCATAGTGTTGTCTTTTCGCTTTGACTATAGCGTTGTCTTTTCGTTTTGACTATAGTATGATGTTTTCGTTTTGACTGTAGTGTTGTCTTTTCGTTTTGACTATAGGGTTTTCTTTTCGCTTTGACTATAGGGTTGTCTTTTCGCTTTGACTATAACATTGTCTTTTCGTTTTGACTATAGTGTTGTCTTTTCGCTTTGACTATAGTGTTGTCTTTTCGCTTTGACTATAGTGTTGTCTTTTCGCTTTGACTATAGTGTTGTCTTTTCATTTTGACTGTAGTGTTGTGTTTTCTCTTTGACTATAGTAATGTCTTTTCGCTTTGACTGTAGTGTTTTCTTTTCGCTTAGACTATAGTGTTGTTTTTTCGTTTTGACTATTGTATTGTATTTTCCTTTTGACCATAGTGTTGTCCTTTCGTTTTGACAATAGTATTCTGTTTTCGTTTTGACTATAGTGTTGTCTTTTTTCTTTGACTACAGCGTTGTCTTTTCGTTTTGCCTATAGTATTGTCTTTTCGCTTTGACTATAGTGTTGTCTTTTCGCTTTGACTATAATGTTGTCTTTTCGCTTTGACTATAGTGTTGTCTTATCGCTTTGACTATAATGTTGTCTTTTCGCTTTGACTATAGTGTTGTCTTTTCGCTTTGACTATAGTATTGTCTTTTCGTTTTGAATATAGTGTTGTCTTTTCGCTTTGACTATAGTGTTGTCTTTTCGCTTTGACTATAGTATTGAGTTTTCGTTTTGACTATAGTGTTGTCTTTTCTTTTAGACTGTAGCGTTGTCTTTTCGTTTTGACTATAGTATTGTCTTTTCGCTTTGACTATAGTGTTGTTTTTTCTTTTAGACTATAGTGTTGTCTTTTCCTTTTGACCATAGTGTTGCTTTTTCGCTTAGACTATAGTGTTGTCTTTACGCTTTGACTATAGCGTTGTCTTTTCGTTTTGCCAATAGTGTTGTCTTTTCGGTTTGACTATAGTGTTGTCTTTTTGCTTTGACTATAGTGTTGTCTTTTCGTTTTGACTATATTGTTGTCTTTTCGCTTTGTCAATAACGTTGTCTTTTCGTTTTGACTATAGTGTTGTCTTTTCGCTTTGACTATAGTGTTGTCTTTTCGCTTTGACTATAGTGTTGTCTTTTCGTTTTGACTATAGTGTTGTCTTTTCGCTTTGACTATAACGTTGTCTTTTCGTTTTGACTATAGTGTTGTCTTTTCGCTTTGACTATAATGTTGTCTTTTCGCTTTGACTATAGTATTGTCTTTTCGTTTTGACTGTAGTGTTTTCTTTTCGCTTAGACTATAGTGTTGTCTTTTCGTTTTGACTATTGTATTGTATTTTCCTTTTGACCATAGTGTTGTCTTTTCGTTTTCACTGTTGGATGGCCTTTTCGTTTTGACTGTAGTGTTGTCTTTTCGATTTAACTATAGTATTTTCTTTCCGCTTTGACTAAAATGTTGGCTTTTCGTTTTGACTATAGTGTTGTCTTATCGCTTTGACTATAGTGTTGTCTTTTCGCTTTGACTATAGTATTGTCTTTTTGCTTTGAATATAGTGTTGTCTTTTCGTTTTGACTTTAGTGTTGTCTTTTGTTTTTTGACTATAGTGTTGTCTTATTTGTTTTGACTATAGTATTGTCATTTCGTTTTGACTATAGTGTTGTCTTTTCGCTTTGACTATAGTGTTGTCTTTTCGTTTTGACTATAGTATTGTGTTTTCGTTTTGACTATAGTGTTGTCTTTTCTTTTAGAGTGTAGCGTTGTCTTTTCGTTTTGACTATAGTATTGTCTTTTCGTTTTGACTATAGTGTTGCCTTTTCGCTTAGACTATAGTGTTGTCTTTTCGCTTTGACTAGAGTATTGTCTTTTCCTTTTGACCATAGTGTTGTCTTTTCGTTTTGACTATAGTGTTGTCTTTTCGTTTTGACTATAGTGTTGTCTTTTCTTTTTGACTATAGTATGTTCTTTTCGTTTGACTATAGTGTTGTCTTTTCGCTTTAACTCTAGCGTTGTCTTTTCGTTTTGCCTATAGTGTTGTCTTTTCGCTTTGACTATAACGTTGTCTTTTCGCTTTGACTATAATGTTGTCTTTTCGCTTTGACTATAGTGTTGTCTTTTCACTTTGACTATAGTGTTGTCTTTTCGTTTTGACTATAGTGTTGTCTTTTCTTTTAGACTGTAGCGTTGTCTTTTCGTTTTGACTATAGTATTGTCTTTTCGTTTTGACTATAGTGTTGCCTTTTCGCTTAGACTATAGTGTTGTCTTTTCATTTTGACTATAGTATTGTCTTTTCCTTTTGACCATAGTGTTGTCTTTTCGTTTTGACTATGGTGTTGTCTTTTCGTTTTGACTATAGTGTTGTCTTTTCGCTTTAACTCTAGTGTTGTCTTTTCGTTTTGCCTATAGTGTTGTCTTTTCGCTTTGACTATATTGTTGTCTTTTCGCTCTGACTATAGTGTTGTCTTTTCGTTTTGACTATAGTGTTGTCTTTTCGCTTTGACTATAACGTTGTATTTTCGCTTTGACTATAGTGTTGTCTTTTCGCTTTGATTATAGTATTGTCTTTTCGCTTTGACTATAGTGTTGTGTTTTCGTTTTGACTATAGTGTTGTCTTTTCATTTTGACTGTAGTGTTGTCTTTCGCTTTGACTATAGTATTGTCTTTTCGTTTTAACTGTAGTGTTTTCTTTTCGCTTAGACTATATTATTGTCTTTTCGTTTTGACTATTGTATTGTATTTTCCTTTTGACCATAGTGTTGTCTTTTCGCTTTGACTATAGCGTTGTCTTTCCGTTTTGACTATAGTATTGTCTTCTCGTTTTGACTGTAGTGTTGTCTTTTCGTTTTGACTATAGGGTTTTCTTTTCGCTTTATCTATAGGGTTGTCTTTTCGCTTTGACTATAACATTGTCTTTTCGTTTTGACTATAGTGTTGTCTTTTCGCTTTGACTATAGTGTTGTCTTTTCACTTTGACTATAGTGTTGTCTTTTCGCTTTGACTATAATGTTGTCTTTTCATTTTGACTGTAGTGTTGTCTTTTCGCTTTGACTATAGTAATGTCTTTTCGTTTTGACTGTAGTGTTTTCTTTTCGCTTAGACTATGGTGTTGTCTTTTCGTTTTGACTATTGTATTGTATTTTCCTTTTGACCATAGTGTTGTCTTTTCGTTTTGACAATAGTATTGTGTTTTCGTTTTGACTATACTGTTGTCTTTTCGTTTTGACTATAGTGTTGTCTTTTCGCTTTGACTATAGTGTTGTCTTTTCGTTTTGACTATAGTATGTTCTTTTCGTTTTCACTATAGTGTTGTCTTTTCGCTTTAACTCTAGTGTTGTCTTTTCGTTTTACCTATAGTGTTGTCTTTTCGCTTTGACTATATTGTTGTCTTTTCACTTTGACTATAGTGTTGTCTTTTCGTTTTGACTATAGTGTTGTCTTTTCGTTTTGACTATAGTATGTTCTTTTCGTTTTCACTATAGTGTTGTCTTTTCACTTTAACTCTAGTGTTGTCTTTTCGTTTTACCTATAGTATTGTCTTTTCGCTTTGACTATAGTGTTGTCTTTTCGTTTTTACTATAGTGTTGTCTTTTCGCTTTGACTATAGTATGTTCTTTTCGTTTTGATTATAGTGTTGTCTTTACGCTTTGACTATAGCGTTGTCTTTTCGTTTTGCCAATAGTGTTGTATTTTCGCTTTGACTATAGTGTTGTCTTTTCGTTTTGACTATATTGTTGTCTTTTCGCTTTGTCAATAACGTTGTCTTTTCGTTTTGATTATAGTGTTGTCTTTTCGCTTTGACTATGGTATTGTCTTTTTGTTTTGACTGTAGTGTTTTCTTTTCGCTTATACTATAGTGTTGTCTTTTCGCTTTGACTATTGTATTGTATTTTCCTTTTGACCATAGTGTTGTCTTTTCGCTTTGACTATAGCGTTGTCTTTCCGTTTTGACTATAGTATGGTCTTTTCGTTTTGACTGTAGTGTTGTCTTTTCGTTTTGACTATAGGGTTTTCTTTTCGCTTTATCTATAGGGTTGTCTTTTCGCTTTGACTATAACATTGTCTTTTCGCTTTGACTATAGTGTTGTCTTTTCGCTTTGACTATAGTGTTGTCTTTTCACTTTGACTATAGTGTTGTCTTTTCGCTTTGACTATAATGTTGTCTTTTCATTTTGACTGTAGTGTTGTCTTTCGCTTTGAGTATAGTATTGTCTTTTCGCTTTGACTGTAGTGTTTTCTTTTCGCTTAGACTATATTATTGTCTTTTCGTTTTGACTATAGCGTTGTCTTTTCGTTTTGACTATAGTATGGTCTTTTCGTTTTGACTGTAGTGTTATCTTTTCGTTTTGACTATAGGGTTTTCTTTTCGCTTTGACAATAGGGTTGTCTTTTCGCTTTGACTATAACATTGTCTTTTCGCTTTGACTATAGTGTTGTCTTTTCGCTTTGACTATAGTGTTGTCTTTTCGCTTTGACTATAGTGTTGTCTTTTCGCTTTGACTATAGTGTTGTCTTTTCATTTTGACTGTAGTGTTGTCTTTTCGCTTTGACTATAGTAATGTCTTTTCGTTTTGACTGTAGTGTTTTCTTTTCGCTTAGACTATAGTGTTGTCTTTTCGTTTTGCCTATAGTGTTGTCTTTTCGCTTTGACTATAGTGCTGTCTTTTCGCTTTGACTATAATGTTGTTTTTTCGTTTGACTATAGTGTTGTCTTATCGCTTTGACTATAATGTTGTTTTTTCGCTTTGACTATAGTGTTGTCTTTTCGCTTTGACTATAGTATTGTCTTTTCGTTTTGAATATAGTGTTGTCTTTTCGTTTTGACTATAATGTTGTCTTTTCGCTTTGACTATAGTGTTTTCTTTTCGTTTTGACTATAGTATTGTGTTTTCGTTTTGACTATAGTGTTGTCTTTTCTTTTAGACTGTAGCGTTGTCTTATCGTTTTGACTATAGTGTTGTCTTTTCGCTTTGACTATAGTGTTGTCTTTTCGTTTTGACTATAGTATTGTGTTTTCATTTTGACTATAGTGTTGTCTTTTCTTTTAGACTGTAGCGTTGTCTTTTCGTTTTGACTATAGTATTGTCTTTTCGTTTTGACAATAGTGTTTTCTCTTCTTTTAGACAATAGTGTTGTCTTTTCCTTTTGACCATAGTGTTTCCTTTTCGCTTAGACTATAGTGTTGTCTTTTCCTTTTGACCATAGTGCTGTCTTTTCGCTTTGACTATAGTGTTGTCTTTTCGTTTTGACTATAGTGTTGTCTTTTCGCTTTGACTATAGTATGTTCTTTTCGCTTTGACTATAGTGTTGTCTTTACGCTTTGACTATAGCGTTGTCTTTTCGTTTTGCCAATAGTGTTGTCTTTTCGCTTTGACTATAGTGTTGTTTTTTCGTTTTTACTATAGTGTTGTCTTTTCGCTTTGACTATAGTATGTTCTTTTCGTTTTGATTATAGTGTTGTCTTTACGCTTTGACTATAGCGTTGTCTTTTCGTTTTGCCAATAGTGTTGTATTTTCGCTTTGACTATAGTGTTGTCTTTTCGTTTTGACTATATTGTTGTCTTTTCGCTTTGTCAATAACGTTGTCTTTTCGTTTTGATTATAGTGTTGTCTTTTCGCTTTGACTATGGTATTGTCTTTTTGTTTTGACTGTAGTGTTTTCTTTTCGCTTATACTATAGTGTTGTCTTTTCGCTTTGACTATTGTATTGTATTTTCCTTTTGACCATAGTGTTGTCTTTTCGCTTTGACTATAGCGTTGTCTTTCCGTTTTGACTATAGTATGGTCTTTTCGTTTTGACTGTAGTGTTGTCTTTTCGTTTTGACTATAGGGTTTTCTTTTTGCTTTATCTATAGGGTTGTCTTTTCGCTTTGACTATAACATTGTCTTTTCGTTTTGACTATAGTGTTGTCTTTTCGCTTTGACTATAGTGTTGTCTTTTCACTTTGACTATAGTGTTGTCTTTTCGCTTTGACTATAATGTTGTCTTTTCATTTTGACTGTAGTGTAGTCTTTTCGCTTTGACTATAGTAATGTCTTTTCGTTTTGACTGTAGTGTTTTCTTTTCGCTTAGACTATGGTGTTGTCTTTTCGTTTTGACTATTGTATTGTATTTTCCTTTTGACCATAGTGTTGTCTTTTCGCTTTGACAATAGTATTGTGTTTTCGTTTTGACTATACTGTTGTCTTTTCGTTTTGACAATAGTGTTGTCTTTTCGCTTTGACTATAGTGTTGTCTTTTCGTTTTGACTATAGTATGTTCTTTTCGTTTTCACTATAGTGTTGTCTTTTCGCTTTAACTCTAGTGTTGTCTTTTCGTTTTACCTATAGTGTTGTCTTTTCGCTTTGACTATATTGTTGTCTTTTCACTTTGACTATAGTGTTGTCTTTTCGTTTTGACTATAGTGTTGTCTTTTCGTTTTGACTATAGTATGTTCTTTTCGTTTTCACTATAGTGTTGTCTTTTCGCTTTAACTCTAGTGTTTTCTTTTCGTTTTACCTATAGTGTTGTCTTTTCGCTTTGACTATAACGTTGTATTTTCGTTTTGACTATAGTGTTGTCTTTTCGCTTTGACTATAATGTTGTCTTATCGCTTTGACTATAGTGTTGTCTTTTCATTTTGACCATAGTGTTATCTTTTCGTTTTGACTATAGTGTTGTCTTTTCGTTTTGACTATACTTTGTCTTTTCGTTTTGACTATAGTATGTTCTTTTCGTTTTGACCATAGTGTTGTCTTTTCGCTTTGACTATATTGTTGTCTTTTCGCTTTGACTATAGTCTTGTCTTTTCGTTTTGACTATAGTGTTGTCTTTTCGCTTTGACTATAGCGTTGTATTTTCGCTTTGACTATAGTGTTGTCTTTTCGCTTTGACTATAGTGTTGTCTTTTCGCTTTGACTATAGTGTTGTCTTTTCGCTTTGACCATAGTATTGTCTTTTCATTTTGACTGTAGTGTTGTCTTTCGCTTTGACTATAGTATTGTCTTTTCGCTTTGACTGTAGTGTTTTCTTTTCGCTTAGACTATATTATTGTCTTTTCGTTTTGACTATAGCGTTGTCTTTTCGTTTTGACTATAGTATGGTCTTTTCGTTTTGACTGTAGTGTTATCTTTTCGTTTTGACTATAGGGTTTTTTTTTCGCTTTGACAATAGGGTTGTCTTTTCGCTTTGACTATAACATTGTCTTTTCGTTTTGACTATAGTGTTGTCTTTTCGCTTTGACTATAGTGTTGTCTTTTCGCTTTGACTATAGTGTTGTCTTTTCGCTTTGACTATAGTGTTGTCTTTTCATTTTGACTGTAGTGTTGTCTTTTCGCTTTGACTATAGTAATGTCTTTTCGTTTTGACTGTAGTGTTTTCTTTTCGCTTAGACTATAGTGTTTTCTTTTCGTTTTGCCTATAGTGTTGTCTTTTCGCTTTGACTATAGTGCTGTCTTTTCGCTTTAACTATAATGTTGTCTTTTCGTTTGACTATAGTGTTGTCTTATCGCTTTGACTATAATGTTGTTTTTTCGCTTTGACTATAGTGTTGTCTTTTCGCTTTGACTATAGTATTGTCTTTTCGTTTTGAATATAGTGTTGTCTTTTCGTTTTGACTATAGTGTTGTCTTTTCGCTTTGACTATAGTGTTGTCTTTTCGTTTTGACTATAGTATTGTGTTTTCGTTTTGACTATAGTGTTGTCTTTTCTTTTAGACTGTAGCGTTGTCTTATCGTTTTGACTATAGTGTTGGGTTTTCGCTTTGACTATAGTGTTGTCTTTTCGTTTTGACTATAGTATTGTGTTTTCGTTTTGACTATAGTGTTGTCTTTTCTTTTAGACTGTAGCGTTGTCTTTTCGTTTTGACTATAGTATTGTCTTTTCGTTTTGACAATAGTGTTTTCTTTTCTTTTAGACAATAGTGTTGTCTTTTCCTTTTGACCATAGTGTTTCCTTTTCGCTTAGACTATAGTGTTGTCTTTTCCTTTTGACCATAGTGCTGTCTTTTCGCTTTGACTATAGTGTTGTCTTTTCGTTTTGACTATAGTGTTGTCTTTTCGCTTTGACTATAGTATGTTCTTTTCGCTTTGACTATAGTGTTGTCTTTACGCTTTGACTATAGTGTTGTCTTTTCGTTTTTACTATAGTGTTGTCTTTTCGCTTTGACTATAGTATGTTCTTTTCGTTTTGATTATAGTGTTGTCTTTACGCTTTGACTATAGCGTTGTCTTTTCGTTTTGCCAATAGTGTTGTATTTTCGCTTTGACTATAGTGTTGTCTTTTCGTTTTGACTATATTGTTGTCTTTTCGCTTTGTCAATAACGTTGTCTTTTCGTTTTGATTATAGTGTTGTCTTTTCGCTTTGACTATGGTATTGTCTTTTTGTTTTGACTGTAGTGTTTTCTTTTCGCTTATACTATAGTGTTGTCTTTTCGCTTTGACTATTGTATTGTATTTTCCTTTTGACCATAGTGTTGTCTTTTCGCTTTGACTATAGCGTTGTCTTTTCGTTTTGATTATAGTATGGTCTTTTCGTTTTGACTGTAGTGTTGTCTTTTCGTTTTGCCTATAGTGTTTTCTTTTCGTTTTGACTATAGTGTTGTCTTTTCGCTTTGACTATAACGTTGTCTTTTCGCTTTGACTATAGTGTTGTCTTTTAGCTTTGATTATAGTATTGTCTTTTCGCTTTGACTATAGTGTTGTCTTTTCATTTTGACTATAGTGTTGTCTTTTCGTTTTGACTGTAGTGTTTTCTTTTCGCTTAGACTATAGTGTTGTCTTTTCGTTTGACTATTGTATTGTATTTCCCTTTTGACAATAGTGTTGTCTTTTCATTTTGACTATAGTATTGTCTTTTCATTTTGACTCTAGTGTTGTCTTTTCGCTTTGATTATAGTATTGTCTTTTCATTTTGACTCTAGTGTTGTCTTTTCGTTTTGACTATAGTGTTGTCTTTTCTTTTAGACTGTAGTGTTGTCTTTTCGTTTTCACTATAGTATTGTCTTTTCGTTTTGACTATAGTGTTTTCTTTTCTTTTTGACTTTAGTATTGTCTTTTCCTTTTGACCATAGTGTTGTCTGTTCGTTTTGTCTATAGCGTTTTCTTTTCGTTTTGACTATAGTGTTTTCTTTTCGTTTTGACTATAGTATGGTCTTTTCGCTTTGACTGTAGTGTTGTCTTTTTGCTTTGACTATAACGTTGTCTTTTCGTTTTGACTATAGTGTTGTCTTTTCGCTTTGACTATAGTGTTGTCTTTTCACTTTGACTATAGTGTTGTCTTTTCGTTTTGACTATAGTGTTGTCTTTTCTTTTAGACTGTAGCGTTGTCTTTTCGTTTTGACTATAGTATTGTCTTTTCGTTTTGACTATAGTGTTGCCTTTTCGCTTAGACTATAGTGTTGTCTTTTCGTTTTGACTATAGTATTGTCTTTTCCATTTGACCATAGTGTTGTCTTTTCGTTTTGACAATAGAGTTGTCTTTTCGTTTTGACTATAGTTTGTCTTTTCGTTTTGAATATAGTATGTTCTTTTCGTTTTGACTATAGTGTTGTCTTTTCGTTTTAACTCTAGTGTTGTCTTTTCGTTTTGCCTATAGTGTTGTCTTTTCGCTTTGACTATATTGTTGTCTTTTCGCTTTGACTATAGTGTTGTCTTTTCGTTTTGACTATAGTGTTTTCTTTTCGCTTTGACTATAACGTTGTATTTTCGCTTTGACTATAGTGTTCTCTTTTCGCTTTGACTATAGTGTTTTCTTTTCGCTTTGACTATAGTGTTGTCTTTTCGCTTTGACTATAGTATTGTCTTTTCATTTTGACTGTAGTGTTGTCTTTCGCTTTGACTATAGTATTGTCTTTTCGTTTTGACT
The DNA here is from genome assembly GCA_963383655.1 of Bathymodiolus septemdierum. Lineage (NCBI taxonomy): Eukaryota > Metazoa > Mollusca > Bivalvia > Mytilida > Modiolidae > Bathymodiolus > Bathymodiolus septemdierum. Next base: position 64,476,276 of record OY726517.1, read on the forward strand.
GTAGTGTTTTCTTTTCGCTTAGACTATATTATTGTCTTTTCGATTTGACTATTGTATTGTATTTTCCTTTTGACCATAGTGTTGTCTTTTCGCTTTGACTATAGTGTTGTCTTTTCGTTTTGACTATAGGGTTTTCTTTTCGCTTTGACTATAGGGTTGTCTTTTCGCTTTGACTATAACATTGTCTTTTCGTTTTGACTATAGTGTTGTCTTTTCGCTTTGACTATAGTGTTGTCTTTTCGCTTTTACTATAATGTTGTCTTTTCGCTTTGACTATAGTGTTGTCTTTTCATTTTGACTGTAGTGTTGTCTTTTCGCTTTGACTATAGTAATGTCTTTTCGTTTTGACTGTAGTGTTTTCTTTTCGCTTAGACTATAGTGTTGTCTTTTCGCTTTGACTATTGTATTGTATTTTCCTTTTGACCATAGTGTTGTCTTTTCGCTTTGACAATAGTATTGTGTTTTCCTTTTGACTATAGGGTTTTCTTTTCGCTTTGACTATAATGTTGTCCTTTCGCTTTGACTATAGTGTTGTCTTATCGCTTTGACTATAATGTTGTCTTTTCGCTTTGACTATAGTGTTGTCTTTTCGCTTTGACTATAGTATTGTCTTTTCGTTTTGAATATAGTGTTGTCTTTTCGCTTTGACTATAGTGTTGTCTTTTCGCTTTGACTAAAGTGTTGTCTTTTCGTTTTGACTATAGTATTGTGTTTTCGTTTTGACTATAGTGTTGTCTTTTCTTTTAGACTATAGCGTTGTCTTTTCGTTTTGACTATAGTATTGTCTTTTCGTTTTGACTATAGTGTTGTCTTTTCTTTTAGACAATAGTGTTGTCTTTTCCTTTTGACCATAGTGTTGCCTTTTCGCTTAGACTATAGTGTTGTCTTTTCCTTTTGACCATAGTGTTGTCTTTTCGCTTTGACTATAGTGTTGTCTTTTCGTTTTGTCTATAGTGTTGTCTTTTCGCTTTGACTATAGTATGTTCTTTTCGTTTTGACTATAGTGTTGTCTTTACGCTTTGACTATAGCGTTGTCTTTTCGTTTTGCCAATAGTGTTGTCTTTTCGCTTTGACTATAGTGTTGTCTTTTTGCTTTGACTATAGTGTTGTCTTTTCGTTTTGACTATATTGTTGTCTTTTCGCTTTGTCAATAACGTTGTCTTTTCGTTTTGACTATAGTGTTGTCTTTTCGCTTTGACTATGGTATTGTCTTTTTGTTTTGACTGTAGTGTTTTCTTTTCGCTTAGACTATAGTGTTGTCTTTTCGTTTTGACTATAGCGAAGTCTTTTCGTTTTGATTATAGTATGGTCTTTTCGTTTTGACTATAGTGTTTTCTTTTCGCTTTGACGATAGTGTTGTCTTTTCGCTTTGACTATAACGTTGTCTTTTCGCTTTGACTATAGTGTTTTCTTTTAGCTTTGACTATAGTGTTTTCTTTTCGCTTTGACTATAGTGTTGTCTTTTCATTGTGACTATAGTGTTGTCTTTTCGTTTTGACAGTAGTGTTTTCTGTTCGCTTAGACTATAGTGTTGTCTTTTCGTTTGACTATTGTATTGTATTTTCCATTTGACAATAGTGTTGTCTTTTCATTTTGACTATAGTATTGTCTTTTCCTTTTGACTCTAGTGTTGTCTTTTCGCTTTGATCGTAGTGTTGTCTTTTCGTTTTGACTATAGTATTGTGTTTTCGTTTTGACTATAGTGTTGTCTTTTCTTTTAGACTGTAGTGTTGTCTTTTCGTTTTCACTATATTATTGTCTTTTCGCTTTGACTATAGTGTTGTATTTTCGCTTAGACTATAGTGTTTTCTTTTCTTTTTGACTTTAGTATTGTCTTTTCCTTTTGACCATAGTGTTGTCTGTTTGTTTTGACTATAGCGTTGTCTTTTCGTTTTGACTATAGTGTTTTCTTTTCGTTTTGACTATAGTATGGTCTTTTCGTTTTGACTGTAGTGTTGTCTTTTTGCTTTGACTATAATGTTGTCTTTTCGCTTTGACTATGGTGTTGTCTTTTCGCTTTGACTATAGTGTTGTCTTTTCGCTTAGACGATAGAGTTGTCTTTTCGTTTTGACTATAGTATTGTATTTTCCTTTGGACCATAGTGTTGTCTTTTCCTTTCGACTATAGTATTGTGTTTTCGCTTTGACTATAGTGTTGTCTTTTCGTTAAGACTGTAGTGTTGTCTTTTCGTTTTGACTATAGTATTGTCTTTTCGTTTTGACTATAGTGTTGTCTTTCCGCTTTGACTAAAATGTGATCTTTTCGCTTTGACTATAGTATTGTGTTTTTGTTTTGACTATAGTGTTGTCTTTTCGCTTTGACTGTAGTGTTGTCTTTTCGTTTTGACTATAATATTGTCTTTTCGCTTTGACTATAGTGTTGTCTTTTCGCTAAGACTATAGTGTTTTCTTTTCGTTTTGACTATAGTGTTGTCTTTTCGTTTTGACTATTGTATGGTCTTTTCATTTTGACTATAGTGTTGTCTTTTCGCTTTGACTAGTGTTGTCTTTTCGCTTTGACTGTAGTGTTGTCTTTTCGCATTGACTATAGTGTTGTCTTTTCGCTTTGACTATAATGTTGTCTTTTCGTTTTTACTATCGTGTTGTCTTTTCGTTTTGACTTTAGTGTTGTCTTTTCTTTTTTGACCATAGTGTTGCCTTTTCGTTTTGACTATAGTATTGTCTTTTCGTTTTGACTATAGTGTTGTCTTTTCGCTTTGACTGTAGTGTTGTCTTTTCGTTTTGAATATAGTATTGTCTTTTCGCTTTGACTATAGTGTTGTCTTTTCGCTTTGACTATAGTGTTGTCTTTTCGCTTTGACTATAGTATTGTCTTTTCGTTTTGACTGTAGTGTTTTCTTTTCGCTTAGACTATATTATTGTCTTTTCGATTTGACTATTGTATTGTATTTTCCTTTTGACCATAGTGTTGTCTTTTCGCTTTGACTATAGTGTTGTCTTTTCGTTTTGACTATAGAGTTTTCTTTTCGCTTTGACTATAGGGTTGTCTTTTCGCTTTGACTATAACATTGTCTTTTCGTTTTGACTATAGTGTTGTCTTTTCGCTTTGACTATAGTGTTGTCTTTTCGCTTTGACTATAATGTTGTCTTTTCGCTTTGACTATAGTGTTGTCTTTTCATTTTGACTGTAGTGTTGTCTTTTCGCTTTGACTATAGTAATGTCTTTTCGCTTTGACTGTAGTGTTTTCTTTTCGCTTAGACTATAGTGTTGTCTTTTCGCTTTGACTATTGTATTGTATTTTCCTTTTGACCATAGTGTTGTCTTTTCGTTTTGACAATAGTATTGTGTTTTCCTTTTGACTATAGTGTTTTCTTTTTGCTTTGACAACAGCGTTGTCTTTTCGTTTTGCCCATAGTGTTGTCTTTTCGCTTTGACTATAGTGTTGTCTTTTCGCTTTGACTATAATGTTGTCCTTTCGCTTTGACTATAGTGTTGTCTTATCGCTTTGACTATAATGTTGTCTTTTCGCTTTGACTATAGTGTTGTCTTTTCGCTTTGACTATAGTATTGTCTTTTCGTTTTGAATATAGTGTTGTCTTTTCGCTTTGACGATAGTGTTGTCTTTTCGCTTTGACTATAGTGTTGTCTTTTCGTTTTGACTATAGTATTGTGTTTTCGTTTTGACTATAGTGTTGTCTTTTCTTTTAGACTATAGCGTTGTCTTTTCGTTTTGACTATAGTATTGTCTTTTCGTTTTGACTATAGTGTTGTCTTTTCTTTTAGACAATAGTGTTGTCTTTTCCTTTTGACCATAGTGTTGCCTTTTCGCTTAGACTATAGTGTTGTCTTTTCCTTTTGACCATAGTGTTGTCTTTTCGCTTTGACTATAGTGTTGTCTTTTCGTTTTGACTATAGTGTTGTCTTTTCGTTTTGACTATATTGTTGTCTTTTCGCTTTGTCAATAACGTTGTCTTTTCGTTTTGACTATAGTGTTGTCTTTTCGCTTTGACTATGGTATTGTCTTTTTGTTTTGACTGTAGTGTTTTCTTTTCGCTTAGACTATAGTGTTGTCTTTTCGTTTTGACCATAGTGTTGTCTTTTCGCTTTGACTATAACGAAGTCTTTTCGTTTTTATTATAGTATGGTCTTTTCGCTTTGGCTGTAGTGTTGTCTTTTCGTTTTGACTATAGTGTTTTCTTTTCGTTTTGACGATAGTGTTGTCTTTTCGCTTTGACTATAACGTTGTCTTTTCGCTTTGACTATAGTGTTTTCTTTTAGCTTTGACTATAGTGTTGTCTTTTCGCTTTGACTATAGTGTTGTCTTTTCATTGTGACTATAGTGTTGTCTTTTCGTTTTGACTGTAGTGTTTTCTGTTCGCTTAGACTATAGTGTTGTCTTTTCGTTTGACTATTGTATTGTATTTTTCATTTGACAATAGTGTTGTCTTTTCATTTTGACTATACTATTGTCTTTTCCTTTTGACTCTAGTGTTGTCTTTTCGCTTTGATCATACTGTTGTCTTTTCGTTTTGACTATAGTATTGTGTTTTCGTTTTGACTATAGTGTTGTCTTTTATTTTAGACTGTAGTGTTGTCTTTTCGTTTTCACTATATTATTGTCTTTTCGCTTTGACTATAGTGTTGTCTTTTCGCTAAGACTATAGTGTTTTCTTTTCGTTTTGACTATAGTGTTGTCTTTTCGTTTTGACTATTGTATGGTCTTTTCATTTTGACTATAGTGTTGTCTTTTCGTTTTGACTAGTGTTGTCTTTTCGCTTTGACTGTAGTGTTGTCTTTTCGCATTGACTATAGTGTTGTCTTTTCGCTTTGACTATAATGTTGTCTTTTCGTTTTTACTATGGTGTTGTCTTTTCGTTTTGACTTTAGTGTTGTCTTTTCTTTTTTGACCATAGTGTTGCCTTTTCGTTTTGACTATAGTATTGTCTTTTCGTTTTGACTATAGTGTTGTCTTTTCGCTTTGACTGTAGTGTTGTCTTTTCGTTTTGAATATTGTATTGTCTTTTCGCTTTGACTATAGTGTTGTCTTTTCGCTTTGACTATAGTGTTGTCTTTTCGCTTTGACTATAGTATTGTCTTTTCATTTTGACTGTAGTATTGTCTTTCGCTTTGACTATAGTATTGTCTTTTCGTTTTGACTGTAGTGTTTTCTTTTCGCTTAGACTATATTATTGTCTTTTCGATTTGACTATTGTATTGTATTTTCCTTTTGACCATAGTGTTGTCTTTTCGCTTTGACTATAGTGTTGTCTTTTCGTTTTGACTATAGGGTTTTCTTTTCGCTTTGACTATAGGGTTGTCTTTTCGCTTTGACTATAACATTGTCTTTTCGTTTTGACTATAGTGTTGTCTTTTCGCTTTGACTATAGTGTTGTCTTTTCGCTTTGACTATAATGTTGTCTTTTCGCTTTGACTATAGTGTTGTCTTTTCATTTTGACTGTAGTGTTGTCTTTTCGCTTTGACTATAGTAATGTCTTTTCGCTTTGACTGTAGTGTTTTCTTTTCGCTTAGACTATAGTGTTGTCTTTTCGCTTTGACTATTGTATTGTATTTTCCTTTTGACCATAGTGTTGTCTTTTCGTTTTGACAATAGTATTGTGTTTTCCTTTTGACTATAGTGTTTTCTTTTTGCTTTGACAACAGCGTTGTCTTTTCGTTTTGCCTATAGTGTTGTCTTTTCGCTTTGACTATAGTGTTGTCTTTTCACTTTGACTATAATGTTGTCCTTTCGCTTTGACTATAGTGTTGTCTTATCGCTTTGACTATAATGTTGTCTTTTCGCTTTGACTATAGTGTTGTCTTTTCGCTTTGACTATAGTATTGTCTTTTCGTTTTGAATATAGTGTTGTCTTTTCGCTTTGACGATAGTGTTGTCTTTTCGCTTTGACTATAGTGTTGTCTTTTCGTTTTGACTATAGTATTGTGTTTTCGTTTTGACTATAGTGTTGTCTTTTCTTTTAGACTATAGCGTTGTCTTTTCGTTTTGACTATAGTATTGTCTTTTCGTTTTGACTATAGTGTTGTCTTTTCTTTTAGACAATAGTGTTGTCTTTTCCTTTTGACCATAGTGTTGCCTTTTCGCTTAGACTATAGTGTTGTCTTTTCCTTTTGACCATAGTGTTGTCTTTTCGCTTTGACTATAGTGTTGTCTTTTCGTTTTGACTATAGTGTTGTCTTTTCGTTTTGACTATATTGTTGTCTTTTCGCTTTGTCAATAACGTTGTCTTTTCGTTTTGACTATAGTGTTGTCTTTTCGCTTTGACTATGGTATTGTCTTTTTGTTTTGACTGTAGTGTTTTCTTTTCGCTTAGACTATAGTGTTGTCTTTTCGTTTTGACCATAGTGTTGTCTTTTCGCTTTGACTATAACGAAGTCTTTTCGTTTTTATTATAGTATGGTCTTTTCGCTTTGGCTGTAGTGTTGTCTTTTCGTTTTGACTATAGTGTTTTTTTTTCGTTTTGACGATAGTGTTGTCTTTTCGCTTTGACTATAACGTTGTCTTTTCGCTTTGACTATAGTGTTTTCTTTTAGCTTTGACTATAGTGTTGTCTTTTCGCTTTGACTATAGTGTTGTCTTTTCATTGTGACTATAGTGTTGTCTTTTCGTTTTGACTGTAGTGTTTTCTGTTCGCTTAGACTATAGTGTTGTCTTTTCGTTTGACTATTGTATTGTATTTTCCATTTGACAATAGTGTTGTCTTTTCATTTTGACTATACTATTGTCTTTTCCTTTTGACTCTAGTGTTGTCTTTTCGCTTTGATCATAGTGTTGTCTTTTCGTTTTGACTATAGTATTGTGTTTTCGTTTTGACTATAGTGTTGTATTTATTTTAGACTGTAGTGTTGTCTTTTCGTTTTCACTATATTATTGTCTTTTCGCTTTGACTATAGTGTTGTATTTTCGCTTAGACTATAGTGTTTTCTTTTCTTTTTGACTTTAGTATTGTCTTTTCCTTTTGACCATAGTGTTGTCTGTTTGTTTTGACTATAGCGTTGTCTTTTCGTTTTGACTATAGTGTTTTCTTTTCGTTTTGACTATAGTATGGTCTTTTCGTTTTGACTGTAGTGTTGTCTTTTTGCTTTGACTATAATGTTGTCTTTTCGCTTTGACTATGGTGTTGTCTTTTCGCTTTGACTATAGTGTTGTCTTTTCGCTTAGACGATAGAGTTGTCTTTTCGTTTTGACTATAGTATTGTATTTTCCTTTGGACCATAGTGTTGTCTTTTCCTTTCGACTATAGTATTGTGTTTTCGCTTTGACTATAGTGTTGTCTTTTCGTTAAGACTGTAGTGTTGTCTTTTCGTTTTGACTATAGTGTTGTCTTTCCGCTTTGACTAAAATGTGGTCTTTTCGCTTTGACTATAGTATTGTGTTTTCGTTTTGACTATAGTGTTGTCTTTTCGCTTTGACTGTAGTGTTGTCTTTTCGTTTTGACTATAGTATTGTCTTTTCGCTTTGACTATAGTGTTGTCTTTTCGCTAAGACTATAGTGTTTTCTTTTCGTTTTGACTATAGTGTTGTCTTTTCGCTTTGACTATTGTATGGTCTTTTCATTTTGACTATAGTGTTGTCTTTTCGTTTTGACTAGTGTTGTCTTTTCGCTTTGACTGTAGTGTTGTCTTTTCGCATTGACTATAGTGTTGTCTTTTCGCTTTGACTATAATGTTGTCTTTTCGTTTTTACTATGGTGTTGTCTTTTCGTTTTGACTTTAGTGTTGTCTTTTCTTTTTTGACCATAGTGTTGCCTTTTCGTTTTGACTATAGTATTGTCTTTTCGTTTTGACTATAGTGTTGTCTTTTCGCTTTGACTGTAGTGTTGTCTTTTCGTTTTGACTATAGTATTGTCTTTTCGCTTTGACTATAGTGTTGTCTTTTCGCTAAGACTATAGTGTTTTCTTTTCGTTTTGACTATAGTGTTGTCTTTTCGCTTTGACTATTGTATGGTCTTTTCATTTTACTATAGTGTTGTCTTTTCGTTTTGACTATAGTGTTGTCTTTTCGCTTTGACTATAATGTTGTCTTTTCGCTTAGACTATAGTGTTATTTTTTCGTTTTGACTATAGTGTTGTATTTTTTTTTCTTTATTTTACGGCTTCTGATTAAATATATTACACTACCATTAAAAGTGGTAATTCGTTCATAACATCATACATTGTAGTCATAGCGTTTGCTTCATTGTCATGGTTATTACGGCTTTCAATAGACACGGCGGATCTTGAACAAAATACAACTATTACAAGCCAGAACATGGATTTTCAAAGTCGTGTGTCGTGTTCTATTTTGTGTTCAGTGAGGTCAGATAAGATGAGAGATGAGTGTTCCTTTTCTTGATATTGGTGCAATTGATGACCATCTATGTTTAAACTTTCTTGCATAGCTGTGTCAGAATGTCGTCTATAACGCCAAATGTTGCCAGAACAATAGCCTGTAGTTTTATATGCACGCAATGTTGCCCTTTCAGTAATGATCGCCAGTAGCTCTGTTTAGGTTTGGCTTAATTTATGCTGTTTAGCGCCACTTTCAACAATATGTAAGTTATATCGTGACGGTCAGTTGTATTAGTGGAAGAATCCGGAGTACCCTCATATAACCACGGACCTGTCGTAGGATACTGTAGCTTTGCTTAAGTCAATACCTCAATCAAGAGTTTGATCAATGAGCTCAATTTCGTAATTTACTACATTCACAAATGAGTACATAGAAACACACAGCTATTACAATGTGTACGTACAATGTCTGTATTATGTCATCAGCTTTTATTGACAGAGATAACATAACTGTTTTCATTTACAAGTACAAAATTAAATTTGACATATTGGTGAAAATCAATAAAAACTTTTAAACTATTTTCAAAAGGTATACTTCAATAATGATGAAATATTCCGCAGTCGATATGATTTTTTTTTCCGGAATGGTCGACTCTAATTGCGCGTTCATTCATTAATAACCCATTAATGTTTACAAATTATTACGTCTGAAAGTATAATTTACATAATATAACTTAATATACATCCCATTCCTTAAAGTGTTATTCCATACCAAATTTCTTTTAAATGTAAGATGAATTCACCGAATCTGTATGTATGTTTCCTAAACCTTAATATAATTTTACACGGATAATTGAAAACTGTTCGTCTTTCTCAAATGTTATTGAACTAAAGCTTCGTTAGTGCAATTATTGTACAAGGTTGAAGATAAGCGAGTGGGTGTTTGCATTGATATATTTGGTGATTTGTAGCTAATATTCAGAATGTTCAGTAGTTTGAAAGTAATACCAGAAAGAATACCGATCATCAACAAATATCTACATCAGACTATTAACTATTATGTTGTGCAAATAACATACACATACTACTGTATACATAGACAATATACATACATTATTGGAAAATATAAATGTATATGTACGAGTTTTAGAAACATATAGAAAAGCAAGTCTTTAAAGATATTTTCTGGCAGCCAGTGCCAATATTTGTTTTTATATTTTCCGACAATGTACGTATATTGTGTTTATCTTGTAATGTCAAAAAGACTAAACCAACTGTCAAATTGTCTAGAAAGATGAAAAAAAGCGTCGTTCCAGTCGGGTTTTTTTTATTTTATTTATTTATTTATTTATTTATTTTTGTGTGTGTGTGTGTGTTTCTGTGAAGTCTGCGCTTAAACTGTTTCCGTTTCTTACCATTGTTCAACATGAATCATGTACCAGAAAATATATATATTGGTCAGTGATCGTATATAGAAGATTATCCAATTAATACAATTTGACTGCTCAAATGGTGTCTTTCCTATTGTCCCACCTTTTGAAATTACAGGCAAAACGGTAAGAAAAAGTGTGGGACAATCGGGAATATGTTTTTGAAAACAGTGAAGTGTGTAGCTGATAATTACATGTAATTAACAGAAGTAACTTTTATAAGTATGTAAAAAAAAGAGATTGTATTTCAATATTTATTTCTTCAAGACATAAGGCAAACATAAATTATAAGCACTAAAGAAGGAAATAACATAATATTTACATACCATTAATACATGATCATATATAGCACTAAGGAAATAATATTTACATCAATTATAAGCAAATATAGTCAACGTAATGCAGATGTCAAGCACATTTGAGACAAAATATGTTTATTTAAGAAGTTTCAACACCTAAAAAAATGTGGGGCAATCAGAACTCTAAGATTTTAGAATTTGGGACAATCGGGAATAAACATCTCAAATAGAACCAGTGCAGGATAAATACACAACATCGGAAAATATATAATTTATTTGTACGATCTTTAGAAACAGGTAGAACAGCGAGCCTTTGGAGAGCTTTTCTAGTCTGTTTCTCAGCGAGTGCAAACTAATATTATATTTTCCGACAATGTAGGTATATTGTGTTTATCCTGCAATGTCAAAAAAGTCCAAAACAACTGCCAAATAGTTTGCATTGGCGTCGTCTGTGACGTCAGCACTTATACTGGTATCGTTTCTTTCTGTCGCTTTACATGAATCAAGTACCAGAAATGGTTTATTAGGTCAATGACTGAATAGTATTGAAGTTTATTAGTTCTCAAAATCACACAATTGCAGGATATATATTAATGCATAACATTCCCCTATCGACCCGGTATCGTCCATCGTTCCATATTTAACTTCGAGACGATAATATAACCGATAAAGAAAATATCATGTATTAAACTACACATTGTATATACTTCCTACACGCTTATTCACCAGTGGCAGAATATTTTTTTAAAAATCTAGCGAAAAATTAAGATTTTAATAATTTTACTAGATTTACAGCACAAAACAGTAATCAAAACAAGATCTGAATATTTGTGTATAACTCTAAATCTATCAGAGTGTATTGTGGCCAGCTACGCACATATTACCATACCATTTATTTGATTAGCAAAGCGAATCCAACTTAAAACCGCGGTGAACTCAGGTGCTCAGACCGAAAGAGTAGACAGTTCCTGTTCCACTAGTGTCACCCGTCGTCGTGTTACTCTAGCTACAAACTCGGTGATAAGTCTCGAATGAGGAAAGGAACGAGAAGTGCTTATGACATATGGAACACATTCGTGGTCATGTGTGACACAGTCACAGAATAAGTTATACATAATATGATAGCTGTACAGATAAAATCTAAAATACAACATAAGGGTAATACCATGAGAATTTACAGAAACTATTACAACTTTGACATAAATTGATGATTTGCAAAAACAAATTTGATTTTCAATTTATTGATGATTTAGATGTGAATTCATCATATTAAGATAAAATTTAGACACATAATACCACAATGTTGGAAGATAATTGATAGCTCTATCACACAGACATATGAAGATAATTGATAGCTCTATCACACAGACACATGAAGATAATTGATAGCTCTATCACACAGACACATGAAGATAATTGATAGTTCTATCACACAGACACATAAAGATAATTGATAGCTCTATCACACAGATACATGAAGATAATGATAGCTCTATCACACAGACACATGAAGATAATTGATAGCTCTATCACACAGACACATGAAGATAATTGATAGCTCTATCACACAGACACATGAAGATAATTGATAGCTCTATCATAGACACATGAAGATAATTGATAGCTCTATCTCACAGACACATGAGGATAATTGATAGCTCTATCACACAGACAGATGAAGATAATTGATAGCTCTATCACAGACACAAGAAGATAATTGATAGCTCTATCACACAGACACATGAAGATAATTGATTCCTCTATCACACAGACACATGAAGATAATTGATAGCTCTATCACACAGCCACATGAAGATAATTGATAGCTCTATCACACAGACACTTGAACATAATTGATAGCTCTATCACACAGACACATGAAGATAATTGATAGCTCTATCACAGAGACACATGAAGATAATTGATAGCTCTATCACACAGACACACGAAGATTATTGATAGCTCTATCACACAGACACATGAAGATAATTGATAGCTCTATCACACAGACACATGAAGATAATTGATAGCTCTATCACACAGACACATGAAGATAATTGATAGGTCTATCACACAGACACATGAAGATAATTGATAGCTCTATCACACAGACATATGAAGATAATTGATAGCTCTATCACACAGACACATGAAGATAATTGATAGCTCTCTCACACAGACACATGAAGATAATTGATAGCCCTATCACACAGACACATGAAGATAATTGATAGCTCTATCTCACAGACACATGAAGATAATTGATAGCTCTATCACAGACACAAGAAGATAATTGATAGCTCTATCACACAGACACATGAAGATAATTGATTCCTCTATCACACAGACACATGAAGATAATTGATAGCTCTATCACACAGCCACATGAAGATAATTGATAGCTCTATCACACAGACACATGAACATAATTGATAGCTCTATCACACAGACACATGAAGATAATTGATAGCTCTATCACACAGACACATGAAGATAATTGATAGCTCTATCACAGAGACACATGAAGATAATTGATAGCTTTATCACAGAGACACATGAAGATAATTGATAGCTTTATCACACAGACACACGAAGATAATTGATAGCTCTATCACACAGACACATGAAGATAATTGATAGCTCTATCACACAGACACATGAAGATAATTGATAGGTCTATCACACAGACACATGAAGATAATTGATAGCTCTATCACACAGACACATGAAGATAATTTATAGCTCTATCACACAGACACATGAAGATAATTGATAGCTCTATCACACAGACACATGAAGATAATTGATAGCTCTCTCACACAGACACATGAAGATAATTGATAGCCCTATCACACAGACACATGAAGATAATTGATAGCTCTATCACACAGACACATGAAGATAATTGATAGCTCTATCACACAGACACATGAAGATAATTGATAGCTCCATCACACAGACACATGAAGATAATTGATAACTTTATCACACAGACACATGAAGATAATGTATAGCTCTATCACACAGACACAAGAAGATAATTGATAGCTCTATCACACAGACACATGAAGATAATTGATAGCTCTATCACACAGATAAATGAAGATAATTGATAGCTCTATCACACAGACACATGAAGATAATTGATAGCTCTATCACACAGACACATGAAGATAATTGATAGCTCTATCACACAGACACATGAAGATGATTGATAGCTCTATCACACAGACACATGAAGATAATTGATAGCTCTATCACACAGACACATGAAGATAATTGATAGCTCTATCACACAGACACAAGAAGATAATTGATAGCTCTATCACACAGACACATGAAGATAATTGATAGCTCTATCACACAGACACATGAAGATAATTGATAGCTCTATCACACAGACACATGAAGATAATTGATAGCTCTATCACACAGACACATGAAGATAATTGATAGCTCTATCACACAGACACATGAAGATAATTGATAGCTCTATCACACAGACACATGAAGATAATTGGTAGCTCTATCACACAGACACATGAAGATAATTGGTAGCTCTATCACACAGACACATGAAGATAATTGATAGCTCTATCACACAGACACAAGCAGATAATTGATAGCTCTATCACACAGACACATGAAGATAATTGATAGCTCTATCACACAGACACATGAAGATAATTGATAGCCCTATCACACAGACACATGAAGATAATTGATAGCTCTATCACACAGACACATGAAGATAATTGATAGCTCTATCACACAGACACATGAAGATAATTGATAGCTCTATCACACAGACACATGAAGATAATTGATAGCTCTCTCACACAGACACATGAAGATAATTGATAGCTCTATCACACAGACACATGAAGATAATTGATAGCTCTATCACACAGACACATGAAGATAATTGATAGCTCTATCACACAGACACATGAAGATAATTGATATCTCTATCACAGACACATCAAGATAATTGATAGCTCTATCACACAGACACATGAAGATAATTGATAGCTCTATCACACAGACACATGAAGATAATTGATAGCTCTATCACACAGACACATGAAGATAATTGATAGCTCTATCACACAGACACATGAAGATAATTGATAGCTCTATCACACAGACACATGAAGATAATTGGTAGCTCTATCACACAGACACATGAAGATAATTGATAGCTCTATCACACAGACACAAGCAGATAATTGATAGCTCTATCACACAGACACATGAAGATAATTGATAGCTCTCTCACACAGACACATGAAGATAATTGATAGCTCTATCACACAGACACATGAAGATAATGGATAGCTCTATCACACAGACACATGACCGTTCCTTCTCATCGTTTGGTGCAGGCACTTTAAGGAAAAGAAGAGATGGGGGTTGAATTAGGTTGATGGGCCCAAACATGTTATTTTCTTTTAAAAAAAATAATAATATACAAAATAGATATAATAAGCATGTTCCTCCGCACTCGTAAAAATCCGGCTCATTTCATGTCATGTAAATTAACAAAGACGACTTACATAAAATGAATGCATCATAATAAACTTAAAAATAAGGCGCTCGATTCAAAGTGATCGGGTATGTCTAGACAGGGAGGAGTATTGTTACAACAATAAAGTGAAACAATAAAGAACCTATCTTTGTGGCTGAAGGAGTAGAACACTAGACTATTTTATTATTAATAAAGGTTCTTATTTTCTATTATGATCAGTGAAAATGATACTGTCGTCATATTTCTAATATTTGTAGTTATTTTTTATTAATGTAAATTATTGAAGACTGATGTGTATGTCCATACCAGAACAAATTTGTCTGACAACGACAAAGTCTTTGTATATTTGGATTTTTATAAGCTTAACCATTTTCCAGGTATTTTCTCCTTTTAATCACAAGACAGAAAATTCGAACATATCATCAGTTTAGATTTATTAGTGAGATGAAGGAACCTTTGTATATTTTGATTTTTATAAGCTTAACAATGTTCCCGGTATTTTCTCCTTTTTATCACAGAAAAGACAAGACAGAGAATCCGAACATATCATAAGTATAGATTTATTAGTGAGATGAAGGAACTTTGAGTACAAACAATATGACTTTGCTAAAAATGGAAATGGTACATGCAAGACGAAGATTAGCAGCGTGTTGCCCGAAGACAGCCACAAATGCTATTATACCTACCATCACCTACATAACCGTCTGTATATATTGTAGAGTATTGTATATATTGTATAGTATTGATATATATGAAGGCAGACCTATTAATACTCCATCTACATATGTATTACTCCATGTAGTTTCACTCGAATAAACTATACTGAGTAAACAAATATTAGCAACATATTTTTTTTTCATAATCTTAATTTTTTCTCCTCAAAAGCTGTGGGTATAAATATTATATACATCACTTGGTTAATCAATACACAAGACATTTAAAACAGGTACAACAGTATTTTACTTGAGTCAATTCGCGCCGAAAATCAGCTGCAGGTGTACTAGGGGGGTTTTACCTCTCTTACTTGTTAATGCTTTCCGAAAGTTGATTTCATCGACAATTTGGTTTTCAGTAAGTTTCAAAACAGAAGGAAAACATTTTTCCTGTAAGGAAAAGTTGTATGGGGCGGTGTACAGGACTTCCACAAAATGACCACCATCGGGCCATCGGTATGTTGGAAGCTGCAATGGCGGTAAATGACGTTGCTGTGTCATTTGGTGTTTACCATGCAACCGTATGGAAGTTAACACAACGATTCAGGACCACTGGCGCAGTTAAGGATAGGCCAATATTCGGTAGTCCAGAACCTCTCACTCCTAGAAAAGAACGTTACATCAAAAACAGAGCAGGTCGTGACCACTTCTTACCAGCAACAGGGATTGTCGACAGAGTACAGAGAGCAACTGGATTCCGTATATCCGCGCAAACAGTCCGTAATAAACTTAAAGCTTGTCGTTTACAATCAAGAAGACCTCATAACGGTATGGAGGTAACTGTCCATCACAAAAAGAAGCGACAAGCATGGCCAAACCAACACATGCATCGAAAATGCAGGACAGTATTTTTTCGGATGAAACTCGGTTCCTCTTAAGTTCGCAGAGACGGCCTGGTGAACGCTTTGCGAAGGTTTGTTTTATGCCAGTTGACCGCTTTGCTGGCGATAGCTTCATGGTGTTGGGAGGAGTGTATTGCGCAGGAAAGAACAACTTGATTGTGAGAGGACAAACACTGAATGTACAGCGCTACTGTGATAACATCTTACGCACTGTTGTGGTGCCGTTCATGCGCAGAAACAATCGTTTTGACTTTCAACAAGACAATGCTCGGCTAGACACCGCTTGTCTCTCCATGAACTTTTTACAGGCCTACAATATTAACAAATAACCCCGGCCGAGTCGTTCTCCTGATCTGGCTCCTATCGAACATGTTTGGGACATGCTAAACAGACGATATCGAGGGAATCATCTTCCATTCAACTCTTTTCCGGAATTGGAATATGTGATCATCATTGAATGGAACGCCATGCCACAGTACAAGATCAAGCAAATCACCAGAGGCATACAAAAAAGATGTAGAGCTACCATTATTGCCAACGGGGCCTGAACAAGATACTGAAATTGTGGATTTTTGTGTGATTTCACCATATGTCACGTATTGCATTCCGTAAATCCTGAAGTTTGTGAATGACGATGTTTGGTACGTTCATGTTGCTCTTTCTTGTTGTTATTGTTTGTTAGTAGAATATATTTATTGATATGCAATGAAATCTAGAATATTTTTGATAATATAAAATTAAAAGTAGTTGTTAAACCTTTTTTTCTCAGTATATCTATATTAATTTGATGAAATCGTTTATCATGATCATCATTCCAGTCTTTACTCGACACAAATTTAAAAGCAGCTAGAAATTTAGTTTATAATTACTATTTTGACTGAATGTTATTTCAGAAACTAAATTAGATACCTACGCTTGTATCCGGGCGTTTTCGCACTGCGTAAGCGGACTTTAGTGTTTGTTTCACTGAATTGTATTGTCCTTTCCGTTTAAAACTGCCGTCTTATTTAACCACCTTAAATTGTACCATGCGCTCAGAGGTATTGTTCAATGAATTGCTTTCGAACATTCATAAAATGTGTTGTGGTAATTAACATTGTTGACATTAATATTTGGACATGACATTAATCAGTTACAGATAAAAATACACACACACATGTACACAAACACACACACTGTTACGCGCTTCCTCTATTTCTGTGTATTTAGCTCCTACATCAGGAGCACTCGTGAAACTGTAATTAGCGTTTCTAAATACGATCATATTAGTATGTAAGACATACAGAAAAAATTAAAAGAAGATGTTAACATTGAGAATGATTGATCCCGTATTATAGCCTAGATTAAACCTTTATACGGTCAAACCATTATCAGGAAGTATATGTATTACTACGTAAGGGCAGCACAATAATGTTGTTATCTTAATTAATTCTACCAGTTTATCTCTATGGCAGATACTAAAAGAATCATTTGTCATATTTGCCGTCGAACATTAATATTCTAACATTTGTATTAACCAAATTATCAAGGTTACTATGACATTGTATCGAGGACAATATGTTTCTATATTTATTATCGACATATTAGAGCATAATAATCCTACATACACAAACGACTTTTGAAGCTCTATGTGGCATCGAATATAATCTGGGTGATGACAGTCAAGAGGATGTTATTAACATATTCACAACAGGAGAAAGAGAAAAAGACTCCAATCGCCTAATACAAAATGATTGGGAGAAGAGAGGGCACAAAAGTATATGACTTCAAATACAATGTACTAATGAAATGTCTGATCAGCAGAAGACAAAAATGCAAATTGAAAAGATACAAGTCACAACATTGTTGCATTATTACATTTGTTAGCTTTGAACGTACCTGATGAACGTTATTCCAGAAACGCGCCATATGTATGAAGTATTTATGACAAACGATGAAAATGGGATAAACTCGGCTTCCAAAGCCTGTGGTTGGATCTTCCTATCATAATGTCCTTTGTAGAGGGATACAAGGAAGCATGAGCCGTCATGGCTGTCATGGTATAGTAGTTGGATTTATAGCTACCTATGCAATTAGTGCTTATCACCAATAACTATGTGAGTTCGAACCTCGCTCAGCCGAGGTGTACACGATACCACATTAGGTGATAAAGTTTGTCAGTGACTTGCGACAGGTCGAAGGTTTTCTACCGGTTTCCTCCACCAATAAAACTGACCGCCACGATATAACTGAAATATTGTTGAATGTGGCGTTCAACACCATTAACTAAACATAACAAAGAAGCTACTGAACCATGGGTTCCTAGTGGTTAAATTGAAGTCATTACTTTAAACGTTTTACGATGTCCACCATGACTTGGTGGCTCAACTGGATTAACGGATCAAATAGTTCCGGCATGATCAAGAAATTAATACGCAAAAGAATTAAAATAAATGTTTATTTATTTTAAGGTCGGCAGTCGGCACTTTTGCTTTGTCTTTATCTGTTGATTTGTGACAATGTCTACCTATTTTAAGGTCGGCAGTTTGCACTTTTGTTTTGGTGTCTACATATTTTAAGATCGGCAGTTGGAACTTTTGTGACAATGTCTACCTATTTTAAGGTCGGCAGTTGGCACTTTTGTTTCGATGTCTACCTATTTTAAGATCGGCAGTTGGAACTTTTGTGACAATGTCTACCTATTGTAAGGTCGGCAGTTGGCACTTTTGTTTTGGTGTCTACCTATTTTAAGGTCGGCAGTTGGCACTTTTGTTTCGATGTCTACCTATTTCAAGATCGGCAGTTGGCACTTTTGTTTTGTCTTTATCTGTTGATTTCCCTTGGTATTGAAATGCGCTTGGTTTGTTTTTTTCTTTAATTGTAGTATATACAATTTTGTTTTTGTACACTACCGACTAATAAAAACTACCGACTAAAGTATATAACTATCAATGCATTATAAGCATTGTTAAAAGTGCCGACCTGCCGACCTGTAGTGAAATATCGACAAATTTTAAAGTGCCGATCTGCCGACCTGAATACAAAATATATCGGCAATTATAAAGGTGCCGACCTGCCGATCTGAATAATAATATCGGCAAATATAATTATTGGCACTTTTAAAAGTGCCGACCTGCCGACCTGCCGACCAATATTTTTTAATCACTAAACGACCGAATCACTCATTTAATTCCTTACGCAGGAACGCAGGAACTATATACCCATTCTCTCCACTTGATCCGACTTGGTTAACCATTAAATAGTATTTGTGTGACAGCTATGTTTCGTTTGTCGTAATCACAATCCGGTCCTTTCCTCATCCATGACTAATAACCGGATTTGTAACTAGAGTAACACGATGGTTGTCACATGTGGAGCAGGAACTGCTTACCCTTCCGGTGCACCTTGGTTCGCTCCTGTCTTAGAGGGATTTGTGTTGTTCACGATGTCGAATTATGTGTTTTACTTTTTTTCGTTCTGTGTTGTGATGTCAACTACGATCTCCGCGTAAAACGATATTCGATTCGCATTGATCGGGGTTCATATTGTTAGATCTTTTGTTTTCTGTGTAAAGTTTTGTAGATCGGTGTGTGTCTTTTTTCTTTTGTCCATTGTATTGTCTGTCCTTCTTCGATTTACGGCTTATGCTTACTCCTTTGGTATCTTAATACTTTTCTTTGATTATATATAAGGATTTTTATATATTCCTTTACGTGTCGGGATGTACTTTTTATTTTATTGCACAAACATTTATTCTTTAGTCTTAATGCTGGAAAATATCCAATCATTGTTCATAGCTCTGCGTTTTTTATTTTGTTGAGGCATATTTGTTGTTGTATTTCGATGCTATCCATTTTTTCTCAATGTTATTTTCTAAGTTGAAACATACGATGTTAATGTTAAATAATGGCAAAGAAATGATTGTTACTGTGTAAAACATTAAAGTCTTCTTTAAAAGGAATTGAAAGTGTTGAGTTTACTTTTACTTTAAATCTGTTATATCGAGTGGTCAACCTCTATCCTAGATATTTAGGCTAGAGGTTGACCACTCGATATAACAGATTTAAAGTAAAATTCCATCTTTATATGTTGTGTGTTGTGTTATTTGCATTTTCAATGTCTCAAAAGGCATACACCTCATGCTCATACACCTCATACACCTCATGCTCATTTGTTATGAAAGCGTTTAGTATAAAAGTTTCTAAGCGCACAGGATGTTCTACAGTTCTTCGACCTTGTCAGAGTCTGCACTATATTTTTGAAAGAAGACCGTTGGATTTGAGTGACCATACATCCCTAACAAGGGTGTTATTGATCATCTGTTCCATGATTTTGGCAGCAACTTGTTAGAGCAAAAAGCTAATCAGAGAGGGACGTATTAATAATTAGAGGAAGCGAATTAGTACATAGAGGTAGACTCATCAGCAAATGAAAGTCATAAATATAAGCAATATCTTTATATTTGTGATTACTATATAGGTTTACTAGACGTACCTTTTGTAATTACGGTAAATACGGACTTCTTGTTAGTTCCATTCAAGTACATAGAAATCACTTTTAATGTTGATTACTTTCAATTTAAATAAATGTATAAAATATAAAATGTGATAAAAAAAGAGTCAATCTTGAAAATCACATACCCCGTAAATTGGGATATTTTGGCCGTTTTCTGTAAAAATGTGGATGTTTAATTTTGGTGCGCTTAATTTTTGGTGCTTTCCAAAAGATGATTGTTTTATTTTGGTGCTTTTCAAATGGTTAGAAAAAAATAAATGCTCGTGACCAATGTTTTTTCTTTATCGTAGATCAAAAACTTGAAGTCAAATATCACTGATATCTCACCGGAAGTTTGTTTAAGAAAGTAACTAAGAAATTGGATACGGGCGAAATACAAATGCATTTTCTGGATGGCATTATCTGTGGATGAAAATTGATAAATAGTGATAAAATAATTTTATTATCTAAGATGATAAGATGAACTTTAAAACAACATAAAACACAAATTCACAATTACACTAAATCCGTGGACAGAATGTTCAAGGAACCTGTTCATCGTCAAACTCGTAGGCCAGCCTCTCTGCAATGCCAGCATTGTGAAATCCATTGTAAACGACCTTAGGATTAGCTTTCAAGTAGTATATGGCAGACACGAGCCATCTAGCACTCAACGGTTTTAATGTTGTCATTGCTAGATCGATATTGACCTCTGTTTTATCCTGTATACTTTTGGCCACCTTTTCTGCGTAATGGTCTTCAAAAGCTTTACGCATGCGATCCTTTACGCATTTTTGTACACTCAAATCAATGGGCTGGAGTTTAGAAGTACAACCTGCTGGCACATATACAAAAACAAGATTTTTTGACAACATGTAGTTTCTGAAATCCTCCCCGAGTTGTGCACTAAAGAAATAAAGAATTATCAATGATTTTTTAGCAACGGGTAGATCAATATTGTCCTTTACATCGAGTACATAAGGATATTATCCACATAATCATATGACGTAGAGGTGTTATCCCAATGATTCTCAGTATGAGTTATATGCCAGTCTTCGGGAAAGCTAAACTTTGCATGACACTGATCAGTCTTCCCCTGATATATAACTTGTGGGGGGAGATCCAGCCATGACACCTAAGATCAAATGTTTATTTCAAATTTAATCAAAATATAATACATTTTCTTTTCTTTACCATAGCGATACCGTTATCAAACCACTGATCCGTAATGGTCTACCTGCATTAATTAACGTTTGTCAATAGGTGTTTTTACAACAGGTGTGAAATCTGTAACAATTTATTTGACTGACAACTGCCGGTATGCTAATCATACAATAAAAATGTCAATGATTAAGACCCTAGAGCCAACTTGACTATTAACATTTAGTTTCTTGTGAAAATGATTATACACATATTGTTAAATTATAAGCTTTATTTATGTCTGGAGTAGATCTGCTTTAAGTCATTATTACTGATAGCTGTGGATTATTGATGTATTTGCTTGTTTTATATTTCTTGTGTTATGTGGACTATATGATTTGATTTATAATTTTTTTTTCGCAAAGTTGAACACAAATGAAATACTCACCCGTGATTTTGCGTTTATCGTCTAGACCGATGATTTCAACCTTGTCACTGCCCTTTTCAGCCATTATCCAGCTACTAACTGGTACTAAGTGTATGCCCGTATGATCCCAGTTTATGATGAGCTGTGGGGGAATATCATGCTTGTCAACAAGAGTTTCTATTTCCTTTAAATATTTTGCCTTTTTTTCTTCAAAATCTTTTGTGCAGAATGTTGGGTAGCGCAACGTCCAACTTCGGCTTTGTCGGCCGGCGATAAAATCTGATATCTCCTCCTCATTTTTGGATTCTGGACTTGAAGTATAAACTTGTTCTAGTTGTTGATTGCAAAGAACAGCCGTACGTTTATCAACATTGGTACTGTCAACTAATAAATCCTGTTGTTTAGGTTTAAAAAACTGCAGTATTGACTTCGACGACATTTTGATTCAAATGGCTACGAGCCTACGAATTCTACTAAATTTTAAATTTACCACATCACAACGTTCGGAGGGAACATAAATACTTGCGTTGTGAATACTATTGATAATTTTAAGATTGATTAGTTCGAGTAAGATCAATATCGTACTAGAACTTTTCTAAAATATTGGTATTTTTTTATTTTAGCGGACGTTATTTTTTGGCTTGTTTAATTTTGACACTTTCAAGAAAGGCACCAAATAAACCAAAATAAAACTACGGCCAAAATATCCCATTTTATGGGTATATCCATTATATTAAACCACATTTACGTAACCTTGCTTAGACTGGTGATTTATGCATTCTACAAAATTTTATTGTTTACAGAATAATGAAAAGATAATAAGGAAATGATTGACTTTTGACGTAGTAAAAATAAGTTTATATAGAGAATGAACTCATCTTGACGATGTCATACCAAGCTTCCAATTATGGACAATTAGCGATGGTATTAAATAATGCATATCAGCCCAGACTTGCTGGTTTCTGTCTGTTTTCTGTTTTTATGTTTCAATTCCTGGATAACATTAAAAGTGTACTTGGACACATTCTAATTGTCAATGTAGAAAATGAAGCATTTTTAAAACGAATGTGAAAGACGAGGTCCAGGGCATAAAAGAGAGATAATTCTTGAAAACATGGATGATTTAAGTATTTGGGCAGTGCTTAGGACTAAGCAACAATTTTCTGTTGAACAAATTAATTTGCAATCTTTTCAAACAATAAATTTACAGATAAGTCAGAGCACAAATAGGGGCTGAGGATCTAAATATAAAAATCATAAATAGTAAAAATATTACAATTTGAAATTCTGAGGGACAGGTAATTTCAAAATTCTAATTTTGGTAATTGACAAGTAGGTGGAGTCATGGCAACAGCTTCTTGTTTATATTTATAACGGAAGTAGTGAACATCATGTGATCTATCTGTAATCTACAGCATGCATTGATGAACTGATAATCCACTTACTAATTAAATAGATTCATTAATCAAATAATGCACTCAACTTACATTGGAAAATCCAGGTAATTATTACAAATACTATTTCAATATAATATTAGTTAGTTATATCAGAAATATGTAAATAATCTATTCCCATAGATGACCCATATAGGGAGCCATCCTCTCGCAAGTTCGTTCCAAAACATAGTAAGACATAATATCACGTTTTTGCAATGTGTAGTTTTAATCTTTAGGATGTGTGGCCAAAGCAGCTAACTTTCTTGATAGATATCTGTCATCTCTCCAATCTTCCCGATGATACATCATTGTCCAAAAATATAAATATATTTCTTTCCTAAGACTATGGTTTCTTATGTGCTTTTGCTGTGACTCAGCTTCCCATCACAACTGTCCATTATTTCCATCTGTAATACATGGCTTACGCAAACAAAAGGAACATTCTTCACTGTTTGGGTGGGGATGAATGATCTTCTTCTCCTGTACCTCTCTTACTCTCTATTATATCATCTGTCATTGTGAACCCATTTAAATGGGTGCCAAATGTACCATTTACCTCATCAGCATACCATCCATAGTATCCAAACAAACTAAATAAAGTATCCATTTGTTCTTCAGTAACTATAAGTGGTATGTCCTCCTTTCCATACATTTCCTTTTTAATTTCAGATATCACATCAATGACATCAGTATACTGTATTTTCTTCAGTAAAAATTCTCTCTAAAATTCAACATCTGAGATATGAAATACATGTATCATGTTTCAAGTGTACTAATACAATTTTGAACTGTAAGCACATGTCCCAGAAAGGTGTTTTGGGGATAAATTAGATATATGGTTCTTTATTTGTACGAATTAATCGAGTGAAAACAACTAACTTAATTCCACACATATCATTACTTGTATAACCGTATTTCCAAAATGTAATGAACACAACTAATAAACAAGAATTTACATTTAATGGTCCTGCCTTGAAATGTCATGCATGCCTATAACGAAAGGGTCAAAATGGGATAACTATTACGTTTTGTTTTTCTATTTCAATGTTTGATCTACATAATTGGATACTGGATTCATGTCTCTAATAAAAATAATTGTAAGACGGTAAAACCATAATTTCATGCTTTCATTCACCTGTTCTTGTCTACATGCATAGCAGCTTTATCTAAAAATAATCAGTAAGCCCGCCCATTATTAAATAGGCTTATCAAAAAATCTAGGTCATTCCTGGCCTTTAATGTGGAGAGGGAATGTTTGGGACAATAAAACTAGTTTAAAACCGCCACTTATTATTGAAGTGCCTGTACCAAGCCAGTAAAATGAGAGGTATTTGTGTTAGGGATATCGGTTTTGCCGCTATCTATTTTTTTTCTATTGGATTTTGGAACTATTCCGACAATGTAGCATTTTTTTGTTTTTCATTTTAATACGATAATAACAATTTGTTTGTCGACATTTCCATAATAACAAAATGTATGTCGACATTATGAAAATGACAATGTCTATGTCGACATTATCATAATAACAATATGTATGTCGATAATAACCATTTGTAATATCGATATTACCACAATGTCAATGTCTATGTCGACATTACGATCGTGATACGTTGTTTGTCGATGAAAACAATTTGTGATATCGACATTACCATAATAGCATTTATGATAATTTGTATGCCGACAACGATAATAACAATTTATATGTGGTCATTACGATATAACAATATGTATGTTGACATTACGATAATTACAATTTGTATGTCGAGATTACCATAATAACAATCTGAATGTCGACATAACGATGATGACCATCTGATTGTCAACATCACGATTCTAACAATTTGTTGCGATAGAAATATTCCCATTCCCTTCAGGATCCAGACTGTTAAAAACAGGAGAATGTCAATAATACTTTACAGATGCAATTTACACACCACCGCCGTATTTCTATTTAGTCTATTTGAATAAACCCCATGTTGTCCACGCGCTACAACAGTAACAGATACATTCAAATATCATAAAACAATACACGATGTATATTGTACATTCTTATATAATGTAATAAAAACTTAAATAAAAGGCATGTCTGATATTCTATTCATAATCGCTGAGGTTAAACAATATTTGGTTTTGAGTAAATCAAATCAAATAAATGTGCTAAATACAAAAAAGTAATAATACATCTAATCTGCGGAAAACGACGTATGTCCTGTCTTCAGTTGTAGTTCTTACTATTTCTATAACATTCCAATCAAATTTGAAACAAGTCCTTAACGGTTTGGAGGATTTTTTCTCTCTCAAATTGTAACTGTGTCTAACATGTAATTTATGGGCACCTATAAAGTGCGAAATGAAATAGAAACGAAACGAAACGAAACAAATTCAACGAAAACGAAACGAAACGAAACGAAATCAACAAAAACGAAACGAAACGAAACGAAACGAAATCAACAAAAACGAAACGAAACGAAATCAACGAAATGAAAACGAAATAAAAACGAAATAGAAAATGGAAGAAAAAATAATAGGGGCCTAAAAGAAATCAAACCTATTTTCACAATTACGATGCTAGACCACTTCCCACGCATGTCTGTCTTTCATCAGGAGAGGACAGGATTTGTCAACATTGAACAAGAATATTATGCATTTATTCAGCGGGAGTCTGTCCTTTTGACTTGGTGGTTTCTTTTAAATTTGGGAACCATAAGAGCAACGTCAAGTCTGTTGAAAGGAGAGGAATTAAAATTAAAAAAAAAACAGAAGTGCAGAGTTAAAGTTCACTAATAGATACCCCCGTCCGAGCAAAATTTAAAAGTGTGTTGGAGAGACGAAAAAGTGTGACGACCGGACGGACAAACGAACCGAACGGACAGCAGAAGTCCTACATACCCCAATCTTTTCTTGGCGGAGGTATACAAATCCTATCAAAAATTAACTTTAAATTACATGCAGGATGGGTTATAATTAATCAAAATTATTGTATTTAAAAAATCGAATTATCATTTTTTTATTATGTCTTTTATTTGTTTCCTTCCATTTTCCTTCCATTTTCTTCCTATCAGTCTATTTCGTTTTGTTTTAGGTGATTTCGTTTTGCTTTCGTTGGTTTCGTTTCATTTCGTTTTCATTTCGTTGATTTCGTTTCGCTTCGTTTCGTTTTTGTTGATTTCGCTTCGTTTCGTTTTCGTTGATTTCGTTTCGTTTCGTTTCGTTTCGCTTAGTTTCGTTTCTATTTCGTTTCGCACTTTATAGGTACCCGTAATTTATCCTGCAATCAGTACATATGCTGTACAAATATGCTATACGAATAAATTTTTGCTTTCTTCGTACTAGACGAATAAACTTTTCAGCCTGCGAATAAACTTTCCTGGTACCCTGTAGCTATGTACAGCGGAGGGCGCAGACAAGTATGAAACTGGTACTAATATAGCGTGGACCACGAAGAGACACCCTTGACAGCATTTATGAAAGGCGAGGTATGACGCTTGTTT
Source organism: Bathymodiolus septemdierum (assembly GCA_963383655.1). NCBI lineage: Eukaryota > Metazoa > Mollusca > Bivalvia > Mytilida > Modiolidae > Bathymodiolus > Bathymodiolus septemdierum. Next base: position 64,503,304 of record OY726517.1, read on the forward strand.
CTGTCCTTTTTGTTTAAATCTGACAAGTTTTCCGATTTTTTTTTACATTGCAGGATAAACACAATATACGTACGTTGTCGTTAAATATAAAATTCATTTGTACTCGCTGCGAAACAGGCTTGAAAAGCTCGCCGAAGGCTCGCTATTCTGCCTGTTTCTAAAGCTCGTACAAATAAATTTTATATTTACCGACAATGTACGTATATTGTATATATATGCTGTGATTGTAGAAATAGTACAAAAAGATACAAGCATAGATCCTACTGTGACTTTGAAATGTAGAACAGTAATACAATCATTCTTTCCATTGTGTCTAAGGATAATGTTTGAGAGTCACTAATGTTCATTCAAATAAAAAAAACTTCAATGTTCTATGTACTTTCATATGGATATACAATTAGAATATTATACAAGAAATGTAGTTATCCTTTTTAGACCCATTGATTTTCTTGCTTCTGAAGACTTTTGAATTATCTGGCTTTACAATCTTTCGATTTTAACCTTACATGACGACTGTTATTCCAGATTACATGACGACTGTTATTCCAGATTACATGACGATTGTTATTCCAGATTACATAACGACTGTTATTCCAGATTACATTACGACTGTTATTCCAGATTACATGACTACTGTTATTCCAGATTACATGACGACTGTTATTCCAGCTTACATGACGACTGTTATTCCAGACTACATTACGACTGTTATTCCAGATTACATGACGACTGTCATTCCAGCTTACATGACGACTGTTATTCCAGACTACATTACGACTGTTATTCCAGATTACATGACGACTGTTATTCCAGCTTTCATGACGACTGTTATTCTTACATGACGTCTGTTATTCCAGCTTACATGACGACTGTTATTCTTACATGACGACTGCTATTCTTACATGCGGACTGTTATTCTTACATGACGAATGTTATTCCAGATTACATGACGACTGCTATTCTTACATGACGATTGCTATTATTACATGACGACTGTTATTCTTACATGACGACTGTTATTCTTACATGCGGACTGTTATTCTTACATGACGAATGTTATTCCAGATTACATGACGACTGCTATTCTTACATGACGATTGCTATTATTACATGACGACTGTTATTCTTAAATGACGACTGCTATTCTTAAATGACGATTGTTATTCTTACATGACGACTGTTATTCTCACATGACGACTGTTATTCTGACATGATAACTGTTATTCTTACATGACGACTGTTATTCTAGATTACATGACGACTGTTATTCTTACATGACGATTGCTATTCTTACATGACGACTGTTATTCTTACATGGCGATTGTTATTCTTACATGACGACTGTTATTCTTAAATGACGACTGTTATTCTTACATGACGATTGCTATTCTTACATGATGACTGTTATTCCAGATTACATGACTGTTATTCCAGCTTACATGACGACTGTTATTCTTACATAACGACTGTTATTCCAGCTTACATGACGACTGTTATTCTTACATGACGACTGTTATTCCAGATTACATGACGACTGTTATTTTTACATGGCTGTTATTCAAGATTACATGACGACTGTTATTCTTACAGGGCGACTGTTATTCCAGCTTATATGACGACTGTTATTCTTACATGACGACTGTTATTCCAGATTACATGACGACTGTTATTCCTACTTGATGACTGTTATTCCAGATTACATGACGACTGTTATTCCAGATTACATGACGACTGCTATTCCTGATTACATTACGACTGCCATTCTTACATGACGATTGTTATTCCAGCTTACATGACGACTGCTATTTTTACATGACAACTGTTATTCCAGATTACATGACAACTGTTATTCCTACTTGATGACTGTTATTCCTACTTGATGACTGTTATTCCAGATTACATGACGACTGTTATTCCAGATTACATGACGACTGCTATTCCTGATTACATTACGACTGCTATTCTTACATGACGACTGTAATTCCAGCTTACATGACGACTGTTATTTTTACATGACGACTGTTATTCCAGATTACATGACGACTGTTATTCCAGAGGTTACATGACGACTGTTATTCCAGATTACATGACGACTGTTATTCCAGATTACATGACGACTGTTATTCCAGATTACATGACGACTGTTAATCCAGATTGCATGACGACTGTTATTCCAGCTTACATGACGACTGTTATTCCAGCTTGCATGACGACTGTTATTCTTACCTGACGACTGTTATTCCAGATTAGTAGTATATGGGTACGGACAAATTAACATTTGAGGGGATGCTGTGAGGGGGTGCTATCGGAAGTCACGTGACCGGAAGTGACGTCAGTCACATGACCTAAAGTGACATTAGTCACGTGCCCTGTCCGGAAGTATGTTATGCGCATGCGCAACCGGAAGTTGCCCCATATTCGCCCTAGTGGGGCCTTCTGACCGGAAGTGACAAAGTCACGTGACCGGAAGAGGACCTGTCCGGTAGTAACATGGCTATCGGATTTGACGGAAATTTGACCCCTTCGGGGTTCCCTTGGGTGTGCGCATGCGCAACTGGAAGTTGTCCAGCACCCGTAGTGACCGAAGGTCACGTTACCCTTTCGGAAGTGTCCTTGGGGTGTTCTCTACGACGTCCGCGTACTATAACCAGAGGAAACCCCGCGTCCTATATTTAGCATGGTGTCTGGAACTAGCCCTGGTTATCTGCCCCTTTTATTTTCATATAGTGTCTAAATAGGTTGTGAAGTACTCCACTGTGGTATTTCTAAGAGTCAAATGGTAATTTTGACCCCTGCTTGCATAGTCTCTAGCCAAGAAAAAAAAACTATTTATTTAACCCTTACATGTCCAAAAAGTTTTATTTTGCCAAAGAGTCTCTTTTTTCGCTTTTCAAGCCACCCCTCGAGTACCAACATCCTATTTATAAACTTTGTGTAAGACCACATTAATCGATGACGTCACAGTAAATATGACGCTCTCCGTCAACTACTTAGTCGTGACGTCCTATTTATAAACTTTGTGTAAAACCGCATTCATCGATGACGTCACTGTAAACATGACGTCACAACGTTGCACGAGACATTCTCTGCCAAATTACTTAGTCATGACGTCATATCATTGGAATGTGAGACAAAACATACTAACCTGACGTTGGTGAATGAACGACAAAATAACGTGACGTCATGCACGAATTGTTCCTACCATATTTCTAACTTTATTCCATTGGATGTCGATACATTTGGGGCAGTTTGTTTTTTATTGTTTTTCAACTTTTTGTCAGCTGAACGTTATTTTTTCAAATACGCGTTACTGGTTTGAAATTTAACAAAAGATTTGTTTTCGAGTATCGTAAATATTCCACTTGACCCCACCGTCGCCCGAGGCATTTCCCCATAATGCATCACTATACGTCATAATAAATTATCCCGATAGGTGACGTTACTATCTGGTAACTTGGTATCTTAATAACCAAGGTCTTTCGTAACTTATTTCGTAACCTCTTTGTACCTTTTTCGTAACATCGTACCTTTTTCGTAGCTTCCTACCATGTTCGTAACTTCGTACCTTTTTCTTATCTTCGTACCTTGTTCGTAACTTCGTACCTTTTTCGTAACTTCATACCTTTTTCGTAACTTTGTACCTTTTTCGTAACTTGTAGCCCTTTCATTTATCTATCGATCTATGGTACTGTCAAACATCTCAGTGAAGTCATAAGGAAGCTGGGTGACGTCAATCGATCTTCCTCATTGATAGTATTAGAATTAACTGTTAAGAATAGACCTCACCCAGACACTTGCTTTTAGTACGAACTCTCACGCCATTGGTGCTCACCTAACTTCGTAGTGGACCCTAACCCCTGTTGGTCTAGTGATCTTCCGGCTATAATATGCGTCCTATGACCATAGGAAACTGCACCTTTCCCGCCATTTTATTTTCATTATCTGCGTCCTATAACCTTATTATTTTCTACGAACTAGCCCTTTTACTGGTTTTCTGCCCCTTCCCCGCCATTTTATTTTCATTATCCGCGTCCTATAGCCTTATTATTTTCTACGAACTAGCCCTTTCACTGGTTATCTGCCCCTTCCCCGCCATTTGATTTTCATAATTACATTATTTATTTCAATAATGACATTTCTTACAACAGTTTGCCACCACCACCACCACCTCCACCACCACAACCACAACCACCCATTTCCCCTATCTTTTCACTATTCAACATAACCTTTCTCTGTATTTTCCATCTCTTTCCACATTTCAACTTACTTTTCTTCCGTGTTTTCCATATCATTTCACTATTCAACTTATCTTTCTTTCATAATTTCCAGAGTATTTCACTATTCAATTTACTTTTCTTCCATATTTTCCATATTTTCCCTATCTTTTCACTATTTTCTTCCATATTTTGCATATCATTTCACTATTCAACCTACTTTTCTTCCATATTTTTCATATCTCATCACAATTTCTTCTGTATTTTCCAAACTTTTCACTCTTCAACTTGGGTTTCTTCCATATTTTCCCTATCATTTCACAACGTTCTTCTGTATTTTCCAAACTTTTCACTATTCAACTTGGGTTTCTTCCATATTTTTCATATCTTTTCACTATTCAACTTACCTTTCTTCCATATTTTACCGATCTTTTCACTATTCAACTTACTTTTCTTCTGTATTTTCCAAATCTTTTCACTATTCAACTTACTTTTCTTCGTTTCGTACTCACTCACTTACACAACTCACCCAACATAATTAAGTTTTAAAATTCTCCTGTGATTTAATTTTATTTCCAAGAATTCCCATTGCTCTAAAATATATTGTGTTCTCCAGCTATTTGAAAAGAGTATTGGGCAATGTTTTCCAGTTATCAGAAACAAACATTAACAGTTATGATATCTCCTTTATGTACAAACTGCCATGATATAACTGTAATATTGTTGAATGTGGCATTAAAAACCATCAACCTAATCTTTTATTTACAAAGACATATACCTACCTACCTATCTATCTACATTTTTATGAGAATTATAGATTTTATTCAATTTTTGCTAGCCATTTTCCTATCTTGATGAATTTCAAATTTCCACAATCAAATTTATTTTCCATAAGTCTAACACAGTGTTATATTTTTAGAGCAGTAAGACAACTTACTTCCTGAACAGGGTTTTAGTATATCTTATCTTACCTGCCAAAGGCAAGCAAATATCTGTATATAAGTTTAAATATATCTATTTTCCTGCCAAGGGCAAGTAACTCTCTGTATATAAGTGTAACAATCGATTTTCAAAATAGCCATTTCTTGATGCGTATTATATAGTATTTCTCTTTCTGCACAGGTATATGTCCACATATAGAGTTGTAGCTTATTCCTCCACATAAAGAGTTATCTCCCCTACTGCAGTGTTAAGCCTCCACATAAAGAGTTATTTCCCCTACCTTAATATTATCCTTGCACATACAGAGTTGTAACTTATTCCTCACATAAAGAGTTATGTCCCCCTATTACAGATTTATCCCTTCAGATACAGAGTTATCCCCTTTTTGTAGGGCATAATGTAAACTTAAATAAATTACAGGCAGTATTAATTGTTTTGTAAAAAAAAAATACTTTTCTTCCATATTTTCCATATTTTTCATATCTTTTCACAATTTTCTTCTGTATTTTCCAAATCTTTTCACTATTAGACCTGCCTTTCTTCCATATTTTCCATATCATTTCACATTTCAACCTACCTTTCTTCCATATTTTCCATATCATTTCACAATTCAACTTTGGTTTCTTCTGTATTTTCCATATCTTTTTACAATTCAACTTTGCTTTCTTCCATATTTTCCATATTTTTTCACTATTCAACTTGGCTTTCTTCCATATTTTTCATATCATTTCACTTTTCAACTTACTTTTCTTCCATATTTTCCATATCATTTCACTATTCAACTGATTTTTCTTCCATACTTTCCAAATCTTATCACTATTCAGTTAAGCTACGAACATGGTACGAAGTTACGAAAAAGGTACGAAGAGGTTACGAAATAAGTTACGAAAGACCTTGGTTATGAAGTTACCAAGTTTCCAGATAGTAACGCCACCTATCGGGATAATTTATTATGACGTATAGTGATGCATTATGGGAAAATGCCTCGGGCGACGGTGGGGTCAAGTGAAATATCTACGATACTCGAAAACAAATCTTTTGTTAAATTTCAAACCAGTAACGCGTATTTGAAAAAAAAAACGTTCAGCAGACAAAAAGTTGAAAAACAATAAAAGGCAAACTGCCCCAAATTTATCGACATCCAATGGAATAAAGGTAGAAATATGGTAGGAACAACTCGTGCATGACGTCACGTTATTTTGTCGTTCATTCACCAACGTCAGGTTAGTATGTTTTGTCTCACATTCCAATGATATGACGTCATGACTAAGTAATTTGGCAGAGAATGTCTCGTGCAACGTTGTGACGTCATGTTTACAGTGACGTCATCGATGAATGCGGTTTTACACAAAGTTTATAAACAGGACGTCACGACTAAGTAGTTGACGGAGAGCGTCATGCTTACTGTGACGTCATCGATGAATGTGGTTTTACACAAAGTTTATAAATAGGACGTTGGTACTCGAGGGGTGGCTTGAAAAGCCTAAAAATAGGCTCTTTGGCAAAATAAGACTTTTTGGACATGTAAGGGTTAAATGAATAGGTTTTTTTTTCTTGGCTAGAGACTATGCAAGTAGGGGTCAAATTTACCATTTGACTCTTAGAAATACCACAGTGAGAACGCAGACACCCTTGGAGTACTACACAACCTACATTGACACTATATGAAAATAAAAGGGGCAGATAACCAGGGCTAGTTCCAGTCACCATGCCAAATATAGGACGCGGGGTTTCCCATGGTAATAGGACGCGGACGTCGTAGAGAACACCCCAAGGACACTTCCGAAGGGCTAACGTGACCTGCGGTCACTACGGGTTTTGCACAACTTCCAATTGAGCATGCGCACACCCAAGGGAACCACGAAGGGGTCAAATTTCCGTCACATCCGGTAGTCATGTTACTACTACTAAGAAAAAACTCCGGGAAAAACGGGGCATGCGCATAGCCTACTTCCGGTCAGGGACACTTCCGACATGTCCTCTTCCGGTCACGTGAGTTTGTCACTTCCGGTCAAAAGGCCCCACAAGGGCGGATATGACGCCACTTCCGGTTGCGCATGCGTAGACCATACTTTCGGACATGGCACGTGACTGATGTTATTTCCGGTCACATGACTGATGTCACTTCCGGTTACGTGACTGACCTCACTTACGGTCGCGTGACTAACGTCACTTCCGGTCACGTGACTTCATCCCCTCACAGCACCCCCTCAAATGCTAATTTGTCCGTACCCATATACTACTCAAGATTACATGACGATTGTTATTCTTACATGACGGCTGTTATTCTTACATGACGATTGTTATTCTTACATGACGACTGTTATTCTTACATGACGACTGTTATTCTTACATGACGACTGTTATTCCAGATTACATGATGACTGTTATTCTTACATGACGACTGTTATTCCAGATTACATGATGACTGTTATTCTTACATGACGACTGTTATTCCAGCTTACATGACGACTGTTATTCCAGCTTACATGACGACTGTTATTCTTACATGACGACTGTTATTCCAGATTACATGACGACTGTTATTCTTACATGACTGTTATTCTAGATTACATAACGACTGTTATTCTTACATGACGACTGTTATTCCAGATTACATGACCACTGTTATTCTAACATGACGACTGTTATTCCAGAAGTTACATGACGACTGTTATTCTTACATGATGACTGTTATTGCAGAAGCGCGCCGTCTGCACTTAGATATCCCTATTTTATTAATTTCAATTGACCAGCATTGACGGGGTGGTTTTAACCTGTTTAATCCGACTCAATCAATACTTAACAACCTTGGTATTGGAAGATTTGCACACCTCAGTGGAGAAGGTATGTCCTATTTCTACGCACCATGGATCCATCCGGGGTTCTATGAATCGCTGATCCAAAATCAGATTACTGCATTCTTATATTAGTTTGTCTGGGAATACTAACAAATCAGATTGTCCCAGATGATAGTATGTGCTCTTTTTGAGTGGAAGCTAATCTGTGCAGAGTTTTATCGTTTATTTATATGTATTGCTGTTGAGGGTTCAGTTGTCGAGAAGGGGGGGGGGGGGGGGGGGGGGGGGCTGGGATCCCATTAGCCAGTTTCATCCCGCATATTTGTGTGCCTGTCTACGGCCAGGAACTGCAATTCCGCCATGATATATCGTGGTAGTTTGTATTTATGTTCGGCGAGTTCAGGTGAGAGGTGAAAGTTCGTTTTGTTGATGTTGATGGAATTGTTGACCATCAATGTTTAAACTTTCTTATCATAATACAAGAAACAACGCAATAAAGTCAATAATTTGAAGAATAGTTTGAGATTTTATTTTTTGAAAATGTATCAACCCCAAAACCTTATTAGAAAATTAGGTAAATGCTCATTAAATCCAACAAAGGAATACTAGTATACTCCCGCTACGTCATATTATTTAAGACGATCATCTAGATAAGGCAGTGTATAGCGACAATGAGAACTGTATCCTATTTAATAAATATTTTCAACGTTGGATAAAGAAAATTCTCTACTTGACAAATAACCTCATTTGTGACATAGTCATTAACACTAACGAAGTTGTTGATATATTTAAAATTGTTGATCCTATCAAACCATCAGATGTTATTAGCCAGAAGATGCTGAACATTTATCCTATGAAGGTAGTTATTAATAATTGCTAATAAATGTTTAGAACAGTACAAATATCAAGAAACTTGGAACACTGCAAATGGTGTGCTGTCTGGGAAAATAAACGTGAAAGAAAACAGAAGGGACAATAAAAAGTAATGGACAATCTAGCGACACAGTTAACATTGATCGCAAGATACAGGAAGAAGACAAGCAACGCAAAACAAAACAAAATACAAAAAACTAAAAAGATGAGCAACGCGGACCCCACCAAAACTGGGGTTAACCCAGGTTCTCACGAAGGGTAAGAAACACCTGTCGTGTTACACATATAGTCAAGACATGTTTGTCACCACTATGTACAAACAAACACAAATAACATAAATAAGACATGAACCTTCCTATATACAACTGGGAGTAAAGATGAACCGAACATCGTTTTCATGCTGGAATCGTAGCGGACATCACAACACGAAGCTAAGAATTGGGGAAATGATCTATAAATCTATCACCGGAAGTTGTAATATACCCCAGTTACAGAACAGTATATACTACCAGCGTCTATATACATTATGTAAAATAGTTTATGTTGAAGATGAGAACTAATATTTTCACCGGTAGATAATTAGCATATTATTCTTTCTAACATGGACAAAATGATAAATAACTTCATTTGTGACATTAACGCTAACGAAATTGTTGATCAAAGCAAAGAATCAGGTCAGATGTTATTATCCAGAAGATACTGAAAATTTCTCCTGATAACTTAGCAAGAAGGTACCATTGTTTTGCAAATAACTGTTGATAATATCTTAGAACAATGCAAAACAAATCAAAGCAAATCAAAACACGCAACACAGAAAATAAAAGGATGAGCATCACTGACATCGCCAAAAACCGGGAACAAAATTAGGTGCTTGTGAAGGGCAAGTATTTAGCCTGTGTTTGATAAGATACCCATCATGTGACTCATTGTCAAGTCCGACTGAAGTGATAGAGAAAAGAAAAAGGTGAAAAGAGCCATTGCCATTTTGGAAATAAATATTCGTAGCGGTCAACAGGTTCGTGATGATGACCGTATATGTTTGTGTAGCGATGACTTCATTCAATGAGCAACGTAATTTTGGTTGAGTAACAACAGCTGCTCTCTGTCCAGCAAATCACTGTACTGGCGTATTTTATTTAATTATCTCAATTAGCTTCCTAATGACTGCGACTTAGACCTACAATTAACCACTTAATAACCTGTGGTAAGGAACATTTTCTCGAAGAACACAACGAGAAAACATTGTTAGGAGGACAGATCGAAGCAGTGGTTCCGCTATGCATGATGAGAATAAATTCTAATAATACATTTTCAGGAAACAAATCTGCCATTAGCGTGGTTCTTTGGGTGGAAATGTATAGTGAAGCAGTAAGAGAATATCATCGATAAAGTCGAACAAAGTTGCTTTGTAACTGGTCTCCAAAGACCACTAATAACAGAATGTTGCTAATTAGGAATTGTTGTAAGTTGTATGTTACGTACAAGAGGCAGATCACGTTTCGGGCGAAGCATTCATTTATTTCCATACCGTCCTAATGGCGATTCGTCAGCCTGTCGGAGTATTTGCACCCTTAGCAGATAGATTAGGTCTTATATCTATACCCCGGGGTTCAGTTCATCGTGGCCATCGGGGTCCATCACAATGTATGCCTTCAGTACTGCTGGAATAACAACAGTAGCGTTTGTGAAAAAACAATTCAAACTAGTGTCTTGACATACTAATTACCTATCTTAATGGTCACGTGTATATTGCTCGTAAACATTTATTGCTCCAGACGTCGTAAACCTATACCGATTTAGTGTGCACTGTCGTTAAACTAGTACTAATATTATATTTTCTCAAGTAAACAATTATTTATGCTATGCATCACAAGTACATCCAACAGTTTTCCCTTAACACTACCAAGAGATTTACTGGACAATGAAAATGTCTGACAATCAAAATATTACCCAACGTAAGAACATTTTCAGATTATTATCGTTGAGTTATGTGACATTTTACGATATTTTGGTGTTAGTTCTGAGGGCTTGTATCCCATCAGTACGTAAATATTACGCAGAGGTCGTCTAGGATACGATCATAATTTGTGAAATCTATCACAGTTTCGCAGGACATTATCTCGCCCCAACGATGGTAAAATAATTTGTTAGAATTATCATAGAAAATCCCAGCCAATCTGTAGACAAAAGTCAATGTAAACATCATTTTAGATTAAACATGGTTTCTTTATTGAATGTTAAATCATTTTTGATGTTATGACCAATTCACATCTTTTCTATTATTGTGCCTTCTCTGAAAAAAATCAATTTCCAATTAATTGTTAATAAATGATTTACATTTTGATTGTTTTCCGTCATTTTCTTCCTAATATGTTTTAGTTTTGTTTTTTCTCCCATTGTCGCCAATATTACATGTATGACATGTAGCTGTCAGCAGGAAACATAGTATGTGTTTTCTTCTCTATCTGAACTATAAAATAACATTTGGTTACCTGGCACACGTTTTGCTTTTTTTGCTTTTTTTTTTCTTCTTTTTTATTTATTGATTTTTTTATTTATCTTTTTTTTAATGTAAATCTTATCTCGAAGAAAAGTGTTACACATTGGCAATATTTCTGATGAGAATTTTGATAAAATACCATTCACATTTCTGTGTAAATACGCAATATTTCAATGCCAACATTAATTATAATTCAAAAAATGAAAAATATATAATACCACATATTCAAAACACTTCCAAAACCTGACCTGGAAATTGCAGAAACAAAGACAAATTATATGCACCTAATACACATACATCACCGTGAACTTTCCTGTCTTTAGACATTTCAAGAACATATGGCGGCGTTAAACTAGTTTAACTTGGTGGTCCGCGTTGTTGTGAAAAGAAACCGCAGAGCCCTTAAAGTGAACTTTATAATATATTTATTCTTCATAACACAAAGTGGTCATCTATATATAATAAATCTATAAAAGATAGCCAATGGCATCAACCTTAAATAGTATGCAAGGTCATCGTAAGACATAATAGGAAAACAATGGTCAACTTTAATAAAAAATCTCATTACCAATATCATAATACATTTCTCTGACGTCACACTATTGTTCGGACAGTAGATTATTTTTGAGACTTTTGTTCTTGCGCATATGAACTTTAACCTTTTATTATTCTAGGCTTAACATTTTAGGACCTGCGGGTATCGAACCTCCTGCTGGGCTTTTTAAAGTCTGCTTTGAGTTTTAAAACTTCCGTCTAACCACACGGCTACGGTGTTCATACTATTAAACTATATAATTAATATATATCTATAACTCTTGATAGTAAAATATCAACAACTTCTTATATAATTGATCAATATATACAAGTATTTCAAATCTGACATAATATATGTTCAGAACTGACGAGTAGGTGAACTTTTAAAAAATATTATCGCAATACCAAAAAACAACTAACCGCAATTAAATAAAAATCAGTCAGACCATAGAAGAAGATTTGAGACAACTGAAAGACCCAAGGTGTCAAGTAAGATATTGCCATCGCTTGGTGTTCGTAAACTTTTGCACTTTAATATTCTTCTCTCAAACCACTGGGCCAATTAGAACAAAATTTGGCAGAATTTTTCATTGGATGATCCCCTAATAAGTGTGTTTTCCCCAAAGTGGGTGAAAAGGGTGTGGTATGATTTTAATCTCTTTTCTGATACCGCTCGACCAATTAGAACCAAAGTTTGGGGGACATGTTCATTGGATGATTATATGAAAGTGGTATGTCTTGTTTTTTTTGTTTGTTTTTTATTTGTTATTGATGCAAAGTAACCAACAGAAGAATAAAGAGGCATCTGAATGTTTTTCTTCTGAAGATCTAACCATAATTAAGCATAAATAAAATTAACAACCGATGAGCCTCCTAGGTTCAAGATAAGACAATTCTGTAAAAATCATTGACTCAGTAGTTTAGTTTTCAGAAAACGATGACGTGTAGAAACTGTTAATACAAATTGCAACTTCGACTAAAATTAATGCCATAGAGGTGGTCGTAAGAAATGAAATTACGAGTCATGAGTTTGGTTCGTCATTCACAAATTAACGATTAAACGATAGAATTACTGGATAAAATCAAACTCTTATGAAATACGTGAAGGCGCTCTACAATCCCATGATAAGACATTTTCTAGTGGTAAGATTGCTTCCAGAGTTTGGGCACCTGGAATGCTTAATGACATCCTCTGCTGATACCAAGAGAGGTGATTGTCCCATAAACGATAGTTGACAAATATATGCCCACTAGCGAATCATTAATGGTCATAGATATATTTTCCGAGAATCAAGTCATTCATCTGCACTTTCAATGTACATGTATATATCTAACCACCATACCACTACAAAAACCATCCAACAATGAAAGAACGGCAAGTCATTCCAGCAAAAAGGAACGGCGCCCACTGAAGTAATGTCGAAACATGCCGCAAATATTCCCTAGCCACTGTGCGCACAAACAATGATACCGAGAAAGCACTTAAAAGCATACACCACATAAGCTACAAACAAGACATAACGGCATAGAAATGACACAGAATGAAGAAAAAATCAGCGGAAAAATTTAGCAGAGATAAAATACTTAGCAATGAATCTTAAAATTAAGCGAAATTGAAACAGCACAGAACTAAATACTGCCTTTTCTATTTCAAAGCCGTGCGTCCCTGAGCAATTTTTGTGGTCACCAACTTTTTTGCTTCATTATGTCTGTACGGGAATAAAATTAAGATACATTTGAACAGAATTTAATTTATTGTTAACGGTATAAAACGTCTAAAATGGTTTGTAAAACAACACCAAGTACACAAAACAAAGCGATAAAGAATTAAACACTTTGTTGAATAGCAAAATGTTCGTCTCACCGAGAGACTTTTTCAATGTTTGGTGTCGAACCAAACTGGTGACCTTGCATTGAAAAAGTTTCTCGGTGAGACGAAATTTTGTCGTGCGAGAAAGTCTTCAGTAACTTGCGGCAGGTCGGTGTTTTTTTTTCGGGAACTCCTAGTTCCTCCACAAATAAAACTGACCACCACGATTATAACTGCAATATTGTTGAAGATGGCGCTAAACACTATAACCCTAACCCTCCTTATCAGAATTACCTTTAGCGAGACAACTATTAGCATAGAATACATCAGCAAGATATAAGTTCGGATAGAGTGTGCCTGTGTGATGATGCTTCGGTACTGCTGATTGGCACTGCGAAAGGGGAGATAAGGGATATAGCGTCAGATAATTTTGCTTTACAATAAGACTCCAACGACCGCTCATTTTAATCCCGTCTTTATGGCGAGTTGTGTGTTTGTTTCCTCAAGCACAATCAGATAATGCCCCGCATTTTTCGGGAAGAATGAATCCGACAGCGACAAAATGTTTGTTTTATTTCTATATATTGTGGTGATTAAAATAACATCATGTTACAGATTTCATCAAATAAAATACTGATGAAAACCTTGTAGTCGTAACAATTGAATAAGACACGGGTGTTCTAATAATTGTATTTCGCAAATACTCACACTAAGGGGAGACAAATCTAATAATTTATTTTATAAGTTATTTGAAATAGTGATTTTCGACACAATTTGATCCATTAATTCTCACTAAAAGTGACAATATCTTGAAAAGTTAAATTACATGCGGAGATGCACCTCAAACCCCATATTACAATTACATGTTGCCATTGTTATTCTTCAGTGTCTGTTGTATGTATTTGCAATGGTTGAAAACAGTAGATTGTGAACATTGTTATGTATCCTCAAGTACTTTGAAGGAACATGTTCAGGCTTAATTCAAGAGAAAATGCTATTAACATCGTGTATAAAGGACCAAATCCAATCAAAGGATAGATCAATTAAGGACTATTTATATTCAGAGGATGAAGTCAGCTAGACAATTAATACTTCACAATCACGACCAGGATTGTCGTTGACATTTAATCTTAGCCGCTTCATTTAGCTTTATTTGATGTACAATGGCAAGTGTTGAAACAATCAACATTTACTTAGTATGGACGTAACAACATCTGTAAACGCTGTTATAATACTTCTACAATGTAATTACATGTGGGATATGTATAAATTAAATCTACAGATTTCATTTTATTCATATTGCTTTAGGCAGTGATACTGGATAGAAGAGGTGATCTTATTTATATTGCTTTAGAGAGTGATGCAAGGTAGAAGAGGTGATCTTATTTATATTACTTTCGGCAGTGATGCTGGGTACAAGAGATGATCTTATTTATATTGTTTTAGGCAGTGATACTGGGTAGAAGAGGTGATCTTATTTATATTGCTTTAGACAGTGATTCTCGGTAGAAGAGGTGATCTTATTTATATTGCTTTAGGCAGTGATGCTGGGTAGATGAGGTGATCTTATTTATATTGCTTTAGAGAGTGATGCTGGGTAGAAGAGGTGATCTTATTTATATTGCTTTAGGCAGTGATTCTGGGTAGAAGAGGTGATCTAATTTATATTGCTTTAGGCAGTGATGCTGGGTAGAAGAGGGGATCTTATTTATATTGCTTTAGGCAGTAATACTGGGTAGAATAGGTGATCTTATTAATATTGCTTTAGGCAGTGATGCTGGCTGGAAGAGGTAATCTTATTTATATTGCTTTAGACAGTGATGCTGGATTGAAGAGATGATCTTACTTATTTTGCATTAGGCAGTAATACTGCGTAGAATAGGTGATCTTATTTATATTGCTTTAGACAGTGGTGCTGGATTGAAGAGATGATCTTATTTATATTGCTTTAGACAGTGATCCTGGATTGAAGAGGTGATCTTATTTATATTGCGTTAGGCAGTGATGCTGGGTAGAAGAGGTGATCTTTTATATATTGCTTTAGGCAGTGATGCTAGGTAGAAGAGGTGATCTTATTTATATTGCTTTAGGCAGTGCTGCTAAGTAGAAGAGGTAATCTTATTTATATTGCTTTAGGCAGTGATTCTGGGTAGAAGAGGTGATCTTGTATATATATTTAGTTAGGCAGTGATCCTCGGTAGAAGAGGTGATCTTATTTATATTGCTTTAGACAGTGATGCTGGGTAGAAGAGGTGATCTTATTTATATTGCCTTATGCAGTGATACTGGGTAGAAGAGGTGATCTTATTTATATTGCTTTAGACAGTGATGCTGGGTAGAAGAGGTGATCTTATTGATATATTTATTTAGGCAGTGATGCTGGGTAGAAGAGGTGATCTTATTTATATTGCTTTAGGCAGTGATGCTGGGTAGAAGAAGTGATCTTATTTATATTGCTTTAGACAGAGATGCTGGGTACAAGAGATGATCTTATTTATATTGTTTTAGAGAGTGATACAGGGTAGAAGAGGTGATCTTATTTATATTGTTTTACACAGTGATGCAGAGTGGAAGAGGTGATCTTATTTATATTGCTTTAGACAGTGATGCTGGGTAGAAGAGGTGATCTTATTTATATATTTATTTAGGCAGTGATGCTGGGTAGAAGAGGTGATCTTATTTATATTGCTTTAGGCAGTGATGCTGGGTAGAAGAGGTGATCTTATTTATATTGCTTTAGACAGTGATGCTGGGTAGAAGAGGTGATCTTATTTATATTGCTTTAGGCAGTGATGCTGGGTAGAAGAGGTGATCTTATTTATATTGCTTTAGACAGTGATGCTGAGTAGAAGAGGTGATCTTATTTATATTGCTTTAGACAGTGATCCTGGGTACAAGAGATGATCTTATTTATATTGTTTTAGACAGTGATGCTGGGTAGAAGAGGTGATCTTATTGATATTGCTTCAGACATTGATGCTGGGTAGAAGAGGTGATCTTATTTATATTGTTTTAGGCAGTGATGCTGGGTAGAAGAGGGGATCTTATTTATATTGCTTTAGACAGTGATGCTGAGTAGAAGAGGTGATCTTATTTATATTGCTTTAGACAGTGATGCAGGGTAGAAGAGGTGATCTTATTTATATTGTTTTAGACAGTGATGCAGGGTAGAAGAGGTGATCTTATCTATATTGTTTTAGACAGTGATGCTTAGTAGAAGAGGTGCTCTTATTTATATTGCTTTAGACAGTGATGCCGAGTAGAAGAGGTGATCTTATTTATATTGTTTTAGAGAGTGATGCAGGGTAGAAGAGGTGATCTTATTTATATTGCTTTAGACAGTGATGCTGAGTAGAAGAGGTGATCTTATTTATATTGTTTTAGACAGTGATGCAGGGTAGAACAGGTGATCTTATTTATATTGCTTTAGGCAGTGATTCTGGGAAGAAGAGGTGATCTTAGTTATATTGCGTTAGGCAGTGATTCTGGGAAGAAGAGGTGATCTTATTTATATTGCTTTAGGCAGTGATGCTGGGTAGAATAGGTGATCTTATTTATATTGCCTTAGGCAGTGATTCTGGGTAGAAGAGGTGATCTTATTTATATTGCTTTAGGCAGTGATTCTGGGTAGAAGAGGTGATCTTATATATATATATATATATATATCACTTTAGGTCGTGATGTGGGGTAGAAGAGTTGATCTTATTTATATTGCTTTAGGTAGTAATACTGGGTAGAATAGGTGATCTTATTAATATTGCTTTAGGCAGTGATGATGGCTGGAAGAGGTGATCTTATTTATATTGCTTTAGACAGTGATGCTGGATTGAAGAGATGATCTTACTTATATTACGTTAGGCAGTAATACTGGGTAGAATAGGTGATCTTAATTATATTGCTTTAGACAGTGATGCTGGGTAGAAGGGATGATCTTATTTATATTGCTTTAGGCAGTGATGCTGGCTGGAAGAGGTAATCTTATTTATATTGCTTTAGACAGTGATGCTGGATTGAAGAGGTGATCTTATTTATATTGCGTTAGGCAGTGATGCTGGGTAGAAGAGGTGATCTTTTATATATTGCTTTAGGCAATGATGCTAGGTAGAAGAGGTGATCTTATTTATATTGCTTTAGGCAGTGCTGCTAAGTAGAAGAGGTGATCTTATTTATATTGCTTTAGGCAGTGATTCTGGGTAGAAGAGGTGATCTGGTATATATATTTAGTTAGGCAGTGATGCTGGGTAGAAGAGGTGATCTTATTTATATTGCTTTAGACAGTGATGCTGGGTAGAAGAGGTGATCTTATTTATATTGCCTTAGGCAGTGATGCTGGGTAGAAGAGGTGATCTTATTTATATTGCTTTAGACAGTGATGCTGGGTAGAAGAGGTGATCTTATTGATATATGTATTTAGGCAGTAATGCTGGGTAGAAGAGGTGATCTTATTTATATTGCTTTAGGCAGTGATGCTGGGTAGAAGAGGTGATCTTATTTATATATTTATTTAGGCAGTAATGCTGGGTAGAAGAGGTGATCTTATTTATATTGCTTTAGAGAGTGATGCTGGGTAGAAGAGGTGATCTTATTTATATTGCTTTAGGCAGTGATTCTGGGTAGAAGAGGTGATCTAATTTATATTGCTTTAGGCAGTGATGCTGGGTAGAAGAGGGGATCTTATTTATATTGCTTTAGGCAGTAATACTGGGTAGAATAGGTGATCTTATTAATATTGCTTTAGGCAGTGATGCTGGCTGGAAGAGGTAATCTTATTTATATTGCTTTAGACAGTGATGCTGGATTGAAGAGATGATCTTACTTATTTTGCATTAGGCAGTAATACTGCGTAGAATAGGTGATCTTATTTATATTGCTTTAGACAGTGATGCTGAGTAGAAGAGGTGATCTTATTTATATTGCTTTAGACAGTGATGCTGGGTAGAAGGGATGATCTTATTTATATTGCTTTAGGCAGTGATGCTGGCTGGAAGAGGTAATCTTATTTATATTGCTTTAGACAGTGGTGCTGGATTGAAGAGATGATCTTATTTATATTGCTTTAGACAGTGATCCTGGATTGAAGAGGTGATCTTATTTATATTGCGTTAGGCAGTGATGCTGGGTAGAAGAGGTGATCTTTTATATATTGCTTTAGGCAGTGATGCTAGGTAGAAGAGGTGATCTTATTTATATTGCTTTAGGCAGTGCTGCTAAGTAGAAGAGGTGATCTTATTTATATTGCTTTAGGCAGTGATTCTGGGTAGAAGAGGTGATCTTGTATATATATTTAGTTAGGCAGTGATGCTCGGTAGAAGAGGTGATCTTATTTATATTGCTTTAGACAGTGATGCTGGGTAGAAGAGGTGATATTGTTTATATTGCCTTATGCAGTGATACTGGGTAGAAGAGGTGATCTTATTTATATTGCTTTAGACAGTGATGCTGGGTAGAAGAGGTGATCTTATTGATATATTTATTTAGGCAGTGATGCTGGGTAGAAGAGGTGATCTTATTTATATTGCTTTAGGCAGTGATGCTGGGTAGAAGAAGTGATCTTATTTATATTGCTTTAGACAGAGATGCTGGGTACAAGAGATGATCTTATTTATATTGTTTTAGAGAGTGATACAGGGTAGAAGAGGTGATCTTATTTATATTGTTTTAGACAGTGATGCAGAGTGGAAGAGGTGATCTTATTTATATTGCTTTAGACAGTGATGCTGGGTAGAAGAGGTGATCTTATTTATATATTTATTTAGGCAGTGATGCTGGGTAGAAGAGGTGATCTTATTTATATTGCTTTAGGCAGTGATGCTGGGTAGAAAAGGTGATCTTATTTATATTGCTTTAGACAGTGATGCTGGGTAGAAGAGGTGATCTTATTTATATTGCTTTAGGCAGTGATGCTGGGTAGAAGAGGTGATCTTATTTATATTGCTTTAGACAGTGATGCTGAGTAGAAGAGGTGATCTTATTTATATTGCTTTAGACAGTGATCCTGGGTACAAGAGATGATCTTATTTATATTGTTTTAGACAGTGATGCTGGGTAGAAGAGGTGATCTTATTGATATTGCTTCAGACAGTGATGCTGGGTAGAAGAGGTGATCTTATTTATATTGTTTTAGGCAGTGATGCTGGGTAGAAGAGGGGATCTTATTTATATTGCTTTAGACAGTGATGCTGAGTAGAAGAGGTGATCTTATTTATATTGCTTTAGACAGTGATGCAGGGTAGAAGAGGTGATCTTATTTATATTGTTTTAGACAGTGATGCAGGGTAGAAGAGGTGATCTTATCTATATTGTTTTAGACAGTGATGCTTAGTAGAAGAGGTGCTCTTATTTATATTGCTTTAGACAGTGATGCCGAGTAGAAGAGGTGATCTTATTTATATTGTTTTAGAGAGTGATGCAGGGTAGAAGAGGTGATCTTATTTATATTGCTTTAGACAGTGATGCTGAGTAGAAGAGGTGATCTTATTTATATTGCTTTAGACAGTGATGCTGGGTACAAGAGATGATCTTATTTATATTGTTTTAGACAGTGATGCAGGGTAGAACAGGTGATCTTATTTATATTGCTTTAGGCAGTGATTCTGGGAAGAAGAGGTGATCTTAGTTATATTGCGTTAGGCAGTGATTCTGGGAAGAAGAGGTGATCTTATTTATATTGCTTTAGGCAGTGATGCTGGGTAGAATAGGTGATCTTATTTATATTGCCTTAGGCAGTGATTCTGGGTAGAAGAGGTGATCTTATTTATATTGCTTTAGGCAGTGATTCTGGGTAGAAGAGGTGATCTTATATATATATATGTATATTACTTTAGGTCGTGATGTGGGATAGAAGAGTTGATCTTATTTATATTGCTTTAGGTAGTAATACTGGGTAGAATAGGTGATCTTATTAATATTGCTTTAGGCAGTGATGCTGGCTGGAAGAGGTAATCTTATTTATATTGCTTTAGACAGTGATGCTGGATTGAAGAGATGATCTTACTTATATTACGTTAGGCAGTAATACTGGGTAGAATAGGTGATCTTAATTATATTGCTTTAGACAGTGATGCTGGGTAGAAGGGATGATCTTATTTATATTGCTTTAGGCAGTGATGCTGGCTGGAAGAGGTAATCTTATTTATATTGCTTTAGACAGTGATGCTGGATTGAAGAGGTGATCTTATTTATATTGCGTTAGGCAGTGATGCTGGGTAGAAGAGGTGATCTTTTATATATTGCTTTAGGCAATGATGCTAGGTAGAAGAGGTGATCTTATTTATATTGCTTTAGGCAGTGCTGCTAAGTAGAAGAGGTGATCTTATTTATATTGCTTTAGGCAGTGATTCTGGGTAGAAGAGGTGATCTGGTATATATATTTAGTTAGGCAGTGATGCTGGGTAGAAGAGGTGATCTTATTTATATTGCTTTAGACAGTGATGCTGGGTAGAAGAGGTGATCTTATTTATATTGCCTTAGGCAGTGATGCTGGGTAGAAGAGGTGATCTTATTTATATTGCTTTAGACAGTGATGCTGGGTAGAAGAGGTGATCTTATTGATATATGTATTTAGGCAGTAATGCTGGGTAGAAGAGGTGATCTTATTTATATTGCTTTAGGCAGTGATGCTGGGTAGAAGAGGTGATCTTATTTATATATTTATTTAGGCAGTAATGCTGGGTAGAAGAGGTGATCTTATTTATATTGCTTTAGACAGTGATGCTGAGTAGAAGAGGTGATCTTATTTATATTGCCTTAGGCAGTGATGCTGGGTAGAAGAGGTGATCTTATTTATAATGCTTTAGACAGTGATGCTGGGTAGAAGAGGTGATCTTATTGATATATGTATTTAGGCAGTAATGCTGGGTAGAAGAGGTGATCTTATTTATATTGCTTTAGACAGTGATGCTGGGTAGAAGAGGTGATCTTATTGATATATGTATTGAGGCAGTAATGCTGGGTAGAAGAGGTGATCTTATTTATATTGTTTTAGACAGTGATGCTGAGTAGAAGAGGTGATCTTATTTATATTGCTTTAGGCAGTGATGCTGGGTACAAGAGGTGATCTTATTTATATTGTTTTAGAGAGTGATGCAGGGTAGAAGAGGCGATCTTATTTATATTGTTTTAGACAGTGATGCAGGGTAGAAGAGGTGATCTTATTTATATTGTTTTAGACAGTGATGCAGAGTGGAAGAGGTGGTCTTATTTATATTGCTTTAGACAGTGATGCTGGGTAGAAGAGGTGATCTTATTTATATATTTATTTAGGAAGTGATGCTGGGTAGAAGAGGTGATCTTATTTATATTGCTTTAGGCAGTGATGCTGGGTAGAAGAGGTGATCTTATTTATATTGTTTTAGACAGTGATGCTGGGTAGAAGAGGTGATCTTAGTTATATTGCTTTAGACAGTGATGCTGAGTAGAAGAGGTGATCTTATTTATATTGCTTTAGACAGTGATGCTGGGTACAAGAGATGATCTTATTTATATTGTTTTAGACAGTGATGCAGGGTAGAAGAGGCGATCTTATTTATATTGTTTTAGACAGTGATGCAGGGTAGAAGAGGCGATCTTATTTATATTGCTTTAGACAGTGATGCTGGGTAGAAGAGGTGATCTTATTTATATTGTTTTAGACAGTGATGCAGGGTAGAATAGGTGATCTTATTTATATTGCTTCAGACAGTGATGCTGGGTAGAAGAGGTAATCTTATTTATATTGTTTTAGACAGTGATGCTGGGTAGAAGAGGTGATCTTATTTATATTGCTTTAGACAGTGATGCTGAGTAGAAGAGGTGATCTTATTTATATTGCTTTAGACAGTAAAATGTGGCAAATAAGAGATGTGATTTTAATCAGATTGCAGAAGAGCTGGATTTAAAAAAATGGAAACACATTTGCAGGTTAACATGAATAATTGGATGATTCCAACGATTAAAAGACTTTTTGTTCTTCGCCTTCTTAACAAGATGTTGCACTGGAAAGATATTCCATAAATCTGAGACGAATATTAAGTGTTTACCTTGCGAGTTTCCCATCATATGAATTCAACTATGAAAGCATTATGGTTCCCAGCTGTCTGTGAATCAAATGGTACCAGATCTGTCTTCAGCTGTGAATCAAATGGTACCAGATCTGTCTTCAGCTGTGTATCAAATGGGACCAGATCTGTCTTCAGCTGTGTATCAAATGGTACCAGATCTGTCTTCAGCTGTGAATCAAATGGTACCAGATCTGTCTTCAGCTGTGTATCAAATGGTACCAGATCTGTCTTCAGCTGTGTATCAAATGGGACCAGATCTGTCTTCAGCTGTGTATCAAATGGTACCAGATCTGTCTTCAGCTGTGTATCAAATGGGACCAGATCTGTCTTCAGCTGTGTATCAAATGGTACCAGATCTGTCTTCAGCTGTGTATCAAATGGTACCAGATCTGTCTTCAGCTGTGTATCAAATGGTACCAGATCTGTCTTCAGCTGTGTATCAAATGGTACCAGATCTGTCTTCAGCTGTGTATCAAATGGTACCAGATCTGTCTTCAGCTGTGTATCAAATGGGACCAGATCTGTCTTCAGCTGTGTATCAAATGGTACCAGATCTGTCTTCAGCTGTGTATCAAATGGTACCAGATCTGTCTTCAGCTGTGTATCAAATGGTACCAGATCTGTCTTCAGCTGTGTATCAAATGGTACCAGATCTGTCTTCAGCTGTGAATCAAATGGGACCAGATCTGTCTTCAGCTGTGTATCAAATGGGACCAGATCCGTCTTCAGCTGTGAATCAAATCGTACCAGATCCGCCTTCAGCTATGAATCAAATGGTACCAGATCTGTCTTCACCTGTGAAACAAATGGTACCGGATCCTTCTTCAGTTATGAATCAAATGGTACCAGATCCGTCTTCAGCTGTTTCGAAGAGTGTAATGGATATTATCCGAGAACTGATAACTTTTTTTTCTGCCCATCTATAAAAGATGGATATATAATCAACACGCCTATATCAGTCCAACTAGGAATAGTTGGGGAAGACAATTGTATAGTCAAACTACCATGCAAGTTACAGGTGTTATGAAAACACAGTATTAAACAGTGATGGTCATCAAGTCCATCAATTTCAACAAAATGAACAGTCACCTCTCATCTTAACTCACTGAATACTTACAAAACAACCACATACGACGTTGGAAATCCAGGACAGGCACACATATGTGGCGGGGTTAGATCGGTATGCAACAGTTGCAATGCTGAAATTATATTTTTTAGCTTGACCATTATTGAAAGGGGATGCCATGCACATATTAGATAATTATACATTGTGGTGTGCTCCGTTTAAAATTTACTTTTAATTTGCTATATATGATATCCTAACGATTTTCTTCCCCGGATATATACCATATTTCACAGTTAATGGTAAATATAGATTAATTATCCTTTAACGTCAGGGCAACTGTTTATTCAGTTATATAGATGAGAAATAATGTAGCTAACATTGTGGGGCGAGAATGGGCCCATGGGATGTTTTGATTACAACAAGTGAAATGTGAAATAGTCGACGAGCTCGGATCCGTTTTGCCTTGTAACAGTGCACAAACGACCATTACTAACATGTAAGGAACATTCCAACATAATGTAGTTTTTGAGAAATGACTTGAAATTCCAGATAGCTTATTTGACCAAATAGGCCATATTGAATACACAACTTCAAAGTAATTGACGCCATTTTGTATAAGGAGCACACGTCGAGACGTAAAGAACATGGCGGCACTTTGGTAGTCAGAAAGTTGTAGTCAGAATTAAGAGAATTTTCGTTCAATTTCGTAAAACAATATATTGTTTTAAGATGCATAACATTTGAAATAATTGCATCTCTATTTCAATGAAAAATCATACATAGCTATGCACACTACACATTCTCTACTTTCACTTTCACGGACTGTTGTTTCAGTGAGCTAACACTATACAAATCTAACTAAGGATTAAAGCGAACATTATTATCATATCATCGAATGTTCTCGCTACAATATAGCTGAAATATCTGGTGATTAAAACATTCACTCACCCACTCATTTGATATATGATTTTATTTTATTTGTTATGAGGCGGGGGGATGGACCGGCAAGGTGTGTGTGGGGGGGGGGGGTCTAGGTATTCTGCATCTGCAACCCTCAAACCTCTCGTGTTATTTAATAGTTTTTTCTATGGGATTTTTATTTGTTTTATAGCCTTTCATCTTGATATCTTATGCACTACAATATAATTTAACTAATACTTGCTTTTTCTGAACTATAAATTAAGGAGGCATTCGGTTTTTAATGGTTGGAGAATTTGGATTTCCCCTATTTTCAGAACCTTTAAGAATATGCCATTTAAGTTGAGGATCATATGTTTTAGTGTGTATATCTAGAAATATATTGTGAGAAAATATGTTGTGAACAGGATGGAATTTCTATTCTTCTACAAGCAATAAAAAAACGAAACAAGTAATAATGAAACGTCGGACAAATGGTTTCGCTAACTACTGCCACGCCCCCTAATTCAACTGAGTTTTTCTCGTCATATTATTTCACATATACTGAAACAATTGTAAATTGAATTAAGTATTTATCATGCAATTCAGTCCCGAATACAAACAGTTTGAGCGTAACCAAAACCATAATAGCCAACATCTATAGGCTTAGTGTAGTATAACATCGGTGTTAAATTATTTGATTTTCAAATCTTTTGTCCTTGTGTGTACCTGGTGAAAATTATTCGAGAAACGCGTCGTGCGGACGATGTTATATAGCTATATTTTATTTACTGTAAAAATCGCGAAATACGCACACACCCCTATCCTAGATAACACGCTTTAATGTGCATATTCAAACATGATTTATTCAGGCGAAAAAATCGTTCATGCATATGCTTATCTTCATTTTAATTTCCCTGTAAGACTAAAAATATTAATATAATATAACCAGTTCTTTTCTTAATAATAATAATTCTTAGACACCAATGTTGAGAGGTGGGATCGATTTTATATAACCGTTTCCCCCATTCTTCCTTATTACATGTATAAGCGGTTTCGATTAAAATGTGTTATCTGCAATTTTTTTTTTTAAATATTACCAATATTCGTCAATGTTCTCTGCAGACACTTTGAAATATTATTCCGTAAGAAAACGTAAGAGAATACCAAAGTGGCAATCAAAAATGGACAATCTAGAGAATCTGGCAACACAGGGCATACAACACGAAGAAAAACACAACACAACACGTGTCGGACACCACCACATGCAAACAAACACCAACAACGTAAATAAAACATGAGCCCTCTCACAAACAACTGGAAGCAAAGACGAACCTAACATCGTTTTTATGCGGAAATCGTAACAGACATCACAACACGGAAATCAGAACGTAAAGGCATATAGTAGCACAACACAAATAAAACTCGAGGTAAAATTATGGAATACACCACACATGAATTACAACTCTAAATATCAATCGAACACAAATCAAAATCATAAAACCCCAAACCATGACCTTTATTTTTAGTTAGATATGATAGTAGGTGAAATTGGAATGTATTTAAATACTAACATAGAGTTGTCTTTCTTTTGATGATAGCTGTTGACTGAATGACTATATTTTTGAAATATTTTATAACATGTGTGTAATTGTGCTTTTCACAATCATTCGCTCAATTTCACAACATACGGGAGTATATCTGTGTTGTTATTAATCATCACACAACAGTTTTGATTACTTCTGAATCTTTTTCCTCAATGTGATTTGTGTATCTATAAATGATGTGAGTGAAAGGTCACTGATATGATTGTCTTATCCCCTGAATTTCACGAGATGGGAGGGTTGTGATATGTTTCTGTAACCCCGTCATGTTTTGGGGAAGGGCCCGAGTAGCTCAATAAGTTAGATAAATGGATTACCTAACAACTCATACAAACCTATCACCAATGCGACGTGGGTTCGCGCCCGGCTTTGTAAATTACTAAAAAAGGTGCACTCGACCCGCAGCCGCAAGTGATAAAGATTACCAGTTGCTTGCCCATGGTCGGTGGTTCTCTCCGGGTACTCCGGCTTCTTCCACCACTAAAACTGGTCGCCATGATATAGCTGAAATGTTGCTGAACGTGGCGTTAAACACAATAAGTCAATCAATCAAACCATGTTTTTAGGACTGACCCAAGTGATCACCGGGATCTCTATCTGTGATTGTCGTCTGTTAGACAATATAACAAGACTTTGTAGTCAGTCATTTGTGTTGGTCATGTTTGTTGTAACTGTAGGAGTTAATATCATTTATCACTGTTTTATTTGATGTTTTAAACATGTAGGTAAGGCTAAAATAGATCATTCAAATATAGTTAATAAGTGCAGTAGATAAATAACGCATTGTCTGAACAGTTCCAAATATCTAATCCAATAATCGTAGAAACAAGCAAAACAAATACCCCTTACACACATATACATGACCACTCACTTCCTAGATTGGTACAGGCACTTCAATGAAAAGTGGCGGTATTAAACTAGCTTCATCGGCCCAAACCTCCCCTCTTAGCGAAATGATGTGGTCATGCAAGTGTTTCCTTCCACATGTCAGTAAACTGCTAACCCTCGGTTATAAGTTGTTTTCCACATGTCAGTAAACTGCTAACCCTCGGTTATAAGTGGTTTTCCACATGTCAGTAAACTGCTAACCCTCGATTATAAGTGGTTTTCCACATGTCAGTAAACTGCTAACCCTCGGTTATAAGTGGTTTTCCACATGTCAGTAAACTGCTAACCCTCGGTTATAAGTGGTTTTCCACATGTCAGTAAACTGCTAACCCTCGGTTATAAGTGGTTTTCCACATGTCAGTAAACTGCTAACCCTCGATTATAAGTGGTTTTCCACATGTCAGTAAACTGCTAACCCTCAGCTATAAGTGGTTTTCCACATGTCAGAAAACTGCTAACCCTCGGTTATAAGTGGTTTTCCACATGTCAGTAAACTGCTAACCCTCGGTTATAAGTGGTTTTCCACATGTCAGTAAACTGCTAACCCTCGGTTATAAGTGGTTTTCCACATGTCAGTAAACTGCTAACCCCCGGTTATAAGTGGTTTTCCACATGTCAGTAAACTGCTAACCCTCGGTTATAAGTGGTTTTCCACATGTCAGTAAACTGCTAACCCTCGGTTATAAGTGGTTTTCCACATGTCAGTTAACTGCTAACCCTCGGTTATATGTAGTTTTCCACATGTCAGTAAACTGCTAACCCTCGATTATAAGTGGTTTTCCACATGTCAGTAAACTGCTAACCCTCGGTTATACGTGGTTTTCCACATGTCAGTAAACTGCTAACCCTCGATTATAAGTGGTTTTCCACATGTCAGTAAACTGCTAACCCTCAGCTATAAGTGGTTTTCCACATGTCAGAAAACTGCTAACCCTCGGTTATAAGTGGTTTTCCACATGTCAGTAAACTGCTAACCCCCGGTTATAAGTGGTTTTCCACATGTCAGTAAACTGCTAACCCTCGGTTATAAGTGGTTTTCCACATGTCAGTAAACTGCTAACCCCCGGTTATAAGTGGTTTTCCACATGTCAGTAAACTGCTAACCCTCGGTTATAAGTGGTTTTCCACATGTCAGTAAACTGCTAACCCTCGGTTATAAGTGGTTTTCCACATGTCAGTTAACTGCTAACCCTCGGTTATATGTAGTTTTCCACATGTCAGTAAACTGCTAACCCTCGATTATAAGTGGTTTTCCACATGTCAGTAAACTGCCAACCCTCGGTTATAAGTGGTTTTCCACATGTCAGAAAACTGCTAACCTTCGGTTATAAGTGGTTTTCCACATGTCAGTAAACTGCTAACCCTCGGTTATAAGTGGTTTTCCACATGTCAGTAAACTGCTAACCCTCGGTTATAAGTGGTTTTCCACATGTCAGTAAGCTGCTAACCCTGGGTTATAAGTGGTTGAGCAGCGCTATTGTAAGAACGTGGAGCCCAAATTTTGAACTTTATATACATCAAAGGAGAACAATATTATATATATATTATATTACACCTCGATATGATTGAGCGGGAGATTGTTGCTTAATGCAAGCTCACCAATTTTTCATTTATATCATGGCGGGAACAAGTTAATTTATTGTCAATGAAATGATGATGATGTCCGCGTTCTGTGAAGTAATGAACACAACAAAAATAAGCTTATAAAACATTGCAAATTCATTAAAGTTATGAATAAAGCCGTGTGTGACCCGGGGTCAATTTAATGAATTAATAAATGTATATTTATTTTCTCATGTGCACTATCAATATTAGACTGACATGTATGTCCTTCATTAATATATTAGTATAGGGAGTTTAGTTTTTTTTTTTTTTTTTTTAATTTGTCATTTCTTATCTTTAACATGTGTTTAATATGTTTTTCTGTTACTTGTTTTTTTTTCCTTCTGCTTCGTTGCCTCTTTATGTATATTTCTTTGTATGTTTCTTTATACCTATGTAATCACAATGGTTTTAAGAGAATGCAGATATATATTATACATATGCAACTTTTGTTTTCCATTGATCTCGAATATGAGTTATTGCATGTATATGTAAGATATTACCAGGGTATGCATATATAGCGTGGCAGTATATATACAATACTTGTGCACTGTCGAAGCATATGGGTAATATGTGTATGAGGCTTAGAAACGCGGGAAAAGGCGAGGCTTCGCCGAACCTTTTCCCGCGTTTCGCGCCGAATACACATATTTACTTATATGCTTCGACAGTGCACATGTATTGTATTTATCTGGCAATTTTAAATCGTAAATAAACGTTTACTGGACGATGATAAAAGTATTTGAAATAATTTTGTGTATGTATTTGAAAACAATATCCCCCGATGTGCCCCGTTTTACATTTGTATGTTCTATTTATAACTGACCAATATCAAAAAAAATATTAGGCAGGCTATATTGGTCGGTAAAGGCTGTCAATGCAGGATAAATATTTTAATTTCTCGAATTTTTTGGCTGTTCTTCGTCTTTTTTACCGGTGAGAGAAAATTTGTTCCATCACGTGTGATTTTTTTGTTCTCGGTTTCTGATTTGATCTTCGAAAGGTCATGACCCAGACGGACAATTAGTATTTTAGTGCCTTTCAAATACTTTCTTCAATTGTAATTTGTTATTAACTATTGTTTGCTTCAAATGAAAAACTGTCATTTCAATATTTTGTTTTCTTCAACAAGCGACATCATTATGAATGACATATTAATATCAACACTAAAATACGTCATCAAATGGCATGTGATGGGTTCCCCACGGGGTATTTAAAGTGCTATATTTCTAAAACGAAATAATGAGGCGAAATTTTAAAGTTTAACTATCTCGACTGTAGAAATACGATAATCAACTGCTCGCAAAGAAAGATTCTATATGTGATCTGATTTGACACAAAACGTGAGCCTAATTTATCAAAAACTGGTTTTTGTTTATGCTTTTTGCCAACAGCAAGAAATGTGATTTATGATACTTGTAAATCATACAACGTTTACAGATCAGAAAATTATCACCCGACAGTGAAAATAGGGTACTGCTCATATTTTCATTAAAGCAATTATATAATTGGTCAAGCTACTTCCTTGTTTACCAATAGCCTATATTAAATTTTTGATTTCAACGTCAACCATTGCACAACACTGGTACAAAGACAAGCAAATATTTACAATTTACAAGGTACACAGGAATGATTGAGAAAGCTAAAGAGCCTAAAAGGTCTAATATTATATTTAATCATTCTTATGTAATTATATTCCTATCCTATTTACAGAATCACTTTCTGTTGTATTGCTCCCACAACTTTAAAGTATTTGTCTTTCCCATATTTTGACTTCGTAACTGATGAAAGTTATTCCAGAAACGAAATGTGCCAACTAAATTTTATATCTACGTTTTTAAAATTTTGAGATATAATAAGGACAAATTAATTAACCTTATTCCTTATGAAATTAATTAATGGAAATTCCCTTCTTTTCATAATGACGAAAACTTGCATCGTGGGCAGCGGTTAATGATGTGACATATTACTTGTCAAACTCTGTCACGACGTACGTCTTTTCCGTCATATTTATGTTATATACCATCAGGGCAATCATTTTTCACATCTATAAAATGTGTTTTATGTATGACTTACGTGTGTTGTCTTCGTGAACGGATTAGACTGTATGAAAGTATTTTTATTTATCCTTGGGAGAGTTTTTCTTTTTCATTTCCCGACCTTTCATACTGATTTTTACGCCATATGAATACACATACGTAATTTCCTCAGCATTGTCTATATTTAATTGCCTCTTCGGTATTCTCTAGCGTTTATTTCCTGAACGTGTAGAAATTTATATTATTCCTCTTTGTATAATATTAATTAACTATTTGTTGAAAACCGTTTTTATTTCCTCCAGTGGACTTATCGCCCTTGTTGGAGGTAATAATGCTAATCTCAAATCATTAATAGGCGATGTCGTTACTGTATTCTTGTGTTAATATTTTAAAATTTGGAAATTTATTTACGTCAAAAAATATTTTTAAATTGAAAAAAACCTTTGTAAATTGATCAGAATAGTCAGAGCAAAAGCTTGTCTTCCAGGTTAAACATCTGTTTTCTAATGCCTTCATTTATGATTAATTTTATAATTTTGATATATGTTTATTTATTTTTATCCATCTTGTCATGTGTTGTAATTATTTAATGTAATTTACAATGCCATCTTTGTACCATTGTAATTCGCTTTGGATTGTGAAAATAAAGACATTTATTATTAATTATCAAGACATTACAAATTCTGGGTTAAAACAATATAATAAGGAGGTTCGGTGAAAACATATTTTTATTTTGTAAATGTGTGATTGTCGACAATCTGAATACGATTATCGATTGATTAAAAGACAAAACAACACTAAAATTCAGTTATTATATTAATATTTAATGATAGATAATCGTCCTTGTATTACAAGTATGTTAAAATCTCAGTTTTTATTTTGCAATAAAAATAAATACAATTTGATTCATTTTATATTTTGTACA
The DNA here is from genome assembly GCA_963383655.1 of Bathymodiolus septemdierum. Classification (NCBI taxonomy): domain Eukaryota; kingdom Metazoa; phylum Mollusca; class Bivalvia; order Mytilida; family Modiolidae; genus Bathymodiolus; species Bathymodiolus septemdierum. Next base: position 64,535,037 of record OY726517.1, read on the forward strand.
GACAGTATGCATGCTGTCAGTAACAACATACACGTGTAACTTGTGTTCTTGTGTGATACGAACATTATGTTGAAATACGATGTGCTTCTAAATATAATTTTGTTTTATAAGTAGACTAGTTTTTTTGTATGTCAGTAGATCAATAATAAATATGACAGCTACCATGTTTTCTCTACACAACAGAACATTAAATATGACAGGTTATTTTAGTTTGACATAAATAAATATATATGCATGTTGTCCAAACATTAGGTTCAGATTTCAAGCTTATGCTATGGCTGCAATTTTGTTTTCATTTCCAAAAACACATTTTTTCCAGTATAGTTACTATCTTTTTTTTCTTTCTGTTTTATTGCTTGTTTGTTTGTTTTGTTTTTCTCCCTTTTTTGGTTTGTTTTATGTGAGTGGTTTTTTTTCTGGTTTTTTTTTTATTTGTATTTGTTTTCTTGTTTTGTTTGTTTGTTTGTTTGTTTGTTTTTGTTTTGTCTTGTACTCTAATTGTTCATTTACACCTTCATGATAAAAATAATAAAAATATTAGATATCATTATTCTTATAAAGCCAATGTATGGTACAGGGATTCAATAAAACACACACAACCTGGATGGTGTATTGGTTAGTGTGTTTGAATCGAGTACGATATACTGTGAGTTACATCCCTTGACGAGTCAAACCAAAGACAATGAAATTTGGCAATAGTTGCTTTTCCGCAATGGATGTAGCATTAAGGAGTAAAATTAGGACTCGTTGGTTGAACACCAGTATAAAGTAGAAGATATTTCCTCCCGCGGTCTGTTGTTTCAGTGAGCTAGCACTATAAAAATTCAACTCAGCGTATTGGTCAAATAAAAAAACAGATGTCATCATTATCTCGTTCTCGCCATGATATACATGAAATATGGTTACTTGGCATTAAAGTACAATCACTCTATCAATAAAACAAACTACACTAAATTATAAATACAAAAAAAATACAGTAATTCAAACATTATAACAAAAAAGACATAGGATGGTTTTCTAGAAAAGTAGAACTAAGCTGAGATCTTATTTCAGAATTTGCTCCAAATAAGCGGGATCCCATTGCAAAAGCAGCGCCATCTATTTCCGTTACTCTATCTTGCATAATTTCTTGTGCATCGCTAACCCCTTCCTTTGCAGCAATACTACTGAACATCATTGAGTATGGTGACTGTTGTTCTTTTGGTGAAGGTTGTCTTCGGGAGGATTTAGATGTTCTGGCACTTGCAGTTCCTCCAGGATTTGTTCGTGAGTTCGGTCCTACCGTTAACGGCGAAAAACGTGTAGCTTGACCGAGACCGGAAATAATAGATTGGTGATCAGTATTTGTAAATTGGCCTTGACCTGTTGAGGTGTGACCACTGTTTGAAGTCTGAGCCTGTAACGCTGACAATTGTGACATAATTTTTTGTAAAATTGCAATTTTTTGGGCGTCTAAGTTTGCAGCTGTTTGAACACTTCCTGTTGTTGGACTATTTACAATATCAATACTTCCTATTTTCTGACTATTAGCATTGCGAAATTTATCTTTTGATCGACTTTTAATATTTTTAGTAATCGCTGCCCGCATATTCTGTTCCGGGAGTGAAACATGAGTTATTTCCCTTTGCATCTGTGGAAAAGATTGACTTTGAATTGGCAATCTATCGGTTACAAATGATGTACTGGGGAGTTTAGGTTCTAAACTCCGTGATGCTTGTAGCCGTCTTTGTGCCCTTCTTTCTTTTAAAAAGGCAGTTATTGTTGCTAGATCCTGGTCTAAAAGTGGAGATGTTAGCTTTGGTTCAATAACTTGACTTTTCCTTGTATCAGTACGCGCAAATAGATCCAATGGAGGAATCTGTGGAAGTGATGATGCATGTAGGCCTTTAACAGAAGGTGTCTTTGCAATTTTATTTTTATTCCCTTTAGTAGAATATAATTCCAGTGCTGTTTTATATGACAGCAAACTCAATAACTCGTGATTTTGTAAGCCATGCCCATGCACGGAGGGATCGTATTGAAATTCTGAAATAAGGAGTCGATATCTTGTACATCCTTATTTCAGTATAAATGAATAAAACATCAAATACTTCAATTTATGAATATTAAATAAAATGACATGAAAATGAGATTTTTGAAGAAAATAAATGCGTTTTAAGGTGAGGGCGGAGTAGAAGGTGGTGGTGGCGGAGGAGGAGGAGGATGACCATCAGGGATCCATTCCTGATACTTAGGAGTAGCTACAACATTAAGGTTGTCTTTCTTGTTAATGTCACCTGTTAATGAATTGAAATCCGATTGTGAAGCCGCAGTTGTATGAATCGGCGGTGGGGGGTCAAATCCAGTCATAGATTGCTGTTTTTGTAGTCCAAGTGCATGTAATATGTACGCATTGTTTACTTCTGTAGTATTCGGTAAAGAGGTGTTTGCTATTGACTGACTATTTGAATGTGATGTTGGTAACTGTATTACTGCTTCAGACAATTTATCTGCATTGTTTGCATTTTTATTCATGGTTTCCGATCCCTTGGCAATTGTGTGCTGTGCATTGTTATTTATGGTTTCCGATCCCTTGACAACTGTGTGTTTTGCATTTTTATTTATGGTTCCCGGTCCCTTGACAACTGTATGCATTGCATTGTCATTTATGTTTTCAAATCCCTTGACAACTCTGTGTTTTGCATTGTTATGTATGGTTTCCGATCCCTTGACAACTGTGTTTTTAGGCCATGAATATTTTGGATCAATATGTTTCATGTTACCTGCTGGGTTCGACTTTCTGGTTTTACTTTGGGATGGTCTAGAATCAAGTCCTAGCAGTGATACTGTGGGATCACCTGGAGAAAATGAAGACATTTTATTAGTATTTTCTGAGTTTATGTGTTGACTTGTTTGATTTATAATGTCATAACGTGATGATTTTGTTCTATTATTAGTGTCTTTTGTAGATAAAACTGAGGTATTGTCTGGGTTAAATGACCTCATAAAGTTTTTCCCTATAGTTATTATATTTTTAGCCGGTGCATTAGAAGGCATAATGGGATGGTTATCTACTTTAATTGTCCTTTCGTCCACAATTAATTTTGGTTTTATCGGTATTTTAGGTCCTGGGGTTGTGATCATTTTTTCTTTTGCAGCTTTCAATTTTTCCTTCCTTTTAGTCTGTTCACGTTCTTTTCGTTTTCGCTTCTTCATTTTTCTTTCTTCTTTCAATTTACGTATTAAAGTTTGTCGTTTTTCAAGCAACATTTTAAGTAAAGAGAATGGAATATTTCCTGTTTTCTTAGCTTGCTTTAGTTTTTTCTTGATTAGTCTTAGAAGCTTAGTAGCTGATAGTTCTCCCATTGGTTTGGATGTATTACTTTTCTTCGCATTGCTAGGCGTAGTTTTAACATTAATTGTGGGTAAGGCAGTTGTTTGTGTCAACACCCTTGTTGTTAACATTTCTGTCTGCTTAGCAAATCCTTTTGTTGTTTGAGTCATTTTTGCATTCCTATTTTGTGTCATTTCTGGTTTTTTAAATTCAGTCACTCGCTCTTTGTGTGGTATCACATGCATTACTTGAAATTGGCGCCAGTTGTTTGGGATTTTCATAGAGGACATTTGAACCCTAACCTTTCGACTGGAAGGAGACGTCCCAGTTTTGCCCCTAACAGAACCAAAATATTCCCATGTTACTGGAATTTTTATTTCAATACCATTAGTTTGTGTCTTAGGGGGTACCTTGATGCCAACCATATTAGTATTAGGAAGTGTAATTGGCATATCCTTTGATATTACCTTCGGTGGAGGTTTTTGATTTCTATCACCATGTATTCTAGTATTTGGTTTGTGTTGTGTAATTAATGGACGGGGTGATTGTTTCAGTTTTTTAATTGTTGTTGTAGTTTTCGATTGTATTTGTTTATTTGGAATATGTGAATTTTGTCGTCCACGTGGAATTACAATTCCTGGTGGTTGCTTTCTGTGTTGGGTTTTAGTTCTCTGATTTTGATGGGCACGTGCAGTAGAATGTTGTGGAATATGCCATTGATTTTGATTCCTGCGAAAAAAATGTTCTGTAGGGGACTTTGGAATTTGAGGTTTACGAGTAGTAGGAATTCTTTTATTTTTTGAATGAATTGGATCTGTTGTCCTCCTTGTATTGGTGTTTCTTTGCGGACCTAATTTTGACCTACGAATATTGGGGTTCGTTTTAGTAGGGAAAACGTTTAAAAGAGAATCTGCTATTGAGTGAAAATTATCAATCGCTGACTGTTTTTGTACTTTAACAAAGCGCATGTTTGTGTCTACAGGCAGCCCACGATTGACATTTGGAGGAGTTGTTAACAACAATTGTTGAAAGGATTCTATCAGTTGATGAATTTCCTGAAAATCAACTTTTGGTTTGCTAGCAGCAACAGGAACAGACTGTTGAACTGTCATAAATAAACTTTCGTCAACTTCTGGACGAAACATGTCCTTTGGATTTGAAGCAATATTAAATGGGTGAAGATTTTGCACGTTCTTTTGTGAATTCGTGTTTAAAAGACGGGATACAAAATTGTCGGTAATTAACCCATGATCTCCATTCCGGAAATCGATATTGGACGAAAATTGCTGACTTTGCTGTAATGGAAAATTGTTAATTCCTGCCGGATTTGTTTCTAACAGTAACACACGGTCAATAGCACCTATAACATCAGGTGGGATTTCATCCGGTCGGATATTTTGAAAAAGGTCTAAGAACTTCGCTTGATTCCCTCCCTTATCGAATGAAAATGGATCTCTTGCAGATAGTTCTTGATTGTGCCTAAATCCCCTGTTTGTCGTTTTAGGGGGAGATGGTTGTACAGCGCTAGAATGAATATTTTGTGATGTTATATACAATAATTCCTGGTGAAGGGCTTCTAATGACATGCTTGCCAGTTCAGGATATGCTGCTTTTAGTCCGCCTAAAAAAGCCAGACCTTGATTGTAAAGAAAGGAAGATAATTTAGATATTCAATTAAACCTACATATATTACAAAAGAATATAGAAACTGCTTACCCTTCACGAGCACCTGAGTTCACCCTCGGTTTTTGGTGGCGTCCGTGTTGCTCATCTTTTTAGTTTTCTGTGTTGTGTTTTCTTTGTCTTCGTTCTGTGTCCTGCATGTTCAAAGTTTCTCTGTGTCTCTGGATTGTCCATTCTTCATTACCTCTTCGGTTTTCTCTAACGTTTATTTATATACTCTACTGGAATGTCAAATTCTCTATTCTATTTTGGAGCAATGGCGAAGTATACTCGATACAACTTGATGCGATAAAGATTGTTAGTGACTTCCGGTAGGTCATGGGGTTTATACCTGACAATCCGGCTTTCTCCATCAATGAAATCAATCACTACGCTATCACCGACATACTGTTGACAGTGGTGCTAATCACTCATACTCCTTACACCTCAAAGAGTGCCATAGATAAGACATATATATTGGTCACAGAAGTGTTATATATTAATCCTCTGACTAATGTTCGAAACAGAAGCTACATTCTGCCTTTGTTAAAATGTCAGATATTATGTACTCTAGAGGAAGCTATATAGCCTCCATTACGGAGATCGTCCTCCGACATTCATTCTCCTGACTCTTCAGAATGATACGTGACGTCAACGTTCAGTATTTATGAATAAGAACAAAAATTGACCAAAACAAATATAAAAGTTTTGACATGTCTGACTGTTGTCCAAATATTTTGAAAAGTTTAAAAATAATATGAATATTTATTTCAATTTGATATCAGTATCCGTTTTCTTTATATCGATATAAAGACTCAGTGGCGAATTTTGTTTTTTTAGGTTTCCGATTGTTAATGTTTGAGTAGAACAACATTTACATATGAGTATTTTGGAATGAACTATTGAGTATTCTTGAGTAAATTAAATATCCATATTTTGATTCTGATTTCTACTATATAAGCTTAATTTAAGACAGAGCTCCTACCTGCTGACCATGGAATGGTTGACAACAAAGAACATTCACAGGAAAGTTGATCAAACTCAGTGCCGGGAGCACAATGTCGTTCATGTGGAATGCTATGAACAACTTCTATGTACCTCGTTGGGTCTCCTGGCACTACCGTACGACTATACGGGCAACCTATAACATGTCAATGTCATTTGTTTTATCTAATTAATTAGTGTACCTCCACCAATAGATTGACTGTTGAAAGGGGAGTTAAACACTTTAACCCTAACACATAATTAGTGTATAATAGCTGATATTTACTTATATAATAGAACTTTTGCACATTCACAATTTGATTAAACATGTATACGTTGTTATACCATTGTATGTGAGTTATTTCCCTTACAGCGGGAAAAATGGTTCCCGTTCTAGAAAGAGCAATAGAAAGGACAGTATGATTTTCTAATAATTTGTAAATATTTGAACTTTGGAATCAAAGTAGGAAATGTGTCAATGGTCTATTTCATCAATATAAAACAATTCTCACAACGGATGTAAAACATGGAGCAGAAAATAGTGACCTCATTCGGTTTTATGTATGAATTTGATGTTGTTCACTTTATTATTATGTTATTTATTTTAATTTATAGGAACTCTGTTGTATACAACTAAGACATAGTTTTGCTGCTCCGACAGAGGTGTCCCGTAGTTGTATTGGACGATTCAAAAACACCACAGCAGATAGGATGTGAATAAGTGTCGCGTGATTTGAACGTAAAAGAAAACTTGCAGAAGCTCATAATTTGTCACAATGCATTAGGAGTGATCGTTTTGTGGAGGGGGAGGGGGGGGGGGTCTTGCAATGCACAGTGTTGTGAACTTATTCATCATCGTTTCTTTTCCTTATAGCAATCACACCATTCGTCCATGTTGTAATCTTAGCACCAGGCAACCATCTTTTACCTACATGATGTATTGTAATTTTGGTGGATGTTCACCTCATTCAGCCGGCCGATCTACTTCATAAAAATGACGTAAATTAAAGATTTATTCAATATATTATTTTGTATATCTCTGAGAACCTTTTTCCCCAAATGTGACGAGTTCTAATGACAAGTGAGTGTTGACTGTCTTCTGTGATATTGTAGATTAACAACAGTCTCAACTTTCTTTCTATCTGACGACGAGTTTTGTCAATACGTTGTGACATGTTATCTATTAGAAAAGTAAGTCAGTAATTTACTTGCAACGTAAAATGCAACTTTTCTGATTCTGATGTAAATGTATAATATATATATATAATAAAAGCATAATTTAATTTATTTCGTTCTGGTACTTTTTTTTTAATTAATTTACACTCCAGGAAAACTGTCATGCATATGAAGAAAAATATAGGGTCTATTGTCCAATAATTAACATTCTTTATATCCTTTGTATTGGTTTTATACCCATTCATAACAGTTATGTGTACATATAGACCAGAATATTAACTACATGATCACATGGTTTGTTTCAGAGTATGCATAAAAATAATGTAAATAAAAGTCATTGTATGACACCTTTTTGATTGTCATTTTTTCACTCAGCACAAGCGTCGAATACGACCTATTTTTTAAAATCACGATTAAAGATCTCTTATATAAACCTTCGTGTGAAATAGTGTTGTAAAATGTCTATGATCCTTAACTTATATAAACCTTCGCGTGAAATAGTTTTGTAAAATGTCTATGATCCTTAACTTATATAAACCTTCGTGTGAAATAGTGTTGTAAAATGTATATGATCCTTAACTTATATAAACCTTCGTGTGAAATAGTGTTGTAAAATGTCTATGATCCTTAACTTATATAAACCTTCGTGTGAAATAGTGTTGTAAAATGTCTATGATCCTTAACTTATATAAACCTTCGTGTGAAATAGTGTTGTAAAATGTCTATGATCCTTAACTTATATAAACCTTCGTGTGAAATAGTGTTGTAAAATGTCTATGATCCTTAACTTATATAAACCTTCGTGTGAAATAGTGTTGTAAAATGTCTATGATCCTTAACTTATATAAACCTTCGTGTGAAATAGTGTTGTAAAATGTCTATGATCCTTAACTTATATAAACCTTCGTGTGAAATAGTGTTGTTAAATGTTTATGATCCTTAACTTATATAAACCTTCGTGTGAAATAGTGCTGTAAAATGTCTATGATCCTTAACTTATATAAACCTTCGTGTGAAATAGTGTTGTAAAATGTCTATGATCCTTAACTTATATAAACCTTCGTGTGAAATAGTGTTGTAAAATGTCTATGATCCTTAACTTATATAAACCTTCGTGTGAAATAGTGTTGTTAAATGTTTATGATCCTTAACTTATATAAACCTTCGTGTGAAATAGTGTTGTAAAATGTCCATGATCCTTAACTTATATAAACCTTCGTGTGAAATAGTGTTGTAAAATGTCTATGATCCTTAACTTATATAAACCTTCGTGTGAAATAGTGTTGTAAAATGTCTATGATCCTTAACTTATATAAACCTTCGTGTGAAATAGTGTTGTAAAATGTCTATGATCCTTAACTTATATAAACCTTCGTGTGAAATAGTGTTGTAAAATGTCTATGATCCTTAACTTATATAAACCTTTGTGTGAAATAGTGTTGTAAAATGTCTATGATCCTTAACTTATATAAACCTTCGTGTGAAATAGTGTTGTAAAATGTCTATGATCCTTAACTTATATAAACCTTCGTGTGAAATAGTGTTGTAAAATGTCTATGATCCTTAACTTATATAAACCTTCGTGTGAAATAGTGTTGTTAAATGTTTATGATCCTTAACTTATATAAACCTTCGTGTGAAATAGTGCTGTAAAATGTCTATGATCCTTAACTTATATAAACCTTCGTGTGAAATAGTGTTGTAAAATGTCTATGATCCTTAACTTATATAAACCTTCGTGTGAAATAGTGTTGTAAAATGTCTATGATCCTTAACTTATATAAACCTTCGTGTGAAATAGTGTTGTAAAATGTCTATGATCCTTAACTTATATAAACCTTCGCGTGAAATAGTTTTGTAACATGTCTATGATCCTTAACTTATATAAACCTTCATGTGAAATAGTGTTGTAAAATGTCTATGATCCTTAACTTATATAAACCTTCGTGTGAAATAGTGTTGTAAAATGTCTATGATCCTTAACTTATATAAACCTTCGTGTGAAATAGTGTTGTAAAATGTCTATGATCCTTAACTTATATAAACCTTCGTGTGAAATAGTGTTGTAAAATGTCTATGATCCTTAACTTATATAAACTTTCGTGTGAAATAGTGTTGTAAAATGTCTATGATCCTTAACTTATATAAACCTTCGTGTGAAATAGTGTTGTAAAATGTCTATGATCCTTAACTTATATAAACCTTCGTGTGAAATAGTGTTGTAAAATGTCTATGATCCTTAACTTATATAAACCTTCGTGTGAAATAGTGTTGTTAAATGTTTATGATCCTTAACTTATATAAACCTTCGTGTGAAATAGTGCTGTAAAATGTCTATGATCCTTAACTTATATAAACCTTCGTGTGAAATAGTGTTGTAAAATGTCTATGATCCTTAACTTATATAAACCTTCGTGTGAAATAGTGTTGTAAAATGTCTATGATCCTTAACTTCATCAATGAAGTACTATATGTATTATCATGTACATACAATGCAGTTCAAGATAGAAAATAAATAAATGTTTCTGTGATATCTCACCTTGACCTGTCGTCACAGGTAACCATAAACAGAACAAAACAAAAAAAGCTCGTAAAAACATCACAACCTGTAAAAAAGTACTTAGAATTAAGGTTTATTCTCCATTAAAAGTTATTTTTGTTTTCATAATGGGAGACATTGGCCTGCAAATAATAATAAATTTATTCAAGTTCAACAGTCAACATTGTTAATCGGTGCTGTTTTATTTAATCTCAAGCGGATTTGATTTCTTATTTCAGTTTTCAAAACGTGATTATTTCAAGAATGGAAGTGTCCGATTTAGTCCCGAAAATTTATAATTATTCGCTTCGTTTTCTGATGACCTGATATACATATATTGTTTTCTTTCTACACATTTGCCATTATTTTTTTCATCGCATTTATATAAATGTATATGATATTCTAACATAACCTCCTTCTTCCGCTTTGTTAAGAAACGAGCGAGTTATCCATTCGGTATAATCTCAATAGCACATGCACCGGTAAATTAAATGTGACTGACTTTTCCATTGGCAGCATAAAGTGTGTGCGACATTTTCCGCAAGCGTAAATATAAATTACCGTCTTCCAATCAAAGTATACTACCGTATTTGTACTCTTAGACATATCAGAATCGAAATAAATCATGGAAGCCAGAATGTGTTTTGAGTTTTAACATGGATTGGCTGATATTAGTAAATTTTATCCCTCGCTTCTGGCTCGGGATAAAATACTAATATCCGCCAATCCATGTTAAAACTCCCAACACATTCTGGCTTCCATGATTTATTTCTTAAATATACAAGAGTAATTTGTTGTATCGTATTAGGTCACGTGTTCTAGCTGATGCCGATATATCGATTTAAATCATTGTTCATCCATGTTGTGGAATTGTGCTTTTTACAACATATATATTTTCATATTTCCACTACTCCACCATCATGTGCTATGGATCAGTAAACAAACAAAGGCAGCAATAGAAAAGACAGGCTTCCCTTACTGTTTGTCTGTTATGACAAAAATACCACACTATCGACACAGTACCAAAATCTCATAAAAAAATCAAAGGAAGAGACAAAATCGAAAACCCTAAGACAAATACATGACCACTCACTTTTCAATAAAAAGTGGCGGCAATAAACTAGTTGTAGGGGCGTAAGAAGAGTTTGAAGATACCAAAGGGGTAATCAGAACCCGCATATCGAAGAAGAACAGACAAAACAATGGTCAAAAGAAAAAGTACAAAAGGACAAACAACGATCTACAAAACATACATATAAAACTAAAAATAGAGTAACACTAACCCTACTAAAAGCAGGGGGTGGACTCAGGTGCTCCGGAAGGGTAAGCAGTTCCTGCTCCACTTGTGGCACCAGTCGTATTAATCTAGTGAAGTTATATAAGTTTTTTTATATGTTAAGGTAAGAGCTATTTCGTTGGTACCAATGTGAACTGTCACTTGATTAACTCACTATACATTCGTTCTATTACCGGTCATGGCTTTTCTTAAAACGTGACTTATGATAGGTAAGTACGTCAGTGATCGACAGCTCAAATACAATTGTCCGTCAACATAGTTGGAATTAAAACAGAATAAAACAATTATGTTTAGCTTATTATTGAATAACAAGAAAGACAACTCGTACAACTACAACACATGCATCCTTTCTGTTCTACCCTTAGTGAAACAGAAAATCATATTACATCGGAACATGTTGGTCTTACTTTTTGTGAGCATGTGTTTCCGCAGGAAGCATTAACGTTTTATCAACTAACTCTTACATTTCCCATCAATATGTAGTATCTTGTATCTTAATTTAACAGGTGATCCTCTTCTTGTCTACCCAAATATTTAATGAAAAATAGTTATGGGTGGTGAACACAAATTTCTGCAAAAATCCGGGATATCATAGCTGCCATCTTTACTGATGATGTAAACCGGGGTTATCTGAGATGACCACTGACCCACCACAACTCACTGGGTAATTTTACCTCATGAGGTTTTCTCGAGTACACATCGATATGATCAGGATTCGAACTCACAATTTTAGTAGTGATAGGCACTGACTGTAAATCCTACTACCATAGGATCACAAGAACGACGGCCTCATCATGTATTACAGACAATATTAATTGTGTAGTTACCTGTATAATGTAAAATATTCTAAAAACGATATAAGTAATTTAATTTAATTTAAATCAACAAAAACATATAAAAAAATACACAATGCTATACAAAGAAATGGAATTATTTATGAAGGTTGAGACAGACATTATAGCTTCGATAGCGGCGAGTCTGATTGGACGAGCCGTGATAATGTCTGTCGAGACCTTACAAACTGGCGTTAGTGTTTTTCTCGTCATCTTCATGATGTGCATGACGTCACAAAGACCGATTATTTTCAGCATCAGAATCAATGCGTTGATTCTGTCAAATATCCTTCAGTGAGACCAAAGGTAAAATGTGTAAAAGGAGAAACTAAATATGCCACACTATCAGAACAGTTTCAAAATCCAATAGAAAAAAAAAGAAAGAGGCAAAATCAATATTGTAGCAAACACATACAATACCGTTCACTTTCCTGGCTTGGTACATGCACTTTAAACAAAAAGTGGCAGGATTAAACCAGTTTTAAGAGGCCAATCCTTCCCTCTTGTCAATATATTTTGTTTATATCTAAAATGTTGAAAACGTGAAGAAACTTACTCTTGATATTCCACGATGTTAGGATTAATTCACATAATATCTCACTGTTATCGTCCAAATAAAATAATCATCGACTTCTTAATTGAATATTATATAAAATGTTCAAATATTCATCACGAAAACTGCGACCACGATATTCATAAGTCAAAAAACTTTGTATGAGAAGTGTCTTCATCGCCGTCATTAGCTTATGTAATGCATACTAATTAACTGTAATTAATTAATTTAATTTAAATGATTAATTAATATCTGTCAACTTTCATAAACAGATATAATTTATAAAATATGCCTTTAAGGTCACAACGGGTTGGCATATGTTGTGTTAGGATTGCATTTAACTACACTTGTAGAAACAAAATTTAATCATTCCATTGTAAAAAAGAAAATTGGTAAAACAAATGATGTACCAATAGGATAGGATAGATCAAATGATTGATTGAATGATTGATTGAATGATTGATCGAATGATTGATCGAATGATTGATTGCATGATTGATTGAATGATTGATTGAATGACATTTAACGTCAAGTGGGTGTGGCCATTTATCAGCTATTTAACTGACAAGAACAAGTATAAACGATAAATCATGTAGGTAAGGCAAACATGCCTTAATATAGGCAAATGGGTACAAGTCAATGGAAGATTGTCTCTGGAAAAGAGGGAAAAATGGATAGGGACAGAACTATTAGCTTTGTAACGATCACACATACCTCATTAGAATAAGAGGTGTCTTTAGGTTCAATGATATACTGTGAACACACGAGGCACATATTTACGCAGGTTGTATATTTGATAGTTCCCTGTATGCAGCGGACGCCAGGTGTAGACTACGCAGTAGAGAAAATATATTGTTTTTATTACCGGGGATTCCCGCATGGAAGGGTGGGAATAGAATATAGACGGATGATTTCATTACAACTAATAAAGTGAGAGGTAATTGATAGATTCGAGCAATCGTTCCTCATTCGGAGTTATTGCTTGGTGTGTCATGCATGAAATCATTTTCAAAGCATTCTAAAAATAAGTTTGATGTTACCAAATATGTAATCAAAAGCCGTAATTTGAAGAAAAGACGGGCAATACAATTGAAAAAAAAAGAAACTCCTTACAGAAAACTGACGATTGAGTCATACAAACCCCACAAAAGAGGTGGTGAACACCGTGCTCTGGTGTCCAACATTATGTGATAAAGTTTGTTAGTGACTTGCAACTGGTCGGTGGTTTTCTCTGGATACTCCCGTTTCCTCCACCAATAAAACTGACCGCCACGATATTACTGACATATTGTTGAAAGTGGCTTTAAAGCCACACCAAACCGGTGCTCTTTGAAAGGTAAGCAATTCCTGCTCAACATGAGACACCCCTCAACACTCGTTTTGGTTTTCATAATATAATCGAAACGTTCCGTAAAACTAGTGAACGCTGATTATGGGGTGTTGTACTACGCAGGAGAGAAATCATGGGTTGAACTTTACAATCTATGATATGAATATCTGCCGACTTTTCTAGTTCTACGTCCCACTTTACTGTCGACCTTGACGTGGTTAGCAACATTAATTAATCTATATCGTTTGATAATCAAATATCTCAAATCTTGCCAATCCGAACCTATTTTTGTATATATAAAATTATAAAGCATTAAAACCTTTGTCGAACATGAGAAAAGATGAAGATTAGTAACTAGTATTGGTAGAGAAGACGTAAAAAACAATTTGATTATTCAATCAATTCACAAATGGAAAATTACTGGATTCAATGCAATGTCGTTGTGGTTAATGTATAGCTGATAAATCCTTGAATAAATTGATTTTGCTTCTAAGAAACAGAAACATTACTTTGAATGCATGATGAAAGAACTAGCAATAATACCTAATACATTTTCTACTTTCTCTTAAACTTAATCGAGAGGCCGTCGTGGTAGTGATCCTATGGTAATTGGATTTACAACTACCAATGCAGTCAGAGTCTATCACCACTAAAATTGTGAATTCGAATCCCACTCATAGCGAGGTGTATTCGATACAACAATATAAGATAAAGGTTGTCAGTGACTTACAACAGGTCGATGATTTTCTCCGGGTACTCCTACAATCAAACTGAACGCCAAATTATAACTGAACTATTGTTGAAAGTGACGTTAAGCACAATAACCCTAACCCGAAAATTAACCGAACTTCTTGTATTGGAAACCGAACTCACATAAGGAACGATATATTGCGGGTCATCTTAGTAATCAACAAAACATGTTTTCTGCCTAAATTTTCGTCGACAGGTAAAGGAGGAAACTAGAGATGTTGTGAACCAGTTTACCCGACAAATGGCACAGACATCTAACCCGATAATGTTTGTGGCACTTGACCACTTCAGTTATAGTGACAACTTACATATGTACATGTACGTCAAAGGTCATGCATCAGTTTACTCGACAAATGGCATAGACATCTAACCCGATGATGTTTGTGACACTTGACCACTTCAGTTATTGTGACAACTTACATATGAACATGTACGTCAAATGTCGTGAATCAGTTTACTCGACAAATGGCATAGACATCTAACCCGATGATGTTTGTGACACTTAACTACTTCAGTTATTGTGACAACTTACATATGTACATGTACGTCAAATGTCATGAATCAGTTTACCCGACAAATGGCATAGACATCTAACCCGATGATGTTTTGACACTTAACTACTTCAGTTATAGTGACAACTTACATATGTACATGTACGTCAAATATATCCAAACAGAACTGGAAACTGAAAATAATACAGACACTGATAAATCTGGTCATGTATTAATACTTGTTCATAGATATTGACGAAGACATAAAGTTGCCAAAAAATCACAAATATTCTGATTTACATGTATTTGCTCGTAGTAAGAAAAGTTTGAAGCCGTAAATCAAAGGACAATAACCAAAGAAGAAGGACAAAAGGACAAACAACGATCTACAAAACATTACACATGAAAGTGAAGATGGAGTAACACGAACTCCACTTAAAATCGGTTGTGAACTCAAGTGCTCCGGAATGGTTAACAGTTCCTGCTCCACATGTGTCATCCGTAAATGTTAAGAAGCTACCGCCCATAATCGGTTCTACTACAACAGCAATTTTATCATAATGATTGCAACACATTTAAACCAATATTTTGGAATTTCAACGAATGACTTATCGGAGGGTATGGACCCCGCATAAAATAAACGATATCTCAAGGACACAGGAATCATTGGGTACAAGACAACAGGACTAAGACAATACGACCGAAACAAAACACATACCACAGAAAACTAAATAGATGTGCCACACGGACCATACCAAAATTAAGGGGTGAGCAAATGTGCTCTCGAAGGGAAAGCAGCTCCTGCTTCCTCTGATACACCCGCCGTGTAATTGAAGTGTCCGAGGTAAAGTTGTAATTCAATCACATATCAAATGTATGATATGTTGGAGAATGCACCGACAGAGTGTATTTTTTTTCTTCATTATGTTATTTTTAGTGTTGTTGTTCTATGTCAGTGATACTGTTTCTTTCTGTTTTTGTGATCCATAACCCCTATCAAAATATTTTTTACATTAAAGAAAATAGATGAATTATGCATACATATTTTGTTTCCTTTATTTTTTTTTACCTTTATCATAGATATTAGAAATGTGACACATACCATTAAACGTAGAGAAATCAAAAGGAAAATAGCGGACTATTTACACACAAAAAAACATATTGAGGACAAGTCGAATTTATTCATAGGATATCGCAATGACGGGCGGACACATTTTATCTTTTTCTTTGATGATTGGTTAAAATATAGAAGATCTTGTTTATCTATTTTGAGTGGAAGCTTTCAGAAATTATGGTTTTATTTGTAAAAGTATGTTATTTAGTATGCTTAATGGATTTTTTAACGAATTATCCCGCTCCCTATACGAGGGGCCGTCGTGGCTGTGATCGTATGGTAGTTGGATTTACAACTACCTATGCAATCTATGCATACAACCACTGATGTTGTGAGTTCGAATAACGACCAGGGCGAGGTGTACAACATTATGTGATAAAGTTTGTTAGTGACTTGCGACAGGTCGGAGTTTTTCTCTGGGTCCTCCGGTTTCCTCCACCAATAAAACTGACCGCCACGATATAGCTGAAATATTGTTGAAAGTGACGTTGAACACCATAAACTAACCAACCAGCACAATAACCCTAACCCTTTATTTGGAACAAACTGACTTGAAAGTATGGTCATACAATAGTATAGTTTTTAACCTATCGACACAAGTTTTCTTACTTTGATCCGTGTCCGTTGTGTTAAACACCATCAAACAAACAGACAGACAGACATCATCATATGGATATGTTATTTAAATTGTAAGCCGGTCTTTTGTATGTCATGGTACTGCTTGTTTGTCTTTGTGTATTTTGAAGATAATTGTAAACAGTTGTATCATCTCCGAGATCACTTGACTAAATTAATGACGACGGATATATTGTAATCACAATTCATGACTTATCATTGGGATTGTAATAAGAGTAACACGACGGGTACCACTAGTGGAGCAGAAACTGCTTACCTCAACGACAGGGTGAGAGGTGGAATTTGAACTAGGTCATCCAGGGACAAACTGATCCAGCGTTCTAATCCTATCTCGCGTCACCTTAGGTGTAGATATCATTTTAAGGTGTAACATGTATATTCTCCATCATTTATTTTGTACACTGAACCTATCATAGTTTTGTCTATCTTCAAAAGCAATGAAATAAATGCTTTTTCCATAATAAGAAATAGGTTTTGTAATGTATGTAGCCAATACGAATTATAAGTGCAAGTTCTACATTTTCCTCAATGACGATAGAAAGTGGACCATTCTTTTTCTCTTTTTCTCGTTCATTTAATTCTATTTTTTTGTTATTATTTTATTTTTTCTTATTGAAAAGGGGAACAGCGTGCTCTGATAGAGGATTGCTGCAAGCAAGGACGCTACTGATCCAAGTGTTCTCATTGGCTATGTTGAAGTCATCACTTCGAACGTCTTACGGTCGGCATCTTGACTTGGTTGACTGTTATGGAATATCTGTGTCACAAATTACTACGGATATGATCAATTAGTCGTAAACTCTTCCCGGTCCATTCCTCATTCATGAGTTGTCGCCGGGCTTGTAACTAGATTAACAAAACGGATGCCACTAGTGGAGCAGGAACTGCTCACCCTTTCGGAGCTCACTCAATGTCGATCTGTCAAAAACACATATAATAAATAATTTTAAATGTAATTGTGGTGCTTCTTTTGAAGATGCTATACATTATTTTCTGGAATGTCCCTTATACCTGAACGAAAGAAGAACACTTCTGAGTAATTGCGACGATATCAATATCAATATTAAAACTTTGCTCTTTGGGAACGATATGTATAGTTATGACGTCAACTCCAAAATATTTGGAAAAGTTCGAACTTTTATAAATCAATCAAAAAGATTTTAGGGCTAATGTCAGCAATTTTTCAATTTTTCAATTTTTCACTTTTTTAACTTTTTCACTTTTTCACTTGTACTTACTTTCTTTCAGTGTCAAAATTTTAAATGTCTATTGTCTGTGTTTTGTTTTGCTGTCATTAATTCTTGTGTATAATTTGTAAGGAGAGGACTTCATATAAGTTGGTATAACTTGCTGTCCAATCCTATTGTTTATGTACAATAAAATATTATTAAACTAAAAAAAAAACCTGAGTTCATCCCCGGTTTTTAGTGGGGTTTGTATTACTCGATCTTTAGTTTTATGTGTATATTTTGTAGATCGTTGTTTGTTCTTTTTCTTTTGACCATTGTGCTGTTCTTCAATTTACGGATTCTGATTCCTCTTTGGTATCTTCAAACTCTTCTGATATTGATGTATTAGTGATACCATGTAAATTCAAGGACAACAAACTCTCCGTTCGTATGATGATTTAATGGAGAAAGCTTGTCTTTCTCTATATACATGTTTCTATGTTCAGAATATTTGTTTAATTCAGGAGAATGTTTTGAAAATAATTGGGTTGATGTGAAATATATAGGCAACTATTTGTTCACTCTTGAATGTACATATTAATAGAACAACAAGAACATTATTATAATGGTGTGGACTTTACAGTGCCAGTAAAGCTAATTATTTTTCTTAGGCTATTAAATCTGGTAATAATGTAGGTGAATTATGGAAACACTTACAGGACATAAACTCAGTATCAAAATGTCATATAAAATGTATAAATATTGATGCTAAAAAATGTGATAATATTGAAGATATATGTAATAATTTTAATAACCATTTTTCGTCAGTGGCTGAACGCATCATCAAAAATTCCAACTTGAATGCGTTCACTGAAAAATTAGATAATTGGGTTAGTTTCAAGCTTTGGCTCGAAAATACACTTTCATATACTTGTATACTACCAGAAGAAGTACTTACTGAACTTTTGAAGTTGAATATTCACAAATCCAGTGTTTTGGATGGTATACGTCCTAATATTTTGAAAATTGTAACGGGCCGGGTATCTATTGAAAATGATGTTATGTAAATTAAAATAAATAGGAAAATAATCTGTAAGAAAGGGTTCGTACCTAAGTTACTTCTTATGGTTCGAGATTTATTGTGTAAAATGAAAAGAACCTATCCAAATTAATTGTATTATTTTAAAATGGTAGAAAATTTTATATCTCAATTTAGCTCAGTAAATTACAACTATAACTATAAATAGAATGTTGGCTCGCTTTGAGCTATTCAACGATCAAACGTTTTATCAGAATAACAGGCAAGACTTAAATCAGTCACTTCTGCTATTCTTTAAACCCTGATGTCTTGTTTCAGCTCAGTTCAGCTCAATATCCCTATTTAATCTTTCCACTCTTTCGACGTGCACTTCACAAATGGCACAAACCGAATTCCACCATCCGCGGCATTTTGACCGCCTTATATACTCTAAAATTTACTCGGGATCCTCTAATTAATCGATTACTTCTATGTAAACACCCGAGAATTCTACAATGGAATTTCCAACTTTATAAATACAACATTAACGTAATGGAAAAATAGTGCTTTCAGTAAAGTGTTCATTTCATTTCACTACAAAATGTCAGTTACTGTTATTTACGAGTCGTTAGTCCATATTTTCAACATAAGTCTTTGTACTGGAAACTTTCCTTCAAAACTTAAGTTGGCTAGAGTAACCCCACTTTATAAATCAGGAGATAGTGCAGATATGAACAATTATAGACCCATATCAGTACTTCCTAGCTTATCTAAGTTATTTGAAAAAATAGTTTATGCACAGATTTATGAATAGTTAATCAAATACAAACTGATTCATCCGAATCAATCTGCTTTCAGATCTAAGCATTCTTGTGTGACAGCTTTAACTAAAATTGTTGATCATATTCTAAAAGAAATGGATCAGGGGAATTACACAGGGGTTTTGTTTCTTGATGTTAAAAAGGCATTTGACATGGTTAATCACACTATTTTATTATCAAAGTTAAAGGTATATAAACTTGATGATTTATCATTAAATTAGTTTAGATCATATTTGTCGGAAAGGTCTCAAAAAGTAATTATCAATAATTATGAATCATCTGCACAAAATATTAGATATGGAATACCACAAAAGAATAATACTTGGACCCTTGCTTTTTCTTTTGTATATAAATGATTTACCCCTTTATGTAGACCATAGTATGTCAGATTTGTATGCAGATGATACCACTATACACTTCTCGTCTAATTCCATATCTGACATTAACATTAAGTTGAATGAAGATATGGAAAAGGTACAGGATGGTGCACTAGTAATGATATGGCTATAAATACTATGAAATCAAAATCAATGATAATAGGTTCATCTAGAAAGATACAATATCTTGAGTCTAATTTTAATATTTTTTATGACGATGTTTTGTTGAACGATGTAAAATATGAAAAATTACTTGGAATTACTATTGATAATTGTTTGTCTTGGTGTCAGCAAATTAATAATATTGTTTGAAAGATTTCATCAAGGCTTGGATTGATGTGTCGTTTGCTAACATACTTACCTACTGAAGGCTTAATCATGTACTATAATGGATATATTCTACCACTGTTTGATTATTGTTGTACTGTATTGGGAGAAACCACAAATTTGAATCTTGAAAAGCAATGTAGATTACAAAAGCGTGCAGCAAGAATTATTCTTAATGCAAAATATGACATACCATCTCTTCAATTATTTAAAAAACTTGGTTGGCTGTCTATTCAAAATAGATTAGAATATCATAAAAGTGTTTTAATGAATAAATGTATAAATAATTCTGCTCCTGATAATTTGTGTAATTTATTTGATATGAATACAAATTCTAATGTTTATCCATTAAGATCATCTGCAAAAGGAAATTTGTTCGTCCCAAGACCAAATTCTAATTTTATGAAACGGATTTTTCACTACTCCGGAACTATTTTATGGAATTCTTTACCTCCTAATTTAAAATTAATTCAAGACATAGATCTATTCAAAAAGAGGGGGGGGGGGTGTTGTTTCGTTCAGAATTTTTTTTTCAGACGACACAAGAGTTAGAATATTTATTGATTTTGTCGCGCAAAGCGCGAAATTTTTTTCCACAATTTAACATTAGGTTATATGACAAAAACTCTGAATCAGATTATTTTTTTTTTCTCCACCAAAATCAGAATATTTTTTTCAGCAACAACAGTATCATTACGGTGGACGTGAAGCATCGCCAACACACACAGGACATCTTCAGTCTGCGACATTGTTGCTCTACACCAAGTCTTGAGGCGCCGAAAAGTTGAAATTATAGCTATATTTAATCCCAAATACCCTTGCTCATCACATTAATTTCAGCAACAAGTTAAATGGTCGTTCCCTTATATTCATTACACCAAGGATTTATCCTTGATTATACTCAGTCAGATTGTGATATTTCGTTGTGAATATGTATACATTGTTTGAAATTGTATTTGCTGTATTTGATTATTATTGTTTTGAGGGCCACAGGGAAGATTAGCTTATTGTTGCTAACTGTGTTACCCTCTTGAAATAAAGTCATTACTTACTTACTTACTTACTTACTTACTCGTTCCTGGTCACAAGGGATACATTCATTATAAAAAGAATTCTTAATATAGTTGCATGTATATAAATCACGTACTACGAACAATATTAATTATGTAGTGTATTTTTATATAATGTATTCCTATTATACGAAAGTCGACCAAAAAAAAGACATGTTTTTCCAGAAAGTAATTGTCTTGGATGTCCGTTTAGTTTAGTTTTGGTTTTTATGGTGTTTAACGTCACTTTCAACAATATTTTAGCTATATCGTGGCGGTCAGTTTTATTGGTGCAGGAAACCAGAGGACCCGGAGAAAACCTGCCGCAAGTAACTGAAACTTTATCACATAATGTTGTACTTCTCGCCCTGAGTGGGGGTCGAACCCACAACATCAGTGGTAATCACCGATTGCATAGGTAGTTGTAAATGTAACTACCATACCATCACGGCCACGACGGCCCCTGGATGTCCGTTTATTAAACGTTAGTTAAAATACAAATGCAGTTGGACATATTTGTATGACATTAATTTTATAAATGTAGTTGTTTAACATCAGGGGATGACGAGAACAAGTTTACATGCAGTAAATCGTGCAGTTAAAGGTGTGCTCCCAGTGATTTGTTTATGTGGGCAGATTTAGCTCCCAGTGATTTGTTTATGTGGGCAGATTTAGCTCCCAGTGATTTGTTTATGTGGATAGATTTAGCTCCCAGTGATTTGTTTATGTGGGCAGATTTAGCTCCCAGTGATTTGTTTATGTGGGCAGATTTAGCTCCCAGTGATTTGTTTATGTGGATAGATTTAGCTCCCAGTGATTTGTTTATGTGGGCAGATTTAGCTCCCAGTGATTTGTTTATGTGGGCAGATTTAGCTCCCAGTGATTTGTTTATGTGGGCAGATTTAGCTCCCAGTGATTTGTTTATGTGGGCAGATTTAGCTCCCAGTGATTTGTTTATGTGGGCAGAATTAGCTCCCAGTGATTTGTTTATGTGGGCAGATTTAGCTCCCAGTGATTTGTTTATGTGGGCAGATTTAGCTCCCAGTGATTTGTTTATGTGGGCAGATTTAGCTCCCAGTGATTTGTTTATGTGGATAGATTTAGCTCCCAGTGATTTGTTTATGTGGGCAGATTTAGCTCCCAGTGATTTGTTTATGTGGGCAGATTTAGCTCCCAGTGATTTGTTTATGTGGATAGATTTAGCTCCCAGTGATTTGTTTATGTGGGCAGATTTAGCTCCCAGTGATTTGTTTATGTGGGCAGATTTAGCTCCCAGTGATTTGTTTATGTGGGCAGATTTAGCTCCCAGTGATTTGTTTATGTGGATAGATTTAGCTCCCAGTGATTTGTTTATGTGGGCAGATTTAGCTCCCAGTGATTTGTTTATGTGGGCAGATTTAGCTCCCAGTGATTTGTTTATGTGGATAGATTTAGCTCCCAGTGATTTGTTTATGTGGGCAGATTTAGCTCCCAGTGATTTGTTTACGTGGGGAGATTTAGCTCCCAGTGATTTGTTTATGTGGGCAGATTTAGCTCCCAGTGATTTGTTTATGTGGGCAGATTTAGCTCCCAGTGATTTGTTTATGTGGATAGATTTAGCTCTCAGTGATTTGTTTATGTGGGCAGATTTAGCTCCCTGTGATTTGTTTATGTGGGCAGATTTAGCTCCCAGTGATTTGTTTATGTGGGCAGATTTAGCTCCCAGTGATTTGTTTATGTGGGCAGATTTAGCTCCCAGTGATTTGTTTATGTGGATAGATTTAGCTCTCAGTGATTTGTTTATGTGGGCAGATTTAGCTCCCTGTGATTTGTTTATGTGGGCAGAATTAGCTCCCAGTGATTTGTTTACGTGGGGAGATTTAGCTCCCAGTGATTTGTTTATGTGGGCAGATTTAGCTCCCAGTGATTTGTTTATGTGGGCAGATTTAGCTCCCAGTGATTTGTTTATGTGGGCAGATTTAGCTCCCAGTGATTTGTTTATGTGGTACATCTAAAGGGTGCTCCTAGTGATTTGTTTATGTGGTACATCTAAAGGGTGCTCCCAGTGATTTGTTTATGTGGTACATCTAAAGGGTGCTCCTAGTGATTTGTTTATGTGGTACAGTTAAAGGGTGCTCCCAGTGATTTGTTTATGTGCTACAGTTAAAGGGTGCTCCCAGTGATTTGTTTATGTGGTACAGTAAAAGGGTGCTCCCAGTGATTTGTTTATGTGGTACAGTTAAAGAGTGCTCCCAGTGATTTGTTTATGTGGTACAGTTAAAGGGTGCTCCCAGTGATTTGTTTATATGGTACAGTTAAAGGGTGCTCCCAGTGATTTGTTTATGTGGTACAGTTATAGGGTGTTCCCAGTGATTTGCTATGTGGTACAGTTAAAGGGTGTTCCCAGTGATTGTTTAAATGGTACAGTAAAAGGGTGCTCCCAGTGATTTGTTTATGTGGTACAGTTAAAGAGTGCTCCCAGTGATTTGTTTATGTGGTACAGTTAAAGGGTGCTCCCAGTGATTTGTTTATATGGTACAGTTAAATGGTGCCCCCAGTGATTTGTTTATGTGGTACAGTTAAAGGGTGCTCCCAGTGATTTGTTTATGTGGTACAGTTAAAGGGTGTTCACAGTGATTTGTTTATGTGGTACAGTTAAAGGGTGTTCCCAGTGATTGTTCATGTGGTACAGTTAAAGGATGCTCCCAGTGATTTGTTTCTGTAGTACAGTTAAAAGGTGCTCCCAGTGATTTGTTTATGTGGTACAGTTAAAGGGTGCTCCCAATGATTTGTTTATGTGGTACAGTTAAAGGGTGCTCCCAGTGATTTGTTTATGTGGTACAGTTAAAGGGTGCTCCCAGTGATTTATTTATGTGGTACAGTTAAAGGGTGCTCCCAGTGATTTGTTTATGTGGTACAGTTAAATGTTGCTCCCAGTGATTTATTTATGTGGTACAATTAAAGAGTGCTCCCAGTCATTTGTTTATGTAGTACAGTTAAATGGTGCTCCCAGTGATTTGTTTATGTGGTACAGTTAAGGGTGCTCCCAGTGATTTATTTATGTGGTACAGTTAAAGTGTGCTCCCAGTGATTTGAATATGTGGTACAGTTGAAGGGTGCTCCCAATGATTTTTGTTTATGTCCTGCAGTTAGAGGGTGCTCCCAGTGGTTTGTTTATGTAGTACAGTTAAATGGTGCTCCCAGTGATTTGTTTATGTGGTACAGTTAAAGGGTGCTCCCAGTGATTTGTTTATGTGGTACAGTTAAAGGGTGCTCCCAGTTATTTGCTTATGTGGTACAGTTAAAGGGTGCTCCCAGTGTTTTGTTTATGCGGTACAGTTAAAGGATGCTTGCAGTGATTTGTTTATGTGGTACAGTTAAAGGGTGTTCCCAGTGATTTGTTTATGTGGTACAGTTAAAGGGTGCTCCCAGCTATTTGTTTATGTGTTACAGTTAAAGGGTGCTCCCAGTTATTTGTTTATGTGGTACAGTTAAAAGATGCTCCAAGTGATTTGTTTATGTGGTACAGTTAAAGGGTGCTCCCAGTGATTTGTTTATGTGGTACAGTTAAATGGTGCTCCCAGTGATTTGTTTATTTGGGACAGTTAAAGGGTCCTCTCAGTGATTTGTTTATGTGGTACAGTTAAAGGGTGATCCCAATGTTTTTTGATGTGGTACAGTTAAAAGGTGCTCCCAGTGATTTGTTTATGTGGTACAGTTAAAGGGTGCTCCCAGTGATTTGTTAATGTGGTACATTTAAAGGGTGTTCCCAGTGATTTGTTTATGTGGTACAGTTAAAGAGTGCTCCCAGTGATGTTTTTATGTGGTACAGTTAAAGGGTGCTCCCAGTGATTTGTTTATGTGGTACAGTTAAAGGGTGCTCCCAGTGATTTATTTATGTGGTACAGTTAAAGGGTGCTCCCAGTGGTTTGTTTATGTAGTACAGTTAAATGGTGCTTACAGTGATTTGTTTATGTTGTACAGTTAAAGGGTGCTCCCAGTGATTTGTTAATGTGGTACAGTTAAAGGGTGCTCCCAGTTATTTGTTTATGTGGTACAGTTAAAAGATGCTCCTAGTGATTTGCTTATGTGGTACAGTTAAAGGGTGCTCCCAATGATTTGTCTATGTGGTACAGTTAAATGGTGCTCCCAGGGATTTGTTTATTTGGGACAGTTAAAGGGTCCTCTCAGTGATTTGTTTATGTGGTACAGTTAAAGGGTGCTCCCAATGTTTTTTTATGTGGTACAGTTAAAATGTGCTCCCAGTGATTTGTTTGTGTGGTACAGTTAAAGGGTGCTCCCAGTGATTTGTTAATGTGGTACATTTAAAGGGTGTTCCCAGTGATTTCTTTATGTGGTACAGTTAAAGAGTGCTCCCGGTGATGTTTTTATGTGGTACAGTTAAAGGGTGCTCCCAGTGATTTGTTTATGTGGTACAGTTAAAGGGTGCTCCCAGTGATTTATTTATGTGGTACAGTTAAAGGGTGCTCCCAGTGGTTTGTTTATGTAGTACAGTTAAATGGTGCTTACAGTGATTTGTTAATGTGGTACAGTTAAAGGGTGCTCTCAGTGATATGTCTATGTGGTACAGTTAAAGGGTGCTCCCAGTGATTTGTCTATGTGGTACAGTTAAAGGGTGCTCCCAAAAATTTGTCTATGTGGTACAGTAAAAGGGTGTTCCCAGTGATTTGTTTATGTGGTACAGTTAAAGGGTGCTCCTAGTGATTTGTTTGTGTGGTACAGTTAAAGGACGCTCCAAGTGATTTGTTTATGTGGTACATTTAAAGGGTACTCCCAGTGATTTGTTTATGTGGTACAGTTAAAGATTGCTCCCAGTGATTTGTTAATGTGATACAGTTAAAGGGTGCTCTCATTGATTTGTATATGTGGTACAGTTAAAGGGTGCTCCAAATGATTTGTGTATGTGGTACAGTTAAAGGGTGCTCCCAGTGATTTGTTTATGTGGTACAGTTAAAGGGTGCTCCCAGTGATTTGTTTATGTGGTACAGTTAAAGAGTGCTCCCAGTGATGTGTTTATGTGGTTCAGTTAAATGGTGCTCCCAGTGATTTGTTTATGTGGTACAGTTAAAGGGTGCTCCCAGTGATTTGTTTATGTGGTACAGTTAAATGTTGCTCCCAGTGATTTATTTATGTGGTACAGTTAAATGGTGCTCCCAGTGATTTGAATATGTGGTACAGTTAAGGGGTGCTCCAAACGATTTTTGTTTATGTCGTGCAGTTAGAGGGTGCTCCCATTGGTTTGTTTATGTAATACAGTTAAATGGTGCTCCCAGTGATTTGAATATGTGGTACAGTTAAAGGGTACTCCCAGTGATTTATTTATGTGGTACAGTTAAAGGGTGCTCCCAATGGTTTGTTTATGTTGTACAGTTAAATGGTGCTCCCAGTGATTTGTCTATGTGGTACAGTTAAAGGGTGCTCCCAGTGATTTGTTTATGTGGTACATTTAAAGGGTGCTCCCAGTGATTTATTTATGTGGTACAGTTAAAAAGTGATCCCAGTGATGTATTTATGTGGTACAGTTAAAGGGTGCTCCCAGTGATTTGTTTATGTGGTACAGTTAAAGGGTGCTCCCAATGATTTGTTTATGTGGTACAATTAAAGGGTGCTCCCAGTGATTTGTCTATGTGGTACAGTTAAAGGGTGCTCCCAGTGATGTGGTACAGTTAAAGGGTGCTCCCAGTGATTTGCTCATGTGGTACAGTTAAAGGGTGCTCCCAGTGATTTATTTATGTGGTACAGTTAAAGGGTAATCCCAGTGATTGATTTATGTGGTACAGTTAAAGGGTGCTCCCAGTGATTTGTTTATGTGGTACAGTTAAATGGTGTTCACAGTGATTTGTTTATGTGGTACAGTTAAAGGGTGCTCCCAGTGACTTGTTTATGTGGTACAGTTAAAGGGTGCTCGCAATGATTTGTCTATGTGGTACATTTAAAGCGTTCTCCCAGTGGTTTGTTTATGTGGTACAGTTAAAGGGTGCTCCCAGTGATTTGTTTATGTGGTACAGTTTAAGGGTGCTCCCAGTGATTTGTTTATGTGGTACAGTTAAAGAGTGCTTCCAGTGATTTGTTTATGTAGTACAGTAAAAGGATGCTTCCAGTGATTTGTTTATGTGGTACAGTTAAAGGGTGCTCCCAGTGATATGTTATGTGGTACAGTTAAAGGATGCTCCCAGTGAATTGTTTATGTGGTACAGTTAAAGGGTCCTCCCAGAGATTTGTTTATATGGTACATTAAAGTTTCCTCCCAGTGATTTATTTATGTCGTACAGTTAAAAGGTCCTACCAGTGATTAGTTTTTGTGGTACAGTTAAAGGGTGCTCCCAATGATTTGCTTATGTGGTACAGTTAAAGGGTGCTCCCAGTCATTTCTTTATGTGGTACAGTTAAAGGGTGCCCCCAGTGATTTGTTTATGTGGTACAGTTAAAGGTGCTCTCAGTGATGTGTTTATGTGGTACAGTTAAAGGGTGTTCCCAGTGATTTGTTTATGTGGTACAATTAAAGAGTGCTCCCAGTGATTTGTTTATGTGGTACAGTTAAAGGGTGCTCCCAGTAATTTGTTTATGTGGTACAGTTAAATGGTGCTCCCAGTGATTTATTTATGTGGTACAATTAAAGAGTGTTCCCAGTGATTTGTTTATGTGGTACAGTTAAAGGGTGCCCCCAGTGATTTGTTTATGTGGTACAGTTAAAGGGAGCTCCCAGTGATTTGTGTATGTGGTACAGTTAAAGGGTGCTCCCAGTGATTTGGCTATGTGGTACAGTTAAGGGATGCTTCCAGTGATTTGTCTATGTAGTGCAGTTAAAGGATGTTCCCAGTGATTTGTTTATGTGGTACAGTTAAATGGTGCTCCCAGTGATTTGTTTATGTGGTACAGTTAAAGGGTGCTCCCTGTGATGTGCTTATGTTGTACAGTTAAAGAGTGCTCCCAGTGATCTGTTTATGTTATACAGTTGAAGGGTGCTCCCAGTGATTTGTTTATGTGGTACAGTTAAAGGGTGCTCCCAGTGATGTGCTTATGTTGTACAGTTAAAGGGTGCTCCCAGTGATCTGTTTATGTTATACAGTTGAAGGGTGCTCCCAGTGATTTGTTTATTTAGTACAGTTAAAGAGTCCTCTCAGTGATTTGTTTATGTGTTACAGTTAAAGGATACTCCCAGTGATTTTTCTATGTGGTACAGTTAAAGGGTTCTTCCAGTGATTTGCTTATGTAGTACAGTTAAAGGGTGCTCCCAGTGATTTGTTTATGTGGAACAGTTAAAGGGTGCTCCCAGTGATTTGTTTATGTGGTACAGTTAAAGAGTGCTCCCAGTGATTTGTTTATGTGGTACAGTTAAAAGGTGCTCCTAGTGATTTTGTTTGTGGTACAGTTAAAGTGTGCTCCCAGTGATTTGTTTATGTGGTACAGTTAAAGGGTGCTCCCTGTGATTTGCTTATTTTGTACAGTTAAAGAGTCCTCTCAGTGATTTGTTTATGTGGTACAGTTAAAGGGTGCTCCCAGTGATTTGTCTATGTGGTACAGTTAAAGGGTGCTCCCAGTGATTTGTCTATGTGGTACAGTTAAAGTGTGCTCCCAGTGATTTGGTACAGTTAAAGCGTGCTCCCAGTGATTTGTTTATGTGGTACAGTTAAAGGGTGTTCCCAGTGATTTCTTTATATGGTACAGTTAAAGAGTGCTCCCAGTGATTTATTTATGTGGTACAGTTAAAGGGTGCTCCCAGTGATTTGTTTATGTGGTACAGTTAAAGGGTACTCCCAGTGATTTATTTATGTGGTACAGTTAAAGGGTGATCACAGTGATTTGTTAATGTGTTACAGTTAAAGGGTGCTCTCAGTGATTTGTATATGTGGTACAGTTAAAGGGTGCTCCCAGTGATTTGTTTATGTGGTACAGTTAAAGGGTACTCCCAGTGATTTATTTATGTGGTACAGTTAAAGGGTGATCACAGTGATTTGTTAATGTGTTACAGTTAAAGGGTGCTCTCAGTGATTTGTATATGTGGTACAGTTAAAGGGTGCTCCCAATGATTTGTGTATGTGG
This sequence comes from Bathymodiolus septemdierum, assembly GCA_963383655.1. NCBI lineage: Eukaryota > Metazoa > Mollusca > Bivalvia > Mytilida > Modiolidae > Bathymodiolus > Bathymodiolus septemdierum. Next base: position 64,564,519 of record OY726517.1, read on the forward strand.
TACAGTTAAAGGGTGCTCCCAGTGATATGTCTATGTGGTACAGTTAAAGGGTGCTCCCAATGATTAGTCTATGTGGTACAGTAAAAGGGTGCTCCTAGTGATTTGTTTATGTGGTACAGTTAAAGGGTGCTCCTATTGATTTGTTTATGTGGTATAGTTAAAGGGTGCTCCCAGTGATTTGTTTATTTGGTACAGTTAAAGGGTGCTCCCAGTGATTTGTTTATGTGGTACAGTTAAAGAGTGATCCCAGTGATGTGTTTATGTGGTACAGTTAAAGGGTGCTCCCAGTGATTTGTTTATGTGGTACAGTTAAAGGGTGCTCCCAATGATTTGTTTATGTGGTACAGTTAAAGGGTGCTCCCAGTGATTTGTTTATGTGGTACAGTTAAAGGGTGCTCCTAGTGATTTATTTATGTGGTACAGTTAAAGGGTGCTCCCAGTGATTTGTTTATGTGGTACAGTTAAATGTTTCTCCCGGTGACTTATTTATGTGGTACAATTAAAGGGTGCTCCCAGTCATTTGTTTATGTAGTACAGTTAAATGGTGCTCCCAGTGATTTGTTTATGTGGTACAGTTAAAGGTGCTCCCAGTGATTTATTTATGTGGTACAGTTAAAGTGTGCTCCCAGTGATTTGAATATGTGGTTGAGTTGAAGGGTGCTCCCAATGATTTTTGTTTATGTCGTGCAGTTAGAGGGTGCTCCCAGTGGTTTGTTTATGTAGTACAGTTAAATGGTGCTCCCAGTGATTTGTTTATGTGGTACATTTAAAGGGTGCTCCCAGTGATTTGTTTATGTGGTACAGTTAAAGGGTGCTCCCAGTTATTTGTTTATGTGGTACAGTTAAAGGGTGCTCCCAGTGTTTTATTTATGCGGTACAGTTAAAGGATGCTTGCAGTGATTTGTTTATGTGGTACAGTTAAAGGGTGTTCCCAGTGATTTGTTTATGTGGTACAGTTAAAGGGTGCTCCCAGTTATTTGTTTATGTGGTACAGTTAAAGGGTGCTCCCAGTTATTTGTTTATGTGGTACAGTTAAAAGATGCTCCTAGTGATTTGTTTATGTGGTACAGTTAAAGGGTGCTCCCAGTGATTTGTCTATGTGGTACAGTTAAATGGTGTTCCCAGTGATTTGTTTATTTGGGACAGTTAAAGGGTCCTCTCAGTGATTTGTTTATGTGGTACAGTTAAAGGGTGCTCCCAATGTTTTTTTATGTGGTACAGTTAAAAGGTACTCCCAGTGATTTGTTTATGTGGTACAATTAAAGGGTGCTCCCAGTGATTTGTTAATGTGGTACATTTAAAGGGTGTTCCCAGTGATTTGTTTATGTGGTACAGTTAAAGAGTGCTCCCAGTTATGTTTTTATGTGGTACAGTTAAAGGGTGCTCCCAGTGATTTGTTCATGTGGTACAGTTAAAGGGTGCTCCCAGTGATTTATTTATGTGGTACAGTTAAAGGGTGCTCCCAGTGGTTTGTTTATGTAGTACAGTTAAATGGTGCTTACAGTGATTTGTTTATGTTGTACAGTTAAAGGGTGCTCCCAGTGATTTGTTAATGTGGTACAGTTAAAGGGTGCTCTCAGTGATATGTCTATGTGGTACAGTTAAAGGGTGCTCCCAGTGATTTGTCTATCTGGTACAGTTAAAGGGTGCTCCCAATAATTTGTCTATGTGGTACAGTAAAAGGGTGTTCCCAGTGATTTGTTTATGTGGTACAGTTAAAGGGTGCTCCTAGTGATTTGTTTGTGTGGTACAGTTAAAGGACGCTCCCAGTGATTTGTTTATGTGGTACATTTAAAGGGTGCTCCCAGTGATTTGTTTATGTGGTACAGTTAAAGATTGCTCCCAGTGATTTGTTAATGTGATACAGTTAAAGGGTGCTCTCATTGATTTGTATATGTGGTACAGTTAAAGGGTGCTCCAAATGAATTTGTGTATGTGGTACAGTTAAAGGGTGCTCCCAGTGATATGTCTATGTGGTACAGTTAAAGGGTGCTCCCAATGATTTGTCTATATGGTACAGTAAAAGGGTGCTCCCAGTTATTTGTTTATGTGGTACAGTTAAAGGGTGCTCCTAGTGATTTGTTTATGTGGTACAGTTAAAGGGTGCTCCCAGTGATGTGTTTATGTGGTTCAGTTAAATGGTGCTCCCAGTGATTTGTTTATGTGGTACAGTTAAAGGGTGCTCCTAATGATTTGTTTATGTGCTACAGTTAAAGGGTGCTCCCAGTGATTTGTTTATGTGGTACAGTTAAAGGGTGCTCCCAGTGATGTGTTTATGTGGTAGAGTTAAGGGTGCTCCCAGTGATTTGTTTATGTGGTGCAGTTAAGGGTGCTCCCAGTGATTTGTTAATGTGGTACAGTTAAAGTGTGCTCCCAGTGATTTGAATATGTGGTGCAGTTAAAGGGTGCTCCCAATGATTTGTGTTTATGTCGTGCAGTTAGAGGGTGCTCCCATTGGTTTGTTTATGTAATACAGTTAAATGGTGCTCCCAGTGATTTGTTTATGTGGTACAGTTAAAGGCTGCTCCCATTGATTTGTTTATGTGGTACAGTTAAAGAGTGCTCCCAGTGATGTGTTTATGTGGTAAAGTTAAAGGGTGCTCCCAGTGATTTGTTTATGTGGTACAGTTAAATGTTGCTCCCAGTGATTTATTTATGTGGTACAGTTAAAGGGTGCTCCCAGTGATTTGTTTATGTAGTACAGTTAAATGGTGCTCCCAGTGATTTGTTTATGTGGTACAGTTAAGGGTGCTCCCAGTCATTTGTTAATGTGGTACAGTTAAACTGTGCTCCCAGTGATTTGAATATGTGGTAGAGTTAAAGGGTGCTCCCAATGATTTTGTTTATGTCGTGCAGTTAGAGGGTGCTCCCAGTGGTTTGTTTATGTAATACAGTTAAATGGTGCTCCCAGTGATTTGTTTATGTGGTACAGTTAAAGGGTGCTCCCAGTTATTTGTTTATGTGGTACAGTTAAAGGGTGCTCCTAGTGATTTGTTTATGTGGTACAGTTAAAGAGTGCTCCCAGTGATGTGTTTATGTGGTACAGTTAAAGGATGCTCCCAGTGATTTGTTTATGTGGTACAGTTAAAGGGTGCTCCCAATGATTTGTTTATGTGGTACAGTTAAATGGTGCTCCCAGTGATTTGTTTATGTGGTACAGTTAAGGGTGCTCCCAGTCATTTGTTAATGTGGTACCGTTAAACTGTGCTCCCAGTGATTTGAATATGTGGTACAGTTAAAGGGTGCTCCCAATGATTTTGTTTATGTCGTGCAGTTAGAGGGTGCTCCCAGTGGTTTGTTTATGTAATACAGTTAAATTGTGCTCCCAGTGATTTGTTTATGTGGTACAGTTAAAGGGTGCTCCCAGTTATTTGTTTATGTGGTACAGTTAAAGGGTGCTCCTAGTGATTTGTTTATGTGGTACAGTTAAAGAGTGCTCCCAGTGATGTGTTTATGTGGTACAGTTAAAGGATGCTCCCAGTGATTTGTTTATGTGGTACATTTAAAAGGTGCTCCCAGTGATTTGTTTATGTGGTACAGTTAAAGAGTGCTCCCAGTGATGTGTTTATGTGGTACAGTTAAAGGGTGCTCCCAGTGATTTGTTTATGTGGTACAGTTAAAGGGTGCTCCCAATGATTTGTTTATCTGGTACAGTTAAAGGGTGCTCCCAGTGATTTGTCTATGTGGTACAGTTAAAGGGTGCTCCCAGTGATGTGTTTATGTGGTTCAGTTAAATGGTGCTCCCAGTGATTTGTTTATGTGGTACAGTTAAAGGGTGCTCCTAATGATTTGTTTATGTGCTACAGTTAAAGGGTGCTCCCAGTGATTTGTTTATGTGGTACAGTTAAAGGGTGCTCCCAGTGATGTGTTTATGTGGTAGAGTTAAGGGTGCTCCCAGTGATTTGTTTATGTGGTGCAGTTAAGGGTGCTCCCAGTGATTTGTTAATGTGGTACAGTTAAAGTGTGCTCCCAGTGATTTGAATATGTGGTGCAGTTAAAGGGTGCTCCCAATGATTTGTGTTTATGTCGTGCAGTTAGAGGGTGCTCCCATTGGTTTGTTTATGTAATACAGTTAAATGGTGCTCCCAGTGATTTGTTTATGTGGTACAGTTAAAGGCTGCTCCCATTGATTTGTTTATGTGGTACAGTTAAAGAGTGCTCCCAGTGATGTGTTTATGTGGTAAAGTTAAAGGGTGCTCCCAGTGATTTGTTTATGTGGTACAGTTAAATGTTGCTCCCAGTGATTTATTTATGTGGTACAGTTAAAGGGTGCTCCCAGTGATTTGTTTATGTAGTACAGTTAAATGGTGCTCCCAGTGATTTGTTTATGTGGTACAGTTAAGGGTGCTCCCAGTCATTTGTTAATGTGGTACAGTTAAACTGTGCTCCCAGTGATTTGAATATGTGGTAGAGTTAAAGGGTGCTCCCAATGATTTTGTTTATGTCGTGCAGTTAGAGGGTGCTCCCAGTGGTTTGTTTATGTAATACAGTTAAATGGTGCTCCCAGTGATTTGTTTATGTGGTACAGTTAAAGGGTGCTCCCAGTTATTTGTTTATGTGGTACAGTTAAAGGGTGCTCCTAGTGATTTGTTTATGTGGTACAGTTAAAGAGTGCTCCCAGTGATGTGTTTATGTGGTACAGTTAAAGGATGCTCCCAGTGATTTGTTTATGTGGTACAGTTAAAGGGTGCTCCCAATGATTTGTTTATGTGGTACAGTTAAATGGTGCTCCCAGTGATTTGTTTATGTGGTACAGTTAAGGGTGCTCCCAGTCATTTGTTAATGTGGTACCGTTAAACTGTGCTCCCAGTGATTTGAATATGTGGTACAGTTAAAGGGTGCTCCCAATGATTTTGTTTATGTCGTGCAGTTAGAGGGTGCTCCCAGTGGTTTGTTTATGTAATACAGTTAAATGGTGCTCCCAGTGATTTGTTTATGTGGTACAGTTAAAGGGTGCTCCCAGTTATTTGTTTATGTGGTACAGTTAAAGGGTGCTCCTAGTGATTTGTTTATGTGGTACAGTTAAAGAGTGCTCCCAGTGATGTGTTTATGTGGTACAGTTAAAGGATGCTCCCAGTGATTTGTTTATGTGGTACATTTAAAAGGTGCTCCCAGTGATTTGTTTATGTGGTACAGTTAAAGAGTGCTCCCAGTGATGTGTTTATGTGGTACAGTTAAAGGGTGCTCCCAGTGATTTGTTTATGTGGTACAGTTAAAGGGTGCTCCCAATGATTTGTTTATCTGGTACAGTTAAAGGGTGCTCCCAGTGATTTGTCTATGTGGTACAGTTAAAGGGTGCTCCCAGTGATCAATTTATGTGGTACAGTTAAAGGGTGCTCCCAGTGATTTGTTTATGTGGTACATTTAAATGGTGTTCCAGTGATTTGTTTATGTGGTACAGTTAAAGGGGGCTTCCAGTGATTTTTTTATGTAGTACAGTAAAAGGATGCTTCCAGTGATTGTTTATGTGGTACAGTTAAAGGGTGCTCCCAGTGACTTGTTTATGTGGTACAGTTAAAGGGTGCTCGCAATGATTTGTCTATGTGGTACAGTAAACGGGTGCTCCCAGTGATTTGTTTATGTGGTACAGTTAAAGGGTGCTCCGAGTGATTTGTTTATGTGGTACATTTAAAGCGTTCTCCCAGTGATTTGTTTATGTGGTACAGTTAGAGGGTGCTCCCAGTGATTTGTTTATGTGGTACAGTTAAAGGGTGCTCCCAGTGATTTGCTTATGTGGTACAATTAAAGGGTGCTTCCGGTGATTTGTTTATGTGATACAGTTAAATGTTTCTCCCAGTGGTTTGTCTATGTGGTACAGTTAAAGGGTGCTCCCAGTGATTTGTTTATGTGGTACAGTTAAAGGGTGCTTCCAGTGATTTGTTTATGTAGTACAGTAAAATGATGATTCCAGTGATTGTTTATGTGGTACAGTTAAAGGGTGCTCCCAGTGATATGTTATGTGGTACAGTTAAAGGATGCTCCCAGTGAATTGTTTATGTGGTACAGTTAAAGGGTGCTCCCAGTGATTTGTTTATGTGGTACATTTAAAGCGTTCTCCTAGTGATTTGTTTATGTGGTACAGTTAAATGTTTCTCCCAGTGGTTTGTCTATGTGGTACAGTTAAAGGGTGCTCCCAGTGATTTGTTTATGTGGTACAGTTAAAGGGTGCTTCCAGTGATTTGTTTATGTAGTACAGTAAAAGGATGCTTCCAGTGATTTGTCTATGTGGTACAGTTAAAGGGTGCTCCCAGTGATTTGTTTATGTGGTACAGTTAAAGGGTGCTTCCAGTGATTTGTTTATGTAGTACAGTAAAAGGATGCTTCCAGTGATTTGTTTATGTGGTACAGTTAAAGGGTGCTCCCAGTGATATGTTATATGGTACAGTTAAAGGATGCTCCCAGTGAATTGTTTATGTGGTACAGTTAAAGGGTCCTCCCAGAGATTTGTTTATGTGGTACATTAAAGTTTCCTCCCAGTGATTTATTTATGTCGTACAGTTAAAGGGTCCTATCAGTGATTAGTTTTTGTGGTACAGTTAAAGGGTGCTCCCAATGATTTGCTTATGTGGTACAGTTAAAGGGTGCTCCCAGTCATTTCTTTAAGTGGTACAGTTAAAGGGTGTTCCCAGTGATTTGTTTATGTGGCACAGTTAAAGGGTGCCCCCAGTGATTTGTTTATGTGGTACAGTTAAAGGTGCTCTCAGTGATGTGTTTATGTGATACAGTTAAAGGGTGTTCCCAGTGATTTGTTTATGTGGTACAATTAAAGAGTGCTCCCAGTGATTTGTTTATGTGGTACAGTTAAAGGGTGCTCCCAGTGATTTGTTTATGTGGTACAATTAAAGAGTGTTCCCAGTGATTTGTTTATGTGGTACAGTTAAAGGGAGCTCCCAGTGATTTGTGTATGTCGTACAGTTAAAGGGTGCTCCCAGTGATTTGTCTATGTGGTACAGTTAAGGGATGCTTCCAGTGATTTGTCTATGTAGTGCAGTTAAAGGATGTTCCCAGTGATTTGTTTATGAGGTACAGTTAAATGGTGCTCCCAGTGATTTGTTTATGTGGTACAGTTAAAGGGTGCTCCAAGTGATGTGCTTATGTTGTACAGTTAAAGGGTTCTTCCAGTGATTTGCTTATGTAGTACAGTTAAAGGGTGCTCCCAGTGATTTGTTTATGTGGAACAGTTAAAGGGTGCTTCCAGTGATTTGTTTATGTGGTACAGTTAAAGAGTGCTCCCAGTGATTTGTTTATGTGGTACAGTTAAAAGGTGCTCCTAGTGATTTTTTATGTGATACAGTTAAAGTGTGCTCCCAGTGATTTGTCTATGTGGTACAGTTAAAGGGTGCTCCCAATGATTTTGTTTATGTCGAGCAGTTAGAGGGTGCTCCCAGTGGTTTGTTTATGTAATACAGTTAAATGGTGCTCCCAGTGATTTGTTTATGTGGTACAGTTAAAGGGTGCTCCCAGTTATTTGTTTATGTGGTACAGTTAAAGGGTGCTCCTAGTGATTTGTTTATGTGGTACAGTTAAAGAGTGCTCCCAGTGATGTGTTTATGTGGTACAGTTAAAGGATGCTCCCAGTGATTTGTTTATGTGGTACAGTTAAAGGGTGCTCCCAATGATTTGTTTATGTGGTACAGTTAAATGGTGCTCCCAGTGATTTGTTTATGTGGTACAGTTAAGGGTGCTCCCAGTCATTTGTTAATGTGGTACCGTTAAACTGTGCTCCCAGTGATTTGAATATGTGGTACAGTTAAAGGGTGCTCCCAATGATTTTGTTTATGTCGTGCAGTTAGAGGGTGCTCCCAGTGGTTTGTTTATGTAATACAGTTAAATGGTGCTCCCAGTGATTTGTTTATGTGGTACAGTTAAAGGGTGCTCCCAGTTATTTGTTTATGTGGTACAGTTAAAGGGTGCTCCTAGTGATTTGTTTATGTGGTACAGTTAAAGAGTGCTCCCAGTGATGTGTTTATGTGGTACAGTTAAAGGATGCTCCCAGTGATTTGTTTATGTGGTACAGTTAAAGGGTGCTCTCAGTGATTTGTTTATGTGATACATTTAAAAGGTGCTCCCAGTGATTTGTTTATGTGGTACAGTTAAAGAGTGCTCCCAGTGATGTGTTTATGTGGTACAGTTAAAGGGTGCTCCCAGTGATTTGTTTATGTGGTACAGTTAAAGGGTGCTCCCAATGATTTGTTTATCTGGTACAGTTAAAGGGTGCTCCCAGTGATTTGTCTATGTGGTACAGTTAAAGGGTGCTCCCAGTGATCAATTTATGTGGTACAGTTAAAGGGTGCTCCCAGTGATTTGTTTATGTGGTACATTTAAATGGTGTTCCAGTGATTTGTTTATGTGGTACAGTTAAAGGGGGCTTCCAGTGATTTGTTTATGTAGTACAGTAAAAGGATGCTTCCAGTGATTGTTTATGTGGTACAGTTAAAGGGTGCTCCCAGTGACTTGTTTATGTGGTACAGTTAAAGGGTGCTCGCAATGATTTGTCTATGTGGTACAGTAAACGGGTGCTCCCAGTGATTTGTTTATGTGGTACAGTTAAAGGGTGCTCCGAGTGATTTGTTTATGTGGTACATTTAAAGCGTTCTCCCAGTGATTTGTTTATGTGGTACAGTTAGAGGGTGCTCCCAGTGATTTGTTTATGTGGTACAGTTAAAGGGTGCTCCCAGTGATTTGCTTATGTGGTACAATTAAAGGGTGCTTCCGGTGATTTGTTTATGTGGTACAGTTAAATGTTTCTCCCAGTGGTTTGTCTATGTGGTACAGTTAAAGGGTGCTCCCAGTGATTTGTTTATGTGGTACAGTTAAAGGGTGCTTCCAGTGATTTGTTTATGTAGTACAGTAAAATCATGATTCCAGTGATTGTTTATGTGGTACAGTTAAAGGGTGCTCCCAGTGATATGTTATGTGGTACAGTTAAAGGATGCTCCCAGTGAATTGTTTATGTGGTACAGTTAAAGGGTGCTCCCAGTGATTTGTTTATGTGGTACATTTAAAGCGTTCTCCTAGTGATTTGTTTATGTGGTACAGTTAAATGTTTCTCCCAGTGGTTTGTCTATGTGGTACAGTTAAAGGGTGCTCCCAGTGATTTGTTTATGTGGTACAGTTAAAGGGTGCTTCCAGTGATTTGTTTATGTAGTACAGTAAAAGGATGCTTCCAGTGATTTGTTTATTTGGTACAGTTAAAGGGTGCTCCCAGTGATATGTTATATGGTACAGTTAAAGGATGCTCCCAGTGAATTGTTTATGTGGTACAGTTAAAGGGTCCTCCCAGAGATTTGTTTATGTGGTACATTAAAGTTTCCTCCCAGTGATTTATTTATGTCGTACAGTTAAAGGGTCCTATCAGTGATTAGTTTTTGTGGTACAGTTAAAGGGTGCTCCCAATGATTTGCTTATGTGGTACAGTTAAAGGGTGCTCCCAGTCATTTCTTTATGTGGTACAGTTAAAGGGTGTTCCCAGTGATTTGTTTATGTGGCACAGTTAAAGGGTGCCCTCAGTGATTTGTTTATGTGGTACAGTTAAAGGTGCTCTCAGTGATGTGTTTATGTGATACAGTTAAAGGGTGTTCCCAGTGATTTGTTTATGTGGTACAATTAAAGAGTGCTCCCAGTGATTTGTTTATGTGGTACAGTTAAAGGGTGCTCCCAGTGATTTGTTTATGTGGTACAATTAAAGAGTGTTCCCAGTGATTTGTTTATGTGGTACAGTTAAAGGGAGCTCCCAGTGATTTGTGTATGTCGTACAGTTAAAGGGTGCTCCCAGTGATTTGTCTATGTGGTACAGTTAAGGGATGCTTCCAGTGATTTGTCTATGTAGTGCAGTTAAAGGATGTTCCCAGTGATTTGTTTATGAGGTACAGTTAAATGGTGCTCCCAGTGATTTGTTTATGTGGTACAGTTAAAGGGTGCTCCCAGTGATGTGCTTATGTTGTACAGTTAAAGGGTTCTTCCAGTGATTTGCTTATGTAGTACAGTTAAAGGGTGCTCCCAGTGATTTGTTTATGTGGAACAGTTAAAGGGTGCTTCCAGTGATTTGTTTATGTGGTACAGTTAAAGAGTGCTCCCAGTGATTTGTTTATGTGGTACAGTTAAAAGGTGCTCCTAGTGATTTTTTATGTGATACAGTTAAAGTGTGCTCCCAGTGATTTGTCTATGTGGTACAGTTAAAGGGTGCTCCCTGTGATTTGCTTATTTCGTACAGTTAAAGAGTCCTCTCAGTGATTTGTTTATGTGGTACAGTTAAAGGGTCCTCCCAGTGATTTGTCTATGTGGTACAGTTAAAGGGTGCTCCCAGTGATTTGTCTATGTGGTACAGTTAAAGTGTGCTCCCAGTGAGTTGGTACAGTTAAAGCGTGCTCCCAGTGATTTGTTTATGTGGTACAGCTAAAGGGTGCTCCCAGTGATTTGTTTATGTGGTACAGTTAAAGAGTGTTCCCAATGATTTGATTATGTGGTACAGTTAAAGTGTGCTCTCAGTGATTTGTTTATGTGGTACAGTTAAAGGGAGCTCCCAGTGATTTTTTATGTCGTAGAGTTAAAGGGTGCTCCCAGTGATTTTTTTTTGTGGTACAGTTAAAGGGTGCTCCCAGTGATTTGTTTATGTGGTACAGTTAAAGGGTGCTCCCAGTGATTTGTCTATGCTGTACAGTTAAAGGGTGCTCCCAGTGATTTGTTTATGTGTCAGTGATTTGTTTATGTGGTACAGTTAAAGGGTGCTCCCAGTGATTTTTTATGTCGTAGAGTTAAAGGGTGCTCCCAGTGATTTGTTTTTGTGGTACAGTTAAAGGGTGCTCCCAGTGATTTGTTTATGGGGTACAGTTAAAGGGTGCTCCCAGTGATTTGTCTATGCTGTACAGTTAAAGGGTGCTCCCAGTGATTTGTTTATGTGGTACAGTTAAAGGGTGCTCCCAGTGAATTGTTCATGTTGTACAGTTAAAGAGTGCTCTCAGTGATTTGTTTATGTGGTACAGTTAAAGGGTGCTCCTAGTGATTTTTTTTCTGGTACAGTTAAAGGGTGCTCCCAATGATTTGTCTATGTGGTACAGTTAAAGTGTGCTCCCAGTGATTTGTTTATTTTGTACAGTTAAAGGGTGCTCCCAGTGATTTGTTTATGTAGTACAGTTAAATGGTGCTCCCAGTGGTTTGTCTATGTAGTACAGTTAAAGGGTGCTCCCAGTGATTTGTCTATGTGGAACAGTTAAAGGGTGCTTCCAGTGATTTGTTTATGTGGTACAGTTAAAGAGTGCTCCCAGTGATTTGTTTATGTGGTACAGTTAAAAGGTGCTCCTAGTGATTTTTTATGTGATACAGTTAAAGTGTGCTCCCAGTGATTTGTCTATGTGGTACAGTTAAAGGGTGCTCCCTGTGATTTGCTTATTTCGTACAGTTAAAGAGTCCTCTCAGTGATTTGTTTATGTGGTACAGTTAAAGGGTCCTCCCAGTGATTTGTCTATGTGGTACAGTTAAAGGGTGCTCCCAGTGATTTGTCTATGTGGTACAGTTAAAGTGTGCTCCCAGTGAGTTGGTACAGTTAAAGCGTGCTCCCAATGATTTGTTTATGTGGTACAGCTAAAGGGTGCTCCCAGTGATTTGTTTATGTGGTACAGTTAAAGAGTGTTCCCAATGATTTGATTATGTGGTACAGTTAAAGTGTGCTCTCAGTGATTTGTTTATGTGGTACAGTTAAAGGGTGCTCCCAGTGATTTTTTATGTCGTAGAGTTAAAGGGTGCTCCCAGTGATTTTTTTTTGTGGTACAGTTAAAGGGTGCTCCCAGTGATTTGTTTATGTGGTACTGTTAAAGGGTGCTCCCAGTGATTTGTCTATGCTGTACAGTTAAAGGGTGCTCCCAGTGATTTGTTTATGTGTCAGTGATTTGTTTATGTGGTACAGTTAAAGGGTGCTCCCAGTGATTTTTTATGTCGTAGAGTTAAAGGGTGCTCCCAGTGATTTGTTTTTGTGGTACAGTTAAAGGGTGCTCCCAGTGATTTGTTTATGGGGTACAGTTAAAGGGTGCTCCCAGTGATTTGTCTATGCTGTACAGTTAAAGGGTGCTCCCAGTGATTTGTTTATGTGGTACAGTTAAAGGGTGCTCCCAGTGAATTGTTCATGTGGTACAGTTAAAGAGTGCTCTCAGTGATTTGTTTATGTGGTACAGTTAAAAGGTGCTCCTAGTGATTTTTTTTCTGGTACAGTTAAAGGGTGCTCCCAGTGATTTGTCTATGTGGTACAGTTAAAGTGTGCTCCCAGTGATTTGTTTATTTTGTACAGTTAAAGGGTGCTCCCAGTGATTTGTTTATGTAGTACAGTTAAATGGTGCTCCCAGTGGTTTGTCTATGTAGTACAGTTAAAGGGTGCTCCCAGTGATTTGTCTATGTGGAACAGTTAAAGGGTGCTTCCAGTGATTTGTTTATGTGGTACAGTTAAAGAGTGCTCCCAGTGATTTGTTTATGTGGTACAGTTAAAAGGTGCTCCTAGTGATTTTTTATGTGATACAGTTAAAGTGTGCTCCCAGTGATTTGTCTATGTGGTACAGTTAAAGGGTGCTCCCTGTGATTTGCTTATTTCGTACAGTTAAAGAGTCCTCTCAGTGATTTGTTTATGTGGTACAGTTAAAGGGTCCTCCCAGTGATTTGTCTATGTGGTACAGTTAAAGGGTGCTCCCAGTGATTTGTCTATGTGGTACAGTTAAAGTGTGCTCCCAGTGAGTTGGTACAGTTAAAGCGTGCTCCCAGTGATTTGTTTATGTGGTACAGCTAAAGGGTGCTCCCAGTGATTTGTTTATGTGGTACAGTAAAAGAGTGTTCCCAATGATTTGATTATGTGGTACAGTTAAAGTGTGCTCTCAGTGATTTGTTTATGTGGTACAGTTAAAGGGTGCTCCCAGTGATTTTTTATGTCGTAGAGTTAAAGGGTGCTCCCAGTGATTTTTTTTTGTGGTACAGTTAAAGGGTGCTCCCAGTGATTTGTTTATGTGGTACAGTTAAAGGGTGCTCCCAGTGATTTGTCTATGCTGTACAGTTAAAGGGTGCTCCCAGTGATTTGTTTATGTGTCAGTGATTTGTTTATGTGGTACAGTTAAAGGGTGCTCCCAGTGATTTTTTATGTCGTAGAGTTAAAGTGGGCTCCCAGTGATTTGTTTTTGTGGTACAGTTAAAGGGTGCTCCCAGTGATTTGTTTATGGGGTACAGTTAAAGGGTGCTCCCAGTGATTTGTCTATGCTGTACAGTTAAAGGGTGCTCCCAGTGATTTGTTTATGTGGTACAGTTAAAGGGTGCTCCCAGTGAATTGTTCATGTGGTACAGTTAAAGAGTGCTCTCAGTGATTTGTTTATGTGGTACAGTTAAAAGGTGCTCCTAGTGATTTTTTTTCTGGTACAGTTAAAGGGTGCTCCCAGTGATTTGTCTATGTGGTACAGTTAAAGTGTGCTCCCAGTGATTTGTTTATTTTGTACAGTTAAAGGGTGCTCCCAGTGATTTGTTTATGTAGTACAGTTAAAGGGTGCTCCCAGTGGTTTGTCTATGTAGTACAGTTAAAGGGTGCTCCCAGTGATTTGTCTATGTGGTACAGTTAAAGGGTACTCCCAGTGATTTGGTACAGTTAAAGGGGTGCTCCCAGTGATTTGTTCATGTGGTACAGTTAAAGGGTGCTCTCAGTGATTTGTTTATCTGGTACAGTTAAAGGGTGCTCCCAGTGATTTATTTATGTGGTACAGTTAAAGGGTGCTCCCAGTGATTTGTTTATGTGGTACAGTTAAATGGTGTTCCAGTGATTTGTTTATGTGGTACAGTTAAAGGGTGCTCCCAGTGACTTGTTTATGTGGTACAGTTAAAGGGTGCTCGCAATTATTTGTCTATGTGGTACAGTAACAGGGTGCTCCCAGTGATTTGTTGATGTGGTACAGTTAAAGGGTGCTCCGAGTGATTTGTTTATATGGTACAGTTAAAGAGTGTTCCCAGTGATTTGTCTATGTGGTTCAGTTAAAGGGTGTTATCAGTGATTTGATTACGTGGTACAGTTAAAGGGTGTTCCCAGTGATTTGTTATGTGGTACAGTTAAAGGGTGCTCCCAGTGAATTGTTTATATGGTTCTGTTAAATGGCGCTCAAAGTGATTTTTTTTGTGGTACAGTTAAAGGGTGCTCCCAGTGATTTGTTTATGTGGTACAGTTAAAGGGTGCTCCCAGTGATTTGTTTATGTGGTACAGTTAAAGGGTCCTCCTAGAGATTTGTTTATGTGGTACATTAAAGGGTCCTCCCAGTAATTTATTTATGTGGTACAGTTAAAGGGTCCTACCAGTGATTTGTTTATGTGGTACAGCTAAAGGGTGCTCCAACGATTTGTTTATGTGGTACAGTTAAAGGGTGCTCTCAGCGATTTGCTTATGTGGTACAGTTGAAGGGTTCTCCCACTGATTTTTTTATATGATACAGTTAAAGGGTGCTCCCAGTGATTTGTTTATGTGGTACATTTAAAGCGTTCTCACGGTGATTTGTTTATGTGGTACAGTTAAAGGGTGCTCCCAGTGATTTGTTTATGTTGTACAGTTAAAGGGTGCTCCCAGTGATTTGCTTATGTGGTACAGTTAAAGGGTGCTCCCAGTGATTTGTCTATGTGGTACAGTAAAAGTGTGCTCCCAGTGATTTGTTTATGTGATACAGTTAAAGGGTGCTCCCAGTGATTTGTCTATGTGGTACAGTTAAGGGATGCTTCCAGTGATTTGTCTATGTAGTGCAGTTAAAGGATGTTCCCAGTGATTTGTTTATGTGGTACAGTTAAATGGTGCTCCCAGTGATTTGTTTATGTGGTACAGTTAAAGGGTGCTCCCAGTGATGTGCTTATGTTGTACAGTTAAAGGGTTCTTCCAGTGATTTGCTTATGTAGTACAGTTAAAGGGTGCTCCCAGTGATTTGTTTATGTGGAACAGTTAAAGGGTGCTTCCAGTGATTTGTTTATGTGGTACAGTTAAAGAGTGCTCCCAGTGATTTGTTTATGTGGTACAGTTAAATGTTTCTCCCAGTGGTTTGTCTATGTGGTACAGTTAAAGGGTGCTCCCAGTGATTTGTTTATGTGGTACAGTTAAAGGGTGCTTCCAGTGATTTGTTTATGTAGTACAGTAAAATGATGATTCCAGTGATTGTTTATGTGGTACAGTTAAAGGGTGCTCCCAGTGATATGTTATGTGGTACAGTTAAAGGATGCTCCCAGTGAATTGTTTATGTGGTACAGTTAAAGGGTGCTCCCAGTGATTTGTTTATGTGGTACATTTAAAGCGTTCTCCTAGTGATTTGTTTATGTGGTACAGTTAAATGTTTCTCCCAGTGGTTTGTCTATGTGGTACAGTTAAAGGGTGCTCCCAGTGATTTGTTTATGTGGTACAGTTAAAGGGTGCTTCCAGTGATTTGTTTATGTAGTACAGTAAAAGGATGCTTCCAGTGATTTGTTTATTTGGTACAGTTAAAGGGTGCTCCCAGTGATATGTTATATGGTACAGTTAAAGGATGCTCCCAGTGAATTGTTTATGTGGTACAGTTAAAGGGTCCTCCCAGAGATTTGTTTATGTGGTACATTAAAGTTTCCTCCCAGTGATTTATTTATGTCGTACAGTTAAAGGGTCCTATCAGTGATTAGTTTTTGTGGTACAGTTAAAGGGTGCTCCCAATGATTTGCTTATGTGGTACAGTTAAAGGGTGCTCCCAGTCATTTCTTTATGTGGTACAGTTAAAGGGTGTTCCCAGTGATTTGTTTATGTGGCACAGTTAAAGGGTGCCCTCAGTGATTTGTTTATGTGGTACAGTTAAAGGTGCTCTCAGTGATGTGTTTATGATATACAGTTAAAGGGTGTTCCCAGTGATTTGTTTATGTGGTACAATTAAAGAGTGCTCCCAGTGATTTGTTTATGTGGTACAGTTAAAGGGTGCTCCCAGTGATTTGTTTATGTGGTACAATTAAAGAGTGTTCCCAGTGATTTGTTTATGTGGTACAGTTAAAGGGAGCTCCCAGTGATTTGTGTATGTCGTACAGTTAAAGGGTGCTCCCAGTGATTTGTCTATGTGGTACAGTTAAGGGATGCTTCCAGTGATTTGTCTATGTAGTGCAGTTAAAGGATGTTCCCAGTGATTTGTTTATGAGGTACAGTTAAATGGTGCTCCCAGTGATTTGTTTATGTGGTACAGTTAAAGGGTGCTCCCAGTGATGTGCTTATGTTGTACAGTTAAAGGGTTCTTCCAGTGATTTGCTTATGTAGTACAGTTAAAGGGTGCTCCCAGTGATTTGTTTATGTGGAACAGTTAAAGGGTGCTTCCAGTGATTTGTTTATGTGGTACAGTTAAAGAGTGCTCCCAGTGATTTGTTTATGTGGTACAGTTAAAAGGTGCTCCTAGTGATTTTTTATGTGATACAGTTAAAGTGTGCTCCCAGTGATTTGTCTATGTGGTACAGTTAAAGGGTGCTCCCTGTGATTTGCTTATTTCGTACAGTTAAAGAGTCCTCTCAGTGATTTGTTTATGTGGTACAGTTAAAGGGTCCTCCCAGTGATTTGTCTATGTGGTACAGTTAAAGGGTGCTCCCAGTGATTTGTCTATGTGGTACAGTTAAAGTGTGCTCCCAGTGAGTTGGTACAGTTAAAGCGTGCTCCCAGTGATTTGTTTATGTGGTACAGCTAAAGGGTGCTCCCAGTGATTTGTTTATGTGGTACAGTTAAAGAGTGTTCCCAATGATTTGATTATGTGGTACAGTTAAAGTGTGCTCTCAGTGATTTGTTTATGTGGTACAGTTAAAGGGTGCTCCCAGTGATTTTTTATGTCGTAGAGTTAAAGGGTGCTCCCAGTGATTTTTTTTTGTGGTACAGTTAAAGGGTGCTCCCAGTGATTTGTTTATGTGGTACAGTTAAAGGGTGCTCCCAGTGATTTGTCTATGCTGTACAGTTAAAGGGTGCTCCCAGTGATTTGTTTATGTGTCAGTGATTTGTTTATGTGGTACAGTTAAAGGGTGCTCCCAGTGATTTTTTATGTCGTAGAGTTAAAGGGTGCTCCCAGTGATTTGTTTTTGTGGTACAGTTAAAGGGTGCTCCCAGTGATTTGTTTATGGGGTACAGTTAAAGGGTGCTCCCAGTGATTTGTCTATGCTGTACAGTTAAAGGGTGCTCCCAGTGATTTGTTTATGTGGTACAGTTAAAGGGTGCTCCCAGTGAATTGTTCATGTTGTACAGTTAAAGAGTGCTCTCAGTGATTTGTTTATGTGGTACAGTTAAAGGGTGCTCCTAGTGATTTTTTTTCTGGTACAGTTAAAGGGTGCTCCCAATGATTTGTCTATGTGGTACAGTTAAAGTGTGCTCCCAGTGATTTGTTTATTTTGTACAGTTAAAGGGTGCTCCCAGTGATTTGTTTATGTAGTACAGTTAAATGGTGCTCCCAGTGGTTTGTCTATGTAGTACAGTTAAAGGGTGCTCCCAGTGATTTGTCTATGTGGAACAGTTAAAGGGTGCTTCCAGTGATTTGTTTATGTGGTACAGTTAAAGAGTGCTCCCAGTGATTTGTTTATGTGGTACAGTTAAAAGGTGCTCCTAGTGATTTTTTATGTGATACAGTTAAAGTGTGCTCCCAGTGATTTGTCTATGTGGTACAGTTAAAGGGTGCTCCCTGTGATTTGCTTATTTCGTACAGTTAAAGAGTCCTCTCAGTGATTTGTTTATGTGGTACAGTTAAAGGGTCCTCCCAGTGATTTGTCTATGTGGTACAGTTAAAGGGTGCTCCCAGTGATTTGTCTATGTGGTACAGTTAAAGTGTGCTCCCAGTGAGTTGGTACAGTTAAAGCGTGCTCCCAGTGATTTGTTTATGTGGTACAGCTAAAGGGTGCTCCCAGTGATTTGTTTATGTGGTACAGTTAAAGAGTGTTCCCAATGATTTGATTATGTGGTACAGTTAAAGTGTGCTCTCAGTGATTTGTTTATGTGGTACAGTTAAAGGGTGCTCCCAGTGATTTTTTATGTCGTAGAGTTAAAGGGTGCTCCCAGTGATTTTTTTTTGTGGTACAGTTAAAGGGTGCTCCCAGTGATTTGTTTATGTGGTACAGTTAAAGGGTGCTCCCAGTGATTTGTCTATGCTGTACAGTTAAAGGGTGCTCCCAGTGATTTGTTTATGTGTCAGTGATTTGTTTATGTGGTACAGTTAAAGGGTGCTCCCAGTGATTTTTTATGTCGTAGAGTTAAAGGGTGCTCCCAGTGATTTGTTTTTGTGGTACAGTTAAAGGGTGCTCCCAGTGATTTGTTTATGGGGTACAGTTAAAGGGTGCTCCCAGTGATTTGTCTATGCTGTACAGTTAAAGGGTGCTCCCAGTGATTTGTTTATGTGGTACAGTTAAAGGGTGCTCCCAGTGAATTGTTCATGTGGTACAGTTAAAGAGTGCTCTCAGTGATTTGTTTATGTGGTACAGTTAAAAGGTGCTCCTAGTGATTTTTTTTCTGGTACAGTTAAAGGGTGCTCCCAGTGATTTGTCTATGTGGTACAGTTAAAGTGTGCTCCCAGTGATTTGTTTATTTTGTACAGTTAAAGGGTGCTCCCAGTGATTTGTTTATGTAGTACAGTTAAATGATGCTCCCAGTGGTTTGTCTATGTAGTACAGTTAAAGGGTGCTCCCAGTGATTTGTCTATGTGGAACAGTTAAAGGGTGCTTCCAGTGATTTGTTTATGTGGTACAGTTAAAGAGTGCTCCCAGTGATTTGTTTATGTGGTACAGTTAAAAGGTGCTCCTAGTGATTTTTTATGTGATACAGTTAAAGTGTGCTCCCAGTGATTTGTCTATGTGGTACAGTTAAAGGGTGCTCCCTGTGATTTGCTTATTTCGTACAGTTAAAGAGTCCTCTCAGTGATTTGTTTATGTGGTACAGTTAAAGGGTCCTCCCAGTGATTTGTCTATGTGGTACAGTTAAAGGGTGCTCCCAGTGATTTGTCTATGTGGTACAGTTAAAGTGTGCTCCCAGTGAGTTGGTACAGTTAAAGCGTGCTCCCAGTGATTTGTTTATGTGGTACAGCTAAAGGGTGCTCCCAGTGATTTGTTTATGTGGTACAGTTAAAGAGTGTTCCCAATGATTTGATTATGTGGTACAGTTAAAGTGTGCTCTCAGTGATTTGTTTATGTGGTACAGTTAAAGGGTGCTCCCAGTGATTTTTTATGTCGTAGAGTTAAAGGGTGCTCCCAGTGATTTTTTTTTGTGGTACAGTTAAAGGGTGCTCCCAGTGATTTGTTTATGTGGTACAGTTAAAGGGTGCTCCCAGTGATTTGTCTATGCTGTACAGTTAAAGGGTGCTCCCAGTGATTTGTTTATGTGTCAGTGATTTGTTTATGTGGTACAGTTAAAGGGTGCTCCCAGTGATTTTTTATGTCGTAGAGTTAAAGTGTGCTCCCAGTGATTTGTTTTTGTGGTACAGTTAAAGGGTGCTCCCAGTGATTTGTTTATGGGGTACAGTTAAAGGGTGCTCCCAGTGATTTGTCTATGCTGTACAGTTAAAGGGTGCTCCCAGTGATTTGTTTATGTGGTACAGTTAAAGGGTGCTCCCAGTGAATTGTTCATGTGGTACAGTTAAAGAGTGCTCTCAGTGATTTGTTTATGTGGTACAGTTAAAAGGTGCTCCTAGTGATTTTTTTTCTGGTACAGTTAAAGGGTGCTCCCAGTGATTTGTCTATGTGGTACAGTTAAAGTGTGCTCCCAGTGATTTGTTTATTTTGTACAGTTAAAGGGTGCTCCCAGTGATTTGTTTATGTAGTACAGTTAAAGGGTGCTCCCAGTGGTTTGTCTATGTAGTACAGTTAAAGGGTGCTCCCAGTGATTTGTCTATGTGGTACAGTTAAAGGGTACTCCCAGTGATTTGGTACAGTTAAAGGGGTGCTCCCAGTGATTTGTTCATGTGGTACAGTTAAAGGGTGCTCTCAGTGATTTGTTTATCTGGTACAGTTAAAGGGTGCTCCCAGTGATTTATTTATGTGGTACAGTTAAAGGGTGCTCCCAGTGATTTGTTTATGTGGTACAGTTAAATGGTGTTCCAGTGATTTGTTTATGTGGTACAGTTAAAGGGTGCTCCCAGTGACTTGTTTATGTGGTACAGTTAAAGGGTGCTCGCAATTATTTGTCTATGTGGTACAGTAACAGGGTGCTCCCAGTGATTTGTTGATGTGGTACAGTTAAAGGGTGCTCCGAGTGATTTGTTTATATGGTACAGTTAAAGAGTGTTCCCAGTGATTTGTCTATGTGGTTCAGTTAAAGGGTGTTATCAGTGATTTGATTACGTGGTACAGTTAAAGGGTGTTCCCAGTGATTTGTTATGTGGTACAGTTAAAGGGTGCTCCCAGTGAATTGTTTATATGGTTCTGTTAAATGGCGCTCAAAGTGATTTTTTTTGTGGTACAGTTAAAGGGTGCTCCCAGTGATTTGTTTATGTGGTACAGTTAAAGGGTGCTCCCAGTGATTTGTTGATGTGGTACAGTTAAAGGGTCCTCCTAGAGATTTGTTTATGTGGTACATTAAAGGGTCCTCCCAGTAATTTATTTATGTGGTACAGTTAAAGGGTCCTACCAGTGATTTGTTTATGTGGTACAGCTAAAGGGTGCTCCAACGATTTGTTTATGTGGTACAGTTAAAGGGTGCTCTCAGCGATTTGCTTATGTGGTACAGTTGAAGGGTTCTCCCACTGATTTTTTTATATGATACAGTTAAAGGGTGCTCCCAGTGATTTGTTTATGTGGTACATTTAAAGCGTTCTCACGGTGATTTGTTTATGTGGTACAGTTAAAGGGTGCTCCCAGTGATTTGTTTATGTTGTACAGTTAAAGGGTGCTCCCAGTGATTTGCTTATGTGGTACAGTTAAAGGGTGCTCCCAGTGATTTGTCTATGTGGTACAGTAAAAGTGTGCTCCCAGTGATTTGTTTATGTGATACAGTTAAAGGGTGCTCCCAGTGATTTGTCTATGTGGTACAGTTAAGGGATGCTTCCAGTGATTTGTCTATGTAGTGCAGTTAAAGGATGTTCCCAGTGATTTGTTTATGTGGTACAGTTAAATGGTGCTCCCAGTGATTTGTTTATGTGGTACAGTTAAAGGGTGCTCCCAGTGATGTGCTTATGTTGTACAGTTAAAGGGTTCTTCCAGTGATTTGCTTATGTAGTACAGTTAAAGGGTGCTCCCAGTGATTTGTTTATGTGGAACAGTTAAAGGGTGCTTCCAGTGATTTGTTTATGTGGTACAGTTAAAGAGTGCTCCCAGTGATTTGTTTATGTGGTACAGTTAAAAGGTGCTCCTAGTGATTTCTTATGTGGTACAGTTAAAGTGTGCTCCCAGTGATTTGTCTATGTGGTACAGTTAAAGGGTGCTCCCTGTGATATGCTTATTTCGTACAGTTAAAGAATCCTCTCAGTGATTTGTTTATGTGGTACAGTTAAAGGGTGCTCCCAGTGATTTGTCTATGTGGTACAGTTAAAGGGTGCTCCCAGTGATTTGTCTATGTGGTACAGTTAAAGTGTGCTCCCAGTGAGTTGGTACAATTAAAGCGTGCTCCCAGTAATTTGTTTATGTGGTACAGCTAAAGGGTGCTCCCAGTGATTTGTTTATGTGGTAGTGTTAAAGAGTGTTCCCAATGATTTGATTATGTAGTACAGTTAAAGTGTGCTCTCAGTGATTTGTTTATGTGGTACAGTTAAAGGGTGCTCCCAGTGATTTGTTTATGTGGTACAGTTAAAGGGTGCTCCCAGTGATTTGTCTATGCTGTACAGTTAAAGGGTGCTCCCAGTGATTTGTTTATGTGTCAGTGATTTGTTTATGTGGTACAGTTAAAGGGTGCTCCCAGTGATTTTTTATGTCGTAGAGTTAAAGGGTGCTCCCAGTGATTTGTTTTTGTGGTACAGTTAAAGGGTGCTCCCAGTGATTTGTTTATGGGGTACAGTTAAAGGGTGCTCCCAGTGATTTGTCTATGCTGTACAGTTAAAGGGTGCTCCCAGTGATTTGTTTATGTGGTACAGTTAAAGAGTGCTCTCAGTGATTTGTTTATGTGGTACAGTTAAAAGGTGCTCCTAGTGATTTTTTTTCTGGTACAGTTAAAGGGTGCTCCCAGTGATTTGTCTATCTGGTACAGTTAAAGTGTGCTCCCAGTGATTTGTTTATTTTGTACAGTTAAAGGGTGCTCCCAGTGATTTTTTTATGTAGTACAGTTAAATGGTGCTCCCAGTGGTTTGTCTATGTAGTACAGTTAAAGGGTGCTCCCAGTGATTTGTCTATGTGGTACAGTTAAAGGGTACTCCTAGTGATTTGGTACAGTTAAAGGATGCTCCCAGTGATTTGTTCATGTGGTACAGTTAAAGGGTGCTCCCAGTGATTTGTTTATCTGGTACAGTTAAAGGGTGCTCCCAGTGATTTATTTATGTGGTACAGTTAAAGGGTGCTCCCAGTGATTTGTTTATGTGGTACAGTTAAATGGTGTTCCAGTGATTTGTTTATGTGGTACAGTTAAAGGGTGCTCCCAGTGACTTGTTTATGTGGTACAGTTAAAGGGTGCTCGCAATTATTTGTCTATGTGGTACAGTAAAAGGGTGCTCCCAGTGATTTGTTGATGTGGTACAGTTAAAGGGTGCTCCGAGTGATTTGTTTATATGGTACAGTTAAAGAGTGTTCCCAGTGATTTGTCTATGTGGTTCAGTTAAAGGGTGTTATCAGTGATTTGATTACGTGGTACAGTTAAAGGGTGTTCCCAGTGATTTGTTATGTGGTACAGTTAAAGGGTGCTCTCAGTGAATTGTTTATATGGTTCTGTTAAATGGCGCTGCCAGTGATTTTTTTTGTGGTACAGTTAAAGGGTGCTCCCAGTGATTTGTTTATGTGGTACAGTTAAAGGGTGCTCCCAGTGATTTTTTATGTGGTACAGTTAAAGGGTCCTCCTAGAGATTTGTTTATGTGGTACATTAAAGGGTCCTCCCAGTAATTTATTTATGTGGTACAGTTAAAGGGTCCTACCAGTGATTTGTTTATGTGGTACAGCTAAAGGGTGCTCCAACGATTTGTTTATGTGGTACAGTTAAAGGGTGCTCTCAGTGATTTGCTTATGTGGTACAGTTGAAGGGTTCTCCCACTGATTTTGTTATATGATACAGTTAAAGGGTGCTCCCAGTGATTTGTTTATGTGGTACAGTTAAAGGGTGCTCCCAGTGATTTGTTTATGTGGTACATTTAAAGCGTTCTCCCAGTGATTTGTTTATGTGGTACAGTTAAAGGGTGCTCCCAGTGATTTGTTTATGTTGTACAGTTAAAGGGTGCTCCCAGTGATTTGCTTATGTGGTACAGTTAAAGGGTGCTCCCAGTGATTTGTCTATGTGGTACAGTAAAAGTGTGCTCCCAGTGATTTGTTTATGTGATACAGTTAAAGGGTGCTTCCAGTGATTTGTTTATGTGGTACAGTTAAAGGGTGATTCCAGTGATTTGTCTATGTGGTACAGTTAAACGGTTCTCCCAGTGGTTTGTCTATGTTGTACAGTAAAAGGGTGCTCCCAGTGATTTGTTTATGTGGTACAGTTAAAGGGTGCTCCCAGTGATTTGTTCATGTGGTACAGTTAAAGCGTGCTCCCAGTGATATGTTATGTGGTACAGTTAAAGGATGCTCCCAGTGAATTGTTTATGTGGTACAGTTAAAGGGACCTCCCAGAGATTTGTTTATGTGGTACATTAAAGTTTCCTTCCAGTGATTTATTTATGTCGTACAGTTAAAGGGTCCTACCAGTCATTTGTTTTTGTGGTACAGTTAAAGGGTGCTCCCAATGATTTGCTTATGTGGTACAGTTAAAGGGTGCTCCCAGTCATTTGTTTATGTGGTACGGTTAAAGGGTGCTCCCAGTGATTTGTTTATGTGGTACAGTTAAATGGTGCCCACAGTGATTTGTTTATGTGGTACAGTTAAAGGTGCTCTCAGTGATGTGTTTATGTGGTACAGTTAAAGGGTGTTCCCAGTGATTTGTTTATGTGGTACAATTAAAGAATGCTCCCAGTGATTTGTTTATGTGGTACAGTTAAAGGGTGCTCCCAGTGATTTGTTTATGTGGTACAGTTAAAGGGAGCTCCCAGTGATTTGTGTATGTGGTACAGTTAAATGGTGCTCCCAGTGATTTATTTATGTCGTACAATTAAAGAGTGTTCCCAGTGATTTGTTTATGTGGTACAGTTAAAGGGTGCTCCCAGTGATTTGTTTATGTTGTACAGTTAAAGGGTGCTCCCAGTGATTTGCTTATGTGGTACAGTTAAAGGGTGCTCCCATTGATTTGTCTATGTGGTACAGTAAAAGTGTGCTCCCAGTGATTTGTTTATGTGATACAGTTAAAGGGTGCTTCCAGTGAATTGTTTATGTGGTACAGTTAAAGGGACCTCCCAGAGATTTGTTTATGTGGTACATTAAAGTTTCCTTCCAGTGATTTATTTATGTCGTACAGTTAAAGGGTCCTACCAGTCATTTGTTTTTGTGGTACAGTTAAAGGGTGCTCCCAATGATTTGCTTATGTGGTACAGTTAAAGGGTGCTCCCAATCATTTGTTTATGTGGTACGGTTAAAGGGTGCTCCCAGTGATTTGTTTATGTGGTACAGTTAAATGGTGCCCCCAGTGATTTGTTTATGTGGTACAGTTAAAGGTGCTCTCAGTGATGTGTTTATGTGGTACAGTTAAAGGGTGTTCCCAGTGATTTGTTTATGTGGTACAATTAAAGAATGCTCCCAGTGATTTGTTTAAGTGGTACAGTTAAAGGGAGCTCCCAGTGATTTGTGTATGTGGTACAGTTAAATGGTGCTCCCGGTGATTTATTTATGTGGTACAATTAAAGAGTGTTCCCAGTGATTTGTTTATGTGGTACAGTTAAAGGGTGCTCCCAGTGATTTATTTATGTGGTACAATTAAAGAGTGTTCCCAGTGATTTGTTTATGTGGTACAGTTAAAGGGTGCCCCCAGTGATTTGTTTATGTGGTACAGTTAAAGGGAGCTCCCAGTGATTTGTGTATGTGGTACAGTTAAAGGGTGCTCTCAGTGATTTTTCTATGTGGTACAGTTAAGGGATGCTTCCAGTGATTTGTCTATGTAGTGCAGTTAAAGGATGTTCCCAGTGATTTGTTTATGTGGTACAGTTAAATGGTGCTCCCAGTGATTTGTTTATGTAGTACAGTTAAAGGGTGCTCCCAGTGATGTGCTTATGTTGTACAGTTAAAGGGTGCTCCCAGTGATCTGTTTATGTTATACAGTTGAAGGGTGCTCCCAGTGATTTGTTTATGTGGTACAGTTAAAGGGTGCTCACAGTGATTTGTTTATGTTGTACAGTTAAAGGGTGCTCCCAGTGATTTGTTTATGTGGTACAGTTAAAGGGTGCTCCCAGTGATTTGTTTATGTGGTACAGTTAAATGGTGCTCCCAGTGATTTGTTTATGTGGTACAGTTAAAGGGTGCTCCCAGTGATGTGTTTATGTTGTACATTTAAAGGGTGCTCCCAATGATTTGTTTATATGGTACAGTTGGTATAAACATATTTTATTGGTATAACTGACATATATAAACAAAACATTAGCAATTCTACAATAGGATTCAGAAACAAGCAAATGCTTTTTTTTAAATCTGTTTCCTATGAAAAACATACAAGTATCACAAACAAATATATATGCATGCCGATTTAAATTTTAAAACTTGTGCGAATTGTTTATACATTGAGGGAGAAAAAAATGTATGTAGCATGTAGTTGAAAGCTACGCAATTTACTTGAAAATAATAATACAAAGAGATTGAATAAGATTGAAAAGGTGAAACATATTATGTAAGCATGTCAGGGTGTAAATCTTTTACTTTTTATGATAAAGGTTTGGACTGATTTAAATACTGCCTTGTTTTCTTCGTCATTTAGATTAACTGAGCCAAAAATAAGTAGATTCAGTGAAATTTTTTCAGGAATGTTCAAAAGTGAGTAGAAAAGTTGTTGTCTTAGAGTCGTGTGACGCGGACAATCTAATAAGAAATGAGATACAGTTTCAGTTATTCCACAGATACAATTTGGCGATTCAACAAGGTTTCTAATAAAGAGGTGTGCATTTAAGGCACTACAATTCATACGTAGTCTCGCATGTAATATCTGACCTAACCTACATCCAACATAATAATAGGCTGGAACTTTAGTGTTTTTAGTGTTGATAAGAGATTTAAATGAATTTAGCGATTCCAAATTACGGGTGGGAAGTGATAAATCATTCCATGCTTTTACAGTTGAGGGCAGAAATATTCAGAATAAAGACTAGTTCGACAGTTTATATTAACAATATTGTTTATTTGTCTAGTATTATGGGTGTGTCGGGTACCTACAGTTTTTGGAATTAATTTAACTAAATATTGGGGTGTTTTATTGTAATTCATTTTATGAAAGAGAACAAGCTTGTGATTATTTCTTCTATCTTTTAGTTTCTCCCATTTTGTTTCTTCATACAAGCTGTCATGTGATGTTAATCTGGTCCCCCCAGTTACTATTCTTGCTGCATCTAATTGAAGATTCTCTAATTTATTTATTAAATTTTGTTTTTGATTATCCCATATAACATCAGCGTACTCCATTAAAGGTCTTATAAAAGAAATATAATTTTTTTCTAAAGAGTATCTATCAAGGAATGTTCTAGATTTTCTCATTATATTTAATCTGTTATAAGTTTTTTTAACAATGTAATCAATGTGATCATTCCATTGGGCATTATCTGAAATTATTACACCTAAGTGTTTGTGAGAGTTAACTACGTGGAGATCTTGATCATTCATTTGTAAAGGGGGGTGATATGGTTTGTTTCTCTTACTGGAAATAACCATAGTTTCAGTTTTATTCGGGTTGAATTTTACGAGCCATTTTTCAGACCAACGTTGCAATTGATTGCGATCTTGATTCAGGAGGAAAGTCGTGTCGTTGGGGTTGTCAACAATGAGATATAAACTGGTGTCATCAGCAAACAGTTTAATTTCAGCATTGATCTCGTTTACGATATCATTTATAAAAATGATAAATAAAAGAAGTCCAAGTATGGAACCTTGAGGAACCCCTGCCTTTACCGGTAACCAGTTAGAGTTTGAGCCATTAATAACCACCCTTTGTTCCCTCCCATAGAGATAATTTTGAAACCACTTGAGTAAATTTCCTGAAATGCCTGATTGCTTTAGTTTATGAATTAAACCTTTATGCCAAACTCTATCAAATGCTTTACTGATATCGCAGAAAACGACCCGAACTTCTTTACCACTATCTAAGGCTTTGCCAAAATCGTTTTTTATATTGATTAGTTGATTAACTGCAGAATCCCTTTGTGAATCCGGATTGACAAGTAGTTAGAATATCGTTATCCAATAGATGATTGTGAATATGTTTATATACACAACGCTCCATACATTTTGAAATTACACTAAGTAGGGATATGGGTCTATAATTATTTACGTCGTTTTGTTTATTATTCTTAAAAACAGGCGTTATATTTGCTCTTTTCCATTGACTTGGATAGGAAGCGACCCGTAAAGAGAAATTGAATAATTTACAAAGAGGGTGTTTAATAATAGGTGCTGCTTCCTTCAACAGTCTAGGATTAATCAAATCAGGACCAGATGCTTTTGTTGGATTTATCACTTTTAGAACATCTTCGACTTCATTTTGACATAATTTGATTTCACTTATTTGGTTTGTAACATGTAATAAATTAGGGATATTGCTGTTAGAGTCGTCAATTTCGGATTGTTTTGAAAAATATATATTAAATAAGTTTGCTCTTTCGATATCATCAAATATTAAGTTATCATTATGGAGAATTGGGGGAATACTCATATCAGATCCTTTTATACCAGAAATCTGTTTAACTATGTTCCACCAGTTTTTGCAAGAAGAATTCATGTTTGTAATTTTTTTGATTAAATCATTATTATATTTGTCTTTGGCGTTCCTTACCAGGCTTGTAACTTCATTTCTGATTTTCCTAAATTTATTCCAATGCATGGGGTTATTAAAATGTTTTGCCTTTCTGTGAATTCTATTTTTCTGCCTTATCATTTTTCGTATATTACAAGATAACCACTTGGGCCCCCCTTTTCGGATAGTAACAATTTTACTCGGGATAGAAGATTCAGCGGCACTTAAAATAACATTAGTAATATCGTTTGTTATCAATTCTATATCATCAGTAAGAAAAAGTGAGTCCCAGTTTACGTTGAACAAATTCTGTCTTAGCTTTTCATAATCTGCATGTTCATACAACCATATTTTACGTTTAAACGGTTTAGTCGGTGTCTTAGGATAATTTATGAAACCTATTACAGGACAATGATATCGTATTTGTTCGGTGAGTGCAGGTCCTACTCCAGTGTATATCAACCTATTAACATTATTTGTCAATATAAGATCAATTAATGATGATGAGTGCTCAGTGAAATGTGTCGGTTCGTCAATCATTTGTAAAAGACTAAATTTAGTTAAAAGGAAGCTAATTTTAGTGCGTGAGTAGTTCAGTTGATTGTCGTTAAAATCACCCGTTATAATGACATCGTCAATAGCAGTATCATTTATGGCCATTTCTATTGAGGATTCCAATTTCTCCCATATATCTTGGGTACTTTTAGGGGGAATATAAAAAATTCCAAATAAGATCTGTTTGCCATTTATTTTTATTTGAACCCAAATGCCTTCAAGATCATCGAAATCAAGATCGTCACGTCTGCTTACATTTATATTATCCTTTACATACAAAATAACCCCACCCCCCGATTTGCTAGGACCCCTATCTTTTCGAAATGGAGTTTGATAATTCGATAGTTTTAATGACTCATCCGTATGACTACGGTTTAACCATGATTCTGAAAACGATACTATGTCAAAATCAGCGTATTCTGCTGAAATAAGGTCTAGTTTTGGGACTAAACTTTGAATGTTTAGATGAAGAAATGAGATCGACGAGGAAAACATCGCACTAATACTAGAAGTGATTGACATATCACTCATGCTAGACTGCACATCAGTAATCGAATCCGTGGGTGGATTTGGACCTGGGTTAGTTTCTACTCCGGCAATTATTAGGAGGAAAACAATTACAGCTTTCAAGAAAATATTTAAAAACTGATGGAAACAAAATCGATTTTCATTAATGATATAAGAAAGTACATTTGCATTTTGTTTGGGAAAATCATCTACCTTACACGTAGAGGCAATGAGGTTATTTTCTACTTTAAATTCGGTCAGACAACTTATTAATACAGCGGCTAAAAGTGCATGCTTCTTGCTTCTGGTATTTATAATCAACCCAATACATAAGATTTCGCATAGATTTAAATAACATTTGGATTGTTGTCGGTTTGGTTTGAAGAGGCCTACTCTCATTCTATACTGATCAATTCCAATCGTCATTTGTCAATTTTAAGTTACACCAGATTGATCTTGTAGAAAATGAGAGTGGCCTAAACACTGTTTTAAATCAGTTAAGTTTTTGCAAGCGACAAATAATAATGAGGTCCTAGTATGACACATTACTTTACAAGGAGTTTCACCCTTTTCAATCTTTTTTGTAGAACAAAAAAATAAAAAATGAATTGTAAGCAAATATACATTAAAGATAAACAAATAAAATATGTACATTGGCAAAATACACATAAAGTAGAAGAAATGGAGGCGAATTATAATGGAAACAAAATTTTCTAGACACATACAAAATATGTACATAATAATAATAAAGAAAACTATCTAATGAGAAAAATAAATGCATATGAAATCCTATTACATATATACGACCATACAGGTTATGTGTGTACTATTTTAAGATGAATTTAAATTTCGGAGAGAGATGTTACTATATCTAATTCAACTAGACAGAGACACTGGTTAGGTATGCACAAAAATGTACTGTAATCATCACAGTTAAATTCGACAATAGAGAAATTAAAGTGACACCGAATTAAAGTCTTGTGCGAGAACAATACAAAAGCATCGATTATACTTAAGAAATCACATGACATGTGTAAGAACGAATCATGTAAGTACACCGTACATTTAGGATTGTTTGATTGGTCGTTGTAATCAATGAAAGACCTTGACTTGGTTTGGAGTTTACTACTATTAGTATGTGGTATCTGCATACTAGAAATGGATAAAACAAATGTAGATTTGACCTCTTGGGCAATAACATTTCTACATGGTATGGCATGGATAGCAATACATTATAATCACTTGTGGTTGGATAACGAATGGTGATTGTATCAAATATAGTAATAGCGATTTTGCATGACACAGGTAAAAACGAACATACAAGAGTCACTTTCACAAACCATTATGATCATGTGATTGGTCATAGCTATAATAGAAGACCTTGACATATATTGTGATATATATACTGTATTTAATTTATATGTTGTATCGTGTAGTACATTTATTAATGAATATAGCGATATTAAGAAAAAAAATTCAGTTGAGTATAAAACGGACCTGTTTGTATATAACTTTACGCGTGAGTAGCGATGATGATTGTTGAGAAGTCACGTGAACTGAAAAATAAATAAACATAAATTGCGTCTCTTTCACAAATCATGTGATTGGTCACTACAATCAATAAAAAACCTTGACCTGGATTGCAATTTACTACGGACTGTGTGTAGTATCTTACAGTACAATATTCCAATAATGAATAGGCCTAGATAACCCCAAAACATGTTTATTGAATTTACTTTGAAAACTGTTGGACCATACCATTTCTACATTTATATTTAGCCAACTAGATACACCAATGATTTGTATTATACTATGCAAATCCTTGGATACACATAAAAAAAAACAAACACATATGGTTGTAACAAAGAATAAGGATGGAATGGATTTATACACAATGCGAGAAAATGACAATTACAACTAGTGAACAGTTTATTGCAGATAGAACAGTTTATTGTGTTTTAATAAAGTACAATCAATAATGTGATTTAGCATGGTTTGGTGTTGCGGCCGATGCATACGATTGCGGATGTTCTTTGACTCAAGTGAGCCCCTGTGAGGATCTAGATCTGTTGTGCTCCAATGATTTAGTGTTGATGTCATTGATAACTTTAATAGCATCCCTACCAATCTCACTAGCTAGTCAATTTAGCGCTGTTACATTATTGACTAATACGACCCTGTCTCGAACTTTCACAAAAATTTTCCCGTCAATAGTCCATGTATCCGTAACCAATTTTAGTTTTTTAAGTTGTCGCGCCCGGTATGCTATGCCATTACGAATTTTTGTGAGATCCTCGTTTATGTTAACTGAACGGTATTCTGGTTTATCCTTCAAGTTCTTTCTACATTTCAATATGCGCTTTTTCACGTTAGAATCTTTGAGACGGACAATAATTTGGCGTGGTGGTAAAGCACGTCCGTGCTCGCCAACCCTGACTGGATTCCCAATTCTATGCGATCGTATGATATCGGACTCATTAAGATCGGGATCTATGGACTTAATTAGATCAGTGACTAGCTTAGTTGTATTGGCTGTTGTTTCTTGTTGACCTCCGTCCGGAATTCCATTAATGCGCATTAGTTCACGCCTGCCGTATTGTTCTAGATCGTCCAGATCTTCACGTAATTTCTCATTCTCGGAATTAAGTCTAAATATTTCACCTTTATAGTGGTCTATAGTACTTTTTATAGTGTAGTCAATTTCACGGCGTAACATATCTTTAAGTTTACAGGCTATTTTGCATACATCATCTTGGGAAAGACTACAATTAACGGGGTTGGGTTGTGACGATGAAAACTGGGATAGAGAAGTAGACTGCGGTAGCGGTGGCTGATTATCTTGAATAAAGGACAGGTCCTGGTGCTGAGAATTATCTGGGGAGTTCATTATGTTTGTACGTTTTGAGAATTCTCGTTCAGGAGGCGTAGGTTTACTTTCACGTCGTTTTCTATTTACAACTGGAGTGGAAGTGTCTTGAAAATTTTTCTTTTGAGACATACGGAACACAGAAAATATATTGTTTATGATAAAGTTGACTGTTGACAGATGGTTTGTTTACATTCAAGCGGCACAGGTAACAGGTACACAGGAACATAAGTAAACAGGTAAGTAGCATATACATGGGTATATAATGTGAATAGTACTCACACGTTTGAATGGATCAGATTTTCTCTAGAATAAATGTCTAACACATATATTCAAGTCATATTACGCTGGTTTTCCACTACACATACATATGTTTTGATGTCATATTGGCTCACAACTTCCTGTTAGATAATTAATGTTTTTAAGCCATTTTCCTAAGATTCACAAGATCACAGAAAATTTAACGTCCGAACAAGTCGAGCATGCGCATTCCAACTGGTACAGTTAAAGGATCCTCCCAGTGATTTGTTTATGTGGTACAGTTAAAGGGTGCTCCCAGTGATTTGATTATGTGATACAGTTAAAGGGTGCTCCCAGTGATTTGTTTATGTGGTACAGTTAAAGGGTGCCCCCAGTGATTTGTTTATGTGGTACAGTTAAAGGGTGCTCCCAGTGATTTGTTTATGTGGTACAGTTAAAGAGTGATCCCAGTGATGTGCTTATGTTGTACAGTTAAAGGTGCTCCCAGTGATATGTTTATGTGGTACAGTTAAATGGTGCTCCCAGTGATTTGTTTATGTGGTACAGTTAAAGGGTGCTCCCATTGATTTGTTTATCTGGTACAATCAAAAGAGTGCTCCCAGTGATTTGTTTATGTGGTACAGTTAAAGGGTGCTCCCAGTGATTTGTTTATGTGGTACAGTTAAAGGGTGTTCCCAGTGATTTGTTTACGTGGTACAGTTAAAGGGTGCCCCCAGTGATTTGTTTATGTGGTACAGTTAAAGGTGCTCTTAGTGATGTGTTTATGTGGTACAGTTAAAGGGTGTTCCCAGTGATTTGTTTATGTGGTACAATTAAAGAATGCTCCCAGTGATTTGTTTATGTGGTACAGTTAAAGGGTGCTCCCAGTGATTTGCTTATGTGGTACAGTTAAAGGGTGATCCCAGTGATGTGTTTATGTGGTACAGTTAAAGGGTGCTCCCAGTGATCTGTTTATGTTGTACAGTTGAAGGGTGCTCCCAGTGATTAGTTTATGTGGTACAGTTAAAGGGGGCTCACAGTGATTTGTTTATGTGGTACAGTTAAAGGGTGGTCCCAGTGATTTGTTTATGTGGTACAGTTAAAGGGTGCTCCCGGTGATTTGTTTATGTGGTACAATTAAAGGGTGCTCCCAGTGATTTGTCTATGTGGTACAGTTAAAGGGTGCTCCCAGTGATGTGTTTATGTTGTACATTTAAAGGGTGCTCCCAGTGATGTGTTTATGTGGTACAGTTAAATGGTGCTCCCAGTGATGTGTTTATGTTGTACAGTTAAAGGGTGCTGCCAATGATTTGTTTATATCGTACAGTTAAAGGGTGCTCCCAGTGGTTTGTTGATGTGGTACAGTTAAAGGGTGCTCCCAGTGATTTGTCTATGTGATACAATTAAATGGTGCTCCCAGTGATTTGCTTATGTGGTACAGTTAAAGGGTGCTCCCAGTGATTTGGTTATGTGATACAGTTAAAGGGTGCTCCCAGTGATTTGTTTATGTGGTACAGTTAAAGGGTGCTCCCATTGATTTGTTTATCTGGTACAATCAAAAGAGTGCTCCCAGTGATTTGTTTATGTGGTACAGTTAAAGGGTGCTCCCAGTGATTTGTTTATGTGGTACAGTTAAAGGGTGTTCCCAGTGATTTGTTTACGTGGTACAGTTAAAGGGTGCCCCCAGTGATTTGTTTATGTGGTACAGTTAAAGGTGCTCTTAGTGATGTGTTTATGTGGTACAGTTAAAGGGTGTTCCCAGTGATTTGTTTATGTGGTACAATTAAAGAATGCTCCCAGTGATTTGTTTATGTGGTACATTTAAAGGGTGCTCCCAGTGATTTGTTTATGTGGTACAGTTAAAGGGTGCTCCCAGTGATTTGTTTATGTGGTACAGTTAAAGGGTGATCCCAGTGATGTGTTTATGTGGTACAGTTAAAGGGTGCTCCCAGTGATCTGTTTATGTTGTACAGTTGAAGGGTGCTCCCAGTGATTAGTTTATGTGGTACAGTTAAAGGGGGCTCACAGTGATTTGTTTATGTGGTACAGTTAAAGGGTGGTCCCAGTGATTTGTTTATGTGGTACAGTTAAAGGGTGCTCCCGGTGATTTGTTTATGTGGTACAATTAAAGGGTGCTCCCAGTGATTTGTCTATGTGGTACAGTTAAAGGGTGCTCCCAGTGATGTGTTTATGTTGTACATTTAAAGGGTGCTCCCAGTGATGTGTTTATGTGGTACAGTTAAATGGTGCTCCCAGTGATGTGTTTATGTTGTACAGTTAAAGGGTGCTGCCAATGATTTGTTTATATCGTACAGTTAAAGGGTGCTCCCAGTGGTTTGTTGATGTGGTACAGTTAAAGGGTGCTCCCAGTGATTTGTCTATGTGATACAATTAAATGGTGCTCCCAGTGATTTGCTTATGTGGTACAGTTAAAGGGTGCTCCCAGTGATTTGGTTATGTGATACAGTTAAAGGGTGCTCCCAGTGATTTGTTTATGTGGTACAGTTAAAGGGTGCTCCCAGTGATTTGTTTATGTGGTACAGTTAAAGGGTGCTTCCATTGATTTGTTTATGTTGTACAGTTAAAGAGTGCTCGCAGTGATTTGTTTATGTGGTACAGTTAAAGGGTGCTCCCAGTGATTTGTTTATGTTGTACAGTTAAAATGTGCTCCCAGTGATTTGTTTATATGGTACAGTTAAAGGGTGCTCCCAGTGATTTGTTTATGTGATACAATTAAAGAGTGCTCCCAGTGATTTGTTTATGTGGTACAGTTAAAGGGTGCCCCCAGTGATTTGTATATGTGGTACAGTTAAAGGGAGCTCCCAGTGATTTGTGTATGTGGTACAGTTAAAGGGTGCTCCCAGTGATGTGTTTATGCTGTACAGTTAAAGGGTGCTCCCAGTGATTTGTTTATGTGGTACAGTAAAAGGGTGATCCCAGTGATGTGTTTATGTGGTACAGTTAAAGGGGGCTCACAGTGATTTGTTTATGTGGTACAGTTAAAGGGTGCTCCCAGTGATTTGTTTATGTGGTACAGTTAAAGGGTGCTCCCGGTGATTTGTTTATGTGGTACAATTAAAGGGTGCTCCCAGTGATTTGTCTATGTGGTACAGTTAAAGGGTGCTCCCAGTGATGTGTTTATGTTGTACAGTTAAAGGGTGCTCCCAGTGATGTGTTTATGTGGTACAGTTAAAGGGTGCTCCCAGTGATGTGTTTATGTTGTACAGTTAAAGGGTGCTGCCAATGATTTGTTTATATCGTACAGTTAAAGGGTGCTCCCAGTGGTTTGTTGATGTGGTACAGTTAAAGGGTGCTCCCAGTGATTTGTCTATGTGATACAATTAAATGGTGTTCCCAGTGATTTGTTTATGTGGTACAGTTAAAGGGTGCTCCGAGTGATTTGATTATGTTATACAGTTAAAGGGTGCTCCCAGTGATTTGTTTATGTGGTACAGTTAAAGGGTGCTCCCAGTGATTTGTTTATGTGGTACAGTTAAAGGGTGCTTCCATTGATTTGTTTATGTTGTACAGTTAAAGAGTGCTGGCAGTGATTTGTTTATGTGGTACCGTTAAAGGGTGCTCCCAGTGATTTGTTTATGTTGTACAGTTAAAGAGTGCTCCCAGTGATTTGTTTATGTGGTACAGTTAATGGGTGCTACCAGTGATGTGCTTATGTGGTACAGTTAAAGGTGCTCCCAGTGATTTGTTTATGTGGTACAGTTAAATGATGCTCCCAGTTATTTGTTTATATTGTACAATTAAAGGGTGCTCCCAGTGATTTGTCTATGTGGTACAGTTAAATGGTGCTCCCAGTGATGTGTTTATGTTGTACAGTTAAAGGGTGCTCCCAGTGATTTGTTTATGTGGTACAGTTAAAGGGTGCTCCCAGTGATGTGTTTATGTTGTACAGTTAAAGGGTGATCCCAGTGATGTGTTTATGTGGTACAGTTAAAGGGTGCTCCCAGTCATTTGTTTATGTGCTACAGTTAAAGGGTGCAACCAGTTATCTGTTTATGTTGTACAGTTGAAGGGTGCTCCCAGTGATTTGTTTATGTGGTACAGTTAATGGATGCACCCAGTGATGTGTTTATGTTGTACAGTTAAAGGGTGCTCCCAGTGATTTGTTTATGTGGTACAGTTAAAGGGTGCTCCCAGTGATGTGTTTATGTGGTACAGTTAAAGGTGCTCCCAGTGATTTGTTTATGTGGTACAGTTAAATGGTGCTCCCAGTGATTTGTTTATGTGGTACAGTTAAAGGATGCTCCCAGTGATTTGTTTATGTGGTACAATCAAAAGAGTGCTCCCAGTGATTTGTTTATGTGGTACAGTTAAAGGGTGCTCCCAGTGATTAGTTGATATTGTACAGTTAAAGGGTGCTCCGAGTGATTTGTTTTTGTGGCACAGTTAAAGAGTGCACCCAGTGATTTGTCTATTTGTTACAGCTAAAGGTGCCCCAAGTGATGTGTTTATGTGGTACAGTTAAAGGGTGTTCCCAGTGATTTGTTTATGTGGTGCAATTAAAGAGTGCTCCCAGTGATTTGTTTATGTGGTACAGTTAAAGGGTGCCCCCAGTGATTTGTCTATGTGTTACAGTTAAAAGTGCCCCCAGTCATGTGTTTATGTGGTACAGTTAAACGGTGTTCCCAGTGATTTGTTTATGTGGTACAATTAAAGAGTGCTCCCAGTGATTTGTTTATGTGGTACAGTTAAAGGGTGCCCCCAGTGATTTGTCTATGTGTTACAGTTAAAGGTGCCCCCAGTGATGTGTTTATGTGGTACAGGTAAAGGGTGTTCCCAGTGATTTGTTTATGTGGTACAGTTAAAAGGTGCCCCCAGTGATTTGTTTATGTGGTACAGTTAAAGGGTGCTCCCAGTGATTTGTTTATGTGGTACAGTTAAAGGGTGCTCCCACTGATTTGTCTATGTGGTACAGTTAAGGGGTGCTTCCAGTGATTTGTCTATGTGGTGCAGTGAAAGGATGTTCCCAGTGATTTTTTTATGTGGTACAGTTAAAGGGTGCTCCCAGTGATGTGTTTATGTTGTACAGTTAAAGGGTGATCCCAGTGATGTGTTTATGTGGTACAGTTAAAGGGTGCTCCCAGTGATGTGTTCATGTGCTACAGTTAAAGGGTGCTCCCAGTGATATGTTTATGTTGTACAGTTGAAGGGTGCTCCCAGTGATTTGTTTATGTGGTACAGTTAAAGGGTGCTCACAGTGATTTGTTTATGTGGTACATTTAAAGGGTGCTCCCAGTGATTTGTTTATGTGGTACAGTTAATGGGTGCTCCCAGTGATGTGTTTATGTTGTACAGTTAAAGGGTGCTCCCAGTGATTTGTTTATGTGGTACAGTTAAAGGGTGCTCCCAGTGATGTGTTTATGTGGTACAGTTAAATGTGCTCCCAGTGATTTGTCTATGTGGTACAGTTAAATGGTGCTCCCGGTGATTTGTTTATGTGGTACAGTTAAAGGGTGCTCCCAGTGATTTGTTTATGTGGTACAATCAAAAGAGTGCTCCCAGTGATTTGTTTATGTGGTACAGTTAAAGGGTGCTCCCAGTGATTAATTGATATGGTACAGTTAAAGGGTGCTCCGAGTGATTTGTTTATATGGTACAGTTAAAGAGTGCCCCCAGTGATTTTTCTATGTGTTACAGTTAAAGGCGCCCCAAGTGATGTGTTTATGTGGTACAGTTAAAGGGTGTTCCCAGTGATTTGTTTATGTGGTACAATTAAAGAGTGCTCCCAGTGATTTGTTTATGTGGTACAGTTAAAGGGTGCCCCCAGTGATTTGTCTATGTGTTACAGTTAAAGGTGCCCCCAGTGATGTGTTTATGTGGTACAGTTAAATGGTGTTCCCAGTGATTTGTTTATGTGGTACAATTAAAGAGTGCTCCCAGTGATTTGTTTATGTGGTACAGTTAAAGGGTGCCCCCAGTGATTTGTCTATGTGTTACAGTTAAAGGTGCCCCCAGTGATGTGTTTATGTGGTACAGTTAAAGGGTGTTCCCAGTGATTTGTTTATGTGGTACAGTTAAAGAGTGCCCCCAGTGATTTGTTTATGTGGTACAGTTAAAGGGTGCTCCCAGTGATTTGTTTATGTGGTACAGTTAAAGGGTGCTCCCAGTGATTTGTTTATGTGGTACAGTTAAAGGTGCCCCCAGTGATGTGTTTATGTGGTGCAGTTAAAGGATGTTCCCAGTGTTTTGTTTATGTGTTACAGTTAAAGGGTGCTCCCAGTGATTTGTTTATGTGGTACAGTTAAAGGGTGCTCCCAGTGATGTGTTTATGTTGTACAGTTAAAGGGTGCTCCCAGTGATTTGTTCATGTGGTACAGTTAAAGGGTGATCCCAGTGATGTGTTTATGTGGTACAGTTAAAGGTCCTCCCAGTGATTTGTTTATGTGGTACAGTTAAATGGTGCTCCCAGTGATTTGTTTATGTGGTACAGTTAAAGGGTGCTCCCAGTGATATGTTTATGTGGTACTATCAAAAGAGTGTTCCCAGTGATTTGTTTATGTGGTACAGTTAAAGGGTGCTCTCAGTGATTTGTTTATGTGGTACAGTTAAAGGGTGCTCCCAGTGATGTGTTTATGTGGTACAGTTAAAGGGTGTTCCCAGAAATTTGTTTATGTGGTACAATAAAACAGTGCTCCCAGTGATTTGTTTATGTGGTACAGTTAAAGGGTGCCCCCAGTGATTTGTTTATGTGGTACAGTTAAAGGGAGCTCCCAGTGATTTGTGTATGTGGTACAGTTAAAGGGTGCTCTCAGTGATTTTTTATGTGGTACAGTTAAATGGTGCTTCCAGTTATTTGTCTATGTGGTACAGTTAAGGTATGCTTCCAGTGATTTGTCTATGCGCTGCAGCTAAAGGATGTTCCCAGTGATTTCTTTATGTGGTACAGTTAAATGCTGGTCCTAGTGATTTGTTTATCTGGTACAGTTAAAGGGTGCTCCCAGTGATGTGTTTATGTTGTACAGTTAAAAGGTGCTCCCAGTGATTTGTTTATGTGGTACAGTTAAAGGGTGATCCCAGTGATGTGTTTATGTGGTACAGTTAAAGGGTGCTCCCAGTGATGTGTTTATGTGGTACAGTTAAAGGGTGCTCCCAGTGATGTGCATATGTGGTACAGTTAAAGGGTGCTCCCAGTGATTTGTTTATGTGGTACAGTTAAAGGGTGCTCCCAGTGATCTGTTTATGTGGTACAGTTAATGGGTGCTCCCAGTGATTTGTTTATGTGGTACAGTTAAAGGGTGCTCCCAGTGATTTGTTTATGTGGTACAATCAAAAGAGTGCTCCCAGTGATTTGTTTATGTGGTACAGTTAAAGGGTGCCCCCAGTGATTTGTTTATGTGGTACAGTTAAAGGGAGCTCCCAGTGATTTGTTTATGTGGTACAGTTAAAGGGTGCTCCCAGTGATTTGTTTATGTGGTACAATTAAATGGTGCTTCCAGTGATTTGTCTATGTGGTACAGTTAAGGGATGCTTCCAGTGATTTGTCTATGCGCTGCAGTTAAAGAATGTTCGCAGTGATTTTTTTATGTGGTACAGTTAAATGCTGGTCCCAGTGATTTGTTTATCTGGTACAGTTAAAGGGTGCTCCCAGTGATGTGTTTATGTTGTACAGTTAAAGGGTGCTCCCAGTGATGTGTTTATGTGGTAAAGTTAAAGGGTGCTCCCAGTGATCTGTGTATGTGGTACAGTTAAAGGGTGCTCCCAGTGATCTGTTTATGTTGTACAGTTGAAGGGTGCTTCCAGTGATTTGTTTATGTTGTACAGTTAAAGGGTGCTCCCAGTGATGTGTTTATGTTGTACAGTTAAAGGGTGCTCCCAGTGATGTGTTTATGTGGTACAGTTAAAGGGTGCTCCCAGTGATGTGTTTATGTTGTACAGTTAAAGGGTGCTCCCAGTCATTTGTTTATGTGGTACAGTTAAAGGGTGCCCCCACTGATTTGTTTATGTGGTACAGTTAAAGGGAGCTCCCAGTGATTTGTGTATGTGGTACAGTTAAAGGGTGCTCCCAGTGATTTGTTTATGTGGTACAGTTAAAGGGTGTTTCCAGTGATTTGTCTATGTGGTACAGTTAAGGGATGCTTCCAGTGATTTGTCTATGCGCTGCAGTTAAAGGATGTTCCCAGTGATTTGCTTATGTGGTACAGTTAAATGCTGCTCCCAGTGATTTGTTTATGTGGTACAGTTAAAGGGTGCTCCCAGTGATGTGTTTATGTTGTACAGTTAAAGGGTGCTCCCAGTGATTTGTTTATGTGGTACAGTTAAAGAGTGATCCCAGTGGTGTGTTTATGTGGTCCAGTTAAAGGGTGCTCCCAGTGATGTGTTTATGTGGTACAGTTAAAGGGTGATCCCAGTGATCTGTTTATGTTGTACAGTTGAAGGGTGCTCCCAGTGATTTGTTTATGTTGTACAGTTAAAGGGTGCCCCCAGTGATGTGTTTATGTTGTACAGTTAAAGGGTGCTCCCAGTGATGTGTTTATGTGGTACAGTTAAAGGGTGCTCCCAGTGATGTGTTTATGTTGTACAGTTAAAGGGTGATCCCAGTGATGTGTTTATATGGTACAGTTAAAGGGTGCTCCCAGTGATTTGTTGATGTGGTACAGTTAAAGGGTGCTCCCAGTGATTTGTCTATGTGATACAGTTAAATGGTGCTCCCAGTGATTTGTTTATGTGGTACAGTTAAAGGGTGCTCCAGTGATTTGATCATGTGATCGAGTTAAAGGGTGCTCCCAGTGATTTGTTTATGTGGTACAGTTAAAGGGTGCCCCCAGTGATTTGTTTATGTTTTACAGTTAAAGAGTGCTCCCAGTGATTTGTTTATGTGGTACATTTAAAGGATGCTCCCAGTGATTTGTTTATGAGGTACAGTTAAAAAGTGCTCCCACTGATTTGTTTATGTGGTACAGTTAATGGGTGCTCCCAGTGATTTGTTTATGTGGTACAGTTAAAGGGTGCTCCCAGTGATTTGTTTATGTGGTACAATCAAAAGAGTGCTCCCAGTGATTTGTTTATGTGGTACAGTTAAAGGGTGCTCCCAGTGATTTGTTTATGTGGTACAGTTAAAGGGTGCTCCCAGTGATTTGTTTATTTGGTACAGTTAAAGGGTGCCCCCAATGATTTGTTTATGTGATACAGTTTAAGGTGCTCCCAGTGATGTGCTTATGTGGTACATTTAAAGGGTGCTCCCTGCGATTTGTTTATGTGGTACAATTAAAGAGTTTACCCAGTGATTTGTTTATGTGGTACAGTTAAAGGGTGCTCCCAGTGATTTGTTTATGTGGTACAGTTAAAGAGTGCTCCCTGGGATTTGTGTATGTGGTCCAGTTAAAGGGTGCTTCCAGTGATTTGTCTATGTGGTGCAGTTAAAGGATGTTCCCAGTGATTTGTTTATCTGGTACAGTTAAAGGGTGCTCCCAGTGATGTGTTTATGTTGTACAGTTAAAGGGAGCTCCCAGTGATTTGTTTATGTGGTACAGTTAAAGGGTGATCACAGTGATGTGTTTATGTGGTACAGTTAAAGGTGCTCCCAGTGATTTGTTTATGTGGTACAGTTAAATGGTGCTCCCAGTGATTTGTTTATGTGGTACAGTTAAAGGGTGCTCCCAGTGATATGTTTATATGGTACAATCAAAAGAGTGCTCCCAGTGATTTGCTTATGTGGTACAGTTAAAGGGTGCTCTCAGTGATTTGTTTATGTGGTACAGTTAAAGGGTGCTCCCAGTGATTTGTTTATGTGGTACAGTTAAAGGGTGCCCCCAGTGATTTGTTATTGTGTAACAGTTAAAGGTGCTCCCACTGATGTGTTTATGTGGTACAGTTCAAGGGTGTTCCCAATAATTTGTTTATGTGGTACAATAAAAGAGTGCTCCCAGTGATTTGTTTATGTGGTACAGTTAAAGGGTGCTCCCAGTGATTTGTTTATGTGGTACAGTTAAATTGGTGCTCCCAGTGATTTGTTAATGTGGTACAATTAAAGAGTGCTCCCAGTGATTTGTTTATGTGGTACAGTTAAAGGGTGCCCCCAGTGAT
Organism: Bathymodiolus septemdierum; assembly: GCA_963383655.1. Lineage (NCBI taxonomy): Eukaryota > Metazoa > Mollusca > Bivalvia > Mytilida > Modiolidae > Bathymodiolus > Bathymodiolus septemdierum. Next base: position 64,606,663 of record OY726517.1, read on the forward strand.
TTGTTTATGTGGTACAGTTAAAGGGTGCTTCCAGTGATTTGTTTATGTGGTACAGTTAAAGGGTGCTTCCAGTGATTTGTCTGTGGTACAGTTAAGGGATGCTTCCAGTGATTTGTCTATGCGCTGCAGTTAAAGGATGTTCCCAGTGATTTGATTATGTGGTACGGTTAATTGCTGCTCCCAGTGATTTGTTTATGTGGTACAGTTAAAGGGTGCTCCCAGTGATGTGTTTATGTTGTACAGTTAAAGGGTCCTCCCAGTGATTTGTTTATGTGGTACAGTTAAATGGTGATCCCAGTGATGCGTTTATGTGGTACAGTTAAAGGGTGCTCCCAGTGATGTGTTTATGTTGTACAGTTGAAGGGTGCTCCCAGTGATGTGTTTATGTTGTACAGTTAAAGGGTGCTCCCAGTGATGTGTTTATGTTGTACAGTTAAAGGGTGCTCCCAGTGATGTGTTTATGTGGTACAGTTAAAGGGTGCTCCCAGTGATGTGTTTATGTTGTACAGTTAAAGGGTGCTCCCAGTGATGTGTTTATATGGTACAGTTAAAGGGTGCTCCCAGTGATTTGTTGATGTGGTACAGTTAAAGGGTGCTCCCAGTGATTTGTCTATGTGATACAGTGAAATGGTGCTCCTAGTGATTTGTTTATGTGGTACAGTTAAAGGGTGCTCCAATTGATCTGTTTATGTTGTACAGTTGAAGGGTCCTCCCAGTGATGTGTTTATGTTGTACAGGTAAAGGGTGCTCCCAATGATGTGTTTATGTTGTACAGTTAAAAGGTGCTCCCAGTGATGTGTTTATGTGGTACAGTTAAAGGGTGCTCCCATTGATTTGTTTATGTGGTACAATCAAAAGAGTGCTCCCAGTGATTTGTTTATGTGGTACAGTTAAAGGGTGCTCCCAGTGATTTGTTTATGTGGTACAGTTAAAGGGTGTTCCCAGTGATTTGTTTATGTGGTACAATTAAAGGTGCTCTTAGTGATGTGTTTATATGGTACAGTTAAAGGGTGTTCCCAGTGATTTGTTTATGTGGTACAATTAAAGAGTGCTCCCAGTCATTTGTTTATGTGGTACAATTAAAGGGTGCTCCCAGTGATTTGTTTATGTGGTACAGTTAAAGGGTGCTCCCAGTGATTTGTTTATTTGATACAATTAAAGAGTGCTCCCAGTGATTTGTTTATGTGGTACAGTTAAAGGGTGCCCCCAGTAATTTGTATATGTGGTACAGTTAAAGGGAGCTCCCAGTGATTTGTGTATGTGGTACAGTTAAAGAGTGCTCCCAGTGATTTGTCTATGTGGTACAGTTAAGGGATGCTTCCAGTGATTTGTCTATGTAGTGCAGTTAAAGGACGTTCCCAGTGATTTGTTTTTGTGGTACAGTTAAATGGTGCTCCCAGTGATGTGTTTATGCTGTACAGTTAAAAGGTGCTACCAGTGATTTGATTATGTGGTACAGTTAAAGGGTGCTCCCAGTGATGTGTTTATGTTGTACAGTTAAAGGGTGCTCCCAGTGATGTGTTTATGTTGTACAGTTAAAGGGTGCTCCCAGTGATGTGTTTATGTGGTACAGTTAAAGAGTGCTCCCAGTGATGTGTTTATGTTGTACAGTTAAAGGGTGCTCCCAGTGATGTGTTTATATGGTACAGTTAAAGGGTGCTCCCAGTGATTTGTTGATGTGGTACAGTTAAAGGATGCTCCCAGTGATTTGTCTATGTGATACAGTTAAGTTGTGCTCCCAGTGATTTGTTTATGTGGTACAGTTAAAGGGTGCCGCCAGTGATTTGTTTATGTGGTACAGTTAAAGGGTGCTCCCAGTGATTTGTTTATGTGGTACAGTTAAAGGGTGATCCCAGTGATGTGTTTATGTGGTACAGTTAAAGGTGCTCCCAGTGATTTGTTTATGTGGTACAGTTAAAAGGTGCTCCCAGTGATTTGTTTATGTGGTACAGTTAAATGGTGCTCCCAGTAATTTGATTATGTGATAGTGTTAAAGGGGGCTCCCAGTGATTTGTTTATGTGGTACAGTTAAAGGGTGCCCCCAGTGATTTCTTTATGTGGTACAGTTAAAGGGTGCTCCCAGTGATTTGTTTATGTGGTACAGTTAAAGGGTGATCCCAGTGATGTGTTTATGTGATACAGTTAAAGGTGCTCCCAGTGATTTGTTTATGTGGTACAGTTAAAAGGTGCTCCCAGTGATTTGTTTATGTGGTACAGCTAAAGGGTGCTCCCATTGATTTGTTTATGTGGTACAATCAAAAGAGTGCTCCCAGTGATTTGTTTATGTGGTACAGTTAAAGGGTGTTCCCAGTGATTTGTTTATGTGATACAGTTAAAGGTTCTCTTAGTGATGTGTTTATGTGGTACAGTTAAAGGGTGTTCCCAGTGATTTGTTTATGTGGTACAATTAAAGAGTGCTCCCAGTGATTTGTTTATGTGGTACAGTTAAAGGGTGCTCCCAGTGATTTGTTTATGTGGTACAGTTAAAGGGTGCTCCCAGTGATTTGTTTATGTGATACAATTAAAGAGAGCTCCCAGTGATTTGTTTATGTGGTACAGTTAAAGGGTGCCCCCAGTGATTTGCATATGTGGTACAGTTAAAGGGAGCTCCCAGTGATTTGTGTATGTGGTACAGTTAAAGAGTGCTCCCAGTGATTTGTCTATGTGGTACAGTTAAGGGATGCTTCCAGTGATTTGTCTATGTGGTGCAGTTAAAGGACGTTCCCAGTGATTTGTTTATGTGGTACAGTTAAATGGTGCTCCCAGTGATTTGTTTATGTGGTACAGTTAAAGGGTGCTCCCAGTGATGTGTTTATGTTGTACAGTTAAAGGGTCCTCCCAGTGATTTGTTTATGTGGTACAGTTAAATGGTGATCCCAGTGATGCGTTTATGTGGTACAGTTAAAGGGTGCTCCCAGTGATGTGTTTATGTTGTACAGTTGAAGGGTGCTCCCAGTGATGTGTTTATGTTGTACAGTTAAAGGGTGCTCCCAGTGATGTGTTTATGTTGTACAGTTAAAGGGTGTTCCCAGTGATGTGTTTATGTGGTACAGTTAAAGGGTGCTCCCAGTGATGTGTTTATGTTGTACAGTTAAAGGGTGCTCCCAGTGATGTGTTTATATGGTACAGTTAAAGGGTGCTCCCAGTGATTTGTTGATGTGGTACAGTTAAAGGGTGCTCCCAGTGATTTGTCTATGTGATACAGTGAAATGGTGCTCCTAGTGATTTGTTTATGTGGTACAGTTAAAGGGTGCTCCAATTGATCTGTTTATGTTGTACAGTTGAAGGGTCCTCCCAGTGATGTGTTTATGTTGTACAGGTAAAGGGTGCTCCCAATGATGTGTTTATGTTGTACAGTTAAAAGGTGCTCCCAGTGATGTGTTTATGTGGTACAGTTAAAGGGTGCTCCCATTGATTTGTTTATGTGGTACAATCAAAAGAGTGCTCCCAGTGATTTGTTTATGTGGTACAGTTAAAGGGTGCTCCCAGTGATTTGTTTATGTGGTACAGTTAAAGGGTGTTCCCAGTGATTTGTTTATGTGGTACAATTAAAGGTGCTCTTAGTGATGTGTTTATATGGTACAGTTAAAGGGTGTTCCCAGTGATTTGTTTATGTGGTACAATTAAAGAGTGCTCCCAGTCATTTGTTTATGTGGTACAATTAAAGGGTGCTCCCAGTGATTTGTTTATGTGGTACAGTTAAAGGGTGCTCCCAGTGATTTGTTTATTTGATACAATTAAAGAGTGCTCCCAGTGATTTGTTTATGTGGTACAGTTAAAGGGTGCCCCCAGTAATTTGTATATGTGGTACAGTTAAAGGGAGCTCCCAGTGATTTGTGTGTGTGGTACAGTTAAAGAGTGCTCCCAGTGATTTGTCTATGTGGTACAGTTAAGGGATGCTTCCAGTGATTTGTCTATGTAGTGCAGTTAAAGGACGTTCCCAGTGATTTGTTTTTGTGGTACAGTTAAATGGTGCTCCCAGTGATGTGTTTATGCTGTACAGTTAAAAGGTGCTACCAGTGATTTGTTTATGTGGTACAGTTAAAGGGTGCTCCCAGTGATGTGTTTATGTTGTACAGTTAAAGGGTGCTCCCAGTGATGTGTTTATGTTGTACAGTTAAAGGGTGCTCCCAGTGATGTGTTTATGTGGTACAGTTAAAGAGTGCTCCCAGTGATGTGTTTATGTTGTACAGTTAAAGGGTGCTCCCAGTGATGTGTTTATATGGTACAGTTAAAGGGTGCTCCCAGTGATTTGTTGATGTGGTACAGTTAAAGGATGCTCCCAGTGATTTGTCTATGTGATACAGTTAAGTTGTGCTCCCAGTGATTTGTTTATGTGGTACAGTTAAAGGGTGCCGCCAGTGATTTGTTTATGTGGTACAGTTAAAGGGTGCTCCCAGTGATTTGTTTATGTGGTACAGTTAAAGGGTGATCCCAGTGATGTGTTTATGTGGTACAGTTAAAGGTGCTCCCAGTGATTTGTTTATGTGGTACAGTTAAAAGGTGCTCCCAGTGATTTGTTTATGTGGTACAGTTAAATGGTGCTCCCAGTAATTTGATTATGTGATAGTGTTAAAGGGGGCTCCCAGTGATTTGTTTATGTGGTACAGTTAAAGGGTGCCCCCAGTGATTTGTTTATGTGGTACAGTTAAAGGGTGCTCCCAGTGATTTGTTTATGTGGTACAGTTAAAGGGTGATCCCAGTGATGTGTTTATGTGATACAGTTAAAGGTGCTCCCAGTGATTTGTTTATGTGGTACAGTTAAAAGGTGCTCCCAGTGATTTGTTTATGTGGTACAGCTAAAGGGTGCTCCCATTGATTTGTTTATGTGGTACAATCAAAAGAGTGCTCCCAGTGATTTGTTTATGTGGTACAGTTAAAGGGTGTTCCCAGTGATTTGTTTATGTGATACAGTTAAAGGTGCTCTTAGTGATGTGTTTATGTGGTACAGTTAAAGGGTGTTCCCAGTGATTTGTTTATGTGGTACAATTAAAGAGTGCTCCCAGTGATTTGTTTATGTGGTACAGTTAAAGGGTGCTCCCAGTGATTTGTTTATGTGGTACAGTTAAAGGGTGCTCCCAGTGATTTGTTTATGTGATACAATTAAAGAGAGCTCCCAGTGATTTGTTTATGTGGTACAGTTAAAGGGTGCCCCCAGTGATTTGCATATGTGGTACAGTTAAAGGGAGCTCCCAGTGATTTGTGTATGTGGTACAGTTAAAGAGTGCTCCCAGTGATTTGTCTATGTGGTACAGTTAAGGGATGCTTCCAGTGATTTGTCTATGTGGTGCAGTTAAAGGACGTTCCCAGTGATTTGTTTATGTGGTACAGTTAAATGGTGCTCCCAGTGATTTGTTTATGTGGTACAGTTAAAGGGTGATCCCAGTGATGTGTTTATGCTGTACAGTTAAAGGGTGCTCCCAGTGATTTGTTTATGTGGTACAGTTAAAGGATGCTCCCAGTGATGTGTTTATGTTGTACAGTTAAAAGGTGCTCCCAGTGATGTGTTCATGTTGTACAGTTAAAGGGTGCTCCCAGTGATTTGTTTATGTGGTACAGTTAAAGGATGCTTCCAGTGATTTGTCTATGTGGTGCAGTTAAAGGGTGCTCCCAGTGATTTGTTTATGTGGTACAGTTAAAGGATGCTCCCAGTGATGTGTTTATGTTGTACAGTTAAAGGGTGCTCCCAGTGATGTGTTTATGTTGTACAGTTAAAGGGTGCTCCCAGTGATGTGTTTATGTTGTACAGTTAAAGGGTACTCCCAGTGATGTGTTTATGTGGTACAGTTAAAGGGTGCTCCCAGTGATGTGTTTATGTTGTACAGTTAAAGGGTGCTCCCAGTGATGTGTTTATGTTGTACAGTTAAAGGGTGCTCCCAGTGATGTGTTTATGTGGTACAGTTAAAGGATGCTCCCAGTGATTTGTCTATGTGGTACAGTTAAAGGGTGCTCCCAGTGATGTGTTTATGCTGTACAGTTAAAGGGTGCTCCCAGTGATTTGTTTATGTGGTACAGTTAAAGGATGCTCCCAGTGATTTGTTTATGTGGTACAGTTAAAGGATGCTCCCAGTGATTTGTTTATGTGGTACAGTTAAAGGGTGCTCCCAGTGATGTGTTTATGTTGTACAGTTGAAGGGTGCTCCCAGTGATGTGTTTATGTTGTACAGTTAAAAGGTGTTCCCAGTGATGTGTTTATGTTGTACAGTTAAAGGGTACTCCCAGTGATGTGTTTATGTGGTACAGTTAAAGGGTGCTCCCAGTGATGTGTTTATGTGGTACAGTTAAAGGGTGCTCCCAGTGATGTGTTTATATGGTACAGTTAAAGGGTGCTCCCTGTGATTTGTTGATGTGGTACAGTTAAAGGGTGCTCCCAGTGATTTGTCTATGTGATACAGTTAAATTGTGCTCCCAGTGATTTGTTTATGTGGTACAGTTAAAGGGTGTTCCCAGTGATTTGTTTATGTGGTACAGTTAAAGGGTGTTCCCAGTGATTTGTTTATGTGGTACAGTTAAAGGGTGCTCCCATTGATTTGTTTATGTGGTACAATCAAAAGAGTGCTCCCAGTGATTTGTTTATGTGGTACAGTTAAAGGGTGCTCCCAGTGATTTGTTTATGTGGTACAGTTAAAGGGTGTTCCCAGTGATTTGTTTATGTGGTACAGTTAAAGGTGCTCTTAGTGATGTGTTTATGTGGTACAGTTAAAGGGTGTTCCCAGTGATTTGTTTATGTGGTACAGTTAAAGGGTGTTCCCAGTGATTTGTTTATGTGGTACAATTAAAGAGTGCTCCCAGTGATTTGTTTATGTGGTACAGTTAAAGGGTGCTCCCAGTGATTTGTCTATGTGTTACCGTTAAAGGTGCCCCAAGTGATGTGTTTATGTGGTACAGTTAAAGGGTGTTCCCAGTGATTTGTTTGTGTGGTACAATTAAAGAGTGCTCCCAGTAATTTGTTTATGTGGTACAGTTAAAGGGTGCCCCCAGTGATTTGTCTATGTGTTACAGTCAAAGGTGCCCCCAGTGATGTGTTTATCTTGTACAGTTAAATGGTGTTCCCAGTGATTTGTTTATGTGGTACAATTAAAGAGTGCTCCCAGTTATTTGTTTATGTGGTACAGTTAAAGGGTGCCCCCAGTGATTTGTCTATGTGTTACAGTTAAAGGTTCCCCCAGTGATGTGTTTATGTGGTACAGTTAAAGGGTGTTCCCTGTGATTTATTTATGTGGTACAGTTAAAGGGTGCTCCCAGTGATTTGTTTATGTGGTACAGTTAAAGGGTGCTCCCAGTGATTTGTTTATGTGGTACAGTTAAAGGGTGCTCCCACTGATTTGTCTATGTGGTACAGTTAAGGGGTGCTTCCAGTGATTTGTCTATGTGGTGCAGAGAAAGGATGTTCCCAGTGATTTGTTTATGTGGTACAGTTAAAGGGTGCCCCCAGTGATGTGTTTATGTGCTACAGTTAAAGGGTGCTCCCAGTGATCTGTTTATGTTGTACAGTTGAATGGTGCTCCCAGTGATTTGTTTATGTGGTACAGTTAAAGGGTGCTCACAGTGATTTGTTTATGTGGTACAGTTAAAGCGTGCTCCCAGTGATTTGTTTATGTGGTACAGTTAATGGGTGCTCCCAGTGATGTGTTTATTTTGTACAGTTAAAGGGTGCTCCCAGTGATTTGTTGATGTGGTACAGTTAAAGGGTGCTCCCAGTGATTTGTCTATGTGATACAGTTAAATTGTGCTCCCAGTGATTTGTTTATGTGGTACAGTTAAAGTGTGCTCCCAGTGATTTGTTCATGTGATAGAGTTAAATGGTGCTCCCAGTGATTTGTTTATGTGGTACAGTTAAATGCTGCTCCCAGTGATTTGTTTATGTGGTACAGTTAAAGGGTGATCCCAGTGATGTGTGTATGTGGTACAGTTAAAGGGTGATCCCAGTGATGTGTTTATGCTGTACAGTTAAAGGGTGCTCCCAGTGATTTGTTTATGTGGTACAGTTAAAGGATGCTCCCAGTGATGTGTTTATGTTGTACAGTTAAAAGGTGCTCCCAGTGATGTGTTCATGTTGTACAGTTAAAGGGTGCTCCCAGTGATTTGTTTATGTGGTACAGTTAAAGGATGCTTCCATTGATTTGTCTATGTGGTGCAGTTAAATGGTGCTCCCAGTGATTTGTTTATGTGGTACAGTTAAAGGATGCTCCCAGTGATTTGTTTATGTGGTACAGTTAAAGGGTGCTCCCAGTGATGTGTTTATGTTGTACAGTTGAAGGGTGCTCCCAGTGATGTGTTTATGTTGTACAGTTAAAGGGTGCTCCCAGTGATGTGTTTATGTGGTACAGTTAAAGGGTGCTCCCAGTGATGTGTTTATGTTGTACAGTTAAAGGGTGCTCCCAGTGATGTGTTTATATGGTACAGTTAAAGGGTGCTCCCAGTGATTTGTTGATGTGGTACAGTTAAAGGGTGCTCCCAGTGATTTGTCTATGTGATACAGTTAAATTGTGCTCCCAGTGATTTGTTTATGTGGTACAGTTAAAGGATGCTCCCAGTGATTTGTTTATGTGGTACAGTTAAAGGATGCTCCCAGTGATTTGTTTATGTGGTACAGTTAAAGGGTGATCCCAGTGATGTGTTTATGTGGTACAGTTAAAGGTGCTCCCAGTGATTTGTTTATGTGGTACAGTTAAAGGGTGCTCCCAGTGATTTGTTTATGTGGTACAGTTAAAGGGTGTTCCCAGTGATTTGTTTATGTGGTACAGTTAAAGGTGCTCTTAGTGATGTGTTTATGTGGTACAGTTAAAGGGTGTTCCCAGTGATTTGTTTATGTGGTACAGTTAAAGGGTGTTCCCAGTGATTTGTTTATGTGGTACAATTAAAGAGTGCTCCCAGTGATTTGTTTATGTGGTACAGTTAAAGGGTGCTCCCAGTGATTTGTCTATGTGTTACCGTTAAAGGTGCCCCAAGTGATGTGTTTATGTGGTACAGTTAAAGGGTGTTCCCAGTGATTTGTTTGTGTGGTACAATTAAAGAGTGCTCCCAGTAATTTGTTTATGTGGTACAGTTAAAGGGTGCCCCCAGTGATTTGTCTATGTGTTACAGTCAAAGGTGCCCCCAGTGATGTGTTTATCTGGTACAGTTAAATGGTGTTCCCAGTGATTTGTTTATGTGGTACAATTAAAGAGTGCTCCCAGTTATTTGTTTATGTGGTACAGTTAAAGGGTGCCCCCAGTGATTTGTCTATGTGTTACAGTTAAAGGTTCCCCCAGTGATGTGTTTATGTGGTACAGTTAAAGGGTGTTCCCTGTGATTTATTTATGTGGTACAGTTAAAGGGTGCTCCCAGTGATTTGTTTATGTGGTACAGTTAAAGGGTGTTCCCAGTGATTTGTTTATGTGGTACAGTTAAAGGGTGCTCCCACTGATTTGTCTATGTGGTACAGTTAAGGGGTGCTTCCAGTGATTTGTCTATGTGGTGCAGATAAAGGATGTTCCCAGTGATTCGTTTATGTGGTACAGTTAAAGGGTGCCCCCAGTGATGTGTTTATGTGCTACAGTTAAAGGGTGCTCCCAGTGATCTGTTTATGTTGTACAGTTGAAGGGTGCTCCCAGTGATTTGTTTATGTGGTCCAGTTAAAGGGTGCTCACAGTGATTTGTTTATGTGGTACAGTTAAAGCGTGCTCCCAGTGATTTGTTTATGTGGTCCAGTTAAAGGGTGCTCACAGTGATTTGTTTATGTGGTACAGTTAAAGCGTGCTCCCAGTGATTTGTTTATGTGGTACAGTTAATGGGTGCTCCCAGTGATGTGTTTATTTTGTACAGTTAAAGGGTGCTCCCAGTGATTTGTTGATGTGGTACAGTTAAATTGTGCTCCCAGTGATTTGTTTATGTGGTACAGTTAAAGGGTGCCCCCAGTGATTTGTTTATGTGGTACGGTTAAAGGGTGCCCCCAGTGATTTGTTTATGTGGTACAGTTAAAGGGTGCTCCCAGTGATTTGTTTATGTGGTACAGTTAAAGGGTGATCCCAGTGATGTGTTTATGTGGTACAGTTAAAGGTGCTCCCAGTGATTTGTTTATGTGGTACAGTTAAATGGTGCTCCCAGTGATTTGTTTTATGTGGTACAGTTAAAGGGTGCTCCCATTGATTTGTTTATGTGGTACAATCAAAAGAGTGCTCCCAGTGATTTGTTTATGTGGTACAGTTAAAGGGTGCTCCCAGTGATTTGTTTATGTGGGACAGTTAAAGGGTGTTCCCAGTGATTTGTTTATGTGGTACAGTTAAAGGGTGTCCCCAGTGATTTGTTTATGTGGTACAGTTAAAGGTGCTCTTAGTGATGTGTTTATGTGGTACAGTTAAAGGGTGTTCCCAGTGATTTGTTTATGTGGTACAATTAAAGAGTGCTCCCAGTGATTTGTTTATGTGGTACAGTTAAAGGGTACCCCCAGTGATTTGTATATGTGGTACAGTTAAAGGTGCTCTCAGTGATTTGTTTATGTGGTACAGTTAAATGGTGCTCCCAGTGATTTGTTTATGTGGTACAGTTAAAGGGTGCTCTCATTGATTTGTTTATGTGGTACAATCAAAAGAGTGCTCCCAGTGATTTGTTTATGTGGTACAGTTAAAGGGTGCTCCCAGTGATTTGTTTATGTGGGACAGTTAAAGGGTGTTCCCAGTGATTTGTTGATGTGGTACAGTTAAAGGGTGCCCCCAGTGATTTGTTTATGTGGTACAGTTAAAGGTGCTCTTAGTGATGTGTTTATGTGGTACAGTTAAAGGGTGTTACCAGTGATTTGTTTATGTGGTACAATTAAAGAGTGCTCCCAGTGATTTGTTTATGTGGTACAGTTAAAGGGTACCCCCAGTGATTTGTATATGTGGTACAGTTAAAGGGAGCTCCCAGTGATTTGTGTATGTGGTACAGTTAAAGAGTGCTCCCAGTGATTTCTCTATGTGGTACAGTTAAGGGATGCTTCCAGTGATTTGTCTATGTGGTGCAGTTAAAGGACGTTCCCAGTGATTTGTTTATGTGGTACAGTTAAAGGGTGCTCCCAGTGATGTGTTTATTCTTTACAGTTAAAGGGTGCTCCCAGTGATTTGTTTATGTGGTACAGTTAAAAGGTGAACCCAGTGATGTGTTTATGTGGTACAGTTAAAGGGTGCTCCCAGTGATGTGTTTATTTGGTACAGTTAAAAGGTGCTCCCAGTGATCTGTTTATGTTGTTCAGTTGAAGGGTGCTCCCAGTGATTTGTTTATGTGGTACAGTTAAAGGGTGCTCCCAGTGATTTGTTTATGTGGTACAGTTAAAGGGTGCTCCCAGTGATGTGTTTATGTTGTACAGTTAAAGGGTGCTCCCAGTGATGTGTTTATGTGGTACAGTTAAAGGGTGCTCCCAGTGATGTGTTTATGCTGTACAGTTAAAGGGTGCTGCCAATGATTTGTTTATATCGTACAGTTAAAGGGTGCTCCCAGTGGTTTGTTGATGTGGTACAGTTAAAGGGTGCTCCCAGTGATTTTTCTATGTGATACAATTAAATGGTGCTCCCAATGATTTGTTTATGTGGTACAGTTAAAGGGTGCTCCCAGTGATTTGATTATGTGATACAGTTAAAGGGTGCTGCCAGTGATTTGTTTATGTGGTACAGTTAAAGGGTGCTCTCAGTGATTTGTTTATGTGGTACAGTTAAAGGGTGCTTCCATTGATTTGTTTATGTTGTACAGTTAAGGAGTGCTCGCGGTGATTTGTTTATGTGGTACAGTTAAAGGGTGCTCCCAGCGATTTGTTTATGTTGTACAGTTAAAGAGTGCTCCCAGTGATTTGTTTATGTGGAACAGTTAATGGGTGCTACCAGTGATGTGTTTATGTGGTACAGTTAAATGTGCTCCCAGTGATTTGTTTATGTGGTACAGTTAAATGATGCTCCCAGTGATTTGTTTATGTGGTACAGTTAAAGGGTGCTCCCAGTTATTTCTTTATGTGGTACAGTTAAAGGGTGTTCCCAGTGATTTGTTTATGTGGTACAGTTAAAGGGTGCCTCCAGTGATTTGTTTATGTGGTACAGTTAAAGGTGCTCTCAGTGATCTGTTTATGTGGTAGAGTTAAAGGGTGTTCCCAGTGAATTGTTTATGTGGTACAATTAAAGAGTGCTCCCAGTGATTTGTTTATGTGGTACAGTTAAAGGGTGCTCCCAGTGATTTGTTTATGTGGTACAATTAAAGAGTGCTCTCAGTGATTTGTTTATGTGGTACAGTTAAAGGGTTCCCCCAGTGATTTGTTTATGTGGTACAGTTAAAGGGAGCTCCCAGTGATTTGTGTATGTGGTACAGTTAAAGGGTGCTCCCAGTGAATTGTCTATGTGGTACAGTTAATGGATGCTTCCAGTGATTTGTATATATGGTGTAGTTAAAGGATGTTCCCAGTGATGTGTTTATGTTGTACAGCTAAAGGATGCTCCCGGTGATTTGTTTATGTGGTACAATTAAAGGGTGCTCGCAGTGATCTGATCATGTGATAGAGTTAAATGGTGCCCCCAGTGATTTGTTTATGTGGTAGAGTTAAAGGGTGTTCCCAGTGATTTGTTTATGTGGTACAGTTAAAGGGTGCCCCCAGTGATTTGTTTATGTTTTACAGTTAAAGAGTGCTCGCAGTGATTTGTTTATGTGGTACAGTTAAAGGATGCTCCCAGTGATTTGATTATGAGGTACAGTTAAAGAGTGCTCCCAGTGATTTGTTTATGTGGTAGAGTTAATGGGTGCTCTCAGTGATTTGTTTATGTGGTACAGTTCAAGGGTGCTCTCAGTGATTTGTTTATGTGGTACAATCAAAAGAGTGCTCCCAGTGATTTGTTTATGTGGTACAGTTAAAGGGTGCTCCCAGTCATTTGTTTATGTGGTACAGTTAAAGGGTGCTCCCAGTGATTTGTTTATGTGGTACAGTTAAAGAGTGCTCCCAGTGATTTGTATATGTGGTACAGTTAAAGGGTGCTTCCAGTGATGTGTTTATGTGGTACAGTTAAAGGGTACTCCCAGTGATTTGTTTATGTGGTACAGTTAAAGGGTACTCCCAGTGATTTGTTTATGTGGTACAGTTGAAGGGTGCTCCCAGTGATTTGTTTATGTGGTACAGTTAAAGGGTGCTTCCAATGATTTGTCTATGTGGTACAGTTAAGGGTTGGTTCCAGTGATTTGTCTATGTGCTGCAGTTAAAGGATGGTCCCAGTGATTTGTTTATGTGGTACAGTTAAATGCTGCTCCCAGTGATTTGTTTATGTGGTACAGTTAAAGGGTGCTCCCAGTGATGTGTTTATGTTGTACAGTTAAAGGGTACTCCCAGTGATTTGTTTATGTGGTACAGTTAAAGGGTGATCCCAGCGATGTGTTTATATGGTACAGTTAAAGGGTGCTCCCAGTGATTTGTCTATGTGGTGCAGTAAAAGGGAGTTCCCACTGATTTGTTTATGTGGTACAGTTAAAGCGTGCTCCCAGTGATTTGTTTATGTGGTACAGTTAAAGGGTGCTCCCAGTGATGTCTTTATGTTGTACAGTTAAAGGATGCTCCCATTGATTTGTTTATGTGGTACAGTTAAAGGGTGCTCCTAGTGATTTGCTTATGTGGTAGAGCTAAAGGGTGCTCCCAGTGATTTGTTTATGTGGTACAGTTAAAGGGTGCTCCCAGTGATTTTTTTATGTGGTACAGTTAAAGGGTGTTCCCAGTGATTTGTTTATGTGGTACAGTTAAAGCGTGCTCCCAGTGATTTGCTTATGTGGTACAGTTAAAGAGTGCTCCCTGTGATTTGTATATGTGGTACAGTTAAAGGGTGCTTCCAGTGATTTATTTATGTGGTACAGTTAAAGGATGTTCCCAGTGATTTGTTGATGTGGTACAGTTAAAGGGTTCTCCCACTGATTTGTTTATGTGGTGCAGTTAAAGGGTACTCCCAATGATTTGTTTATATGGTACAGTTAAAGGGTGCTCCCAGTGATGTGTTGATGTGGTACAGTTAAAGAGTGCTCCCAGTGATTTTGCTATGTGATACAGTTAAATGGTGCTCCCAGTGATTTGCTTATGTGGTACAGTTAAAGGGTGCTCTCAGTGATTTGTTTATGTGGTACAGTTAAAGAGTGCTCTCAGTGATTTGTTTATGTGGTACAGTTAAATGGTGCTCGCAGTGATTTGTTGATTTGGTACAGTTAAAGGGTGCTCCCAGTGATTTTTCTATGTGATACAGTTAAATGGTTCTACCAGTGATTTGTTTATGTGGTACAGTTAAAGGGTACTCCCAGTGATTTGTTGATGTGGTACAGTTAAAGGGTACTCCCAGTGATTTGTTTATGTGGTACAGTTGAAGGGTGCTCCCAGTGATTTGTTTATGTGGTACAGTTAAAGGGTGCTTCCAATGATTTGTCTATGTGGTACAGTTAAGGGTTGGTTCCAGTGATTTGTCTATGTGGTGCAGTTAAAGGATGGTCCCAGTGATTTGTTTATGTGGTACAGTTAAATGCTGCTCCCAGTGATTTGTTTATGTGGTACAGTTAAAGGGTGCTCCCAGTGATGTGTTTATGTTGTACAGTTAAAGGGTACTCCCAGTGATTTGTTTATGTGGTACAGTTAAAGGGTGATCCCAGTGATGTGTTTATATGGTACAGTTAAAGGGTGCTCCCAGTGATTTGTCTATGTGGTGCAGTAAAAGGGAGTTCCCACTGATTTGTTTATGTGGTACAGTTAAAGCGTGCTCCCAGTGATTTGTTTATGTGGTACAGTTAAAGGGTGCTCCCAGTGATGTCTTTATATTGTACAGTTAAAGGATGCTCCCATTGATTTGTTTATGTGGTACAGTTAAAGGGTGCTCCTAGTGATTTGCTTATGTGGTAGAGCTAAAGGGTGCTCCCAGTGATTTGTTTATGTGGTACAGTTAAAGGGTGCTCCCAGTGATTTTTTTATGTGGTACAGTTAAAGGGTGTTCCCAGTGATTTGTTTATGTGGTACAGTTAAAGCGTGCTCCCAGTGATTTGCTTATGTGGTACAGTTAAGGAGTGCTCCCTGTGATTTGTATATGTGGTACAGTTAAAGGGTGCTTCCAGTGATTTATTTATGTGGTACAGTTAAAGGATGTTCCCAGTGATTTGTTGATGTGGTACAGTTAAAGGGTTCTCCCACTGATTTGTTTATGTGGTGCAGTTAAAAGGTACTCCCAATGATTTGTTTATATGGTACAGTTAAAGGGTGCTCCCAGTGATTTGTTGATGTGGTACAGTTAAAGAGTGCTCCCAGTGATTTTGCTATGTGATACAGTTAAATGGTGCTCCCAGTGATTTGCTTATGTGGTACAGTTAAAGGGTGCTCTCAGTGATTTGTTTATGTGGTACAGTTAAAGAGTGCTCTCAGTGATTTGTTTATGTGGTACAGTTAAATGGTGCTTGCAGTGATTTGTTGATTTGGTACAGTTAAAGGGTGCTCCCAGTGATTTTTCTATGTGATACAGTTAAATGGTTCTACCAGTGATTTGTTTATGTGGTACAGTTAAAGGGTGCTCCCAGTGATTTGTTGATGTGGTACAGTTAAAGGGTTTTCCCAGTGATTTGTCTATGTGATACAGTTAAATGGTGCTCCCAGTGATTTGTTTATATGGTACAGTTAAATGGTGCTCCCAGTGATTTGTTGATATGTTACAGTTAAAAGGTGCCCCCAGTGGTTTGTCTATGTGATACAGTTAAATGGAGCTCCCAGTTATTTGATTATGTGGTACAGTTAAAAGGTGCTCCCAGTGATTTGTTTATGTGGTACAGTTAAGTGGTGTTCCCAGTGATTTGTTTATGTGGTAGAGTTAAAGGGTACATCCAGTGATTTGTTTATGTTGTACAGTTAAAGGGTACTCCCAGTGATTTGTTTATGTGGTACAGTTAAAGGGTGCTCCCAGAGATTTGTTTATTTGGTACAGTTAAAGGGTGCTCCCAGTGATTTGTTTATGTGGTACAGTTAAATGGTATTCCCAGTGATTTGTCTCTGTGGTACAGTTAAAGGGTGTTCCCAGTGATTTGTCTATTAGGTACAGTTAAAGGGTGCTCCCAGTGATTTGTTTATGTGGTACAATTAAAGGTGCTCCAAGTGATTTGTTTATGTGGTACAGTTAAAGGGTGCTCCCAGTGATTTGTTTATGTGGTACAGTTAAAGGGTGCTCCCAGTGATTTGTTTATGTGGTACAGTTAAATGGTATTCCCAGTGATTTGTCTATGTGGTACAGTTAAAGGGTGCTCCCAGTGATTTGTCTATGTGGTACAGTTAAATGGTATTCCCAGTGATTTGTCTATGTGGTACAGTTAAAGGGTGCTCCCAGTGATTTGTCTATGTGGTACAGTTAAAGGGTGTTCCCAGTGATTTGTCTATTAGGTAGAGTTAAAGGGTGCTCCCAGTGATTTGTTTATATGGTAAAATTAAAGGTGCTCCCAGTGATTTGTTTATGTGGTACAGTTAAAGGGTGATCCCAGTGATTGGTTTATGTGGTACAGTTAAATGGTGCTCCCAGTGATTTGTTTATGTGGCAGAGTTAAAGGGTGCTCCCAGTGATTTGTCTATGTGGTACAGTTAAAGGGTGTTCCCAGTGATTTGTTTATGTGATACAGTTAAAGGGTGTTCCCCTACATTTGTTATATGGTACAGTTAAAGGGTGCCCCCAGTGATTTGTTTATGTGGTACAGTTAAAGGGTGCTGCTAGTGATTTGTTTATATGGTACAGTTAAAGAATGCTCCCATTAATTTGTGTATGTGGTACAGTTAAAGGGTGCTCCCAGTGATTTGTTTATGTGGTACAGTTAATGTGTGCTCCCAGTGATCTGTTTATGTGGTACAGTTAAAGGGTGCTCCCAGTAATTTGTTTATGTTGTACTGTTAAAGGATGCTCCTATTGATTTGTTTATGTGGTACAGTTAAAGGGTGCTCCCAGTGATTTGTTTATGTGGTACAGTTAAAGGGTGCTCCCAGTGATTTGTTTATGTGGTACAGTTAAAGGGTGCTCCCAGTGATTTTTTTATGTGGTACAGTTAAAGGGTGCTCCCAGTGATTTGTCTATGTGGTGCAATTAAAGGGTGTTCCCAGTGATTTGTTTATGTGGTACAGTTAAAGCGTGTTCCCAGTGATTTGTTTATGTGATACAGTTAAAGGGTTCTCCCAATGATGTGTTTATGTTGTACAGTTAAAGGGTGCTCCCAGTGATTTGTTTATGTGGTACAGTTAAAGGGTGCTCCCAGTGAATTGTTTATGTGGTACAGTTAAAGGGTGCACCCAGTGATTTGTTTATTTGGTACAGTTAAAGGATGCTCCCAGTGATTTGCTTATGTGGTACAGTTAAAGGGTGTTCCCAGAGATTTCTCTAAGTGGTACAGTTAAAGCGTGTTCTAGGTGATTTTTTTATGTGGTACAGTTAAAGGATGCTCCTAGTGATTTGTTTATGTGTTACAGGTAAGGAGTGCTCCTAGTGGTTTGTTTATGTGGTAGAGTAAAAGGATACTCCTAGTGATTTGTTTATGTGTTACAAGTAAGGAGTGCTCCTAGTGATTTGTTTATGTGGTACAGTTAAAGGGTGCCCCCAGTGATTTATTTATGTGGTACAGTTAAAGAGTGCTCCCAGTGATTTGTTTATGTGTTACAGGTAAAGAGTGCTCCCAGTGATTTATTTATGTGGTACAGTTAAAGGATGCTCCTAGTGATTTGTTTATGTGGTACAGTTAAAGGGTTCTCACAGTGATTTGTTTATGTGGTTCAATTAAAGGGTGCTCCCAGTGATTTGCTTATGTGGTACAGTTAAAGGATGTTCCTAGTGATTTGCTTATGTGGTACAGTTAAAGGGTGCTCCCAGTGATTTGTTTATGTGGTACAGTTAAAGGGTACTCCCAGTGATTTTTTATGTGGTGCAGTTAAAGGGTGCTCCCAGTGATTTGTTTATGTGGTACAGTTAAAGGGTGCTTCCAGTGATTTGTCTATGTGGTACAGTTAAGGGATGGTTCCAGTGATTTGTCTATGCGCTGCAGTTAAAGGATGGTCCCAGTGATTTTTTTATGTGGTACAGTTAAATGCTGCTCCCAGTGATTTGTTTATGTGGTACAGTTAAAGGGTTCTCCCAGTGATGTGTTTATGTTGTACAGTTAAAGGGTGCTCCAAGTGATTTGTTTATGTGTTACAGTTAAATGGTGATCCCAGTGATGTGTTTATATGTTACAGTTAAAGGGTGCTCCCAGTGATGTGTTTATGTGGTACAGTTAAAGGGTGCTCCCAGTGATCTGTTTATGTTGTACAGTTGAAGGGTGCTCCCAGTGATTTGTTTATGTGGTACAGTTAAAGGGTGCTCCCAGTGATGTGTTTATATGGTACAGTTAAAGGGTGCTCCCAGTGATGTGTTTATGTTGTACAGTTAAAGGGTGCTCCGAATGATTTGTTTATATGGTACAGTTAAAGGGTGCTCACAGTGATTTGTTGATGTGGTACAGTTAAAGGGTGCTCCCAGTGATTTGTCTATGTGATACAGTTAAAAGGTGCTCCCAGTGATGTGTTTATGTGGTACAGTTAAAGGGTGCTCCCAGTGATCTGTTTATGTTGTACAGTTGAAGGGTGCTCCCAGTGATTTGTTTATGTGGTACAGTTAAAGGGTGCTCCCAGTGATGTGTTTATGTGGTACAGTTAAAGGGTGCTCCCAGTGATGTGTTTATGTTGTACAGTTAAAGGGTGCTCCCAGTGATGTGTTTATGTGGTACAGTTAAAGGGTGCTCCCAGTGATGTGTTTATGTTGTACAGTTAAAGGGTGCTCCCAGTGATGTGTTTATGTGGTACAGTTAAAGAGTGCTCTCAGTGATTTGTTTATGTGGTACAGTTAAAGTGTGCTCCCAGTGATTTGTTTATGTGGTACAGTTAAATGGTGTTCCCAGTGATTTGTTTATGTGGTAGAGTTAAAGGGTACATCCAGTGATGTGTTTATGTTGTACAGTTAAAGGGTGCTCCCAGTGATTTGTTTATGTGGTACAGTTAAAGGGTGCTCCCAGAGATTTGTTTATGTGGTACAGTTAAATGGTGTTCCCAGTGATTTGTTTATGTGGTAGAGTTAAAGGGTACATCCAGTGATTTGTTTATGTTGTACAGTTAAAGGGTGCTCCCAGTGATTTGTTTATGTGGTACAGTTAAAGGGTGCTCCCAGAGATTTGTTTATTTGGTACAGTTAAAGGGTGCTCCCAGTGATTTGTTTATGTGGTACAGTTAAATGGTATTCCCAGTGATTTGTCTCTGTGGTACAGTTAAAGGGTGTTCCCAGTGATTTGTCTATTAGGTACAGTTAAAGGGTGCTCCCAGTGATTTGTTTATGTGGTACAATTAAAGGTGCTCCAAGTGATTTGTTTATGTGGTACAGTTAAAGGGTGCTCCCAGTGATTTGTTTATGTGGTACAGTTAAAGGGTGCTCCCAGTGATTTGTTTATGTGGTACAGTTAAATGGTATTCCCAGTGATTTGTCTATGTGGTACAGTTAAAGGGTGTTCCCAGTGATTTGTCTATTAGGTAGAGTTAAAGGGTGCTCCCAGTGATTTGTTTATGTGGTACAGTTAAATGGTGCTCCCAGTGATTTGTTTATGTGGTACAGTTAAATGGTCTCCCAGTGATTTGTCTATGTGGTAGAGTTAAAGGGTGCTCCCAGTGATTTGTTTATATGGTACAGTTAAAGGGTGCTCCCAGTGATTTGTTTATGTGGTACAGTTAAATGGTGCTCCCAGTGATTTGTTTATGTGGCAGAGTTAAAGGGTGCTCCCAGTGATTTGTCTATGTGGTACAGTTAAAGGGTGTTCCCAGTGATTTGTTTATGTGATACAGTTAAAGGGTGTTCCCCTACATTTGTTATGTGGTACAGTTAAAGGGTGCTCCCAGTGATTTGTTTATGTGGTACAGTTAAAGGGTGCTGCTAGTGATTTGTTTATATGGTACAGTTAAAGAATGCTCCCATTAATTTGTGTATGTGGTACAGTTAAAGGGTGCTCCCAGTGATTTGTTTATGTGGTACAGTTAATGTGTGCTCCCAGTGATCTGTTTATGTGGTACAGTTAAAGGGTGCTCCCAGTAATTTGTTTATGTTGTACTGTTAAAGGATGCTCCTATTGATTTGTTTATGTGGTACAGTTAAAGGGTGCTCCCAGTGATTTGTTTATGTGGTACAGTTAAAGGGTGCTCCCAGTGATTTGTTTATGTGGTACAGTTAAAGGGTGCTCCCAGTGATTTTTTTATGTGGTACAGTTAAAGGGTACTCCCAGTGATTTGTCTATGTGGTGCAATTAAAGGGTGTTCCCAGTGATTTGTTTATGTGGTACAGTTAAAGCGTGTTCCCAGTGATTTGTTTATGTGATACAGTTAAAGGGTTCTCCCAATGATGTGTTTTTGTTGTACAGTTAAAGGGTGCTCCCAGTGATTTGTTTATGTGGTACAGTTAAAGGTGCTCCCAGTGAATTGTTTATGTGGTACAGTTAAAGGGTGCTCCCAGTGATTTGTTTATTTGGTACAGTTAAAGGGTGCTCCCAGTGATTTTTTTATGTGGTACAGTTAAAGGATGCTCCTAGTGATTTGTTTGTGTGTTACAGGTAAGGAGTGCTCCTAGTGGTTTGTTTATGTGGTAGAGTAAAAGGATACTCCTAGTGATTTGTTTATGTGTTACAGGTAAGGAGTGCTCCTAGTGATTTGTTTATGTGGTACAGTTAAAGGGTGCCCCCAGTGATTTGTTTATGTGTTACAGGTAAAGAGTGCTCCCAGTGATTTATTTATGTGGTACAGTTAAAGGATGCTCCTAGTGATTTGTTTATGTGGTACAGTTAAAGGGTTCTCACAGTGATTTATTTATGTGGTTCAATTAAAGGGTGCTCCCAGTGATTTGCTTATGTGGTACAGTTAAAGGATGTTCCCAGTGATTTGCTTATGTGGTACAGTTAAAGGGTGCTCCCAGTGATTTGTTTATGTGGTACAGTTAAAGGGTGCTTCCAGTGATTTGTCTATGTGGTACAGTTAAGGGATGGTTCCAGTGATTTGTCTATGCGCTGTAGTTAAAGGATGGTCCCAGTGATTTTTTTATGTGGTACAGTTTTCCGGTTGTTGACTGATTTTGTCTGTTTATATAATTATGAGTTTTGACTTTCCCTTTGTAAGATTGTTCGGAGTTCGGTAATTTTGTTATTACCTTTATTTACAGTTAAATGCTGCTCCCAGTGATTTGTTTATGTGGTACAGTTAAAGGGTTCTCCCAGTGATGTGTTTATGTTGTACAGTTAAAGGGTGCTCCCAGTGATTTGTTTATGTGGTACAGTTAAATGGTGATCCCAGTGATGTGTTTATATGTTACAGTTAAAGGGTGCTCCCAGTGATGTGTTTATGTGGTACAGTTAAAGGGTGCTCCCAGTGATCTGTTTATGTTGTACAGTTGAAGCGTGCTCCCAGTGATTTGTTTATGTGGTACAGTTAAAGGGTGCTCCCAGTGATGTGTTTATGTGGTACAGTTAAAGGGTGCTCCCAGTGATGTGTTTATGTTGTACAGTTAAAGGGTGCTCCGAATGATTTGTTTATATGGTACAGTTAAAGGGTGCTCACAGTGATTTGTTGATGTGGTACAGTTAAAGGGTGCTCCCAGTGATTTGTCTATGTGATACAGTTAAATGGTGCTCCCAGTGATTTGTTTATGTGGTACAGTTAAATGGTGCTCCCAGTGATTTGATCATGTGATAAAGTTAAAGGGTGCTCCCAGTGATTTGTTTATGTGGTACTGTTAAAGGGTGCTCCCAGTGATTTGTTTATGTTGTACAGTTAAAGGGTGCTCCCAGTGATTTGTTTATGAGGTAAAGTTAAAGATTGCTCCCAGTGAATTGTTTATGTTGTACAGTTAAAGGGTGCTCCCAGTGATTTGTTTATGTGGTAGAGTTAAAGGGTGATCCTAGTGATTTGTTTATGTGGTACAGTTAAAGGGTGCTCTCAGTGATGTGTTTATGTGGTACAGTTAAAGGGTGCTCCCAGTGATTTATCTATTTCGTACAGTTAAAGGGTGCTTCCAGTGATTTTTCTATGTGGTACAGTTAAAGGGTGCTCCCAGTGATTTGTTTATGTGGTACAGTTAAAGAGTGCTCCCAGTGATTTGTTTATGTGGTACAGTTAAAGGTGCTCCAAGTGATTTGTTTTTGTGGTACAGTTAAAGGGTGCTCCCAGTGATTTGTTTATGTGGTACAGTTAAAGAGTGTTCGCAGTGATTTGTTTAAGTGGTACAGTTAAAGGGTGCTCCCAGTAATTTGTTTATGTTTTACAGTTAAAGAGTGCTCGCAGTGATTTGTTTCTGTGGTACAGTTAAAGGGTGCTCCCAGTGATTTGTTTATGAGGTACAGTTAAAGATTGCTCCCAGTGATTTGTTTATGTGGTACAGTTAATGGGTGCTCCCAGTGATTTGTTTATGTGGTACAATCAAAAGAGTGCTCCCAGTGATTTGTTTATGTGGTACAGTTAAAGGGTGATCCTAGTGATTTGTTTATGTGGTACAGTTAAAGGGTGTTCCCAGTGATGTGTTTATGTGGTACAGTTAAACGGTGCTTCCAGTGATTTATCTATTTCGTACAGTTAAAGGGTGCTCCCAGTGATTTGTTTATGTGGTACAGTTAAAGAGTGCTCCCAGTGATTTGTTTATTTGGTACAGTTAAAGGGTGCTCCCAGTGATTTGTTTATGTGGTACAATTAAAGGGTGCTCCCAGTGATTTGTTTATGTGGTACAGTTAAAAGATGCTCCCAGTGATTTGTTTATGTGGTACAGTTAAAGGGTGCTCACAGTGATTTGTTTATGTGGTACAGTTAAAGGTTGCTCCCAGTGATTTGTTTATTTGGTACAGTTAAAGGGTGCTCCCAGTGATTTGTTTATGTGGTATAGTTAAAGTGTGCTCCCAGTGATTTGTTGATGTGGTACGGTTAAAGAGTGTTCCCAGTGATTTGCTTATGTGATACAGTTAAAGGGTGTTCCCAGTGATTTATTATGTGGTACAGTTAAAGGGTGCTCCCAGTGATTGGTTTATGTGGTACAGTTAAAAGGTGCTGCTAGTGATTTGTTTATATGGTACAGTTAAAGAATGCTCCCATTAATTTGTGTATGTGGAACAGTTAAAGAGTACTCCCAGGGAATTGTTTATGTGGTACAGTTAAAGGGTGCTCCCAGTGATTTGTTTATGTGGTACAGTTAATGTGTGCTCCCAGTGATTTGTTTATGTGGTACAGTTAAAGGGTGCTCCCAGTGATTTGTTTATGTGGTACAGTTAAAGGGTGTTCCCAGTGATGTGTTTATGTGGTACAGTTAAAGGGTGCTCCCAGTGATTTGTCTATGTGGTGCAGTAAAAGGGAGTTCCCAGTGATTTGTTTATGTGGTACAGTTAAAGCGTGCTCCCAGTGATTTGCTTATGTGGTACAGTTAAAGGGTGCTCCCAGTGATGTGTTTATGTTGTACAGTTAAAGGATGCTCCCATTGATTTGTTTATGTGGTACAATTAAAGGGTGTTCCCAGTGATTTCCTTATGTGGTAGAGCTAAAGGGTGATCCCAGTGATTTGTTTATGTGGTACAGTTAAAGGGTGTTCCCAGTGATTTTTTTATGTGGTACAGTTAAAGGGTGCTCCCAGTGATTTCTCTATGTGGTGCAGTTAAAGGGTGTTCCCAGTGATTTGTTAATGTGGTACAGTTAAAGCGTGCCCCCAGTGATTTGTTTATGTGGTATAGTTAAAGAGTGCTCCCTGTGATTTGTATATGTGGTACAGTTAAAGGGTGCTTCCAGTGATTTTTTATGTGGTACAGTTAAAGGATGTTCCCAGTGATTTGTTGATGTGGTACAGTTAAAGGGTTCTCCCAGTGATTTGTTTATGTGGTACAGTTAAAGGGTGCTCCCAATTATTTGTTTATATGGTACAGTTAAAGGGTGCTCCCAGTGATTTGTTGATGTGGTACAGTTAAAGGGTGCTCCCAGTGATTTTTCTATGTGATACAGTTAAATGGTGCTCCCAGTGATTTGCTTATGTGGTACAGTTAAAGGCTGCTCCCAGTGATTTGTTTATGTGGTACAGTTAAAGAGTGCTCTCAGTGATTTGTTTATGTGGTACAGTTAAATGGTGCTCGCAGTGATTTGTTGATTTGGTACAGTTAAAGGGTGCTCCCAGTGATTTTTCTATGTGATACAGTTAAATGGTTCTCCCAGTGATTTGTTTATGTGGTACAGTTAAAGGGTGCTCCCAGTGATTTGTTTATGTGGTACAGTTAAAAGGTGCCCCCAGTGATTTGTCTATGTGATACAGTTAAATGGAGCTCCCAGTGATTTGATTATGTGGTACAGTTAAAAGGTGCTCCCAGTGATTTGTTTATGTGGTACAGTGAAAGAGTGCTCCCGGTGATTTGTTTATGTGGTACAGTTAAATGGTGTTCCCAGTGATTTGTTTATGTAGTACGGTTAAAGGGTGCTTCCAGTGATTTGTTTATGTGGTACAGTTAAAGAGTTCTCGCAGTGATTTTTTTATGTGGTACAGTTAAAGGGTGCTCCCAGTCATTTGTCTATGTGATACAGTTAAAGGGTGCTCCCAGTGATTTGTTTATGTGGTAGAGTTAAAGCGTGATCCTAGTGATTTGTTTATGTGGTACAGTTAAAGGGTGCTCCCAGTGATGTGTTTATGTGGTACAGTTAAAGGGTGCTCCAAATGACTTATCAATTTCGTACAGTTAAAGGGTGCTCCCAGTGATTTTTCTATGTGGTACAGTTAAAGGGTTCTCCCAGTGATTTGTTTATGTGGTACAGTTAAAGGGTGCTCCCAGTGATTTGTTTATGTGGTAGAGTTAAAGGGTACATCCAGTGATTTGTTTATGTTGTACAGTTAAAGGGTGCTCCCAGTGATTTGTTTATGTGGTACAGTTAAAGGGTACTCCCAGAGATTTGTTTATTTGGTACAGTTAAAGGGTGCTCCCAGTGATTTGTTTATTTGGTACATTTAAATGGTATTCACAGTGATTTGTCTATATGGTACAGTTAAAGGGTGTTCCCGGTGATTTGTCTATTAGGTACAGTTAAAGGGTGCTCCCAGTGATTTGTTTATGTGGTACAATTAAAGGGGCTCCAAGTGATTTGCTTATGTGGTACAGTTAAAGGGTATTCCCAGTGATTTGTTTATGTGGTACAGTTAAAGGGTGCTCCCAGTGATTTGTTTATGTGGTACAGTTAAATGGTATTCCCAGTGATTTGTCTATGTGGTAAAGTTAAAGGGTGTTCCCAGTGATTTGTCTATTAGGTACAGTTAAAGGGTGCTTCCAGTGATTTGTTTATGTGGTACAAATAAAGGTGCTCCAAGTGATTTGTTTATGTGGTACAGTTAAAGGGTGATCCCAGTGATTGGTTTATGTGGTACAGTTAAAAGGTGCTCCCAGTGATTTTTTATGTGGCAGAGTTAAAGGGTGCTCCCAGTGATTTGTTTATGTGGTATAGTTAAAGTGTGCTCCCAGTGATTTGTTGATGTGGTACGGTTAAAGAGTGTTCCCAGTGATTTGCTTATGTGATACAGTTAAAGGGTGTTCCCAGTGATTTATTATGTGGTACAGTTAAAGGGTGCTCCCAGTGATTGGTTTATGTGGTACAGTTAAAAGGTGCTGCTAGTCATTTGTTTATATGGTACAGTTAAAGAATGCTCCCATTAATTTGTGTATGTGGAACAGTTAAAGAGTACTCCCAGGGAATTGTTTATGTGGTACAGTTAAAGGGTGCTCCCAGTGATTTGTTTATGTGGTACAGTTAATGTGTGCTCCCAGTGATTTGTTTATGTGGTACAGTTAAAGGGTGCTCCCAGTGATTTGTTTATGTGGTACAGTTAAAGGGTGTTCCCAGTGATGTGTTTATGTGGTACAGTTAAAGGGTGCTCCCAGTGATTTGTCTATGTGGTGCAGTAAAAGGGAGTTCCCAGTGATTTGTTTATGTGGTACAGTTAAAGCGTGCTCCCAGTGATTTGTTTATGTGGTACAGTTAAAGGGTGCTCCCAGTGATGTGTTTATGTTGTACAGTTAAAGGATGCTCCCATTGATTTGTTTATGTGGTACAATTAAAGGGTGTTCCCAGTGATTTCCTTATGTGGTAGAGCTAAAGGGTGCTCCCAGTGATTTGTTTATGTGGTACAGTTAAAGGGTGTTCCCACTGATTTTTTTATGTGGTACAGTTAAAGGGTGCTCCCAGTGATTTCTCTATGTGGTTCAGTTAAAGGGTGTTCCCAGTGATTTGTTTATGTGGTACAGTTAAAGCGTGCCCCCAGTGATTTGTTTATGTGGTATAGTTAAAGAGTGCTCCCTGTGATTTGTATATGTGGTACAGTTAAAGGGTGCTTCCAGTGATTTTTTATGTGGTACAGTTAAAGGATGTTCCCAGTGATTTGTTGATGAGGTACAGTTAAAGGGTTCTCCCAGTGATTTGTTTATGTGGTACAGTTAAAGGGTGCTCCCAATGATTTGTTTATATGGTACAGTTAAAGGGTGCTCCCAGTGATTTGTTGATGTGGTACAGTTAAAGGGTGCTCCCAGTGATTTTTCTATGTGATACAGTTAAATGGTGCTCCCAGTGATTTGCTTATGTGGTACAGTTAAAGGCTGCTCCCAGTGATTTGTTTATGTGGTACAGTTAAAGAGTGCTCTCAGTGATTTGTTTATGTGGTACAGTTAAATGGTGCTCGCAGTGATTTGTTGATTTGGTACAGTTAAAGGGTGCTCCCAGTGATTTTTCTATGTGATACAGTTAAATGGTTCTCCCAGTGATTTGTTTATGTGGTACAGTTAAAGGGTGCTCCCAGTTATTTGTTGATGTGATACAGTTAAAAGGTGCCCCCAGTGATTTGTCTATGTGATACAGTTAAATGGAGCTCCCAGTGATTTGATTATGTGGTACAGTTAAAAGGTGCTCCCAGTGATTTGTTTATGTGGTACAGTGAAAGAGTGCTCCCGGTGATTTGTTTATGTGGTACAGTTAAATGGTGTTCCCAGTGATTTGTTTATGTAGTACGGTTAAAGGGTGCTTCCAGTGATTTCTTTATGTGGTACAGTTAAAGAGTTCTCGCAGTGATTTATTTATGTGGTACAGTTAAAGGGTGCACCCAGTCATTTGTCTATGTGATACAGTTAAAGGGTGCTCCCAGTGATTTGTTTATGTGGTAGAGTTAAAGCGTGATCCTAGTGATTTGTTTATGTGGTACAGTTAAAGGGTGCTCCCAGTGATGTGTTTATGTGGTACAGTTAAAGGGTGCTCCAAATGACTTATCAATTTCGTACAGTTAAAGGGTGCTCCCAGTGATTTTTCTATGTGGTACAGTTAAAGGGTTCTCCCAGTGATTTGTTTATGTGGTACAGTTAAAGGGTGCTCCCAGTGATTTGTTTATGTGGTAGAGTTAAAGGGTACATCCAGTGATTTGTTTATGTTGTACAGTTAAAGGGTGCTCCCAGTGATTTGTTTATGTGGTACAGTTAAAGGGTACTCCCAGAGATTTGTTTATTTGGTTCAGTTAAAGGGTGCTCCCAGTGATTTGTTTATTTGGTACATTTAAATGGTATTCACAGTGATTTGTCTATATGGTACAGTTAAAGGGTGTTCCCAGTGATTTGTCTATTAGGTACAGTTAAAGGGTGCTCCCAGTGATTTGTTTATGTGGTACAATTAAAGGTGCTCCAAGTGATTTGCTTATGTGGTACAGTTAAAGGGTGCTCCCAGTGATTTGTTTATGTGGTACAGTTAAAGGGTGCTCCCAGTGATTTGTTTATGTGGTACAGTTAAATGGTATTCCCAGTGATTTGTCTATGTGGTAAAGTTAAAGGGTGTTCCCAGTGATTTGTCTATTAGGTACAGTTAAAGGGTGCTTCCAGTGATTTGTTTATGTGGTACAATTAAAGGTGCTCCAAGTGGTTTGTTTATGTGGTACAGTTAAAGGGTGATCCCAGTGATTGGTTTATGTGGTACAGTTAAAAGGTGCTCCCAGTGATTTTTTATGTGGCAGAGTTAAAGGGTGCTCCCAGTGATTTGTCTATGTGGTACAGTTAAAGGGTGTCCCAGTGATTTGTTTATGTGGTACATTTAACCTGTGCTCCCAGTGATTTGTTTATGCGGTACCGTTAAAGGGTGCTCCCAGTGATTTGTTTATGTGGTACAGTTAAAGGGTGCTGCCAGTTATTTGTTTATGTGGTACAGTTAGAGGGTGCTCCCAGTGATTTGTTTATGTGTAACAGTTAAAGGGTGCTCCCAGTGATTTGTTTATGTGGTACAGTTAAAAGATGTTCCCAGTGATTTGTTTATGTGGTACAGTTAAAGGGTGCTCACAGTGATTTGTTTATGTGGTATAGTTAAAGGGTGCTTCCAGTGATTTGTTTATGTGATATAGTTAAAGTGTGCTCCCAGTGATTTGTTTATGTGGTACAGTTAAAGGGTGCTTCCAGTGATTTGTTTATGTGATATAGTTAAAGAGTACTCCCAGTGATTTGTTTATGTGGTACAGTTAAAGGGTGCTCCCAGTGATTTGTTTATGTGGTACAGTTAATGTGTGCTCCCAGTGATTTGTTTATGTGGTACAGTTAAAGGGCGCTCCCAGTGATTTGTTATGTGGTACAGTTAAAGGGTGTTCCCAGTGATGTGTTTATGTGGTACAGTTAAAGGGTGCTCCCAGTGATTTGTTTATGTGGTACAGTTAAAGGGTGTTCCCAGTGATGTGTTTATGTGGTACAGTTAAAGGGTGCTCCCAGTGATTTTTCTATGTGGTGCAGTAAAAGGGAGTTCCCAGTGATTTGCTTATGTGGTAGAGCTAAAGGGTGCTCCCAGTGATTTGTTTATGTGGTACAGTTAAAGGGTGCTCCCAGTGATTTTTGTATGTGGTACAGTTAAAGGGTGCTCCCAGTGATTTCTCTATGTGGTGCAGTTAAAGGGTGTTCCCAGTGATTTGTTTATGTGGTACAGTTAAAGCGTGCTCCCAGTGATTTGTTTATGTGGTACAGTTAAAGAGTGCTCCCTGTGATTTGTATATAAGGTACAGTTAAAAGGTGCTTCCAGTGATTTGTTTATGTGGTACAGTTAAAGGATGTTCCCAGTGATTTGTTGATGTGGTACAGTTAAAGGGTTCTCCCTGTGATTTGTTTATGTGGTACAGTTAAAGGGTGCTCCCAATGATTTGTTTATATGGTACAGTTAAAGGGTGCTCCCAGTGATTTGTTGATGTGGTACAGTTAACGGGTGCTCTCAGTGATTTTTCTATGTGATACAGTTAAATGGTGCTCCCATTGATTTGCTTATGTGGTACAGTTAAAGGGTGCTCCCAGTGATTTGTTTATGTGGTACAGTTAAATAGTGCTCTCAGTGATTTGTTTATGTGGTACAGTTAAATGGTGCTCGCAGTGATTTGTTGATTTGGTACAGTTAAAGGGTGCTCCCAGTGATTTTTCTATGTGATACAGTTAAATGGTTCTCCCAGTGATTTGTTTATGTGGTACAGTTAAAGGGTGCTCCCAGTGATTTGTTGATGTGGTACAGTTAAAGGGTGTTCCCAGTGATTTGTCTATGTGATACAGTTAAATGGTGCTCCCAGTGATTTGTTTATATGGTACAGTTAAATGGTGCTCCCAGTGATTTGTTGATGTGGTACAGTTAAAGGGTTTTCCCAGTGATTTGTTTATGTAATACGGTTAAAGGGTGCTTCCAGTGATTTGTTTATGTGGTACAGTTAAAGAGTGCTCGCAGTGATTTGTTTATGTGGTACAGTTAAAGGGTGCTCCCAGTCATTTGTCTATGTGATACAGTTAAAGGGTGCTCCCAGTGATTTGTTTATGTGGTAGAGTTAAAGCGTGATCCTAGTGAATTGTTTATGTGGTACAGTTAAAGAGTGCTCGCAGTGATTTGTTTATGTGGTACAGTTAAAGGGTGTTCCCAGTGATTTGTTTATGTAATACGGTTAAAGGGTGCTCCCAGTGATTTGTTTATGTGGTAGAGTTAAAGCGTGATCCCAGTGATGTGTTTATGTGGTAGTGTTAAAGGGTGCTCCAAATGACTTATCAATTTCGTATAGTTAAAGGGTGCTCCCAGTGATTTTTCTATGTGGTACAGTTAAAGGGTGCTCCCAGTGATTTTGTTATGTGGTACAGTTAAAGGGTGCTCCCAGTGATTTCTCTATGTGGTGCAGTTAAAGGGTGTTCCCAGTGATTTGTTTATGTGGTACAGTTAAAGCGTGCTCCCAGTGATTTGTTTATGTGGTACAGTTAAAGAGTGCTCCCTGTAATTTGTATATGTGGTACAGTTAAAAGGTGCTTCCAGTGATTTGTTTATGTGGTAGAGTTAAAGGATGTTCCCAGTGATTTGTTGATGTGGTACAGTTAAAGGGTTCTCCCAGTGATTTGTTTATGTGGTACAGTTAAAGGGTGCTCCCAATGATTTGTTTATATGGTACAGTTAAAGGGTGCTCCCAGTGATTTGTTGATGTGGTACAGTTAAAGGGTGCTCCCAGTGATTTTTCTATGTTATATAGTTAAATGGTGCTCCCATTGATTTGCTTATGTGGTACAGTTAAAGGGTGCTCCCAGTGATTTGTTTATGTGGTACAGTTAAAGAGTGCTCTCAGTGATTTGTTTATGTGGTACAGTTAAATGGTGCTCGCAGTGATTTGTTGATTTGGTACAGTTAAAGGGTGCTCCCAGTGATTTTTCTATGTGATACAGTTAAATGGTTCTCCCAGTGATTTGTTTATGTGGTACAGTTAAAGGGTGCTCCCAGTGATTTGTTGATGTGGTACAGTTAAAGGGTGTTCCCAGTGATTTGTCTATGTGATACAGTTAAATGGTGCTCCCAGTGATTTGTTTATATGGTACAGTTAAATGGTGCTCCCAGTGATTTGTTGATGTGGTACAGTTAAAGGGTGTTCCTAGTGATTTTTCTATGTGATACAGTTAAATGGAGCTCCCAGTGACTTGTTTATATGGTACAGTTAAATGGTGTTCCCAGTGATTTGTTTATGTAATACGGTTAAAGGGTGCTTCCAGTGATTTGTTTATGTGGTACAGTTAAAGAGTGCTCGCAGTGATTTGTTTATGTGGTACAGTTAAAGGGTTCTCCCAGTGATTTGTTTATGTGGTACAGTTAAAGGGTGCTCCCAGTGATTTGTTTATGAGGTAGAGTTAAAGGGTACATCCAGTGATTTGTTTATGTTGTACAGTTAAAAGGTGCTCCCAGTGATTTGTTTATGTGGTACAGTTAAAGGGTGCTCTCAGCGATTTTTTATGTGGTACAGTTAAATGGTATTCCCAGTGATTTGTCTATGTTGTACAGTTAAAGGGTGTTCCCAGTGATTTGTCTATTAGGTACAGTTAAAGGGTGCTCCCAGTGATTTGTTTATGTGGTACAATTAAAGGTGCTCCAAGTGATTTGTTTATGTGGTACAGTTAAAGGGTGCTCCCAGTGATTTGTTTATGTGGTACAGTTAAAGGGTGCTCCCAGTGATTTGTTTATGTGTACAGTTAAATGGTATTCCCAGTGATTTGTCTATGTGGTACAGTTAAAGGGTGTTCCCAGTGATTTGTCTATTAGGTACAGTTAAAGGGTGTTCCCAGTGATTTGTTTATGTGGTACAGTTAAAGGGTGCTGCTAGTGATTTGTTTATATGGTACAGTTAAAGAATGCTCCCATTAATTTGTGTATGTGGTACAGTTAAAGAGTGTTCCCAGTGATTTGTTTATGTGGTACAGTTAAAGGGTGCTCCCAGTGATTTGTTTATGTGGTACAGTTAAAGGGTGCTCCCAGTGATTTGTTTATGTGGTACAGTTAAAGGGTGTTCCCAGTGATGTGTCTATGTGGTACAGTTAATGTGTGCTCCCAGTGATTTGTCTATGTGGTGCAGTAAAAGGGTGTTCCCAGTGATTTGTTTATGTGTTACAGTTAAAGCGTGCTCCCAGTGATTTGTTTATGTGGTACAGTTAAAGGGTGCTCCCAGTGATTTGTTTATGTGGTACAGTTAAAGGGTGCTCCCAGTGATTTGTTTATGTGGTACAGTTAAAGGGTGCTCCCAGTAATTTGTCTATGTGGTGCAGTAAACGGGTGTTCCCAGTGATTTGTTTATGTGTTACAGTTAAAGCGTGCTCCCAGTGATTTGTTTATGTGGTACAGTTAAAGGGTGCTCCCAGTAATGTGTTTATGTTGTACTGTTAAAGGATGCTCCCATTGATTTGTTTATGTGGTACAGTTAAAGGGTGCTCCGAGTGATTTGTTTATGTGGTATAGTTAAAGGGTGCTCCGAGTGATTTGTTTATGTGGTACAGTTAAAGGGTGCTCCGAGTGATTTGTTTATGTGGTACAGTTAAAGGGTGCTCCCAGTGATTTTTTTATGTGGTACAGTTAAAGGGTGTTCCCAGTGATTTGTCTATGTGGTGCAGTTAAAGGGTGTTCCCAGTGATTTGTTTATGTGGTACAGTTAAAGCGTGTTCCCAGTGATTTGTTTATGTGATACAGTTAAAGGGTGCTCCCAGTGATGTGTTTATGTTGTACAGTTAAAGGGTGCTCCCAGTGATTTGTTTATGTGGTACAGTTAAAGGGTGCTCCCAGTGAATTGTTTATGTGGTACAGTTAAAGGGTGCTCCCAGTGATTTGTTTATTTGGTACAGCTAAAGGATGCTCCCAGTGATTTTCTTATGTGGTACACTTAAAGGGTGTTCCCAGAGATTTCTCTATGTGGTACAGTTAAAGCGTGGTCTAGGTGATTTGTTTATGTGGTACAGTTAAAGGATGCTCCTAGTGATTTGTTTATGTGTTACAGGTAAGGAGTGCTCCTAGTGGTTTGTTTATGTGGTAGTGTAAAAGGATACTCCTAGTGATTTGTTTATGTGTTACAGATAAGGAGTGCTCCTAGTGATTTGTTTATGTGGTACAGTTAAAGGGTGCTCCCAGTGATTTGTTTATGTGGTACAGTTAAAGAGTGCTCCCAGTGATTTGTTTATGTGTTACAGGTAAAGAGTGCTCCCAGTGATTTGTTTATGTGGTACAGTTAAAGGATGCCCCTAGTGATTTGTTTATGTGGTACAGTTAAAGGGTTCTCCCAGTGATTTGTTTATGTGGTACAGTTAAAGGGTGCTCCCAGTGATTTGTTTATGAGGTAGAGTTAATGGGTACATCCAGTGATTTGTTTATGTTGTACAGTTAAAAGGTGCTCCCAGTGATTTGTTTATGTGGTACAGTTAAAGGGTGCTCCCAGAGATTTGTTTATGTGGTACAGTTAAATGGTATTCCCAGTGATTTGTCTATGTGGTACAGTTAAAGGGTGTTCCCAGTGATTTGTCTATTAGGTACAGTTAATGGGTGCTCCCAGTGATTTGTTTATGTGGTACAATTAAAGGTGCTCCAAGTGATTTGTTTATGTGGTACAGTTAAAGGGTGCTCCCAGTGATTTGTTTATGTGGTACAGTTAAAGGGTGCTCCCAGTGATTTGTTTATGTGGTACAGTTAAATGGTATTCCCAGTGATTTGTCTATGTGGTACAGTTAAAGGGTGTTCCCAGTGATTTGTCTATTAGGTACAGTTAAAGGGTGCTCCCAGTGATTTGTTTATGTGGTACAATTAAAGGTGCTCCAAGTGATTTGTTTATGTGGTACAGTTAAAGGGTGATCCCAGTGATTGGTTTATGTGGTACAGTTAAAAGGTGCTCCCAGTGATTTGTTTATGTGGCAGAGTTAAAGGGTGCTCCCAGTGATTTGTCTGTGTGGTACAGTTAAAGGGTGTTCCCAGTGATTGTTTATGTGATACAGTTAAAGGGTTTTCCCAGACATTTGTTATGTGGTACAGTTAAAGGGTGCTCCCAGTGATTTGTTTATGTGGTACAGTTAAAGGGTGCTGCTAGTGATTTGTTTATATGGTACAGTTAAAGAATGCTCCCATTAATTTTTGTATGTGGTACAGTTAAAGAGTGCTCCCAGTGATTTGTTTATGTGGTACAGTTAAAGGGTGCTCCCAGTGATTTGTTTATGTGGTACAGTTAAAGTGTGCTCCCAGTGATTTGTTTATGTGGTACAGTTAAAGGGTGTTCCCAGTGATGTGTCTATGTGGTACAGTTAATGGGTGCTCCCAGTGATTTGTCTATGTGGTGCAGTAAAAGGCTGTTCCCAGTGATTTGTTTATGTGTTACAGTTAAAGCGTGCTCCCAGTGATTTGTTTATGTGGTACAGTTAAAGGGTGCTCCCAGTGATTTGTTTATGTGGTACAGTTAAAGGGTGCTTCCAGTAATTTGTCTATGTGGTGCAGTAAACGGGTGTTCCCAGTGATTTGTTTATGTGGTACAGTTAAAGGGTGCTCCCAGTAATGTGTTTATGTTGTACTGTTAAAGGATGCTCCCAGTGATTTGTTTATGTGGTACAGTTAAAGGGTGCTCCGAGTGATTTGTTTATGTGGTATAGTTAAAGGGTGCTCCGAGTGATTTGTTTATGTGGTACAGTTAAAGGGTGCTCCGAGTGATTTGTTTATGTGGTACAGTTAAAGGGTGCTCCCAGTGATTTTTTTATGTGGTACAGTTAAAGGGTGTTCCCAGTGATTTGTCTATGTGGTGCAGTTAAAGGGTGTTCCCAGTGATTTGTTGATGCGGTACAGTTAAAGCGTGTTCCCAGTGATTTGTTTATGTGATACAGTTAAAGGGTGCTCCCAGTGATGTGTTTATGTTGTACAGTTAAAGGGTGCTCCCAGTGATTTGTGTATGTGGTACAGTTAAAGGGTGCTCCCAGTGAATTGTTTATGTGGTACAGTTAAAGGGTGCTCCCAGTGATTTGTTTATTTGGTACAGTTAAAGGATGCTCCCAGTGATTGGCTTATGTGGTAGAGTTAAAGGGTGTTCCCAGAGATTTCTCTTTGTGGTACAGTTAAAGCGTGGTCTATGTGATTTGTTTATGTGGTACAGTTAAAGGATGCTCCTTGTGATTTGTTTATGTGTTACAGGTAAGGAGTGCTCCTAGTGGTTTGTTTATGTGGTAGTGTAAAAGGATACTCCTAGTGATTTGTTTATGTGTTACAGATAAGGAGTGCTCCTAGTGATTTGTTTATGTGGTACAGTTAAAGGGTGCTCCCAGTGATTTGTTTATGTGGTACAGTTAAAGAGTGCTCCCAGTTATTTGTTTATGTGTTACAGGTAAAGAGTGCTCCCAGTGATTTGTTTATGTGGTACAGTTAAAGGATGCTCCTAGTGATTAGTTTATGTGGTACAGTTAAAGATTGTTCACAGTGATTTGTTTATGTGGTTCAATTAAAGGGTGCTACCAGTGATTTGCTTATGTGGTACAGTTAAAGGATGCTCCTAGTGATTTGCTTATGTGGTACAGTTAAAGGGTGCTCCCAGTGATTTGTTTATGTGGTACAGTTAAAGGGTGCTCCCAGTGATTTGTTTATGTGGTACAGTAAAAGGTTGCTCACAGTGATTTATTTATGTGGTACAGTTAAAGGATGCTCCTAGTGATTTGTCTATGTGGTACAGTTAAAGGGTGCTCCCAGTGATTTGCTTAAGTGGTAGAGTTAAAGAGTGCTCCCAGTGATTTGTTTATGTGTTACAGGTAAATAGTGCTCCCAGTGATTTCCTTATGTGGTACAGTTAAAGGATGCTCCTAGTGATTTGTTTATGTGGTACAGTTAAAGGGTGCTCCCAGTGATTTGTTTATGTTGTACAGTTAAAGGATGCCTCTAATGATTTCTTATGTGGTACAGATAAAGGGTGCTCCCAGTGATTTGTTTATGTGGTACAGTTAAAGCGTGCTCCCAGTGATTTGTTTATGTGGTACAGTTAAAGGGTGCTCCCAGTGATTTGTTTATGTGGTACAGTTAAAGGGTGCTCCCAATGATTTGTTTATGTGGTTCAGTTAAAGCCTGCTACCAGTGATTTGTTTATGAGGTACAGTTAAAGGGTGCTGCAAGTGATTTGTTTATGTGGTACAGATAAAGAATGCTCTCATTAATTTGTTTATGTGGTACAGTTAAAGGATGCTCCCAGTGATTCGTTTATGTGGTACAGTTAAAGGGTGCTCCCAGTGATTTGTTTATGTGGTACAGTTAAAGAGTGCTCCCAGTGATTCGTTTATGTGGCACAGTTAAATGGTGCTCCCAGTGATTTGTTTATGTGGTACAGTTAAAGGGTGCTCCCAGTGATTTGTTTATGTGGTACAGTTAAATGGTATTCCCAGTGATTTGTCTATGTGGTACAGTTAAAGGGTGTTCCCAGTGATTTGTCTATTAGGTACAGTTAAAGGGTGCTCCCAGTGATTTGTTTATGTGGTACAATTAAAGGTGCTCCAAGTGATTTGTTTATGTGGTACAGTTAAAGGGTGATCCCAGTGATTGGTTTATGTGGTACAGTTAAAAGGTGCTCCCAGTGATTTGTTTATGTGGCAGAGTTAAAGGGTGCTCCCAGTGAATTGTCTGTGTGGTACAGTTAAAGGGTGTTCCCAGTGATTTGTTTATGTGATACAGTTAAAGGGTTTTCCCAGACATTTGTTATGTGGTACAGTTAAAGGGTGCTCCCAGTGATTTGTTTATGTGGTACAGTTAAAGGGTGCTGCTAGTGATTTGTTTATATGGTACAGTTAAAGAATGCTCCCATTAATTTGTGTATGTGGTACAGTTAAAGAGTGCTGCCAGTGATTTGTTTATGTGGTACAGTTAAAGGGTGCTCCCAGTGATTTGTTTATGTGGTACAGTTAAAGTGTGCTCCCAGTGATTTGTTTATGTGGTACAGTTAAAGGGTGGTCCCAGTGATGTGTCTATGTGGTACATTTAATGGGTGCTCCCAGTGATTTGTCTATGTGGTGCAGTAAAAGGGTGTTCCCAGTGATTTGCTTATGTGTTACAGTTAAAGCGTGCTCCCAGTGATTTGTTTATGTGGTACGGTTAAAGGGTGCTCCCAGTGATTTGTTTATGTGGTACAGTTAACGGGTGTTCCCAGTGATTTGTTTATGTGGTACAGTTAAAGGGTGCTCCCAGTAATTTGTTTATGTGGTGCAGTAAACGGGTGTTCCCAGTGATTTGTTTATGTGGTACAGTTAAAGGGTGCTCCCAGTAATGTGTTTATGTTGTACTGTTAAAGGATGCTCCCATTGATTTGTTTATGTGGTACAGTTAAAGGGTGCTCCGAGTGATTTGTTTATGTGGTATAGTTAAAGGGTGCTCCGAGTGATTTGTTTATGTGGTACAGTTAAAGGGTGCTCCGAGTGATTTTTTATGTGGTACAGTTAAAGGGTGCTCCCAGTGATTTTTTTATGTGGTACAGTTAAAGGGTGTTCCCAGTGATTTGTCTATGTGGTGCAGTTAAAGGGTGTTCCCAGTGATTTGTTTATGCGGTACAGTTAAAGCGTGTTCCCAGTGATTTGTTTATGTGATACAGTTAAAGGGTGCTCCCAGTGATGTGTTTATGTTGTACAGTTAAAGGGTGCTCCCAGTGATTTGTTTATGTGGTACAGTTAAAGGGTGCTCCCAGTGAATTGTTTATGTGGTACAGTTAAAGGGTGCTCCCAGTGATTTATTTATTTGGTACAGTTAAAGGATGCTCCCAGTGATTTGCTTATGTGGTACAGTTAAAGGGTGTTCCCAGAGATTTCTCTATGTGGTACAGTTAAAGCGTGGTCTAGGTGATTTGTTTATGTGGTACAGTTAAAGGATGCTCCTAGTGATTTGTTTATGTGTTACAGGTAAGGAGTGCTCCTAGTGGTTTGTTTATGTGGAAGTGTAAAAGGATACTCCTAGTGATTTGCTTATGTGTTACAGGTAAGGAGTGCTCCTAGTGATTTGTTTATGTGGTACAGTTAAAGGGTGCTCCCAGTGATTTGTTTATGTGGTACAGTTAAAGAGTGCTCCCAGTTATTTGTTTATGTGTTACAGGTAAAGAGTGCTCCCAGTGATTTGTTTATGTGGTACAGTTAAAGGATGCTCCTAGTGATTTGTTTATGTGGTACAGTTAAAGGGTGTTCACAGTGATTTGTTTATGTGGTTCAATTAAAGGTTGCTCACAGTGATTTATTTATGTGGTACAGTTAAAGGATGCTCCTAGTGATTTGACTATGTGGTACAGTTAAAGGGTGCTCCCAGTGATTGGTTTAAGTGGTAGAGTTAAAGAGTGCTCCCAGTGATTTGTTTATGTGTTACAGGTAAATAGTGCTCCCAGTGATTTGCTTATGTGGTACAGTTAAAGGATGCTCCTAGTGATTTTTTTATGTGGTACAGTTAAAGGGTGTTCCCAGTGATTTGTCTATGTGGTGCAGTTAAAGGGTGTTCCCAGTGATTTGTTTATGCGGTACAGTTAAAGCGTGTTCCCAGTGATTTGTTTATGTGATACAGTTAAAGGGTGCTCCCAGTGATGTGTTTATGTTGTACAGTTAAAGGGTGCTCCCAGTGATTTGTTTATGTGGTACAGTTAAAGGGTGCTCCCAGTGAATTGTTTATGTGGTACAGTTAAAGGGTGCTCCCAGTGATTTGTTTATTTGGTACAGTTAAAGGATGCTCCCAGTGATTTGCTTATGTGGTACAGTTAAAGGGTGTTCCCAGAGATTTCTCTATGTGGTACAGTTAAAGCGTGGTCTAGGTGATTTGTTTATGTGGTACAGTTAAAGGATGCTCCTAGTGATTTGTTTATGTGTTACAGGTAAGGAGTGCTCCTAGGGGTTTGTTTATGTGGAAGTGTAAAAGGATACTCCTAGTGATTTGCTTATGTGTTACAGGTAAGGAGTGCTCCTAGTGATTTGTTTATGTGGTACAGTTAAAGGGTGCTCCCAGTGATTTGTTTATGTGGTACAGTTAAAGAGTGCTCCCAGTGATTTGTTTATGTGTTACAGGTAAAGAGTGCTCCCAGTGATTTGTTTATGTGGTACAGTTAAAGCGTGTTCCCAGTGATTTGTTTATGTGATACAGTTAAAGGGTGCTCCCAGTGATGTGTTTATGTTGTACAGTTAAAGGGGGCTCCCAGTGATTTGTTTATGTGGTACAGTTAAAGGATGCTCCTAGTGATTTGTTTATGTGGTACAGTTAAAGGGTGCTCCCAGTGATTTGCTTATGTGGTACAGTTAAAGGATGCTCCTAGTGATTTGCTTATGTGGTACAGTTAAAGGGTGCTCCGAGTGATTTGTTTATGTGGTACAGTTAAAGGGTGATCCCAGTGATTTGTTTATGTGGTACAGTAAAAGGGTGCTCACAGTGATTTATTTATGTGGTACAGTTAAAGGATGCTCCTGGTGATTTGTCTATGTGGTACAGTTAAAGGGTGCTCCCAGTGATTTGTTTAAGTGGTACAGTTAAAGGATGCTCCTAGTGATTTGCTTATGTGGTACAGTTAAAGGGTGCTCCCAGTGATTTGTTTATGTGGTACAGTTAAAGGATGCTCCTAATGATTTGCTTATGTGGTACAGTTAAAAGGTGCTCCCAGTGATTTGTTTATGTGGTACAGTTAAAGGGTGCTGCTAGTGATTTGTCTATGTGGTACAGTTAAATGGTGCTCGCAGTGATTTGTTTATGTGGTGCAGTTAAAGGGTGCTGCTAGTGATTTGTTTATGTGGTACAGTTAATGGGTGCTCCCAGTGATTTGTTTATGTGGTACAGTTAAAGGGTGTTCCCAATGATTTCTTTATGTGGTACAGTTAAAGAGTGCTGCTAGTGATTTGTTTATGTGGTAC
Organism: Bathymodiolus septemdierum; assembly: GCA_963383655.1. Classification (NCBI taxonomy): domain Eukaryota; kingdom Metazoa; phylum Mollusca; class Bivalvia; order Mytilida; family Modiolidae; genus Bathymodiolus; species Bathymodiolus septemdierum. The sequence goes on from OY726517.1 coordinate 64,646,335, forward strand.
AGTTAAAGGGTGCTCGCAGTGATTTGTCTATGTGACACAGTTAAAGGGTGCTCCCATTAATTTGTTTATGTGGTACAGTTAAAGGGTGCTCCCAGTGATTTGTTTATGTGGTACAGTTAAAGGGTGCTTGCAGTGATTTGTTTATGTGGTATAGTTAAAGGGTGCTGCTAGTGATTTGTTTATTTGGTACAGTTAAAGGGTGCTCGCAGTGATTTGTCTATGTGGTACAGTTAAAAGGTGCTCCCAGTGATTTGTTTATGTGGTACAGTTAAAGGGTGCTCGCCGTGATTTGTTTATGTGGTACAGTTAAAGGGTGCTCACCGTGATTTGTTTATGTGGTACAGTTAAAGGGTGCTCCCATTGATTTGTTTATGTGGTACAGTTAAAAGCTGCTGCTAGTTATTTGTTGATGTGGTACAGTTAAAGGGTGCTACTAGTGATTTGTTTATGTGGTACAGTTAAAAGGTGCTCCCAGTGATTTGTTTATGTGGTACAGTTAAAGGGTGCTCCCAGTGATTTGTTTATGTGGTACAGTTAAAGGGTGCTCGCAGTGATTTGTTTATGTGGTACCGTTAAAGGGTGCTGCTAGTGATTTGTCTATGTGGCACAGTTAAAGGGTGCTCCCATTAATTTGTTTATGTGGTACAGTTAAAAGGTGCTCCCAGTGATTCGTTTATGTGGTACAGTTAAAGGGTGCTGCTAGTGATTCGTTTATGTGGTACAGTTAAAGGGTGCTGCTAGTGATTTGTTTATGTGGTACAGTTAAAGGGTGCTCGCAGTGATTTGTTTATGTGGTACAGTTAAAGAGTGCTCCCAGTGATTTGTTTATGTGGTACAGTTAAAGGGTGCTCCCAGTGATTTGTTTATGTGGTACAGTTAAAGGGTGCTCGCAGTGATTTGTTTATGTGGTATAGTTAAAGAGTGCTCCCAGTGATTTGTTTATGTGGTACAGTTAAAGGGTGCTCGCAGTGATTTGTTTATGTGGTACAGTTAAAGGGTGCTGCTAGTGATTTGTTTATGTGGTACAGTGAAAGGTAGCTGCAATAATGTAGCTCCTGTGACAAACGTGTGTCTCGGCAGAGCTACAACGCGGTCCCATTCGTCACAATGGAGCAAAAAAAAAAGTTGCAGTTGAAACATAAAAGCTCACTATTTACGCTTCAAACATTTCATTATATCTATTACTGATGATCCCAGTCCTTGTTAAATCGGTTTGGCTGAGAAATATATGCTTTTCAAAGTTAGCAACAACCTTGTTCAAATTTATCGATCGTTTTCCATAACCGGAAACTACGGAAGGCGGAGCTTTTCTAAATATGGTATTTCTTTCTACAAGCTGATGTAACATTCCAATCGTAACTACTCGGCCATTCTCGCTACCCTGTTATTTGCAGGGTAGCGAGAATGGCCGAGTAGTTACGATTGGTAAACATTCACGCCTAAATCGACAAATATGGTATCGACATCCAAATAGTGAGGCCGGAAATGACGAAATTCAAAATGTAAACATGGATTTTTATTTTGTGGGAATTACATTCTAAAATACTGGTAGGTGATAAAAACTTGTTATAATAATGGACAAAAGGAAAGGTTATGTCTTATTATTGATAAATGCAGGCGTCAGAAGCTCTGTAAGCGAGCGCAAAAAATCTCGGCGGCTGCTCCATTACGTGTAATGGCATCCCGTTATAACCCTTGCGAGTAAGCGAGCATTTAGGGTTTTATTATTAGAACTAAGTTAAAGGGTGCTGCTAGTGATTTGTCTATGTGGTACAGTTAAAGGGTCCTCCCAGTGATTTGCTTATGTGGTACAGTTAAAGGGTCCTCCCATTAATTTGTTTCTGTGGTACAGTTAAAGGGTGCTCCCAGTGATTCGTGTATGTGGTACAGTTAAAGGGTGCTCCCAGTGATTTGTTTATGTGGTACAGTTAAAGAGTGCTCCCAGTGATTTGTATATGTGGGCAGATTTAGCTCCCAGTGATTTGTTTATGTGGGCAGATTTAGCTCCCAGTGATTTGTTTATGTGGGCAGATTTAGCTCCCAGTGATTTGTTTATGTGGGCAGAGTTAGAGTGCCACAGGAAAATGAAAATATAATAAACAGGGTCAGAAAGTGTGTCCTTGAAACGTGCCACTAACGACAACTTATTAGAAACTGCTGTAAGTCGTTCTGTACATGCAACGAACGTTGTATACTTTGTGCTCTGGTTTGTGTCCTGCGCTAAGGACGAGTTGTGTATTACATTCGTCCTACATAACTAGTAGATGTCCTTTTAGCATATTCCATTTCTATGCACCCTCGCTCTGTCAACGATGATCTATCAACCCTCCATTTCTGATTTCCATTATTTATGATGTGTCCAATCAGTGACATGAGTGTCATTTTGTGAAGGTAGAGTCATTTCAAGAAAAAATAAAAAAAATCAGTTGGTTATGGATAAGTATGCATGTTTGATCATCGCACTTGTTTTAGATCTTTATATAATGCAGTTCTTTACATCAATGTTTCCGAGGTATTTGGGTTGCTTAATATATATAGAGTATATCTTCAGATTCACATTCAGAGTAAAATTAGTTTTTACATTCTTAATATCTTAATAAATGTGAATTTAAATTATTTTATAAATCACACCAGTCTTAGCGAAACTAGAAAGTCAGTACATACAGAATAATTGAACTATTCATACATTCGGCAAGCTTCTTCTAATCAAGGGCCGTCGTGGTCGTGATCGTATGGAAGTTGGATTTACAACTACCTATGAAATCAATGTCTATCACCACTAAAGTTGTGAGTTCAAATCTCTCTCAGGCGAGGTGTACTAGACACACTAATTTGTTATAGTTTGTCAGTGACTTGTGAACGGTCGGTGGTTTTCTGCGGGAACTCCGGTTTCCTCCACTAATAAAACTGATCGCCACGATATAACTGAAATATTGTTGAATGTGGCATTAAATACCATACCCTTCTCTTTTAAATACAGCGTCCACCGTTAAACACCGGAAGTCAACATTTGTTATCCTCATTTGTAGATGTGCATAGCCATCGTTCAGAAAAAATGAAGAACATATGGCCTTTAAATTTATAAACAAAGAAATGTATATATGTTACAGTAAATTTGTACAATCAGGAATTATGCATAATTACTGAATTTTCAGTAATTGTCTATAATTACTAAACATGCTAGTGATTATATATAATCCCTGAAATTGACCGGTAAATATACATAATTACTGAAAATTTTGTTAATTATTCTACAAATTTACTGGTTTGATTTTAGGAAATTTGAATAATAATAATCATCTCTAGACTAGATCAGTCAATGTTAATGCCATATATTAAAACCTAGACATTGAATGTTAATCTTTATAAAACCCTAAAAGTGAATAGATTTTGTTTGGTTATTTCTTCTCAAGTTAGTTAATCTTAAGTGAACACTAGTTTTAAGAATGACACTTTAAATTCAACTGTTTAACAACATTGATGCATAAAATATGGCTCAGGGACAACTGACTCTTGGATTGGAGCAAAACTATGCTCAAAAGTTACTGCAACTTGCTGAAGATAAATCTAAATGCAAGATATGGACCAGGAGCAAATATGATGAGATTGTGGACTTGATGACAAAAGAGACATGCAAAGAAGACAAAACTCCTGTTTAAAAGGTAAGTTTATTTTAAACATTTTACTTTTGCTTACTTTATAACTTATGCGAACTATTACCAATATAAAAAATATTTTCTATGACGAAAGTTCAAATTACAAAAATATTTGAGTTTGAAAGGTATCTAAAATGAGACCCTTACTATATCTGTCAACAAAATATTCATAGACTTTCAAAAGTGCATCTTAAGTACTTGTTCTTGCTTAGCTATGAACTTGAATATTGCAATAACATAGAATTGAACCTAAATCAGTCACTAAACATTGAAAGCCTGTGGTAGAGATACCAGTCAGAAATCAATTACAGGGGGTGCTTGCTGTTTTTGAACCATTAGATAGAGCCCAATCTAAGAAGAATTTTGAGCCTTCATTTGTAAAGATTGGATGAAGGGTTCAAAAGTTATGAGCATTTGAAATTGCCTATTTTTGGTCAATAATTTTCCCAAGATGGCTGCCATCAATAATGGTTTTAATGACTGCTTTAGAGTTCTGATTTTTTGTGTAAACAGCAGATAATGTCTCTACTTTTGTTTTTCAGATATCACAAACACTGGATTTAGAAATGACTTCGACCTTATTGAAATAACCGATGAGGTTTCTGGCACTGGAAACACAGACTGTGTAACATGTATTGTGTGTCAGAAACACAGGCGGAGCGAATGCTTAGTAGATCGAATAACATTTTGGAGGAAGTTGATATTGGTTGCAATGTTTTGATTCCAATACCCCAAGTTGATCGTGGTAAAGGTGACCCAAAGAACATAATGGCAATTGTGCATGAAAAGCCTGACAAGGGGTATCGTTTGGCTACAAAGCACGGAATTCTGCTAGGCTCATACACAAGGAATCAATTTGAGTTGACAGATTCTCTATATTGGGGACCTTCCGACATATCAATTGAAAATTGTATTTCTCTTAGACGTGCTGTAAAAGCAGATTCACTATTTGAAGGACAGGGTTTTTTAAAATGTGGTTGTTGTGGTAAAAGCAGATGTGAAACAAATAGATGTGCATGCAGAAAGGCTGGACAAATGTGCAATAGTAGATGCCGTTCAAATCTTGCTTGTAAAAATAAATGAATTTATTTACATGTATCACTTCTTCTTTGTAAAGTGTTTTATGTGACATTGATTTGATTAAAGCGTTAAACTTTTTAGCCCTTTTCTAACGTATATAAAGTTAAATAAGGAGAAATGAGCATTTCAGTAATTATGCATAATAACTGGCAATATTTTTAGTATTTATACATAATCACTGAAAATTTCAGTAATTATATATAATTCCTAAACCCGTCAGTTATTATACATAATTCCTAAACATTTCCGTAATTATGTATAATTCCTGATTATACAAATTTATTGTAACATATATACGTTATAGAAACTATATTCTCTGTGCTATTTCTTCAGTAGTTTTTTTCTGTATTTTAATGAAACTATACTTACTTATTCTATCTATGCATAACATCATCTATATTAATGTTTTGATTTTAAATCTGTTCTGTCTACGGAACCCTTAATTACTTTGTCACTATTCGAGTACAGTGGATCCTTATCATGTATCGAAGAAACAAATCAGATATCATACCTGTCTTGACAATTAAGAAAATCACATATATCCATGTGTAGTGTTAATTGATCGCTATGAATATGCTATGCACGTAGCAGAAGTCCCCCTCATGGTCTTACTGTTTGGAGTTACAACACTTTTTCTCTCATCAATTAATATACTTTTGTAATATAATACTGCAAGTACTTCTCGAAAATATCATTGGAATGTATATGAGTGGATGTTGATGTTTAGTGGAGCATTCGTTACAGCTATATGATGGGGAGAAGAAGTTACAATCGATGAGATGATAATGTGATCCACTTTGTACACGCTTAATTAAGGCTCGGCGAAGCCTCGCCTTTTCCCCCGTTTCTAAGCCTCATACACATATTACCTATATGCTTCGACAGTGCACAAGTATTGTATATATATATATATATGAGATATAATTACCATTGTTCATATTTACTGGTAAAACATATAAGGTTGAATTACAGTCGAAAAATAGAAGGAATAAAAATTATTTTATTGACATTAACATCGACCGTTCATTAATATATACCATACTTCCATCATACAAATACTGTCATACTTGTTTATAAATACAAATCGTTAGTTACGACCAACTCTTATATTAATTGTATTTGTACACTTTGTATACTGACAACCATTTGTATTCATGGCATGAACTGGATTAACTAAATAAGCACATTATACATGAATGTACACATATCCCATTTTATTTCTTACACTGTCATTGAAAAGATATTACTTATTAAATACATCTTATTTTTTATATTGTTTTCTTGAATCGTTAAGACAAAATGTCTGACTTTTGAGTGGCACACCTAAATTAAGATATCATTGTTCTGTCCTTAGGCATTTATGACGTCATCATTAAAACATATGTTCATACACCATATAATTCGAAAGTCCATTTCCCATTCCGAATATTCCATTGTTTGACTGTCGATTCTGCCTTTCAATTTGTTTTTCTAGCATGCGAATTCTTGCGAGTATCAGTCGAACAGCCTTCATGAACTGCTGTTCATTATTTCCGCCAGTCATACCAGCTCCACCTCCGGTATGTCCACCGTGTCCAATGTCCGCTCCTGCATTAAAGAATCCTATTAAGAAACAAGTATATAACTTTGTTTCTAATATATAATATTATTCTTCATGGTCCGATTGCTATTCTACAATTGGGGAGGAGTGCTTATATCTTAAATAACAAAATTGTCTAATCAAATTTTCCTAACCGCGCATTTTGCCAAGCCTGATCCAATTTACTAAACTTTTAATTTTAATTTACATAATTTTTCCTATGGTGTACACTTTGTACTAGACCAACACGTTTAGTTGATTCTTTATATTATTATGACAAGAGTCCGCGGATAGACATGTCGTTCCACTCGGACACATTATCCTGATTCCAAGCCAACCAGTCGCTGCTCATTCTCCTTGATACTGCGTGCTTAGCGGAGAAGACACAAATAACTCGACTGTGGCTCGAATCCACGATCTATCACACTCGAGGCGAGTGGTAAGACCATTTCACCACCGATGCAGTTCATACGGAATATATAGAGGCTGACGATATAATTCTATTATTGTTGACATTGGAGTTAAAAACTCATATCCAACCAATCTTTCAGAGAAAATATTTCCTACTCTCATCATTAAATAACTATTACACTATCGTTTGCTGTTCTTAGCAACTGTGTTACATTTAGTGTTCTAGGATCGATTCAAAAAACAAACAAAAACACATCCAGGTGCTCGCATATAGGTAACACTAATGAATTGTTAATGCATTGAAAATTGAAGATTCGTAAAAATGATGATTAAGCAATATCTGTATTTCAAAATATACGAATATTTCTAGGAATTTTATAACTTTTTTCATTCATTTGGAGTCTTGTTTCTAAATTTCCTCTGAGAAGACCTATTAATTTTGGAAAGAGACTTTTGGAATCACATATGTTCAGGAAGATTCCAAACATCTGTTTAATAATATTTCCTTTTTTTTATGAAACGGTATCTATAATAATACAATGTTATATAAAATTGTGCTTCTTAAATATACAAATATATCTGAGTTTATATTAATACTGACATAAGACATCATAGCAAAAAGAGAGGCCGTCGTGGTCGTGAACGCATGGTAGTTGGATTTACTACTACCTATCAAATCAGTGCATATCACTACTGATGTTGTGATTTCGAATCTCGGCCAGGGCGAGGTGTACAATATTATGTGATAAAGTTTGTCAGTGACTTGCGACAGGTTGGTGGTTTTCTCCGCGTCCTCCGGTTTCCTCCACCAATAAAACTGACCGCCTCGATACAACTGAAACATTGTTCAAAGTGGCGTTAAACACCATCAAACAACCAAACAAACATAACAAAAAGATGATTAATTTTGTTTTCTCCAATTAATATACGAAAAAGTTAACGTACAACAATAAGCAACAATTTAATTATTCATAAGCATTTTACACACAGTACAATTAGGGAAGGAATGTCTGATATTTTATTAATGAATGTAATCTTTTGTAGTTTTATTGGCGTGTAAATGCGATAGCCGAAGTACATTTTGCATGAAATATGTACTTCCGTCAATGCTTTTTTCTACAACCCAATAAAACTACAATAATTGCATTTGATACTTATAGTTACATTTTTACATTATTAAAGCAATGGAAATTGTCATTATGTGTTTTGATATGCCACATTCTCAACTGTTGTTTTCTTGCGTAGTATTATTTTTCTTTTCATGACGTTCGAAAATAGTTTCCGGAAGTGGGCGAGGTTGAATGGTTGTACTCTTCATACACTGATGAAGCTCCAATTCCGAAGTCACGTGTCAACCTTTTGACCAATTATATGAGGCTTTAGAAATGAAATGAAGATATAATGTAATTATTGCCACATGGAACGGGGCTAGTTCTGTAAAATGATAATGAATATCGCATAATGACATACATGTGAAATGTGAAATGCGAATTACATTAAGATACATACCAGATGATCATTCATGATGAAAGAGTTCAAGATTACTTGTTGCTCGAGCAGATACTAGACAAGAATGAACATTCACTGTTTACTGCAGGTTGCAAATCACACAGTTGATTAAAATGTATACCTTGTTTTCCTGTGATAATATGTATTTTGTACTTCTTGATCTACAAGTAGGGTCTTCTCGATGTGTCTGCTGTTAAAATGTAGTTTGAACTTGACCTTCATCCATATATAGGATCTTCTCGGTGTGTCTGATGTTATCATGTAGTTTGTACTTGACCTTCATCCATATATAGGATCTTCTCGGTGTGTCTGGTGTTATCATGTAGTTTGTTCTTGACCTTCATCCATATATAGGGTCTTCTCGGTGTGTCTGGTGTTATCATGTAGTTTGTACTTGACTTTCATCCACATATAGGATCTTCTCGGTGTGTCTGGTGTTATCATGTAGTTTGTACTTGACTTTCATCCATATATAGGATCGTCTTGTCTTGTCGATTAACACTTTGCAAACCAGTTGTTTAATTGAAGGACTGTTTAATGATTACTTATGCACACAAAACATAAACAATAAGCATACAGTACATGGTGACTTTCTGCACAAAGTGTAAATATAAAACATTGTATGCACAATTAGTTTATGATGTAATTGTAAGCACAACCAAAGCCATGCATGAGACATGGGATAAAAGCATATGCAAGGAATAACATATAAGTAATGCCTGTGTGTATGGGTTTCCATACGAGACGTATGACATATATTTACAGAACAGATGTAATGTTATAGAGGACTATGATACATATACATATTAAGTGTATGTGTATGAGGATAAAGGCGAGGTACGCCGAGTCTTTTCCTAGTTTTGTGCCGAACACACATAAACTCTATTTTTTAAAGCATCGCATTAATGTTGTGTTTATCCTGCAAAAAAGCATAGTAATCCATTAATGGTAATATATTTTGAATTAAATACAAAAATAATACAAATATCCCTTGATTGCACCTTTTAATAATTTCTGTCAACAGGAAGTGACCTGCTTTCCAACTAGTTTTGCAAATCTCAACAGGTAAAACATGTGAAATGGGCACCAGAAAAAACCTATATTCCGGGCAGAGAACCGTGAATAGGAAAAATGTATGCAGTCAATTCAATTTGACTGCTCAAATAGAGCGCGTGCAGGATACAATTAATTTTTTTACTATGACAAGAATGAGAAATGGAATAATGCAGCCAATACAATTTGTTTGTACATTCGATGTCTATGGTACATTTCAAGAAGTATGGCTCAAGCTATGTGTACGGTACATGCATTTAATTGTACAGTATGATAAAGACAAGATATGAAACAGACAAATGGAGATATCAGAAAATGGACATATTGAATATGGATACTGATGAAGACTGTGATGTTTTACAGGTATGAAATTATGTGGTAAATTTTTGATTACATGTAGAAAAAATATTAGCATCCAGCCTCCATTACAAAGCCTAATTTGTTTGGGTGAAGGCGTGACTTAATGATTGAATGGTTGTTGCTTAACACCAAGCGAGCAATTTTCAGCTTTATTAAGTTACATTTCGATGAGATGACGATGACTTCCATTAAGCAACACACTCTGTTGAATTTATATACTGAAATTTTGTATGTATGCTCGACCTAATAAAACGTAGATATCAAACTTAGTGCGCACGACGCGTTTCTGGAATAACCTTCATCAGGTACGCTGAAAGCCAAATAATTTTAAAATCTTTGGTGGCAAGAAAACCAAAGAGCCTAAACAGAATAGCCAAAATCCACTAGGATCGCCTATCAGTATTTAAGGATAAAAATGCAAGCGATTATTTGTCTTCTCTTCATGACAAATATGTTGTTGTACCTGCAGAATAAGCTTTTAATAACATTGTTTTTGTTTGTAAAAGTTATTACTATGAGTGTTTAATCAAAGAACATTTTCAAGAACTCTGCTTATCCTACTTACAAAAATACTAGTTTTGACAAAGAAGAAATTTGGGCAAATCCCAAGTTATTCGTGTCATTAATTAATATTCCGATTAATGAGGAAAATGATGACTTACCTGCTTTATATTAGATACCGAAACTCGAGAGGAAATGATATAGTGAAAGTTATATTGTCGGTTCTTCTATTTGTTCAACAATAGAACTGTCTGTAATTATGAATAAACATTTTGTCTACAGTGAAAGAGGAATTCCAGTCATACTGTGATAAAGTCTACTCACGTAGTGGGGAAGGGTTATGATCCTTAACGCCACTTTCAACAATATCTCAGCTATATCGTGGCCGTCAGTTTTATTGGTGGAGGAAACTGGAGTACCTGCAGAAAACCACCGACCTGTTGCAAGTTACTGACAAACTTCATCACATAATGTGTACCAAGTACACCTCGCCATCAGCGGGATAATAACTCACAACTTTAGTGGTGATTGGCACTGAATGCATAAATAGTTGTAAATCCAACTACCATATGATCACGACCACGACAGCTCCTAACTCACGTAATAGTTTCAATCAAATGTGAATACTTTAATAACCTTCTGAATAAAGTTAATCATCATACTTTTTCAAACATTTCCTCTATCCAAACATTTTACTTTTCTACACTTTCCACTACCATTCTTCATGGAAAATTAAAACCCTTATTAAAGGAAATTATTCACAACGCGTTTTACTTTTAGAAAAAAGTAGGCAACGTTACAAGCTGATAGTTTTAGTCACGAATTAACATATTGTATGATGATTCTGATCAACTTTGGTTGAAATAACCCAGTGTTATCGGACGCCAAGTGATGGCAGCAGCTCACATGTCCTTTGGTGTCATGCGAGCTAAAAAAGTCAATATTATTTATATTTGGACACTATACCCTTGTCCTTAACTATGCTATACAAATGAATACTACACAACTTTAAGTGAAGCTAACAGAGGTTTCGGTTCACTTCGTGTTTGCATTTTGATATTTCTACAGTAAAAAAATCCATGATGAAAAAATAATTACTTTTCTTCAACTGTTTTGAATAAAAACGTAGATATAAAATTTAGTGCGCACGACGCGTTTCTGGAATAACTTTCATAAGGTACGTTCAAAGTCGAAAGATTGGAAAGACAAATAATGTTTAAAGGTTTGGAAGCAAGTAAGCTTTTACATTTTCATTAGCTACAGTTATGAAAAGAAAGCTTAAACAGTGATGATCAACAACTTCATCATTTATCAACTATTAAAAAGACATATACGACGTATAACCTTGGAATACCAGGTACTCCCTGAAATTCTAACAAATTGATGAACATCTGAATAGCCATTTTGTCAAAACGTACATATATATATGTCTTAAATATAAGGCTGGTATTATAAATCATGTCCTCCCAGGTCCAATGATAAAACACTAGTATTTATCACGTTTGGTTTTTTTAACGTCTTCGTGGCTATAATAATATTGCTGTGTGTACCGATGTAAACATTCCTTGATTGATGATGTGATCATTTGATTATACATAACACTTGTCTTCGGAACACCTCTATACAAAGTAGAAACGTCAGATATGGCGACAGTAGTTAACTAAACATTTAGAGGACAAAATGGACAAAAAACATTGAATGGATATTTGTTTACTCTACATAATGTGAAATGAATTGTGTAAATAGATTTGCCTTGCACATTTTGATGTAATACAAAGGCAGCTATCTAATTTAGTGCGTACGACATTCTTCATTATGTGAGCTCAATAGTCTAAATATTGGAAAGTTTGGGGGATCAACGTCTGTGATTGACGTTCGAGCAAGATGGACTAAAAAATTAATAAACATGGAATAACCTTTTTCAGCTACGCTCAAGATCAAACGATTTGAAAGTAAAATAATAATAAAAAAAGTATTTGGTAGCAAGTAAACCACAGGACATACACAGTATAGCGTAGACACAATGGACTGAGGTCACCCTTGCCTGAGGAAGATGAACGTTACCTTTATTAATAATGTTTCTTTGTTTAGGAACTGTTAATTTAACCAATGAGTAAATATTTTTTTAGCCATGTGTGTGTCGAAACACTTACTGCTGAGCAGACGATACACTCGTGCAGTAATAGTCCACCAGCCGTACATGTAGATTATTTAAAATTGAAATTTACCAAAGCAATTTTTATTGAAGCCAGTTAATGAAATTAAAAGTAATGGGGGACACCCTCCGCTTTGTAAATTAAGTGCCATCAACTTAATATAATGTGATTAAGTTCCCACATTTAGCTCCCTGTATGCAGGGCCCTACAAGTACCGTTTTTTCTTTAATAAAGACAAGCCAGGAAATGATAAGAAACACCTTTTTCAAAGTGTTGAATGTGCAAAAATAAAAATGTATACATTACAAATATATCAGCAATACTTAGGAACATTGAAACCAACAACTTGTTGAACCTTATTTAGATGAAGCCGAAAAACATATTTTATTATAGGTCATCGTGGTCGTGATCGTATGTGCCATCAGTGCCTATCACCATTAAAGTTATGAGTTTGAATCCCACTCGATACAACATAATGTGATAAAGTCTATCAGAGACGGCAGGTCGGTGGTTTTCTCTGGGTAGTACGGTTTCCTCCACCAATAAAACTAACCTGCACGATATAACTGAAATTTGGTTGAAGGTAGCGTTAAACACCATAAGCCTATCCATATTTTATCATACTCTTATACAAGATATATAAGGGACCCATCATTTTATTTTTAAGAAGGGTTATTTTGTTACACAGAGCCAGAACAAAATTTTTAAACAAATTAATATTGAAATTGTAATGCTTTTGATATCTTGATTAATGTAATATTGTTGACAGTAGCGGCATATGATGTTGTGGATATTTTGTATTTTTATGTTTTGCAAATGTTCAGCAGCATAATTACTGTTTCTAGCAGCTGATATGCTGTCACCGCGAAGATGGGGAATTACGGATTCTCATTCTGCTACCAGTGGATTACGATATTTCTCCATTCGAGATAGTTAAATTTTCAAATTTTAAACCTCGACTTTTTTTTAGCTATCAAGACTACACGAGTGGAAAAATAACATAATCCACTGGTAACAGAAGGAGAAAATGTTTCTCCTATGACAAAAAACGTCAAAAATATTTTTACCCGTCAATTTCATTCGTAAGGAAATTGGTGGGAATTATCGTACAGAAATTAAAAACCGTGGTGATAGAAAAATATTGCGAAAATAACCAGTTAATAGACTAAGAATATGTTGGTTTTGGTTGGTTTTTTATGTTTAGCGCCACTTTCAGCAATATTTCAGCTATATCACGGCGACCATGCAGTTTTAGTGGTGGAAGAAGTCGGAGTACCCGGAGAGAACCACCGACCATGCGCAAGTAACTGGTCAATTTTATCACTTGCGACTGCGAGTCGAGTGCACCCTTTCTTGTATTTACAAAGCCGGGCGCGAACCCACGCCGTATTGGTGATTGGCTTACTTGAGTTGTTAGGTAATCCAACTACCTAACTCATTGAGTCACCCGGGACCTAACTAAGAATAGGAGAAAATCTCGTATCCGACAAGAACAGAGCTGTAACTAGGTGGTTACCCTATTACTTGTATATTGATCTGAGAACAAAATGAAACTTCTGTCCTTTTTCATTTGGCCATTGTGTTGTCTCTCCAGTGTCGCCATGACCGGGGTTCGAGCTCGCAACGTTAGTGGTGATAGGTACTGATTTCACAGGTATTTATAAATTAGAGCAATTGAACGGACAAAGAATATTGAGTATAATTTTTTTTAACATTTGTAGACCTTTGAACCTTGTAAATGTAGCAAAATCAGAGAAAAAATTTTGCAAATAGAAAATTCACAAGTTGTTACCACATTTATTCTTTGCATGTAAGTGAACACTCATTAACGGGAAGTAACTCCTATAAAAATTTGAAGACAACATGTATCATGTTAGAATGAAGTCAGAAATGTACAGTTATAGACGCATCTTAGTGACTCCAGGAAGGTCTCTCATCGGCATGTCTAGCAAAACAATGTCTGACTGGCCCAAAATTAAATGTCCGTAGACTTGTTAGCATGACATACAATGTCTAATTTTGTATAATGAACACCATACCGATTTTGCATATTTTCTTGGAATCAAGTTTTACTTATAAACAAAGAGATAAGTAATTACTGAGAAATGTGATAGTTTGCTGGTCACTTGTTGGGTGACATATATGTATGTATCTAGACTTATGGTGCACACACGTATTACCGAATGTATTACATGGGTCTTCTACCAGAGTCTCATCGCTGTTTGTAAATTATTCAAAGATCACACTACTAAATCCAATAGACCATTTGCTCATTTAAAACTTGATTCTAAAATTTTATATGAGTTATGCGAACAAATGTCCCTGTTCATGCAATGATTGATAAAAATATTATATATTTTATTTCATAATCTGTACACATTTGTCATTTTGCAACAACCTGTGAACTATCTTTTCGCTATATATAAAATCGTATCGATGGTGTAATGATTAGCGTGTACGCCTCGTGTACGATAGATAGTGCGTTTGAGCCAATCGGATCAAACCAAAGACTGTAAAATTGATAATTTCTGCTTCTCCACTATGCACGCAGTATTAAGGGATATGAGCAAGGACTGGTTGCTCTGAATCAGATTAATATGTCAGAGTGGAGCGACATGTCTACCCGCGGAGTCTTGTTTCAGTTAGCTAGCACTATGAAGATGCATCTAAGCGTTTTGGTCTAGTACAAATGGGACATTGTTATCATCATCTCATCGAATGTAACTTGTTCTAGCCATGATATGGCTGGAAATTGCTCATTTGGCGTTAAACAACAATCACCCACTCACTCTTTTTGCTATAAGGCTAATCTCTGATTTTAAAAAGTTCAAATAGCTACATTTTTTTAATTCTATGCCCCCTGCGCTCCTCTTGCATGGAATGCGTATCAATATACTCATAGTAAGGGAATAATTCCTATAAAATGTGCATAAAACGTTTAATTTTAGAATAAAATCGGAAGTACCCCACACCCTCCAGAGAAACATCGATCCGTCGTAAGGCACATAAAGTTGTATGGAGTCTACCTTTTAACACTTTACGGATGGGAATTACCTCCCATCCCAAGAACAAAACCCACCCGTCGTAAGGCACATAAAAGTTGTATGGAATCTACCTTCTAACTCCTTACGGATGGGAATTACCTCCCATCCCAAGAACAAAACACACCCGTCGTATGGCACGTAAAGTTGTATGGAGTCTACCTTCTAACTCCTTACGGATGGGAATTACCTCCCATCTCGAGAACAAAACCCACCCGTCGTATGGCACGTAAAGTTGTATGGTGTCTACCTTCTAACTCCTTACGGGTGGGAATTACCCCCATCCCAAGAACAAAACCGATCCATCGTAAGGCACATAAAGTTGTTAGGAGTCTACCTTCTAACTCCTTATGGGTGGAATTACCCCCCATCCAAAGAACAAAACACACCCGTCGTAAGGCACATAATGTTGTATGGAGTCTACCTTCTAACCCCTTACGGGTGGGAATTACCTCCCATCCCAAGAACAAAACCCACCCGTAGTAAGGCACATAAAGTTGTATGGAGTCTACCTTCTAACTCCTTATGGATAGGAATCACCTGCTTGTCTATGTAGGTATAATTTTATATACCATTCAAGCGAGGTCATGATGGAAGCTAATGAAGTACACCAATAAAAAAATATATACAATGGCAAAGGACAACTCTAATAATATTATTGTCTAAATTTTAGGTATAACTTTGTTTCATGTTCAATATCCGTACAGTGTCTTGATATATAAAGCATAAATGTACGAGACTTGTGAAAGGCGATATTTTGCTCCAACCAAAACAAAAAAAACATATATTTCAGATACAGCATTTGTATTATATTTATGCTGGAGAGATATCTCACTAGCCCATAGACTGTTGTATCTATCCTGGAGATATATCTCACTAACCCATAGACTGTTGTATTTATCCTGGAGAGATATCTCACTAACCCATAGACTGTTGTATTTATCCTGGAGAGATATCTCACTAACCCATAGACTGTTGTATTTATCCTGCAGAGATATCTCATTAACCCATAGACTGTTGTATTTTATATTAATAAAATGAAAAACAAAACAGTCACACTGCCGGAACAGCTTCAACATCCAATAAAAGATTATACAATTATCCCCATCTGATTCTTTGGTTATTTTCTGTCAACAGGAAATGATTTTTTTCAGAACCAGTTTAAACTAGTTTACAAAAGCCCAATATTTACAACGTGAAAAGGGTGTAATGTAATTAATTTTCTTTGAAGGATTACGATGTTTTTCCACTTAAAGGTCGATAAGGCTCGAGCTATCGAGAATAGAGAAATATTGTAATCCACTGGCAGCAGCAGGATAGTCTATTTTATCTGACACATTAATTTAACTCGCTAAACCAACAAATGCAGGACACAAAAATAAAGGATGTCATAATACACTAGGGAAGCAGAAAAGTACCAGCAGTTATACCGACATATGTATGCTTTTTGGGGTTTTTTTGCTGTTTTTTTGCTCCAGCTATAGTTCTGCATGAGAATTCCCGCCAATTTCCATGGAAAAAAACGAAGGTGTAATAAAGAAAGCACAAGCACAACATTGGATAAATTACACAGAATGTGGACAAACACAACAAAAGACACAAAAACTAAAAAGGTAAGCAACACGGACATAACAAAAATATCCGGGGATGAACACTGGTGCTCGCAGAGGATAGGCAATTCCAGTTTCAGATAGAACCAATTTACCTCATAAAAACCATCAGAAACGGTTGTTTTACAATTGTGATTATTTCTGACGTTGTCAAGGCAACAGATGGGAACACGTGATTTGTAGCCAAGTTTGAGTAGTTTGGCAATCTACAGGCGGTCATAACTTGTAATCGTGAACTGATGACAAGCAAGCATAACAGGACAAATGGGCATGTAGACATGGGATGAGGTATGTACATAACATGATAGAAATGACACAACGTGTTCTAATGTGTGGACAATACAGGACACATACAACATTAATACATTGTAGACATAATGCATAGGTGTGTAATAACATTTATAGGTGATTAATTGCATGGAACAAGAATGACATACACATATAATGACCATTATTTCAAGGTTAGCAAGACAATGAACCTCCTGTTTGTTATATAACATCCACAGTGCCAGCTTCTTCCATAGGTCAAGGTATATGTGAAGCTGGTTTTACTCCTCTGTGTTGCAATGTCTACATACATCCTGTTAATTATACTGTACCAACATATGTTTAACTCCTGTTTATTAAGCTGCATCGATATATGTGGAGATTACTCAGGTATATAGCTAAACAGGAATTGGATGTACCCAGTAATGTTATTCACAGAGATGGAATATAAAGTTATGTATATGCATTGGTTGACTAGAACAAGAGGCGTACATGTTTACATTAAACGTTCGAACCATATTAGGATACAACAGGTGCACATAATACAGACTAGCACACGTGTATAGATACACAGTTACGAGACTAACACATGTGTATTGATACACAGCTAAACGGTTAGAACATTTGTATGAATACACGATTAGGAAATTAGCACAGGTGTCTTGATACACAGTTAATATATAGCACACGTGTATGGCTACACTATTATGAGATTCTCAGATATGTATTGGAACATAGCTAACAAAAAAGCACACACAGTTAAAAGACTAGCACAAGAGTATAGATAAAAAAACACATCTCGAGTAATATTGCAGAACTCCAAGAATTGGACTTAAATGGATAAGTTCCCTTTTGAGTCAATGAACCAAGCGTGATCACAACAGAACGAAAATACCATGCAAGAATGCACGTCGAGTCACAAAGCCATACGTCATCATAAGAATGCACGTCGAGTCACAAAGCCATACGTCATCACAAGAATGGACGTCGAGTCACAAAGCCATACGTCATCACAAGAATGCATGTCGAGTCACAAAGCCATACGTCTTCACAATAAGAGACACAGTTGTCATAAATAATCGCATTATGACGCTTATGGTTTGTGCAATTAGTTTGACAATAATGCCGCACATTATTCAAGGTCTACTCGAATCGACCACACATTATAACAAGACGGTATATAATGCATAGGCAATACAGTGTGTGCAGCCTTAATGACATCTCTATCAGTAAAGATGGTTTCATATGTTGTAGAGCTATCCCTTTTCCCTAACGCCATTAGGAAACTCTTCGTGTCAAATTTTCTTGTATTGTATTTTTTTTTCCTAGTGTGTTCATTATGTGGTTATGTGTTTTCCTTCTAAGATTGTTATTTTTGACATTGCTAATTTGATTCCAAAATTATATGTTTTTTATACAAAGTATATATCTTACGATGGCAAACTGGTACCCGCTCATCCAAGAGCAAAGGAAAGGACAAATAATTTGGGTATAATTTTTGGTAGATATTATGTTTGAACCTTGAAATATATAATGGATACTTATAGCAAATAGAAAATTCATAGCTTGTTGCGGCATTAAAATTATGAACCGATTATGGAGAAAAGATATCTTATTGTTAAATGAACATTGGATGAAAGATCGCCTTTCGTCCACATAAAAGGGAAATAACTCCTATAAAACCGTGTAAAGACGTATAATTTTAGAATCCCCTTTTGTCCACATTAAAGGGAAATAACTCCTATAAAACCATGTAAAGACGTATAATTTCAGAATCCCCTTTTGTCCACATTAAAGGGAAATAACTCCTATAAAACCGTGTAAAGACGTATAATTTCAGAATCCCCTTTTGTCCACATTAAAGGGAAATAACTCATATAAAACATTGTAAAGACGTATAATTTTAGAATCCCCTTTTGTCCACATTAAAGGGAAATACCTCCTATAAAACCGTGTAAAAACGTATAATTTTAGAATCCCCTTTTGTCCACATTAAAGGGAAATAACTGCTATAAAACAGTGTAAAGACGTATAATTTTAGAATCCCCCTTTTGTCCACATTAAAGGGAAATAACTGCTATAAAACAGTGTAAAGACGTATAATTTTAGAATCCCCTTTTGTCCACATTAAAGGGAAATAACTCCTATAAAACCGTGTAAAGACGTATAATCTTAGAATCCTCCTTTTGTCCACATTAAAGGGAAATAACTCCTATAAAACCGTGTAAAGACGTATAATTTTAGAATCCCCTTTTGTCCACATTAAAGGGAAATAACTCCTATAAAACAGTGTACAGACGTAAAATTTTAGAATCCCCCTTTTGTCCACATTAAAGGGAAATAACTGCTATAAAACAGTGTAAAGACGTATAATTTTAGAATCCTCCTTTTATCCACATTAAAGGGTAATAACTCCTATAAAACAGTGTAAAGACGTATAATTTTAGAATCCCCTTTTGTCCACATTAAAGGGAAATAACTGCTATAAAACAGTGTAAAGACGTATAATTTTAGAATCCCTTTTGTCCACATTAAAGGGAAATAACTCCTATAAAACCGTGTAAAGACGTATAATTTTAGAATCCCCTTTTGTCCACATTAAAGGAACATAACTCCTATAAAACCGTGTAAAAACGTATAATTTTAGAATCAAGTCGGAAATGTGCAGATGGTATTTTGTCTATCTAAAATGCAAATGTTTTGGTGTTGAGTAGGGAATAATGATACAAGTGGATAATACAATCTATGTTGTAGAGGTATGATTGTATGATACGACATGACCATATAGCTGATTGTAAGACAACAATATACTGTCAAACTTATCTTATGTAACCTTCCAATGGAACATTGAAATAGGGTTACATAAGAAAGGTGGTCGCTAAATACAGGTTTTTATTTAATGTAATACAATGTGAAGGGAAATTGAGATGAAGGTCACATAGTGCACTGCTTAGAAATAGAAGTGGTCACTTAAGCAGGTTGACTGTATTATGATGGAAGTTAACAAAGGTTGTGTGTATTGATATCAATCATATACATGCTGGCTAGCGCTATATGAAAAGCTAGCGCTATATGAAAAGCTAGCGTTATATGAAAAGCTAGCGTTATATGAAAAGGCCAGCCATTGGGAATTAATAATAGGCATATACACCGATTGATGCTGTGCAGTTTTCTCACTTTAGAACCAGTCTACGAAAAGCTATTGTTGTGAACAAGAAAGCTTATCTTTTCTTGCAAATAAAATACATATATATATACAAGCAAGCGATTAAATGAGAAAATTTGATTTTATTTTTGTACAGAATATGTATGTGCGTATAAGACATTGAGGATGAAGTTAGATGCGAATATGCTAACAGAAATAAACAAATAAAACACACAATATTAGCAGCAAAGATCAACATAAATATATACATGTATATACAGATAAAAAAAAATTAAAAGTCTTTTGTGCACATCCTTATCTCCTGGGATATTTATTGTACGGCCGGTTGTATTGAAACTAAGACAAAATCTAAACCCCCATCTAGTTCTTAGCAAAATATTTGATTGTTTATTCGATGTATATCATTGTGTTATTAGCATATTCCAAAGAAAGGATTTCATTTCCCTTTAGCTATTCTCCCAAGTTGCGAGATCGGTTTATATTTTAAAATAATTTCCACAATTAGGAATTTGTTACATAATAATTAAATATCTTTAAAATATTCCCATTTCATTAAACATCATAAGTGGGAGCATGCTTTTCATTCCTCCACCGCCGCCGCCGCCGCCCCTTTTCATCATTTGTGAAACCAACATCATATTCAACATATTATCAGTGCCACTCATGGCCATAAGAGGTAGCATACTGTTAAATAATCCACCACTTTGCTGTGCCATCTTACTTTTGGCTAACAGAGCAAGTCTCGCCCTCTGTTCATTCATGTTGACTCCTGAAATTATTGTTCTTTTTTGTTAATATTTGTTTTAATTTTCAAATCTTTATTTGATTAGATTTAATCAATATTGTAGAATTTTCAAGGACAAAAACATAAAATATAAATTCTAATTATTTTTATATATGTTTATTTTTAATTTTAATTAAGAAATGTTGTGAGGGGTCGCTTATAGCATCCTAACATTTTTTGTTGTGAAATGAAAAGGTTGCATCATTACTATTTAAGGAGAAATATTTTATCCGAAAGATTAAAAAAAAGATGCTATTGATCTATTTTTAAAATAGTCCATGCATACAACAGAGCAATACAAGCTAATATCTATTCTAAGATATAATATTAAGTATATCGTATAAGAAAGAAGAGATAAGAAAGAAAAAGGCAAGCAAAGGTTAGCATTGCTATACTACTATATATAGTGTATATAGTCGAAGTCAATTCTAAGAGACATATGGCTTTCAATAAGCAAAATGATAATAGCAGCAAAGACATACACCACAAATTTTATTTTTTTAAGAAACAACAGCACGTGTAAAGCAAACAGCACAATCAACAGATACAGGCCGGAAGATGTCCTTTTATAAATAAATGTACGAAAATATCACACTGTTCTTGATATTATTATAAAGATTTGCAGTCAGTGTTTTTTTTTATCAACTTAATTAAGCATTCCACCAAATAACATCATGTTTAACATATTGTTTGATCCACCAGCACCTCCGGAAGCTCCTCCTTGATTGCCCATGAGAGCCATGATAGGCAACATTCCTTCGCCCATTCCTCCTTCGGCCATAAGAAGGTAAGGTAAAAAGTTGTTCGAGCCACCACGACCGCGTGACATGAGAATTGAAAGCATAGCTGGATTCATTTTTCCTCCCTTTGCCATTGCCAACATAGGTAACATTGAACTCGCTCCGCCTCCTGACATAGCCAGTTGTCTAGCTTTCATTACTTGTCTCTGGTTAGTGTTACCTGTAATCATTCATTTGTGTATTATGTGATAATAGATTCTACTTTCCACGTGCTGTCAATAACATGCATTTATGAAATTCCAGAAATAAGAAAAAAAAGTTAGTTATAGATTCTATGCTTTCGTACACTTATGCAATGTAGTGAGCAAATTCTATCAATCTAATACGTCACTTCCTGTGACTGCAATGTTGTGAGCTAATTTTATAAATCTATTACGTCACTTCCTGGTTACTGTTTCATCCAAGCTTCCAGTGATGGAAAACCTTTAAAATTATATCTAAAAAATGATGAATTATCATGCCTTTAATTATGCTTTGTATACGGAAGCAGATATTAAGAAGATATAGAATATATATATAGAGTGAGAGCAGAGTAAAGTACGTTCACAATAATACTAAGTGCTATACATAAATATGATAAATATTGAGAGAAAAAAGACGATGGATGAGTGTTAAACATAAATACCTTCTGTCTTTTCCACCCAGAAAAGTGTACAAAAAAATGTCAGTCAATGCGTTATATACATCCATTCCGTTCACCTTTATGAAACTAGGTGGTATTTTTATGACTGTATGCTGTTTTGTTGTAGTACTTTTTGTTAATGAAGGATGATAATGACGTGCAAAGGAAGGAAGATGTAGGCAGGGATAAAGGTGCAATAGGTAGGGTGTGTGCAAGTAAATACAACATAAAGCAATTCTGATTATATGAAGAAATATCAAGATTATGAAATAAAAAGAACAAAGCGAAATGAAGAATATGTTTACTTCATAGCACAAAATGGATACATGAAACACAAACCGACATTGTAACAGAACATACATTATTGTTCATTTGTAACAAGCAGTCTTTGTACAAGAAGAGGCGACATTTCCATCAGAAAGTCTAATTGAATAAGAGTGGATACATGAAAAGGTTGGCCATTCCACCTGTCCTTGCATTTCCAAACATTTTACTAAACATATGAAAGCGGAACAGATCCTTTCCTGCATCGCTCCCCATCATCATGGCGGCTAATGGAAAATTGATTCCACCTAGGACAATCAGAGAAAGAATAAAGATAGATTCTTTAATGAACATTAAATTAAAGAAGTATCAAATATCCATTTCTAGTGATGCTTATTTTGTTCAATGTATTTAACTTTTGCAAACAATAAATAAAAATTATTTACTTATTTAAGGATCAAGTTAAAGACTATGTTCTAGAAAACAAAATTTAACGGCATGACGAAAATTATAGTTAGATATATTTTTCTCAAATAAATTGATGAAAAAAATAAATAACATGAATAATCTTCAATAAATGGATTTTGTTGAAGACAAATATTGTCGTTTCTATCCTTTATCTCTAACCATTTTAGCCCCTCCCCCCTTTTCGAGATATATTTTCCCATCAATGTTATTAAGTACAGAAAGAAAAGTATTGGGAAATCCTGCCTACCCTACTTATATATTTCATAATCCTTGATTGTTGTTTTCTTAATATTCAAATTTCTGTAATACATTTAATATCATATAAAGTTCATTTTATTCATATTTTCAAGAAACCACTATAGTTGCCTTCTAACGTTATTATAATCTAGAACATGTTTAGAAAAAAATCATTTCAATATGACTCGAATGCTTGTCAAGGTGACACCCATTTACCCTTTCCAGAATATATCTATTAATAGCTTTAGCTAAAATCTAAATTATATCTAAACTTCTACGTATACAGATCTACGCTCTACAAAGGTACGGGGTATGATTGCAAATAATATATAAAACTGATATATACAATTATGCTGAATATGAAACTATTTTTCTGAATACGAAACTATTTTTCTACTACATATTAAGAAAACAATTAGATCTTAAGTTTAACGGGAAATATTTAATGGTTTGTTGCTTACGAAACTATCTTAATATAACGAAGTCAAATTTACGAATTTAATTATAAGTGCTCAACGTTATCTGTAAAAATCTGTTGACTACGTGTGTTGAATTAATTCTAAATTTATGGCACGAATTTAATGGGAAATAATTAAAATCGATGCATGAAGATATATTGAATACGAAACAAACTTATGCTAAATGTATATATGTAGTGAAGAAGGAAAAACGTAGATTAAATTGAGTTAAATGTTCATATAAAATACGAAACTATTTTCTACTAAATTTTATTAACAACAGTCAGCTGAATACGAAACTAAAAAGAAATTTATGTAAACATTTAAATGGACCGTGGTTAATGTGTAGAAGTGACAATTTGCTGACTACAAAAAATTGTTCTGAGACTTTATGGGAAAATTGTAATAGAAACTAGAGGGAGTCAGAATAAGGTCACTCATATAAACAATCATTTAATTGTAATATCGGCCTCTCAGTCATGTTGACAGGTTTATTTTCGGTCTCTCGTGATTCCGAAAACGCTCATATCTGTCAATTGTCAAATGAATGACCAGAGTCATATAAAACTCATGTCCGTCATATTTATAATATGGATACAATGACAGTTTATTGGAGTCAGAAAGTGTACGTATCTAATATAATAACTATTTACACATAAAAAGAACGTATCCTACCTATCTACCTTACAGAATTTGTCATATGAAACCATAAAATATATATAAAAAGTCCTTTAATGTTACAAAATAGCCAACATTGTCATTGTAATTGTGATTCTCAATAAAGTTATCAAGCAAAGGAAGATTGTTTTATTACATAAAATCTGAATACATTCTCAATAGTATAAAAATATGAATGGACACATGTGACTAAAAGAACCTTTGTGTGTCTAATTTTAGTACATTTGAACATATTGACCATTTAGCCGAAAAATACACTTTTTATATATACAATTATCCCCTTATTCAAAAACATATTATCTCTCCATGACAATGGGAAGTCTCTGATATTTCAATATAGATTACAATATGGGTTACTTCCCTTTCACAAGGAAACAAGCGCGAAAATAACACTCATGTAAGCATGTATTTAGAACTACATTTCGTACACTTTGGCGGCCTGAAGATACTAGTAATGACCCTTAATAATAATTGGAAGATGAAGAAATTATGTGCATTTTTTTTTGTTTATCATATCGTTGTGTTCAAGATTTGTGCAAGTGGATTTGTTAGAAAGAGAGATAACTGGTTAGAGATATTAGTATCAAGGTGAGCATGCGGTATGCAAAGACCATACGATTGTAACCGAACATGAATTAAGAATATGCAAATTTGAAGGTATATTAGGAAGCCAAACATTTTCTTTCTGGTGGAATCTGAGATGCTAAGTTGATATATTACTTTCATTCTTATCAAAAATGCCTTTTAATTTTGAAGGTTTTCGAATTGTCTAAATTTAGAGACTAGGTGCAATCTTTAGCTGTAATACTGATATTGGTACTAGAAATGGTTCTTAACTTAGTATATTATAGCATAGAGCGAAATATAAACTTGCTACGCATCGTTGACTTTAGCAAAAATAAGTTATAGAGCTAATAAATATGTGACAAAGAGTAAATAAATGTACCTAAAATATAAGTAAAACTTTGAATGTATTTGATTGTACCAATATGACATATCATGCAATTTGAATAAATACCGTACTTCAAATAAGTGCCATAACAAATTATAAAATTTTTCAACAATGTTCATTTATCAAGGTCATTTCCAAGGTTACCAACAACACATTTTGATTGGTTATTCTTGAGGTTTAATGTCTGACCTGATCTTGGCCTCAAGTAATAATGCTCAGTTTAATCCTGTATGGTCTTTGTTGGAATGTTAGTATATGAATATCCCTACACGGAAGTGAGTAAACAGTGTTGGCCCATTTCATGTAGAAATACTAATCTAGTAGATATATCAATACTGACCTGCCCCTTGTGATCGGACATGAGCTACCATCACACACAAAACTGCGGCTATAATAAGTACACACTTCATTGTTTCACTGTAAAGAAAAATAAATATCATTACATTTGATTTCTCATTTAAACACATGCCTTGCACGATTCCATATATATTTGTTCTTACACAATAGGAAACTTAAACAGTTTGCATGCATAATAAATAAGAATTTATTCTATATTTTCGTTTTAAAAGCGCATTTAGCATATCGATAGAAGAACAATTACTTCTCATTAATGCGTAAGAGCGTTATTTCCTTGTTATAACTATATAAATTTGAGTGTATGAAACCTCCAGCCAATATTGTATGGCTCAGAGTGAATGTGGCGTTCTAAACGTTCCCTTCAGTCGATTAGAACACACACAATTGATACACAACGGTGCCAATATTAGATTATAAAGTAATATATGATGACTTGCTCCACGTCGGGATTTTGGATCTTGATAAGCACATGATATAGCTTTCCACATACATGCTTTACAATAATAATCAAGGGAGACAACTTGCATTGCCTGAAAAATCATATTAACTTTACGATATGTTGTCCATGTGTACAAACAATAATGTTGATTCTAAATATAACTCTTTCTAGCGAATATGCTGCTACTCTTGAAACTTGTCTATTCATGAAATCGCAAAAGATCACTTTAAGCGCACATAAATTTGCAGTTGCAAATAAGTAACAAAAAATAATTCATCCATCCAAAGAGGTAAATATCGTTGAAAAGCTAAGCACTAACATTTATATTGCTGATTTTGATACCACTCCCCCCTCCAAAAGAGAGTTTTACAGAGTATGCTGGTTACACTGATAATTGTAGTAAATTCATATTATAATTTACTTGTACATTTTCACCACAGTTGGTCATTTCATTGTACAATGCATTAAAGAATGTTATTTACGTACATTTGTTAACTTCAATAGTAATGTCTTAAGGGGATAACGGTGTTCACCTTACTTGTGATTTAAAAACATTAATGTATAGCGTATTCTTGCTAAAAGGAGTACTTAAACTAGTTTAATGCCGCCACATTGTTTTATTGAATTGGTACCAAGTCAGGAAATTGGTGGTACCAAGCCAGGAAATTGAGCGGCCATGTATTTTTGTGTGAGGGATATCTAATTTGTTTTTTTTTTAGATTTTTTTTTTCCGTTTTATTGCTTTAGTCCTAAAATATCTATGCTTTATCTATTGAAAACCGCATATAAAATATAAGAATAATAAGCATATTAACATATTAACTTGACTACTTGAAATATGCTTGTATCTAATTTTGAAAATACAGCCTCAGGCTGTTAACATATAGCGCAATAATCACAAATTGCTTTTTAAGGCAGGTTTCATGTTTTTACTATTAACCGGCAGCATAACGTTTTAATCTGTTTATTATTTTCTATTTTTAAATACACAGTTGATATTGTAATTATTTTAATTCTATGAATAAGAGCATTCTTAAACACGCTTGTTGAAAATGGCGCTTTCATTCTGAGTCTTCAGATTTCCAATTAGGCTTAGTGGTGGATTGTATTGATCATTAATAAATATATTTCAAATCTGTAAAGTTTAATGGTGTAAGTAGGAATTCGTCAAGGGTATCTGTTCATATGTCTTGTATAAAACAATGATAAATAATATCATATTTCTTCATAATATTGTGTTATTCCAGTCACGAACCGTGAATGACGGAACAAGCAAATGTAATTAAATTAATAGACGTAAAAACAGAAACACCCCTCGTCACATGACTTGGTTCTTTTTTTTAATTGTGACATTTTAGAATAAAATTCTGGTATCATTATATATGAATAAATATAATTTTCTTTTATATGGTAATGCACACAGATCTAAACTTATTTTGCTAAGAAAGGTAGCAAGATACCAAAATGACAATCAGAAGCCGTAAATAAAGGAGGAATATTGCCAAATATCTCCATAATAACGGCATCGCATGCGTCCATTTAAAATATGGAAAATGCAACGTGTAAAGTATAATAGTATACTATCATATACAGTTTTTGAGCATGTCACAAATACACTGATAAATTGCTTACTTCTCGTATTATTCAAAATATATCATTGAGATTAGCGTGAAATAGTATTGTACCTTTCGAAACACCCGAAATATATCATTGAATTTAGCGAGGAATAGTATTGTATGTTGAAAAGCATCCGAAATACACAATTGTGCTTAGCGTTGAATATTATTGTACGCTGGAAAGCATCCGAAATATATCATTGGAACTTTAATGCTGAAGTCTTTTAGTATTTTCAATATTTGAGAATATGACCTTATCGAATGCTCATAAATATGTATATTTATGTAAATATATCGTTTCTTTTATAGGATTAAGCATAGTCAGTCATGAAACAAAGTTGAATGTTCAACTTTAAAATTACAAATAAGCTACTAATACGTCAACATGCAAGCTCAAATCTATTACAGATTAAAATAATGAAACATGCATGGTGGCTGATACCACTATATAATAGTGCTAGCAAGATACGTTTGTATGCAGTCGCGTCCGATTTTAAAATGTATTATCAGGAAAATACATGTGCTCGTATCCCCAAAAAAACCCGAACAAACAAGCATATAAATATTTCTGTAAGCGGAAAAAAAAGAAAACTTTTTAATTTCAGATATAGTTAACGATGTGTCCATATTTAGAGATATTCCAATTACCTTTTATGTATATAGTATATATTAAAAAATTGAAAACAGCCAAAATTATGAAATAATAAAAGATAAATGCGGTATGCTGAATCATATCCCAATTGAATAGATTAAATAAATGCCATTGTGAAATTTCAAATTCCGAAATCAGACGAGCGTTATCTATCCTTATGTTAATCTATTATATATTGAAATCACAATCGAAATTTATAATCCGTTGTGTAAAATAATCTCTAACTTAGGATTACCATTTTCTAATATATGCACAATAATATTTTCTGAATAAATTAAACTTACGTGATCAGAAATTCTTAACAATGTTTGGTCCTCAGTAATGTCCTACTTGTTGTTAGGAGGCAAGTTTCAAGTCTGATGATACCTGGTCGTCCACTGTTGGTTATAAAGTAGTGACACTCCGTTTATGCAAATGATGTATAACAATGCATTAAAGTCTCCTATAATTAATGGCATGGCTGTCTTGTATGAATACTATTGTCTTTACAAGACATGTTACATTTTACCTCAGGCGATGACGTCTTCGTGACCCTTTATAATAAAAAATGGACAATCGCTCAGATCGTGCTAAATCTTAAATATTCGACATTTCTATACTGTATACATTTGTGTTTTCGTTTTAAAGTGTGCTATACTTTTAGCTCTTGTATATGGAAGACCATATTAAGTATTTATTAAATTCAAAAAGTGAAGATTTTGGTAATAAAGCAGTATATGGGGAGTGTGTGTAATATTATGTAACGGTGTCTATATGTTACAAAGGTGTGAACAAGACAAATATGAAGGGACCATTATGTTTCAAAAAACAAGCATTATTGACATTGTTATGATTTTAATAAATTACATATTTCTGTTCATCAGTCTCCGTTATATAATCTATCATGTTGTGAGGTAATAACGGCTGACCCGTCTAATGATTAGACAACATTACTTTAAAATCAAAGGGGTTATTATGTACAAGCATATATGTTTTTTAGTCTTTTGTTTTTATTATAATAGAATTACTCGTTACTTTAACAATCAACGTAAAATGTACTTAATTTCTTCTGTTTCGCTAGTTGACTGCGTATACGTCTCTGAACCTCACATTGTAAAATTGTATCGCTTTATATACATTGTACCTGAAGATCTGCAACAGCAGTGCAAACGTTAGTACAAGAATGTTGTGAAAAATCCGTTTTGTTCTTTTTTTAATAATTTTTTTTCTATATATATAATAAAAACGTAGATATCAAATTAGTGCGGATATGTATTGCCATCTAAATTGTCAAGTCGAACACTAGAACCAATATTTGGAAGATACCTCTATCAAATATTTTTAGTCTAGTTTTCCTATCCAATTCCACCACGTTCTGATTTCGCATCTGTATTATTCTAGTTTAACAACATAATAATTTTATTTATTCTGAATTCTTTCTTGTGACAATTCTAATCAAGAGCCCAAGCTTCTCTTGGTGTACCCATGTTGTACTCCATTGATTACCCACGGTATTAATCAGCTGAAACAATTAGAATACAGATTAAAGAAAATCGACATCATAATATCTAAGAACTAGTTATTCTCTTTTATACCATCTATTCTTTTTATTCATTTCGTACATAAAAATATGATAAGCATTTACATTGTTCGTTTTCTGTTTAGTATGATTTATATATTGTAAAATCGAGAATTGTGATAAAATATTTTAATCAAGAGTTTGAAGATACCAAAGGGATAATCAGAACCGTAAATTGAAGAAGGACAGACAACGCAATGACCAAAATAAAAATGAAAAAAATGCCACACAACGATCTACAAAACACTCCACAGAAAGGTAAAGATCGAGCGCCACGACCCCCCCTAAAATGCAGGCATGAACTCAGGTGCTTCACTGGTGATATCTAATAATAATTTTGTTAAATATCGTATTACCAAATATATTAAATGTTTTACAAATCGAAATCATTACTATTTAAAAGATTGTATATTTTTCCAAAATGTTTTTAAAGGTGAAGAAGTAATAAATATAATCTTCTTCATTTCCGAAAAATTACATCGATTATTATTGCTATTTCTAACATTGAAGTGATAATCTTTGGAGGAATGATGTATTGTATTAGCTTCCATCTAAATACTTTAAGCTTGTCTCCCTCCAAATATGAATCAATGAATTGGTATTGTGGTTTTATGAACAGTTTTTCTTATATATTCAATACTTTTATCCATTTTTACAATCCGTTAGAAGACTCTATGTAAAAACAAATGAGTTATAGCTTTTTATTTTATACATTTAATTAAGTCTCCATATAATTATTCTTTCATTTAATCCTAATTCTGTTCAGGTTTACAGTACTGTGAAAGGAATTTTCTGTTTTAATAATATTCATGCAGTTTTTTTAATAGATATTTTTACAATATCAAATTCTGCAAACCAAATAGATTTAAGCTGTAACTTTTCCAGAATAACATTGCTTGATAATGTATTCGTTGTATTTAATAAAACGTAGATATCACATTTAATGCGCACAACGCGTTTCTGGAATAATTTTCACCAGGTACGCTCAAAATAACCTTCACCAGGTACGTTCAAAATAACCTTCACCAGGTACGCTCAAAATAACCTTCACCGGGTACTCTCAAAATAACCTTCACCAGGTACGCTCAAAATAACCTTCACCAGGTACGCTCAAAATAACCTTCACCAGGTACGCTCAAAATAACCTTCACCAGGTACGCTCAAAATAACCTTCACCAGGTACGCTCAAAATAACCTTCATCAGGAATGCTCAAAATAACCTTCACCAGGTACGCTCAAAATAACCTTCACCAGGTACGCTCAAAATAACCTTCACCAGGTACGCTCAAAATAATCTTCACCAGGTACTCTCAAAATAACCTTCACCGGGTACTCTCAAAATCGAAAGGTTGGAAGGCCAAATAATTTTAAAAGTTTTGCGAGCAAGTAAACCAAAGGGCCTAAATAGGATAGCCAAAAATTTTAACTATCATTTGCATATATAATTCTTTTTATTCCAATTTGCAAAAACAGTGGTTTTATTTTCAAAAGTAACATATTTGTTTCCCCATATAGTTTGTTTATTGATATCTGTGCATGTAACAGATGCTTTTGTTTTACCCCTACGACATAAATACCAACATTTGACTATTTCCCTATACAATTCTGGTACGTTTTTTAAATACCTCAACGATTTCATGTCATCTAGGTTCATGTTAAATACTAACCAATGTTCACCCGTTTAATTCAACTATTTGAAATTATTAGCTTACAGTTAGAAAGGCGTCATATTTCCAGTATGCTTAGCGAAAATGTTTTGAGAGTTATGAAATATTTTTTATACAAATTTATCAACCATCTCAACCCTCCTCATAATAAGATTTATTGTCACTATCTGGTTTATACCAATCCGTATAACTTTTAAGACAATTCTTTTTCTATTTCGTTCTGGTATATAGCTGGTACTAAACATGCACTGGTCAAAAATGTGAACAATGGTAAAATTAAGAATTTGATATAAAATATATAGTAGAAATGTTTCTTTTTTACATGTACTTTTTTCTATTTTCTAAATTTAGTTGTTGACACTCTTCATCATTGTGATTTCATTGGCTTATCTGCCTAATTGATTCCCGCAATGTGGTCTTTAGCATTTTGTTAATTTACCGATCCACATCCCTTCTATTTTGTTTCTGTTAAGCAATAAACCTACAAATGAACCAAATATTTCCATTTAGTTCATTGTCCTTAAGGCATCTTCTCAATTAATACATATACAAAATGGTGTCTTCAACCTATGCCAACATTTTGAAATATCATATACAAGGTATACCAACAAACATTGTATTACAGGTGTTTATATATATTTATGTTAGAATTTAAGCAGCGAGTTATAGATACATTTTTAAATGAGGCAATTTCTTTTTTTGAAGAATCGCCAAAATGTCATTTCTATAAGTATATATATGATGACCATAACCTGCAATTTTATTGAAGTCGACCAGTTAATTATATGTTTAAGCCACTTATTAGTAGATATCGCTTACATGCACATATAATTTAAATATTGAAACTGGTAGATACTATAATATAGATAGACATGCTAGAATTTGTAACATGTGTAACAATAATGATATAGAAGATGAGTATCACTTTATTTTAGAGTGTAGTAAATATGTGGAAATTCGTAGGAAATATATAAAACCCTATTATTGTATCAATCCATCTGCTTTTAAGCTAACACAGTTATTATCTGTTCAAAATATTAAAGAACTTAACAATCTTGGAAAGTATATATGTTGCTGAAAAAATTCGTAATTCCTAAATTTATTTCATGCTCCGCTATGATTATAATTATATAATTATGCATTGTGTATAATGTATCATGTATTGTTTGTAATTTGTATTTATATACCTATAAGCTGTATTACTTTTGGAATAAAGTATTATTATCCATTCACATATAACAATTAATGATAGTTACAGGTAAGTAAATTTGGAAATACAGGTCTCAAAAGTGAAATTTATAAAGATTTTTTTTTAGTCTAAAAATACAAGATATAAAAAAATATAAATATATTTAGTGCAGTGACAATCAAGGTAAAAATGGAAAATTTAATGGACCGAAATACCACACGGCTGCATTGGATATTAATTTGAAGAAAAAGAAATTTTGCATCGATTTAGGCATGTTGTCGCATTCTAGTATGCTGGAGATTTTCTATATCTGGAGTCAAAGGTCAAATCTAAGAACGAAGACATTTTCATTTTTTCATACATTATTCGAATAATCTTAACTAGCATTCGCCACTGCTTAACGTACTTCATACATATGGTTGAGACAGGCATTGAAAGTGAGATTGTTGCGGTTACAAAAGTCTGACTTT
The DNA here is from genome assembly GCA_963383655.1 of Bathymodiolus septemdierum. Taxonomy (NCBI): domain Eukaryota; kingdom Metazoa; phylum Mollusca; class Bivalvia; order Mytilida; family Modiolidae; genus Bathymodiolus; species Bathymodiolus septemdierum. The sequence goes on from OY726517.1 coordinate 64,679,935, forward strand.
AAAAATATAACTGAAATATGCACCTAATTAAAAAGGGGGAACACACTTCACAAATCGATATCAACGCACGTATATTTTCACCGCAAGTCATTGCAATTTCTTAGAATTATACATAAGAATAATTCAATATACGTATATCTTTTCTGGAAAGTTTGAACCAAGTTTGAACCAAATTCATAGAGAAACAAGGAAAAAATTACGACAACAAGAACATGCATCTAAGAAAATTTCACACCAAAAAAAGTCTATATCTCAATTTTAAGAATTAAAAAGACAAAAAAATGAAAATATCTAGTTTGTTACTACATATCATGTATATTAAAGATTTGCAAGATAAATGTGATTAAAATGTATAGGAATAAATGAGAAAAAATCACGTGAAATCTTACAACACGCAACCCCCCTTTTTTGCAGACAATGCATTGGACAGTTGAAATAGATTGTGGGTTTAGAAGTGAAACAACCATTTACGTAACGAAAAATGAAGTGCAATACAGAAAAAGTAGCATGCCATGAGTGATGCGGTTTCCTTTGTCATGGAAAGTGATCGATCTTGACCTCGTTTAATCATGGTTGAACTGATTTCTAAAGTTGGTGTATGATCTTGCACCACCTGAAAAACTGCTCGAGCCATAGAGTGAATAATATTTTTTCCGTCTATGGTTTCTGTATTTAGGTCTATGTTGTCAGCGCCTTCTTGAATAAAGTTACCGCCGAGCGTTTTAGGACTTATCCCGTAAGGAATGCAAGACACTTCAGTTTTTCCTATCTCATGGTTTGCGGCACTGGTCAAAAACTGTCTCACTTCAGTGTAAGAAGCACAAATACCAAATGCATGAAGGATTTCAATTAAATGTTTAGATCCGTACCCGTGGTCAAAGTTGTAGGGCCAATCCCAAATTAAATGGAGTGTAGTTGTTTTTGTGCAACGATACTATCATTTCGGCTACAGCAATACATTTCCTAGCTTTATCGTGTGACAACGCATTGTAGTCACTTTCAATATGAAAACAATTGTAATCAACCAACCATGAAAGGAAGGTCATAAGAGAAGGCGGAATGAATTGTAATGATCTATGATGAGAAAGATCAGATGGAGAAGGATAGAAATCTTTGGAAATTTCGACTGCGTGTAAAGAGCCACGTAATACCTTCACAGCATCATGAAGAATCTGATCTTCCTGCATATCAGGGACATCTACGAAAGAAGCTTCTACCTCTGAAAACTTGAGGTCTGCTTTCAACTTACTTGCGGCGCGAATAGCGTCAGCAACTGATATCGAACTACTGAAAACTATATTTGATTGACCTTGTCCCTTTTGACTTTCGATCACAATAGTATCGCCGTAATGATTTTGAAGCCTTGTCTGTAATTTGGCAGTAGAATAATTTGTCAATTAACCCTCTGGAAGCAAGGAACAAAATTTGTCTAACAAGGAAGACATAGTAAACGCTTTCTTGTTCTCAAAAAGGTCATGGTGCAAAATGTCTAAAAAAAAATTGAATGCAATATCATGTTCCGACTCATTTTTAATTGTAGAGTAATTATCAGCACTATGTTCTTTTTTCCACTTCAGCAAATAATTTGTAATGCATGCCGAATGATACTGCCCTTTTTCCTGGACATCGTCAACGGTCAAGAGGCTCAACAAATCATAATCACACTTACCTCTTGCGGCATTTAAAATGTATTTGACGCGTTCACTACTTTCAATGCGCTTAAGTTTTCTATCTTTCTTGATAGCCTTTTGTCTACAAAAAAATTAAATAATCTCAGTTTATTTGTGGCAAGGTTTTAGAACGCGTCTTCATAGTAGACACTGAAGCGTCATTACTAGTGTTGCTACATTCTGAAACATCGCTGACAAACCGGTGTAAATTTCTTTTACTTGTATAGGCTTTATAACAAGACCTATGATACTTTATTTCATTTAAAGGAACCAAGCTCAAAGAATTAAATTCGTCATACAGGCGACGATAAACATCATCTTGTCGCTTGTTGATCGCATCAAACAAAGTATCTCTTCCCTTCTTTGCAGCGCAAGACAAACTGTCGGGTGTGTTTATTTGACAAATGACACATAATTCTCAATTGCTTGTGTTTCGACATTTTTTCGGCAAAGAGTGGGCAAATTTAACGGGACTGCACATTTTCCGGATTAAACAAGTATTCCGATTTAGTCAGTGTATTATTTGTGCCTTATAGGAGCATATTTTCAACAACTGATATTCTGTTTTAAATAACTCCTACACTAAAACCATCACAATAAAATGAGATATTAAACTGAATTCTTGTAATAAGCACATACATTATTTCATTGAGAGACAAGTTAATTTCATAGTAATTTCATTTTAAACGACACGCCTTGCACTCAATGTAAGCAGGGGTGTGTTAGACAGGGGAACAACACCATGCTCAATACGTATCAAATTTACAGAATGCTAGTAAAGTTTAAAAAAAAAGACGATAAACGTTTAATTTCAAGTTTTGATTGACAAATTTAACACACATAATATTACAAATAAAGTTTCAATTCATAGCGAATTATATTTTCCTCGTAAATAGCGTAGAACAATTTTAAATGGAATTGAAAGGTCACGAAAATTGACCCTCAGAGAATAATCTTAATTCTAGCTACTAATTTTCTGTTCTTTATTTACCTTGTTATTTCAAATGAAAGATAAGATATAGTAGTCTCAATTTAATCAGAAAAGAGTTTTCATTTTAGTCAAATATTAAAAAAACAGTATCGCAAAGTAGACATACTTAGAAATGTGAAAATGCGATTACCCCCAAATGTCACTCTCTCCTAAAAAACTGCACCATGAGAAAACGCGACGACAGGGCTAAAATGGTACTTTGATGTATACTCTTTCATCTGGGAAAATTTCTGCCGTATGGTATTCCGGTACATTAAACTCGAAAAATAAGCGTCTTTTCTCGATTCGTCACTGCACTATAAGTTTTGGAAAAATTTATATATACAGTGAAACCTGATGAAACCGGACCCTGAGTAAACCGGTATACTGTCCATTCCGATCTAAATTTCAAGTCCCCAGTTTTTTCCTTAATAATCTTTGTTAAAAATCATTTGATAAACCGGACACTGCACATTCCGAATTCCGGCCTTGACTTGCGGTCCCAATACACTAATTACTGTTATAATTTATCTCCGTAAACCGGTCATGATCAGATCAATCAAGCGTGTGTTTACATATATGTGAATATCGATCGGTAGTAAGGGGAAACGTATTGAAAGTGTTTATCGAAGTGTGTATATTAGCACACCTGTAATTAGTGATCACTGGTAACTCATGTGAATGGAATCAACACCTAAAAAGCGAAAGCTTAATCAAGATGAAATACCCCGTATAACTTATAAGTGGTTTTTTTCGCCGGGACGCTTTTAAAATATCCAACATGGCCATGGGGGAATCCTTCCCGAAAACAATGCATATGTTGACAATGATCATAAATGAACAACAAACAATGCCTTATTATTTAAGTGATGAACTAGCATCCAAGCCATACAATCATAACTTGAGATAATTTATGGTTAATCGGATTATACTTTATAGTCTTCACAGCTGGGAGTAATCAAACTTCCAGACTTGACATAAAAAATGACAAATACATTTGATTCCTATTTTCTTTTTATTTCAATCATTAAAAGCTTGAGTAAACACAGTCTGGCAGTCTAATTATACACTAAGTAATTATGACACCTTTCATACATACACATATTCAATCTTATCGACAGCATTATTGATTATTTTACGCACGGTTAGATAGTCACACTTTTTTTTTAGTTTATTTTCGTATCAACGTTTACTGGTTCACAACACAACTCCACTAGAGAGTATTACAATAAATGTAATTCTCTGAATAATTAAAAAGTATTATACGCATTTAATGATTTTGTGGAATAGTGTCCAAACAAGTAAAGAAATACGAAAATATTAGACAGTAGTAAATGTGCACCCTCCTGCAAAATAAAGAATCTGGACAAAAACCCGTGCATTATGCATAAGAAATTACGATACTCAATTATTTCAAAACAATTCCTATTTTGAATTGTTAGTTAAGCAATTCAGACAATCTGAATGTAATTCTAATATAATGGTCTATCCGCTAAAATTTGATTTTGGTTAAAACTCAGGGTCGCAAAAATTAAGTACCGCTAAAAAAAATCCACCAATTTGGAAGAAAATCGTGAAATTTGACTCCCGTGAAAAAAACACTTATACGGTAGTCAGAGAGTAGACACTGAATAAACCGGCCCACTATCAATACCGGCCGTGAAACGTGGTCCCAATGGTGGCCGGTTTACACAGGTTTTACTGTAGAATAATAATTCTGTTAAAATTAAGCAAAAATCTGTAAATAAAAAAGATGAAAATTTAAATTATTAGAATAATCTAAATAAACAATCTTTTTAAAAAGTCTTAATTTAAAATATGTTTTGATACTTGTGCAATTAAACGATTTTCTTAAAATCTAAATTCAAAATTTTAGAATAAACATAAAATTATCATAATTGTGGACAGTATTTTTTAATTGCTCACTCCAAGCTAATTAATCATAAGATCAGGCATTTTCACATTGATGTGATTTAGGATAATGTGTCTCTGCAGAAAAGATTATAAACGATGGAATTTCATATAGTGAAAATGTATAAAGATAAGGTTTCAACAAAAATGTCAAAAATATTTGTTTATCAATGTAAAAATGTTTTTGACATTTACTTCTCTGAGTTTGGCGCTGATTTGACAACTGTTTTACCTGTTTTGTTCAAGTATTGTTGTAAATACTGTTATAGTGACAGCCGGAAACTTTGAGCCGTAATGAAAGGGGGAGGTTTGGCCCCGCTTTAAAATCTGATTCAACCCACCATTTCTTTAGAAATGCCTGTACCAAGTCAGGGTCATTACGGTTTTCACAGTTTTCCGGTTGTTGACTGATTTTGTCTGTTTAGATACTTATGAGTTTTGACTTTCCCTTTGTTAGATTGTTCGGAGTTCGGTAATTTTGTTATTACCCTTATTTGATTACAGTAGTTTAGAATTGACCAAGCTAACAAAGGGTATCAATGGGAACCCAGTAAGAATCCAGTGACTCCAGTCATTACCTAAGTTACAATAATGTCCTGATTTATTTTCATAAAGTTTGATATTAAAATATATGTGCTTATAATGTCCTGGTTTATTTTCATCAAGTTTGATAATAAAATATATGTGCTCATAATGTCCTGATTTATTTTCATAAAGATTTATATTCATATATATATATGTGTGTGTGTGTTGATATACTGATTTATTTTGTTATTTGCAAAAAAATATGCTTTAAATATTTACTTCTAACTTAGTTTGTTCACTCAATACTCACACAAAAACAAGACAACTTCTACATTTAATCAAAGTTAATTGTGGACTTGTAGTACATTGATATCTACCCCGGTTTTACACTAATTAAACATGGCTAGTCATGTTTATATAACAATTAACCTATTCAACCTATGCCAACATTTTTACTTACCTTTTAATACCTATTTTCCAAAATGTTGGCATAGGTTGAATGAATCATGCAAAATAGGGTTGCATCATCGGTTAGTGAAATTTTCACTGATTTTCTTTCATTTAATTTAACTCTTTTCTTTTTGCATCTTTGTTATTTCTCAAAGTAAGGGGCATGGTTTCAACCGATGAAAAAACAATGAAGGCGATAAAGGACATTTTTGACGAATCCACGAGAGTTTATGAAATTTTCAGACATTCAACCATTATTCATGATACATGTTTTTTTTTTGCATATCAGAATAAAATGCTAGTAAAAGATGATTCTTTACACTTTTAAGGAACTATGCATTTTTCAAATTCACATTTCGCATATCATTAAGAAGGCTTTCGTTCCTCGTAATATAAGATACCAACGGTCATTTGAGGTGTTAAACATTCCAAAGTGTCAACACGTCCATTCGTAAAGCGGAAATACGATAATTGGTCTGGGAAACGTTAGTTACACTCCAGTATGTCAGAATATTTACTCTTAAATTAACTCTTTTTTTATAAGGTTAGTTACACTCTTAAAATACATTTGTGCTTCTCTTAGATCAGGTTAGTTACACCCTTATAGTAACTTCATTATATGAGGCTAGTTACGATCCTAAAATGACTCAATTAAATCCGGCTTATGTGAGGGATGGTATTTTACTTACATGTGGGATGTATTTCCGTGGCCGCATCCTTTCACCAAGAGAGGACATTTGTGGCAATTAAACTAGTTCAACGCTCCTACTTTCTATTGAAGTTCCTAGCCAGGTAAGTGAGCAGTCATGTGTATGTGGAGATAAAGCAGCTTTATGAACCCAAACTATCCCTGATAGTGAAATGATGCTGAGATTCACATGCATTCCACATGTCAGTAAATTACCAATCCTCACACATACCCCGTGCGAACAGCGTTGTTAAAAAGAACGCCATAATTAGGCCCTGCTCTCAAAACTTTAAATTATTTGGCTTCCCAATCTTTCCCTTTTGAGCGTACCTGATGAAGGTTTTTCAACAAACGCGTCGTACGCACTACATTTGATATTTACCTGTTTATTACTACATAATATATGTAATCCATTTAATTGTCCTTTCTTGATTTCCCCTTTGGATTTCTCTAAAGTTTATTCGCCAAGGACAAACTTGTGTTGATCAGTATAAAATAAGTCAAAACCTACCATTATGTCAATGACATCTTTAATAAGACTACAATAAAATATACACTGACATAATGACCACTGTCGTATAACTTATATATATCCCAATATACTGAAATAAAGAAAGGTTATATATAACGGTGAAACCCAGAAGTATCTAGTCTAGCATCAATCTTGTCGAAGAAGTCAAATTAGGAAATGCTACATCATGGATTTAGTATTGTTACTACGGAAACATAAATATAGATAAAAGAACAAGAATGAAAGCTTGGTTCCTTGTTTTTCTTTCAAATGAGTTTCCAAGCAGTGTCCAATAGGGATTGGGATGCAACGTTTATACAATTGAACAAAACAGTGGAAAGGAATTAACCAGAATGCGCATGAACTGTGCTCCGTCTTTGTAATTTTGGTTTAGAAATATTTGGTTTCGATTTAACCATTTTCATCATGATCATTCTACTTACCACTGTTTACCAATGTTATCAATATTTAATTAGGGAGACAGATTTACATAAGTTTTATAACTTGTTTCTGAACCCCATTGAACATTGTACGTCGAGGGAAGAACAAACATTTGACAGCTAAAAGTTACTGTTTGGTTTAATTTTCAGACGTATATAATATTTAGTATTAACCTAGTATCACAAGTAACTTTGAGATCCAGTGGGACAGATATAGTGTATGGTTGTCACCTGCTTAGATGTTTGTATAATATACTTTATTTCCTGTGACTGCATGATGCATTCTTCATCATCCTATACAATATATTAAACATTGCTGAGTTAGATTGCTGTCCAATTATAATATTAAGTATATAAGTACCATCTACACACGCTTAGATGCATGTCTTATGTCTATTTCTAGATTTTTCTTACGAGACAAGGTAACACTTCGACTATTGAAGCTATATTTGTATATAGCGGATGTGGTCTAGTGGTCTAGGGCGCTGGACATAAGGCTAAGCGATTGGTGCTGCAGTGTATCAATGGTGTGAGTTCAAATCCCGTCGAGGGAAGAACAAAAATTTGACAGCTCAAAGATCTAATTCTAACAGTTTGGTTTTATTTTCAGACGTATATATATATATATTAAAAAGTCAAATGAAATCCTATATATATATGTTAGCGGCAATAAGCGAAATTAGGCATTAAGCTTATTTCCTAGGCAATAATAATACTTTATTCCAAAAGCAATACAGCTTATAGGTATACAAATTACAAACAATACATGATACATTATACACAATACATAATTATATAATTATAATTATAGCGGAGCATGATATAATTAAATATAAATAAGCTAATGCCTAAATGTTGTTAGGCATTAAGCTTAAATCCTAGGATTTAGGCTTAAATCCTGAAAAATATGTCCAGGTATTAGGCTTAGTGCCTAACAGTAACTATCAATCATCGTATGTGTATGTAACAATACATTAGTTTATTTCTTTTTATTCAAAATCAATTACATAAAACACAATTTGTCTTAAAATGTCAATGTCAAGTACCTACAATAAAACAATTATCACATAAACATTAGATAAAAATTGATCAACAGTGATCAAAAAAGTATCAAGTTAAAATATAAAGACATCATTTGTTATCACAGGATCCATAATTATGGCACCGACTACTGCACAGTTTTCCATTTTTCTTACACTTGCATCTGTTGCTTGAAGATTTAAATTTACAGGAACATTTTAAAAACCCTTGTCCACCAGATAAAGACTGGTTAGAAGCTGCCTCACGAACACTTATGGTTGTTTCACAATTAATTTCCTCTTGTAACATTAAGTCCTGTTTACAGATGCTCATCTCATTTGCCCCAAATGTACCTTGAAGTTGCCCAAAACGTGTTCCCACTACAGCGTTGCCTTTATTATTAACCTTAAAGAAAAAAAGATATAAGGAAATGCGAGAGCAAAGTTTTAAAGACTTTCAGTTATTTCTTTTTCGTTGATGCGCTTAATACGAAGCAGATTATTTCAACTTTATTCAGAGTACGTATAAATCGCCGTTGATTTTGTTTAGTTAGCCTGGTATCCCTGAAAATAAAACCAGTCAATCAGTTTAGTGCACTTCTGTGAAATTATTTGATATTTGAAAATGTTGTTTCGGACCACGAAATACAAATCAAATTGAACATTGTGCGGAATTACTTATATTACTCTGTGCGCGATTTGTTCTGATTGTTGTCTCGTGGACATTTATTTCACATCTCTGTATTTAACCTTTCTTAATTTTGGAAATGGGTGTGGAAAAAAACCAATTGGAATTCAAATTTACCTCAATAATCCTTCCAAGAACATTCCTACTGTCCCCCTTTCATCTGTCAAATAAGGGTATAGGAATGACAACAGTCTGGGCAACTTCTGGTGTACCAAGCTCCTTTTTGCTCCTTGCAACCATCATATTTGCTTGTTTAAGTTGATTGTCCATAGCACCAGAACGATGACGAACTCGATTGTTGTCTGTTTTACAGTTTGGACACAACACCTTTGAATCATATCCTTCATCACTTAACACGGTTCCACATACAACATAGATACTCCTGTCACATTTGATGCATCTATGAGCTCCTGATGTGTCTTTATCACACACATGATACTTCAGGGCATCCTGAAAATAAGAAATTATAATTTACTATTGCAATATATGTCCAGGGGCAGATCCATGATTTTAGTTGAAGGATGATATGAACAAAATTTTAAGCATTTTTGTTGGAGCTGAGCGGAAAATTCATATGAAAGTAATAATCCATCTATATTTGGTAGTAGATATCTGCTGCTTCAGGCGGTTGATGGATGTAAACATGATTTTGTGTCGGTCCGTTCATCCGTTTTTCATTTAATTACATGTACATCGTTCATAATAATAAAAAAAACGTAGATATCTAATTGAGTCCACACGGCGCGCTCTTGTAATAACATGTATCATCTACGCTCATAATCAGAAGATAGAAAAACCTAATTTGTTTGGTGAACAATTAAATATTAATTATGAAATGTCCAATAAACAAATTGTACTTTACAATTTGGAAAAAAAACATTAAGTTAAGTAACATATGTACAAATGTATTTCAATTGTGATTTTTCTTTATGAAATCCATAATGGTTTCAAGGCTAAACGTAGAGAAGTCACCCGTCTTGCCCTAGGATTGACACATTATTAGGACAATTAGTGTACACTGTACTATTTTTAGTCAATAAATTTGTACGTAACTAATCCGATAGATTTTCAGTTGATTTCTGAGAAAATGCTTACTTGGCAAGAAATGAAATAGATTCAAAAACAATCTATATTCCTAATAGTCTTTTGAGAACAGTGGGGATTGGAATGTGATATCGTATAAAACGGCTCGTGATGCAAAAAAAACAAAACATTTAGGCCTTTTTGTTTATGCCTTAGGCCTAAATCTTTTGTTTTTTAACTTTTTAACCAGTGCCTGGTCCTTAGCTAGTTGGTAAACTTCATCATTACATTTTCTCATTCTGTTCATATTTATAAATTAGTGTGCAATATACTTTAATAATATAAAGTATAAAGTTCAAGATTATGATTTTTAGTAATTTACGTCCGATAACTGATGGTCAAGTGACAATTTTTCAAATCAGATTACAGACGCTGATGAAGCTTGTCGGTCAAGCGAAATATCCGTCGGTTTAATTATAATTATAGTCTTTTTGTAGATTTATAGTTATTTTTGTTACATTTTAACATCTCTTTTTGATATCGTTGTGCTAACATTTTAGACGTTTATTTATCATTTTTGTTTGTTTGCACAGTATCGTTAACACTTGTTTCCGATCCGACATCTCGTAGGTTCATACGTTGGCTCCTTTTTCAGACGTTTATATATATATATATATATATATATATATATATATATATATATATATATGCAATATATATATATATATGCAAATTCAACATAGAACATGAGCGTTTTACACATAAATAGCATAAATAATGACCGTATATTACCCAGTCAAAGAAATTTGACTGCTAACACAGTGCAGGATAAATAAGTTAACCTCTAACGTTTTCACAACTTTTATATTTCTTTAAGCTCCGAAGAAATAGTTCACTTCGATGTGTAATTAATTATCAAATTTAATCATCTTCCGCAGAACTTGCAGGGAAACCCGACATTAATAATTGATTGTGGCTTAATTCCCGAGAAACATATATTTCAACTATTGTGTATATGTACGTTTCACTTTCTTGTAGTACCGAGCCCACCCATATATAGCAACCACGCATAGGATGGATCTACGGTGGAGACTATAAAATGCACGAATAGAATAAAAGAAGTTGCGCTTGTGTTTTGTATTTCATATATCGTGACATCTGCTCGGTCATGCAATAAAGTCGGTCACTTGTATTGATTTATAATTCTGGCGCAGCACGAGACCAATGACGTCATTCTGTATATTCATAGCGTACATAAACACAGAAGGAATTCTTTTCAACGTCAAAATTACAAGATGAGATTAAAACAGAGAAGTTTGAATTGAATAAATTCCATGCAGGTAAAAAAAAAAACTTTTTACTGATGTCTTTTTTTTCCTGATCATATATGCTTGTTAAATATGTTTCCATCGATGGTGTTCCCCAAGCATTTTTATCTTTCCGGTTTGTAGACATAATCGTCATCACAGTTCATGACCGTTTCTGGAATGTAGGCCAAGCAAATTGTATTTTAAAATACTTTGAAAATATGATGATTGATCATTCAGATTCCACCATTTTCTAGAAAATGGCCGATTTTACCGGGAAAATACATGCAAGTGCCCTCCATTAGTCACAAAATGGCAAATTATTTTGCATTTCCACTGCTGCTTTAATAACAAATATACCTCTTAATTCTTGGGGTAATGAAATGAAATTCACAGAGAAGATAGAAAAAGAATTAATTTACAGCAATAATCAAAATTTATAGCATAAATTGAACAGAGAATTAAATTAAACCAGATAGAAAAATGATATTATCTGGGTAAAAAAAAAACTGTCGTTATTACAAATAGCATCAACACAACTGTATTGTTACCACTCTGTAAATTGAAATCAGTCATTAATTGTTTTACAAAAATATGGCAGAATGTAGTCAGTCTAATAGATTGTATTGACAAAAGCAAAAATACCAAAGTCACTGGATTACATACTTTATTATATGGGCAAGTAAGTTTAATATTTGCATAAAATAATTTATTTTCAATACTTCAATTTCAAACTATTTTAAAAAAAACATCCTTTGAAATTTTTCAGACAAAACAATTACACTGAAAAAGCTAAAATACTGTACTTTCATAATCTAGTTTACTTTTTAAGTTTGGTTGGCCTATGACAAAATCATGTGCTTTATTGACCTTTCACCGACTTTATGTGACGTAATAGGACACCATTTGGAAAAAGGGTAGTAAACAAATATGGGTCAGTGTGTTATTATTGTCGATCTTTTTTCCATGGAACTTTACACATGAGAGCAAGAATAGATGAGGAACATAATTAAAAAGAAAAAAATGTTTACTTTTCAAACATGAAAAAAATATTCAAACATTATCCAATGACTGACCGACTTATTGTCAGACGAGAATACATTATTTTTCAATATATCAAATTTTGGAAATGTGTTCGGGCTTCTCTATGTTGTACGTGTACAATTCTCGGCCAGTGTTGTGATCTAATTGTCGGCCAGTGTCGTGACCTAATTGTCAGCCAGTGTCGTGACCTAATTGTCGGCCAGTGTCGTGATCTAATTGTCGGCCAGTGTTGTGATCTAATTGTCGGCCAGTGTCGTGACCTAATTGTCGGCCAGTGTCGCGATCTCTATTACATGGCGACATTAACTCAAGCAATACATTGGACATAACACATTAATAACTTGCAGTTATTTAAGATTATATAACGTTTCAATATAAAACACTGTATTTTAACCTAAAACTTTTCATCAATTCACAGATAATGACAACAAGATTTAAATAGACATTTAATACACAGGTGTGCTGTCATAATTTTGAAACTTGATACTTTTTCACAAAATTGCTGACATAATCCTTTTATATGATGAAGATTTCACACTAAAGATGTATTTTCAATTAGCTTGATCAAAACAAGGCATTTTGTAAATAAAACTAGGCTTTAAATAAAACAAATATAGGGTCATGATCGTATGGTTTTATTTCCGCTCATGGTGAGGTGTACAAGATACAATTTGTCAGTGACTTGTGGTGGGTTTTTTTTCCTGCGGCTCCAGTTTTCTTCCACCCACCAATAAAACTGGCAGTCACGGTATAACTGCTCTACGAAGTGATAAGCTTTCACTGCACGATACATGCTGTATATCGTAGCATTGTAAGGACAAACTATGTATTTCAAGCTATTAGTCCGTACTTACACATGTCTTTATTATTTTCTGTACGACCCCCAAAGTCGTAATATTATCTGTACGACCCCCAAAGTCTTAATATTTTCTGTAAGACCCCCAAAGTCTTAATATTATCTGAAGGATACACGATATCTTACTACATGTATTTCCTTTACGATACGCCGAGCTTTACTATTTATTTTCTGTACAATACGCGAATCTTACTATTTTCTGTACGTTATTCGGAACTTTAATATTTTCCGTGCATTATTCGGAACTTTATTATTTTCTGTGCGTTAATCGGAGCTTTATTATTTTCTGTGCGTTATTCGGGACTTTAATATTTTCTGTATGATACACGACGCTTAACGTTTCCTGTACGATGCACAAAGCCTTACTATATTTTTGTAGGATACAGAAATTTTCTCTTTTTTTTTCAGAACAATTTTCTAAGAATGTTATTTTTTTGGTGTAGTAGTACCGTAATAAAATATTACACGACAACTTCTGGTGCATGCAAGCATTGACATAGATTCCTATATATGAAGCATTCATCGCATCATAATTATAGCATATTCTACTGAAATGGGCCACCAGGACATATTGTATGACCTATATTGTGTACATCAAACGATAGTAAATAAAACATATTTGTATCATATATCTTAATTAATCGTATACACAGAACTTGCCATTTGCTGACACGCAATAAAAAAAAACGAGCCACAATTTGTCGGTAGTACAAAGGTTGATTTCAAACATTGCACTCGTTTCAATAAAAAAGGAAATGAATATAAGACAGTCAGCTACCGTCCTCCCTTAGCATAAAGTCGTATACTACCGTCCTCCCTTAGCATAAAGTCGTATACTACCGTCTTGCCTACCTTGCATGTATTGCTTGCAAACTTACAGAGAACATAGTAACTAAAAACTTAAAAAACCAACCGGAAAAAACAACATACCGCATCGAACGTGACCTTAATCACTGTATGTGGGGTACGTGTTGCTCAATCTTTAGTTTTCTGTGTAGTGTTTTGTAGATCGTTGTTTGTCCTCTTTTTCTTTTGATCATTGTGTTGTCTGTCCTTCTTTGATTTACAGATTCTGAGCGCCCCTTTGGTATCTTCAAAATCCTCTGTAGTATCATTCATTCAAGAGTTATCACCAACAAACAACACAAAACACATTCCAACTTATCTCAACCAACATGAATTTCGCTTTCTACGCCACATACTTTTAATATTTACTACTATGCCGTTTCAAGATAATGAATACAAGTCCTTTCGGTGATAGAGGACAGAAACAAATTTAAATAAAAGTAAAAAGATCAATTACCTTTTGAGAAAGGGGTATTTCGTAATGTACAGTAGTCAGATAATCACCGAATCGAGAATTGTTCGGTGACATAGCATCATCTATATAAGGGAAGCTGGATTTAAATCTTATGGATAGCTTTCTATCTTTAATCAGAAGCTTTAAAGTCTGCTTAATACGCGTAAAGGGAAAAACACAGCAAGTAGTGGAGCATATGTAGTACCAATTGGAATACCGATCGTCTGTTGAAACCATAGTCCATCAAACAGTGCCATACTTACCTATTGGTTTGGCAGGCTAAGGCCAAGGGCTTCAAAATTGAAGGGGTTTCCGGCCAAGGGTACACTGTTTGCAACAGTCATTAGACTTTCATACATATGCTGTCATAACGCACTGTACCCTCTATGCAACCCTTCAGTAATATACTTTGCACAGTTGCACTCTATTGCAGAATTTTAAGCACTCGTCATCAACCTCTCCTTTATTAAAATTTATTAAACACTCATCCATCTTCCTCTAGTCGTGAGGGTGTGGGATTAGTAGGGGCCTAGCATATAAACTAACCTCGCAATAACACTCAAATTGTCTTCTCGGAGAGAAAGAAGAATGGGATTTCTAGCACCACAGTGCAACAATATACATTAGTAATAATTCTAGATTTAGAAAGTTAAAAGACAAGCCTGGTTAACCAAACAAAATCACACGTATCCAATAATCGCGGCCATTAAACTTTCGAGGATTAGATCCGCACTCAAACTGCAAAATAGTCTAATCAGAATGCTGAGCATATTAGATAATATTTTCTAACTGACAGTAATTAAAATATTTATGACCGATAAGACACAACTGGACGATTTTGGAATAGAACTATGAGAATTGTACTCAAAACGTTTTTTATTTTATTTCATGACCGTAAGCATGTAACAGTAAATCTAGACTTGCTTAGAATGTACCGTAGTCAGACATTTACAGTAAATATATGTCTTAGAAGTGTCAATTTCTCTGATATAGTCGCCAATTAATCTATGATTTTTTTTATCTGGCAGGAATATGTCAATTTCAGTAGAGCATTATATTTTATGCTTTTAATAAGAATGGTCGCTTAATTGCTAAGAAAAACAGATATGACCACCCGTTATTGCAATTTCTAATTCCTGTAATACGGCACCGCATCGACTGTGAAATGGTTAGCGTGCTCACCTCGAGCGCGGTAGATCGTGGGTTCGAGCTCCGATCGGGTCAAATCAAAAACTATCAAATTGGTATTTGTTTCTCTAGGCACGCATAATTAAGGAGAAAGGGCAAAGACTAGTTGAATCGGAATCAGGATAATGTGTCAGAGTGGGGCAACATATCTATCCGCGGAGTGTTGTTTCAGGAAGCTAAGCACTATAAAAAGCCATCTAAGTGTGTTGGTCTAGTACAAAGTGGAACTTATCATCATCTCACTGAAAATTAACTTGTTCTCGCCATGATATAGCTGGAAAATAAATGCTGAGTTAGCGTTAAACAACAATCGCTCATAAGAATACATTTGTTTAGATAAAAAAAAAAGAACAAGCAATACAATATCCAGGACATAAAGTGCAAAAACTAGGACAAAAATTACAATAACCAGGACAAAAAGTACAATAACCAGAACAAAAAGTGCAAAAACCAGGACAAAAAGTACAATAATCAGGGCAAAAAGTAAAAAAACCAAGACAAAAAGTACAATAACCAGGACAAAAAGTACAATAACCAGGACAAAAAGTGCAAAAACTAGGACAAAAATTACAAAAACTAGGACAAAAAGTGCAAAAACCAAGACAAAAAGTACAATAACCAGGACAAAAAGTGCAAAAACTAGGACAAAAAGTACAATAACCAGGACAAAAAGTAAAAAAACCAAGACAAAAAGTACAATAACCAGGACAAAAAGTACAATAACCAGGACAAAAAGTGCAAAAACTAGGACAAAAATTACAATAACCAGGACAAAAAGTGCAAAAACCAAGACAAAAAGTACAATAACCAGGACAAAAAGTGCAAAAACTAGGACAAAAGTACAATAACCAGGAAAAAAGTGCAAAAACTAAGACAAAAAGTACAATAACCAGGACAAAAATTGCAAAAACAAGACAAAAAGTACAATAACCAGGACAAAAAGTACAAAAACTAGGACGAAAAGTGCAAAAAGGCAAACAATACAATAACCAGGACAAAAAGTGCAAAAACCAGGACAAAAAGTACAATAACCAGGACAAAAAGTACAAAAACCAAGACAAAAAGTACAATAACCAGGACAAAAAGTGCAAAAACCAAGACAAAAAGTACAATAACCAGGACAAAAAGTACAAAAAGACATATAGAATCTAACACCGTGGAGAGTACAAGATAGGGAAATCTCCGACACCCGAGGGTACGATTTCAATCGTTCTCTTTACGTGGCTTTCCGAGGTAGACAACGATTGTAATCTTACCCAAGGGTGTCGGAGATTTCCCTATCTTCTACTTTTTCCGGTGTTTGATTTTATTTCTCACTAAACACCTAATTGTTTTTGTTTACATTCCATCGAGCGTTTTCCGGCAATTTATTTTTCCATTGCTGAAGTAAATATTCGATTTATCCATATGCAACCGTATCTCGGCAGTATTTCAAATGTATTTCATCATAATGAACAATGTATTTAATAAATATATTATAAATGTTACTACAACAGAGATAAATACATGTAAACAAATATTTGAATTTGGTCAAAGGGAGGTAATTTCTTTCTTTACGTTAGTTACTAACAAGGGAGAGCACTCTATTATTTACTCAAAGTAAACAAACATTGACCGGAAGAGAGCCTGAAAAAAGAATCCAACACCGTGAAAGGTGCACGTTAGCTAGCAGAATATAATACATAAATGAATTTAAAAATACTTATGTAGTAGAATCGTGGTTAATTGTTTATTTTAAAAAGGAAAAGCATGGAGAATTGAGGGGCAGTTAATATAAACTGTACAGCATGCATTTGCCGGTAAAACGCACCTCATTTTTTTTATCTTGCACTAGTGCAAGATAAGAAAATCTCACATCGCTAAAAATAGGAACGGGTCTGTCTCAAAATTGAGTAAAGGATAAACGGCTAAAAATAGGAACTGTGTTGTCTCATTACTGAGAAAAACAATACATTAACCAGGACAAAAAGTATAAAAATTAGGAAAAAAATTACAATAACCAGGACAAAAAGTACAATAACCAGGACAAAAAGTACAAAAAGACAAACAATGGTGGATACCACACAGAATAGTAAAGACTGAGCAACACCAACCCCCTAAAGACTGAGCAACACCAACCCCACTAATGACTGAGCAACACCAATCCCACTAAAGATTGAGCATCACCAACCCCACTAAAGACTGAGCAATACCAACCCCACTAAAGACTGAGCAACACCAACCCAACTAAAGACTGAGTAACACCAACCCCACTAAAGACTGAGCAACACCAACCCAACTAAAGACTGAGCAACACCAACCCCACTAATGACTGAGCAACACCAACCCAACTAAAGACTGAGCAACACCAACCCCACTAAAGACTGAGCAACACCAACCCCACTAATGACTGAGCAATACCAGCCCCACTAAAGACTGAGTAACACCAACCCAACTAAAGACTGAGCAACACCAACCCAACTAAAGACTGAGCAACACTAACCCGACTAAAGACTGAGCAACACCAACCCACTAAAGACTGAATAATACCAACCCCACTAAAGACTGAGTAACACCAACCCCACTAATGACTGAGCAACACCAACCCAACTAAAGACTGAGCAACACCAACCCCACTAAAGACTGAATAATACCAACCCCACTAAAGACTGAGTAACACCAACCCCACTAATGACTGAGCAACACCAATCCCACTAAAGACTGAGCATCACCAACCCCACTAAAGACTGAGCAACACCAACCTCACTAAAGACTGAGCAACACCAACCCCACTAAAGATTGAGTAACACTAACCCAACTAAAATATGAGTAACACCAACCCCCCTAAAGACTGAGCAACACCAACCCAACTAAAAACTGAGCAACACCAACCTCATTAAAGACTGAGCAACACCAACCCAACTAAAAACTGAGCAACACCAACCCCACTAAAGATTGAGTAATACCAACCCCACTAAAGACTGAGTAACACCAACCCAACTAAATACTGAGCAACACCAATCCCACTAAAGACTGAATAATACCAACTCCACTAAAGACTGAGTAACACCAACCCCACTAATGACTGAGCAACACCAATCCCACTAAAGACTGAGCAACACCAACCACACTAACGACTGAGCAACATCAATCCCACTAAAAACTGAGCAAAACCAACCCCACTAAAGACTGAGCAACACCAACCCCACTAAAGACTGAGCAACACCAATCCCACTAAAGATTGAGCAACACCAACCTCACTAAAGATTGAGTAACACCAATCCCACTAAAGACTGAGCAACACCAACCCCACTAAAGACTGAGCAACACCAACCTACTAAAGACTGAGCAACACCAACACAACTAAAGACTGAGCAACACCAACACAACTAATGACTGAGTAACACCAACCCAACTAAAGACTGAGCAACACCAACCCCACTAAATACTGAGCAACACCAACCCCACTAAAAACTGAGCAACACCAACCCCACTAAAGACTGAGCAACACCAACCCAACTAAAGATTGAGCAACACCAACCCAATTAAAGACTGGGTAACACCAACCCCACTAAAGACTGAGCAACACCAACTCCACTAAAGACTGAGTAACACCAACCCCACTAATGACTGAGCAACACAAATCCCACTAAAGACTGAGCAACACCAACCACACTAACGACTGAGCAACATCAATCCCACTAAAAACTGAGCAAAACCAACCCCACTAAAGACTGAGCAACACCAACCCCACTAAAGACTGAGCAACACCAAACCCACTAAAGACTGAGCAACACCAACCTCACTAAAGACTGAGCAACACCAACCTCACTAAAGACTGAGCAACACCAACCCCACTAAAGACTGAGCAACACCAACCCAACTAAAGACTGAGCAACACCAACCTCACTAAAGACTGAGTAACACCAACCTCACTAAAGACTGCGCAACACCAACCCCACTAAAGACTGAGTAACACTAACCCAACTAAAGACGGAGTAATACCAGCCCAACTAAAATCTGAGTAACACCAACACCCCTAAAGACTGAGCAACACCAACCCCACTAAAGACTGAGCAACACCAATCCCACTAAAGACTGAGCAATACCAACCCAACTAAAGACTGAGCAATACCAACCCAACTAAAGACTGAGCAACACCAACCCCACTAAAGACTGAGTAACACCAACCCCATTAAAGACTGAGCAACACCAACCTCACTAAAGACTGAGCAACACCAACCTCACTAAAGACTGAGCAACACCAACCTCACTAAAGACTGAGCAACACCAACCCCTCTAAAGACTGAGCAACACCAACCCTCCTAAAGACTGAGCAACACCAACCCAACTAAAGACTGAGCAACATTAACCCCACTAAAGACTGAACAACACCAACCCCACTAAAGACTGAGCAACATCAACCCCACTAAAGACTGAGCAACACCAACCCTACTAAAGACTGAGCACCACCAATCCAACTAAAGACTGAGCAACACCAACCCAACTAAAGACTGAGCAACACCAACCCAACTAAAGCCTGAGCAACACCAACCCAACTAAAGACTGAGCACCACAAACCCTACTAAAGACTGAGCAACACCAACCCAACTAAAGACTGAGCAACACCAACCCAACTAAAGACTGAGCAACACCATCCCCACTAAAGACTGAGCAACACCAACCCTATTAAAGACTGAGCAACACCAACCCAACTAATGACTGAGCAACACCAATCCCACTAAAGACTGAGCAACACCAACCCCACTAAAGAGTGAGCAACACCAACCCAACTAAAGACTGAGTAACACCAACCCTACTAAAGACTGAGCAGCACCATCCCCACTAAAGACTGAGCAACACCATCCCCACTAAAGACTGAGCAACACCAACCCCACTAAAGACTGAGCAACACCAACCCAACTAATGTCTGAGCAACATCAACCCCACTAAAGACTGAGCAACATCAACCCCACTAACGACTGAGCAACATCAACCCCACTAAAGACTGAGCAACACCAACCCCACTAAAGACTGAGCAATATCAACCCCACTAACGACTGAGCAACACCAGCCCCACTAAAGACTGAGTAACACCAACCCCACTAAAGACTGAGCAACACTAACCCAACTAAAGACTGAGCAAAACCAACCCAACTAAAGACTGAGCAACATCAACCCGACTAAAGACTGAGCAACATCAACCCCACTAACGACTGAGCAACATCAACCCCACTAAAGACTGAGCAACACCAACCCACTAAAGATAGAGCAACACCAACCCAATTAAAGACTGAGTAACACCAACCCCACTAAAGACTGAGCAACACCAACCCCACTAAAGATTGAGCATCACCAACCCCACCAAAGACTGAGCAACACCAACCCCACTAAAGACTGAGCAATACCAACTCCACTAAAGATTGAGCATCACCAACCCCACCAAAGACTGAGCAACACCAACCCAACTAAAGACTGAGCAACACCAACCCAACTAAAGATTGAGCATCACCAACCCCACCAAAGACTGAGCAACACCAACCCCACTAAAGACTGAGCAATACCAACCCCACTAAAGACTGAGCAACACCAAGCCAACTAAAGACTGAGCAACACCAACCCCACTAAAGACTGAACAACACTAACCCCACTAAAGACTGAGCAACACTAACCCCACTAAAGACTGAGCAACACCAATCCCACTAAAGACTGAGCAACACCAACCCCACTAAAGACTGAACAACACCAACCCCACTAAAGACTGAGCAACACTAACCCCACTAAAGACTAGGCAACACCAACCCCACTAAAGACTGAGCAACACCAACCCCACTAAAGACTGAGCAACACCAACCCCACTAAAGGCTGAGCAACACTAACCCACTAAAGACTGAGCAACACCAACCCCACTACAGACTGAACAACACTAACCCCACTAAAGACTGAGCAACACTAACCCCACTAAAGACTGAGCAACACCAACCCCACTAAAGACTGAGCAACACTAACCCAGTAAAGACTGAGCAACACTAACCCCACTAAAGACTGATTAACACCAACCCCACTGAAGATTGAGCAACACCAACCCCACTAAAGACTGATCAACACCAACCCCACTAAAGACTGATCAACACCAACCCAACTAAAGACTGAGCAACACTAACCCCACTAAAGACTAAGCAACACCAACCCCACTAAAGACTGATCAACACCAACCCAACTAAAGACTGAGTAACACCAACCCCACTACAGACTGAACAACACTAACCCCACTAAAGACTGAGCAACACTAACCCCACTAAAGACTGACCAACACCAACCCAACTAAAGATTGAGCAACACCAACCCAACTAAAGATTGAGCAACACCAACCCAACTAAAGACTGAGCAACACCAACCCAATTAAAGACTGAGTAACACCAACCCCACTAAAGACTGATCAACACAAACCCAGCTAAAGACTGAGTAACACCAACCCCACTAAAGACTGAGCAACACCAACCCAGCTAAAGAATGAGTAACACCAACCCAACTAAAGACTGAGCAACACCAACCCAACTAAAGACTGAACAACACCAACCCAACTAAAGACTGAGTAACACCAACCCAACTAATGACTGAACAACACACCCCACCAAAGACTGCGCAACACCAACCCAACTAAAGACTGAGCAACACTAACCCCACTAAAGACTGAGCAACACTAACCCCACCAAAGACTGCGCAACACCAACACAACTAAAGACTGAGCAACACTAACCCCACTAATGACTGAGCAACACTAACCCAAATAAAAACTGAGCAACACCAACCCCACTAAAGACTGAGCAACACTAACCCCACTAAAGACTGAGCAACACTAACCCTACCAAAGACTGCGTAACACCAACACAACTAAAGACTGAGCAACACTAACCCCACTAATGACTGAGCAACACTAACCCAACTAAAAACTGAGCAACACCAACCCCAACTAAAGACTGAGCAACACCAACCTCACTAAAGACTGAGCAACACCAACCCAACTAAAGACTGAGTAACACCAACACCAGTAAAGACTGAACAACACACCCCACTAAAGACTGATCAACACTAACCCCACTAAAAACTGAGCAACACCAACCCAACTAAAGACTGAGCAACACCAACCCCACTAAAGACTGAACAACACTAACCCCACTAAAGACTGAGCAACATCAACCTCACTAAAGACTGAGCAACACCAACCCCACTAAAGACTGAACAACACACCCCACTAAAGACTGATCAACACTAACCCCACTAAAAACTGAGCAACACCAACCCAACTAAAGACTGAGCAACACCAACCCCACTAAAGACTGAACAACACTAACCCCACTAAAGACTGAGCAACACCAACCTCACTAAAGACTGAGCAACACCAACCCCACTAAAGACTGAACAACACCAACCCCACTAAAGACTGAGCAACACCAACCCCAATAAAGATTGAGCAACACTAACCCCACTAAAGACTGAGCAACACCAACCCAACTAAAGATTGAACAACACCAACCCCACTCAAGACTGAACAACGCTAACCCCACTAAAGACTGAGCAACACCAACCTCACTAAAGACTGAGCAACACTAACCCCACTAAAGACTGAACAACACTAACCCCACTAAAGACTGAGTAACACCAACCCAACTACAAACTGAACAATACCAACCTCACTAAAGACTGAGCAACACCAACCCAACTAAAGACTGAACAATACCAACCTCACTAAAGACTGAGCAACACCAACCCAACTAAAGACTGAGCAACACCAACCCCACTAAAGACTGAGCAACACCAACCCCACTAAAGACTGAGCAACACCAACCCCACTAAAGACTGAGCAACACCAACCCAACTAATGACTGAACAACACCAACCCCACTAAAGACTGAACAACACTAACCCCACTAAAGACTGAGCAACACCAACCCCACTAAAGACTGAGCAACTCTAACCCCACTAAAGGTTGAACAACACTAACCCAACTAATGACAGAACAACACCAACCTCACTAAAGACTGAGCAACTCTAACCCCACTAAAGACTGAACAACACTAACCCCACTAAAGACTGAGCAACACCAACCCCACTAAAGACTGAGCAACACCAACCTCACTAAAGACTGAGCAACTCTAACCCCACTAAAGACTGAGCAACACCAACCCCACTAACGACTGAGCAACACCAATCCCACTAAAGATTGAGCAACACCAACCTCACTAAAGATTGAGTAACACCAATCCCACTAAAGACTGAGCAACATCAACCCCACTAAATACTGAGCAACACCAACCTACTAAAGACTGAGCAACACCAACCCAACTAAAGACTGAGCTACACCATCCCCACTGAAGATTGAACAACATCAAGCCCACTAAAGACTGAGTAATACCAACCCCACTAAAGACTGAGCAACACCAACCCAACTAATGACTGAGTAACACCAACCCAACTAAAGACTGAGCAACATCAACCCCACTAAATACTGAGCAACACCAACCCCACTAAAAACTGAGCAACACCAACCCCACTAAAGACTGAGCAACATCAACCCAACTAAAGATTGAGCAACACCAACCCAACTAAAGATTGGGTAACACCAACCCCACTAAAGACTGAGCAACACCAACTCCACTAAAGACTGAGTAACACCAACCCCACTAATGACTGAGCAACACCAATCCCACTAAAGACTGAGCAACACCAACCACACTAACGACTGAGCAACATCAATCCCACTAAAAACTGAGCAAAACCAACCCCACTAAAGATTGAGCAACACCAACCCCACTAAAGACTGAGCAACACCAAACCCACTAAAGACTGAGCAACACCAACCCCACTAAAGACTGAGCAACACTAACCCACTAAAGACTGAGCAACACCAACCCAACTAAAGACTGAGTAACACCAACACCAGTAAAGACTGAACAACACACCCCACTAAAGACTGATCAACACTAACCCCACTAAAAACTGAGCAACACCAACCCAACTAAAGACTGAGCAACACCAACCCCACTAAAGACTGAACAACACTAACCCCACTAAAGACTGAGCAACACCAACCTCACTAAAGACTGAGCAACACCAACCCCACTAAAGACTGAACAACACCAACCCCACTAAAGACTGAGCAACACCAACCCCACTAAAGATTGAGCAACACTAACCCCACTAAAGACTGAGCAACACCAACCCAACTAAAGATTGAACAACACCAACCCCACTCAAGACTGAACAACGCTAACCCCACTAAAGACTGAGCAACACCAACCTCACTAAAGACTGAGCAACACTAACCCCACTAAAGACTGAACAACACTAACCCCACTAAAGACTGAGTAACACCAACCCAACTACAAACTGAACAATACCAACCTCACTAAAGACTGAGCAACACCAACCCAACTAAAGACTGAACAATACCAACCTCACTAAAGACTGAGCAACACCAACCCAACTAAAGACTGAGCAACACCAACCCCACTAAAGACTGAGCAACACCAACCCCACTAAAGACTGAGCAACACCAACCCCACTAAAGACTGAGCAACACCAACCCAACTAATGACTGAACAACACCAACCCCACTAAAGACTGAACAACACTAACCCCACTAAAGACTGAGCAACTCTAACCCCACTAAAGGTTGAACAACACTAACCCAACTAATGACAGAACAACACCAACCTCACTAAAGACTGAGCAACTCTAACCCCACTAAAGACTGAACAACACTAACCCCACTAAAGACTGAGCAACACCAACCCCACTAAAGACTGAGCAACACCAACCTCACTAAAGACTGAGCAACTCTAACCCCACTAAAGACTGAGCAACACCAACCCCACTAACGACTGAGCAACACCAATCCCACTAAAGATTGAGCAACACCAACCTCACTAAAGATTGAGTAACACCAATCCCACTAAAGACTGAGCAACATCAACCCCACTAAAGACTGAGCAACACCAACCTACTAAAGACTGAGCAACACCAACCCAACTAAAGACTGAGCTACACCATCCCCACTGAAGATTGAACAACATCAAGCCCACTAAAGACTGAGTAATACCAACCCCACTAAAGACTGAGCAACACCAACCCAACTAATGACTGAGTAACACCAACCCAACTAAAGACTGAGCAACATCAACCCCACTAAATACTGAGCAACACCAACCCCACTAAAAACTGAGCAACACCAACCCCACTAAAGACTGAGCAACATCAACCCAACTAAAGATTGAGCAACACCAACCCAACTAAAGATTGGGTAACACCAACCCCACTAAAGACTGAGCAACACCAACTCCACTAAAGACTGAGTAACACCAACCCCACTAATGACTGAGCAACACCAATCCCACTAAAGACTGAGCAACACCAACCACACTAACGACTGAGCAACATCAATCCCACTAAAAACTGAGCAAAACCAACCCCACTAAAGATTGAGCAACACCAACCCCACTAAAGACTGAGCAACACCAAACCCACTAAAGACTGAGCAACACCAACCCCACTAAAGACTGAGCAACACCAACCTCACTAAAGACTGAGCAACACCAACCCCACTAAAGACTGAGCAACACCAACCCAACTAAAGACTGAGCAACACCAACCTCACTAAAGACTGAGTAACACCAACCTCACTAAAGACTGCGCAACACCAATCCCACTAAAGACTGAGCAACACCAACCCCACTAAAGACTGAGTAACACTAACCCAACTAAAGACGGAGTAATACCAGCCCAACTAAAATCTGAGTAACACCAACACCCCTAAAGACTGAGCAACACCAACCCCACTAAAGACTGAGCAACACCAATCCCACTAAAGACTGAGCAATACCAACCCAACTAAAGACTGAGCAATACCAACCCAACTAAAGACTGAGCAACACCAACCCCACTAAAGACTAAGTAACACCAACCCCATTAAAGACTGAGCAACACCAACCTCACTAAAGACTGAGCAACACCAACCTCACTAAAGACTGAGCAACACCAACCTCACTAAAGACTGAGCAACACCAACCCCACTAAAGACTGAGCAACACCAACCCCCCTAAAGACTGAGCAACACCAACCCAACTAAAGACTGAGCAACATTAACCCCACTAAAGACTGAGCAACACCAACCCCACTAAAGACTGAGCAACATCAACCCCACTAAAGACTGAGCAACACCAACCCTACTAAAGACTGAGCACCACCAATCCAACTAAAGACTGAGCAACACCAACCCAACTAAAGACTGAGCAACACCAACCCAACTAAAGACTGAGCAACACCAACCCAACTAAAGACTGAGCACCATCAACCCTACTAAAGACTGAGCACTACCAACCCATCTAAAGACTGAGCACCACCAACCCAACTAAAGACTGAGCAACACCAACCCCACTAAATACTGAGCAACACTAACCCCACTAAAGACTGAGCAACACCAACCCAAATAAAGACTGAGCAACATCAACCCCACTAAAGACTGAGCAACACCAACCCAACTAATGACTGAGCAACACCAATCCCACTAAAGACTGAGCAACACCAACCCCACTAAAGACTGAGCAACACCAACCCAACTAAAGACTGAGTAACACCAACCCTACTAAAGACTGAGCAACACCATCCCCACTAAAGACTGAGCAACACCATCCCCACTAAAGACTGAGCAACACCAACCCCACTAAAGACTGAGCAACACCAACCCAACTAATGACTGAGCAACATCAACCCCACTAAAGACTGAGCAACATCAACCCCACTAACGACTGAGCAACATCAACCCCACTAAAGACTGAGTAACACCAACCCCACTAAAGACTGAGCAATATCAACCCCACTAACGACTGAGCAACATCAACCCCACTAAAGACTGAGTAACACCAACCCCACTAAAGACTGAGCAACACTAACCCAACTAAAGACTGAGCAAAACCAACCCAACTAAAGACTGAGCAACATCAACCCGACTAAAGACTGAGCAACATCAACCCCACTAACGACTGAGCAACATCAACCCCACTAAAGACTGAGCAACACCAACCCACTAAAGATAGAGCAACACCAACCCAATTAAAGACTGAGTAACACCAACCCCACTAAAGACTGAGCAACACCAACCCAACTAAAGACTGAGCAACACTAACCCCACTAAAGATTGAGCATCACCAACCCCACCAAAGACTGAGCAACACCAACCCCACTAAAGACTGAGCAATACCAACTCCACTAAAGATTGAGCATCACCAACCCCACCAAAGACTGAGCAACACCAACCCAACTAAAGACTGAGCAACACCAACCCAACTAAAGATTGAGCATCACCAACCCCACCAAAGACTGAGCAACACCAACCCCACTAAAGACTGAGCAATACCAACCCCACTAAAGACTGAGCAACACCAACCCAACTAAAGACTGAGCAACACAAACCCCACTAAAGACTGAACAACACCAACCCCACTAAAGACTGAGCAACACTAACCCCACTAAAGACTGAGTAACACCAACCCCACTAAAGACTGAGCAACACCAACCCAACTAAAGACTGAGCAACACCAACCCCACTAAAGACTGAACAACACTAACCCCACTAAAGACTGAGCAACACTAACCCCACTAAAGACTGAGCAACACCAATCCCACTAAAGACTGAGCAACACCAACCCCACTAAAGACTGAACAACACCAACCCCACTAAAGACTGAGCAACACTAACCCCACTAAAGACTGAGCAACACCAACCCACTAAAGACTGAGCAACACCAACCCCACTAAAGACTGAGCAACACCAACCCCACTAAAGACTGAGCAACACCAACCCAACTAAAGACTGAGCAACACCAACCCCACTAAAGACTGAACAACACCAACCCCACTAAAGACTGAGCAACACTAACCCCACTAAAGACTGAGCAACACCAACCCACTAAAGACTGAGCAACACCAACCCCACTAAAGACTGAGCAACACCAACCCCACTAAAGACTGAGCAACACCAACCCAACTAAAGACTGAGCAACACCAATCCAACTAAAGACTGAGCACCACCAACCCTACTAAAGACTGAGCAACACCAACCCAACTAAAGACTGAGCAACACCAACCCAACTAAAGACTGAGCAACACCAACCCAACTAAAGACTGAGCACCACCAACCCTACTAAAGACTGAGCAAGACCAACCCAACTAAAGACTGAGCAACACCAACCCTACTAAAGACTGAGCACCACCAACCCATCTAAAGACTGAGCACCACCAACCCAACTAAAGACTGAGCAACACCAACCCCACTAAAGACTGAGCAACACTAACCCCACTAAAGACTGAGCAACACCAACCCAAATAAAGACTGAGCAACATCAACCCCACTAAAGACTGAGTAACACCAACCCAACTAATGACTGAGCAACACCAATCCCACTAAAGACTGAGCAACACCAACCCCACTAAAGACTGAGCAACACCAACCCAACTAAAGACTGAGCAAAACCAACCCCACTAAAGATTGAGCAACACCAACCCCACTAAAGACTGAGCAACACCAAACCCACTAAAGACTGAGCAACACCAACCCCACTAAAGACTGAGCAACACCAACCTCACTAAAGACTGAGCAACACCAACCCCACTAAAGACTGAGCAACACCAACCCAACTAAAGACTGAGCAACACCAACCTCACTAAAGACTGAGTAACACCAACCTCACTAAAGACTGCGCAACACCAATCCCACTAAAGACTGAGCAACACCAACCCCACTAAAGACTGAGTAACACTAACCCAACTAAAGACGGAGTAATACCAGCCCAACTAAAAACTGAGTAACACCAACACCCCTAAAGACTGAGCAACACCAACCCCACTAAAGACTGAGCAACACCAATCGCACTAAAGACTGAGCAATACCAACCCAACTAAAGACTGAGCAACACTAACCCCACTAAAGACTGAGAAACACCAATCCCACTAAAGACTGAGCAACACCAACCCCACTAAAGACTGAACAACACCAACCCCACTAAAGACTGAGCAACACTAACCCCACTAAAGACTGAGCAACACCAACCCACTAAAGACTGAGCAACACCAACCCCACTAAAGACTGAGCAACACCAACCCCACTAAAGACTGAGCAACACCAACCCAACTAAAGACTGAGCAACACCAACCCCACTAAAGACTGAACAACACCAACCCCACTAAAGACTGAGCAACACTAACCCCACTAAAGACTGAGCAACACCAACCCACTAAAGACTGAGCAACACCAACCCCACTAAAGACTGAGCAACACCAACCCCACTAAAGACTGAGCAACACCAACCCAACTAAAGACTGAGCAACACCAACCCAACTAAAGACTGAGCACCACCAACCCTACTAAAGACTGAGCAACACCAACCCAACTAAAGACTGAGCAACACCAACCCAACTAAAGACTGAGCAACACCAACCCAACTAAAGACTGAGCACCACCAACCCTACTAAAGACTGAGCAATACCAACCCAACTAAAGACTGAGCAACACCAACCCTACTAAAGACTGAGCACCACCAACCCATCTAAAGACTGAGCACCACCAACCCAACTAAAGACTGAGCAACACCAACCCCACTAAAGACTGAGCAACACTAACCCCACTAAAGACTGAGCAACACCAACCCAAATAAAGACTGAGCAACATCAACCCCACTAAAGACTGAGTAACACCAACCCAACTAATGACTGAGCAACACCAATCCCACTAAAGACTGAGCAACACCAACCCCACTGAAGACTGAGCAACACCAACCCAACTAAAGACTGAGCAAAACCAACCCCACTAAAGATTGAGCAACACCAACCCCACTAAAGACTGAGCAACACCAAACCCACTAAAGACTGAGCAACACCAACCCCACTAAAGACTGAGCAACACCAACCTCACTAAAGACTGAGCAACACCAACCCCACTAAAGACTGAGCAACACCAACCCAACTAAAGACTGAGCAACACCAACCTCACTAAAGACTGAGTAACACCAACCTCACTAAAGACTGCGCAACACCAATCCCACTAAAGACTGAGCAACACCAACCCCACTAAAGACTGAGTAACACTAACCCAACTAAAGACGGAGTAATACCAGCCCAACTAAAATCTGAGTAACACCAACACCCCTAAAGACTGAGCAACACCAACCCCACTAAAGACTGAGCAACACCAATCCCACTAAAGACTGAGCAATACCAACCCAACTAAAGACTGAGCAATACCAACCCAACTAAAGACTGAGCAACACCAACCCCACTAAAGACTGAGTAACACCAACCCCATTAAAGACTGAGCAACACCAACCTCACTAAAGACTGAGCAACACCAACCTCACTAAAGACTGAGCAACACCAACCTCACTAAAGACTGAGCAACACCAACCCCACTAAAGACTGAGCAACACCAACCCCCCTAAAGACTGAGCAACACCAACCCAACTACAGACTGAGCAACATTAACCCCACTAAAGACTGAGCAACACCAACCCCACTAAAGACTGAGCAACATCAACCCCACTAAAGACTGAGCAACACCAACCCTACTAAAGACTGAGCACCACCAATCCAACTAAAGACTGAGCAACACCAACCCAACTAAAGACTGAGCAACACCAACCCAACTAAAGACTGAGCAACACCAACCCAACTAAAGACTGAGCACCACCAACCCTACTAAAGACTGAGCACCACCAACCCATCTAAAGACTGAGCACCACCAACCCAACTAAAGACTGAGCAACACCAACCCCACTAAAGACTGAGCAACACTAACCCCACTAAAGACTGAGCAACACCAACCCAAATAAAGACTGAGCAACATCAACCCCACTAAAGACTGAGCAACACCAACCCAACTAATGACTGAGCAACACCAATCCCACTAAAGACTGAGCAACACCAACCCCACTAAAGACTGAGCAACACCAACCCAACTAAAGACTGAGTAACACCAACCCTACTAAAGACTGAGCAACACCATCCCCACTAAAGACTGAGCAACACCATCCCCACTAAAGACTGAGCAACACCAACCCCACTAAAGACTGAGCAACACCAACCCAACTAATGACTGAGCAACATCAACCCCACTAAAGACTGAGCAACATCAACCCCACTAACGACTGAGCAACATCAACCCCACTAAAGACTGAGTAACACCAACCCCACTAAAGACTGAGCAATATCAACCCCACTAACGACTGAGCAACATCAACCCCACTAAAGACTGAGTAACACCAACCCCACTAAAGACTGAGCAACACTAACCCAACTAAAGACTGAGCAAAACCAACCCAACTAAAGACTGAGCAACATCAACCCGACTAAAGACTGAGCAACATCAACCCCACTAACGACTGAGCAACATCAACCCCACTAAAGACTGAGCAACACCAACCCACTAAAGATAGAGCAACACCAACCCAATTAAAGACTGAGTAACACCAACCCCACTAAAGACTGAGCAACACCAACCCAACTAAAGACTGAGCAACACTAACCCCACTAAAGATTGAGCATCACCAACCCCACCAAAGACTGAGCAACACCAACCCCACTAAAGACTGAGCAATACCAACTCCACTAAAGATTGAGCATCACCAACCCCACCAAAGACTGAGCAACACCAACCCAACTAAAGACTGAGCAACACCAACCCAACTAAAGATTGAGCATCACCAACCCCACCAAAGACTGAGCAACACCAACCCCACTAAAGACTGAGCAATACCAACCCCACTAAAGACTGAGCAACACCAACCCAACTAAAGACTGAGCAACACTAACCCCACTAAAGACTGAACAACACCAACCCCACTAAAGACTGAGCAACACTAACCCCACTAAAGACTGAGTAACACCAACCCCACTAAAGACTGAGCAACACCAACCCAACTAAAGACTGAGCAACACCAACCCCACTAAAGACTGAACAACACTAACCCCACTAAAGACTGAGCAACACTAACCCCACTAAAGACTGAGCAACACCAATCCCACTAAAGACTGAGCAACACCAACCCCACTAAAGACTGAACAACACCAACCCCACTAAAGACTGAGCAACACTAACCCCACTAAAGACTGAGCAACACCAACCCCACTAAAGACTGAGCAACACCAACCCCACTAAAGACTGAGCAACACCAACCCCACTAAAGACTGAGCAACACCAACCCAACTAAAGACTGAGCAACACCAACCCAACTAAAGACTGAGCACCACCAACCCTACTAAAGACTGAGCAACACCAACCCAACTAAAGACTGAGCAACACCAACCCAACTAAAGACTGAGCAACACCATCCCCACTAAAGACTGAGCAACACCAACCCAACTAAAGACTGAGCAACACCAACCCCACTAAAGACTGAGCAACACCAACCCCTCTAAAGACTGAGCAACACCAACCCCACTAAAGACTGAGCAACACCAACCCAACTAATGACTGAACAACACCAACCCCACTAAAGACTGAACAACACTAACCCCACTAAAGACTGAGCAACACCAACCCCACTAAAGACTGAGCAACTCTAACCCCACTAAAGGTTGAACAACACTAACCCAACTAATGACAGAACAACACCAACCTCACTAAAGACTGAGCAACTCTAACCCCACTAAAGACTGAACAACACTAACCCCACTAAAGACTGAGCAACACCAACCCCACTAAAGACTGAGCAACACCAACCTCACTAAAGACTGAGCAACTCTAACCCCACTAAAGACTGAGCAACACCAACCCCATAAACGACTGAGCAACACCAATCCCACTATGAGCAACACAAACCTCACTAAAGATTGAGTAACACCAATCCCACTAAAGACTGAGCAACATCAACCCCACTACAGACTGAGCAACACCAACCTACTAAAGACTGAGCAACACCAACCCAACTAAAGACTGAGCAACACCATCCCCACTGAAGATTGAACAACATCAAGCCCACTAAAGACTGAGTAAAACCAACCCCACTAAAGACTGAGCAACACCAACCCAACTAATGACTGAGTAACACCAACCCAACTAACGACTGAGCAACACCAACCCCACTAAATACTGAGCAACACCAACCCCACTAAAAACTGAGCAACACCAACCCCACTAAAGACTGAGCAACATCAACCCAACTAAAGATTGAGCATCACCAACCCAACTAAAGATTGGGTAACACCAACCCCACTAAAGACTGAGCAACACCAACTCCACTAAAGACTGAGTAACACCAACCCCACTAATGACTGAGCAACACCAATCCCACTAAAGACTGAGCAACACCAACCACACTAACGACTGAGCAACATCAATCCCACTAAAAACTGAGCAAAACCAACCCCACTAAAGATTGAGCAACACCAACCCCACTAAAGACTGAGCAACACCAAACCCACTAAAGATTGAGCAACACCAACCCCACTAAAGACTGAGCAACACCAACCTCACTAAAGACTGAGCAACACCAACCCCACTAAAGACTGAGCAACACCAACCCAACTAAAGACTGAGCAACACCAACCTCACTAAAGACTGAGTAACACCAACCTCACTAAAGACTGCGCAACACCAATCCCACTAAAGACTGAGCAACACCAACCCCACTAAAGACTGAGTAACACTAACCCAACTAAAGACGGAGTAATACCAGCCCAACTAAAATCTGAGTAACACCAACACCCCTAAAGACTGAGCAACACCAACCCCACTAAAGACTGAGCAACACCAATCCCACTAAAGACTGAGCAATACCAACCCAACTAAAGACTGAGCAATACCAACCCAACTAAAGACTGAGCAACACCAACCTCACTAAAGACTGAGCAACACCAACCTCACTAAAGACTGAGCAACACCAACCCCACTAAAGACTGAGCAACACCAACCCCCCTAAAGACTGAGCAACACCAACCCAACTAAAGACTGAGCAACATTAACCCCACTAAAGATTGAGCAACACCAACCCCACTAAAGACTGAGCAACATCAACCCCACTAAAGACTGAGCAACACCAACCCTACTAAAGACTGAGCACCACCAATCCAACTAAAGACTGAGCAACACCAACCCAACTAAAGACTGAGCAACACCAACCCAACTAAAGACTGAGCAACACCAACCCAACTAAAGACTGAGCACCACCAACCCTACTAAAGACTGAGCACCACCAACCCATCTAAAGACTGAGCACCACCAACCCAACTAAAGACTGAGCAACACCAACCCCACTAAAGACTGAGCAACACTAACCCCACTAAAGACTGAGCAACACCAACCCAAATAAAGACTGAGCAACATCAACCCCACTAAAGACTGAGCAACACCAACCCAACTAATGACTGAGCAAAACCAATCCCACTAAAGACTGAGCAACACCAACCCCACTAAAGACTGAGCAACACCAACCCAACTAAAGACTGAGTAACACCAACCCTACTAAAGACTGAGCAACACCATCCCCACTAAAGACTGAGCAACACCATCCCCACTAAAGACTGAGCAACACCAACCCCACTAAAGACTGAGCAACACCAACCCAACTAATGACTGAGCAACATCAACCCCACTAAAGACTGAGCAACATCAACCCCACTAACGACTGAGCAACATCAACCCCACTAAAGACTGAGTAACACCAACCCCACTAAAGACTGAGCAATATCAACCCCACTAACGACTGAGCAACATCAACCCCACTAAAGACTGAGTAACACCAACCC
This sequence comes from Bathymodiolus septemdierum, assembly GCA_963383655.1. Classification (NCBI taxonomy): domain Eukaryota; kingdom Metazoa; phylum Mollusca; class Bivalvia; order Mytilida; family Modiolidae; genus Bathymodiolus; species Bathymodiolus septemdierum. Next base: position 64,715,298 of record OY726517.1, read on the forward strand.
CACTAAAGACTGAGCAACACTAACCCAACTAAAGACTGAGCAAAACCAACCCAACTAAAGACTGAGCAACATCAACCCGACTAAAGACTGAGCAACATCAACCCCACTAACGACTGAGCAACATCAACCCCACTAAAGACTGAGCAACACCAACCCACTAAAGATAGAGCAACACCAACCCAATTAAAGACTGAGTAACACCAACCCCACTAAAGACTGAGCAACACCAACCCAACTAAAGACTGAGCAACACTAACCCCACTAAAGATTGAGCATCACCAACCCCACCAAAGACTGAGCAACACCAACCCCACTAAAGACTGAGCAATACCAACTCCACTAAAGATTGAGCATCACCAACCCCACCAAAGACTGAGCAACACCAACCCAACTAAAGACTGAGCAACACCAACCCAACTAAAGATTGAGCATCACCAACCCCACCAAAGACTGAGCAACACCAACCCCACTAAAGACTGAGCAATACCAACCCCACTAAAGACTGAGCAACACCAACCCAACTAAAGACTGAGCAACACTAACCCCACTAAAGACTGAACAACACCAACCCCACTAAAGACTGAGCAACACTAACCCCACTAAAGACTGAGCAACACCAACCCCACTAAAGACTGAGCAACACCAACCCAACTAAAGACTGAGCAACACCAACCCCACTAAAGACTGAACAACACTAACCCCACTAAAGACTGAGCAACACTAACCCCACTAAAGACTGAGCAACACCAATCCCACTAAAGACTGAGCAACACCAACCCCACTAAAGACTGAACAACACCAACCCCACTAAAGACTGAGCAACACTAACCCCACTAAAGACTGAGCAACACCAACCCCACTAAAGACTGAGCAACACCAACCCAACTAAAGACTGAGCAACACCAACCCAACTAAAGACTGAGCAACACCAACCCCACTAAAGACTGAACAACACTAACCCCACTAAAGACTGAGCAACACTAACCCCACTAAAGACTGAGCAACACCAATCCCACTAAAGACTGAGCAACACCAACCCCACTAAAGACTGAGCAACACCAACCCACTAAAGACTGAGCCACACCAACCCCACTAAAGACTGAGCAACACCAACCCACTAAAGACTGAGCAACACTAACCCCACTAAAGACTGAGCAACACCAACCCACTAAAGACTGAGCCACACCAACCCCACTAAAGACTGAGCAACACCAACCCCACTAAAGACTGAGCAACACCAACCCAACTAAAGACTGAGCAACACCAACCCAACTAAAGACTGAGCACCACCAACCCTACTAAAGACTGAGCAACACCAACCCAACTAAAGACTGAGCAACACCAACCCAACTAAAGACTGAGCAACACCATCCCCACTAAAGACTGAGCAACACCAACCCTACTAAAGACTGAGCACCACCAACCCATCTAAAGACTGAGCACCACCAACCCAACTAAAGACTGAGCAACACCAACCCCACTAAAGACTGAGCAACACTAACCCCACTAAAGACTGAGCAACACCAACCCAAATAAAGACTGAGCAACATCAACCCCACTAAAGACTGAGTAACACCAACCCAACTAATGACTGAGCAACACCAATCCCACTAAAGACTGAGCAACACCAACCCCACTAAAGACTGAGCAACACCAACCCAACTAAAGACTGAGCAAAACCAACCCCACTAAAGATTGAGCAACACCAACCCCACTAAAGACTGAGCAACACCAAACCCACTAAAGACTGAGCAACACCAACCCCACTAAAGACTGAGCAACACCAACCTCACTAAAGACTGAGCAACACCAACCCCACTAAAGACTGAGCGACACCAACCCAACTAAAGACTGAGCAACACCAACCTCACTAAAGACTGAGTAACACCAACCTCACTAAAGACTGCGCAACACCAATCCCACTAAAGACTGAGCAACACCAACCCCACTAAAGACTGAGTAACACTAACCCAACTAAAGACGGAGTAATACCAGCCCAACTAAAATCTGAGTAACACCAACACCCCTAAAGACTGAGCAACACCAACCCCACTAAAGACTGAGCAACACCAATCCCACTAAAGACTGAGCAATACCAACCCAACTAAAGACTGAGCAATACCAACCCAACTAAAGACTGAGCAACACCAACCCCACTAAAGACTGAGTAACACCAACCCCATTAAAGACTGAGCAACACCAACCTCACTAAAGACTGAGCAACACCAACCTCACTAAAGACTGAGCAACACCAACCTCACTAAAGACTGAGCAACACCAACCCCACTAAAGACTGAGCAACACCAACCCCCCTAAAGACTGAGCAACACCAACCCAACTAAAGACTGAGCAACATTAACCCCACTAAAGACTGAGCAACACCAACCCCACTAAAGACTGAGCAACATCAACCCCACTAAAGACTGAGCAACACCAACCCTACTAAAGACTGAGCACCACCAATCCAACTAAAGACTGAGCAACACCAACCCAACTAAAGACTGAGCAACACCAACCCAACTAAAGACTGAGCAACACCAACCCAACTAAAGACTGAGCACCACCAACCCTACTAAAGACTGAGCACCACCAACCCATCTAAAGACTGAGCACCACCAACCCAACTAAAGACTGAGCAACACCAACCCCACTAAAGACTGAGCAACACTAACCCCACTAAAGACTGAGCAACACCAACCCAAATAAAGACTGAGCAACATCAACCCCACTAAAGACTGAGCAACACCAACCCAACTAATGACTGAGCAACACCAATCCCACTAAAGACTGAGCAACACCAACCCCACTAAAGACTGAGCAACACCAACCCAACTAAAGACTGAGTAACACCAACCCTACTAAAGACTGAGCAACACCATCCCCACTAAAGACTGAGCAACACCATCCCCACTAAAGACTGAGCAACACCAACCCCACTAAAGACTGAGCAACACCAACCCATCTAATGACTGAGCAACATCAACCCCACTAAAGACTGAGCAACATCAACCCCACTAACGACTGAGCAACATCAACCCCACTAAAGACTGAGTAACACCAACCCCACTAAAGACTGAGCAATATCAACCCCACTAACGACTGAGCAACATCAACCCCACTAAAGACTGAGTAACACCAACCCTACTAAAGACTGAGCAACACTAACCCAACTAAAGACTGAGCAAAACCAACCCAACTAAAGACTGAGCAACATCAACCCGACTAAAGACTGAGCAACATCAACCCCACTAACGACTGAGCAACATCAACCCCACTAAAGACTGAGCAACACCAACCCACTAAAGATAGAGCAACACCAACCCAATTAAAGACTGAGTAACACCAACCCCACTAAAGACTGAGCAACACCAACCCAACTAAAGACTGAGCAACACTAACCCCACTAAAGATTGAGCATCACCAACCCCACCAAAGACTGAGCAACACCAACCCCACTAAAGACTGAGCAATACCAACTCCACTAAAGATTGAGCATCACCAACCCCACCAAAGACTGAGCAACACCAACCCAACTAAAGACTGAGCAACACCAACCCAACTAAAGATTGAGCATCACCAACCCCACCAAAGACTGAGCAACACCAACCCCACTAAAGACTGAGCAATACCAACCCCACTAAAGACTGAGCAACACCAACCCAACTAAAGACTGAGCAACACTAACCCCACTAAAGACTGAACAACACCAACCCCACTAAAGACTGAGCAACACTAACCCCACTAAAGACTGAGTAACACCAACCCCACTAAAGACTGAGCAACACCAACCCAACTAAAGACTGAGCAACACCAACCCCACTAAAGACTGAACAACACTAACCCCACTAAAGACTGAGCAACACTAACCCCACTAAAGACTGAGCAACACCATTCCCACTAAAGACTGAGCAACACCAACCCCACTAAAGACTGAACAACACCAACCCCACTAAAGACTGAGCAACACTAACCCCACTAAAGACTGAGCAACACCAACCCACTAAAGACTGAGCAACACCAACCCCACTAAAGACTGAGCAACACCAACCCCACTAAAGACTGAGCAACACCAACCCAACTAAAGACTGAGCAACACCAACCCAACTAAAGACTGAGCACCACCAACCCTACTAAAGACTGAGCAACACCAACCCAACTAAAGACTGAGCAACACCAACCCAACTAAAGACTGAGCAACACCATCCCCACTAAAGACTGAGCAACACCAACCCTACTAAAGACTGAGCACCACCAACCCATCTAAAGACTGAGCACCACCAACCCAACTAAAGACTGAGCAACACCAACCCCACTAAAGACTGAGCAACACTAACCCCACTAAAGACTGAGCAACACCAACCCAAATAAAGACTGAGCAACATCAACCCCACTAAAGACTGAGCAACACCAACCCAACTAATGACTGAGCAACACCAATCCCACTAAAGACTGAGCAACACCAACCCCACTAAAGACTGAGCAACACCAACCCAACTAAAGACTGAGTAACACCAACCCTACTAAAGACTGAGCAACACCATCCCCACTAAAGACTGAGCAACACCATCCCCACTAAAGACTGAGCAACACCAACCCCACTAAAGACTGAGCAACACCAACCCAACTAATGACTGAGCAACATCAACCCGACTAAAGACTGAGCAACATCAACCCCACTAACGACTGAGCAACATCAACCCCACTAAAGACTGAGCAACACCAACCCACTAAAGATAGAGCAACACCAACCCAATTAAAGACTGAGTAACACCAACCCCACTAAAGACTGAGCAACACCAACCCAACTAAAGACTGAGCAACACTAACCCCACTAAAGATTGAGCATCACCAACCCCACCAAAGACTGAGCAACACCAACCCCACTAAAGACTGAGCAATACCAACTCCACTAAAGATTGAGCATCACCAACCCCACCAAAGACTGAGCAACACCAACCCAACTAAAGACTGAGCAACACCAACCCAACTAAAGATTGAGCATCACCAACCCCACCAAAGACTGAGCAACACCAACCCCACTAAAGACTGAGCAATACCAACCCCACTAAAGACTGAGCAACACCAACCCAACTAAAGACTGAGCAACACTAACCCCACTAAAGACTGAACAACACCAACCCCACTAAAGACTGAGCAACACTAACCCCACTAAAGACTGAGTAACACCAACCCCACTAAAGACTGAGCAACACCAACCCAACTAAAGACTGAGCAACACCAACCCCACTAAAGACTGAACAACACTAACCCCACTAAAGACTGAGCAACACTAACCCCACTAAAGACTGAGCAACACCAATCCCACTAAAGACTGAGCAACACCAACCCCACTAAAGACTGAACAACACCAACCCCACTAAAGACTGAGCAACACTAACCCCACTAAAGACTGAGCAACACCAACCCCACTAAAGACTGAGCAACACCAACCCCACTAAAGACTGAGCAACACCAACCCCACTAAAGACTGAGCAACACCAACCCAACTAAAGACTGAGCAACACCAACCCAACTAAAGACTGAGCACCACCAACCCTACTAAAGACTGAGCAACACCAACCCAACTAAAGACTGAGCAACACCAACCCAACTAAAGACTGAGCAACACCATCCCCACTAAAGACTGAGCAACACCAACCCTACTAAAGACTGAGCACCACCAACCCATCTAAAGACTGAGCACCACCAACCCAACTAAAGACTGAGCAACACCAACCCCACTAAAGACTGAGCAACACTAACCCCACTAAAGACTGAGCAACACCAACCCAAATAAAGACTGAGCAACATCAACCCCACTAAAGACTGAGCAACACCAACCCAACTAATGACTGAGCAACACCAATCCCACTAAAGACTGAGCAACACCAACCCCACTAAAGACTGAGCAACACCAACCCAACTAAAGACTGAGTAACACCAACCCTACTAAAGACTGAGCAACACCATCCCCACTAAAGACTGAGCAACACCATCCCCACTAAAGACTGAGCAACACCAACCCCACTAAAGACTGAGCAACACCAACCCAACTAATGACTGAGCAACATCAACCCCACTAAAGACTGAGCAACATCAACCCCACTAACGACTGAGCAACATCAACCCCACTAAAGACTGAGCAACACCAACCCCACTAAAGACTGAGCAATATCAACCCCACTAACGACTGAGCAACATCAACCCCACTAAAGACTGAGTAACACCAACCCCACTAAAGACTGAGCAACACTAACCCAACTAAAGACTGAGCAAAACCAACCCAACTAAAGACTGAGCAACATCAACCCGACTAAAGACTGAGCAACATCAACCCCACTAACGACTGAGCAACATCAACCCCACTAAAGACTGAGCAACACCAACCCACTAAAGATAGAGCAACACCAACCCAATTAAAGACTGAGTAACACCAACCCCACTAAAGACTGAGCAACACCAACCCAACTAAAGACTGAGCAACACTAACCCCACTAAAGATTGAGCATCACCAACCCCACCAAAGACTGAGCAACACCAACCCCACTAAAGACTGAGCAATACCAACTCCACTAAAGATTGAGCATCACCAACCCCACCAAAGATTGAGCAACACCAACCCAACTAAAGACTGAGCAACACCAACCCAACTAAAGATTGAGCATCACCAACCCCACCAAAGACTGAGCAACACCAACCCCACTAAAGAATGAGCAATACCAACCCCACTAAAGACTGAGCAACACCAACCCAACTAAAGACTGAGCAACACCAACCCCTCTAAAGACTGAGCAACACTAACCCCACTAAAGACTGAACAACACCAACCCCACTAAAGACTGAGCAACACTAACCCCACTAAAGATTGAGCATCACCAACCCCACCAAAGACTGAGCAACACCAACCCCACTAAAGACTGAGCAATACCAACTCCACTAAAGATTGAGCATCACCAACCCCACCAAAGACTGAGCAACACCAACCCAACTAAAGACTGAGCAACACCAACCCAACTAAAGATTGAGCATCACCAACCCCACCAAAGACTGAGCAACACCAACCCGACTAAAGACTGAGCAATACCAACCCCACTAAAGACTGAGCAACACCAACCCCTCTAAAGACTGAGCAACACTAACCCCACTAAAGACTGAACAACACCAACCCCACTAAAGACTGAGCAACACTAACCCCACTAAAGACTGAGTAACACCAACCCCACTAAAGACTGAGCAACACCAACCCAACTAAAGACTGAGCAACACCAACCCCACTAAAGACTGAACAACACTAACCCCGCTAAAGACTGAGCAACACTAACCCCACTAAAGACAGAGCAACACCAATCCCACTAAAGACTGAGCAACACCAACCCCACTAAAAACTGAACAACACCAACACCACTAAAGACTGAGCAACACTAACCCCACTAAAGACTGAGCAACACCAACCCCACTAAAGACTGAGCAACACCAACCCCACTAAAGACTGAGCAACACCAACCCCACTAAAGGCTGAGCAACACTAACCCACTAAAGACTGAGCAACACCAACCCCACTACAGATTGAACAACACTAACCCCACTAAAGACTGAGCAACACTAACCCCACTAAAGACTGAGCAACACCAACCCCACTAAAGACTGAGCAACACTAACCCAATAAAGACTGAGCAACACTAACCCCACTAAAGACTGAGCAACACTAACCCCACTAAAGACTGAGTAACACCAACCCCACTGAAGATTGAGCAACACCAACCCCACTAAAGACTGATCAACACCAACCCCACTAAAGACTGATCAACACCAACCCAACTAAAGACTGAGTAACACTAACCCCACTAAAGACTAAGCAACACCAACCCCACTAAAGACTGATCAACACCAACCCAACTAAAGACTGAGTAACACCAACCCCACTACAGACTGAACAACACTAACCCCACTAAAGACTGAACAACACCAACCCCACTAAAGACTGACCAACACCAACCCAACTAAAGATTGAGCAACACCAACCCAACTAAAGATTGAGCAACACCAACCCAACTAAAGACTGAGCAACACCAACCCAATTAAAGACTGAGTAACACCAACCCCACTAAAGACTGATCAACACCAACCCAGCTAAAGACTGAGTAACACCAACCCCACTAAAGACTGAGCAACACCAACCCAGCTAAAGAATGAGTAACACCAACCCAACTAAAGACTGAGCAACACCAACCCAACTAAAGACTGAGCAACACCAACCCAACTAAAGACTGAGTAACACCAACCCAACTAATGACTGAACAACACACCCCACCAAAGACTGCGCAACACCAACCCAACTAAAGACCGAGCAACACTAACCCCACTAAAGACTGAGCAACACTAACCCCACCAAAGACTGCGCAACACCAACACAACTAAAGACTGAGCAACACTAACCCCACTAATGACTGAGCAACACTAACCCAAATAAAAACTGAGCAACACCAACCCCACTAAAGACTGAGCAACACTAACCCCACTAAAGACTGAGCAACACTAACCCTACCAAAGACTGCGCAACACCAACACAACTAAAGATTGAGCAACACTAACCCCACTAATGACTGAGCAACACTAACCCAACTAAAAACTGAGCAACACCAACCCCACTAAAGACTGAGCAACACCAACCTCATTAAAGACTGAGCAACACTAACCCACTAAAGACTGAGCAACACCAACCCAACTAAAGACTGAGCAACACTAACCCACTAAAGACTGAGCAACACCAACCCAACTAAAGACTGAGTAACACCAACACCAGTAAAGACTGAACAACACACCCCACTAAAGACTGATCAACACTAACCCCACTAAAAACTGAGCAACACCAACCCAACTAAAGACTGAGCAACACCAACCCCACTAAAGACTGAACAACACTAACCCCACTAAAGACTGAGCAACACCAACCTCACTAAAGACTGAGCAACACCAACCCCACTAAAGACTGAACAACACCAACCCCACTAAAGACTGAGCAACACCAACCCCACTAAAGATTGAGCAACACTAACCTCACTAAAGACTGAGCAACACCAACCCAACTAAAGATTGAACAACACCAACCCCACTCAAGACTGAACAACGCTAACCCCACTAAAGACTGAGCAACACCAACCTCACCAAAGACTGAGCAACACTAACCCCACTAAAGACTGAACAACACTAACCCCACTAAAGACTGAGTAACACCAACCCAACTACAAACTGAACAATACCAACCTCACTAAAGACTGAGCAACACCAACCCAACTAAAGACTGAACAATACCAACCTCACTAAAGACTGAGCAACACCAACCCAACTAAAGACTGAGCAACACCAACCCCACTAAAGACTGAGCAACACCAACCCCTCTAAAGACTGAGCAACACCAACTCCACTAAAGACTGAGCAACACCAACCCAACTAATGACTGAACAACACCAACCCCACTAAAGACTGAACAACACTAACCCCACTAAAGACTGAGCAACACCAACCCCAATAAAGACTGAGCAACTCTAACCCCACTAAAGGTTGAACAACACTAACCCAACTAATGACAGAACAACACCAACCTCACTAAAGACTGAGCAACTCTAACCCCACTAAAGACTGAACAACACTAACCCCACTAAAGACTGAGCAACACCAACCCCACTAAAGACTGAGCAACACCAACCTCACTAAAGACTGAGCAACTCTAACCCCACTAAAGACTGAACAACACCAACCCAACTAAAGACTGTGCAACACTAACCCAACTAAAGACTGAGCAACACCAACCCCACTAAAGACTGAGCAACTCTAACCCCACTAAAGGCTGAACAACACTAACCCAACTAATGACTGAACAACACCAACTTCACTAAAGACTGAGCAACTCTAACCCCACTAAAGACTGAACAACACTAACCCCACTAAAGACTGAGCAACACCAACCCCACTAAAGACTGAGCAACACCAACCCCACTAAAGACTGAGCAACACCAACCCCACTAAAGACTGAGCAACACCAACCCAACTAATGACTGAACAACACCAACCCAACTGAAGACTGAGCAACACCAACCTCACTAAAGACTGAGCAACACCAACCCCACTAAAGACTGAACAACACTAACCCCACTAAAGACTGAGCAACACCAACCTCACTAAAGACTGAGCAACTCTAACCCCACTAAAGACTGAACAACACCAACCCAACTAAAGACTGTGCAACACTAACCCAACTAAAGGCTGAACAACACCAACCCAACTAAAGACTGTGCAACACTAACCCAACTAAAGACTGAGCAACACCAACCCCACTAAAGACTGAGCAACTCTAACCCCACTAAAGGCTGAACAACACTAACCCCACTAAAGACTGAGCAACACCAACCCCACTAAAGACTGCAACACTAACCCCACTAAAGACTGAGCAACACCAACCCCACTAAAGACTGCAACACTAACCCAACTAATGACTGAACAACACCAACCCCACTAAAGACTGCAACACTAACCCCACTAAAGACTGAGCAACACCAACCCCACTATAGACTGAACAACACTAACCCCACTAAAGACTGAGCAACACCAACCCCACTAAAGACTGTGCAACACTAACCCCACTAAAGACTGAGCAACACCAACCCCACTAAAGACTGCAACTCTAACCCAACTAATGACTGAACAACACCAACCCCACTAAAGACTGAACAACACTAACCCCACTAAAGACTGAGCAACACCAACCTCACTAAAGACTGAGCAACTCTAACCCCACTAAAGGCTGAACAACACCAACCCAACTAAAGACTGTGCAACACTAACCCAACTAAAGACTGAGCAACACCAACCCCACTAAAGACTGAGTAACTCTAACCCCACTAAAGACTGAGCAACACCAACCCAACTAAAGACTGAGCAACACCAACCCCACTAATGACTGAACAACACCAACCCCACTAAAGACTGAGCAACACTAACCCCACTAAAGACTGAGCAACACCAACCTCACTAAAGACTGAGCAACTCTAGCCCCACTAAAGACTGAACAACACCAACCCAACTAAAGACTGTGCAACACTAACCCAACTAAAGGCTGAACAACACTAACCCAACTAAAGACTGTGCAACACTAACCCAACTAAAGACTGAGCAACACTAACCCCCCTAAAGACTGAGTAACACCAACCCCACTAAAGACTGAGCAACTCTAACCCCACTAAAGGCTGAACAACACTAACCCCACTAAAGACTGAGCAACACCAACCCCACTAAAGACTGTGCAACACAAACCCCACTAAAGACTGAGCAACACCAACCCCACTAAAGACTGAACAACACCAACCCCACTAAAGACTGTTCAACACTAACCCCACTAAAGACTGAGCAACACCAACCCCACTAAAGACAGCAACACTAACCCAACTAATGACTGAACAACACCAACCCCACTAAAGACTGAACAACACTAACCCCACTAAAGACTGAGCAACACCAACCTCTCTAAAGACTGAGCAACTCTAACCCCACTAAAGGCTGAACAACACCAACCCAACTAAAGACTGTGCAACACTAACCCAACTAAAGACTGGGCAACACCAAGCTCTCTAAAGACTGAGCAACTCTAACCCCACTAAAGGCTGAACAACACCAACCCAACTAAAGACTGTGCAACACTAACCCAACTAAAGACTGAGCAACACCAACCTCTCTAAAGACTGAGCAACTCTAACCCCACTAAAGGCTGAACAACACTAACCCAACTAAAGACTGTGCAACACTAACCCAACTAAAGACTGAACAACACCAACCCCACTAAAGACTGAGTAACTCTAACCCCACTAAAGACTGAGCAACACCAACCCAACTAAAGACTGTGCAACACTAACCCAACTAAAGACTGAGCAACTCTAACCCCACTAAAGGCTGAACAACACCAACCCAACTAAAGACTGTGCAACACTAACCCAACTAATGACTGAGCAACACCAACCCCACTAAAGACTGGGCAACATCAACCCAACTAAAGACTGTGCAACACTAACCCAACTAAAGACTGTGCAACACTAACCCAACTAAAGACTGAGCAACTCTAACCCCACTAAAGGCTGAACAACACCCACCCAACAAAAGACTGTGCAACACTAACCCAACTAAAGACTGAGTAACACTAACCCCACTAAAGACTGAGCAACTCTAACCCCACTAAAGACTGAGCAACACCAACCCAACTAAAGACTGTGCAACACTAACCCCCCTAAAGACTGAGCAACTCTAACCCCACTAAAGACTGAGCAACACCAACCCAACTAAAGACTGTGCAACACTAACCCCACTAAAGACTGAGTAACTCTAACCCAACTAAAGACTGAGTAACTCTAACCCCACTAAAGACTGAGTAACTCTAACCCCACTAATGACTGAGTAACTCTAACCCCACTAAAGACTGAGTAACTCTAACCCCACTAAAGACTGAGTAACTCTAATCCCACTAAAGACTGAGTAACTCTAACCCCACTAAAGACTGAGTAACTCTAACCCCACTAAAGACTGAGTAACTCTAACCCCACTAAAAACTGAGTAACTCTAACCCAACTAAAGACTGAGTAACACTAACCCCACTAAAGACTGAGTAACTCTAACCCCACTAAAGACTGAGTAACGCTAACCCCACTAAAGACTGAGTAACTCTAACCCCACTAAAGACTGAGTAACACTAACCCAACTAAAGATTGTGCAACACTAACCCAACTAAAGACTGAGCAACTCTAACCCCACTAAAGACTGAGTAACACTAACCCCACTAAAGACTGAGTAACTCTAACCCCACTAAAGACTGAGTAACTCTAACCCCACTAAAGACTGAGTAACTCTAACCCCACTAAAGACTGAGTAACTCTAACCCCACTAAAGACTGAGTAACACTAACCCCACTAAAGACTGAGTAACTCTAACCCCACTAAAGACTGAGTAACTCTAACCCCACTAAAGACTGAGCAACTCTAACCCAACTAATGACTGAGTAACTCTAAACCCACTAAAGACTGAGTAACTCTAACCCCACTAAAGACTGAGTAACACTAACCCCACTAAAGACTGAGTAACACTAACCCCACTAAAGACTGAGTAACTCTAACCCAACTAAAGACTGAGTAATTCTAACCCCACTAAAGATTGAGTAACACTAACCCCACTAAAGACTGAGTAACACTAACCCCACTAAAGACTGAGTAACTCTAACCCCACTAAAGACTGAGTAACTCTAACCCAACTAAAGACTGGGTAATTCTAACCCCACTAAAGACTGAGTAACACTAACCCCACTAAAGACTGAGTAACTCTAACCCCACTAAAGACTGAGTAACTCTAATCCAACTAAAGACTGAGTAACTCTAACCCCACTAAAGACTGAGTAATTCTAACCCCACTAAAGACTGAGTAACACTAACCCCACTAAAGACTGAGTAACTCTAACCCCACTAAAGACTGAGTAACACTAACCCCACTAAAGACTGAGTAACTCTAACCCAACTAAAGACTGAGTAACTCTAACCCCACTAAAGACTGAGTAACTCTAACCCCACTAAAGAGACGCGTCGTGCACACTAAATTATTGTTTATGCATAGTGGTCCCTAACACATATTGTGTTGTGTTTTTTGTTTTTCAGGATTGTCCATTTTTGATTGCCCCTTCGGTGTTCTTTAACGTTTATTTATTCGATATCTACGGGTTTTTTTTATAGTAAACAGCTTGATTGGATATCATTGGACTTAGAGACGTATTTCTACAATGGTAGAAATACAGCATAAAATACAATAAACAATACTTCGACATGAAAAATGACAACTGACAAAACAGAATGTGTGAAATATAATGTCGCTACTTTTCCTTACATTGCAGAACCCTTTACATCCCTACTACATGCACATATTGGAAGAGTGTGCGAATGTTGTTTTACGCTAAGTGAGTGATTTTGGCTTGACCCGACCCAGTCTCGAACCGCATTGGAGTCCATCATGTTACCCACAACCCCACCGAAAGGTTCCAAGTAAATGCATAGAATTTAAGTGAACAATGGTTAGAATATTGTTTTTTTATTTAAAATGATCTGCAGAAAAAATTGGAGATTTTGCATATGAATACATGTATAACTCTTATTTTGAAAAAAGAATACACGTAGCTTGTTATCTTGATCTAAATCAAAGTTAGTTTGACTAAATAATAGTTGGGCTCGTTAACTCATCCTCACATTTCGTCAAGTGATACACTCAGTGTTATAGGATTGACACATATGATTTCATTCCATAATAATTCCCACAGTTGAATCACAAAATGCCTAGACGTTCTGTACTATGTCAGCATACAGGCGTCCGCATTTTTCACACAGACGTATGTTTGGATTTGCGTGCGTGGGAATGCGCGTGGGGGGTTGGAGAATTAAACCTTTTAGAAAATAAATACCAAAATAAAAGATGATAAATGAGCAAGTAACCATTAGCTTCAGGCTTCAATAAAAATGTAACATGTCGGCCTTGATAACCTAAAATAATAAAAACACGAAACTTGTGTAATTATTGTCGTGTATGATCACAATTAAATAACCGTGTACAATAAAATGACATATTAAGGCATGTTGATATATGATCGTTCATAGTCCGTCTCATTGTAAAGATACTGGGAGGATTTAAAAATATATGTACTAAAATTTAACCATATAAATTCTAACATTGATGAATCTGTAGACAATTTATGTTTAGCAGATGCAAACAATATATTATTTGGTAGCCATTTATTTATTGACAATAAAATGTAAAACAAACAAAACACGCTGTCAAATCAGTTCCAAAATCCAATAGAAAAATCATAGAAAGAGGCAGAATCGATACTCCTAAAATACAAATACATGACCACTCAAATTTCTGATTTGGTACAGGCACTCCCCTCTCAGTGAAATGATGAAGACAAGCAATTATGTTGAAATTATTTAATCATATTGTAAATATCAATGAAATATTATTCGCTATTCGTTTATATTTAGCAATTATTTATTCTTTCTTTTAAATATAATAAACTGGTTGGAAAAACGAATAGTGAAGTCTTCTGTGGATGGCGCATGTCATAACATTTATTGAGAATCTATATAACAATATTTCAGTTATATATATTGTGGCGGTCAGTTTTACGGAGTACCCGTAGAAATTCACCGACTTACCGCAAGTCAATGACATACGTTATTACTTAATGTACATCTCGCCAGGATTCGAACTCACAAACTCCAGTGGTGATAGGCACTGAATGCATACGACCACGACACTCTGTCGTGATAAAACGAGACACTCCTCTTGCATGTGAATGTTATACTGAACAATACAGTAAAGATATATGATGATCACACGAATCTTTCCTCTTGTGAATGCTATACAGCACAACACAACCAAGATCTGATGGGCTAGCACGAGTTACTTCTCTGGCGAATTACATGCTCCACTACACAGTAGTGGTAAGTGTAAAATAAAATATCATTCATTCGCGGCCACCGACGCTCGGAACTCTATAAATAAATACCGTTTTATATCTCCGAGTGTTTATAATGGTAAACAATAAACAGTATTTTGTATATTCTTGATTTATTTTGACTTTGACATTTGGACATGCCATCATCATGTTGTTTTATTTATTGAGCAAATTAACACAACAATTATACAATGATTACTATATTCGTCATGTATAAATATATATATAAGCTTTGTTATTTAGTAGATACAAGTGTACTTTATAAGCTGTTTTATTTATATTTTTCGTGTAAGATTTCGTATATTTACCGCTTATGTAAGGATTGTTGTTAAATAATTTTTAGACGTTAATGGATTCCAGATGTTTTTTCTAGGATTAGGGGGTTAGGGTTATGATGATTAACGCCACTTTCGACAATATTTCAGCTATATCGTGGTGGTCAGTTTTATTGAGGGAGAAAACTAGAGTCCTCGGAGAAAGCCACCCACATTGACCCACTGACAATCTTTATCGCATAATGCTGTATCGAGTACACGACGTCGAACTCACAAGTGTGCTTTTATCAGTAGGTATTGAGCTGTCCAGCATATTGCTTGAGGGGAGCTTACAATTTTGGACCTATCTAGATTTTTGTTTGTCTTTTTCTCCGTGCCTTTCTGCTTATGATGTTATTTTTGTGTCAAAATCCATTTCCAAAAACAAAATTATTCTGTGTTGCGGTCTGTGTGTTCGTAATATCAAATTTAATTTTGAAAATAATCTATCGGAAAAGCACGAATTGATAGTCTGGTATTTAACAGCTAGATTATTTGTTCCACGGATGCGAATAGGAACCAATGAGAAATACAGATGACGTCCTGTCAATAGAGACTAATGGAAAACTATTCAATTAGGACAGTGTTTTTTTTTTATTTTAGTTTTTTTTCCATTTGCATATATTTAGAGTGACACGAGGCAATGAGAATGCGACATTTGTTTTACTATATATACATGTTGTGTAAAACATTTAATTTCAGTTACGGTGTGCGTGTGTGTTCGTGGAGGAAGTGGGAGGGGGGGGGGGGGGGGGGGGTTCGAATTTTATAATTTATGTATTGTTTAATGTTTCACTTATGTTGTGTTGAGATAAGGATTGTTTACTATTGTCTTGTATAAACTGGTATTATTAATACGATAGATGTACCTACATCGTATACGTAGTTATAACTACGTGTTTTGACATATGTGTGACCTGTAGTCCATAGTACTGTAAATATAGCAGTTGAGTAATATTATATCTTGTTCGATATCTAATATTAGCACAACATATGTACTGTAAAATATAACATGACATTGGGTGGCGACCATAATGTCAAACACTCAATATTGTACATATATACCACCATTAATGTATGTTGGCAATTAGATCATCTCACTTTTTTTTGCATAATTCTAGTATTTTTGAATTCTCTATTACAAAGCAACGTGATATTTAGTCATCTTATTGTAGCGCGATTTAAGGTTTATCAGTTTCGTATAATGAACTCTAACGTTCTCGTCGCACCTCTGGGAAACCGTTGTGTTAGACTAAGCTTGTATTGTTCTAACCTAATACAGTGATGTGTATGTGTGTTAGGGGTATCGATTTTGCTTCTTTCCATTGAAGTTTGGAAACGTTCCGACTGTGTGGTATTTTTTGTTTTTCATTTTATTCGAGAAATCGGAGTCATGTTGAACTGAGCAAATACATGGATTAATTGATTGACTGATGTTTAACAGTATTTCAGCAATATTCAGGTATTGTTGATATACCCCAGGGTGTCAGATGTGAACAAATGAAATGATCACACTGTCGGAACAGTTCCAAAATCCAATAGAGAATTTGAAAAAAGACGAAAAAAGCACAAATACAAAATATATAACTGCTCACTTGATACAGGCACTTCAATAACAAGTGGCGGGGCTAAGCTAGTTTTGTGGACCCAAAACGCATTTCGTAGCTTAGTGATGCGGCCATTATTTCTTGCCGGAATACACACGGCTTTAGAGAAACAACCACAGCTTGGGAGTGAGAGTATAAATGTAATGTTCCATGCTGGTATTACATGGCTTTTACATGTAATGCTATCAATATCCAGTTCATCATGATGTCGAGATATGTCACATCAAAAACTGAGAGAAAAAAAATACGATGCTATATGATGTTACTGATATACTAATTATCTATAATATGACCATAGGCTTCATTAGCATGACATTCTTTGTGATACAATGGGAAACGTGCTCGTAAGCCGTGTAGACGATCGTGGGTTCACTTCCCGACTAATTCAAGCAAATGACTATCTAACTAGTGTGTGTTACTTCTCGATAAAGAACACAACATTAAGGAACAAACGCCAGGATAACGTGGATATACAAATATACTCACGGATTGTTGCTTCAGTCCAAAAAGTTGGAAGATGCCAAAGGGGTAGCCTTAGACTGTGAATATATTCACATTATTCAGATCTAGAACATATCATTTGACAATTAACACAGTCTACATTTATTGTTCTCCAAAACAAAATCCTTCCTACCTAAAACGTCATATACTACAATTGTAAACTATGAAATAAACAGTTTTCAAAACTTTATTAAGCATCCGACCAAGATGATATCTTTATTCAGCATACTATCGGACCAAGATGATATCTTTATTGAGCATACTATCTGACCAAGAGGATATCTTTATTGAGCATACTTTCCGACCAAGATGATATCTTTATTGAGGATACTATCCGACCAAGATGATATCTTTATTGAGCATACTATCTGACCAAGAGGATATATTTCTTGAGCATACTATCTGACTAAGATGATATCTTTATTGAGCATACTATCTGACCAAAATGATATCTTTATTGAGCATACTATTCGACCAAGATGATATCTTTATTGAGCTTACTATCTGACCAAGACGATATCTTTATTGAGCATACTATCCGATCAAGATGATATCTTTATTGATCATACTATCCGACCAAGATGATATCTTTATTGAGCATACTATCCGGCCAAGATGATATCTTTATTGAGCATACTATCTGACTAAGATGATATCTTTATTGAGCATACTATCTGACCAAGATGATATCTTTATTGAGCATACTATTCGACCAAGATGATATCTTTTTTGAACATACTATCCAACCAAGGAATGTCTTTATTGAGCATACTATCTGATCAAGATGATATCGTTATTCAGCATACTATCCGACCAAGATGATATCTTTTTTGAGCATACTATCTGACCAAGATAATATCTTTACTGAGCATACTATCTGATCAAGATGACATCTTTATTGAGCATACACTCTGACCAAGATCATATCTTTATTGAGCATGCTATCCGACTAAGATGTTATCTTTATTGAGCATACTATCTGACCAAGATGATATCTTTATTGAGCATACTATCTGACCAAGATGATATCTTTATTGAGCATACTATCTGACCAAGATGATATCTTTATGGAACATAGTATCTGACCAAGACGATATATTTATTGACCATACTATCCGATCAAGATAATATCTTTATTGAGCATACTATTCGACCAAGATGATATCTTTATTGAGCATACTATCTGACTAAGATGATATCTTTATTGAGCATACTATCTGACCAAGATGATATCTTTATTGAGCATACTATCTGACCAAGATAATATCTTTCTTGATCATACTATCCCATCATGATTATATCTTTATTGAGCATACTATCCGACCAAGATGATATCTTTATTGAGCATACTATCCGACCGAGATGATATTTTATTGAGCATACTATCTGATCAAGGGGATATCTTTATTGAGCATACTATCTGACCAAGATGATATCTTTATTCAGCGTATTATCTGACCAAGATCCTATCTTTATTGAGCAGACTATCCAACCAAGATGATATCTTTATTGAGCATACTATCTGACCAAGAGGATATCTTTATTGATCATACTATCCGACCAAGATGATATCTTTATTGAGCATACTATCTGAACAAGATGATATCTTTATTGAGCATACTATCTGACCAAGATTATATCTTTATTGAGCATACTATCCGACCAAGATGATTTCCTTATTGAGCATACTATCTGACCAAGATGATATCTTTATTCAACGTATTATCTGACCAAGATGATATCTTTTTTGAGCATACTATCTGACCAAGATGATATCTTTATTGAACATACTATCGAACCAAAAGGATATCTTTATTGAGCATACTATCTGATCAAGATGATATCTTTATTCAGCATACTCTCCGACCAAGATGATATCTTTATTGAGCATGCTATCCGAATAAGATGCTATCTTTATTGAGCATACTATCCGACCAAGATGATATCTTTATTGAGAATACTATCTGACCAAGATGATATCTGCATTGAGCATACTATCTGACCAAAATAATATCTTTATTGAGCATACTATCTGACCAAGATGATATTTTTATTGAGTATACTATCAGACGAAGATGATATCTTTATTGAGCATACTATCTGACCAAGATAATATCTTTATTGAGCTTACTATCCGACCAAGATGATATTTTTATTGAGCATACTATCTGACCAAGATGAGATCTTTATTGAGCATACTATCTGACCAAGATGATATCTTTATTGAGCATACTATCTAACCAAGATGATATGTTTATTGAGCATACTATCCGACCAAGAGGATATCTTTATTGAGCATAATAACTGACCAAGATAATATCTTTATTGAGCTTTCTATCCGACCAAGATGATATCTTTATTGAGCATATTATCTGACCAAGATGAGATCTTTATTGAGCATACTATCTGACCAAAATAATATCTTTATTGAGCATACTCTCTGACCAAGATGATAATTTTATTGAGTATACTATCAGACGAAGATGATATCTTTATTGAGCATACTATCTGACCAAGATGATATCTTTATTGCTCATGCTATCTGACCAAGATAATATCTTTATTGAGCTTACTATCCGACCAAGATGATCTCTTTATTGAGCATACTACTGACCAAGATGAGATCTTTATTCAGCATACTATCTGACCAAGATGATATCTTTATTGAGCATACTATCCGACCAAGATGATATCTGTATTTAACATACTATCTGACAAAGATGATATCTTTATTGAGCATACTATCTGACCAAGATGATATCTTTATTGAGCATACTATCCGACCAATATGATATCTTTATTGAGCATACTATCTGTCCAAGATAATATCTTTATTGAGCTTTCTATCCGACCAAGATGATATCTTTATTGAGCATACTATCTGACCAAGATGAGATCTTTATTGAGCATACTATCTGACCAAGATGATATCTTTATTGAGCATACTATCTAACCAAGAAGATATGTTTATTGAGCATACTATCCGACCAAGAGGATATCTTTATTGATCATAATATCTGACCAAGATGATATTATTATTGAGCATACTATCCGACCAAGATGATATCTTTATTGAACATACTATCTGACCAAGATGCTATCTTTATTGAGGATACTATCCAACAAAGATGATATCTTTATTGAGCATACTATCCGACCAAGATGATATCTTTATTGAGCATACTATCTGACCAAGATGATATCTTTATTGAGCATACTATCTGACCAAGATGATATATTTATTGAGCATACTATCTGACCAAGATGATATATTTATTGAGCATACTATCTGACCAAGATGATATCTTTATTGAGCATACTATCTGACCAAGATGATATATTTATTGAGCATACTATCTGACCAAGATGATATATTTATTGAGCATACTATCTGACCAAGATAATATCTTTATTGAGCTTACTATCCGACCAAGATGATATCTTTATTGAGCATACTATCTGACCAAGATGAGATCTTTATTGAGCATATTATCTGACCAAGATGATATTTTTATTGAACATACTATCTAACCAAGATGATATGTTTATTGAGCATAGTATCCGACCAAGAGGATATCTTTATTGAGCATAATATCTGACCAAGATGATATCATTATTGAGCATACTATCCGACCAAGATGATATCTTTATTGAGCATACTATCCGACCGAGATGATATTTTATTGAGCATACTATCTGATCAAGGGGATATCTTTATTGAGCATACTATCTGACCAAGATGATATCTTTATTCAGCGTATTATCTGACCAAGATCCTATCTTTATTGAGCAGACTATCCAACCAAGATGATATCTTTATTGAGCATACTATCTGACCAAGAGGATATCTTTATTGATCATACTATCCGACCAAGATGATATCTTTATTGAGCATACTATCTGAACAAGATGATATCTTTATTGAGCATACTATCTGACCAAGATTATATCTTTATTGAGCATACTATCCGACCAAGATGATTTCCTTATTGAGCATACTATCTGACCAAGATGATATCTTTATTCAACGTATTATCTGACCAAGATGATATCTTTTTTGAGCATACTATCTGACCAAGATGATATCTTTATTGAACATACTATCGAACCAAAAGGATATCTTTATTGAGCATACTATCTGATCAAGATGATATCTTTATTCAGCATACTCTCCGACCAAGATGATATCTTTATTGAGCATGCTATCCGAATAAGATGCTATCTTTATTGAGCATACTATCCGACCAAGATGATATCTTTATTGAGAATACTATCTGACCAAGATGATATCTGCATTGAGCATACTATCTGACCAAAATAATATCTTTATTGAGCATACTATCTGACCAAGATGATATTTTTATTGAGTATACTATCAGACGAAGATGATATCTTTATTGAGCATACTATCTGACCAAGATAATATCTTTATTGAGCTTACTATCCGACCAAGATGATATCTTTATTGAGCATACTATCTGACCAAGATGAGATCTTTATTGAGCATACTATCTGACCAAGATAATATCTTTATTGAGCATACTATCTAACCAAGATGATATGTTTATTGAGCATACTATCCGACCAAGAGGATATCTTTATTGAGCATAATAACTGACCAAGATAATATCTTTATTGAGCTTTCTATCCGACCAAGATGATATCTTTATTGAGCATATTATCTGACCAAGATGAGATCTTTATTGAGCATACTATCTGACCAAAATAATATCTTTATTGAGCATACTCTCTGACCAAGATGATAATTTTATTGAGTATACTATCAGACGAAGATGATATCTTTATTGAGCATACTATCTGACCAAGATGATATCTTTATTGCTCATGCTATCTGACCAAGATAATATCTTTATTGAGCTTACTATCCGACCAAGATGATCTCTTTATTGAGCATACTACTGACCAAGATGAGATCTTTATTCAGCATACTATCTGACCAAGATGATATCTTTATTGAGCATACTATCCGACCAAGATGATATCTGTATTTAACATACTATCTGACAAAGATGATATCTTTATTGAGCATACTATCTGACCAAGATGATATCTTTATTGAGCATACTATCCGACCAATATGATATCTTTATTGAGCATACTATCTGTCCAAGATAATATCTTTATTGAGCTTTCTATCCGACCAAGATGATATCTTTATTGAGCATACTATCTGACCAAGATGAGATCTTTATTGAGCATACTATCTGACCAAGATGATATCTTTATTGAGCATACTATCTAACCAAGAAGATATGTTTATTGAGCATACTATCCGACCAAGAGGATATCTTTATTGATCATAATATCTGACCAAGATGATATTATTATTGAGCATACTATCCGACCAAGATGATATCTTTATTGAACATACTATCTGACCAAGATGCTATCTTTATTGAGGATACTATCCAACAAAGATGATATCTTTATTGAGCATACTATCCGACCAAGATGATATCTTTATTGAGCATACTATCTGACCAAGATGATATCTTTATTGAGCATACTATCTGACCAAGATGATATATTTATTGAGCATACTATCTGACCAAGATGATATATTTATTGAGCATACTATCTGACCAAGATGATATCTTTATTGAGCATACTATCTGACCAAGATGATATATTTATTGAACATACTATCTGACCAAGATGATATATTTATTGAGCATACTATCTGACCAAGATAATATCTTTATTGAGCTTACTATCCGACCAAGATGATATCTTTATTGAGCATACTATCTGACCAAGATGAGATCTTTATTGAGCATATTATCTGACCAAGATGATATTTTTATTGAACATACTATCTAACCAAGATGATATGTTTATTGAGCATAGTATCCGACCAAGAGGATATCTTTATTGAGCATAATATCTGACCAAGATGATATCATTATTGAGCATACTATCCGACCAAGATGATATCTTTATTGAACATACTATCTGACCAAGATGATATCTTTATTGAACATACTATCCAACCAAGATGATATTTTTATTGAGCATACTATCTGATCAAGATGATATCTTTATTCAGCATACTATCCGACAAAAATGATATCCTTATTGAGCATACTATCTGACCAAGATGATATCTTTATTGAGCATGCTATCCGAATAAGATGCTATCTTTATTGAGCATACTATCCGACCAAGATGATATCTTTATTGAGAATACTATCTGACCAAGATGATATCTGCATTGAGCATACTATCTGACCAAAATAATATCTTTATTGAGCTTACTATCCGACCAAGATGATATTTTTATTGAGCATACTATCTGACCAAGATGAGATCTTTATTGAGCATACTATCTGACCAAGATGATATCTTTATTGAGCATACTATCTAACCAAGATGATATGTTTATTGAGCATACTATCCGACCAAGAGGATATCTTTATTGAGCATAATAACTGACCAAGATAATATCTTTATTGAGCTTTCTATCCGACCAAGATGATATCTTTATTGAGCATATTATCTGACCAAGATGAGATCTTTATTGAGCATACTATCTGACCAAAATAATATCTTTATTGAGCATACTCTCTGACCAAGATGATAATTTTATTGAGTATACTATCAGACGAAGATGATATCTTTATTGAGCATACTATCTGACCAAGATGATATCTTTATTGCTCATGCTATCTGACCAAGATAATATCTTTATTGAGCTTACTATCCGACCAAGATGATCTCTTTATTGAGCATACTACTGACCAAGATGAGATCTTTATTCAGCATACTATCTGACCAAGATGATATCTTTATTGAGCATACTATCCGACCAAGATGATATCTGTATTTAACATACTATCTGACAAAGATGATATCTTTATTGAGCATACTATCTGACCAAGATGATATCTTTATTGAGCATACTATCCGACCAATATGATATCTTTATTGAGCATACTATCTGTCCAAGATAATATCTTTATTGAGCTTTCTATCCGACCAAGATGATATCTTTATTGAGCATACTATCTGACCAAGATGAGATCTTTATTGAGCATACTATCTGACCAAGATGATATCTTTATTGAGCATACTATCTAACCAAGAAGATATGTTTATTGAGCATACTATCCGACCAAGAGGATATCTTTATTGATCATAATATCTGACCAAGATGATATTATTATTGAGCATACTATCCGACCAAGATGATATCTTTATTGAACATACTATCTGACCAAGATGCTATCTTTATTGAGGATACTATCCAACAAAGATGATATCTTTATTGAGCATACTATCCGACCAAGATGATATCTTTATTGAGCATACTATCTGACCAAGATGATATCTTTATTGAGCATACTATCTGACCAAGATGATATATTTATTGAGCATACTATCTGACCAAGATGATATATTTATTGAGCATACTATCTGACCAAGATGATATCTTTATTGAGCATACTATCTGACCAAGATGATATATTTATTGAGCATACTATCTGACCAAGATGATATATTTATTGAGCATACTATCTGACCAAGATAATATCTTTATTGAGCTTACTATCCGACCAAGATGATATCTTTATTGAGCATACTATCTGACCAAGATGAGATCTTTATTGAGCATATTATCTGACCAAGATGATATTTTTATTGAACATACTATCTAACCAAGATGATATGTTTATTGAGCATAGTATCCGACCAAGAGGATATCTTTATTGAGCATAATATCTGACCAAGATGATATCATTATTGAGCATACTATCCGACCAAGATGATATCTTTATTGAGCATACTATCCGACCTAGATGATATTTTATTGAGCATACTATCTGATCAAGGGGATATCTTTATTGAGCATACTATCTGACCAAGATGATATCTTTATTCAGCGTATTATCTGACCAAGATCCTATCTTTATTGAGCAGACTATCCAACCAAGATGATATCTTTATTGAGCATACTATCTGACCAAGAGGATATCTTTATTGATCATACTATCCGACCAAGATGATATCTTTATTGAGCATACTATCTGAACAAGATGATATCTTTATTGAGCATACTATCTGACCAAGATTATATCTTTATTGAGCATACTATCCGACCAAGATGATTTCCTTATTGAGCATACTATCTGACCAAGATGATATCTTTATTCAACGTATTATCTGACCAAGATGATATCTTTTTTGAGCATACTATCTGACCAAGATGATATCTTTATTGAACATACTATCGAACCAAAAGGATATCTTTATTGAGCATACTATCTGATCAAGATGATATCTTTATTCAGCATACTCTCCGACCAAGATGATATCTTTATTGAGCATGCTATCCGAATAAGATGCTATCTTTATTGAGCATACTATCCGACCAAGATGATATCTTTATTGAGAATACTATCTGACCAAGATGATATCTGCATTGAGCATACTATCTGACCAAAATAATATCTTTATTGAGCATACTATCTGACCAAGATGATATTTTTATTGAGTATACTATCAGACGAAGATGATATCTTTATTGAGCATACTATCTGACCAAGATAATATCTTTATTGAGCTTACTATCCGACCAAGATGATATCTTTATTGAGCATACTATCTGACCAAGATGAGATCTTTATTGAGCATACTATCTGACCAAGATAATATCTTTATTGAGCATACTATCTAACCAAGATGATATGTTTATTGAGCATACTATCCGACCAAGAGGATATCTTTATTGAGCATAATAACTGACCAAGATAATATCTTTATTGAGCTTTCTATCCGACCAAGATGATATCTTTATTGAGCATATTATCTGACCAAGATGAGATCTTTATTGAGCATACTATCTGACCAAAATAATATCTTTATTGAGCATACTCTCTGACCAAGATGATAATTTTATTGAGTATACTATCAGACGAAGATGATATCTTTATTGAGCATACTATCTGACCAAGATGATATCTTTATTGCTCATGCTATCTGACCAAGATAATATCTTTATTGAGCTTACTATCCGACCAAGATGATCTCTTTATTGAGCATACTACTGACCAAGATGAGATCTTTATTCAGCATACTATCTGACCAAGATGATATCTTTATTGAGCATACTATCCGACCAAGATGATATCTGTATTTAACATACTATCTGACAAAGATGATATCTTTATTGAGCATACTATCTGACCAAGATGATATCTTTATTGAGCATACTATCCGACCAATATGATATCTTTATTGAGCATACTATCTGTCCAAGATAATATCTTTATTGAGCTTTCTATCCGACCAAGATGATATCTTTATTGAGCATACTATCTGACCAAGATGAGATCTTTATTGAGCATACTATCTGACCAAGATGATATCTTTATTGAGCATACTATCTAACCAAGAAGATATGTTTATTGAGCATACTATCCGACCAAGAGGATATCTTTATTGATCATAATATCTGACCAAGATGATATTATTATTGAGCATACTATCCGACCAAGATGATATCTTTATTGAACATACTATCTGACCAAGATGCTATCTTTATTGAGGATACTATCCAACAAAGATGATATCTTTATTGAGCATACTATCCGACCAAGATGATATCTTTATTGAGCATACTATCTGACCAAGATGATATCTTTATTGAGCATACTATCTGACCAAGATGATATATTTATTGAGCATACTATCTGACCAAGATGATATATTTATTGAGCATACTATCTGACCAAGATGATATCTTTATTGAGCATACTATCTGACCAAGATGATATATTTATTGAGCATACTATCTGACCAAGATGATATATTCATTGAGCATACTATCTGACCAAGATAATATCTTTATTGAGCTTACTATCCGACCAAGATGATATCTTTATTGAGCATACTATCTGACCAAGATGAGATCTTTATTGAGCATATTATCTGACCAAGATGATATTTTTATTGAACATACTATCTAACCAAGATGATATGTTTATTGAGCATAGTATCCGACCAAGAGGATATCTTTATTGAGCATAATATCTGACCAAGATGATATCATTATTGAGCATACTATCCGACCAAGATGATATCTTTATTGAACATACTATCTGACCAAGATGATATCTTTATTGAACATACTATCCAACCAAGATGATATTTTTATTGAGCATACTATCTGATCAAGATGATATCTTTATTCAGCATACTATCCGACCAAAATGATATCCTTATTGAGCATACTATCTGACCAAGATGATATCTTTATTGAGCATACTATCGGACCAAGATGATATCTTTATTGAGCATACTATCCGACCAAGATGATATCTTTATTGAGCATACTATTCGACCTAGAAGATATCTTTATTGAGCATACTATCCTACCAAGTTGATATCTTTATTGAGTATACTTTCTGACCAAAATGATATCTTTATTGGGCATACTATCTGACCAAGATCCTATCTTTATTGAGCAGACTATCCAACCAAGATGATATCTTTATTGAGCATACTATCTGACCAAGAGGATATCTTTATTGATCATACTATCCGACCAAGATGATATCTTTATTGAGCATACTATCTGAACAAGATGATATCTTTATTGATCATACTATCTGACCAAGATTATATCTTTATTGAGCATACTATCCGACCAAGATGATTTCCTTATTGAGCATACTATCTGACCAAGATGATATCTTTATTCAACGTATTATCTGACCAAGATGATATCTTTTTTGAGCATACTATCTGACCAAGATGATATCTTTATTGAACATACTATCGAACCAAAAGAATATCTTTATTGAGCATACTATCTGATCAAGATGATATCTTTATTCAGCATACTCTCCGACCAAGATGATATCTTTATTGAGCATGCAATCCGAATAAGATGCTATCTTTATTGAGCATACTATCCGACCAAGATGATATCTTTATTGAGTATACTATCTGACCAAGATGATATCTGTATTGAGCATACTATCTGACCAAAATAATATCTTTATTGAGCATACTATCTGACCAAGATGATATTTTTATTGAGTATACTATCAGACGAAGATGATATCTTTATTGAGCATACTATCTGACCAAGATGATATCTTTATTGCTCATAATATCTGACCAAGATAATATCTTTATTGAGCTTACTATCCGACCAAGATGATATCTTTATTGAGCATACTATCTGACCAAGATGAGATCTTTATTGAGCATACTTTCTGACCAAGATGATTTCTTTACTGAGCATACTATCCGACCAAGATGATATCTGTATTTAACATACTATCTGACAAAGATGATATCTTTATTGAGCATACTATCTGACCAAGATGATATCTTTATTGAGCATACTATCCGACCAAGATGATATCTTTATTGAGCATACTATCTGACCAAGATGATATATTTATTGAGCATACTATCTGACTAAGATAATATCTTTATTGAGCTTACTATCGGACCAAGATGATATCTTTATTGAGCATACTCTCTGACCAAGATGAGATCTTTATTGAGCATACTATCTGACCAAGATGATATCTTTATTGAGCATACTATCTAACCAAGATGATATGTTTATTGAGCATACTATCCGACCAAGAGGATATCTTTATTGAGCATAATATCTGACCAAGATAATATCTTTATTGCGCTTACTATCCGACCAATATGATATCTTTATTGAGCATATTATCTGACCAAGATGAGATCTTTATTGAGCATACTATCTGACCAAAATAATATCTTTATTGAGCATACTCTCTGACCAAGATGATAATTTTATTGAGTATACTATCAGACGAAGATGATATCTTTATTGAGCATACTATCTGACCAAGATGATATCTTTATTGCTCATGCTATCTGACCAAGATAATATCTTTATTGAGCTTACTATCCGACCAAGATGATCTCTTTATTGAGCATACTACTGACCAAGATGAGATCTTTATTCAGCATACTATCTGACCAAGATGATATCTTTATTGAGCATACTATCCGACCAAGATGATATCTGTATTTAACATACTATCTGACAAAGATGATATCTTTATTGAGCATACTATCTGACCAAGATGATATCTTTATTGAGCATACTATCCGACCAAGATGATATCTTTATTGAGCATACTATCTGACCAAGATGATATATTTATTGAGCATACTATCTGACCAAGATAATATCTTTATTGAGCTTTCTATCCGACCAAGATGATATCTTTATTGAGCATACTATCTGACCAAGATGAGATCTTTATTGAGCATACTATCTGACCAAGATGATATCTTTATTGAGCATACTATCTAACCAAGATGATATGTTTATTGAGCATACTATCCGACCAAGAGGATATCTTTATTGATCATAATATCTGACCAAGATGATATCTTTATTGAGCATACTATCCGACCAAGATGATATCTTTATTGAACATACTATCTGACCAAGATGCTATCTTTATTGAGCATACTATCCAACAAAGATGATATCTTTATTGAGCATACTATCTGACCAAGAGGATATCTTTATTGAGCATACTATCCGACCAAGATGATATCTTTATTGAGCATACTATCCGACCAAGATGATATCTTTATTGAGCATACTATCTGACCAAGATGATATCTTTATTGAGCATACTATCTGACCAAGATAATATCTTTATTGATCATACTATCCGACCAAGATTGTATCTTTATTGAGCATGCTATCCGAATAAGATGCTATCTTTATTGAGCATACTATCCGACCAAGATGATATCTTTATTGAGTATACTATCTGACCAAGATGATATCTGTATTGAGCATAATATCTGACCAAAATGATATCTTTATTGAGCATACTATCTGACCAAGATGATATCTTTATTGAGCATACTATCTGACCAAGATGATATATTTATTGAGCATACTATCTGCCCAAGATGATATATTTATTGAGCATACTATCTGACCAAGATAATATCTTTATTGAACATACTATCCAACCAAGATGATATGTTTATTGAGCATAGTATCCGACCAAGAGGATATCTTTATTGAGCATAATATCTGACCAAGATGATATCATTATTGAGCATACTATCCGACCAAGATGATATCTTTATTGAACATACTATCTGACCAAGATGATATCTTTATTGAACATACTATCCAACCAAGATGATATCTTTATTGAGCATACTATCTGATCAAGATGATATCTTTATTCAGCATACTATCCGACCAAGATGATATCCTTATTGAGCATACTATCGGACCAAGATGATATCTTTATTGAGCATACTATCTGATTAAGATGATATCTTTATTGAGCATACAATCTGACCAAGATTATATCTTTATTGAGCATACTATCTGACCAAGATAATATCTTTATTGAGCATACTATCTGACCAAGATAATATCTTTATTGATCATACTATCCGACCAAGATGATATCTTTATTGAGCATACTATCCGACCAAGATGATGTCTTTTTTTAGCATACTATCTGACCAAGAGGATATCTTTATTGAGCATACTAACTGACCAAGATGATATCTTTATTCAGCGTATTATCTGACCAAGATGATATCTTTATTGAGCATACTATCTGATCAAGATGATATCTTTATTCAGCATACTATCCGACCAAGATGATATCCTTATTGAGCATACTATCTGACCAAGATGATATCTTTATTGAGCATACTATCGGGCCAAGATGATATCTTTATTGAGCATACTATCTGATTAAGATGATATCTTTATTGAGCATACAATCTGACCAAGATTATATCTTTATTGAGCATACTATCTGACCAAGATAATATCTTTATTGAGCATACTATCTGACCAAGATAATATCTTTATTGATCATACTATCCGACCAAGATGATATCTTTATTGAGCATACTATCCGAGCAAGATGATGTCTTTTTTTAGCATACTATCTGACCAAGAGGATATCTTTATTGAGCATACTAACTGACCAAGATGATATCTTTATTCCGCGTATTATCTGACCAAGATGATATCTTTATTGAGCTTACTATCTGGCCAAGATGATATCTTTATTGAACATATTATCCAACCAAGATGATATCTTTATTGAGCATACTATCTGATCAAGATGATATCTTTATTCAGCATACTATCCGACCAAGATGACATCCTTATTGAGCATACTATCTGACCAAGATGATGTCTTTATTCAGCATACTATCGGACCAAGATGATATCTTTATTGAGTATGCTATCCGACTAAGAAGCTATCTTTATTGAGCATACTATCCGACAAAGATGATGTCTTTATTGAGTATACTATCTTACCAAGATGATATCTGTATTTAGCATATTATCTGATCAAAATGATATCTTTATTGAGCATACTATCTGACCAAGATGATATCTTTATTGAGCATACTATCCGACCAAGATTATATCTTTATTGAGCATACTATCTGACCAAGATGATATCTTTGTTGAGCATACTATCTGACCAAAATAATATCTTTATTGAGCTTACTATCCGACCAAGATGATATCTTTATTGAGCATACTATCTGACCAAGATGCGATCTTTATTGAGCATACTATCCAAGCAAGATGATATCTTTAATGAGCATACTATCCGACCAAGAGGATATCTTTATTGAGCATACTATCTGACCTAGATGATATCTTTCTTGATCATATTATCCGACCAAGATGATATCTTTATTGAGCATACTATCTGACCAAGATGATATCTTTATTGAGCATACTATCCGACCAAGATGATATATTTAATGAGCATACTATCTGACCAAGATGATATCTTTATTGAGCATACTATCTGACCTAGATGATATCTGTCTTGATCATATTATCCGACCAAGATGATATCTTTATTGAGCATACTATCTGACCAAGATGATATCTTTATTGAGCATACTATCCGACCAAGATGATATCTTTATTGAGCATACTATCCGACCAAGATGATATCGTTATTGAGCATATTATCTGACCAAGATGATATCTTTATTGAGCATGTTATCCGTCCAAGATGATATCTTTATTGAGCATACAATCTGACCAAGATGATGAGGTGTTGATGGCTAACTGAATTACCCCTCCATCACCCTATTGATATTTCTTAAAGCACTAATCAATACACTTCTTTGATTCTTTTGATCATTAACATTTCCTACTTATTTTAAATCGTCTATGACAAGTGACTTTTTTAAATATCTTCACGAACATTTAGGAGGTCAAAGATTCTCCAGCTTTGTCTTATAATCTTATGATGTAATCCTTCATAAGGCATTATTATTTAAAACAATAAAAATGAATTCATTGAACCAGGAAATGTGGGCGCAAATGAATCTAATCATGGAATATATCCCTTGATTTCATATATATATATTCTCCTCTTAAGCGTGAAATGTTATGATGAGACGTTAAAAAGTAATATTATCACGTATCCTGTCCTTAAAATGTCACAGTATGTGACTTAATTAGATTAAATTGATTATTTTAATGTATGTAAAACTTACTTTTGTATTCATCTAAGATGTAGATACAGTAATGATATGTAGAACACGCATGCTTGTTTTTATTGGCGGGAAGTGTTGAACGTTGAGGTCATTTAATACTATAGGTCATAACGATATGTATACCGCTCAAAATACAGATCGGGTGCCATGCATGGAATGTGTTGTGCTCCTTAGTAACTGTTTATACTGTCCTTAGACATGACCAGTGTGTATATGGTGATCCTGTGTAACTGTTCACACTCTCCTTAGACAGAACGAGTGAGTGACAAATATATTTCTGAGTAACTGTTCACTCTGTCCTTAGACAGGACGAGTGAGTGACAAATATGCTTCTACGTAACTGTTCACACTGTCTTTAGACAGGACGAGTGAGTGACAAATATGCTTCTGAGTACTTGTTCACACTGTCCTTAGACAGGACGAGTGAGTGACAAATATGCTTCTGAGTACTTGTTCACACTATCCTTAGACAGGACGAGTGAGTGACAAATTTGCTTCTGAGTACTTGTTCACACTATCCTTAGACAGGACGAGTGAGTGACACATATGCTTCTGAGTAACTGTTCACACTGTCCTTAGACAGGACGAGTGAGTGACAAATATGCTTCTGAGTAACTGTTCACACTCTCGTTAGACAGGACGAGTGAGTGACAAATATGCTGGTGAGTAACTGTTCACACTGTCCTTCGACAGGGGGAGTGAATGACACATATGCTGCTGAGTAACTGTTCACATTGTCCTTAGACAGGACGAGTGAGTGACAATTATGCTGGTGAGTAACTGTTCACACTGTCCTTATACAGAAAGAGTGAGTGACAAATATGCTTCTGAGTAACTGTTCACACTGTCCTTAAACATAACGAGTGAGTGACAAATAGGCTGCTGAGTAACTGTTCATACTGTCCTTAGATATGATCAGTGTGTATATGGTGATCCTGTGTAACTGTTCACACTGTCCTTAGACAGGACGAGTGAGTGACAAATATGCTTCTGAGTACTTGTTCACACTGTCCTTAGACAGGACGAGTGAGTGACAAATATGCTTCTGAGTACTTGTTCAAACTATCCTTAGACAGGACGAGTTAGTGACAAATATGCTTCTGAGTAACTGTTCACACTGTCCTTAGCCAGGACGAGTGAGTGACAAATATGCTTCTGAGTAACTGTTCACACTCTCGTTAGACAGGACGAGTGAGTGACATATATGCTGGTGAGTAACTGTTCACACTGTCCTTAGACAGGAGGAGTGAGTGACACATATGCTGCTGAGTAACTGTTCACATTGTCCTTAG
Organism: Bathymodiolus septemdierum; assembly: GCA_963383655.1. Taxonomy (NCBI): domain Eukaryota; kingdom Metazoa; phylum Mollusca; class Bivalvia; order Mytilida; family Modiolidae; genus Bathymodiolus; species Bathymodiolus septemdierum. Next base: position 64,750,090 of record OY726517.1, read on the forward strand.
ACAGGACGATTGGGCGACAAATATGCTGGTGAGTAACTGTTCACACTGTCCTTATAGAGAACGAGTGAGTGACAAATATGCTTCTGAGTAACTGTTCACACTGTCCTTAAACATAACGAGTGAGTGACAAATATGCTGCTGAGTAACTGTTCATACTGTCCTTAGACAGGACGAGTGAGTGACAAATATGCTGCTGAGTAACTGTTCACACTGACCTTAGACAGAACGAGTGAGTGACAAATATGCTGCTGAGTAACTGTTCACACTGTCCTCAGACAGGACGAGTGAGTGACAAATATGCTTCTGAGTAACTGTTCACACTGTCCTTAGACAGAACGAGTGGGTAACAAATATGCTTCTGAGTAACTGTTCACACTGTCTTTAGACAGAACGAGTGAGTGACAGTTATGCTGGTAAGTAATTGGTCACACTGTCTTTAGACAGAAGTAGTGAGTGAAAAATATGCTGGTGAGTAACTGTTCACAATGTCCTTATACAGGACGAGTGAGTGACAAATATGCTGGTAAGTAGCTGTTCACACTGTCCTTAAATATATGTAGTGACTGACAAATATGCTGGTGAGTAGATGTTCACACTGTCCTTAGACAGGACGAGTGAGTGACAAATATGCTTCTGAGTAACTGTTCACACTGTCCTTAGACAGGACGAGTGAGTGACAAATATGCTGGTGAGTAGCTGTTCGCACTGCTATTTTATTAATTGAGTTATTGTTTTGTGTTCCTATGATTTGCTTTAATGTCTTCATTATTTGTTATTCTAATTCATGGATTTGTTTTACAATTATACCCCTCGATCACCTGTGGTTCAATTTGTCATATATGTTAATATACAATTTAATTATTCTTCCTTGTCCATTGGGGTGTATTTCTTCTTTGGGGATAATCATATTACATTCTGTCGATTTATTGCTGAAATGTAATAATTGTTAGTGCTTAACCCCTCTGTCAGTTTCAACAATATTTCAGTTATATCGCGGCGGTCAGTATCATTGGTGGAGGACACCGGAGTACCAGCAGAAAACCACCGACCTGCCGCAAGTGACTCACAAACTTTGTCACACGATGTTGTATCGAGTACACATCACCATGAACTGGATTAAAACTCACAACGTTCGTGGTGATAGACAATGACCTCGGATTGCATAGGTGATTGAGATATACAAAAAAATGACCTCAAATGGAATGGTTGGTCAATGACCTTAGATGGAATGGTTGGCCAATGACCTCAGATAGAACAGTTGGCGCTAATGACCTCAGATGGAATGGTTGGTCAATGACCTCAGATGGAATAGTTGGCCAATGACCTCAGATGGAATGGTTGGCCAATGACCTCAAATGGAATAGTTGGCCAATGACCACAGATGGAATGATTGGCCAATGACCTCAGATAGAGTAGTTGGCCAATGACCTCAGATGGAATGGTTGGTCAATCACCTCAGATGGAATGGCTGGTCAATGACATCAGATGGAATGATTGGCCAATGACCTCAGATATAATAGTTGGCCAATGACCTCAGATGGCCTATGTGGCCAACTTATTAACGTCGTTGACTTGTGAGCACAACCCTAATACGATTGACGTGATTTTTCCTCCTGAAAACTACATCGAGTGTTAATGTTTCCAGACATACATCCATTGCCAGGTTCTTTCCAGACATCTACCTCTACCCAGGGTCGAGGGTTTCACCGGTTAGTTCGTAATACCTATCCGTTTATTGTCTCCCATTCAGACTGATAATTGCATTATAGCTGTGAAATTATTTTGCAAAAAGTGACGATAAACAGTAATAACCAATTACGCTGACATTGACATCAACGCCAGAGCGAAATCGCACATAGTCTAAAACATGTAGTAAATATAAGTAGTAAGTCGAGATTTTAAATTTCATTGCAACTACAATGTATTTACTTATTAAAGGGATTTGTAATAAGACTATCGGCTTATGAATTTTATAAATCAGATTATGTTTTGCTTTTATTCTTCTTTAGATCACATTGTATCATCAGCATGACATTTATCATGCCCAAAATTCATTAACATATACAAGACGTAAAAAGACGCTTGTAAATATTCACTGATGTTGTCCATCCATGTAATTATAGAAATAAAAACGTTGATATCTAAAGTAAATGAAAATAAAGTGAAAAACAAAAACAAGACCATACTAGAAAGACAAAAGAAATGTTTCCCCCAACAGGAGGGAAACTAATACAACGTCATATAATTAGCGGGTTTTTTACTGCGTCATTTTCGCGTTGTTTATCAAGAAATAATATCAATTACCAACGCTTTATGGATGTCTATAATAACGTATATGCAATGTAGCTACACCAGGGACAGAGCTTAAATTGTTCACTGGTGTAATATAGATCTAATAAAAATGTGATGCTTTCTGTTTTTCATTTAATAGTAACATAAGTGTAGATATAAAAAAGTATATATAAAATGACAAAAAAAAAAAAAAAAAAAATATCAAGGTAGTAGAAAGAGGCAAATTCGACACCCTTAATACACAAAATGCATGACCGTACACTTTCCTGGTATGGTACAGGCACTTCAAATCAAAGAGGCGGGCTTAAGCTAGTTTTATGAGCCCTACCCCCTACCTTCTCTCTTAGTGAAATGATGGGAGTGGCAGTGTTATCCACTTGTGGGTAAACCGCCAACCCTCACATATAACGTGTCAAACAGCGTTATTATAAAGGACTCTATAGTAGTAAATATTATACATAAGAACAGTTTGAAGATACCAAAGAGGTAATCAGAAGCCGTTAATCGATGAACAGACAATACAACGACCAAAAGAAAAAGGACAAATTGACAACCAATGATCTACAAAACACTGCACAGAAAATAAAAGACTGAGCAACACAACCCCCACTAAAACAGAGATTGACTAAGCAACACAAACCCCACTAAAACAGAGATTGACTGAGCAACACAAACCCCACTAAAACAGAGATTGACTGAGCAACACAAACCCCACTAAAACAGAGATTGACTGAGCAACACAAACCCCACTAAAACAGAGATTGACTGAGCAACACAAACCCCACTAAAACAGAGATTGACTGAGCAACACAACCCAACTAAAACAGAGATTGACTGAGCAACACAAACCCCACTAAAACAGAGATTGACTGAGCAACACAACCCAACTAAAACAGAGATTGACTTAGCAACACAAACCCCACTAAAACAGAGATTGGCTGAGCAACACAAACCCCACTAAAACACAGATTGACTGAGCAACATAAACCCCACTAAAACAGAGATTGACTGAACAACACAAACCCCACTAAAACAGAGATTGACTGAGCAACACAAACCCCACTAAAACAGAGATTGACTGAGCAACACAAACCCCGCTAAAACAGAGATTGACTGAGCAACACAAACCCCACTAAAACAGAGATTGCCTGAGCAACACAAACCACACTAAAACAGAGATTGACTGAGCAACACAAACCCCACTAAAACAGAGATTGACTGAGCAACACAAACCCCACTAAAACAGAGATTGACTGAGCAACACAAACCCCACTAAAACAGAGATTGACTGAGCAACACAAACCCCACTAAAACAGAGATTGACTGAGCAACACAAACCCCACTAAAACAGAGATTGATTGAGCAACACAAACCTCACTAAAACAGAGATTGACTGAGCAACACAAACCCCACTAAAACAGAGATTGACTGAGCAACACAAACCTCACTAAAACAGAGATTGAACTAATGTGCTCTGTAAGGATAAACAGTTCTACTAATGCTACCTGTCCTGTTACTCCTCTCACATGATGATAGGTCATAGCTGTGGAAAGGTCAGGAATGTGATTAATTGTGATACAGACTAACCAAGCCACGGTGGCGACCGTCAAACTCTCGAAGTGATTACTTTAACGTAACACCATAAGGAACCCTAAGCTATGTAGCTTCCAAGTTAGCATCAACCCTCTATCAAGGAAATAATGACAGGATCCATAGGTTCTAGAATATCGTTTTAACGTAGAAATATATACTCCATATGTATGTGCTGCTGGAATGTTCCTACATATAAATGGAAATGTTGCAATGAAAAAAAAAGGAATAACTTTGAAAATACGTTTTCTTAAGCACTAGATGGAACATGCAGGAATGTCAGTAGAAAATTGACGACATGCGCCAGTCACTACCGCACTTATTAAAAACTAAATGTATTGAGTACACGACTGGCAATTAACATCACAACTTTAGTGGTGATCGGTAATGGTAGTATATATTAATATATGTATTAACTTGATTGGATAATTGGGCAATTCTGAAATAAAATAAAGATCAATTTCTAAGTCGCATTTTGTGGACACAGAACATTTGTGTAGACTAGTTTTGTCCGGGAATGTATATGCACCTATATGTGGACATTGTATACCTGGAGAAGGCTTAGGTTTCATACAGATTCAAACAGTTGCCAAAGACATATTTTCAATTTCGTCAGAAAAGTTAAATTGAGCAACCCGAACCCACTAAAAACCGAAGATGAACTCAGGTGTTCCGGAAGGGTAGGCAGTTCCTGCTCCACTTGTGGTACCAATCGTGTTACAAACCTGGTATTACATTATGCACGCATGGGGAAAGGATCGAGAAGTGCTCACGATAAGTGGGGCATATCCGATGTCATTTGTGACACAGATATTCCGTAACGGTTAACCAAGTCATGGTGGCGACCGTAAAATTTTCATTAGAATTTGTCGTTGGGGGTCCGTTGCAATTTCTATATAGTTTACTCATTGTCCAATCCCATATTAGTCGCTACCTGTAAACAACAAGGTTTAGTGTGGTATCAATCAAAAAGGAAACATCAACATTATTGAAGCTGCGTGTGGACGATGACAGCAATAGTAACAACACCCAAGATCATGAGGCAACAATTTGAACAAAATTCGTGAATATTTGTCACGTAGAACGTGTGGAGACAGAAACAAAACAAATTATGAATAATGATTTTTTCATAGACATATTTTATTTTGTGGTCAATTGGTCCGCGTCATTATTTGCGATGTTTATAAAATATTATACATTTATTACCCTTTGTCATGGATCAGAATTGTTAGAAATGGAATGTTTTTGTTTATCATTGAGACCCTAAGCACATATTTACAGCTGGCTATAGATATATTTTAATGATTTATGAATTCAAGTTATGGTGTGGTATTTTGTTTTATTTTTATTCTCAACGAATGTTACATTTTCGTCTGTGTTCATAAGCAAGTATTCCTCGGGGAATGAAATCACGACGCCTTGAATGTATTCTTAATCTGTACGATCATTGATGTATTATAAGGTTGCAATCGATTACAGAGATACCCGTTAGAATGTAGTACATCGTCAAGAAACGATTTAAAAAAACTTAAGAGGTAATCAGAAGCCGTAAATCGAAGGACAGGCAATGCAATGGCCAAATGAAAAAGCACACACAATGATCTACACAACACTACAGAGAAAACTAAAGACAGAGCAACACAAATCTCTTCAAAACAGGGAGTGGACTCGGGTGCTCCAGAAAGGTTCCCAGGTTCTGCTCTACTGATGTCATCTGTTGTGCGTGTCATTGTTTATTATTTGCCTTGTTTTCATTCATTTGATGTTTCATGCTCTCTTAAGAGAAATATAAATTCACTGTTTAATTTTTATTTTTATCTGAGCGCTTGGGTATTTGTGATAAGAAATTGTTATATGAAAAAACAACATTTTCCCCGTTAACCCTAACCCTAACCTGTAGGTAAAAACAATATAACTAGATATGTAGAATTAATCGGTTAGCTAACAAAACAGGATTCACAAGGGTTAAATAAACGTCAGAGAAAACCGAAGTGGCAATCAATAATGGACAATCCAGAGAAACTGGCAACATTGGGTACACAAGACACAGGACGCGGACAAATAAAAGAAAAAACACAACACAGAGAGCTAAAACGATGAGCAGCACAAACCCCGCCATAATCCACAGGTGAACACAGGGGCTCGCGAAGGGTAAGCAAAAGACAAAATATTATGCTTTGATAATTTATAGTAATAACAATTGTGTTTTTCTTTGGTATCCCCTGATTTGTGAAACAGATTTCTTTTCACACACTAATGCATCCATATTGTCTATATAATAAATGGAAATACATTAATTTTGGTTTCTGAGTTCATAGCATACATGTTCGTTTATATAATCGGTTCATGAAGTGTAATTACCACTCATTAACTTTACTGATGTTTAAAATGAAAGATGGCTTTCAAAGTAAATTGGCAATGAAATAATTAGATTTTATGATTTATTTGTATGATACCTTGACCTTTAGAGGTAAATAGAAAATAAATCAGTTTATTTATGGAAATGAAACAATATAAACATACTATGAATGATGGTTTTATAACTTTTCAAACAAAAATAAAAATGACTGAAACAATTTGGTATTCTTGTATCCCAATATTGGAAGACTGTTTAGAAAAAAATATAAATATAAAACGTTTAAAAATGGGGAACACAGAGTAAGTATATGATGAAAAATAAAGAAATAAAATGTAAAACGAAGAATACCACAGTCACGTTAAAATGGGAAGCACGGAGTATATAATGAATAATTACACCCTGCATAAGAATCCTGGATTTTGATTGGTTAATAGCCGGTGCATTTTTCGTGGATTTTCAGATTTAGGATTAATTTCGTTCATTTTGACCGCTGTCGGGGTATTTGCATGAGGATTTAACTTTTTTCCCTCTGTGCCGTGGTATTTGCGAAAACGTATTTCACTTTTTTACCCTCGCATGCCCCAAACCGCCAAATTCATTAGGAAAATTTCTTCTTTACCTTTATATGTAAGGTAACGTGATTAATCAAATTTGAAACCCGGAAGTGTTGCGATGTAAAAGTTTCAAACAGACTCAAAAGTATTTCACTTTTTTACATTCGCGTGACTCAAACCGCCAAATTCATTCGGAATATCCATAAAAAAATAACAAACAAAAAAATTCTTCAAAAGGTTTATAACAAGTTAAAACGTTCCTGAAAAATCCCCCAAAAAACTGAATATTCCTGAAAACGACAAGCAAAAGGTATTATAATACGTATATGGTATCTGGATGTGAATTGATTGATACCGAAAATATTAGCATGTCGAGCCAGAATATGAAGTTTGTTGTCGGGTGAGCGAAGCGAACGAATCACAAGCTTCATATTCTGTCGAGCAGGTTGATATTTTTCAGTATCAATCATATTCACACTCAGATGACATGCTTATCATCCTTAAATCAAACATAAAGACGGATACATCTATAGTTTCCGATATTTGTATTTTCGCGGGAAAAATCACATGATTCAAATTATTAAGAATACGCTTCCCCAAAACATAATTCATAAGTAGTTTGCAAATATACCATTCATTTTTACAGATTTATATAAATGTTAAGATTGGAGAATTTTCCTCTTTAATGGTGATATTAATTTTTTTTTTATTACAAACACAGTCACCATTTTCATTAAAGGTTTTGTTTACTAATAATGTTCTGGTTTAGAAAGCACAAATGTTATGACCTCGATTATGACGTAAAAAAAAACAGTAGTTTCAGCAGAGGTTATCAAGAATTGTGTCAAGTACATTTTTGTAGGACGATGTTTGTTTGATATTTCTGACACGACAGTTCCTAATTTGATTTATGTTTAAAATATGAAATGTTACCTAGCTGATGATGCTGATGAATTTTATTTACTTTTGTCATCTTCACAGGAATCCTGCTCAGCTCAAGCGAACTTTGATACGAATTTTGCTTATGGAGTCAGTAGGTAGATATAGCGGGATGATAAATGTATTTATTTAGCCAGTTTTCTAAATAATATTCGGTGTAATTAAAAAGATATATCATATTGGGAGAGGTATTTGCGAAAAATACCAGTCTTGAGACTAAATTTCACTCGCCTTTCGGCTCTGGAAATTGTTGGTCTCTCGACTGGTATTTTCCGCAAATACCCCTCCCAAGCATAATATATCTCTTCAAAATAAATAAATAAAATGAAATGGAAAGATACCACAGCATCGGAAATAGAGGCATATTTGATATGCCTTTTTAACCTGCTGCAAGTCACTGACAAAATGTATCACATAATGTTGTATTGAATACACCTCACCATGAGCGGGATTTGGACTCACAATAGTAGTAGTGATAGGCACTGATTGTATCGATACTTGTAAATCCAACTACCGTGCGATCACGACCATGACGGTCCCAACAGATTTTAGAGCAAAGGGATTATATCGAATCATGCATCACTACATAGGGAACCCAAAAGTTCGGAAACATGAATTCTATCATAATTCATCATTTGAAATAATTTACCGAGTTGGTCAAATTATTCTTTAGAAAGGTGACAAGTGACACGTTTCTATAGTAATCTGTTAGCATATTACAAATATTATATTCTATAAAGCCATCTCTGAAATTAGGTGTAAAGGTTTTAGTAAAAATGTAATTCAGTAATCTATTCCAATTTTTATGGTTGAAAATTACGATTACCAAAGTAATTATTTTTTGCGATACAATTCATGCCCAGTGATTAGACGACTTTATTAACATTACTATATTTGTTTCCCTATTTTTATTGATTATCTGTGAATAATGCATGGGTTGCAGTATTTCAACTTATTTCATTCAACAGATAGTATGACAATTATTGGAGTTATACACCCTGGAATGTCTCAGCAAAAAGCAATTTTTAATACAAGATAATATATACAAAATGTAATGCATGTCTTGTACAATACATTTTATCATAAATATCAAAAATAACATCACATTTTCATCTCACTAAATGACAAAGTTAAGTACTTATGTTCACATACGTAGAATATCATTCTTTGTGGCGAACGAAAAAACAGCTGTATATTTTATTCATATACGACTATAACAGCGTGATTACTGTATAGCGTGCACTATAACGATACATTTTCCTCAATGATATGTGGCGAGGGGAAGATATAAAGTAAATTGACGTATACTATGTGGTTTTTTTCACATTATCATGACACTTATCAACCGTAACCTGTCAAAACTACTGAAACAAAACCATGACAACAAAATTAATATTGGTTACAACAAATAGTAACATGACATCAACAACAAAAAGATCGTGAGGTTACAATATATGTTCTCATCTGACGATCATACACGAACTGTAATCTATTAACTAGAATGTATCTTCTCTTCTTCACGATGGGTACTGATGACAGTTTTCAGGGTTCAACCCACAAAGTGATGAAAAACTGACAGAAGTACAGAAAAGTCTGACACTGGACAAAATGTTTCGAACGAACAGCAAGTCGACAGGTCGGGCAAATATTCCACATTTTGTACATCTAACCACCACATCTGTAACACAATGTTAGGTCAAAATAAGTAGCATCTAAGCCAAGAGCGGTAGTCATCTAATTGACTGATTGTGGTTAAATGATACAGTTACTAATGCTGAAATTTAACTAGAGGATAACAGTGTCGTAAGATTAGATCAATCCAGTCATGCAGGCGAGTTCTGCAATTTACATCAAGAATGATTTAGCATTTATTCGGGTTTTAGTTATCTTCAGCTTAAAGGAGGAACTAAGTAAATCTGGGTCGATATCACAATATATCTATTGGAAGGAACTTTGAATAAATTAATGCATGGCATGACCAAATTATCTTCGGTGACTTCAATGTTAGTACTGACAATTTTATTTCTCATATTACTAAAATTTACATACAACTCTGGACATTTTTTATTTAAATCAGTTAACAAAAGAAAGCATTTTTTCCATCTAATATTAGATCCCATTATTTGTAAGAAACGTTCGGAGATACCGAAGGTAGTAATTAGAACCGAAGGACAAGCAAATACAATGACCACAAGATACCGAAGGTAGTAATTAGAACCGAAGGACAGGCAATACAATGACCACAAGATACCGAAGGTAGTAATTAGAACCGAACGACAGGCAAATACAATGACCACAAGATACCGAAGGTAGTAATTAGAACTGTAGAACAGGCAAATACAATGACCACAAGATACCGAAGGTAGTAATTAGAACCGAAGGACAGGCAAATACAATGACCACGAGATACCAAATGTAATAATTAGAACCGAAGGACAGGCAAATACAATGACCACAAGATACCTAAGGTAGTAATTAGAACCGTAGAACAGGCAAATACAATGACCACACGATACCGAAGGTATTAATTAGAACCGAAGGACAGGCAATACAATGACTACAAGATACCGAAGGTAGTAATTAGAACCGAAGGACAGGCAAATACAATGGCTACAAGATACCGAAGGTAGTAATTAGAACCGAAGGAAGGACAGGCAAATACAATGCCCACAAGATACCAAAGGTAGTAATTAGAACCGAAGAACAGGCAAATATAATGACTATAAGATACTGAAGGTATTAATTAGAACCGAAGGACAGGCAATACAATGACTACAAGATACCGAAGGTAGTAATTAGAACCCAAGGACAGGCAATTCAATGACCACGAGATACCAAAGGTAATAATCAGAACCGAAGGACAGGCAAATACAATGACCACAAGATACCGAAGGTAGTCATTAGAACCGAAGAACAGGCAAATACAATGACCACAAGATACCGAAGGTAGTAATTAGAACCGTAGAACAGGCAAATACAATGACCACAAGATACCGAAGGTAGTAATTAGAACCGAAGAACTGGCAAATATAATGACTACAAGATACCGAATGTATTAATTAGAACCGAAGGACAGGCAATACAATGACTACAAGATACCGAATGTAGTAATTAGAACCGAAGAAGAGGCAAATACAATGACTACAAGATATCGAAGGTAGTAATTAGAACCGAAGGAAGGACAGGCAAATACAATGACCACAAGATACCGAAGGTAGTAATTAGAACCGAAGGACAGGCAAGTACAATGACCACAAGATACCGAAGGTAGTAATTAGAATCGAAGAACAGGCAATACAATGACTACAAGATACCGAAGGTAGTAATTAGAACCGAAGGACAGGCAAATACAATGACCACAAGATACCAAAGGTAGTAGTTAGAACCGAAGAACAAGCAATACAATGACTACAAGATACCGAAGGTAGTAATTAGAACCGAAGGAAGGACAAGCAAATACAACGACCACAAGATACCGAAGGTAGTAATTAGAACCGAAGAACGAGCAATACAATGACTACAAGATACCAAAGGTAGTAATTATAACTTAAGGATAGGCAAATACAATGACCACAAGATACCAAAGGTAGTAATTAGAACCGAAGGACAGCCAAATACAATGACCACAAGATACCGAAGGTAGTAATTAGAACCGAATAACAGGCAATACAATGACCATAAGATACCGAAAGTAGTAATTAGAACCGAATGACAGGCAAATACAATGACCACAAGATACCGAAGGTAGTAATTAGAACAGATGAACAGGCAAATACAATGACCACAAGATACCAAATGTAGTCATTAGAACCGAAGGACAGGCAATACAATGACCACAAGATACCAAATGTAGTCATTAGAACCGAAGGAGAGGCAATACAATGACCACAAGATACCAAAGGTAGTAATCAGAACCGAAGGACAGGCAATACAATGATCACAAGATACCAAATGTAGTCATTAGAACCGAAGGAGAGGCAATACAATGACCACAAGATACCAAAGGTAGTAATCAGAACCGAAGGACAGGCAATTCAATGACCACAAGATACCAAATGTAGTAATTAGAACCGAAGGACAGGAAAATACAATGACCACAAGATACCAAAGGTAGTAATTAGAACCGAAGGACAGGCAATACAATGACCACTAGATACCAAAGGTAGTAACCAGAACCGAAAGACAGGCAATACAATGACCACAAGATACCAAAGGTAGTAATTAGGACCGAAGGACAGGCAATACAATGACTACAAGATATCGAAGGTAGTAATTAGAACCGAAGGACAGGCAAATACAATGACTACAAGATACAGAAGGTAGTAATTAGAACCGAAGGACAGGCAAATACAATGACCACAAGATACTAAATGCAGTAATCAGAACCGAAGGACAGGCAACACAATGACCACAAAATACCAAAGGTAGTAATCAGAACCAAAAGACAGGCAATACAATGACAACAAGATACCAAAGGTAGTAATCAGAACCGAAGAACAGGCAATACAATGACCACAAGATACCAAAGGTAGTAATCAGAACCGAAGGACAGGCAATACAATAACCATAAGATACCAAAGGTAGTAATTAGAACCGAAGGACAGGCAATACAATGACCACTAGATACCAAAGGTAGTAATCAGAACCGAAGGAGAGACAATACAATGACCACTAGATACCAAAGGTAGTAATCAGAACCGAAGGACAGACAATACAATGACCACTAGATACCAAAGGTAGTAATCAGAACCAAAGGACAGGCAATACAATGAACACAAGATACCAAAGGTAGTAAATTAGAACCGAAGGACAGGCAATACAATGACCACAAGATAACAAATGTAGTAATTAGAACCGAAGAACAGGCAATACAATGACCACAAGATACCAAAGGTAGCAATCAGAACCGAAGGACAGGCAATACAATGACTACAAGATACCAAAGGTAGTAATTAGAACCGAAGGACAGGCAATACAATGACCACAAGATAACAAATGTAGTAATTAGAACCGAAGGACAGGCAATACAATCACCACAAGATACCAAAGGTAGCAATCAGAACCGAAGGATAGGCAATGCAATAACCACAAAATACCAAAGGTAGTAATCAGAACCGAAGGACAGACAATACAATGACCACAAGATACCAAAGGTAGTAATTAGAACCGAAGGACAGGCAATACAATGACCACAAGATATCAAATGTAGTAATTAGAACCGAAGGACAGGCAATACAATGACCACAAGATACCAAAGGTAGCAATCAGAACCGAAGGACAGGCAATACAATAACCACAAAATACCAAAGGTAGTAATCAGAACCGAAGGACAGGCAATACAATGACCACAAGATACCAAAAGTAGTAATCAGAACCGAAGGAGAGACAATACAATGACCACAAGATACCAAAGGTAGTAATCAGAACCGAAGGACAGGCAATACAATGACCACAAGATACCAAATGTAGTAGTTAGAACCGAAGGAGAGGCAAATACAATGACCACAAGATACCAAAGGTAGTAATTAGAACCGAAGGACAGGCAATACAATGACCACAAGATACCAAAGGTATTAATTAGAACCGAATGACAGGTAATACAATGACCACAAGATACCAAAGGTTGTAAATAGGACCGAAGAACAGGCAATATAATGACCACAAGATATCAAAGGTAGTAATTAGAACCGAAGGACAGGCAATACAATGACCACAAGATACCAAAGGTAGTAATTTGAACCAAAGGACAGGCAATACAATAACCAGAAGATACCAAAGGTAGTAATTGGAAACGAAGGACAGGCAATACAATGACCACAAGATAACATAGGTAGTAATTAGAACCGAAGGACAGGCAATACAATGACCACAAGATACCAAAGATAGTAATCAGAACCGAAGGACAGGCAATACAATGACCACAAGATACCAAAGATAGTAATCAGAACCGAAGGACAGGCAATACAATGACCACAAGAGACCAAATGTAGTAATTAGAACCGAAGGACAGGCAAATACAATGACCACAAGATACCAAAGGTAGTAATTAGAACCGAAGGACAGGCAATACAATGACCATTAGATACCAAAGGTAGTAATCAGAACCGAAGGACAAGCAATACAATGACCATAAGATACAAAAGGTAGTAATTAGGATCGAAGGACAGGCAAATACAATGACCATAAGATACCAAAGGTAGTAATTAGAACCGAAGGACAGGCAATACAATGACCACAAGATACCAAAGGTAGTAATTAGAACCGAAGGACAGGCAATACAATTACCACAAGATATCAAAGGTAGTAAATAGGACCGAAGGACAGGCAATACAATGACCACAAGATACCAAAGGTAGTAATTAGGACCGAAACACAGGCAATACAATGACCACAAGATACCAAAGGTAGTTATTAGGACCGAATGACAGGCAAATACAATGACCACATGATACCAAATGTAGTAATTAGAACCGAAGGACAGGCAAATACAATGACCACAAGATACCAAAGATAGTAATAAGAACCGAAGGATAGGCAATACAATGACCACAAGATACCAAAGGTAGTAGTTAGGACCGAAGGACAGGCAATACAATGACCACAAGATACCAAAGGTAGTAGCTAAAACCGAAGGACAGTCAAATACAATGACCACAAGATGCCAAATGTAGTAATTAGAACCGAAGGACAGGCAATACAATAACCACAAGATACCAAAGGTAGTAATCAGAACCGAAGAACAGGCAATACAATGACCACAAGATACCAAAGGTAGTAATTAGAACCGAAGGAGAGACAATACAATGACCACAAGATACCAAAGGTAGTAATCAGAACCGAAGGACAGGCAATACAATGACCACAAGATACCAAAGGTAGCAATCAGAACCGAAGGACAGGCAATACAATAACCACAAAATACCAAAGGTAGTAATCAGAACCGAAGGAGAGACAATACAATGACCACAAGATATCAAATGTAGTAATTAGAACCGAAGGACAGGCAATACAATGACCACAAGATATCAAAGGTATTAATTAGAACCGAATGACAGGTAATACAATGACCACAAGATACCAAAGGTTGTAAATAGAACCGAAGAACAGGCAATATAATGACCACAAGATATCAAAGGTAGTAATTAGAACCGAAGGACAGGCAATACAATGACCACAAGATACCAAAGGTAGTAATCAGAACCGAAGGACAGGCAATACAATGATCACAAGATACCAAATGTAGTCATTAGAACCGAAGGAGAGGCAATACAATGACCACAAGATACCAAAGGTAGTAATCAGAACCGAAGGACAGGCAATTCAATGACCACAAGATACCAAATGTAGTAATTAGAACCGAAGGACAGGAAAATACAATGACCACAAGATACCAAAGGTAGTAATTAGAACCGAAGGACAGGCAATACAATGACCACTAGATACCAAAGGTAGTAACCAGAACCGAAAGACAGGCAATACAATGACCACAAGATACCAAAGGTAGTAATTAGGACCGAAGGACAGGCAATACAATGACTACAAGATATCGAAGGTAGTAATTAGAACCGAAGGACAGGCAAATACAATGACTACAAGATACAGAAGGTAGTAATTAGAACCGAAGGACAGGCAAATACAATGACCACAAGATACTAAATGCAGTAATCAGAACCGAAGGACAGGCAACACAATGACCACAAAATACCAAAGGTAGTAATCAGAACCAAAAGACAGGCAATACAATGACAACAAGATACCAAAGGTAGTAATCAGAACCGAAGAACAGGCAATACAATGACCACAAGATACCAAAGGTAGTAATCAGAACCGAAGGACAGGCAATACAATAACCATAAGATACCAAAGGTAGTAATTAGAACCGAAGGACAGGCAATACAATGACCACTAGATACCAAAGGTAGTAATCAGAACCGAAGGAGAGACAATACAATGACCACTAGATACCAAAGGTAGTAATCAGAACCGAAGGACAGACAATACAATGACCACTAGATACCAAAGGTAGTAATCAGAACCAAAGGACAGGCAATACAATGAACACAAGATACCAAAGGTAGTAAATAGGACCGAAGGACAGGCAATACAATGACCACAAGATACCAAAGGTAGCAATCAGAACCGAAGGACAGGCAATACAATGACTACAAGATACCAAAGGTAGTAATTAGAACCGAAGGACAGGCAATACAATGACCACAAGATAACAAATGTAGTAATTAGAACCGAAGGACAGGCAATACAATCACCACAAGATACCAAAGGTAGCAATCAGAACCGAAGGACAGGCAATGCAATAACCACAAAATACCAAAGGTAGTAATCAGAACCGAAGGACAGACAATACAATGACCACAAGATACCAAAGGTAGTAATTAGAACCGAAGGACAGGCAATACAATGACCACAAGATATCAAATGTAGTAATTAGAACCGAAGGACAGGCAATACAATGACCACAAGATACCAAAGGTAGCAATCAGAACCGAAGGACAGGCAATACAATAACCACAAAATACCAAAGGTAGTAATCAGAACCGAAGGACAGGCAATACAATGACCACAAGATACCAAAAGTAGTAATCAGAACCGAAGGAGAGACAATACAATGACCACAAGATACCAAAGGTAGTAATCAGAACCGAAGGACAGGCAATACAATGACCACAAGATACCAAATGTAGTAGTTAGAACCGAAGGAGAGGCAAATACAATGACCACAAGATACCAAAGGTAGTAATTAGAACCGAAGGACAGGCAATACAATGACCACAAGATACCAAAGGTATTAATTAGAACCGAATGACAGGTAATACAATGACCACAAGATACCAAAGGTTGTAAATAGGACCGAAGAACAGGCAATATAATGACCACAAGATATCAAAGGTAGTAATTAGAACCGAAGGACAGGCAATACAATGACCACAAGATACCAAAGGTAGTAATTTGAACCAAAGGACAGGCAATACAATAACCAGAAGATACCAAAGGTAGTAATTGGAAACGAAGGACAGGCAATACAATGACCACAAGATAACATAGGTAGTAATTAGAACCGAAGGACAGGCAATACAATGACCACAAGATACCAAAGATAGTAATCAGAACCGAAGGACAGGCAATACAATGACCACAAGATACCAAAGATAGTAATCAGAACCGAAGGACAGGCAATACAATGACCACAAGATACCAAATGTAGTAATTAGAACCGAAGGACAGGCAAATACAATGACCACAAGATACCAAAGGTAGTAATTAGAACCGAAGGACAGGCAATACAATGACCATTAGATACCAAAGGTAGTAATCAGAACCGAAGGACAAGCAATACAATGACCATAAGATACAAAAGGTAGTAATTAGGATCGAAGGACAGGCAAATACAATGACCATAAGATACCAAAGGTAGTAATTAGAACCGAAGGACAGGCAATACAATGACCACAAGATACCAAAGGTAGTAATTAGAACCGAAGGACAGGCAATACAATTACCACAAGATATCAAAGGTAGTAAATAGGACCGAAGGACAGGCAATACAATGACCACAAGATACCAAAGGTAGTAATTAGGACCGAAACACAGGCAATACAATGACCACAAGATACCAAAGGTAGTTATTAGGACCGAATGACAGGCAAATACAATGACCACATGATACCAAATGTAGTAATTAGAACCGAAGGACAGGCAAATACAATGACCACAAGATACCAAAGATAGTAATAAGAACCGAAGGATAGGCAATACAATGACCACAAGATACCAAAGGTAGTAGTTAGGACCGAAGGACAGGCAATACAATGACCACAAGATACCAAAGGTAGTAGCTAAAACCGAAGGACAGGCAAATACAATGACCACAAGATGCCAAATGTAGTAATTAGAACCGAAGGACAGGCAATACAATAACCACAAGATACCAAAGGTAGTAATCAGAACCGAAGAACAGGCAATACAATGACCACAAGATACCAAAGGTAGTAATTAGAACCGAAGGAGAGACAATACAATGACCACAAGATACCAAAGGTAGTAATCAGAACCGAAGGACAGGCAATACAATGACCACAAGATACCAAAGGTAGCAATCAGAACCGAAGGACAGGCAATACAATAACCACAAAATACCAAAGGTAGTAATCAGAACCGAAGGAGAGACAATACAATGACCACAAGATATCAAATGTAGTAATTAGAACCGAAGGACAGGCAATACAATGACCACAAGATATCAAAGGTATTAATTAGAACCGAATGACAGGTAATACAATGACCACAAGATACCAAAGGTTGTAAATAGGACCGAAGAACAGGCAATATAATGACCACAAGATATCAAAGGTAGTAATTAGAACCGAAGGACAGGCAATACAATGACCACAAGATACCAAAGGTAGTAATTTGAACCAAAGGACAGGCAATACAATAACCAGAAGATACCAAAGGTAGTAATTCGAAACGAAGGACAGGCAATACAATGACCACAAGATACCATAGGTAGTAATTAGAACCGAAGGACAGGCAATACAATGACCACAAGATACCAAAGATAGTAATCAGAACCGAAGGACAGGCAATACAATGACCACAAGATACCAAAGATAGTAATCAGAACCGAAGGACAGGCAATACAATGACCACAAGATACCAAAGGTAGTAATTAGAACCGAAGGACAGGCAAATACAATGACCACAAGATACCAAAGGTAGTAATTAGAACCGAAGGACAGGCAATACAATGACCATTAGATACCAAAGGTAGTAATCAGAACCGAAGGACAGGCAATACAATGACCATAAGATACCAAAGGTAGTAATTAGGATCGAAGGACAGGCAAATACAATGACCACAAGATACCAAAGGTAGTAATTAGAACCGAAGGACAGGCAATACAATGACCACAAGATACCAAAGGTAGTAATTAGAACCGAAGGACAGGCAATACAATTACCACAAGATATCAAAGGTATTAAATAGGACCGAAGGACAGGCAATACAATGACCACAAGATATCAAAGGTAGTAATTAGGACCGAAACACAGGCAATACAATGACCACAAGATACCAAAGGTAGTTATTAGGACCGAAGGACAGGCAATACAATGACCACATGATACCAAATGTAGTCATTAGAACCGAAGGACAGGCAAATACAATGACCACAAGATACCAAAGATAGTAATAAGAACCGAAGGATAGGCAATACAATGACCACAAGATACCAAAGGTAGTAGTTAGGACCGAAGGACAGGCAATACAATGACCACAAGATACCAAAGGTAGTAGTTAAAACCGAAGGACAGGCAAATACAATGACCACAAGATGCCAAATGTAGTAATTAGAACCGAAGGACAGGCAATACAATAACCACAAGATACCAAAGGTAGTAATCAGAACCGAAGAACAGGCAATACAATGACCACAAGATACCAAAGGTAGTAATTAGAACCGAAGGAGAGACAATACAATGACCACAAGATACCAAAGGTAGTAATCAGAACCGAAGGACAGGCAATACAATGACCACAAGATACCAAATGTAGTAGTTAGAACCGAAGGAGAGGCAAATATAATGACCACAAGATACCAAAGGTAGTAATTAGAACCGAAGGACAGGCAATACAATGACCACAAGATACCAAAGGTATTAATTAGAACCGAATGACAGGTAATACAATGACCACAAGATACCAAAGGTAGTAATTTGAACCAAAGGACAGGCAATACAATAACCAGAAGATACCAAAGGTAGTAATTGGAAACGAAGGACAGGCAATACAATGACCACAAGATACCAAAGGTAGTAATTAGAACCGAAGGACAGGCAATACAATGACCACAAGATACCAAAGATAGTAATCAGAACCGAAGGACAAGCAATACAATGACCACAAGATACCAAAGATAGTAATCAGAACCGAAGGACAGGCAATACAATGACCACAAGATACCAAATGTGGTAATTAGAACCGAAGGACAGGCAAATACAATGACCACAAGATACCAAAGGTAGTAATTTGAACCGAAGGACAGGCAATACAATGACCATTAGATACCAAAGGTAGTAATCAGAACCGAATGACAGGCAATACAATGACCACAAGATATCAAAGGTAGTAAATAGGACCGAAGGACAGGCAATACAATGACCACAAGATACCAAAGGTAGTAATTAGGACCGAAAGACAGGCAATACAATGACCACAAGATACCAAAGGTAGTTATTAGGACCGAAAGACAGGCAAATACAATGACCACATGATACCAAATGTAGTAATTAGAACCGAAGGACAGGCAAATACAATGACCACAAGATACCAAAGATAGTAATAAGAACCGAAGGATAGGCAATACAATGACCACAAGATACCAAAGGTAGTAGTTAGGACCGAAGGACAGGCAATACAATGACCACAAGATACCAAAGGTAGTAGTTAAAACCGAAGGACAGGCAAATACAATGACCACAAGATGCCAAATGTAGTAATTAGAACCGAAGGACAGGCAATACAATAACCACAAGATACCAAAGGTAGTAATCAGAACCGAAGAACAGGCAATACAATGACCACAAGATACCAAAGGTAGTAATTAGAACCGAAGGAGAGACAATACAATGACCACAAGATACCAAAGGTAGTAATCAGAACCGAAGGACAGGCAATACAATGACCACAAGATACCAAATGTAGTAGTTAGAACCGAAGGAGAGGCAAATATAATGACCACAAGATACCAAAGGTAGTAATTAGAACCGAAGGACAGGCAATACAATGACCACAAGATACCAAAGGTATTAATTAGAACCGAATGACAGGTAATACAATGACCACAAGATACCAAAGGTAGTAAATAGGACCGAAGAACAGGCAATATAATGACCACAAGATATCAAAGGTAGTAATTAGAACCGAAGGACAGGCAATACAATGACCACAAGATACCAAAGGTAGTAATTTGAACCAAAGGACAGGCAATACAATAACCAGAAGATACCAAAGGTAGTAATTGGAAACGAAGGACAGGCAATACAATGACCACAAGATACCAAAGGTAGTAATTAGAACCGAAGGACAGGCAATACAATGACCACAAGATACCAAAGATAGTAATCAGAACCGAAGGACAAGCAATACAATGACCACAAGATACCAAAGATAGTAATCAGAACCGAAGGACAGGCAATACAATGACCACAAGATACCAAATGTGGTAATTAGAACCGAAGGACAGGCAAATACAATGACCACAAGATACCAAAGGTAGTAATTTGAACCGAAGGACAGGCAATACAATGACCAATAGATACCAAAAGTAGTAATCAGAACCGAATGACAGGCAATACAATGACCACAAGATATCAAAGGTAGTAAATAGGACCGAAGGACAGGCAATACAATGACCACAAGATACCAAAGGTAGTAATTAGGACCGAAAGACAGGCAATACAATGACCACAAGATACCAAAGGTAGTTATTAGGACCGAAAGACAGGCAAATACAATGACCACATGATACCAAATGTAGTAATTAGAACCGAAGGACAGGCAAATACAATGACCACAAGATACCAAAGATAGTAATAAGAACCGAAGGATAGGCAATACAATGACCACAAGATACCAAAGGTAGTAGTTAGGACCGAAGGACAGGCAATACAATGACCACAAGATACCAAAGGTAGTAGTTAAAACCGAAGGACAGGCAAATACAATGACCAGAAGATGCCAAATGTAGTAATTAGAACCGAAGGACAGGCAATACAATAACCACAAGATACCAAAGGTAGTAATCAGAACCGAAGAACAGGCAATACAATGACCACAAGATACCAAAGGTAGTAATTAGAACCGAAGGACAGGCAAATACAATGACCACAAGATCCCAAATGTAGTAATTAGAACCGAAGGACAGGCAGTACAATAACCACAAGATACCAAAGGTAGTAATCAGAATTGAAGGAAAGGCAAATACAATGACCACAAGATACCAACGGTAGTATTCAGAACCGAAGGACAGGCAAATACAATGACCACAAGATACTAAAGGTAGTAATTAGAACCGAAGAACAGGCAATACAATAACCACAAGATACTAAAGGTAGTAATCAGAACCGAAGGACAGGCAATACAATGACCATAATATACCAAAGGTAGTAATTAGAACCGAAGGACCGGCAAATACAATGACCACAAGAATCAAAATGTAGTAATTAGAACCGAAGGACAGGCAATATAATGACCACAATATACCAAAGGTAGTAATAAGAACCGAAGGACAGGCAAATACAATAACCACAAAATACCAAAGGTAGTATTCAGAACCGGAGAACAAGCAAATACAATAACAAGAAGATACCAAAGGTAGTAATTGGAACCGAAGGACAGGCAATACAATGACCACAAGATACCAAAGGTAGTAATCAGAACCTAAGGACAGGCAAAGAAAATGACCACAAGATACCAAAGGTAGTAATCAGAACCGAAGAACAGGCAATACAATGACCACAAGATACCAAAGGTAGTAATCAGAACCTAAGGACAGTCAATACAATGACCACAAGATACCAAAGGTAGTAATCAGAACCGAAGGACAGGCAAAGACAATGACCACAAGATACCAAAGGTAGTAATTAGAACCTAAGGACAGGCATAGACAATGACCATAATATACCAAAGGTAGTAATCAGAACCGAAGGACAGGCAAATACAATAACCACAAGATCCCAAAGGTAGTAATCAGAACCGAAGGACAGGCAATACAATAACCACAAGATCCCAAAGGTAGTAATCAGAACCGAAGGACAGGCAAATACAATAACAAGAAGATACCAAAGTTAGTAATCAGAACTGAAGAACAGGCAATACAATAACCACAAGATACCAAAGGTAGTAATCAGAACCGAAGGACAGGCAAATACAATAACCACAAGATCCCAAAGGTAGTAATCAGAACCGAAGAACAGGAAATACAATAACCACAAGATCCCAAAGGTAGTAAACAGAACCGAAGGACAGGCAATACAATGAACACAAGATACCAAAGGTAGTAATCAGAACCGAAGAACAGGCAATACAATGACCACAAGATCCCAAAGGTAGTAATCAGAACCGAAGGACAGGCAATACAATGAACACAAGATACCAAAGGTAGTAATCAGATCCGAAGAACAGGCAATACAATGACTACAAGATACCAAAGATAGTAATTAGAACCGAAGGACAGGCTTATACAATGACCACAAGATACCAAAGATAGTAACTAGAACCGAAGGACAGGCAATACAATAACCATAAGATACCAAAGGTAGTAATTAGAACCGAAGGACAGGCAATACAATGACCACAAGATACCAAAGGCAGTAATCAGAACCGAAGGACAGGCAATACAATAAACACAAGATACCAAAGGTAGTAATCAGAACCGAAGGACAGGCAAATACAATGACCACAAGATATCAAGGTAGTAGTTAGAACCGAAGGACAGGCAATACAATGGCCCCTAGATGCCAAAGGTAGTAATCAGAACCGAAGAACAGGCGATACAATGACCACAAGATACCAAAGGTAGTAATCAGAACCGAAGGACAGGTTATACAATGACCACAAGATACCAAAGGTAGTAATCAGAACCGAAGGACAGGCAATACAATGAACACAAGATACCAAAGGTAGTAATCAGAACCGAAGGACAGGCAATACAATGACCACAAGATACCAAAGGTATCAATTAGAACCGAATGACAGGTAATACAATGACCACAAGATACCAAAGGTAGTAAATAGGACCGAAGGACAGGCAATATAATGACCACAAGATATCAAAGGTAGTAATTAGAACCGAAGGACAGGCAATACAATAACCAGAAGATACCAAAGGTAGTAATTGGAAACGAAGGACAGGCAATACAATGACCACAAGATACCAAAGGTAGTAATTAGAACCGAAGGGCAGGCAATATAATGACCACAAGATATCAAAGGTAGTAATTAGAACCGAAGGACAGGCAATACAATTACCACAAGATACCAAATGTAGTAATCAGAACCGAAGGACAGGCAATACAATGACCACAAGATACCAAAGGTAGTAATTAGAACGGAAGGACAGGCAATACAATGACCACTAGATACCAAAGGTAGTAACCAGAACCGAAGGACAGGCAATACAATGACCACAAGATACCAAAGGTAGTAATTAGAACCGAAGGACAGGCAAATACAATGACAACAAGATACCAAAGGAAGTAATAAGAATGGAAGGACAGGCAATAAAATGACCACTAGATACCAAAGGTAGTAACCAGAACCGAAGGACAGGCAATACAATGACCACAAGATACCAAAGGTAGTAATTAGGACCGAAGAACAGGCAATATAATGACCACAAGATACCAAAGGTAGTAATTAGGACCGAAGGACAGGCAATACAATGACCACAAGATACCAAAGGTAGTAATTAGGACCGAAGGACAGGCAATACAATGACCACAAGATACCAAAGGTAGTAATAAGAACCGAAGGACAGGCAATACAATGACCACAAGATACCAAAGGTAGTAATTAGGACCGAAGGACAGGCAATACAATGACCACAAGATACTAATGTAGTAATCAGAACCGAAGGACAGGCAACACAATGACCACAAAATACCAAAGGTAGTAATCAGAACCGAAGGACAGGCAATACAATGACAACAAGATACCAAAGGTAGTAATCAGAACCGAAGAACAGGCAATACAATGACCACAAGATACCAAAGGTAGTAATCAGAACCGAAGGACAGGCAATACAATGACCACAAGATACCAAAGGTAGTAATCAGAACCGAAGGACATGCAATACAATAACCATAAGATACCAAAGGTAGTAATTAGAACCGAAGGACAGGCAATACAATGACCACAAGATACCAAAGGTAGTAATCAGAACCGAAGGAGAGACAATACAATGACCACTAGATACCAAAGGTAGTAATCAGAACCAAAGGACAGGCAATACAATAACCACAAAATACCAAAGGTAGTAATCCGAACCGAAGGACAGGCAATACAATGACTACAAGATACCAAAGGTAGTAATTAGAACCGAAGGACAGGAAATACAATGACCACAAGATAACAAATGTAGTAATTAGAACCGAAGGACAGGCAATACAATGACCACAAGATACCAAAGGTAGCAATCAGAACCGAAGGACAGGCAATACAATGAACACAAGATACCAAAGGTAGTAATCAGAACCGAAGGACAGGCAATACAAAGAACACAAGATACCAAAGGTAGTAATTACAACCGAATGACAGGCAATACAATGACCACAAGATCCCAAAGGTAGTAATTAGAACCGAAGGACAGGCAATACAATGACCACAAGATACCAAAGGTAGTAATCAGAACCGAAGGACAGGCAATACAATGACCACAAGATACCAAAGGTAGTAATCAGAACCGAAGGACAGGCAATACAATAACCACAAAATACCAAAGGTAGTAATCAGAACCGAAGGACAGGCAATACAATGACTACAAGATACCAAAGGTAGTAATTAGAACCGAAGGACAGGCAATACAATGACCACAAGATAACAAATGTAGTAATTAGAACCGAAGGACAGGCATTACAATGACCACAAGATACCAAAGGTAGCAATCAGAACCGAAGGACAGGTAATACAATAACCACAACATACCAAAGGTAGTAATCAGAACCGAAGGACAGGCAACACAATGACCACAAGATACCAAAGGTAGTAATCAGAACCGAAGGACAGGCAATACAATGACCACAAGATACCAAAGGTAGTAATCAGAACCGAAGGACAGGCAATACAATGACCACAAGATACCAAATGTAGTAATTAGAACCGAAGGAGAGGCAAATACAATGACCACAAGATACCAAAGGTAGTAATTAGAACCGAAGGACAGGCAATACAATGACCACAAGATACCAAAGGTAGTAATTAGAACCGAAAGACAGGCAAATACAATGACCACAAGATACCAAAGGTAGTAATTAGAACCGAAGGACAGGCAATACAATGACCACAAGATACCAAAGGTATTAATTAGAACCGAATGACAGGTAATACCATGACCACAAGATACCAAAGGTAGTAAATAGGACCGAAGGACAGGCAATATAATGACCACAAGATATCAAAGGTAGTAATTAGAACCGAAGGACAGGCAATACAATGACCACAAGATACCAAAGGTAGTAATTTGAACCAAAGGACAGGCAATACAATAACCAGAAGATACCAAAGGTAGTAATTGGAAACGAAAGACAGGCAATACAATGATCACAAGATACCAAAGGTAGTAATTAGAACCGAAGGACAGGCAATACAATGAACACAAGATACCAAAGGTAGTAATCAGAACCGAAGAACAGGAAATACAATGACCACAAGATCCCAAAGGTAGTAATCAGAACCGAAGGACAGGCAATACAATGAACACAAGATACCAAAGGTAGTAATCAGAACCGAAGAACAGGCAATACAATGACCACAAGATACCAAAGGCAGTAATCAGAACCGAAGGACAGGCAATACAATAAACACAAGATACCAAAGGTAGTAATCAGAACCGAAGGACAGGCAAATACAATGACCACAAGATATCAAGGTAGTAATTAGAACCGAAGGACAGGCAATACAATGGCCCCTAGATGCCAAAGGTAGTAATCAGAACCGAAGAACAGGCGATACAATGACCACAAGATACCAAAGGTAGTAATCAGAACCGAAGGACAGGTTATACAATGACCACA
This sequence comes from Bathymodiolus septemdierum, assembly GCA_963383655.1. Classification (NCBI taxonomy): domain Eukaryota; kingdom Metazoa; phylum Mollusca; class Bivalvia; order Mytilida; family Modiolidae; genus Bathymodiolus; species Bathymodiolus septemdierum. The sequence continues at coordinate 64,776,634 of OY726517.1, forward strand.
AGATACCGAAGGTAGTAATCAGAACCGAAGGACAGGCAATACAATGAACACAAGATACCAAAGGTAGTAATCAGAACCGAAGGACAGGCAATACAATGACCACAAGATACCAAAGGTAGTAATTAGAACCGAATGACAGGTAATACAATGACCACAAGATACCAAAGGTAGTAAATAGGACCGAAGGACAGGCAATATAATGACCACAAGATATCAAAGGTAATAATTAGAACCGAAGGACAGGCAATACAATGACCACAAGATACCAAAGGTAGTAATTTGAACCAAAGGACAGGCAATACAATGATCACAAGATACCAAAGGTAGTAACCAGAACCGAAGGACAGGCAATACAATGACCACAAGATACCAAAGGTAGTAATTAGGACCGAAGAACAGGCAATATAATGACCACAAGATACCAAAGGTAGTAATTAGGACCGAAGGACAGGCAATACAATGACCACAAGATACCAAAGGTAGTAATTAGGACCGAAGGACAGGCAATACAATGATCACAAGATACCAAAGGTAGTAATAAGAACCGAAGGACAGGCAATACAATGACCACAAGATACCAAAGGTAGTAATTAGGACCGAAGGACAGGCAATACAATGACCACAAGATACTAATGTAGTAATCAGAACCGAAGGACAGGCAACACAATGACCACAAAATACCAAAGGTAGTAATCAGAACCGAAGGACAGGCAATACAATGACAACAAGATACCAAAGGTAGTAATCAGAACCGAAGAACAGGCAATACAATGACCACAAGATACCTAAGGTAGTAATCAGAACCGAAGGACAGGCAATACAATGACCACAAGATACCAAAGGTAGTAATCAGAACCGAAGGACATGCAATACAATAACCATAAGATACCAAAGGTAGTAATTAGAACCGAAGGACAGGCAATACAATGACCACAAGATACCAAAGGTAGTAATCAGAACCGAAGGAGAGACAATACAATGACCACTAGATACCAAAGGTAGTAATCAGAACCAAAGGACAGGCAATACAATAACCACAAAATACCAAAGGTAGTAATCCGAACCGAAGGACAGGCAATACAATGACTACAAGATACCAAAGGTAGTAATTAGAACCGAAGGACAGGCAATACAATGACCACAAGATAACAAATGTAGTAATTAGAACCGAAGGACAGGCAATACAATGACCACAAGATACCAAAGGTAGCAATCAGAACCGAAGGACAGGCAATACAATAACCACAAAATACCAAAGGTAGTAATCAGAACCGAAGGACAGGCAATACAATGAACACAAGATACCAAAGGTAGTAATCAGAACCGAAGGACAGGCAATACAATGACCACAAGATACCAAAGGTAGTAATCAGAACCGAAGGACAGGCAATACAATGACCACAAGATACCAAAGGTAGTAATCAGAACCGAAGGACAGGCAATACAATAACCACAAAATACCAAAGGTAGTAATCAGAACCGAAGGACAGGCAATACAATGACTACAAGATACCAAAGGTAGTAATTAGAACCGAAGGACAGGCAATACAATGACCACAAGATAACAAATGTAGTAATTAGAACCGAAGGACAGGCATTACAATGACCACAAGATACCAAAGGTAGCAATCAGAACCGAATGACAGGCAATACAATAACCACAAAATACCAAAGGTAGTAATCAGAACCGAAGGACAGGCAACACAATGACCACAAGATACCAAAGGTAGTAATCAGAACCGAAGGACAGGCAATACAATGACCACAAGATACCAAAGGTAGTAATCAGAACCGAAGGACAGGCAATACAATGACCACAAGATACCAAATGTAGTAATTAGAACCGAAGGAGAGGCAAATACAATGACCACAAGATACCAAAGGTAGTAATTAGAACCGAAGGACAGGCAATACAATGACCACAAGATACCAAAGGCAGTAATTAGAACCGAAAGACAGGCAAATACAATGACCACAAGATACCAAAGGTAGTAATTAGAACCGAAGGACAGGCAATACAATGACCACAAGATACCAAATGTATTAATTAGAACCGAATGACAGGTAATACCATGACCACAAGATACCAAAGGTAGTAAATAGGACCGAAGGCCAGGCAATATAATGACCACAAGATATCAAAGGTAGTAATTAGAACCGAAGGACAGGCAATACAATGACCACAAGATACCAAAGGTAGTAATTTGAACCAAAGGACAGGCAATACAATAACCAGAAGATACCAAAGGTAGTAATTGGAAACGAAAGACAGGCAATACAATGATCACAAGATACCAAAGGTAGTAATTAGAACCGAAGGACAGGCAATACAATGAACACAAGATACCAAAGGTAGTAATCAGAACCGAAGAACAGGAAATACAATGACCACAAGATCCCAAAGGTAGTAATCAGAACCGAAGGACAGGCAATACAATGAACACAAGATACCAAAGGTAGTAATCAGAACCGAAGAACAGGCAATACAATGACCACAAGATACCAAAGGCAGTAATCAGAACCGAAGGACAGGCAATACAATAAACACAAGATACCAAAGGTAGTAATCAGAACCGAAGGACAGGCAAATACAATGACCACAAGATATCAAGGTAGTAATTAGAACCGAAGGACAGGCAATACAATGGCCCCTAGATGCCAAAGGTAGTAATCAGAACCGAAGAACAGGCGATACAATGACCACAAGATACCAAAGGTAGTAATCAGAACCGAAGGACAGGTTATACAATGACCACAAGATACCAAAGGTAGTAATCAGAACCGAAGGACAGGCAATACAATGAACACAAGATACCAAAGGTAGTAATCAGAACCGAAGGACAGGCAATACAATGACCACAAGATACCAAAGGTAGTAATTAGAACCGAATGACAGGTAATACAATGACCACAAGATACCAAAGGTAGTAAATAGGACCGAAGGACAGGCAATATAATGACCACAAGATACCAAATGTAGTAATTAGAACCGAAGGAGAGGCAAATACAATGACCACAAGATACCAAAGGTAGTAATTAGAACCGAAGGACAGGCAATACAATGACCACAAGATACCAAAGGCAGTAATTAGAACCGAAAGACAGGCAAATACAATGACCACAAGATACCAAAGGTAGTAATTAGAACCGAAGGACAGGCAATACAATGACCACAAGATACCAAAGGTATTAATTAGAACCGAATGACAGGTAATACCATGACCACAAGATACCAAAGGTAGTAAATAGGACCGAAGGCCAGGCAATATAATGACCACAAGATATCAAAGGTAGTAATTAGAACCGAAGGACAGGCAATACAATGACCACAAGTAACCAAAGGTAGTAATTTGAACCAAAGGACAGGCAATACAATAACCAGAAGATACCAAAGGTAGTAATTGGAAACGAAAGACAGGCAATACAATGATCACAAGATACCAAAGGTAGTAATTAGAACCGAAGGACAGGCAATACAATGAACACAAGATACCAAAGGTAGTAATCAGAACCGAAGAACAGGAAATACAATGACCACAAGATCCCAAAGGTAGTAATCAGAACCGAAGGACAGGCAATACAATGAACACAAGATACCAAAGGTAGTAATCAGAACCGAAGAACAGGCAATACAATGACCACAAGATACCAAAGGCAGTAATCAGAACCGAAGGACAGGCAATACAATAAACACAAGATACCAAAGGTAGTAATCAGAACCGAAGGACAGGCAAATACAATGACCACAAGATATCAAGGTAGTAATTAGAACCGAAGGACAGGCAATACAATGGCCCCTAGATGCCAAAGGTAGTAATCAGAACCGAAGAACAGGCGATACAATGACCACAAGATACCAAAGGTAGTAATCAGAACCGAAGGACAGGTTATACAATGACCACAAGATACCAAAGGTAGTAATCAGAACCGAAGGACAGGCAATACAATGAACACAAGATACCAAAGGTAGTAATCAGAACCGAAGGACAGGCAATACAATGACCACAAGATACCAAAGGTAGTAATTAGAACCGAATGACAGGTAATACAATGACCACAAGATACCAAAGGTAGTAAATAGGACCGAAGGACAGGCAAAATAATGACCACAAGATATCAAAGGTAATAATTAGAACCAAAGGACAGGCAATACAATGACCACAAGATACCAAAGGTAGTAATTTGAACCAAAGGACAGGCAATACAATGATCACAAGATACCAAAGGTAGTAATCAGAACCGAAGGACAGGCAATACAATGAACACAAGATACCAAAGGTAGTAATCAGAACCGAAGAACAGGCAATACAATGACCACAAGATACCAAAGGCAGTAATCAGAACCGAAGGACAGGCAATACAATAAACACAAGATACCAAAGGTAGTAATCAGAACCGAAGGACAGGCAATACAATGGCCCCTAGATGCCAAAGGTAGTAATCAGAACCGAAGAACAGGCGATACAATGACCACAAGATACAAAAGGTAGTAATCAGAACCGAAGGACAGGTTATACAATGACCACAAGATACCAAAAGTAGTAATCAGAACCGAAGGACAGGCAATACAATGAACACAAGATACCAAAGGTAGTAATCAGAACCGAAGGACAGGCAATACAATGACCACAAGATACCAAAGGTAGTAATTAGAACCGAATGACAGGTAATACAATGACCACAAGATACCAAAGGTAGTAAATAGGACCGAAGGACAGGCAATATAATGACCACAAGATATCAAAGGTAATAATTAGAACCGAAGGACAGGCAATACAATGACCACAAGATACCAAAGGTAGTAATTTGAACCAAAGGACAGGCAATACAATAACCAGAAGATACCAAAGGTAGTAATTGGAAACGAAGAACAGGCAATACAATGACCACAAGATACCAAAGGTAGTAATTAGAACCGAAGGACAGGCAATATAATGACCACAAGATATCAAAGGTAGTAATTAGAACCGAAGGACAGGCAATACAATTACCACAAGATACCAAATGTAGTAATCAGAACCGAAGGACAGGCAATACAATGACCACAAGATACCAAAGGTAGTAATTAGAACCGAAGGACAGGCAAATACAATGACCACAAGATACCAAAGGTAGTAATTAGAACGGAAGGACAGGCAATACAATGACCACTAGATACCAAAGGTAGTAACCAGAACCAAAGGACAGGCAATACAATGACCACAAGATACCAAAGGTAGTAATTAGGACCGAAGAACAGGCAATATAATGACCACAAGATACCAAAGGTAGTAATTAGGACCGAAGGAGAGGCAATACAATGACCACAAGATACCAAAGGAAGTAATTAGGACCAAAGGACAGGCAATACAATGACCACAAGATACCTAAGGTAGTAATAAGAACCGAAGGACAGGCAATACAATGACCACAAGATACCAAAGGTAGTAATTAGGACCGAAGGACAGGCAATACAATGACCACAAGATACTAAATGTAGTAATCAGAACGGAAGGACAGGCAACACAATGACCACAAAATACCAAAGGTAGTAATCAGAACCGAAGGACAGGCAATACAATGACAACAAGATACCAAAGGTAGTAATCAGAACCGAAGAACAGGCAATACAATGACCACAAGATACCAAATGTAGTAATCAGAACCGAAGGACAGGCAATACAATGACCACTAGATACCAAAGATAGTAATCAGAACCGAAGGAGAGACAATACAATGACCACTAGATACCAAAGGTAGTAATCAGAACCAAAGGACAGGCAATACAATAACCACAAAATACCAAAGGTAGTAATCAGAACCGAAGGACAGGCAATACAATAACTACAAGATACCAAAGGTAGTAATTAGAACCGAAGGACAGGCAATACAATGACCACAAGATAACAAATGTAGTAATTAGAACCGAAGGACAGGCAATACAATGACCACAAGATACCAAAGGTAGCAATCAGAACCGAAGGACAGGCAATACAATAACCACAAAATACCAAAGGTAGTAATCAGAACCGAAGGACAGGCAATACAATGACCACAAGATACCAAAGGTAGTAATCAGAACCGAAGGACAGGCAATACAATAACCACTAGATACCAAAGGTAGTAATTAGAACCGAAGGAGAGGCAAATACAATGACCACAAGATACCAAAGATAGTAATTAGAACCGAAGGAAAGGCAATACAATGACCACAAGATACCAAAGGTAGTATTTAGAACCGAAAGACAGGCAAATACAATGACCACAAGATATCAAAGGTAGTAATTAGAACCGAAGGACAGGCAATACAATGACCACAAGATACCAAAGGTATTAATTAGGACCGAATGACAGGTAATACAATGACCACAAGATACCAAAGGTAGTAAATAGGACCGAAGGACAGGCAATATAATGACCACAAGATATCAAAGGTAGTAATTAGAACCGAAGGACAGGCAATACAATGACCACAAGATACCAAAGGTAGTAATTTGAACCAAAGGACAGGCAATACAATAACCAGAAGATACCAAAGGTAGTAATTGGAAACGAAGGACAGGCAATACAATGATCACAAGATACCAAAGGTAGTAATTAGAACCGATGGACAGGCAATACAATGACCACAAGATACCAAAGATAGTAATCAGAACCGAAGGACAGGCAATACAATGACCACAAGATACCAAAGGTAGTAATTAGAACCGAAGGACAGGCAAATACAATGACCACAAGATACCAAAGGTAGTAATTAGAACGGAAGGACAGGCAATACAATGACCACTAGATACCAAAGGTAGTAACCAGAACCAAAGGACAGGCAATACAATGACCACAAGATACCAAAGGTAGTAATTAGGACCGAAGAACAGGCAATATAATGACCACAAGATACCAAAGGTAGTAATTAGGACCGAAGGAGAGGCAATACAATGACCACAAGATACCAAAGGAAGTAATTAGGACCAAAGGACAGGCAATACAATGACCACAAGATACCTAAGGTAGTAATAAGAACCGAAGGACAGGCAATACAATGACCACAAGATACCAAAGGTAGTAATTAGGACCGAAGGACAGGCAATACAATGACCACAAGATACTAAATGTAGTAATCAGAACGGAAGGACAGGCAACACAATGACCACAAAATACCAAAGGTAGTAATCAGAACCGAAGGACAGGCAATACAATGACAACAAGATACCAAAGGTAGTAATCAGAACCGAAGAACAGGCAATACAATGACCACAAGATACCAAATGTAGTAATCAGAACCGAAGGACAGGCAATACAATGACCACTAGATACCAAAGATAGTAATCAGAACCGAAGGAGAGACAATACAATGACCACTAGATACCAAAGGTAGTAATCAGAACCAAAGGACAGGCAATACAATAACCACAAAATACCAAAGGTAGTAATCAGAACCGAAGGACAGGCAATACAATAACTACAAGATACCAAAGGTAGTAATTAGAACCGAAGGACAGGCAATACAATGACCACAAGATAACAAATGTAGTAATTAGAACCGAAGGACAGGCAATACAATGACCACAAGATACCAAAGGTAGCAATCAGAACCGAAGGACAGGCAATACAATAACCACAAAATACCAAAGGTAGTAATCAGAACCGAAGGACAGGCAATACAATGACCACAAGATACCAAAGGTAGTAATCAGAACCGAAGGACAGGCAATACAATAACCACTAGATACCAAAGGTAGTAATTAGAACCGAAGGAGAGGCAAATACAATGACCACAAGATACCAAAGATAGTAATTAGAACCGAAGGAAAGGCAATACAATGACCACAAGATACCAAAGGTAGTATTTAGAACCGAAAGACAGGCAAATACAATGACCACAAGATATCAAAGGTAGTAATTAGAACCGAAGGACAGGCAATACAATGACCACAAGATACCAAAGGTATTAATTAGGACCGAATGACAGGTAATACAATGACCACAAGATACCAAAGGTAGTAAATAGGACCGAAGGACAGGCAATATAATGACCACAAGATATCAAAGGTAGTAATTAGAACCGAAGGACAGGCAATACAATGACCACAAGATACCAAAGGTAGTAATTTGAACCAAAGGACAGGCAATACAATAACCAGAAGATACCAAAGGTAGTAATTGGAAACGAAGGACAGGCAATACAATGATCACAAGATACCAAAGGTAGTAATTAGAACCGATGGACAGGCAATACAATGACCACAAGATACCAAAGATAGTAATCAGAACCGAAGGACAGGCAATACAATGACCACAAGATACCAAAGGTAGTAATTAGAACCGAAGGACAGGCAATACAATGACCATTAGATACCAAAGGTAGTAATCAGAACCGAAAGACAGGCAATACAATGACCATAAGATACCAAAGGTAGTAATTAGGATCGAAGGACAGGCAAATACAATGACCACAAGATACCAAAGGTAGTAATTAGAACCGAAGGACAGGCAATGCAATGACCAGAAGATTCCAAAGTTAGTAATTAGAACCGAAGGACAGGCAATACAATTACCACAAGATATCAAAGGTAGTAAATAGGACCGAAGGACAGGCAATACAATGACCACAAGATACCAAAGGTAGTAATTAGGACCGAAAGACAGGCAATACAATGACCAAAAGATACCAAAGGTAGTTATTAGGACCGAAGGACAGGCAAATACAATGACCACATGATACCAAATATAGTAATAAGAACCGAAGGATAGGCAATACAATGACCACAAGATACCAAAGTTAGTAGTTAGGACCGAAGGACAGGCAATACAATGACCACAAGATACCAAAGGTAGTAGTTAAAACCGAAGGACAGGCAAATACAATGACCACAAGATCCCAAATGTAGTAATTAGAACCGAAGGACAGGCAATACAATGACCACAAGATATCAAAGGTAGTAATTAGAACCGAAGGACAGGCAATACAATGACCACAAGATACCAAAGGTAGTAATTTGAACCAAAGGACAGGCAATACAATAACCAGAAGATACCAAAGGTAGTAATTGGAAACGAAGGACAGGCAATACAATGATCACAAGATACCAAAGGTAGTAATCAGAACCGAAGGACAGGCAATACAATGACCACAAGATACCAAAGATAGTAATCAGAACCGAAGGACAGGCAATACAATGACCACAAGATACCAAATGTAGTAATTAGAACCGAAGGAGAGGCAAATACAATGACCACAAGATACCAAAGGTAGTAATTAGAACCGAAGGACAGGCAATACAATGACCATTAGATACCTAAGGTAGTAATCAGAACCGAAGGACAGGCAATACAATGACCATAAGATACCAAAGGTAGTAATTAGGATCGAAGGACAGGCAAATACAATAACCACAAGATACCAAAGGTAGTAATTAGAACCGAAGGACAGGCAATACAATGACCACAAGATACCAAAGGTAGTAATTAGAACCGAAGGACAGGCAATAAAATTACCACAAGATATCAAAGGTAGTAAATAGGACCGAAGGACAGGCAATACAATGACCACAAGATACCAAAGGTAGTAATTAGGACCGAAAGACAGGCAATACAATGACCACAAGATACCAAAGGTAGTAATTAGGACCGAAAGACAGGCAATACAATGACCACAAGATACCAAAGGAAGTAATTAGGACCGAAGGACAGGCAATACAATGACCACAAGATACCTAAAGTAGTAATAAGAACCGAAGGACAGGCAATACAATGACCACAAGATACCAAAGGTAGTAATTAGGACCGAAGGACAGGCAATACAATGACCACAAGATACTAAATGTAGTAATCAGAACCGAAGGACAGGCAACACAATGACCACAAAATACCAAAGGTAGTAATCAGAACCGAAGGACAGGCAATACAATGACAACAAGATACCAAAGGTAGTAATCAGAACCGAAGAACAGGCAATACAATGACCACAAGATACCAAAGGTAGTAATCAGAACCGAAGAACAGGCAATACAATGACCACAAGATACCAAAGGTAGTAATCAGAACCGAAGGACAGGCAATACAATAACTATAAGATACCAAAGGTAGTAATTAGAACCGAAGGACAGGCAATACAATGACCACTAGATACCAAAGGTAGTAATCAGAACCGAAGGAGAAACAATACAATGACCACTAGATACCAAAGGTAGTAATCAGAACCAAAGGACAGGCAATACAATAACCACAAAATACCAAAGGCAGTAATCAGAACCGAAGGACAGGCAATACAATGACTACAAGATACCAAAGGTAGTAATTAGAACCGAAGGACAGGCAATACAATGACCACAAGATAACAAATGTAGTAATTAGAACCGAAGGACAGGCAGTACAATGACCACAAGATACCAAAGGTAGCAATCAGAACCGAAGGACAGGCAATACAATAACCACAAAATACCAAAGGTAGTAATCAGAACCGAAGGACAGGCAATACAATGACCACAAGATACCAAAGGTAGTAATCAGAACCGAAGGACAGGCAATACAATAACCACTAGATACCAAAGGTAGTAATTAGAACCGAAGGACAGGCAATACAATGACCTCAAGATACCAAAGGTAGTATTTAGAACCGAAAGACAGGCAAATACAATGACCACAAGATATCAAAGGTAGTAATTAGAACCGAAGGACAGGCAATACAATGACCACAAGATACCAAAGGTATTAATTAGGACCGAATGGCAGGTAATACAATGACCACAAGATACCAAAGATAGTAAATAGGACCGAAGGACAGGCAATATAATGACCACAAGATATCAAAGGTAGTAATTAAAACCGAAGGACAGGCAATACAATGACCACAAGATACCAAAGGTAGTAATTTGAACCAAAGGACAGGCAATACAATAACCAGAAGATACCAAAGGTAGTAATTGGAAACGAAGGACAGGCAATACAATGATCACAAGATACCAAAGGTAGTAATTAGAACCGATGGACAGGCAATACAATGACCACAAGATACCAAAGATAGTAATCAGAACCGAAGGACAGGCAATACAATGACCACAAGATACCAAAGATAGTAATCAGAACCGAAGGACAGGCAATACAATGACCACAATATACCAAATGTAGTAATTAGAACCGAAGGACAGGCAAATACAATGACCATAAGATACCAAAGGTAGTAATTAGAACCGAAGGACAGGCAATACAATGACCATTAGATACCAAAGGTAGTAATCAGAACCGAAAGACAGGCAATACAATGACCATAAGATACCAAAGGTAGTAATTAGGACCGAAGGACAGGCAAATACAATGACCACAAGATACCAAAGGTAGTAATTAGAACCGAAGGACAGGCAATGCAATGACCACAAGATTCCAAAGGTAGTAATTAGAACCGAAGGACAGGCAATACAATTACCACAAGATATCAAAGGTAGTAAATAGGACCGAAGGACAGGCAATACAATGACCACAAGATACCAAAGGTAGTAATTAGGACCGAAAGACAGGCAATACAATGACCAAAAGATACCAAAGGTAGTTATTAGGACCGAAGGACAGGCAAATACAATGACCACATGATACCAAATGTAGTAATTAGAACCGAAGGACAGGCAAATACAATGACCACAAGATACCAAAGATAGTAATAAGAACCGAAGGATAGGCAATACAATGACCACAAGATACCAAATTTAGTAGTTAGGACCGAAGGACAGGCAATACAATGACCACAAGATACCAAAGGTAGTAGTTAAAACCGAAGGACAGGCAAATACAATGACCACAAGATCCCAAATGTAGTAATTAGAACCGAAGGACAGGCAATACAATGACCACAAGATATCAAAGGTAGTAATTAGAACCGAAGGACAGGCAATACAATGACCACAAGATACCAAAGGTAGTAATTTGAACCAAAGGACAGGCAATACAATAACCAGAAGATACCAAAGGTAGTAATTGGAAACGAAGGACAGGCAATACAATGATCACAAGATACCAAAGGTAGTAATTAGAACCGAAGGACAGGCAATACAATGACCACAAGATACCAAAGATAGTAATCAGAACCGAAGGACAGGCAATACAATGACCACAAGATACCAAAGATAGTAATCAGAACCGAAGGACAGGCAATACAATGACCACAAGATACCAAATGTAGTAATTAGAACCGAAGGACAGGCAAATACAATGACCACAAGATACCAAAGGTAGTAATTAGAACCGAAGGATAGGCAATACAATGACCATTAGATACCAAAGGTAGTAATCAGAACCGAAGGACAGGCAATACAATGACCATAAGATACCAAAGGTAGTAATTAGGATCGAAGGACAGGCAAATACAATGACCACAAGATACCAAAGGTAGTAATTAGAACCGAAGGACAGGCAATACAATGACCACAAGATACCAAAGGTAGTAATTAGAACCGAAGGACAGGCAATACAATTACCACAAGATATCAAAGGTAGTAAATAGGACCGAAGGACAGGCAATACAATGACCACAAGATACCAAAGGTGGTAATTAGGACCGAAAGACAGGCAATACAATGACCACAAGATACCAAAGGTAGTTATTAGGACCGAAGGACAGGCAAATACAATGACCACATGATACCAAATGTAGTAATTAGAACCGAAGGACAGGCAAATACAATGACCACAAGATACCAAAGATAGTAATAAGAACCGAAGGATAGGCAATACAATGACCACAAGATACCAAAGTTAGTAGTTAGGACCGAAGGACAGGCAATACAATGACCACAAGATACCAAAGGTAGTAGTTAAAACCGAAGGACAGGCAAATACAATGACCACAAGATCCCAAATGTAGTAATTAGAACCGAAGGACAGGCAATACAATAACCACAAAATACCAAAGGTAGTAATCAGAACGGAAGAACAGGCAATACAATGACCACAAGATACCAAAGGTAGTAATTAGAACCGAAGGACAGGCAAATACAATAACCACAAGATCCCATATGTAGTAATTAGAACCAAAGGACAGGCAATACAATAACCACAAGATACCAAAGGTTGTAATCAGAATTGAAGGAAAGGCAAATACAATGACCACAAGATACCAACGGTAGTATTCAGAACCGAAGGACAGGCAAATACAATGACCACAAGATACCAAAGGTAGTAATTAGAACCGAACAACAGGCAATACAATAACCACAAGATACCAAAGGTAGTAATCAGAACCGAAGGACAGGCAATACAATGACCATAATATACCAAAGGTAGTAATTAGAACCGAAGGACCGGCAAATACAATGACCACAAGAACCAAAATGTAGTAATTAGAACCGAAGGACAGGCAATATAATGACCACAATATACCAAAGTTAGTAATCAGAACCGAAGGACAGGCAAATACAATAACCACAAAATACCAAAGGTAGTATTCAGAACCGGAGAACAGGCAAATACAATAACAAGAAGATACCAAAGGTAGTAATTGGAACCGAATAACAGGCAATACAATGACCACAAGATACCAAAGGTAGTAATCAGAACCTAAGGACAGGCAAAGACAATGACCACAAGATACCAAAGGTAGTAATCAGAACCGAAGAACAGGCAATACAATGACCACAAGATACCAAAGGTAGTAATTAGAACCGAAGGACAGGCAATACAATAACCACAAGATACCAACGGTAGTATTCAGAACCGAAGGACAGGCAAATACAATGACCACAAGATACCAAAGGTAGTAATTAGAACCGAAGAACAGGCAATACAATAACCACAAGATACCAAAGGTAGTAATCAGAACCGAAGGACAGGCAATACAATGACCATAATATACCAAAGGTAGTAATTAGAACCGAAGGACCGGCAAATACAATGACCACAAGAACCAAAATGTAGTAATTAGAACCGAAGGACAGGCAATATAATGACCACAATATACCAAAGGTAGTAATCAGAACCGAAGGACAGGCAAATACAATAACCACAAAATACCAAAGGTAGTATTCAGAACCGGAGAACAGGCAAATACAATAACAAGAAGATACCAAAGGTAGTAATTGGAACCGAAGGACAGGCAATACAATGACCACAAGATACCAAAGGTAGTAATCAGAACCTAAGGACAGGCAAAGACAATGACCACAAGATACCAAAGGTAGTAATCAGAACCGAAGAACAGGCAATACAATGACCACAAGATACCAAAGGTAGTAATCAGAACCTAAGGACAGTCAATACAATGACCACAAGATACCAAAGGTAGTAATCAGAATCTAAGGACAGGCAAAGACAATGACCACAAGATACCAAAGGTAGTAATCAGAACCTAAGGACAGGCAAAGACAATGACCATAATATACCAAAGGTAGTAATCAGAACCGAAGGACAGGCAAATACAATAACCACAAGATCCCAAAGGTAGTAATCAGAACCGAAGAACAGGCAATACAATAACCACAAGATCCCAAAGGTAGTAATCAGAACCGAAGGACAGGCAAATACAATAACAAGAAGATACCAAAGGTAGTAATCAGAACCGAAGGACAGGCAATACAATGAACACAAGATACCAAAGGTAGTAATCAGAACCGAAGAACAGGCAATACAATAACCACAAGATACCAAAGGTAGTAATCAGAACCGAAGGACAGGCAAATACAATAACCACAAGATCCCAAAAGTAGTAATCAGAATCGAAGAACAGGCAATACAATAACCACAAGATCCCAAAGGTAGTAATCAGAACCGAAGGACAGGCAATACAATGAACACAAGATACCGAAGGTAGTAATCAGAACCAAAGAACAGGCAATACAATGACCACAAGATCCCAAAGGTAGTAATCAGAACCGAAGGACAGGCAATACAATGAACACAAGATACCAAAGGTAGTAATCAGAACCGAAGAACAGGCAATACAATGACCACAAGATACCAAAGGTAGTAATCAGAACCGAAGGACAGGCAAATACAATAACCACAAGATCCCAAATGTAGTAATTAGAACCAAAGGACAGGCAATACAATAACCACAAGATACCAAAGGTAGTAATCAGAATTGAAGGAAAGGCAAATACAATGACCACAAGATACCAACGGTAGTATTCAGAACCGAAGGACAGGCAAATACAATGACCACAAGATACCAAAGGTAGTAATTAGAACCGAATAACAGGCAATACAATAACCACAAGATACCAAAGGTAGTAATCAGAACCGAAGGACAGGCAATACAATGACCATAATATACCAAAGGTAGTAATTAGAACCGAAGGACCGGCAAATACAATGACCACAAGAACCAAAATTTAGTAATTAGAACCGAAGGACAGGCAATATAATGACCACAATATACCAAAGGTAGTAATCAGAACCGAAGGACAGGCAAATACAATAACCACAAAATACCAAAGGTAGTATTCAGAACCGGAGAACAGGCAAATACAATGAACACAAGATACCAAAGGTAGTAAACAGAACCGAAGAACAGGCAATACAATGACCACAAGATACCAAAGGTAGTAATCAGAACCAAAGGACAGGCAATACAATGACCACAAGATCCCAAAGGTAGTAATCAGAACCGAAGAACAGGCAATACAATGAACACAAGATACCAAAGGTAGTAAACAGAACCGAAGAACAGGCAATACAATGACCACAAGATACCAAAGGTAGTAATCAGAACCGAAGGACAGGCAATACAATAAACACAAGATACCAAAGGTAGTAATCAGAACCGAAGGACAGGCGATACAATGACCACAAGATACCAAAGGTAGTAATCAGAACCGAAGGACAGGCAATACAATGACCACAAGATACCAAAGGTAGTAATCAGAACCGAAGGACAGGCAATACAATGAACACAAGATACCAAAGGTAGTAATCAGAACCGAAGGACAGGCAATACAATGACCACAAGATACCAAAGGTAGTAATCAGAACCGAAGGACAGGCAAATACAATGACCACAAGATACCAAGGTAGTAATTAGAACCGAAGGACAGGCAATACAATGGCCACTAGATGCCAAAGGTAGTAATCAGAACCGAAGAACAGGCAATACAATGACCACAAAATAACAAAGGTAGTAATCAGAACCGAAGGACAGGCAATACAATGATCACAAGATACCAAAGGTAGTAATCAGAACCGAAGGACAGGCAATACAATGATCACTAGATACCAAAGGTAGTAATCAGAACCCAAGGACAGGCAAATACAATAACAACAAGATACCAAAGGTAGTAATCAGAACCGAAGGACAGGCAATACAATGACCACAAGATACCAAAGGTAGTAATCAGATCCGAAGAACAGGCAATACAATGACTACAAGATACCAAAGATAGTAATTAGAACCGAAGGACAGGCAATACAATGATCACATGTGTCACCGTGCTATCTACTACAGAAATAACTGTGTCACCGTGCTATCTACTACATAAATACATGTGTCAACGTGCTAGCTACTACATAAATACATGTGTCACCGTGCTATCTACTACAGAAATAACTGTGTCACGGTGCTATCAACTACATAAATACATGTGTCACCGTGCTATCTACTACATAAATACCTGTGTCACCGTGCTATCTACTACATAAATAACTGTGTCACCGTGCTATCTACTACAGAAATAACTGTGTCACCGTGCTATCTAATATTGAAATAAATGTGTCACCGTGCTATCTACTACATAGATAACTATGTCACCGTGCTATCTACTACATAAATACATGTGTCACCGTGCTATCTACTACATAAATACCTGTGTCACCGTGCTATCTACTACATGAATAACTGTGTCACCGTGATATCTACTACAGAAATAACTGTGTCACCGTGATATCTACTACATGAATACCTGTGTCACCGTGCTATCTACTACATAAATACCTGTGTCACCGTGCTATCTACTACATAAATAACTGTGTCACCGTGATATCTACTACGGAAATAACTGTGTCACCGTGCTATCAACTACATAAATACCTGTGTCACCGTGCTATCTATTACAGAAATACCTGTGTCACCGTGCTATCTACTACATAAATACATTTGTCACTGTGCTATCTACTACATGAATAACTGTGGCACCGTGCTATCTACTACATAAATACCTGTGTCACCGTGCTATCTACTACATAAATACCTGTGTCAGCGTGCTATCTAATATTGAAATAACTATGTCACCGTGCTATCTACTACATAGATAACTATGCCACGTGCTATCTTCTACATAAATAACTGTGACACCGTGTTATCTACTACATAAATACATGTGTCACCGTGCTATCTACTACAGAAATAACTGTGTCACGGTGCTATCTACTACATAAATACATGTGTCACCGTCCTATCTACTACATAGATACCTGTGTTCCCGTGCTATCTACTGCATAAATAACTGTGTCACCGTGCTATATACTACATAAATACCTGTGTCACCGTGCTATCTACTACAGAAATACCTGTGTCACCGTGCTATCTACTACATAAATACCTGTGTCACCGTGCTATCTACTACATAAATACCTGTGTCACCGTGTTATCTACTACAGAAAAACCTGTGTCACCGTGCTATCTACTACATAAATAACTATGTCACCGTGCTATCTTCTATATAAATAACTGTGTCACCGTGTTATCTACTACATAAATACATGTGTCACCGTGATATCTACTACAGAAATAACTGTGTCACCGTGCTATCTACTACATAAATAACTGTGTCACCGTGTTATCTACTACAGAAATAACTGTGTCACCGTGCTATCTACTACATAAATACATGTGTCACCGTGCTAGCTACTACATAAATACATGTGTCACCGTCCTATCGACTACAGAAATAACTGTGTCACGGTGCTATCTACTACATAAATGCATGTGTCACCGTGCTATCTACTACATAAATACCTGTGTCACCGTGCTATCTACTACATAAATAACTGTGTCACCGTGCTATCTACTACATAAATAACTGTGGCACCGTGCTATCTTCTACATAAATAACTGTGTCACCGTGTTATCTACTACATAAATACATGTGTCACCGTGCTATCTACTACATAAATACCTGTGTCACCGTGCTATCTACTACATAAATAACTGTGTCACCGTGCTATCTACTACATAAATAACTGTGGCACCGTACTACCTACTACATAAATAACTGTGGCACCGTGCTATTTACTAAAGAAATACCTGTGTCACCGTGCTATCTACTACATAAATACCTGTGTCACCGTGCTATCTACTACATAAATAACTATGTCACCGTGCTATCTTCTACATAAATAACTGTGTCACCGTGTTATCTACTACATAAATACATGTGTCACCGTAATATCTACTACAGAAATAACCGTGTCACCGTGATATCTACTACATAAATAACTGTGTCACCGTGCTATCTACTACAGAAATAAGTGTGCCACTGTGCTATCTACTACATAAATACATGTGTCACCGTGCCAGCTACTACATAAATACATGTGTCACCGTGCTATCTACTACAGAAATAGCTGTGTCACGGTGCTATCTACTACATAAATACATGTGTCACCGTGCTATCTACTACATAAATACCTGTGTCACCGTGCTATCTACTACAGAAATAACTGTGTCACCGTGCTATGTACTACATAAATAACTGTGGCACCGTGCTATCTACTACATAAATAACTGTGGCACCGTGCTATCTACTACATAAATAACTGTGGCACCGTGCTATCTACTACAGCAATACCTGTGTCACCGTGCTATCTACTACATAAATACCTGTGTCACCGTGCTATCTACTACATAAATACCTGTGTCACCGTGTTATCTACTTCAGAAATACCTGTGTCACCGTGCTATCTACTACATTAATAACTATGTCACCGTGCTATCGTCTACATAGATAACTGTGTCACCGTGTTATCTACTACATAAATACATGTGTCACCGTGATATCTACTACAGAAATAACTGTGTCACCGTGCTATCTACTACATAAATAACTGTGTCACCGTGCTATCTACTACATAAATACCTGTGTCACCGTGCTATCTACTACATAAATAACTGTGTCACCGTGATATCTACTACGGAAATAACTGTGTCACCGTGCTATCAACTACATAAATACCTGTGTCACCGTGCTATCTATTACAGAAATACCTGTGTCACCGTGCTATCTACTACATAAATACATTTGTCACTGTGCTATCTACTACATGAATAACTGTGGCACCGTGCTATCTACTACATAAATACCTGTGTCACCGTGCTATCTACTACATAAATACCTGTGTCAGCGTGCTATCTAATATTGAAATAACTATGTCACCGTGCTATCTACTACATAGATAACTATGCCACGTGCTATCTTCTACATAAATAACTGTGACACCGTGTTATCTACTACATAAATACATGTGTCACCGTGCTATCTACTACAGAAATAACTGTGTCACGGTGCTATCTACTACATAAATACATGTGTCACCGTCCTATCTACTACATAGATACCTGTGTTCCCGTGCTATCTACTGCATAAATAACTGTGTCACCGTGCTATATACTACATAAATACCTGTGTCACCGTGCTATCTACTACAGAAATACCTGTGTCACCGTGCTATCTACTACATAAATACCTGTGTCACCGTGCTATCTACTACATAAATACCTGTGTCACCGTGTTATCTACTACAGAAAAACCTGTGTCACCGTGCTATCTACTACATAAATAACTATGTCACCGTGCTATCTTCTATATAAATAACTGTGTCACCGTGTTATCTACTACATAAATACATGTGTCACCGTGATATCTACTACAGAAATAACTGTGTCACCGTGCTATCTACTACATAAATAACTGTGTCACCGTGTTATCTACTACAGAAATAACTGTGTCACCGTGCTATCTACTACATAAATACATGTGTCACCGTGCTAGCTACTACATAAATACATGTGTCACCGTCCTATCGACTACAGAAATAACTGTGTCACGGTGCTATCTACTACATAAATGCATGTGTCACCGTGCTATCTACTACATAAATACCTGTGTCACCGTGCTATCTACTACATAAATAACTGTGTCACCGTGCTATCTACTACATAAATAACTGTGGCACCGTGCTATCTTCTACATAAATAACTGTGTCACCGTGTTATCTACTACATAAATACATGTGTCACCGTGCTATCTACTACATAAATACCTGTGTCACCGTGCTATCTACTACATAAATAACTGTGTCACCGTGCTATCTACTACATAAATAACTGTGGCACCGTACTACCTACTACATAAATAACTGTGGCACCGTGCTATTTACTAAAGAAATACCTGTGTCACCGTGCTATCTACTACATAAATACCTGTGTCACCGTGCTATCTACTACATAAATAACTATGTCACCGTGCTATCTTCTACATAAATAACTGTGTCACCGTGTTATCTACTACATAAATACATGTGTCACCGTAATATCTACTACAGAAATAACCGTGTCACCGTGATATCTACTACATAAATAACTGTGTCACCGTGCTATCTACTACAGAAATAAGTGTGCCACTGTGCTATCTACTACATAAATACATGTGTCACCGTGCCAGCTACTACATAAATACATGTGTCACCGTGCTATCTACTACAGAAATAGCTGTGTCACGGTGCTATCTACTACATAAATACATGTGTCACCGTGCTATCTACTACATAAATACCTGTGTCACCGTGCTATCTACTACAGAAATAACTGTGTCACCGTGCTATGTACTACATAAATAACTGTGGCACCGTGCTATCTACTACATAAATAACTGTGGCACCGTGCTATCTACTACATAAATAACTGTGGCACCGTGCTATCTACTACAGCAATACCTGTGTCACCGTGCTATCTACTACATAAATACCTGTGTCACCGTGCTATCTACTACATAAATACCTGTGTCACCGTGTTATCTACTTCAGAAATACCTGTGTCACCGTGCTATCTACTACATTAATAACTATGTCACCGTGCTATCGTCTACATAGATAACTGTGTCACCGTGTTATCTACTACATAAATACATGTGTCACCGTGATATCTACTACAGAAATAACTGTGTCACCGTGCTATCTACTACATAAATAACTGTGTCACCGTGATATCTACTACAGAAATAACTGTGTCACCGTGCTATCTACTACATAAATACATGTGTCACCGTGCTAGCTACTACATAAATACATGTGTCACCGTTCTATCTACTACAGAAATAACTGTGTCACCGTGCTATCTACTACATAAATAACTGTGTCATCGTGCTATCTACTACATAAATAACTGTGCCACCGTGCTATCTACTATATCAATAACTGTGTCCACGTGCTATCTACTACATAAATACCTGTGGCACCGTGCCATCTACTACATAAATACCTGTGTCACCGTGCTATCTACTACATAAATAACTGTGGCACCGTGCTATCTACTACATAAATAACTGTATCCTCGTGCTGTCTACTACATAAATACATGTGTCATCGTGATATCTACTACATAAATAGCTGTGTCACCGTGCTATCTACTACATAAATACCAGTGTCCTGGTGCTATCTACTACAGAAATACCTGTGTCACCGTGCTATCTACTACAGAAATAACTGTGTCCTCGTGCTATCTACTACATAAATAACTGTGTTACCGTGCTATCTTCTACATAAATAACTGTGTCACCGCGTTATCTACTACATAAATACATGTGCCATCGTGATATCTACTACAGAAATAACTGTGTCACCGTGCTATCTACTACATAAATAACTGTGTCATCGTGCTATCTACTACAGAAATAACTGTGCCACCGTGCTATCTACTATATCAATAACTGTGTCCACGTGCTATCTACTACATAAATACCTGTGGCACCGTGCCATCTACTACATAAATACCTGTGTCAGCGTGCTATCTACTACATAAATAACTGTGGCACCGTGCTATCTACTACAGAAATAACTGTGTCACCGTCCTATCTACTACATAAATAACTGTGGCACCGTGCTATCTACTACATAAATATCTGTGTCACCGTGTTCAATAAAAAGTGGGATAACTCTAGGTGCCTATGAGAGACAAACCTTTTGTAATGTTTTCCCATTTTAATACTATTTCAATGATTAAATATTCAACATTTATACCTTTCTTTGGTATATGAAATAAATGAAATTGGAACAAAGCAAGCTTAATTTTGTTTATGTGTAACGTGGAAGAATCTGTCCTAATACTACTTCTGAATCTGGATACGATTGCCGCCTAATTTGATCTATGAGCTCTTCGTACTGATCTATTACTTCTCCTGCATCTTTGTCACCGAGATCATTTGATCCTACCTGTACCATAATCACTGAAGTGTCCCTGTGAATTCTCATTTCTTTGATGAATTCTTTTGCACCATGTACGGTTTTGTCTCTGGGGGTTGTTAAGTTGTATTTCTGTTTCTATAGATTTTTCTACCATCCAGATCTTTGACTATGGATGTTCCCATTATCCATATTTTTGAATTTTGACCCACATTTTCTATTTCTTGTTTGTCACTTCTTTCATTTCTCGTGCCTTTGTTATCTCGTGGTGTTTCAAAATTATATTCCTTGTCAGTTTTAGTAGAGGTTTGAGTTTGCTCCCTTGATGAATTATCTGCTGTTTGTTTACTTTTCACAGACATTATATCTTGTCTTACCTCTGCTATTTGTGTTCGAATATTTTCAGTTTCTTTAAAAATCTCTGCTGCATGTACATTTTCTGGAACCTTTATCGTGTTGATAATGTCCCTCATTTCCTTGACCTCTTTTTGTAAATCAGGTATTTTATTGCATTTTTTGTCATGTTTTTCACATATATTTACTAGATTTCCAATATTTTCATCTTTTTCTGGTAGTTTTAGTTCCACAGAATGCATCGTTTCTTTAATTGCTTTAAGTTCATTCACTATTTCATTTATTCAAGCTTCACATATGCATGCATTTTGTACCTTATCTTTCTTACTTTCTGTAACAACTTTACTTGATTGATCATTTTTATTAGATTTGATATTTTCTTGAACTTTTTGGAGTTGAGTTTGTTTGTGTGTCTTTGACTCCTGAGTTTCTATCATGTCTGCAGCTTGTACTAAGTCTGTATCATTTAATGACTCATCACAACTTTCAGTAAGCTTATCACAAATCTCAGATGGGATTTTCAATGAATGTATTATTTTGTCAATTTTTGCACCAGAGTTATTTCCCTTAGCACACACTATTTTTGTCATGGTGTTTTTTAAAATGTTATAGTCATAATCGAACCATTTTTTTTTTTTTAAGAGTTTTTACGCTGTATTAACATGGTGTTTGTTGTATAGAACAGGTTAATTACACATATTGTTTTCCTGTCAATCGTCATATCTGTGGTTGACTTCATTAAATCTTTTCCCGGAAGTCTCCATAAGAAAGTTTTCTTTTCGTCACTTAGTTTAAACATATTTTATTTGCATAAAAGTTGCAAATAGGATTGGACACAAGTTATGACTACGTTAGTGAAGTCCTTTCACTTTTCGTCACTTACGGTCATTACTCTCGATTTAATGTCAAAAATTTTCCATTTAACGTTTGTGTTGCTTTCATCACCTAATATTTTATAGTACCTCATGAGCAAGACACGTCTCCATACTAGTACAGAATCTTTATCTAATTTAATCGTATACTGATTATTACCCAGCGTGTGGGGCGTGGATGAACTGCTAGCCATTACTAGAAAGAAGACGTTGTGGTTCTTATATTACTTATGGTTCATAAACATATAGGATTTGAGATGTTTTTGTCCAGGAATTAAGAGTATTTCGTTGAATTATCAGTCACATTTCTCATCATTCATGTCACCGCATTTTTAAGTGTGAACGCCGCCATCACCGGCAATCATTTATTTTTAAAGATAATTAATCACAGACCTCAAATTTGACGTGATGGTAAGAACTATCATAGTTCATATGGTCAACATCTCCTAATAATCAGTCCATTTCAATTAATATGTTTTTGTTTTATTTGTTTTATTGCTTACTAGCTTTTTTTTTTTTTTTTTTTTTTTTTTTTTTTTTGTTGTTTTTTTTTTTTTTCCTTTTTATTTTGTTTTTAGCCTTCTGCTCTGTCTTATAGCGTATGCCTTTCCACAGGAGTCGGAAGTTCTATCAATAATAAGGTATAGGGGCACCTCGAAGATCGCTGGGTAACTGGTATAAGCAAACACCAGGAGTGCAACGCTTTTTGGGGGGGTTGGCCTAAATCTATATCTACAGGTAGATCAGCATGGAATAAAAGGTTGAATCCTATTCTTGGATGTTTAAACTAAATAAATATCATGTTTTCTTGTGCTTACCACACGGTTTTGTAGCAGTTTCGTACATTTTATCCTTCTACAGCACCATCCCTGAATCCATGATGTGTAAACCGGAAGTACAGCTCTGCAGTGAATTTTAAGGGTTAGTATAATTAAATTATCTCTTTTGATAAATTATGAAACATCTTGTGATTTAAATATAATAAAATATTACTTCAAAAATAAAGTCCAATTGTTTGTTGTATTTATTTTGCCATGGTTAAATATTTACAAGGGAGGTAACTTTACAAGGCGGCTAATTCAAATTTGAAATTTAAACTAAGGTTAAATATAAACATTTATATTATTATATATATCAATGGCAGGCAACATAGACATAGCTGCATGGCAATAGTTACTAATACACATATGTTTTTACCTTTGAATATTGTTTAACATAGTCATATTCACTGTCGTGTACCCGATAAGGAATGGTCATTTCAAGATGGCGGATTGTACATCATCAAAAAGGTAAGTGTGAAGATTTTGACTATTATCGTTCTTTATAGGTTATCTTAGTGTCTATGAGTTACACGATTAGATAGGGCAGTCTTTTTTCTACTTCACCATTAAGTCAATAAAGCTTGATCCTTTTGTTTTTATCGTAAACTGCCTTCGGTAGTTGATCAATGCAGCGACAAAGATATTGAGGCGTAGAATCCAATTTATTTCACCAATTCCTAATGCCTAGTGCCTTTTTATATTAATATGTTGATGCCAAAATTATTCAAACATGTGAATTGTCCAGCAAATTTCTTTTCAGCCTTTGACAAGCCTTGTATCTCTCTTAAATCGTCTATGAAAAGTTTGTTTATGTCACGGAACGGTCATGACAAAAATGTATGGGAATGGTTTCATGTTTTGGGTGAAGGAATGGACATTCAAGCCAAGGAATGGTCTTTTTTGTTTAGGAATGGTCTGATTGCACATATCAGATGTAAAGCGGAAGCAATGGCTTTGTCGTTCATCCAGTGTTCACACTCGCATAACATCTTATTTTTCTTGTCTTACTACATTCACTGTTATGTATTTCAATTGGTTTGTCAATATGACGACATACCACTCGCTTCTCTGATATACTGTAAGCGTACTTTCTTTCCGATGTGTAGAATGTCCGGGAACGTAAATATCCTAGTGTATTTCTACCTTGCAGTATGCACTAGTGTGTTTATTCCGTAAGGAAGAAATACACTAGTGTATTTCTGTCGTGGAATTCCTACCCTAGTGCATCTCAAGTGATATTTTCTTCGTATGGTAATCTAGCGAAACTCCTCAACTACAGGCAGTTATGTATTGATTTTTATTTTTTATTTTTGGTGCTTAACGCCACTTTCAACAATATTTCAGCTATATCATGGTGACCAGTTTTAGTGGTGGAGGAAGTCGGAGTACCCGGAGAGAACCATCGACCATGGGCAAGCAACTAGTAAACTTTTATCACTTGCAGCTGCGAGTCGAGTGCACCTTTTTTTTGTAATTTACAAAGCCGGGCGCGTATTGGTGATAGGCTTGTATGAATTGTTATATCCAACGACCTAACTCATTGAGCCACCCGGATCCCGGCAGTTATGTATAATACATCACCATTTCAGTACACACCACGATTTTATTTGGACCGATGTTCTCAACTTTTATTATTATTTGTTTCTTCTTTTCTTTTACTTTTTGGATCTTCGGTTTTCTTACCACTAAGTCTAGACCACTGTTAGGTTTATGTATTAGTTTTTTCGTACATAGGTGCTTCAGTTCACATATATTATTTTAATTTGCCTGTGTTTAAAATCAGTACATGTATTTACTTCATGAAAACAAAAATATACCAGGTTGCTTAAATCTTCAATAGATATATCGTGTATTTCTCATTTTTACAGGTTTACTGTGATGGATACATCTTTCCACGCCTCAGAGAATGATTTTATATGAGAGGACTGTGGAAAATGTCTGAAAAGTAGAAGTGGTCTCAGACGACATCGCCTGAGACAACATTTAAAACAAGAGATAAAATTTAAATGTAACACTGATTCTTGCACAGCAGCATTTTGTATAAAGGGGGAGCTATTGGCTCATCAGACCAACCATGGTGAACAAAAACGTATCACATGTAATTACTGTAACCACAAACTGTCAGGGAATATCACAGAGCTCACGAGGCAGAGATTCTTCCACATGTTGGGAGAGGATTATATCTTCAGGACTACTCACATTTTTCTCTGGATCAAATGACTATAATTGTAATTGTTTGCAAATTGATAATAAAGATATAAAGAGTTGATTTCATAAAATTTATTTAAATAACAATGAATATTTCTTTTAACAAAAATATGTTTATGTAAAAAATGACTCCCTGTCAATATCACAAAGTATAAACCATTACAATATGTGTACAATTGCTGAAAGAGTTCTTAACCAAATTTACCCACATTAGTGTTAAATTCAAAATGTCTAAATTTTAATGTTTCATCCCGATAATTCTGGCAGAAGTGGTCCACTATGGCTTGGTGATTGGAAGTATCAAATTGGCAGTAGTAACACTTGTACCTATAGATAAAAGAAACATTGCATAATGAAATGGAAAAGATTATAACAATTTAATAGCAAATAAGACATTTCGGGTATTTTAAGGCAAGATTGATCATATGAAATAAGAAGATTTACATTAAAGACCACAAACAGAAATGAACTTCAATAATATTATTAATAAGCATATCTTATATGATGGAGACCATTCCTAAACAAAAAAGACCATTCCTTGGCTTGAAAGTCCATTCCTTCACCCAAAACATGAGACCATTCCCATACATTTTTGTCATGCTTTTGTCGTGACCGTTCCGTGACATAAACAAACTTTTCATAGACGATTTAAGAGAGATACAAGGCTTGTCAAAGGCTGAAAAGAAATTTGCTGGACAATTCACATGTTTGAATAATTTTGGCATCAACATATTAATATAAAAAGGCACTAGGCATTAGGAATTGGTGAAATAAATTGGAATCTACGCCTCAATATCTTTGTCGCTGCATTGATCAACTACCGAAGGCAGTTTACGATAAAAACAAAAGGATCAAGCTTTACTGACTTAATGGTGAAGTAGAAAAAAGACTGCCCTATCTAAACGTGTAACTCATAGACACTAAGATAACCTATAAAGAACGATAATAGTCAAAATCTTCACACCTACCTTTTTGATGATGTACAATCCGCCATCTTGAAATGACCATTCCTTATCGGGTACACGACAGTGATATTGGGAACTAAAAAAGAGGAGGTGGGGGGGGGGGGGTGTACACATCAGATGTGAGCAATATGATAATGAGATCCTCTTTAACACTAATATGAGGCAGGCCTTACATGTAAGAAAGGACAAACAATCTGGCAGTTTTGGGAAAGGTGTCCAGTCTGATTTAAAACAGAAAGAAAAGGGCAAAGGATCTGGAATCTTGAGAAGGGGTTCAGTCATCAGCAGGACGTAGACCTATGACGTTACCAGTCAAAGCAAGCAAAATCTAATAAAGTCTAAGACTGGTATTCCTGTACAAGATGGTTGAGGGTTTGGTCCCAGTTATAAATCCTTATGAATTTTTGGTAAAAAGTAAGCCGAAACGTAACATCAAGCCAAAACGCTTTGATAACTTTGAAAGTGCCAATATAATGAACAATTCCGTTAAAAACAATTCCAAGGCACTAGAGACTACTGTGACATCTATGTGTAATACTGAGCAATACAAGAACTCATTGTTCATCAACAGTGTAATACATTGGAACCAGCTGGACGAAGAGATAATAAATGCAAAGACAGTTGTGAGCTTCAAACCAGCTATCCAACACTGACAATAGGTGCTCTCTTCCATCGGCGGCGTCGAGTTAAAACCAGCAAGTGATATCTTGTAAGTTGTATATGTATTGATACAGATACAGATACATATTATTAATAAAATCATTGACATTATATTAATTGGCATACTTCAAGACTCTTAGAGATATGTCTTTCCTGTAGCACACTGTCTAGTTAATATAACATTGTGGCCCGCTAAAGCCAATTCCAAAACTTCTCCTTGTGACATGCTGTGACTGTGAGATATATATTAAAAACAAAAAAAGTCCGGGAAAAAGTGTAAAATTTCGGAGAAATAAACTGTTCCGGATTTGCTTTGTGCATTATACTAACCTTAAAATTCACTGCAGAGCTGTACTTCCGGTTTGCACATCATGGATTCAGGGATGGTGGTGTAGAAGGATAAAATGTACGAAACTGCTACAAAACTGTGTGGTAAGTACAAGAAAACATGATATTTATTTAGTTTAAGCATCCAAGAGTAGGATTCAACCTTTTATTCCATGTTGATCTACCTGTAGATATAGATTTAGGCCAATCCCCCAAAAATGCGTTGCACTCCTGATGTTTTTGCATAGTTGCCTAGCGATATTCGAGGTGCCCCTATACCTTATTATTAATAGAACTTCCGACTCCTGTGTCCTTTCCAATGACAACTGGTCATGTCTAATATGATTTTTCCCCAGCTAGGTCAATGGAGAACATTCTCCCAAATTTACTCAACAGGTGTCGCTCGAGTACCAACAGTGGTTAGCGGAGCGTTTTATTATCGCTTAGACGTTTGTAATCTATGTAAACTATTATTTCAAACACAATTTATATCTAATTATCCAACAATCATTATTTTTTATTTGCATAGCAATATTCCTCAAGTTAACAACACAAATGCATCATAAGTTGTAACCATCTTCTGACATGTTACTAAATTACTAAAGTGATCACGTCATTACGTTGAAATAAGACAAGGACAACGTTGCAATCATATCTGGGTCACTTGCACCTGTTACTAACTGTGAATGCGAATATAAAATAAAATTGAATACATTCTTATTAAAAAACATTATGTTCTCCATGAGCAAAAATCAATATTTTCAATAATTTTGTAATTAGTAAATACGCATAGCATACGTACAATAACTGTAGAATGAGGAAACTATAGTACACGTGTACGTACGTACGTTGTTAAACAAAGTTTGATATTTGTTCACATTCTTTGTATTTCCCTTTTTAAAAGATTTTCGTGTTGGTTTCCTAGTTTTGTTGTATCGCGATTTTCTACCTTCATGGTAAATCGTTTATTAATGGTTAGAATCAAATAATTTCGATCAATTTCACGTACATTAATTATTCTTGGCGAATTTTATCTTCTGTTCTGTTTCTTTGTTAATTGTTCTGCCCGAAAGGGCTCCTTAATTGGAAATAAAAATATTTGTATTTGTATGTATCGACTATAAATAAAATAAACTTTGTTCCGGATTCCAACCACAGTGGCTTGTCTTTAAGATATATAACTTTATTAATAAAAAATATGCACCCCTATATCATTTTTAAGATATATTATATATATTATTAAAAAAAAACTAAGCGTGAAAATTAACTTGTTCTCGTCGTGATATAGCTGAAAAATTGCCGTAAAACAACAATTACCCACTGATCCCCAACATATTCTGTCTCAAACATAAATATCTACATTTATTAATTTACTATTTAAGTGTTTATTTTCGAAGGAGTGTTAATTTTGCGGTTTTTAGTCAAACTGTTCGCGTGGGCTCTAATTTTGCGAATATTGAAAAAAGCAAAATTAAAATTTTACGATTTCAGCTTTATCTTAAGCCATTCAAATAAAGGCATCAAACATTCTGAAGATTTTGATAAAAACAAATTCAAACGTGAATACCTGGGTCGTATTATAGATAATGTTGATTATTTTTTTCATGAACAGTCATGTGTACATTTTATTTTCATCAACAGTCATGCGTGGATTTTATTTTTCATCAACAGTCGCTTGATTATAATACTAATTTGATTTCTATGTGATAAAGTTTGTCAGTGACTTGTGGCAGGTCGGTGGTTTTTTCAGGGAACTCCGGTTTCCTCCACCAATAAAACGGGCCGAATAAAACTGGCCGTCACGAAACAAGAAGTGTACTGTTTCATTTCAACGGTAATACAAGCTATTTAACAACCTCTACACTAAATACAAAATATATTTGGGCGGTGTTGATTAAATTACATGATCGTCCAAGCATTAAAATGCAACTTATCTCTTTGAAGGTTTACTTTTTTAGGAATCAATCTTATCGGGACAAATCCGCGAATCAGAAGCAATAATTAAAATGTTGAACTTTCTTGCATAAGGTTCTTGAAATCCGGACACGTTTTATACGAGTGATTGTTGTTGCTTAACGCCAATTCAGCAATTTTTCTGCTATATCATGGCGAGAACAAGTTAATTTTCAATGAGATGATGATGAGGTCCGCTTTGTACTATACCAACACGCTGAGTTGGATTTTTATATTGCTAGCTCACTAAAACAACATTCCGCGGATAGACATGCCGCCCCACTCGGACACACTCTCCTGATTCCGAGCCGACTAGGCTTTGCTCTTTCTCCTTAGTGCCGCGTGCTTACCAGATAAGCAACAAGTATCAATTTGTATAGTCATTGGTATGACCCGAGCGGGGCTCGAACCAACGATCTACCGCACTCGAGGCGAGCACTATAACCATTAGGCCACCGATGCGGTTCGTATTATACGAAGCTGCATGGACGCGGCCAAGACACACATTCATGTCATTAAGGGGATGACCATTTAACTTTTAGGATGCTTTTTTCTGAGAAAAAAATTTATTATGTGGTGAAATTTTAAAGAAACAAAATAAATTGACACGAAAGATGCAAAAATATCATTAATCCGGCCCTACAGTTCTCAACGAGAAATTTATGATAAAAATTTGAAGGGAAATTACTGATTTTTTTTTTATGTCCATAAAATAAAAATCTGATTTTTGTTTCCTGTGAAAAAAATATATCACTGTGGGGGAAATGATCGTTTTCTGTGTAGTGTTTTGTAGATCAGTGATTTGTCCTTTTTCTTTTGGCCATTGCATTGCCTGCCCTTGCGCTTGGGGATCTTAACACTCTTCTTGCATTGTTTTTGAAGCAAAAGCGAGTACGCAAATTTACATGGTTAGACCCTAACAGTGTGAAAAAAATACGTGTACAATTTTCAATCGGATTCAATTTAGTCTGCAAACTCGTGTGCAATTTTATGTCATTAGACAGCAAATGAAGTATAAAAAAAACTCGTGTGCAATTTTACGTCATTAGACACCAAGTGATGTAAAAACAAAAACCACGTACATGCAATTTTACATTGCCATTGCAGGCATTGGGCCCTATAGGCTATGATTGTTACCGGTCACTGTGAAATAAACTAGAAAAAAAGGTATTGGAAATATCAAATTAAAATCTATTATGTTCACCGACCTCACTTCCGTGCCTACTGTCATATTACGCAACGTTTCAGATCCAGAACACCACGTAGGTAATGATATTGCCATTTGATTACATTGGTTACAAGCGTTTATCGGAAAACAAACGTTTTTTCTAACCACCGTTGGTACAGTGACGCCACCTGGGGGGTGAATGTTCTCCAATTAGAATTAGAGTGCGGAATATGATACGTATTAGGGAATATGTCCAATCTGAGGTTTTCTACAAAAGTGTGTATAATCGTAATCAAATAAAATCGTGTTGTTTTTTTCAACAAGAATGAATTATACCTAGACAACTTCATAGTTTTAAATATTTCCTACTTTCTCAAATAATAGTTAAAGTGAGGGAGTGAGTTATTGTTGTTTAACGCCAACTCAGCAATTTTTCAGCTATATTATGGCGAGAACAAGTTAATTTTCCATGAGATGATGTAAGGTCCGCTTTGGACTAGACCAAGACGATGAGTTGGATTTTAATAGTGCTAGCAGTCCGCGGGTAGACATGTCGCCCCACTAGAGCACATTATTCTGATTTTGGCTCTTTCTCTTTATTGGTGCGTGCGTAGTGGAGATGCAACAAATACCAATTATATAGACTTTGATTTGACCCGTTCGCTCGAACCCACGATCTACCGCACTAGAGACGAGCACGTTAACTATTACACCACCGATCTGGTTAATAATGGGTAGATATGTTAATAAAAACTGTCATATAATCTTTCGTTGAACAATGCTAATAACAAAAGTAACTCGTGTCCTATTTGGCATTACACCATTGAAGATAATTTAACCTACTAATTTATGACATATATTTTCTATAAATCTTAACAGTAGTATAATATAAATTGCCTTGCCTATATATTGGTCTTTAAGTGACGTCATCTCGTAACAACAATATCTGATTTTTCACACAGACCATAACTTTCTTTGTATGTTTATATATACAGTGAAACATGTCTAAACCGAAACCTGAATAAACCGGAATCCTCCTTAAACCGAACTATAAATAAAGTCTCAAAGTTAGATATATTAAAAAAAATAGATAAATAAATAAAAAAAGAAAAATAAAAAAATCAATTTACCCGTGTAAACCAAACGCCTGTCTATTCTGAACACAAAAGTTGATCGTAAGGAGGTTCGGTTTAGACATGTTTCATTGTAACTGAATTTATTAGAAGTACATGTATTAATGTGATGTTCCTACCTTTACAGTAATCATCTACAACCTATATATTTGACCTTCTTGTACTAGTAGTCAACTAACTGAGCATTGTTACGATTTACTTTGATACTGTCTGTGTTTATGGTATCGTCATATTTAAAATTTGTGTGATCTTTTGAGCCGTACAGATTTGTTATTATTTTGTTTATTTGTTTTAAGCTGTTAAGGTTATAAATATCAAGTCAGGATCAAGATTCCATTCGGCTGCTGTCGTTGTTGTTGCTTTGTTTAGAGGTTTTAAAGATTGACAGAGAAAGTGGTACCTGTAGTTGGTTATTTTGTCGACCATGCCTGTTTTACTGTCAATGTGCAATTGTTCAACGATTGCTAACTCATTGTATTAAGAAGGAAATTTCAGTGTGTTATGCTTAAAAAAAATATCAAGTACTGAATCGCACTGCAAGCAATCAAAAAGAAGGAAATAAAACCAATCTGATATTAATACAAATGAATTCCTTAACATGTTGCTTATTTTGCTTTTTCATGTACAAAGAGAGACAACTCGTATTACGAAGGAGTAAATTTTTGGGCATCGTGTTGCCAACTTTTGTTTTTGTTATTTTGTAGATCACTGTTTGTATTTTGGACTTTTTTGGTCATTGTGCTGTATATCCTTCCTTGATTTACGGCTTATGATTACCCCTAGCATGTGAACATTGAACTATCTCAATAAATTAATTTAATTGTACACTTGTTTTCTCCTCTTTTTTTCTGCCTTGGTCTTTTTTATTATTTTTTTTTCTATTTATCTGGGTTTTTTTTGTAGAAATATACATATATAACCTAGGTGTTTGTTTCATCCTTACAAAATATTCATTGAATATATACCATAACAAGAATAATCAGTATGTATCTCCATTTTAGACAGCTTAACGGTGTTAATATTACCTTGTAAGACATGTGTGTCTATTTTGCAGTTAACGGAACTCACTCCAGGCAGTAGGTATCCCCCCTCCACCGAACGTTATCGAAATATAATTTTCAGAAACAAAATCTTCAAGTAAAAATTATTTCGAATCTGAAAATTCGGCGTCCGATTTGCGATTACGACGTACATTCAGCACCCTGAAGTCTGATAGTTTTGAATTTTTATAAGAATGTACAGACATTCATTAAATTATTGGTATACAATTATTTTTACAAACATTAGAGAAAATTGTGTAAGGCTAACTAATACAACACTAAATATACATATAAAAATACCTTTACACGTTCAGTGTACTTCATGAGGAGAAAAACGGTTTAACACATCTACTAGAGTTATCGTTCTTGGAATACTGTATTTCATAAGATATTTACTACATATCATTAAACCAACTAACTTCGCATGGACTTCTCCTTTTTGGGGAGATTGTGATATTCGAATTCAACAGAATCCACAACAATGTCTTAGCGAAGAATTAAGATTTAGGTTTTAACGTAATCTATAATATATATTGTTTTTCATTTGTTTATAAGTTGTGTCGTCCTCTATTCATACCGGGGGTTGGGTTGGGTTATAGTGTTTAACGCCAGTTTCAACAATATTTCAGCTATATCGTGGTGGTCAGTTTTATTGGGGAAGGAAACAGGAGTATCCGGAGAAAAACAACCGACCTGACGCAATTCACTGACAAAATCTATCTCATAATGTTGCATCGATATGGACTGATTGCATGATTAGTTATAAATCCAACTACCATACGACACGACCATGACGGAACTTTATTCATCCTGTGTTAAAACAATGTTTGCATTATCATACCTGACAGGAGTCATTCATAGGCAGAAGTAAAGAGTACCACTCAGCTGCTCTGTCAAGGATCCTATTAATATTCTAGTTTAGTGGAGTTACCGCAGTGATGACAGCAGTATGGTATTTTGATTCACATTTACCTTAAAAATCAGTGGTTGCCACTACTTACGATTTACGAGTTCGATTCTCGCCATTGACGAGATGTATCCGATACTATTTAATGTGTTACATTTGTCATTGACTTGCGATAGTTGGGTGACACCATTGACGTTAGTTTGCTCCCCTGGTACTCACTTCAAATGTTAAAGTTTCGAGAAACGTACATATAGAAATGTAACGGGGATGGTCACCGGTTGGAACGTTATAACTGTCCTCCCCAATAAAGCGTAGTAGTTACGATACAGTTGTCAACTCGAGAGAACTATAAACGTAGATGCCAAGTTTAGGAGAGGAGAACCTTAGCCCCTATGCCTGAGAGAGGAGATCCTTAGACCCTCTGCCTGAGAGAGGAGAACCTTAGCCCCTATGCCTGAGAGAGGAGAACTTTAGCCCCTATGCCTGAGAGAGGAGAACCTTAGCCCCTATGCCTGAGAGAGGGGAACCTTAGCCCCTATGCCTGAGAGAGGAGAACCTTAGCCCCTATGCCTGAGAGAGGAGAACCTTAGCCCCTATCCCTGAGAGAGGAGAACCTTAGCCCCTATGCCTGAGAGAGGGGAACCTTAGTTTCAATAATAATAACATTACTGAATTGTTTATATATAAACCATGTCAGTGCCGAAACTAGCATACAAATCAGAGACAACAGAATAAATACTCACTAGCTGGATAGACAAGACAACAGAATAAATACTCACTAGCTGGATAGACAAGACAACAGAATAAATACTCACTAGCTGGATAGACAAGACAACAGAATAAATACTCACTAGCTGGATAGACAAGACAACAGAATAAATACTCACTAGCTGGATAGACAAGACAACAGAATAAATACTCACTAGCTGCATAGACAAGACAACAGAATAAATACTCACTAGCTGGATAGACAAGACAACAGAATAAATACTCACTAGCTGGATAGACAAGACAACAGAATAAATACTCACTAGCTGGATAGACAAAACAACAGAATAAATACTCACTAGCTGCATAGACAAGACAACAGAATAAATACTCACTAGCTGGATAGACAAGACAACAGAATAAATACTCACTAGCTGGATAGACAAGACAACAGAATAAATACTCACTAGCTGCATAGACAAGACAACAGAATAAATACTCACTAGCTGTATAGACAAGACAACAGAATAAATACTCACTAGCTGTATAGACAAGACAACAGAATAAATACTCACTAGCTGGATAGACAAGACAACAGAATAAATACTCACTAGCTGTATAGACAAGACAACAGAATAAATACTCACTAGCTGTATAGACAAGACAACAGAATAAATACTCACTAGCTGTATAGACAAGACAAAAAAAATAAATCATCCTATTTTTTCACATGAAACATTGTCAATAGGTCTCCAATTAATTAATTAATACCAATTCAATTAGTTTTTATCAATTAAATATCTACGTTTTTATTGTATTATACTATATTAAATTGCGATGGTTGTTCAAAGCAGTGGATTCTGATCGGGAGCACCAGGCGCAGTTTCAGTGATGTGACAACTACACAAGAATTAGACAAATTGCATTTAACCCTCGAGACCCCAAACAGCGTAAAATGTATCTGATTAATAGCGGAATCAGTCAGGTGACAATTGAACAAGATGTTACATTCGCGCCCCGCCCCCGATATACTAACCGAATTTAATGTACTATTCTTATTTTATTTTTGGGTTAATTTGTTCTGGACGTTAAGCAAATAATTATTTTGTTCAACACATTGACATTGATAAGCTACTGTTATGTTTTTCGTTAATTAAAATTACAGAGATCCAAAAGTAGTGAGTGGTTGAGTGAATATGAGCAATATTTCCGCCATGTCATGTCAGACACATTATCCTCATTCTGAGCCAACCAGTCTTTGTTCTTTCTCTTCAATGGTACGTGATTAACGGAAAAACAACAAATACCAATGTTGTGTAAGTTAATATATAAAGTGTAAGTTAATATATAAAGTGTAAGTTAATGTATAATGTGTAAGTTAATATATAAAGTTTAAGTTAATGTATAAAGTGTAAGTTAATATATAAAGTGTAAGTTAATATATAAAGTGTAAGTTAATATATAAAGTGTAAGTTAATATATAAAGTGTAAGTCAATATATAAAGTGTAAGTTAATATATAAAGTGTAAGTTAATGTATAAAGTGTAAGTTAATGTATAAAGTGTAAGTTAATGTATAATGTGTAAGTTAATATATAAAGTGTAAGTTAATATATAAAGTGTAAGTTAATATATAAAGTGTAAGTTAATATATAAAGTGTAAGTTAATATATAAAGTGTAAGTTAATATATAATGTGTAAGTTAATATATAAAGTGTAAGTTAATATATAAAGTGTAAGTTAATATATAAAGTGTAAGTTAATATATAAAGTGTAAGTTAATATATAAAGTGTAAGTTAATGTATAATGTGTAAGTTAATATATAAAGTGTAAGTTAATTTATAAAGTGTAAGTTAATATAAAAAGTGTAAGTTAATGTATAATGTGTAAGTTAATATATAAAGTGTAAGTTAATATATAAAGTGTAAGTTAATATATAAAGTTTGTTCACGCCAAATACTGTTAAAGCTGACGATAA
Organism: Bathymodiolus septemdierum; assembly: GCA_963383655.1. Classification (NCBI taxonomy): domain Eukaryota; kingdom Metazoa; phylum Mollusca; class Bivalvia; order Mytilida; family Modiolidae; genus Bathymodiolus; species Bathymodiolus septemdierum. The sequence continues at coordinate 64,814,078 of OY726517.1, forward strand.
ACACCTATCAATCAATCATATTCCAAAATACTTTGTAATAGTGACGTTTCGCATGGCTCAACCCACAGTTCTGTCTAACACGTCCTTAGAATGGGGATAGGAGTACACTCTTGATAGGTGGTTTGTTCGGTTATAATATGTAAATACTGACCATGGACCATAGTGAATACCGTGTATGGAGAGTGTCACACTTCATTGTCTGTTAAAGATTCAGTATATCTAGAAAAAAAAGCGTCTGCTCTTTCTAACCTCTACGAAAGTTTATTTGTTCGGTCTCTAACTAAATGTTCACAATTTTTCTGTGACAATCAGTACCTGTCACGCTTTGAGTTCGAATTGCCGAGGTGTACTCGATATAACATTATATGGTGAAGTTTGCCAGTGACTTGCGACAGGTCGGTGGTTTTCTCCGGTAATTTCGAATTCCTCCACCAATAAAACTTACCGCCACGACATAACTGCCAGTGACGTTAAGCACCATACCCCATACCCCCATTTCCAGTGGAAGTTAAAGTCCTTGTCCAAGTAGGCCTCCTCCCTCATTTTGTATATATATATTTAATTTATTGTTGGACTTGTTCTCGTCCAGATCTTTGTAAGATATCAAAATTAACAAAAATCATAGTAGAATATAGTGGCATATGTTTATTACTTGTTTAGATTCTTGTTCTACTATTGTTCAATTAGACTTGGATCATTTGTACTTGTTTAGATTCTTGTTCTACTATTGCTTAATTAGACTTTGGATCAGTTGTACTTGTTTAGATTCTGGTTCTACTATTGCTTAATTAGACTTTGGATCAGTTGTACTTGTTTAGATTCTGGTTCTACTATTGATTAATTAGACTTTGGATCAGCTGTACTTGTTTAGATTCTTGTTCTACTATTGTTTAAGTAAACATTGGATCAGTTGTACTTGTTTAGATTCTGGTTCTACTATTGTTTATGTAGACTTTGGATCAGTTGTACTTGTTTAGATTCTTGTTCTACTATTGTTCAATTAGACTTTGGATCATTTGTACTTGTTTAGATTCTGATTCTACTATTGTTTAAGTAGACTTTGGATCAGTTGTACTTGTTTAGATTCTGGTTCTACTATTGTTTAAGTAGACTTTGGATCATTTGTACTTGTTTAGATTCTTGTTCTACTATTGTTCAATTAGACTTTGGATCAGTTGTACTTGTTTAGATTCTGGTTCTACTATTGTTTAAGTAAACATTGGATCAGTTGTACTTGTTTAGATTCTTGTTCTACTATTGTTCAATTAGACTTTGGATCAGTTGTACTTGTTTAGATTCTGGTTCTACTATTGATTAATTAGACTTTAGATCAGCTGTACTTCTTTAGATTCTTGTTCTACTATTGTTTAAGTAGACTTTGGATCAGTTGTACTTGTTTAGATTCTGGTTCTACTATTGATTAATTAGACTTTGGATCAGTTGTACTTCTTTAGATTCTTGTTCTACTATTGTTTAAGTAGACTTTGGATCAGTTGTACTTGTTTAGATTCTTGTTCTACTATTGATTAATTAGACTTTGGATCAGTTGTACTTGTTTAGATTCTTGTTCTACTATTGTTTAAGTAGACTTTGGATCAGTTGTACTTGTTTAGATTCTGGTTCTACTATTGTTTAAGTAGACTTTGGATCAGTTGTACTTGTTTAGATTCTTGTTCTACTATTGATTAATTAGACTTTGGATCAGCTGTACTTCTTTAGATTCTTGTTCTACTATTGTTTAAGTAGACTTTGGATCAGTTTTACTTGTTTAGATTCTTGTTCTACTATTGATTAATTAGACTTTGGATCAGTTGTACTTGTTTAGATTCTGGTTCTACTATTGTTTAAGTAGACTTTGGATCAGTTGTACTTGTTTAGATTCTTGTTCTACTATTGTTTAAGTAAACATTGGATCAGCTGTACTTGTTTAGATTCTTGTTCTACTATTGATTAATTAGACTTTGGATCAGTTGTACTTGTTTAGATTCTGGTTCTACTATCGCTTAAGTAGACTTTGGATCAGTTGTACTTGTTTAGATTCTGGTTCTACTATTGCTTAATTAGACTTTGGATCAGTTGTACTTGTTTAGATTCTGGTTCTACTATTGCTTAATTAGACTTTGGATCAGTTGTACTTGTTTAGATTCTGGTTCTACTATTGCTTAATTAGACTTTGGATCAGTTGTACTTGTTTAGATTCTTGTTCTACTATTGTTCAATTAGACTTTGGATCATTTGTACTTGCTTAGATTCTTGTTCTACTATTGTTTAAGTAGACTTTGGATCAGTTGTACTTGTTTAGATTCTTGTTCTACTATTGATTAATTAGACTTTGGATCAGTTGTACTTGTCTAGATTCTTGTTCTACTATTGTTTAAGTAGACTTTGGATCAGTTGTACTTGTTTAGATTCTGGTTCTACTATTGATTAATTAGACTTTGGATCAGTTGTACTTGTTTAGATTTTTGTTCTACTATTGTTTAAGTAAACATTGGATCAGTTGTACTTCTTTAGATTCTTGTTCTACTATTGTTTAAGTAGACTTTGGATCAGTTGTACTTGTTTAGATTCTGGTTCTACTATTGATTAATTAGACTTTGGATCAGCTGTACTTCTTTAGATTCTTGTTCTACTATTGTTTAAGTAAACATTGCATCAGTTGTACTTCTTTAGATTCTGGTTCTACTATTGTTTAAGTAGACTTTGGATCAGTTGTACTTGTTTAGATTCTGGTTCTACTATTGATTAATTAGACTTTGGATCAGCTGTACTTCTTTAGATTCTTGTTCTACTATTGTTTAAGTAAACATTGGATCAGTTGTACTTGTTTAGATTCTTGTTCTACTATTGATTAATTAGACTTTGAATCAGTTGTACTTGTTTAGATTCTGGTTCTACTATTGTTTAAGTAGACTTTGGATCAGTTGTACTTGTTTAGATTCTTGTTCTACTATTGTTCAATTAGACTTTGGATCAGCTGTACTTGTTTAGATTCTTGTTCTACTATTGTTTAAGTAGACTTTGGATCAGTTGTACTTGTTTAGATTCTGGTTCTACTATTGTTTAAGTAGACTTTGGATCAGTTGTACTTGTTTAGATTCTTGTTCTACTATTGTTCAATTAGACTTTGGATCAGTTGTACTTCTTTAGATTCTTGTTCTACTATTGTTTAAGTAGACTTTGGATCAGCTGTACCTGTTTAGATTCTTGTTCTACTATTGTTTAAGTAGACTTTGGATCAGTTGTACTTGTTTAGATTCTGGTTCTACTATTGTTTAAGTAGACTTTGGATCAGTTGTACTTGTTTAGATTCTGGTTCTACTATTGATTAATTAGACTTTGGATCAGTTGTACTTGTTTAGATTCTTGTTCTACTATTGTTTAAGTAAACATTGGATCAGTTGTGCTTCTTTAGATTCTTGTTCTACTATTGATTAATTAGACTTTGGATCAGTTGTACTTGTTTAGATTCTGGTTCTACTATTGTTTAAGTAGACTTTGGATCAGTTGTACTTGTTTAGATTCTTGTTCTACTATTGTTTAAGTAGACTTTGGATCAGTTGTACTTGTTTAGATTCTGGTTCTACTATTGATTAATTAGACTTTGGATCAGCTGTACTTCTTTAGATTCTTGTTCTACTTATGTTTAAGTAGACTTTGGATCAGTTGTACTTGTTTAGATTCTGGTTCTACTATTGTTTAAGTAGACTTTGGATCAGTTGTACTTGTTTAGATTCTGGTTCTACTATTGATTAATTAGACTTTGGATCAGCTGTATTTCTTTAGATTCTTGTTCTACTATTGTTTAAGTAAACATTGGATCAGTTGTACTTGTTTAGATTCTTGTTCTACTATTGATTAATTAGACTTTGGATCAGTTGTACTTGTTTATATTCTGGTTCTACTATTGTTTAAGTAGACTTTGGATCAGTTGTACTTGTTTAGATTCTGGTTCTACGATTGATTAATTAGACTTTGGATCAGCTGTACTTGTTTAGATTCTTGTTCTACTATTGATTAATTAGACTTTGGATCAGTTGTACTTGTTTAGATTCTGGTTCTACTATCGCTTAAGTAGACTTTGGATCAGTTGTACTTGTTTAGATTCTTGTTCTACTATTGCTTAATTAGACTTTGGATCATTTGTACTTGTTTAGATTCTGGTTCTACTATTGCTTAATTAGACTTTGGATCAGTTGTACTTGTTTAGATTCTTGTTCTACTATTGTTCAATTAGACTTTGGATCATTTGTACTTGTTTAGATTCTTGTTCTACTATTGTTTAAGTAGACTTTGGATCAGTTGTACTTGTTTAGATTCTGGTTCTACTATTGATTAATTAGACTTTGGATCAGTTGTACTTGTTTAGATTCTTGTTCTACTATTGTTTAAGTAGACTTTGGATCAGTTGTACTTGTTTAGATTCTGGTTCTACTATTGATTAATTAGACTTTGGATCAGTTGTACTTGTTTAGATTCTGGTTCTACTATTGATTAATTAGACTTTGGATCAGTTGTACTTGTTTAGATTCTGGTTCTACTATCGCTTAAGTAGACTTTGGATCAGTTGTACTTGTTTAGATTCTTGTTCTACTATTGTTTAAGTAAACATTGGATCAGTTGTACTTGTTTAGATTCTTGTTCTACTATTGTTTAAGTAAACATTGGATCAGTTGTACTTGTTTAGATTCTTGTTCTACTATTGATTAATTAGACTTTGGATCAGTTGTACTTGTTTAGATTCTGGTTCTACTATCGCTTAAGTAGACTTTCGATCAGTTGTACTTGTTTAGATTCTTGTTCTACTATTGCTTAATTAGACTTTGGATCAGTTGTACTTGTTTAGATTCTGGTTCTACTATTGCTTAATTAGACTTTGGATCAGTTGTACTTGTTTAGATTCTTGTTCTACTATTGTTCAATTAGACTTTGGATCATTTGTACTTGTTTAGATTCTTGTTCTACTATTGTCTAAGTAGACTTTGGATCAGTTGTACTTCTTTAGATTCTTGTTCTACTATTGATTAATTAGACTTTGGATCAGTTGTACTTGTTTAGATTCTTGTTCTACTATTGTTTAAGTAGACTTTGGATCAGTTGTACTTGTTTAGATTCTGGTTCTACTATTGATTAATTAGACTTTGGATCAGTTGTACTTGTTTAGATTCTTGTTCTACTATTGTTTAAGTAAACATTGGATCAGTTGTACTTCTTTAGATTCTTGTTCTACTATTGTTTAAGTAGACTTTGGATCAGTTGTACTTGTTTAGATTCTGGTTCTACTATTGATTAATTAGACTTTGGATCAGCTGTACTTCTTTAGATTCTTGTTCTACTATTGTTTAAGTAAACATTGGATCAGTTGTACTTCTTTAGATTCTGGTTCTACTATTGTTTAAGTAGACTTTGGATCAGTTGTACTTGTTTAGATTCTGGTTCTACTATTGATTAATTAGACTTTGGATCAGCTGTACTTCTTTAGATTCTTGTTCTACTATTGTTTAAGTAAACATTGGATCAGTTGTACTTGTTTAGATTCTTGTTCTACTATTGATTAATTAGACTTTGGATCAGTTGTACTTGTTTAGATTCTTGTTCTACTATTGTTTAAGTAGATTTTGGATCAGCTGTACTTGTTTAGATTCTTGTTCTACTATTGTTTAAGTAGATTTTGGATCAGTTGTACTTGTTTAGATTCTGGTTCTACTATTGTTTAAGTAGACTTTGGATCAGTTGTACTTGTTTAGATTCTTGTTCTACTATTGTTCAATTAGGCTTTGGATCAGTTGTACTTCTTTAGATTCTTGTTCTACTATTGTTTAAGTAGACTTTGGATCAGCTGTACTTGTTTAGATTCTTGTTCTACTATTGTTTAAGTAGACTTTGGATCAGTTGTACTTGTTTAGATTCTGGTTCTACTATTGTTTAAGTAGACTTTGGATCAGTTGTACTTGTTTAGATTCTGGTTCTACTATTGATTAATTAGACTTTGGATCAGTTGTACTTGTTTAGATTCTTGTTCTACTATTGTTTTAGTAAACATTGGATCAGTTGTGCTTCTTTAGATTCTTGTTCTACTATTGCTTAATTAGACTTTGGATCAGTTGTACTTGTTTAGATTATGGTTCTACTATTGTTTAAGTAGACTTTGGATCAGTTGTACTTGTTTAGATTCTTGTTCTACTATTGTTTAAGTAGACTTTGGATCAGTTGTACTTGTTTAGATTCTGGTTCTACTATTGATTAATTAGACTTTGGATCAGCTGTACTTCTTTAGTTTTTGTTCTACTATTGTTTAAGTAGACTTTGGATCAGTTGTACTTGTTTAGATTCTTGTTCTACTATTGTTTAAGTAGACTTTGGATCAGTTGTACTTGTTTAGATTCTGGTTCTACTATTGATTAATTAGACTTTGGATCAGCTGTACTTCTTTAGATTCTTGTTCTACTATTGTTTAAGTAAACATTGGATCAGTTGTACTTGTTTAGATTCTTGTTCTACTATTGATTAATTAGACTTTGGATCAGTTGTACTTGTTTATATTCTGGTTCTACTATTGTTTAAGTAGACTTTGGATCAGTTGTACTTGTTTAGATTCTGGTTCTACTATTGATTAATTAGACTTTGGATCAGCTGTACTTGTTTAGATTCTTGTTCTACTATTGATTAATTAGACTTTGCATCAGTTGTACTTGTTTAGATTCTGGTTCTACTATCGCTTAAGTAGACTTTGGATCAGTTGTACTTGTTTAGATTCTTGTTCTACTATTGTTTAAGTAGACTTTGAATCAGTTGTACTTGTTTAGATTCTGGTTCTACTATTGATTAATTAGACTTTGGATCAGCTGTACTTCTTTAGATTCTTGTTCTACTATTGTTTAAGTAAACATTGGATCAGTTGTACTTCTTTAGATTCTTGTTCTACTATTGTTTAAGTAGACTTTGGATCATTTGTACTTGTTTAGATTCTTGTTCTACTATTGTTTAAGTAGACTTTGGATCAGTTGTACTTGTTTAGATTCTGGTTCTACTATTGATTAATTAGACTTTGGATCAGTTGTACTTGTTTAGATTCTGGTTCTACTATTGATTAATTAGACTTTGGATCAGCTGTACTTCTTTAGATTCTTGTTCTACTATTGCTTAAGTAGACTTTGGATCAGTTGTACTTGTTTAGATTCTGGTTCTACTATTGTTTAAGTAGACTTTGGATCAGTTGTACTTGCTTAGATTCTGGTTCTACTATTGATTAATTAGACTTTGGATCAGTTGTACTTGTTTAGATTCTTGTTCTACTATTGTTTAAGTAAACATTGGATCAGTTGTACTTGTTTAGATTCTTGTTCTACTATTGATTAATTAGACTTTGGATCAGTTGTACTTGTTTAGATTCTGGTTCTACTATCGCTTAAGTAGATTTTGGATCAGTTGTACTTGTTTAGATTCTTGTTCTACTATTGTTTAAGTAAACATTGGATCAGTTGTACTTGTTTAGATTCTTGTTCTACTATTGTTTAAGTAAACATTGGATCAGTTGTACTTGTTTAGATTCTTGTTCTACTATTGATTAATTAGACTTTGGATCAGTTGTACTTGTTTAGATTCTGGTTCTACTATCGCTTAAGTAGACTTTGGATCAGTTGTACTTGTTTAGATTCTTGTTCTACTATTGCTTAATTAGACTTTGGATCAGTTGTACTTGTTTAGATTCTGGTTCTACTATTGCTTAATTAGACTTTGGATCAGTTGTACTTGTTTAGATTCTTGTTCTACTATTGTTCAATTAGACTTTGGATCATTTGTACTTGTTTAGATTCTTGTTCTACTATTGTTTAAGTAAACATTGGATCAGTTGTACTTCTTTAGATTCTTGTTCTACTATTGTTTAAGTAGACTTTGGATCAGTTGTACTTGTTTAGATTCTGGTTCTACTATTGATTAATTAGACTTTGGATCAGCTGTACTTCTTTAGATTCTTGTTCTACTATTGTTTAAGTAAACATTGGATCAGTTGTACTTCTTTAGATTCTGGTTCTACTATTGTTTAAGTAGACTTTGGATCAGTTGTACTTGTTTAGATTCTGGTTCTACTATTGTTTAAGTAGACTTTGGATCAGTTGTACTTGTTTAGATTCTTGTTCTACTATTGTTCAATTAGACTTTGGATCAGCTGTACTTGTTTAGATTCTTGTTCTACTATTGTTTAAGTAGATTTTGGATCAGCTGTACTTGTTTAGATTCTTGTTCTACTATTGTTTAAGTAAACATTGGATCAGTTGTACTTGTTTATATTCTTGTTCTACTATTGATTAATTAGACTTTGGATCAGTTGTACTTGTTTATATTCTGGTTCTACTATTGTTTAAGTAGACTTTGGATCAGTTGTACTTGTTTAGATTCTGGTTCTACTATTGATTAATTAGACTTTGGATCAGCTGTACTTGTTTAGATTCTTGTTCTACTATTGATTAATTAGACTTTGCATCAGTTGTACTTGTTTAGATTCTGGTTCTACTATCGCTTAAGTAGACTTTGGATCAGTTGTACTTGTTTAGATTCTTGTTCTACTATTGCTTAATTAGACTTTGGATCATTTGTACTTGTTTAGATTCTGGTTCTACTATTGCTTAATTAGACTTTGGATCAGTTGTACTTGTTTAGATTCTTGTTCTACTATTGTTCAATTAGACTTTGGATCATTTGTACTTGTTTAGATTCTTGTTCTACTATTGTTTAAGTAGATTTTGGATCAGTTGTACTTGTTTAGATTCTGGTTCTACTATTGTTTAAGTAGACTTTGGATCAGTTGTACTTGTTTAGATTCTTGTTCTACTATTGTTCAATTAGACTTTGGATCAGTTGTACTTCTTTAGATTCTTGTTCTACTATTGTTTAAGTAGACTTTGGATCAGCTGTACTTGTTTAGATTCTTGTTCTACTATTGTTTAAGTAGACTTTGGATCAGTTGTACTTGTTTAGATTCTGGTTCTACTATTGTTTAAGTAGACTTTGGATCAGTTGTACTTGTTTAGATTCTGGTTCTACTATTGATTAATTAGACTTTGGATCAGTTGTACTTGTTTATATTCTTGTTCTACTATTGTTTTAGTAAACATTGGATCAGTTGTGCTTCTTTAGATTCTTGTTCTACTATTGATTAATTAGACTTTGGATCAGTTGTACTTGTTTAGATTATGGTTCTACTATTGTTTAAGTAGACTTTGGATCAGTTGTACTTGTTTAGATTCTTGTTCTACTATTGTTTAAGTAGACTTTGGATCAGTTGTACTTGTTTAGATTCTGGTTCTACTATTGATTAATTAGACTTTGGATCAGCTGTACTTCTTTAGTTTTTGTTCTACTATTGTTTAAGTAGACTTTGGATCAGTTGTACTTGTTTAGATTCTGGTTCTACTATTGTTTAAGTAGACTTTGGATCAGTTGTACTTGTTTAGATTCTGGTTCTACTATTGATTAATTAGACTTTGGATCAGCTGTACTTCTTTAGATTCTTGTTCTACTATTGTTTAAGTAAACATTGGATCAGTTGTACTTGTTTAGATTCTTGTTCTACTATTGATTAATTAGACTTTGGATCAGTTGTACTTGTTTATATTCTGGTTCTACTATTGTTTAAGTAGACTTTGGATCAGTTGTACTTGTTTAGATTCTGGTTCTACTATTGATTAATTAGACTTTGGATCAGCTGTACTTGTTTAGATTCTTGTTCTACTATTGATTAATTAGACTTTGCATCAGTTGTACTTGTTTAGATTCTGGTTCTACTATCGCTTAAGTAGACTTTGGATCAGTTGTACTTGTTTAGATTCTTGTTCTACTATTGTTTAAGTAGACTTTGAATCAGTTGTACTTGTTTAGATTATGGTTCTACTATTGATTAATTAGACTTTGCATCAGTTGTACTTGTTTAGATTCTGGTTCTACTATCGCTTAAGTAGACTTTGGATCAGTTGTACTTGTTTAGATTCTTGTTCTACTATTGTTTAAGTAGACTTTGAATCAGTTGTACTTGTTTAGATTCTGGTTCTACTATTGATTAATTAGACTTTGGATCAGCTGTACTTCTTTAGATTCTTGTTCTACTATTGTTTAAGTAAACATTGGATCAGTTGTACTTCTTTAGATTCTTGTTCTACTATTGTTTAAGTAGACTTTGGATCATTTGTACTTGTTTAGATTCTTGTTCTACTATTGTTTAAGTAGACTTTGGATCAGTTGTACTTGTTTAGATTCTGGTTCTACTATTGATTAATTAGACTTTGGATCAGTTGTACTTGTTTAGATTCTGGTTCTACTATTGATTAATTAGACTTTGGATCAGCTGTACTTCTTTAGATTCTTGTTCTACTATTGCTTAAGTAGACTTTGGATCAGTTGTACTTGTTTAGATTCTGGTTCTACTATTGTTTAAGTAGACTTTGGATCAGTTGTACTTGCTTAGATTCTGGTTCTACTATTGATTAATTAGACTTTGGATCAGTTGTACTTGTTTAGATTCTTGTTCTACTATTGTTTAAGTAAACATTGGATCAGTTGTACTTGTTTAGATTCTTGTTCTACTATTGATTAATTAGACTTTGGATCAGTTGTACTTGTTTAGATTCTGGTTCTACTATCGCTTAAGTAGACTTTGGATCAGTTGTACTTGTTTAGATTCTTGTTCTACTATTGTTTAAGTAAACATTGGATCAGTTGTACTTGTTTAGATTCTTGTTCTACTATTGTTTAAGTAAACATTGGATCAGTTGTACTTGTTTAGATTCTTGTTCTACTATTGATTAATTAGACTTTGGATCAGTTGTACTTGTTTAGATTCTGGTTCTACTATCGCTTAAGTAGACTTTGGATCAGTTGTACTTGTTTAGATTCTTGTTCTACTATTGCTTAATTAGACTTTGGATCAGTTGTACTTGTTTAGATTCTGGTTCTACTATTGCTTAATTAGACTTTGGATCAGTTGTACTTGTTTAGATTCTTGTTCTACTATTGTTCAATTAGACTTTGGATCATTTGTACTTGTTTAGATTCTTGTTCTACTATTGTTTAAGTAAACATTGGATCAGTTGTACTTCTTTAGATTCTTGTTCTACTATTGTTTAAGTAGACTTTGGATCAGTTGTACTTGTTTAGATTCTGGTTCTACTATTGATTAATTAGACTTTGGATCAGCTGTACTTCTTTAGATTCTTGTTCTACTATTGTTTAAGTAAACATTGGATCAGTTGTACTTCTTTAGATTCTGGTTCTACTAATGTTTAAGTAGACTTTGGATCAGTTGTACTTGTTTAGATTCTGGTTCTACTATTGATTAATTAGACTTTGGATCAGCTGTACTTCTTTAGATTCTTGTTCTACTATTGTTTAAGTAAACATTGGATCAGTTGTACTTGTTTAGATTCTTGTTCTACTATTGATTAATTAGACTTTGGATCAGTTGTACTTGTTTAGATTCTGGTTCTACTATTGTTTAAGTAGACTTTGGATCAGTTGTACTTGTTTAGATTCTTGTTCTACTATTGTTCAATTAGACTTTGGATCAGCTGTACTTGTTTAGATTCTTGTTCTACTATTGTTTAAGTAGATTTTGGATCAGCTGTACTTGTTTAGATTCTTGTTCTACTATTGTTTAAGTAAACATTGGATCAGTTGTACTTGTTTATATTCTTGTTCTACTATTGATTAATTAGACTTTGGATCAGTTGTACTTGTTTATATTCTGGTTCTACTATTGTTTAAGTAGACTTTGGATCAGTTGTACTTGTTTAGATTCTGGTTCTACTATTGATTAATTAGACTTTGGATCAGCTGTACTTGTTTAGATTCTTGTTCTACTATTGATTAATTAGACTTTGCATCAGTTGTACTTGTTTAGATTCTGGTTCTACTATCGCTTAAGTAGACTTTGGATCAGTTGTACTTGTTTAGATTCTTGTTCTACTATTGCTTAATTAGACTTTGGATCATTTGTACTTGTTTAGATTCTGGTTCTACTATTGCTTAATTAGACTTTGGATCAGTTGTACTTGTTTAGAATCTTGTTCTACTATTGTTCAATTAGACTTTGGATCATTTGTACTTGTTTAGATTCTTGTTCTACTATTGTTTAAGTAGATTTTGGATCAGTTGTACTTGTTTAGATTCTGGTTCTACTATTGTTTAAGTAGACTTTGGATCAGTTGTACTTGTTTAGATTCTTGTTCTACTATTGTTCAATTAGACTTTGGATCAGTTGTACTTCTTTAGATTCTTGTTCTACTATTGTTTAAGTAGACTTTGGATCAGCTGTACTTGTTTAGATTCTTGTTCTACTATTGTTTAAGTAGACTTTGGATCAGTTGTACTTGTTTAGATTCTGGTTCTACTATTGTTTAAGTAGACTTTGGATCAGTTGTACTTGTTTAGATTCTGGTTCTACTATTGATTAATTAGACTTTGGATCAGTTGTACTTGTTTATATTCTTGTTCTACTATTGTTTTAGTAAACATTGGATCAGTTGTGCTTCTTTAGATTCTTGTTCTACTATTGATTAATTAGACTTTGGATCAGTTGTACTTGTTTAGATTATGGTTCTACTATTGTTTAAGTAGACTTTGGATCAGTTGTACTTGTTTAGATTCTTGTTCTACTATTGTTTAAGTAGACTTTGGATCAGTTGTACTTGTTTAGATTCTGGTTCTACTATTGATTAATTAGACTTTGGATCAGCTGTACTTCTTTAGTTTTTGTTCTACTATTGTTTAAGTAGACTTTGGATCAGTTGTACTTGTTTAGATTCTGGTTCTACTATTGTTTAAGTAGACTTTGGATCAGTTGTACTTGTTTAGATTCTGGTTCTACTATTGATTAATTAGACTTTGGATCAGCTGTACTTCTTTAGATTCTTGTTCTACTATTGTTTAAGTAAACATTGGATCAGTTGTACTTGTTTAGATTCTTGTTCTACTATTGATTAATTAGACTTTGGATCAGTTGTACTTGTTTATATTCTGGTTCTACTATTGTTTAAGTAGACTTTGGATCAGTTGTACTTGTTTAGATTCTGGTTCTACTATTGATTAATTAGACTTTGGATCAGCTGTACTTGTTTAGATTCTTGTTCTACTATTGATTAATTAGACTTTGCATCAGTTGTACTTGTTTAGATTCTGGTTCTACTATCGCTTAAGTAGACTTTGGATCAGTTGTACTTGTTTAGATTCTTGTTCTACTATTGTTTAAGTAGACTTTGAATCAGTTGTACTTGTTTAGATTATGGTTCTACTATTGATTAATTAGACTTTGGATCAGCTGTACTTCTTTAGATTCTTGTTCTACTATTGTTTAAGTAAACATTGGATCAGTTGTACTTCTTTAGATTCTTGTTCTACTATTGTTTAAGTAGACTTTGGATCATTTGTACTTGTTTAGATTCTTGTTCTACTATTGTTTAAGTAGACTTTGGATCAGCTGTACTTCTTTAGATTCTTGTTCTACTATTGCTTAAGTAGACTTTGGATCAGTTGTACTTGTTTAGATTCTGGTTCTACTATTGTTTAAGTAGACTTTGGATCAGTTGTACTTGCTTAGATTCTGGTTCTACTATTGATTAATTAGACTTTGGATCAGTTGTACTTGTTTAGATTCTTGTTCTACTATTGTTTAAGTAAACATTGGATCAGTTGTACTTGTTTAGATTCTTGTTCTACTATTGATTAATTAGACTTTGGATCAGTTGTACTTGTTTAGATTCTGGTTCTACTATCGCTTAAGTAGACTTTGGATCAGTTGTACTTGTTTAGATTCTTGTTCTACTATTGTTTAAGTAAACATTGGATCAGTTGTACTTGTTTAGATTCTTGTTCTACTATTGTTTAAGTAAACATTGGATCAGTTGTACTTGTTTAGATTCTGGTTCTACTATTGATTAATTAGACTTTGGATCAGTTGTACTTGTTTAGATTCTGGTTCTACTATCGCTTAAGTAGACTTTGGATCAGTTGTACTTGTTTAGATTCTTGTTCTACTATTGCTTAATTAGACTTTGGATCAGTTGTACTTGTTTAGATTCTGGTTCTACTATTGCTTAATTAGACTTTGGATCAGTTGTACTTGTTTAGATTCTTGTTCTACTATTGTTCAATTAGACTTTGGATCATTTGTACTTGTTTAGATTCTTGTTCTACTATTGTTTAAGTAGACTTTGGATCAGTTGTACTTGTTTAGATTCTTGTTCTACTATTGATTAATTAGACTTTGGATCAGTTGTACTTGTTTAGATTCTGGTTCTACTATTGATTAATTAGACTTTGGATCAGTTGTACTTGTTTAGATTCTGGTTCTACTATTGATTAATTAGACTTTGGATCAGCTGTACTTCTTTAGATTCTTGTTCTACTATTGCTTAAGTAGACTTTGGATCAGTTGTACTTGTTTAGATTCTGGTTCTACTATTGTTTAAGTAGACTTTGGATCAGTTGTACTTGCTTAGATTCTGGTTCTACTATTGATTAATTAGACTTTGGATCAGTTGTACTTGTTTAGATTCTTGTTCTACTATTGTTTAAGTAAACATTGGATCAGTTGTACTTGTTTAGATTCTTGTTCTACTATTGATTAATTAGACTTTGGATCAGTTGTACTTGTTTAGATTCTGGTTCTACTATCGCTTAAGTAGACTTTGGATCAGTTGTACTTGTTTAGATTCTTGTTCTACTATTGTTTAAGTAAACATTGGATCAGTTGTACTTGTTTAGATTCTTGTTCTACTATTGTTTAAGTAAACATTGGATCAGTTGTACTTGTTTAGATTCTTGTTCTACTATTGATTAATTAGACTTTGGATCAGTTGTACTTGTTTAGATTCTGGTTCTACTATCGCTTAAGTAGACTTTGGATCAGTTGTACTTGTTTAGATTCTTGTTCTACTATTGCTTAATTAGACTTTGGATCAGTTGTACTTGTTTAGATTCTGGTTCTACTATTGCTTAATTAGACTTTGGATCAGTTGTACTTGTTTAGATTCTTGTTCTACTATTGTTCAATTAGACTTTGGATCATTTGTACTTGTTTAGATTCTTGTTCTACTATTGTTTAAGTAGACTTTGGATCAGTTGTACTTGTTTAGATTCTTGTTCTACTATTGATTAATTAGACTTTGGATCAGTTGTACTTGTTTAGATTCTTGTTCTACTATTGTTTAAGTAGACTTTGGATCAGTTGTACTTGTTTAGATTCTGGTTCTACTATTGATTAATTAGACTTTGGATCAGTTGTACTTGTTTAGATTCTTGTTCTACTATTGTTTAAGTAAACATTGGATCAGTTGTACTTCTTTAGATTCTTGTTCTACTATTGTTTAAGTAGACTTTGGATCAGTTGTACTTGTTTAGATTCTGGTTCTACTATTGATTAATTAGACTTTGGATCAGCTGTACTTCTTTAGATTCTTTTTCTACTATTGTTTAAGTAAACATTGGATCAGTTGTACTTCTTTAGATTCTGGTTCTACTATTGTTTAAGTAGACTTTGGATCAGTTGTACTTGTTTAGATTCTGGTTCTACTATTGATTAATTAGACTTTGGATCAGCTGTACTTCTTTAGATTCTTGTTCTACTATTGTTTAAGTAAACATTGGATCAGTTGTACTTGTTTAGATTCTTGTTCTACTATTGATTAATTAGACTTTGAATCAGTTGTACTTGTTTAGATTCTGGTTCTACTATTGTTTAAGTAGACTTTGGATCAGTTGTACTTGTTTAGATTCTTGTTCTACTATTGTTCAATTAGACTTTGGATCAGCTGTACTTGTTTAGATTCTTGTTCTACTATTGTTTAAGTAGACTTTGGATCAGCTGTACTTGTTTAGATTCTTGTTCTACTATTGTTTAAGTAGATTTTGGATCAGTTGTACTTGTTTAGATTCTGGTTCTACTATTGTTTAAGTAGACTTTGGATCAATTGTACTTGTTTAGATTCTTGTTCTACTATTGTTCAATTAGACTTTGGATCAGTTGTACTTCTTTAGATTCTTGTTCTACTATTGTTTAAGTAGACTTTGGATCAGCTGTACTTGTTTAGATTCTTGTTCTACTATTGTTTAAGTAGACTTTGGATCAGTTGTACTTGTTTAGATTCTGGTTCTACTATTGTTTAAGTAGACTTTGGATCAGTTGTACTTGTTTAGATTCTGGTTCTACTATTGATTAATTAGACTTTGGATCAGTTGTACTTGTTTAGATTCTTGTTCTACTATTGTTTTAGTAAACATTGGATCAGTTGTGCTTCTTTAGATTCTTGTTCTACTATTGATTAATTAGACTTTGGATCAGTTGTACTTGTTTAGATTATGGTTCTACTATTGTTTAAGTAGACTTTGGATCAGTTGTACTTGTTTAGATTCTTGTTCTACTATTGTTTAAGTAGACTTTGGATCAGTTGTACTTGTTTAGATTCTGGTTCTACTATTGATTAATTAGACTTTGGATCAGCTGTACTTCTTTAGTTTTTGTTCTACTATTGTTTAAGTAGACTTTGGATCAGTTGTACTTGTTTAGATTCTGGTTCTACTATTGTTTACGTAGACTTTGGATCAGTTGTACTTGTTTAGATTCTGGTTCTACTATTGATTAATTAGACTTTGGATCAGCTGTACTTCTTTAGATTCTTGTTCTACTATTGTTTAAGTAAACATTGGATCAGTTGTACTTGTTTAGATTCTTGTTCTACTATTGATTAATTAGATTTTGGATCAGTTGTACTTGTTTATATTCTGGTTCTACTATTGTTTAAGTAGACTTTGGATCAGATGTACTTGTTTAGATTCTGGTTCTACTATTGATTAATTAGACTTTGGATCAGCTGTACTTGTTTAGATTCTTGTTCTACTATTGATTAATTAGACTTTGAATCAGTTGTACTTGTTTAGATTCTGGTTCTACTATCGCTTAAGTAGACTTTGGATCAGTTGTACTTGTTTAGATTCTTGTTCTACTATTGTTTAAGTAGACTTTGAATCAGTTGTACTTGTTTAGATTCTGGTTCTACTATTGATTAATTAGACTTTGGATCAGCTGTACTTCTTTAGATTCTTGTTCTACTATTGTTTAAGTAAACATTGGATCAGTTGTACTTCTTTGATTCTTGTTCTACTATTGTTTAAGTAGACTTTGGATCATTTGTACTTGTTTAGATTCTTGTTCTACTATTGTTTAAGTAGACTTTGGATCAGTTGTACTTGTTTAGATTCTGGTTCTACTATTGATTAATTAGACTTTGGATCAGTTGTACTTGTTTAGATTCTGGTTCTACTATTGATTAATTAGACTTTGGATCAGCTGTACTTCTTTAGATTCTTGTTCTACTATTGCTTAAGTAGACTTTGGATCAGTTGTACTTGTTTAGATTCTGGTTCTACTATTGTTTAAGTAGACTTTGGATCAGTTGTACTTGCTTAGATTCTGGTTCTACTATTGATTAATTAGACTTTGGATCAGTTGTACTTGTTTAGATTCTTGTTCTACTATTGTTTAAGTAAACATTGGATCAGTTGTACTTGTTTAGATTCTTGTTCTACTATTGATTAATTAGACTTTGGATCAGTTGTACTTGTTTAGATTCTGGTTCTACTATCGCTTAAGTAGACTTTGGATCAGTTGTACTTGTTTAGATTCTTGTTCTACTATTGTTTAAGTAAACATTGGATCAGTTGTACTTGTTTAGATTCTTGTTCTACTATTGTTTAAGTAAACATTGGATCAGTTGTACTTGTTTAGATTCTTGTTCTACTATTGATTAATTAGACTTTGGATCAGTTGTACTTGTTTAGATTCTGGTTCTACTATCGCTTAAGTAGACTTTGGATCAGTTGTACTTGTTTAGATTCTTGTTCTACTATTGCTTAATTAGACTTTGGATCAGTTGTACTTGTTTAGATTCTGGTTCTACTATTGCTTAATTAGACTTTGGATCAGTTGTACTTGTTTAGATTCTTGTTCTACTATTGTTCAATTAGACTTTGGATCATTTGTACTTGTTTAGATTCTTGTTCTACTATTGTTTAAGTAGACTTTGGATCAGTTGTACTTGTTTAGATTCTTGTTCTACTATTGATTAATTAGACTTTGGATCAGTTGTACTTGTTTAGATTCTTGTTCTACTATTGTTTAAGTAGACTTTGGATCAGTTGTACTTGTTTAGATTCTGGTTCTACTATTGATTAATTAGACTTTGGATCAGTTGTACTTGTTTAGATTCTTGTTCTACTATTGTTTAAGTAAACATTGGATCAGTTGTACTTCTTTAGATTCTTGTTCTACTATTGTTTAAGTAGACTTTGGATCAGTTGTACTTGTTTAGATTCTGGTTCTACTATTGATTAATTAGACTTTGGATCAGCTGTACTTCTTTAGATTCTTGTTCTACTATTGTTTAAGTAAACATTGGATCAGTTGTACTTCTTTAGATTCTGGTTCTACTATTGTTTAAGTAGACTTTGGATCAGTTGTACTTGTTTAGATTCTGGTTCTACTATTGATTAATTAGACTTTGGATCAGCTGTACTTCTTTAGATTCTTGTTCTACTATTGTTTAAGTAAACATTGGATCAGTTGTACTTGTTTAGATTCTTGTTCTACTATTGATTAATTAGACTTTGAATCAGTTGTACTTGTTTAGATTCTGGTTCTACTATTGTTTAAGTAGACTTTGGATCAGTTGTACTTGTTTAGATTCTTGTTCTACTATTGTTCAATTAGACTTTGGATCAGCTGTACTTGTTTAGATTCTTGTTCTACTATTGTTTAAGTAGACTTTGGATCAGCTGTACTTGTTTAGATTCTTGTTCTACTATTGTTTAAGTAGACTTTGGATCAGTTGTACTTGTTTAGATTCTGGTTCTACTATTGTTTAAGTAGACTTTGGATCAGTTGTACTTGTTTAGATTCTTGTTCTACTATTGTTCAATTAGACTTTGGATCAGTTGTACTTCTTTAGATTCTTGTTCTACTATTGTTTAAGTAGACTTTGGATCAGCTGTACCTGTTTAGATTCTTGTTCTACTATTGTTTAAGTAGACTTTGGATCAGTTGTACTTGTTTAGATTCTGGTTCTACTATTGTTTAAGTAGACTTTGGATCAGTTGTACTTGTTTAGATTCTGGTTCTACTATTGATTAATTAGACTTTGGATCAGTTGTACTTGTTTAGATTCTTGTTCTACTATTGTTTAAGTAAACATTGGATCAGTTGTCCTTCTTTAGATTCTTGTTCTACTATTGATTAATTAGACTTTGGATCAGTTGTACTTGTTTAGATTCTGGTTCTACTATTGTTTAAGTAGACTTTGGATCAGTTGTACTTGTTTAGATTCTTGTTCTACTATTGTTTAAGTAGACTTTGGATCAGTTGTACTTGTTTAGATTCTGGTTCTACTATTGATTAATTAGACTTTGGATCAGCTGTACTTCTTTAGATTCTTGTTCTACTATTGTTTAAGTAGACTTTGGATCAGTTGTACTTGTTTAGATTCTGGTTCTACTATTGTTTAAGTAGACTTTGGATCAGTTGTACTTGTTTAGATTCTGGTTCTACTATTGATTAATTAGACTTTGGATCAGCTGTACTTCTTTAGATTCTTGTTCTACTATTGTTTAAGTAAACATTGGATCAGTTGTACTTGTTTAGATTCTTGTTCTACTATTGATTAATTAGACTTTGGATCAGTTGTACTTGTTGATATTCTGGTTCTACTATTGTTTAAGTAGACTTTGGATCAGTTGTACTTGTTTAGATTCTGGTTCTACTATTGATTAATTAGACTTTGGATCAGCTGTACTTGTTTAGATTCTTGTTCTACTATTGATTAATTAGACTTTGGATCAGTTGTACTTGTTTAGATTCTGGTTCTACTATCGCTTAAGTAGACTTTGGATCAGTTGTACTTGTTTAGATTCTTGTTCTACTATTGCTTAATTAGACTTTGGATCATTTGTACTTGTTTAGATTCTGGTTCTACTATTGCTTAATTAGACTTTGGATCAGTTGTACTTGTTTAGATTCTTGTTCTACTATTGTTCAATTAGACTTTGGATCATTTGTACTTGTTTAGATTCTTGTTCTACTATTGTTTAAGTAGACTTTGGATCAGTTGTACTTGTTTAGATTCTGGTTCTACTATTGATTAATTAGACTTTGGATCAGTTGTACTTGTTTAGATTCTTGTTCTACTATTGTTTAAGTAGACTTTGGATCAGTTGTACTTGTTTAGATTCTGGTTCTACTATTGATTAATTAGACTTTGGATCAGTTGTACTTGTTTAGATTCTGGTTCTACTATTGATTAATTAGACTTTGGATCAGTTGTACTTGTTTAGATTCTGGTTCTACTATCGCTTAAGTAGACTTTGGATCAGTTGTACTTGTTTAGATTCTTGTTCTACTATTGTTTAAGTAAACATTGGATCAGTTGTACTTGTTTAGATTCTTGTTCTACTATTGTTTAAGTAAACATTGGATCAGTTGTACTTGTTTAGATTCTTGTTCTACTATTGATTAATTAGACTTTGGATCAGTTGTACTTGTTTAGATTCTGGTTCTACTATTGCTTAATTAGACTTTGGATCAGGTGTACTTGTTTAGATTCTTGTTCTACTATTGTTCAATTAGACTTTGGATCATTTGTACTTGTTTAGATTCTTGTTCTACTATTGTTTAAGTAGACTTTGGATCAGTTGTACTTGTTTAGATTCTTGTTCTACTATTGATTAATTAGACTTTGGATCAGTTGTACTTGTTTAGATTCTTGTTCTACTATTGTTTAAGTAGACTTTGGATCAGTTGTACTTGTTTAGATTCTGGTTCTACTATTGATTAATTAGACTTTGGATCAGTTGTACTTGTTTAGATTCTTGTTCTACTATTGTTTAAGTAAATATTGGATCAGTTGTACTTCTTTAGATTCTTGTTCTACTATTGTTTAAGTAGACTTTGGATCAGTTGTACTTGTTTAGATTCTGGTTCTACTATTGATTAATTAGACTTTGGATCAGCTGTACTTCTTTAGATTCTTGTTCTACTATTGTTTAAGTAAACATTGGATCAGTTGTACTTCTTTAGATTCTGGTTCTACTATCGCTTAAGTAGACTTTCGATCAGTTGTACTTGTTTAGATTCTTGTTCTACTATTGCTTAATTAGACTTTGGATCAGTTGTACTTGTTTAGATTCTGGTTCTACTATTGCTTAATTAGACTTTGGATCAGTTGTACTTGTTTAGATTCTTGTTCTACTATTGTTCAATTAGACTTTGGATCATTTGTACTTGTTTAGATTCTTGTTCTACTATTGTTTAAGTAGACTTTGGATCAGTTGTACTTGTTTAGATTCTGGTTCTACTATCGCTTAAGTAGACTTTGGATCAGTTGTACTTGTTTAGATTCTTGTTCTACTATTGTTTAAGTAAACATTGGATCAGTTGTACTTGTTTAGATTCTTGTTCTACTATTGTTTAAGTAAACATTGGATCAGTTGTACTTGTTTAGATTCTGGTTCTACTATCGCTTAAGTAGACTTTGGATCAGTTGTACTTGTTTAGATTCTTGTTCTACTATTGTTTAAGTAAACATTGGATCAGTTGTACTTGTTTAGATTCTTGTTCTACTATTGTTTAAGTAAACATTGGATCAGTTGTACTTGTTTAGATTCTTGTTCTACTATTGATTAATTATACTTTGGATCAGTTGTACTTGTTTAGATTCTGGTTCTACTATTGCTTAATTAGACTTTGGATCAGTTGTACTTGTTTAGATTCTTGTTCTACTATTGTTCAATTAGACTTTGGATCATTTGTACTTGTTTAGATTCTTGTTCTACTATTGTTTAAGTAGACTTTGGATCAGTTGTACTTGTTTAGATTCTTGTTCTACTATTGATTAATTAGACTTTGGATCAGTTGTACTTGTTTAGATTCTTGTTCTACTATTGTTTAAGTAGACTTTGGATCAGTTGTACTTGTTTAGATTCTGGTTCTACTATTGATTAATTAGACTTTGGATCAGTTGTACTTGTTTAGATTCTTGGTCTACTATTGTTTAAGTAAACATTGGATCAGTTGTACTTCTTTAGATTCTTGTTCTACTATTGTTTAAGTAGACTTTGGATCAGTTGTACTTGTTTAGATTCTGGTTCTACTATTGATTAATTAGACTTTGGATCAGCTGTACTTCTTTAGATTCTTGTTCTACTATTGTTTAAGTAAACATTGGATCAGTTGTACTTGTTTAGATTCTGGTTCTACTATCGCTTAAGTAGACTTTCGATCAGTTGTACTTGTTTAGATTCTTGTTCTACTATTGCTTAATTAGACTTTGGATCAGTTGTACTTGTTTAGATTCTGGTTCTACTATTGCTTAATTAGACTTTGGATCAGTTGTACTTGTTTAGATTCTTGTTCTACTATTGTTCATTTAGACTTTGGATCATTTGTACTTGTTTAGATTCTTGTTCTACTATTGTTTAAGTAGACTTTGGATCAGTTGTACTTGTTTAGATTCTTGTTCTACTATTGATTAATTAGACTTTGGATCAGTTGTACTTGTTTAGATTCTTGTTCTACTATTGTTTAAGTAGACTTTGGATCAGTTGTACTTGTTTAGATTCTGGTTCTACTATTGATTAATTAGACTTTGGATCAGTTGTACTTGTTTAGATTCTTGTTCTACTATTGTTTAAGTAAACATTGGATCAGTTGTACTTCTTTAGATTCTTGTTCTACTATTGTTTAAGTAGACTTTGGATCAGTTGTACTTGTTTAGATTCTGGTTCTACTATTGATTAATTAGACTTTGGATCAGTTGTACTTCTTTAGATTCTTGTTCTACTATTGTTTAAGTAAACATTGGATCAGTTGTACTTCTTTAGATTCTGGTTCTACTATTGTTTAAGTAGACTTTGGATCAGTTGTACTTGTTTAGATTCTGGTTCTACTATTGATTAATTAGACTTTGGATCAGCTGTACTTCTTTAGATTCTTGTTCTACTATTGTTTAAGTAAACATTGGATCAGTTGTACTTGTTTAGATTCTTGTTCTACTATTGATTAATTAGACTTTGGATCAGTTGTACTTGTTTAGATTCTGGTTCTACTATTGTTTAAGTAGACTTTGGATCAGTTGTACTTGTTTAGATTCTTGTTCTACTATTGTTCAATTAGACTTTGGATCAGCTGTACTTGTTTAGATTCTTGTTCTACTATTGTTTAAGTAGATTTTGGATCAGCTGTACTTGTTTAGATTCTTGTTCTACTATTGTTTAAGTAGATTTTGGATCAGTTGTACTTGTTTAGATTCTGGTTCTACTATTGTTTAAGTAGACTTTGGATCAGTTGTACTTGTTTAGATTCTTGTTCTACTATTGTTCAATTAGACTTTGGATCAGTTGTACTTCTTTAGATTCTTGTTCTACTATTGTTTAAGTAGACTTTGGATCAGCTGTACTTGTTTAGATTCTTGTTCTACTATTGTTTAAGTAGACTTTGGATCAGTTGTACTTGTTTAGATTCTGGTTCTACTATTGTTTAAGTAGACTTTGGATCAGTTGTACTTGTTTAGATTCTGGTTCTACTATTGATTAATTAGACTTTGGATCAGTTGTACTTGTTTAGATTCTTGTTCTACTATTGTTTTAGTAAACATTGGATCAGTTGTGCTTCTTTAGATTCTTGTTCTACTATTGATTAATTAGACTTTGGATCAGTTGTACTTGTTTAGATTATGGTTCTACTATTGTTTAAGTAGACTTTGGATCAGTTGTACTTGTTTAGATTCTTGTTCTACTATTGTTTAAGTAGACTTTGGATCAGTTGTACTTGTTTAGATTCTGGTTCTACTATTGATTAATTAGACTTTGGATCAGCTGTACTTCTTTAGATTCTTGTTCTACTATTGTTTAAGTAGACTTTGGATCAGTTGTACTTGTTTAGATTCTGGTTCTACTATTGTTTAAGTAGACTTTGGATCAGTTGTACTTGTTTAGATTCTGGTTCTACTATTGATTAATTAGACTTTGGATCAGCTGTACTTCTTTAGATTCTTGTTCTACTATTGTTTAAGTAAACATTGGATCAGTTGTACTTGTTTAGATTCTTGTTCTACTATTGATTAATTAGACTTTGGATCAGTTGTACTTGTTTATATTCTGGTTCTACTATTGTTTAAGTAGACTTTGGATCAGTTGTACTTGTTTAGATTCTGGTTCTACTATTGATTAATTAGACTTTGGATCAGCTGTACTTGTTTAGATTCTTGTTCTACTATTGATTAATTAGACTTTGCATCAGTTGTACTTGTTTAGATTCTGGTTCTACTATCGCTTAAGTAGACTTTGGATCAGTTGTACTTGTTTAGATTCTTGTTCTACTATTGCTTAATTAGACTTTGGATCATTTGTACTTGTTTAGATTCTGGTTCTACTATTGTTCAATTAGACTTTGGATCATTTGTACTTGTTTAGATTCTTGTTCTACTATTGTTTAAGTAGACTTTGGATCAGTTGTACTTGTTTAGATTCTGGTTCTACTATTGATTAATTAGACTTTGGATCAGTTGTACTTGTTTAGATTCTTGTTCTACTATTGATTTATTAGACTTTGGATCAGTTGTACTTGTTTAGATTCTGGTTCTACTATTGATTAATTAGACTTTGGATCAGTTGTACTTGTTTAGATTCTTGTTCTACTATTGATTAATTAGACTTTGGATCAGTTGTACTTGTTTAGATTCTGGTTCTACTATTGTTTAAGTAGACTTTGGATCAGTTGTACTTGTTTAGATTCTTGTTCTACTATTGATTAATTAGACTTTGGATCAGTTGTACTTGTTTAGATTCTTGTTCTACTATTGTTTAAGTAGATTTTGGATCAGTTGTACTTGTTTAGATTCTGGTTCTACTATTGTTTAAGTAGACTTTGGATCAGTTGTACTTGTTTAGATTCTTGTTCTACTATTGTTCAATTAGACTTTGGATCAGTTGTACTTCTTTAGATTCTTGTTCTACTATTGTTTAAGTAGACTTTGGATCAGCTGTACTTGTTTAGATTCTTGTTCTACTATTGTTTAAGTAGACTTTGGATCAGTTGTACTTGTTTAGATTCTGGTTCTACTATTGTTTAAGTAGACTTTGGATCAGTTGTACTTGTTTAGATTCTGGTTCTACTATTGATTAATTAGACTTTGGATCAGTTGTACTTGTTTAGATTCTTGTTCTACTATTGTTTTAGTAAACATTGGATCAGTTGTGCTTCTTTAGATTCTTGTTCTACTATTGATTAATTAGACTTTGGATCAGTTGTACTTGTTTAGATTATGGTTCTACTATTGTTTAAGTAGACTTTGGATCAGTTGTACTTGTTTAGATTCTTGTTCTACTATTGTTTAAGTAGACTTTGGATCAGTTGTACTTGTTTAGATTCTGGTTCTACTATTGATTAATTAGACTTTGGATCAGCTGTACTTCTTTAGATTCTTGTTCTACTATTGTTTAAGTAGACTTTGGATCAGTTGTACTTGTTTAGATTCTGGTTCTACTATTGTTTAAGTAGACTTTGGATCAGTTGTACTTGTTTAGATTCTGGTTCTACTATTGATTAATTAGACTTTGGATCAGCTGTACTTCTTTAGATTCTTGTTCTACTATTGTTTAAGTAAACATTGGATCAGTTGTACTTGTTTAGATTCTTGTTCTACTATTGATTAATTAGACTTTGGATCAGTTGTACTTGTTTATATTCTGGTTCTACTATTGTTTAAGTAGACTTTGGATCAGTTGTACTTGTTTAGATTCTGGTTCTACTATTGATTAATTAGACTTTGGATCAGCTGTACTTGTTTAGATTCTTGTTCTACTATTGATTAATTAGACTTTGCATCAGTTGTATTGTTTAGATTCTTGTTCTACTATCGCTTAAGTAGACTTTGGATCAGTTGTACTTGTTTAGATTCTTGTTCTACTATTGCTTAATTAGACTTTGGATCATTTGTACTTGTTTAGATTCTGGTTCTACTATTGTTCAATTAGACTTTGGATCATTTGTACTTGTTTAGATTCTTGTTCTACTATTGTTTAAGTAGACTTTGGATCAGTTGTACTTGTTTAGATTCTGGTTCTACTATTGATTAATTAGACTTTGGATCAGTTGTACTTGTTTAGATTCTTGTTCTACTATTGATTAATTAGACTTTGGATCAGTTGTACTTGTTTAGATTCTGGTTCTACTATTGATTAATTAGACTTTGGATCAGTTGTACTTGTTTAGATTCTTGTTCTACTATTGATTAATTAGACTTTGGATCAGTTGTACTTGTTTAGATTCTGGTTCTACTATTGTTTAAGTAGACTTTGGATCAGTTGTACTTGTTTAGATTCTTGTTCTACTATTGATTAATTAGACTTTGGATCAGTTGTACTTGTTTAGATTCTGGTTCTACTATTGTTTAATTAGACTTTGGATCAGTTGTACTTGTTTAGATTCTGGTTCTACTATTGATTAATTAGACTTTGGATCAGTTGTACTTGTTTAGATTCTGTTTCTACTATTGTTTAATTAGACTTTGGATCAGTTGTACTTGTTTAGATTCTGGTTCTACTATTGATTAATTAGACTTTGGATCAGTTGTACTTGTTTAGATTCTGGTTCTACTATTGATTAATTAGACTTTGGATCAGTTGTACTTGTTTAGATTCTGGTTCTACTATTGTTTAATTAGACTTTGGATCAGTTGTACTTGTTTAGATTCTGGTTCTACTATTGATTAATTAGACTTTGGATCAGTTGTACTTGTTTAGATTCTGGTTCTACTATTGTTTAATTAGACTTTGGATCAGTTGTACTTGTTTAGATTCTTGTTCTACTATTGATTAATTAGACTTTGGATCAGTTGTACTTGTTTAGATTCTTGTTCTACTATTGATTAATTAGACTTTGGATCAGTTGTACTTGTTTAGATTCTGGTTCTACTATTGCTTAAGTAGACTTTGGATCAGTTGTACTTGTTTAGATTCTTGGTCTACTATTGATTAATTAGACTTTGGATCAGTTGTACTTGTTTAGATTCTTGTTCTACTATTGATTAATTAGACTTTGGATCAGTTGTACTTGTTTAGATTCTTGTTCTACTATTGATTATTAGACTTTGGATCAGTTGTACTTGTTTAGATTCTTGTTCTACTATTGATTAATTAGACTTTGGATCAGTTGTACTTGTTTAGAATCTTGTTCTACTATTGATTAATTAGACTTTGGATCAGTTGTACTTGTTTAGATTCTGGTTCTACTATTGCTTAAGTAGACTTTGGATCAGTTGTACTTGTTTAGATTCTTGTTCTACTATTGATTAATTAGACTTTGGATCAGTTGTACTTGTTTAGATTCTGGTTCTACTATTGCTTAAGTAGACGTTGGATCAGTTGTACTTGTTTAGATTCTTGTTCTACTATTGTTCAATTAGACTTTGGATCAGTTGTACTTGTTTAGATTCTGGTTCTACTATTGCTTAATTAGACTTTGGATCAGTTGTACTTGATTAGATTCTTGTTCTACTATTGTTCAATTAGACTTTGGATCAGTTGTACTTGTTTAGATTCTGGTTCTACTATTGCTTAATTAGACTTTGGATCAGTTGTACTTGTTTAGATTCTTGTACTACTATTGCTTAATTAGACTTTGGATCATTTGTACTTGATTAGATTCTTGTTCTACTATTGCTTAATTAGACTTTGGATCAGCTGTACTTGTTTAGATTCTTGTTCTACTATTGTTCAATTAGACTTTGGATCATTTGTACTTGTTTAGATTCTTGTTCTACTATTGCTTAATTAGACTTTGGATCAGTTGTACTTGTTTAGATTCTTGTTCTACTATTATTCAATTAGACTTTGAATCATTTGTACTTGTTTAGATTCTTGTTCTACTATTGATTAATTAGACTTTGGATCAGTTGTACTTGTTTAGATTCTTGTTCTACTATTGTTTAAGTAGACTTTGGATCAGTTGTACTTGTTTAGATTCTGGTTCTACTATTGCTTAATTAGACTTTGGATCAGTTGTACTTGTTTAGATTCTTGTTCTACTATTGTTTAAGTAAACATTGGATCAGTTGTACTTCTTTAGATTCTTGTTCTACTATTGTTTAAGTAGACTTTGGATCAGTTGTACTTGTTTAGATTCTGGTTCTACTATTGATTAATTAGACTTTGGATCAGCTGTACTTCTTTAGATTCTTGTTCTACTATTGTTTAAGTAAACATTGGATGAGTTGTACTTCTTTAGATTCTGGTTCTACTATTGTTTAAGTAGACTTTGGATCAGTTGTACTTGTTTAGATTCTGGTTCTACTATTGATTAATTAGACTTTGGATCAGCTGTACTTCTTTAGATTCTTGTTCTACTATTGTTTAAGTAAACATTGGATCAGTTGTACTTGTTTAGATTCTTGTTCTACTATTGATTAATTAGACTTTGGATCAGTTGTACTTGTTTAGATTCTGGTTCTACTATTGTTTAAGTAGACTTTGGATCAGTTGTACTTGTTTAGATTCTTGTTCTACTATTGTTCAATTAGACTTTGGATCAGCTGTACTTGCTTAGATTCTTGTTCTACTATTGTTTAAGTAGATTTTGGATCAGCTGTACTTGTTTAGATTCTTGTTCTACTATTGTTTAAGTAGATTTTGGATCAGTTGTACTTGTTTAGATTCTGGTTCTACTATTGTTTAAGTAGACTTTGGATCAGTTGTACTTGTTTAGATTCTTGTTCTACTATTGTTCAATTAGACTTTGGATCAGTTGTACTTCTTTAGATTCTTGTTCTACTATTGTTTAAGTAGACTTTGGATCAGCTGTACTTGTTTAGATTCTTGTTCTACTATTGTTTAAGTAGACTTTGGATCAGTTGTACTTGTTTAGATTCTGGTTCTACTATTGTTTAAGTAGACTTTGGATCAGTTGTACTTGTTTAGATTCTGGTTCTACTATTGATTAATTAGACTTTGGATCAGTTGTACTTGTTTAGATTCTTGTTCTACTATTGTTTTAGTAAACATTGGATCAGTTGTGCTTCTTTAGATTCTTGTTCTACTATTGATTAATTAGACTTTGGATCAGTTGTACTTGTTTAGATTATGGTTCTACTATTGTTTAAGTAGACTTTGGATCAGTTGTACTTGTTTAGATTCTTGTTCTACTATTGTTTAAGTAGACTTTGGATCAGTTGTACTTGTTTAGATTCTGGTTCTACTATTGATTAATTAGACTTTGGATCAGCTGTACTTCTTTAGATTCTTGTTCTACTATTAATTAAGTAGACTTTGGATCAGTTGTACTTGTTTAGATTCTGGTTCTACTATTGTTTAAGTAGACTTTGGATCAGTTGTACTTGTTTAGATTCTGGTTCTACTATTGATTAATTAGACTTTGGATCAGCTGTACTTCTTTAGATTCTTGTTCTACTATTGTTTAAGTAAACATTGGATCAGTTGTACTTGTTTAGATTCTTGTTCTACTATTGATTAATTAGACTTTGGATCAGTTGTACTTGTTTATATTCTGGTTCTACTATTGTTTAAGTAGACTTTGGATCAGTTGTACTTGTTTAGATTCTGGTTCTACTATTGATTAATTAGACTTTGGATCAGCTGTACTTGTTTAGATTCTTGTTCTACTATTGATTAATTAGACTTTGCATCAGTTGTACTTGTTTAGATTCTGGTTCTACTATCGCTTAAGTAGACTTTGGATCAGTTGTACTTGTTTAGATTCTTGTTCTACTATTGCTTAATTAGACTTTGGATCATTTGTACTTGTTTAGATTCTGGTTCTACTATTGCTTAATTAGACTTTGGATCAGTTGTACTTGTTTAGATTCTTGTTCTACTATTGTTCAATTAGACTTTGGATCATTTGTACTTGTTTAGATTCTTGTTCTACTATTGTTTAAGTAGACTTTGGATCAGTTGTACTTGTTTAGATTCTGGTTCTACTATTGATTAATTAGACTTTGGATCAGTTGTACTTGTTTAGATTCTTGTTCTACTATTGATTAATTAGACTTTGGATCAGTTGTACTTGTTTAGATTCTGGTTCTACTATTGATTAATTAGACTTTGGATCAGTTGTACTTGTTTAGATTCTTGTTCTACTATTGATTAATTAGACTTTGGATCAGTTGTACTTGTTTAGATTCTGGTTCTACTATTGATTAATTAGACTTTGGATCAGTTGTACTTGTTTAGATTCTTGTTCTACTATTGATTAATTAGACTTTGGATCAGTTGTACTTGTTTAGATTCTGGTTCTACTATTGTTTAATTAGACTTTGGATCAGTTGTACTTGTTTAGATTCTGGTTCTACTATTGATTAATTAGACTTTGGATCAGTTGTACTTGTTTAGATTCTTTTTCTACTATTGTTTAATTAGACTTTGGATCAGTTGTACTTGTTTAGATTCTGGTTCTACTATTGATTAATTAGACTTTGGATCAGTTGTACTTGTTTAGATTCTGGTTCTACTATTGATTAATTAGACTTTGGATCAGTTGTACTTGTTTAGATTCTGGTTCTACTATTGTTTAATTAGACTTTGGATCAGTTGTACTTGTTTAGATTCTGGTTCTACTATTGTTTAATTAGACTTTGGATCAGTTGTACTTGTTTAGATTCTGGTTCTACTATTGATTAATTAGACTTTGGATCAGTTGTACTTGTTTAGATTCTTGTTCTACTATTGATTAATTAGAATTTGGATCAGTTGTACTTGTTTAGATTCTGGTTCTACTATTGCTTAAGTAGACTTTGGATCAGTTGTACTTGTTTAGATTCTTGTTCTACTATTGATTAATTAGACTTTGGATCAGTTGTACTTGTTTAGATTCTTGTTCTACTATTGATTAATTAGACTTTGGATCAGTTGTACTTGTTTAGATTCTTGTTCTACTATTGATTAATTAGACTTTGGATCAGTTGTACTTGTTTAGATTCTTGTTCTACTATTGATTAATTAGACTTTGGATCAGTTGTACTTGTTTAGATTCTTGTTCTACTATTGATTAATTAGACTTTGGATCAGTTGTACTTGTTTAGATTCTGGTTCTACTATTGCTTAAGTAGACTTTGGATCAGTTGTACTTGTTTAGATTCTTGTTCTACTATTGATTAATTAGACTTTGGATCAGTTGTACTTGATTAGATTCTTGTTCTACTATTGTTCAATTAGACTTTGGATCAGTTGTACTTGTTTAGATTCTGGTTCTACTATTGCTTAATTAGACTTTGGATCAGTTGTACTTGATTAGATTCTTGTTCTACTATTGTTCAATTAGACTTTGGATCAGTTGTACTTGTTTAGATTCTGGTTCTACTATTGCTTAATTAGACTTTGGATCAGTTGTACTTGTTTAGATTCTTGTACTACTATTGCTTAATTAGACTTTGGATCATTAGTACTTGGTTAGATTCTTGTTCTACTATTGCTTAATTAGACTTTGGATCAGCTGTACTTGTTTAGATTCTTGTTCTACTATTGTTCAATTAGACTTTGGATCATTTGTACTTGTTTAGATTCTTGTTCTAATATTGCTTAATTAGACTTTGGATCAGTTGTACTTGTTTAGATTCTTGTTCTACTATTATTCAATTAGACTTTGGATCATTTGTACTTGTTTAGATTCTTGTTCTACTATTGCTTAATTAGACTTTGGATCATTTGTACTTGTTTAGATTCTTGTTCTACTATTGTTTAATTAGACTTTGGATCAGTTGTACTTGTTTAGATTCTGGTTCTACTATTGTTTAAGTAGATTTTGGATCAGTTGTACTTGTTTAGATTCTTGTTCTACTATTGCTTAATTAGACTTTGGATCAGTTGTACTTGTTTAGATTCTGATTCTACTATTGTTTAATTAGACTTTGGATCAGTTGTACTTGTTTAGATTCTTGTTCTACTATTGTTCAATTAGACTTTGGATCAGTTGTACTTGTTTAGATTCTTGTTCTACTATTGTTTAAGTAAACATTGGATCAGTTGTGCTTCTTTAGATTCTTGTTCTACTATTGATTAATTAGACTTTGGATCAGTTGTACTTGTTTAGATTCTGGTTCTACTATTGTTTAAGTAGACTTTGGATCAGTTGTACTTGTTTAGATTCTTGTTCTACTATTGTTTAAGTAGACTTTGGATCAGTTGTACTTGTTTAGATTCTGGTTCTACTATTGATTAATTAGACATTGGATCAGCTGTACTTCTTTAGATTCTTGTTCTACTATTGTTTAAGTAGACTTTGGATCAGTTGTACTTGTTTAGATTCTGGTTCTACTATTGTTTAAGTAGACTTTGGATCAGTTGTACTTGTTTAGATTCTTGTTATACTATTGATTAATTAGACTTTGGATCAGCTGTACTTCTTTAGATTCTTGTTCTACTATTGTTTAAGTAAACATTGGATCAGTTGTACTTGTTTAGATTCTTGTTCTACTATTGATTAATTAGACTTTGGATCAGTTGTACTTGTTTATATTCTGGTTCTACTATTGTTTAAGTAGACTTTGGATCAGTTGTACTTGTTTAGATTCTGGTTCTACTATTGATTAATTAGACTTTGGATCAGCTGTACTTGTTTAGATTCTTGTTCTACTATTGATTAATTAGACTTTGGATCAGTTGTACTTGTTTAGATTCTGGTTCTACTATCGCTTAAGTAGACTTTGGATCAGTTGTACTTGTTTAGATTCTTGTTCTACTATTGCTTAATTAGACTTTGGATCAGTTGTACTTGTTTAGATTCTGGTTCTACTATTGCTTAATTAGACTTTGGATCAGTTGTACTTGTTTAGATTCTTGTTCTACTATTGTTCAATTAGACTTTGGATCATTTGTACTTGTTTAGATTCTTGTTCTACTATTGTTTAAGTAGACTTTGGTTCAGTTGTACTTGTTTAGATTCTGGTTCTACTATTGATTAATTAGACTTTGGATCAGTTGTACTTGTTTAGATTCTTGTTCTACTATTGTTTAATTAGACTTTGGATCAGTTGTACTTGTTTAGATTCTGGTTCTACTATTGATTAATTAGACTTTGGATCAGTTGTACTTGTTTAGATTCTTGTTCTACTATTGATTAATTAGACTTTGGATCAGTTGTACTTGTTTAGATTCTGGTTCTACTATTGTTTAAGTAGACTTTGGATCAGTTGTACTTGTTTAGATTCTTGTTCTACTATTGATTAATTAGACTTTGGATCAGTTGTACTTGTTTAGATTCTGGTTCTACTATTGTTTAATTAGACTTTGGATCAGTTGTACTTGTTTAGATTCTGGTTCTACTATTGATTAATTAGACTTTGGATCAGTTGTACTTGTTTAGATTCTGTTTCTACTATTGTTTAATTAGACTTTGGATCAGTTGTACTTGTTTAGATTCTGGTTCTACTATTGATTAATTAGACTTTGGATCAGTTGTACTTGTTTAGATTCTGGTTCTACTATTGATTAATTAGACTTTGGATCAGTTGTACTTGTTTAGATTCTGGTTCTACTATTGCTTAATTAGACTTTGGATCAGTTGTACTTGTTTAGATTCTGGTTCTACTATTGATTAATTAGACTTTGGATCAGTTGTACTTGTTTAGATTCTGGTTCTACTATTGTTTAATTAGACTTTGGATCAGTTGTACTTGTTTAGATTCTGGTTCTACTATTGATTAATTAGACTTTGGATCAGTTGTACTTGTTTAGATTCTTGTTCTACTATTGATTAATTAGACTTTGGATCAGTTGTACTTGTTTAGATTCTGGTTCTACTATTGCTTAAGTAGACTTTGGATCAGCTGTACTTGTTTAGATTCTTGTTCTACTATTGATTAATTAGACTTTGGATCAGTTGTACTTGTTTAGATTCTTGTTCTACTATTGATTAATTAGACTTTGGATCAGTTGTACTTGTTTAGATTCTTGTTCTACTATTGATTAATTAGACTTTGGATCAGTTGTACTTGTTTAGATTCTTGTTCTACTATTGATTAATTAGACTTTGGATCAGTTGTACTTGTTTAGATTCTTGTTCTACTATTGATTAATTAGACTTTGGATCAGTTGTACTTGTTTAGATTCTGGTTCTACTATTGCTTAAGTAGACTTTGGATCAGTTGTACTTGTTTAGATTCTTGTTCTACTATTGATTAATTAGACTTTGGATCAGTTGTACTTGTTTAGATTCTGGTTCTACTATTGCTTAAGTAGACGTTGGATCAGTTGTACTTGTTTAGATTCTTGTTCTACTATTGTTCAATTAGACTTTGGATCAGTTGTACTTGTTTAGATTCTGGTTCTACTATTGCTTAATTAGACTTTGGATCAGTTGTACTTGATTAGATTCTTGTTCTACTATTGTTCAATTAGACTTTGGATCAGTTGTACTTGTTTAGATTCTGGTTCTACTATTGATTAATTAGACTTTGGATCAGTTGTACTTGTTTAGATTCCTGTTCTACTATTGCTTAATTAGACTTTGGATCATTTGTACTTGATTAGATTCTTGTTCTACTATTGCTTAATTAGACTTTGGATCAGCTGTACTTGTTTAGATTCTTGTTCTACTATTGTTCAATTAGACTTTGGATCATTTGTACTTGTTTAGATTCTTGTTCTACTATTGCTTAATTAGACTTTGGATCAGTTGTACTTGTTTAGATTCTTGTTCTACTATTATTCAATTAGACTTTGGATCATTTGTACTTGTTTAGATTCTTGTTCTACTATTGCTTAATTAGACTTTGGATCATTTGTACTTGTTTAGATTCTTGTTCTACTATTGTTTAATTAGACTTTGGATCAGTTGTACTTGTTTAGATTCTGGTTCTACTATTGTTTAAGTAGATTTTGGATCAGTTGTACTTGTTTAGATTCTTGTTCTACTATTGCTTAATTAGACTTTGGATCAGTTGTACTTGTTTAGATTCTGATTCTACTATTGTTTAATTAGACTTTGGATCAGTTGTACTTGTTTAGATTCTTGTTCTACTATTGTTCAATTAGACTTTGGATCAGTTGTACTTGTTTAGATTCTTGTTCTACTATTGTTTAAGTAAACATTGGATCAGTTGTGCTTCTTTAGATTCTTGTTCTACTATTGATTAATTAGACTTTGGATCAGTTGTACTTGTTTAGATTCTGGTTCTACTATTGTTTAAGTAGACTTTGGATCATTTGTACTTGTTTAGATTCTTGTTCTACTATTGTTTAAGTAGACTTTGGATCAGTTGTACTTGTTTAGATTCTGGTTCTACTATTGATTAATTAGACTTTGGATCAGCTGTACTTCTTTAGATTCTTGTTCTACTATTGTTTAAGTAGACTTTGGATCAGCTGTACTTGTTTAGATTCTGGTTCTACTATTGTTTAAGTAGACTTTGGATCAGTTGTACTTGTTTAGATTCTGGTTATACTATTGATTAATTAGACTTTGGATCAGCTGTACTTCTTTAGATTCTTGTTCTACTATTGTTTAAGTAAACATTGGATCAGTTGTACTTGTTTAGATTCTTGTTCTACTATTGATTAATTAGACTTTGGATCAGTTGTACTTGTTTATATTCTGGTTCTACTATTGTTTAAGTAGACTTTGGATCAGTTGTACTTGTTTAGATTCTGGTTCTACTATTGATTAATTAGACTTTGGATCAGCTGTACTTGTTTAGATTCTTGTTCTACTATTGATTAATTAGACTTTGGATCAGTTGTACTTGTTTAGATTCTGGTTCTACTATCGCTTAAGTAGACTTTGGATCAGTTGTACTTGTTTAGATTCTTGTTCTACTATTGCTTAATTAGACTTTGGATCAGTTGTACTTGTTTAGATTCTGGTTCTACTATTGCTTAATTAGACTTTGGATCAGTTGTACTTGTTTATATTCTTGTTCTACTATTGTTCAATTAGACTTTGGATCATTTGTACTTGTTTAGATTCTTGTTCTACTATTGTTTAAGTAGACTTTGGATCAGTTGTACTTGTTTAGATTCTGGTTCTACTATTGATTAATTAGACTTTGGATCAGTTGTACTTGTTTAGATTCTTGTTCTACTATTGTTTAAGTAGACTTTGGACCAGTTGTACTTGTTTAGATTCTGGTTCTACTATTGATTAATTAGACTTTGGATCAGTTGTACTTGTTTAGATTCTTGTTCTACTATTGATTAATTAGACTTTGGATCAGTTGTACTTGTTTAGATTCTGGTTCTACTATTGTTTAAGTAGACTTTGGATCAGTTGTACTTGTTTAGATTCTTGTTCTACTATTGATTAATTAGACTTTGGATCAGTTGTACTTGTTTAGATTCTGGTTCTACTATTGTTTAATTAGACTTTGGATCAGTTGTACTTGTTTAGATTCTGGTTCTACTATTGATTAATTAGACTTTGGATCAGTTGTACTTGTTTAGATTCTGTTTCTACTATTGTTTAATTAGACTTTGGATCAGTTGTACTTGTTTAGATTCTGGTTCTACTATTGATTAATTAGACTTTGGATCAGTTGTACTTGTTTAGATTCTGGTTCTACTATTGATTAATTAGACTTTGGATCAGTTGTACTTGTTTAGATTCTGGTTCTACTATTGTTTAATTAGACTTTGGATCAGTTGTACTTGTTTAGATTCTGGTTCTACTATTGATTAATTAGACTTTGGATCAGTTGTACTTGTTTAGATTCTGGTTCTACTATTGTTTAATTAGACTTTGGATCAGTTGTACTTGTTTAGATTCTGGTTCTACTATTGATTAATTAGACTTTGGATCAGTTGTACTTGTTTAGATTCTTGTTCTACTATTGATTAATTAGACTTTGGATCAGTTGTACTTGTTTAGATTCTGGTTCTACTATTGCTTAAGTAGACTTTGGATCAGTTGTACTTGTTTAGATTCTTGTTCTACTATTGATTAATTAGACTTTGGATCAGTTGTACTTGTTTAGATTCTGGTTCTACTATTGATTAATTAGACTTTGGATCAGTTGTACTTGTTTAGATTCTGGTTCTACTATTGATTAATTAGACTTTGGATCAGTTTTACTTGTTTAGATTCTTGTTCTACTATTGATTAATTAGACTTTGGATCAGTTGTACTTGTTTAGATTCTTGTTCTACTATTGATTAATTAGACTTTGGATCAGTTGTACTTGTTTAGATTCTGGTTCTACTATTGCTTAAGTAGACTTTGGATCAGTTGTACTTGTTTAGATTCTTGTTCTACTATTGATTAATTAGACTTTGGATCAGTTGTACTTGTTTAGATTCTGGTTCTACTATTGCTTAAGTAGACTTTGGATCAGTTGTACTTGTTTAGATTCTTGTTCTACTATTGTTCAATTAGACTTTGGATCAGTTGTACTTGTTTAGATTCTGGTTCTACTATTGCTTAATTAGACTTTGGATCAGTTGTACTTGATTAGATTCTTGTTCTACTATTGTTCAATTAGACTTTGGATCAGTTGTACTTGTTTAGATTCTGGTTCTACTATTGCTTAATTAGACTTTGGATCAGTTGTACTTGTTTAGATTCTTGTTCTACTATTGCTTAATTAGACTTTGGATCATTTGTACTTGATTAGATTCTTGTTCTACTATTGCTTAATTAGACTTTGGATCAGCTGTACTTGTTTAGATTCTTGTTCTACTATTGTTCAATTAGACTTTGGATCATTTGTACTTGTTTAGATTCTTGTTCTACTATTGCTTAATTAGACTTTGGATCAGTTGTACTTGTTTAGATTCTGGTTCTACTATTGTTTAATTAGACTTTGGATCAGTTGTACTTGTTTAGATTCTGGTTCTACTATTGATTAATTAGACTTTGGATCAGTTGTACTTGTTTAGATTCTGGTTCTACTATTGTTTAATTAGACTTTGGATCAGTTGTACTTGTTTAGATTCTGGTTCTACTATTGATTAATTAGACTTTGGATCAGTTGTACTTGTTTAGATTCTTGTTCTACTATTGATTAATTAGACTTTGGATCAGTTGTACTTGTTTAGATTCTGGTTCTACTATTGCTTAAGTACACTTTGGATCAGTTGTACTTGTTTAGATTCTTGTTCTACTATTGATTAATTAGACTTTGGATCAGTTGTACTTGTTTAGATTCTGGTTCTACTATTGATTAATTAGACTTTGGATCAGTTGTACTTGTTTAGATTCTGGTTCTACTATTGATTAATTAGACTTTGGATCAGTTGTACTTGTTTAGATTCTTGTTCTACTATTGATTAATTAGACTTTGGATCAGTTGTACTTGTTTAGATTCTTGTTCTACTATTGATTAATTAGACTTTGGATCAGTTGTACTTGTTTAGATTCTGGTTCTACTATTGCTTAAGTAGACTTTGGATCAGTTGTACTTGTTTAGATTCTTGTTCTACTATTGATTAATTAGACTTTGGATCAGTTGTACTTGTTTAGATTCTGGTTCTACTATTGCTTAAGTAGACTTTGGATCAGTTGTACTTGTTTAGATTCTTGTTCTACTATTGTTCAATTAGACTTTGGATCAGTTGTACTTGTTTAGATTCTGGTTCTACTATTGCTTAATTAGACTTTGGATCAGTTGTACTTGATTAGATTCTTGTTCTACTATTGTTCAATTAGACTTTGGATCAGTTGTACTTGTTTAGATTCTGGTTCTACTATTGCTTAATTAGACTTTGGATCAGTTGTACTTGTTTAGATTCTTGTTCTACTATTGCTTAATTAGACTTTGGATCAGTTGTACTTGATTAGATTCTTGTTCTACTATTGCTTAATTAGACTTTGGATCAGCTGTACTTGTTTAGATTCTTGTTCTACTATTGTTCAATTAGACTTTGGATCATTTGTACTTGTTTAGATTCTTGTTCTACTATTGCTTAATTAGACTTTGGATCAGTTGTACTTGTTTAGATTCTTGTTCTACTATTGTTCAATTAGACTTTGGATCATTTGTACTTGTTTAGATTCTTGTTCTACTATTGCTTAATTAGACTTTGGATCATTTGTACTTGTTTAGATTCTTGTTCTACTATTGTTTAATTAGACTTTGGATCAGTTGTACTTGTTTAGATTCTGGTTCTACTATTGTTTAAGTAGATTTTGGATCAGTTGTACTTGTTTAGATTCTTGTTCTACTATTGCTTAATTAGACTTTGGATCAGTTGTACTTGTTTAGATTCTGATTCTACTATTGTTTAATTAGACTTTGGATCAGTTGTACTTGTTTAGATTCTGGTTCTACTATTGTTTAAGTAGATTTTGGATCAGTTGTACTTGTTTAGATTCTTGTTCTACTATTGCTTAATTAGACTTTGGATCAGTTGTACTTGTTTAGATTCTTATTCTACTATTGTTTAATTAGACTTTGGATCAGTTGTACTTGTTTAGATTCTTGTTCTACTATTGTTCAATTAGACTTTGGATCAGTTGTACTTCTTTAGATTCTGGTTCTACTATTGTTTAATTAGACTTTGGATCAGCTGTACTTCTTTAGATTCTTGTTCTACTATTGCTTAATTAGACTTTGGATCAGTTGTACTTGTTTAGATTCTTGTTCTACTATTGTTCAATTAGACTTTGGATCAGTTGTACTTGTTTAGATTCTGGTTCTACTATTGTTTAAGTAGACTTTGGATCAGTTGTACTTGTTTAGATTCTGGTTCTACTATTGATTAATTAGACTTTGGATCAGTTGTACTTGTTTAGATTCTGGTTCTACTATTGTTTAATTAGACTTTGGATCAGTTGTACTTGTTTAGATTCTGGTTCTACTATTGATTAATTAGACTTTGGATCAGTTGTACTTGTTTAGATTCTTGTTCTACTATTGATTAATTAGACTTTGGATCAGTTGTACTTGTTTAGATTCTGGTTCTACTATTGCTTAAGTACACTTTGGATCAGTTGTACTTGTTTAGATTCTTGTTCTACTATTGATTAATTAGACTTTGGATCAGTTGTACTTGTTTAGATTCTGGTTCTACTATTGATTAATTAGACTTTGGATCAGTTGTACTTGTTTAGATTCTGGTTCTACTATTGATTAATTAGACTTTGGATCAGTTGTACTTGTTTAGATTCTTGTTCTACTATTGATTAATTAGACTTTGGATCAGTTGTACTTGTTTAGATTCTTGTTCTACTATTGATTAATTAGACTTTGGATCAGTTGTACTTGTTTAGATTCTGGTTCTACTATTGCTTAAGTAGACTTTGGATCAGTTGTACTTGTTTAGATTCTTGTTCTACTATTGATTAATTAGACTTTGGATCAGTTGTACTTGTTTAGATTCTGGTTCTACTATTGCTTAAGTAGACTTTGGATCAGTTGTACTTGTTTAGATTCTTGTTCTACTATTGTTCAATTAGACTTTGGATCAGTTGTACTTGTTTAGATTCTGGTTCTACTATTGCTTAATTAGACTTTGGATCAGTTGTACTTGATTAGATTCTTGTTCTACTATTGTTCAATTAGACTTTGGATCAGTTGTACTTGTTTAGATTCTGGTTCTACTATTGCTTAATTAGACTTTGGATCAGTTGTACTTGTTTAGATTCTTGTTCTACTATTGCTTAATTAGACTTTGGATCATTTGTACTTGATTAGATTCTTGTTCTACTATTGCTTAATTAGACTTTGGATCAGCTGTACTTGTTTAGATTCTTGTTCTACTATTGTTCAATTAGACTTTGGATCATTTGTACTTGTTTAGATTCTTGTTCTACTATTGCTTAATTAGACTTTGGATCAGTTGTACTTGTTTAGATTCTTGTTCTACTATTGTTCAATTAGACTTTGGATCATTTGTACTTGTTTAGATTCTTGTTCTACTATTGCTTAATTAGACTTTGGATCATTTGTACTTGTTTAGATTCTTGTTCTACTATTGTTTAATTAGACTTTGGATCAGTTGTACTTGTTTAGATTCTGGTTCTACTATTGTTTAAGTAGATTTTGGATCAGTTGTACTTGTTTAGATTCTTGTTCTACTATTGCTTAATTAGACTTTGGATCAGTTGTACTTGTTTAGATTCTGATTCTACTATTGTTTAATTAGACTTTGGATCAGTTGTGCTTGTTTAGATTCTGGTTCTACTATTGTTTAAGTAGATTTTGGATCAGTTGTACTTGTTTAGATTCTTGTTCTACTATTGCTTAATTAGACTTTGGATCAGTTGTACTTGTTTAGATTCTTATTCTACTATTGTTTAATTAGACTTTGGATCAGTTGTACTTGTTTAGATTCTTGTTCTACTATTGTTCAATTAGACTTTGGATCAGTTGTACTTCTTTAGATTCTGGTTCTACTATTGTTTAATTAGACTTTGGATCAGCTGTACTTCTTTAGATTCTTGTTCTACTATTGCTTAATTAGACTTTGGATCAGT
The DNA here is from genome assembly GCA_963383655.1 of Bathymodiolus septemdierum. Lineage (NCBI taxonomy): Eukaryota > Metazoa > Mollusca > Bivalvia > Mytilida > Modiolidae > Bathymodiolus > Bathymodiolus septemdierum. The sequence goes on from OY726517.1 coordinate 64,855,527, forward strand.
TGTACTTGTTTAGATTCTTGTTCTACTATTGTTCAATTAGACTTTGGATCAGTTGTACTTGTTTAGATTCTGGTTCTACTATTGTTTAAGTAGACTTTGGATCAGCTGTACTTGTTTAGATTCTGATTCTACTATTGTTTAATTAGACTTTGGATCATTTGTACTTGTTTAGATTCTTGTTCTACTATTGTTCAATTAGACTTTGGATCAGCTGTACTTCTTTAGATTCTTGTTCTACTATTGCTTAATTAGACTTTGGATCAGTTGTACTTGTTTAGATTCTTGTTCTACTATTGATTAATTAGACTTTGGATCAGTTGTACTTGTTTAGATTCTGATTCTACTATTGTTTAATTAGACTTTGGATCATTTGTACTTGTTTAGATTCTTGTTCTACTATTGTTCAATTAGACTTTGGATCAGTTGTACTTGTTTAGATTCTGGTTCTACTATTGTTTAAGTAAACATTGGATCATTTGTACTTGTTTAGATTCTTGTTCTACTATTGATTAATTAGACTTTGGATCAGTTGTACTTGTTTAGATTCTGGTTCTACTATTGATTAATTAGACTTTGGATCAGTTGTACTTGTTTAGATTCTGGTTCTACTATTGTTTAATTAGACTTTGGATCAGTTGTACTTGTTTAGATTCTGGTTCTACTATTGATTAATTAGACTTTGGATCAGTTGTACTTGTTTAGATTCTGGTTTTACTATTGTTTAATTAGACTTTGGATCAGTTGTACTTGTTTAGATTCTGGTTCTACTATTGATTAATTAGACTTTGGATCAGTTGTACTTGTTTAGATTCTGGTTCTACTATTGCTTAAGTAGACTTTGGATCAGTTGTACTTGTTTAGATTCTTGTTCTACTATTGATTAATTAGACTTTGGATCAGTTGTACTTGTTTAGATTCTTGTTCTACTATTGATTAATTAGACTTTGGATCAGTTGTACTTGTTTAGATTCTGGTTCTACTATTGATTAATTAGACTTTGGATCAGTTGTACTTGTTTAGATTCTTGTTCTACTATTGATTAATTAGACTTTGGATCAGTTGTACTTGTTTAGATTCTTGTTCTACTATTGATTAATTAGACTTTGGATCAGTTGTACTTGTTTAGATTCTGGTTCTACTATTGCTTAAGTAGACTTTGGATCAGTTGTACTTGTTTAGATTCTTGTTCTACTATTGATTAATTAGACTTTGGATCAGTTGTACTTGTTTAGATTCTGGTTCTACTATTGCTTAAGTAGACTTTGGATCAGTTGTACTTGTTTAGATTCTTGTTCTACTATTGTTCAATTAGACTTTGGATCAGTTGTACTTGTTTAGATTCTGGTTCTACTATTGCTTAATTAGACTTTGGATCAGTTGTACTTGATTAGATTCTTGTTCTACTATTGTTCAATTAGACTTTGGATCAGTTGTACTTGTTTAGATTCTGGTTCTACTATTGCTTAATTAGACTTTGGATCAGTTGTACTTGTTTAGATTCTTGTTCTACTATTGCTTAATTAGACTTTGGATCATTTGTACTTGATTAGATTCTTGTTCTACTATTGCTTAATTAGACTTTGGATCAGCTGTACTTGTTTAGATTCTTGTTCTACTATTGCTTAATTAGACTTTGGATCAGCTGTACTTGTTTAGATTCTTGTTCTACTATTGCTTAATTAGACTTTGGATCATTTGTACTTGATTAGATTCTTGTTCTACTATTGCTTAATTAGACTTTGGATCAGTTGTACTTGTTTAGATTCTTGTTCTACTATTGTTCAATTAGACTTTGGATCATTTGTACTTGTTTAGATTCTTGTTCTACTATTGCTTAATTAGACTTTGGATCATTTGTACTTGTTTAGATTCTTGTTCTACTATTGTTTAATTAGACTTTGGATCAGTTGTACTTGTTTAGATTCTGGTTCTACTATTGTTTAAGTAGATTTTGGATCAGTTGTACTTGTTTAGATTCTTGTTCTGCTATTGCTTAATTAGACTTTGGATCAGTTGTACTTGTTTAGATTCTGATTCTACTATTGTTTAATTAGACTTTGGATCAGTTGTACTTGTTTAGATTCTGGTTCTACTATTGTTTAAGTAGATTTTGGATCAGTTGTACTTGTTTAGATTCTTGTTCTACTATTGCTTAATTAGACTTTGGATCAGTTGTACTTGTTTAGATTCTGATTCTACTATTGTTTAATTAGACTTTGGATCAGTTGTACTTGTTTAGATTCTTGTTCTACTATTGTTCAATTAGACTTTGGATCAGTTGTACTTGTTTAGATTCTGGTTCTACTATTGTTTAATTAGACTTTGGATCAGCTGTACTTCTTTAGATTCTTGTTCTACTATTGCTTAATTAGACTTTGGATCAGTTGTACTTGTTTAGATTCTTGTTCTACTATTGTTCAATTAGACTTTGGATCAGTTGTACTTGTTTAGATTCTGGTTTTACTATTGTTTAAGTAGACTTTGGATCAGCTGTACTTGTTTAGATTCTGATTCTACTATTGTTTAATTAGACTTTGGATCATTTGTACTTGTTTAGATTCTTGTTCTACTATTGTTCAATTAGACTTTGGATCAGTTGTACTTGTTTAGATTCTTGTTCTACTATTGATTAATTAGACTTTGGATCAGCTGTACTTCTTTAGATTCTTGTTCTACTATTGCTTAATTAGACTTTGGATCAGTTGTACTTGTTTAGATTCTTGTTCTACTATTGATTAATTAGACTTTGGATCAGTTGTACTTGTTTAGATTCTGATTCTACTATTGTTTAATTAGACTTTGGATCATTTGTACTTGTTTAGATTCTTGTTCTACTATTGTTCAATTAGACTTTGGATCAGTTGTACTTGTTTAGATTCTGGTTCTACTATTGTTTAAGTAAACATTGGATCATTTGTACTTGTTTAGATTCTTGTTCTACTATTGATTAATTAGACTTTGGATCAGTTGTACTTGTTTAGATTCTGATTCTACTATTGTTTAATTAGACTTTGGATCAGTTGTACTTGTTTAGATTCTGATTCTACTATTGTTTAAGTAAACATTGGATCATTTGTACTTGTTTAGATTCTTGTTCTACTATTGTTTAATTAGACTTTGGATCAGTTGTACTTGTTTAGATTCTGATTCTACTATTGTTCAATTAGACTTTGGATCAGTTGTACTTGTTTAGATTCTGGTTCCACTATAGTTCAATTAGACTTTATTTGTAACATTTTCGTTTGTATGTTTTTGTTTTTCATTTTATATTATAGTCTTATTTGGGAGTGATCGTTTATCGTCGTTGCTAAGCAACATTATTCATTATTTCCTGTTTAACTTGGTGGCAATCAAATTTATAGCACAGTGTCACTCTGTTCTACATTATTATAAACTTGCTCTCGAATATAGCTGTACTACTACTAATCTGGCGTCAAACAACAGAAATAAAAACATCAAAGTTTTTAGCCCATTTAACTAGCTTAATCTCGCACCTTTTTATCGATATGCCTGTACCAACCCAGGAAAGTGAACAACCATGTATTCAAGTGTAAATAGCCATGTATTCACGTGTAAACAGCCATGTCTTCAAGTGTAAACAGCCATGTATTCAAGTGTAAACAGCCATGTATTCAAGTGTAAACAGCCATGTATTCAAGTGTAAACAGCCATATATTCAAGTGTAAACAGCCATGTATTCAAGTGTAAACAGCCATGTATTCAAGTGTAAAGGATATCGATTGTTGAAGTTGTTTTCGGTCTTAATATACATGAACTATTTGTTCCTGGGCGTTAAGCAACCATCAATCAATTTATCAAAAGCAATCGACGTCAAATGTGTTAAGAAATTTGTGAGGTAATCGGAAGCAGTAAATCGAATGACAGACAATAAAAGATAAAAGAACAAAAACACCAACAAAAAACGGAAAAAAAAACCCCAAACAATCGTCAACAAAATACTACACAGAAAACTTAAAATTGAGCAACACGAACCTCACAAAAACCCAAGGGTAATTTCAGGTTCCTACTCAACTATTGACACCCGTCGTGTTGCTGTTGAAGCACACGAATATCATGTGAAATGGAAATACCGACTAATTGACGTCACACTTGAGATGTAAATAAATGTAATCTAAATAGTATAGAATTATTTTATTATTTATTATTATAAAATATACAACAAAATATGATAATAACAAGAAAACATATAAATATAACGTAAGTTATGATGAGGGTGACGATGGGTGGATTACACTTAGTGTTTGAGTCGGATATAAAGTCCTCATTTCGAAATTATCGTCTGCTAGAATCCAAAGTCCATAATGCCACTTTGATCGAGCAAATACATTTGCCCAAGATTCATTGGTCTTCCTCCAAACAAACCTCTACCTCCGAACATACGGTTCAAAAGGTAATATGTTCCTGTAAAGGAAAAGAATGTGATAATTACAATGCATATATATATTGAAGATATTATTTTCATTTCGTCTATTTACCGCCATTTTAGCTATTTGTGTTTTCAGTTTCGAAATTATAAATATTTTAACTTTTTTTAACACCTGCGTTAAGTTGGTATTTGATACTTAAAAAATATCATTATAATTAATTGATAAATAATTTACATCTTTAATTCATCATTTGACATCGCTGAAAACATGATAAGTGGCCATGGGTGATAGATAATTTATTTGCTCGAGCTTTAGAAACATGTAGAAAGCGAGCCTTTGGCGAGCTTTTCTAAACTGTTTCGCAGCGAGTGCAAATTAATTTTTTATTTATCGACAATATATGTATATTGTGTTTATCCTGAAATATCAAAAAATACAAAATAACTGCTAATTTGTATGTAAATAGCTGAAACAAGTGTCATTCTAATCGTTTTCAATTGTATCATATGTTACCGTTTCTTTATGTCGCTCATCATGAATAGGGTTCCAAAAAATCTTTATTAGGTCCATGTCTAAGTAACATTAAAGTTTATTTGACCTCCTTTCTAAGTACTCAATTTCACACAATGGCAGGATAAATAACTGAAATAACACTTCTTTTGGTTGTCCATCAAACCAATTTAAAAATAAACCACCAGTGTTCAGCAGCCAAAGTTAATAAATCACTCAACAATGTTTGTGTACTTGTTTGTTTACTTTGTTATGGTTCATAGTCATAAATCTCGTTTGTCACGAGAACATAACCTTGGACTACGTGACAACCATAACAACGTTTATTCAAAATGTTTTTATTAATGTTATTTACATTGTTTACATATTTTTATCCAAATGAAAAAAATCATTAGATAAATAACATAATTTCCGCCTGGTCATTAAAGGACTTTACATAATTCTGTAATTATAATGTCATATGTCAGTATTATACAAGTAAACAAACCCATCCAGCATGAAACATGAACTTCTATTCATTATATTATAAGTGTTTTACAGAGAATTTATAATCACGTTTATGTTGTTTGTGTGCAGTTAATTTGTTTTCTATGATAATTATTTCCCTCAAATCCGCAAGTTTTGCCATACGTTATTACTGTCTATTGACTGTAAATAAGATAATATTATTGTTCAGAATGCATTTCGATATTACTACAAAAAATATTAGAATAAATACGAACATTTAAAAAAAAAAACTATGGGTATAAAAGAGAGATCATTTTCGGTAACGGAATAGAACTTTCATATCTGATCTTGACCTCACAGTTATGGGACCTTCCTGGAGGTGTAATGATTAGCGTGGTCGGCCGAATGTGGTCTCAAGGTTCAATCCACGGTCGGCTTAACCATGCACTATTATATGGATTTGCTGCTTCGTCATTACGTATGAGAATAAATGAGGAGTCAAGGTATAGGCTGGTTAACTCGGATTCAAGATAATGTGTTAGAATGGAGTTGCATGTCCACATGTGAAATATTGCTTCATTGAGCTAGTACTACAACATTTTAATACAACGTGTTGGTCTAGTATAAACGTGTTGGTCTAGCATAAACGTGTTGGTCTAGCATAAACGTGTTGGTCTAGCATAAACGTGTTGGTCTAGTATGAACGTGTTGGTTTAGTATAAAAGGTGTTGGTCTAGTATAAACGTGTTAGTCTAGTATAAATGTGTTGGTCTAGTATAAACGTGTTGGTTTAGTATAAACGTGTTGGTCTAGTATAAACGTGTTGGTCTAGTATAAACTAGATATTTTCATCTCGGTAAACAGTAACTTACTTTGGTCGACATAAAGCTGAACATATTCTACTTGGCTTTAATTATCTAATCACTCATTCATAGTAATGGATGGCCATGTTTGTTCGTTTGAAGTACGGCGTAATATTATCCTTTGAGATGGAAACAAACGCATCTAATAATGCTTTCTTGTAGTTGAACATTCGTAGGAATATCATTTAGGAAAGGTTTGATGATAACATAGGGATCAGAAGCCATGACGAAAGACAGATAACACGATGACCAAAGGAACAAACAATGGTCTACAATATACTACAAGAACATTACAGATTGAGCAACACTAACACAACTAATAACAAGGGTTAAATCTCGTTTTCTCACACTCATTGAATAGTTTTGAATATGGGAAACACAAACGTGGATGTAATTCTGTTTTACCCTCTGGTTTGTATTGATGTCAAACAACTTCCCACTAGAATGAGTCTGATGTCTTGATCTTGTCTAACCTAATATGATTGTTTTATAACATAGCATGATATTGTGCCTAGACTTTGAACCAAGTAAACATTATACGTTGCCAGAACGAGACGATAAAAACATTTACTATTACTGTTTTGTAATATTTAAGCTGTCTATATTTTTGTACTGAAAATACGTTTAATGAAAACGTGGATACGTAATACTAGTATAGTACACAGAAAACGTGGATACGTGATACTAGTATAGTACACAGAAAACGTGGATACGTGATACTAGTATAGTACACAGACAACGTGGATACGTAATACTAGTATAGTACACCGAAAACGTGGATACGTGATACTAGTATAGTACATAGACAACGTGGATACGTGATATTAGCATAGTACACAGAAAACGTGGATACGTGATACTAGTATAGTACACAGAAAACGTGGATACGTGATACTAGTATAGTACACAGAAAACGTGGATACGTGATACTAGTATAGTACACAGTTGTGTTAACATTCATCAGGTAAGCTCAAAGTCAGAAAATTGGAAAGTCAACTAATTTAAAATTCTTAGGGAGCAAATAAAACTATGGACATAAACAGAATAACCAAAATAAGCTGACTGATCTCATCTGAAGTGGCGTTAATCAGCTAACCTTAGATTTTGCTATTTTGCCAGCGTTAGTTAAGATATGGGTATATTAAAGTACATTATAAGTTGTAATGGATATGACTTGACATTAACATGGTTAGTATCAAACAACCCAACTAACTAACCTCGTTCTCATAAATGCGTACTTTTGAGAGGTTTAAAACTATAATTTAATTTCTTAATGTCAATATCCTCCAGGCAGAGATAATCCCGAAAGGTCTTAATTGTTCTATGTGTAGAGTCCTTTGGGTTAGGGTTATGGTGCTGAACGCCACTTTCAACAATATTTCAGTTATATCGTCGGGATCAGTTTTATTGATGAAGGAAACCGGAGTACCCTGAGAAAATCACCAATCTGACACAAGTCATTGACAAACTGACAGCATAGTGTTGTATCGTTTACATATCGCCATGAGCGGGATTTGAATTCACAGTGGTAATGATATAAACGTAGATAAACAGCTTAGTGCGCACAACGACTTTTCTGAAATAGCCTCCATCAGGTACGTTCAACTAATTTCATAATAATTCTACTAGTAGGTCTTTTTTATAATTTCATCTCTTCATTTGATTGGGTAATGATTATGGTTTACAAACATTAAGTTGGTCAATTACTTAAGGAATATTTGAAATTGTTGAACAGGTTATACGATATTGTGTTCGTTTTTATACATTTGCGCAAAAATAAGTCATCGCATATCATCCCACTCCAACTGTATATACCCTATATGGCATTGTGCGATACGTTTTTCAGACAGTTTTAAATCGGATTCATTGTTGACTGATTTTGTCTGTTTATATAATTATGAGTTTTGACTTTCCCTTTGTAAGATTGTTCGGAGTTCGGTAATTTTGTTATTACCTTTAATTATCAATTAAGGTAGAGGACACTATGGGCCAAAAAAAAACTAGTCAATGAATTTTTTTGAATTTCATATATATTGTTCTTTGGGATGTACCTAACAAAATATCAAAATTTGAGAATACGTTAAAAATATTCCCCGAAAGAGTTACCCCCCTCTGAAGTCCAAAAAAATGACATTTTTTTACTTCTCTGTGTCATTAAGGTACCCAAAAAAAAATAGCATATAATTTATTTTTAATTATCTGAGTATAATATGATAAATGAATATTTTGGAATATCTAAGATAATTTTTTATAATTTTTTCATTTTTTTTTTCAAAATGGCTACCCTTTTTTGGCAATATAGCCGGTAACTGGCTTTGGTGAACCCCAAAAAAAAAATTGATTTTAAAGTGGAATAGAAAAAAATTATGTCAATGAATTTTTTTTTAAAAAGATATATCACATTACTTATATCCATGCTACATATCATTAAAAAATAAAGATATGTTTCCAGGCAAAAAAAAAAAAGTTAGGGGCTTAGAAAGACACTGACACATACCCTTTTTTGTCAATTTCATGAAAATTGTCCACATTTTTCACTTTTTTTAATAAGACATTGAATAAATGAAAATAAAACATGCAAAAATATAATATGGTGCATTTTGTTTCATTTTCAGAAGTGTAAGGAAAGTCTGGGGTCATAATATTAAAAACTTCAATATTTAACAAAAACATGCAAACCTCATCATATTTTAATATCATTTGAGACATGATTACCTCCCTTGACGAAATGCTTCATATAGCATTTTACACATATAATGTATTATTGCCAAGAAATTACTATATTAAATTTGTATTTCAGTTTAATTTGAGAACTTGCACAAATCATATGTAGAAAATTCAAAAAGCAAAATACCTCGTAAGAAATACTACAAACTTAATTAATAATTATTACCACATTTTATTAAATATTCTTAAAAGTCATGTGACTAATGTCAGTCCCAACCTTAAGCTTCCATCAATGATATAGCTCAAAAGTATCAATACAGATATTACAAATATATATATATGTTCTTAATTTGAAGTATAAAAGACTTACCGAAATTTTGTGCTTCAGTAAGAACCATTAACATTGCAAGCATTACAAGACCAACAAGAAGGTACTTCATTTTTTCGATTTATATCCCTCAATATCCTACAAAAAAATAACATCAAAGATTAATTATAGCATATGCAACGCACGTCACAATTTCTCAGGGCCCGGGTGGCTCAATGAGTTAGGTAGTTGGATTACCTAACAACTCATATAAGCCTATCACCAATACGGCGTGGGTTTGTATATTACAAAAAAGGGTGCACTCGACTCGCAGCTGCAAGTAATACAGTTTACCAGTTGCTTACCCATGGTCAGTGGTTCTCTCCGGGTACTCTGACTTCTTCCACTACTAAAACTGGTCGCCATGATATAGCCGAAATATTGCTGAAAGTGGCGTTATGCACCAAAAATCAATCAATTAATCACAATTTCTTAAAGCAGTATGAAGGAGTAATGTGGCATATAAATACCAGTATTTAATACTTTCATGTTTATTTTAAAGAATCAGTTGGCATGCAGAACAGAATCAATTGCACATTTGTAATTTCAATCATAGCAAATTAACGCTTGTATCTATTAGTAATTATTACTCTTCATGTAAGAAACTTTCATTATAATTGACATGATATTATCGAAACATAATTTTACAAAGAATAAATAGCGTCGTTGTACTATGCACTCGCATAGTACTATTGTTGGAGTCATTACTATGCTGATGGGCGGAGCTTAGAACAATGATACGTCATTTAAATAGGCGGGGGTCTAAACGGGATCACCTGAACGCTTCTAACAGTGTATAATTTACAATGTATTATACGTTTTTCTTTAACGTTGATGTTGCCGTCTCTCAAAACAATGGCCAGTGCCAGGTTTGGGAATTAAATATTTCACAGTTCATTGTTATTGTTGAAATTAAATATTTCTTGAATTTAAATGAATATTATTTGCCAATCTTTATACTATCAATACATTTTAGACAAATTTCATTTTTTTTAAATCACCAAAGACATTCAAAGTAATAATAACAATAATATTCCGGTCGTGCATTATGCCTTCTAACCTTGGGACATATTTCGGCATATAACATGGACAACACAATATTATTGTATAAATAAGCATCCATTGCAATACATGTAATAAATGAAAAATGATATATCCAAGCATTTGTTTTCATTAGTGCGCTAAGACAAAGCAATCAACTAAACACTCTGTTTTCATACAAAAAGTTGAAAAGTACTAGAGTGCTTTCAATTTCGAATTTAAATTAAGAATAAATTTTGGATTGTTAAGCGTCGCAGACTACTTCCATTGATTTTTGTTTATAAAATACCTTTTCAAATATATAGCACATTGCAAATCTTGACAGCGTGGTAATTTCAGAACAAAAAAAAAAAATTAATAGTAAAAATTTATTGTAAATTCAATAAAATATCCAGTTGCAAAATACAAAAAAAAAAAATAAACTGCAAACAAATCTATATAAATTCGTAAATAATTTTAAAGATCTGCCAATAGTGTAAGATATCCTACCTGATATTATGTGTGTATTAAGTAATGCGTAATTCGTTAATTTTTGTCTCTCCTGGCCTTTTATATTGACAGAGGTAGAAAATATTTAGTCATTTACATACAAATGACAACACCAGTTCAAAGTTCGCATTATCATCATACTTTCATTGCCAAAATAAATAATAAAGGACTCGGTGAACTGTAAAACTTATGTATATAATTCATAAAAAAATCAGTGAGCGATAATAAAGTTGTCAGTTTAAAGATCCGTTTTATGAGTATGACAATGAGAGAGATGGAACGTTAGTACCTTGTTAGCAGTATCTCTTATCATTTGATCGCTGTCAATTACAAAAAGTGTCGCAATATCATACAAAACATGAAGATGTTACAAAATTATCATATACGTATTTAGTTTTCTTTTTTGAAATATGTAGGTACGGGTATCGTATTATTGAAATGTTGTTAATTATTAAAAGAATGATTTTCGCAACAGAATACTAATCGTATATTGTAATTGAAAACATACGTAAAATGATTGTTTATTTGTATTTGTGATTATGATACACGTCATATTTATTTAGAGTGGGAACACATATTCTTCTGTAAATGGCCGTTTTCGGGTGAAGACGACCGAGGTAAGACGAGTCCACGTGCACTCGTCTTTACTCGTTGTGACATCCAATCAGAACGCCTCTAAGAAGAAAAAAAATCGTTTAAATATATACCCTAAGCCTGTCACATTATATACCCTGTCTGATAGCTGAATAACAGATATATTACGGATTTAACCATTGGGTTTTTTTTCAAATACAGACTCCAACCTTATTAGATATATTTGTGTCTTTTATTTTCATTTTTTCGTATTTCTAGATGTCCTTTTCCGTACCTTTGACGTCATTCTTCAATGAGGTCAAAATATGTGTCACGTCATATTTCATGTATCTCATGAAGAAAAATACTGTACTTTCAATAAAATATTAGTGAGAAAAGCTCAAATATCAGTAGAAAGCTACTTAGTTTATTAGTCGGTGTCACAAAAGTCAATTTTATGTGATGTGTATTTCATAACGCTCAATGATATTGATCTGATAATTTATGCAAATTAGTTACTGATCAATGGCGGGCGTCTCTAGGAGTTCGCGATAGTGAAAGTTGTTGGTTTACGGAAGAAATAGGTACTTACATGCGTTGTTGGGAAAGCCTGGGTGATCTTCCTCTCGTGATATAAATGTTTGTGTCTTCTCGCTCGTTTCGCTGCGCTCCACTCGCGAAAAGACATAACATTTCTATCACTCGTGGAAGATCACCCGGTCTTTCCCAAGAACGTATGTAAGAACCTATTACACATATGTAAAGAACACATGGTATATTGAACAATAAAATCTCCTTCACAAACACCAAAATAAATAGTACCTCTTGATTTGATAAGATGATTGATTGATTAATTAACGTCAAGCGAGCAGCATTATCGTAGGTCGAGAGCAAGATCAACAATATATAAAAATGATACATAAAGGAAGGAAGAATACACAACGGGGGCAACATCATTGAACATCATTGAAAATCACTAGACAACGTAGGACGGAACAATAATCTTTAGTAGAGGCAATACTGCTCCTAAGTGCTTCCCTGAATATACAGAAAGGATCTTTAACGTTCAAGGACAGTTGCAATCTCCAAAACATTACGTACTGTGATCCACGGTAAGCTCTGTGAGTACTAAATTCCAAATAGATTACACGGTCTAGTGATGTCCAGATTACAAAAACAACAAAAGTACAAACACGCTACATAACTCAAAAGTTCAAGAATAATAATTTCTCTTTAAAACTGAGAGTTGGATAAGGAGTTCTGAAAGAATTAGCATCCAATGGCTACATAAGAAAACGTGTTGTGTTCCAATGACTTCACTCCCGGTTTTTTTTCAACATCACATTCGTCCTCATGTTATATTTAATTAGTAAGAAAGGATTGTCTCTTTTTATTGTCCACGGTTTCTGGGACATGCACATGCTTAAGAAAAGTGTGAAACTACTAAAGGGGCAATCAGAAACCGTAAATCAAGTAAGGAGAGACAATCCAATGACCAAATGGACAAAATAATGATCTACAAAACACCCAGTTCAAACAAAACACCAATTCCACTAAAAACGGGTAAGCAACTCCTGCTCCACATGTGGGAAAATTGAAATAATATCCTTTGGCTTAAAGTTTTAAATTTAATCGGCCCTCGCTGTCAATATCGAGATATATCCAAAGGTATGCAGCAGACCTATCTGTATTTGATAGTATCAATTGGATAGATGCGATCAACAGAATCACAAAAATAGAATATTTTTAGTGAAAGTACATCATCTATATAGCGGAGAGTGAAATTAAAGCTTTTTTCGTTTTTCTTGAGAAGCCCCAGTATGACGTCTGCCCTGCACGAATACAGGAAACAGTCGGCGAGAAGGGGGGAAACAGTTGGTACACATATGAATGACGAATGTCTGTTAAAATAATGTCTACTCGAGTATTTTGATAGTATCAGTTAAAATTACAGCACTATTCGTCAATGGGGAAAATAAGGTTGCCTTTATTAAAAGTCATTTGTTATATATAGGTGCTCGTTAAGGCAGGTTTGTTTACATACTTACATAGGTGCTCGTTAAGGCAAGTTTGATTACATACTCTATATAGGTGCTCGTTAAGGCAGGTTTGATTACATACTTATATAGGTGCTCGCTAAGGCAGGTTTGATTACATACTTATATAGGTGATCGTTAAGGCAGATTTGATTACATACTTATATAGGTGCTCATTAAGGCAGGTTTGATTACACACTTATATAGGTGGTCGTTAAGTCAGGTTTGATTACATACTTATATAGGTGCTCGTTAAGGCAGGTTTGATTGCATACTCTATATAGGTGCTCGTTAAGGCAGGTTTGATTACATACTTATATAGGTGCTCGTTAAGGCAGGTTTGATTGCATACTCTATATAGGTGCTCGTTAAGGCAGGTTTGATTACATACTTATATAGGTGCTCGTTAAGGCAGGTTTGATTACATACTTATATAGGTGCTCGTTAAGGCAGGTTTGATTGCATACTCTATATAGGTGCTCGTTAAGGCAGGTTTGATTACATACTTATATAGGTGCTCATTAAGGCAGGTTTGATTACACACTTACATAGGTGCTCGCTAAAGCAGGTTTGATTACATACTTATATAAGTGCTCGTTAAGGCAGGTTTGATTACATACTCTATATAGGTGCTCGTTAAGGCAGGTTTGATTGCATACTTATATAGGTGGTCGTTAAGGCAGGTTTGATTACATACTTATGTAAGTGCTCGTTAAGGCAGGTTTGATTACATACTCTACATAGGTGCTCGTTAAGACAGGTTTGATTGCATACTTATATAGGTGGTCGTTAAGGCAGGTTTGATTACATACTTATATAGGTGCTCGTTAAGGCAGGTTTGATTACATACTTATATAGGTGCTCGTTAAGGCAGGTTTGATTACATACTTATATAAGTGCTCGTTAAGGCAGGTTTGATTACATACTTATATAGGTGCTCGTTAAGGCAGGTTTGATTACATACATACATAGGTGCTCGTTAAGGCAGGTTTGATTACATACTTATATAAGTGCTCGTTAAGGCAGGTTTGATTACATACTTATATAGGTGCTCGTTAAGGCAGGTTTGATTGCATACTTATATAGGTGATCGTTAAGGCAGGTTTGATTACATATTTATATAGGTGGTCGTTAAGGCAGGTTTGATTACATACTTATATAGGTGCTCGTTAAGGCAGGTTTGATTACATACTTATATAGGTGGTCGTTAAGGCAGGTTTGATTACATACTTATATAGGTGCTCGTTAAGGCAGGTTTTATTACATACTTATATAAGTGCTCGTTAAGGCAGGTTTGATTACATACTTATATAGGTGCTCGTTAAGGCAGGTTTGATTACATACTTATGTAAGTGCTCGTTAAGGCAGGTTTGATTGCATACTTATATAGGTGATCGTTAAGGCAGGTTTGATTACATATATATATAGGTGGTCGTTAAGGCAGGTTTGATTACATACTTATATAGGTGCTCGTTAAGGCAGGTTTGATTACATACTTATATAGGTGGTCGTTAAGGCAGGTTTGATTACATACTTATATAGGTGTTCGTGAAGGCAGGTTTGATTACATACTTATATAGGTGCTCGTTAAGGCAGGTTTGATTACATACTATATATAGGTGCTCGTTAAGGCAGGTTTGATTACATACTTATATACGTGCTCATTAAGGCAGGTTTGATTACATACTTATATAAGTGCTCGTTAAGACAAGTTTGATTACATACTCTATATAGGTGCTCGTTAAGGCAGGTTTGATTACATACTTATATAAGTGCTCGTTAAGGCAGATTTGATTACATACTTATATAAGTACTCGTTCAGGCAGGTTTGATTACATACTTATATAAGTGCTCGTTAAGGCAGGTTTGATTACATACTTATTATAAGTGCTCGTTAAGGCAGGTTTGATTACATACTTATATAGGTGCTCGCTAAGGCAGGTTTGATTACATATTTATATAAGTGCTCGTTAAGGCAGGTTTTACTACATACTTATAGAGGTGCTCGTTAATGCAGGTTTGATTACATACTTATATAGATGCTCGTTAATGCAGGTTTGATTACATACTTATATAAGTGCTCATTAAGGCAGGTTTGATTACATACTTGTATAAGTGCTCGTTAAGGCAGGTTTGATTACATACTCTATATAGGTGGTCGTAAAGGCAGGTTTGATTACATACTTATATAAGTGCTCGCTAATGCAGGTTTGATTACATACTTATATAGGTGCTCGTTAAGGCAGGTTTGATTACATACTTATATAGGTGCTCGTTAAGGCAGGTTTGATTACATACTTATATAAGTGCTCGCTAAGGCAGGTTTGATTCCATACTTATATAGGTGCTCGTTAAGGCAGATTTGATTACATACTTATATAGGTGCTCGCTAAGGCAGGTTTGATTACATACTTATATAGGTGCTCGTTAAGGCAGGTTTGATTGCATACTCTATATAGGTGGTCGTTAAGGCAGGTTTGATTCCATACTTATATAGGTGCTCGCTAAGGCAGGTTTGATTACATACTTATATAGGTGCTCGTTAAGGCAGGTTTGATTGCATACTCTATATAGGTGGTCGTTAAGGCAGGTTTGATTACATACTCTATATCTTTCGTGAAAAGTACATTTCATGGAGTTGCGTCGACAGAACTAGTTACATATTTTACTATTCTAATATACACTCTATTTAATACACAAGTTAATTATATATTGTAATTTTTAACGACGGGTGTGACATGTGGAGAAGGAGCTGTTTGCCCTTCTGGTTTTCAGTGGGATTCGTGTTCCTCAATCGTCGGTGTAGAGTACTGTAGATTATTGAGTGTCCTTTGGTGTTGGTTTTTTTTCTTTTTGTCCATTGTATTATATATCCTTATTTGATTAACGGCTTCTGGTTGCCCCATTTGTATCTTCAAGCTTTCTTCAACATGTATATAAAGGCAACCGCTCATAAAGAATACATTTTCAGGATCCCTTGAGTACCCTTTATATACAGGTTTGATTGTATATTTATCATTGGACACATCATGTTAATTGAATCTGACAGGTAATAATGGCAATGCCCTCGTGTAACTCGTAAACAAAATGTAAGAGTAAGGCAAAGTCACAAGTTTTGCGTTGGCATGTGACACATAAAAGGAAATGTCATAATTTCGACGGTGGGAATGAACATTGTGACTTTCAAAACTCCAAATTGTCAAAACGCCAACATGCAAATCCCATTACTAATCTTTATTAAATGAAACGATAAACTATGCGTGTTGTGACAGTAAGGTTTGATTTACTTTTAACAGTGTTTCATGGTATATATCTTATAATAAAATAAGGTCATGCGACTGTAACTGTAGGTTAAAATGATGAGCAACATGAAGCACACCAAAAACCTGGTGATCGCGAGGGGTAAGCAGTTTCGGTTTCTTATAGAACACCCACCGTGTTACTCAAATAATCTTATAGGACACCCGCCGTGTTACTCATATAGTCTGATAGGACACCCGCCGTGTTACTCATATAGTCTTATAGGACACCCGCCGTGTTACTCATATTGTCTTATAGGACACCCGCCGTGTTACTCATATAGTTTGATAGGACACCCGCCGTGTTACTCATATAGTCTTATAGGACACCCGCTGTGTTACTCATATTGTCTTATAGGACACCCGCCGTGTTACTCATATAGTCTTATAGGACACCCGCCGTGTTACTCATATAGTCTTATAGGACGCCCGCCGTGTTACTCATATAATCTTATAGGACACCCGCCGTGTAACTCGTATAGTCTGATAGGACACCCGCCGTGTTACTCATATAGTCTTATAGGACACCCGCCGTGTTACTCATATAGTCTTATAGGACACCCGTCGTGTTACTCATATTGTCTTATAGGACACCCGCCGTGTTACTCATATAGTCTTATAGGGCACCCGCCGTGTTACTCATATTGTCTTATAGGGCACCCGCCGTGCTACTCATATAGTCTTATAGGACACCCGCCGTGTTACTCATATAGTCTTATAGGACACCCGCCGTGTTACTCGTGTAATCTTATAGGACACCCGCCGTGTTACTCATATAGTCTTATAGGACACCCGCCGTGTTATTCATATAGTCTTATAGGACACCCGCCGTGTTACTCATATAGTCTTATAGGACACCCGCGTGTTACTCATATAATCTTATAGGACACCCGCCGTGTTACTCATATAGTCTTATAGGACACCCGCCGTGTTACTAATATAGTCTTATAGGACACCAGCCGTGTTACTCATATAGTCTTATAGGACACCCGCCGTGTTACTCATATAGTCTTATAGGACACCCGCCGTGTTACTCATATAGTCTTATAGGACACCCGCCGTGTTACTCATATAGTCTTATAGGACACCCGTCGTGTTACTCATATAGTCTTATAAGGCACCCGCCGTGTTACTCATGTAATCTTATAGGACACCCGCCGTGTTACTCATATAGTCTTATAGGACACCCGCCGTGTTATTCATATAGTCTTCTAGGACACCCACCGTGTTACTCATATAGTCTTATAGGACACCCGCCGTGTTACTCATATAATCTTATAGGACACCCGCCGTGTTACTCATATAGTCTTATAGGACACCCGCCGTGTTACTCATATAGTCTTATAGGACACCAGCCGTGTTACTCATATAGTCTTATAGGACACCCGCCGTGTTACTCATATAGTCTTATAGGACACCCGCCGTGTTACTCATATAGTCTTATAGGACACCCGCCGTGTTACTCATATAGTCTTATAGGACACCCGTCGTGTTACTCATATAGTCTTATAAGGCACCCGCCGTGTTACTCATGTAATCTTATAGGACACCCGCCGTGTTACTCATATAGTCTTATAGGACACCCGCCGTGTTACTCATATTGTCTTATAGGACACCCGCCGTGTTACTCATATTGTCTTATAGGACACCCGCCGTGTTACTCATATTGTCCAATAGGACACCCGCCGTGTTACTCATATAGTGTTGTAGGACACCTGCCATGCTACACATATAGTCTGATAGGACACCCGCCGTGTTACTCATATAGTCTGATAGGACAACTGCCGTGTTACTCATATAGTCTTATAGGCCACCCGCCGTGTTACTCATATTGTCTTATAGGACACCCGCCGTGTTACTCATATTGTCTTATAGGACACCCGCCGTGTTACTCATATTGTTTTATAGGACACCCGCCGTGTTACTCATATTGTCCAATAGGACACCTGCCGTGTTACTCATATAGTGTTGTAGGACACCTGCCGTGCTACATATATAGTCTGATAGGACACCCGCCGTGTTACTCATATAGTCTTATAGGCCACCCGCCGTGTTACTCATATAGTCTTATAGGACACCCGCCGTGTTACTCATATAGTCTTATAGGACACCCGCCGTGTTACTCATATAGTCTTATAGGACACCCGCCGTGTTACTCATAAAGTCTTATAGGACACCCGCCGTGTTACTCATATAGTCTTATAGGACACCCGCCGTGTTACTCATATAGTCTTATAGGACACCCGCCGTGTTACTCATATAGTCTTATAGGAGACCCGCCGTGTTACTCATATAGTCTTATAGGACACCCGCCGTGTTACTCATATAGTCTTATAGGACACCCGCCGTGTTACTCATATAGTCTTATAGGACACCCGCCGTTTTACTCATATAGTCTTATAGGACACCCGCCGTGTTACTCATATTGTCTTATAGGACACCCGTCGTGTTACTCATATAGTCTTATAGGACGCCCGCCGTGTTACTCATATAATATTATAGGACACCCGCCGTGTAACTCATATAATCTGATAAAACACCCGCCGTGTTACTCATATAGTCTTATAGGACACCCGCCGTGTTACTCATATAGTCATATAGGACACCCGCCGTGTTACTCATATTGTCTTATAGGACACCCGTCGTGTTACTCATATAGTCTTATAGGACGCCCGCCGTGTTACTCATATAGTTTGATAGGACACCCGCCGTGTTACTCATATAGTCTTATAGGACACCCGCTGTGTTACTCATATTGTCTTATAGGACACCCGCCGTGTTACTCATATAGTCTTATAGGACACCCGCCGTGTTACTCATATAGTCTTATAGGACGCCCGCCGTGTTACTCATATAATCTTATAGGACACCCGCCGTGTAACTCGTATAGTCTGATAGGACACCCGCCGTGTTACTCATATAGTCTTATAGGACACCCGCCGTGTTACTCATATAGTCTTATAGGACACCCGTCGTGTTACTCATATTGTCTTATAGGACACCCGCCGTGTTACTCATATAGTCTTATAGGGCACCCGCCGTGTTACTCATATTGTCTTATAGGGCACCCGCCGTGCTACTCATATAGTCTTATAGGACACCCGCCGTGTTACTCATATAGTCTTATAGGACACCCGCCGTGTTACTCGTGTAATCTTATAGGACACCCGCCGTGTTACTCATATAGTCTTATAGGACACCCGCCGTGTTATTCATATAGTCTTATAGGACACCCGCCGTGTTACTCATATAGTCTTATAGGACACCCGCGTGTTACTCATATAATCTTATAGGACACCCGCCGTGTTACTCATATAGTCTTATAGGACACCCGCCGTGTTACTAATATAGTCTTATAGGACACCAGCCGTGTTACTCATATAGTCTTATAGGACACCCGCCGTGTTACTCATATAGTCTTATAGGACACCCGCCGTGTTACTCATATAGTCTTATAGGACACCCGCCGTGTTACTCATATAGTCTTATAGGACACCCGTCGTGTTACTCATATAGTCTTATAAGGCACCCGCCGTGTTACTCATGTAATCTTATAGGACACCCGCCGTGTTACTCATATAGTCTTATAGGACACCCGCCGTGTTATTCATATAGTCTTCTAGGACACCCACCGTGTTACTCATATAGTCTTATAGGACACCCGCCGTGTTACTCATATAATCTTATAGGACACCCGCCGTGTTACTCATATAGTCTTATAGGACACCCGCCGTGTTACTCATATAGTCTTATAGGACACCAGCCGTGTTACTCATATAGTCTTATAGGACACCCGCCGTGTTACTCATATAGTCTTATAGGACACCCGCCGTGTTACTCATATAGTCTTATAGGACACCCGCCGTGTTACTCATATAGTCTTATAGGACACCCGTCGTGTTACTCATATAGTCTTATAAGGCACCCGCCGTGTTACTCATGTAATCTTATAGGACACCCGCCGTGTTACTCATATAGTCTTATAGGACACCCGCCGTGTTACTCATATTGTCTTATAGGACACCCGCCGTGTTACTCATATTGTCTTATAGGACACCCGCCGTGTTACTCATATTGTCCAATAGGACACCCGCCGTGTTACTCATATAGTGTTGTAGGACACCTGCCATGCTACACATATAGTCTGATAGGACACCCGCCGTGTTACTCATATAGTCTGATAGGACAACTGCCGTGTTACTCATATAGTCTTATAGGCCACCACCGTGTTACTCATATTGTCTTATAGGACACCCGCCGTGTTACTCATATTGTCTTATAGGACACCCGCCGTGTTACTCATATTGTTTTATAGGACACCCGCCGTGTTACTCATATTGTCCAATAGGACACCTGCCGTGTTACTCATATAGTGTTGTAGGACACCTGCCGTGCTACATATATAGTCTGATAGGACACCCGCCGTGTTACTCATATAGTCTTATAGGCCACCCGCCGTGTTACTCATATAGTCTTATAGGACACCCGCCGTGTTACTCATATAGTCTTATAGGACACCCGCCGTGTTACTCATATAGTCTTATAGGACACCCGCCGTGTTACTCATAAAGTCTTATAGGACACCCGCCGTGTTACTCATATAGTCTTATAGGACACCCGCCGTGTTACTCATATAGTCTTATAGGACACCCGCCGTGTTACTCATATAGTCTTATAGGAGACCCGCCGTGTTACTCATATAGTCTTATAGGACACCCGCCGTGTTACTCATATAGTCTTATAGGACACCCGCCGTGTTACTCATATAGTCTTATAGGACACCCGCCGTTTTACTCATATAGTCTTATAGGACACCCGCCGTGTTACTCATATTGTCTTATAGGACACCCGTCGTGTTACTCATATAGTCTTATAGGACGCCCGCCGTGTTACTCATATAATATTATAGGACACCCGCCGTGTAACTCATATAATCTGATAAAACACCCGCCGTGTTACTCATATAGTCTTATAGGACACCCGCCGTGTTACTCATATAGTCATATAGGACACCCGTCGTGTTACTCATATTGTCTTATAGGACACCCGCCGTGTTACTCATATAGTCTTATAGGGCACCCGCCGTGTTACTCATATAGTCTTATAGGACACCCGCCGTGTTACTCATATAGTCTTATAGGACACCCGCCGTGTTACTCATATAGTCTTATAAGACACCCGCCGTGTTACTCATATAGTCTTATAGGACACTCCCCGTGTTATTCATATAGTCTTATAGGACATCCGCCGTGTTATTCATATTGTGTTATAGGACACCCGTCGTGTTACTCAAATAGTCTTATAGGACACCCGCCGTGTTACTCATATAATCTTATAGGACACCCGCCGTGTTACTCATATAGTCTTATAGGATACCCGGCGTGTTACTCATATAGCCTTATAGGACACCCGCAGTGTTACTCATATAGTCTTATAGGACACCAGCCGTGTTACTCATATAGTCTTATAGGACACCCGCCGTGTTACTCATATAGTCTTATAGGACACCGGCAGTGCTACTCATAAAGTCTTATAGGACACCCGTCGTGTTACTCATATAGACTGAGAGAACACCCGCCGTGTTACTCATATAGTCTTATAGGCCACCTGCCGTGTTACTCATGTAGTCTTATAGGACACCCGCCGTGTTACTCATATAGTCTTATAGAACACACGCCGTGTTATTCATATAGTCTTATAGGACACCCGCCGTGTTACTCATATAATCTTATAGGACACCCGCCGTGTTATTCATATAGTCTTATAGGACACCCGCCGTGTTACTCATATAGTCTTATAGGACACCCGCCGTGTTACTCATATAATCTTATAGGACACCCGGCGTGTTACTGATATAGTCTTATAGGACACCCGCCGTGTTACTCATATAGTCTTATAGGAAACCAGCCGTGTTACTCATATAGTCTTATAGGACACCCGCCGTGTTACTCATATAGTCTTATAGAACACCCGCCGTGTTACTCATATAGTCTTATAGGACACCCGCCGTGTTACTCATATAGTCTTATAGGACACCAGCCGTGCTACTCATATTGTCTTATAGGACACCCGTCGTGTTACTCATATAGTCTTATAGAACACCCGCCGTGTTACTCATATAGTCTTATAGAACACCCGCCGTGTTACTCATATAGTCTTATAGGACAGCCCCATATAGTCTTATAGAACATCCGCCGTGTTACTCATATAGTCTGATAGAACACCCGCCGTGTTACTCATATAGTCTTATAGGACACCCGCCGTGTTACTCATATAGTCTTATAGGCCACCCGCCGTGTTACTCATATAGTCTTATAGGACACCCGCCGTGTTACTCATATAGTCTTATAGGACACTCGTCGTGTTACTCATATAGTCTTATAGGACGCCCGCCGTGTTACTCATATAATATTATAGGACACCCGCCGTGTAACTCATATAGTCTGATAGGACACCCGCCGTGTTACTCATATAGTCTTATAGGACACCCGTCGTGTTATTCATATAGTCATATAGGACACCCGTAGTGTTACTCATATTGTCTTATAGGACACCCGCCGTGTTACTCATATAGTCTTATAGGGCACCCGCCGTCTTACTCATATTGTCTTATAGGGCACCCGCCGTGTTACTCATATAGTCTTATAGGACACCCGCCGTGTTACTCATATAGTCTTATAGGACACCCGCCGTGTTACTCATATAGTCTTATAGGACACCCGCCGTGTTACTCATATAGTCTTATAGGACACTCGCCGTGTTATTCATATAGTCTTATAGGAAACCCGCCGTGTTATTCATATTGTCTTATAGGACACCAGCCGTGTTACTCATATAGTCTTATAGGACACCCGCCGTGTTACTCATATAGTCTTATAGGACACCCGCCGTGTTACTCATATAGTCTTATAGAACACCCGCCGTGTTACTCATATAGTCTTATAGGACACCCGTCGTGTTACTCATATAGTCTTATAAGGCACCCGCCGTGTTACTCATGTAATCTTATAGGACACCCGCCGTGTTACTCATATAATCTTATAGGACACCCGCCGTGTTATTCATATAGTCTTATAGGACACCCGCCGTGTTACTCATATAGTCTTATAGGACACCCGCCGTGTTACTCATCTAATCTTATAGGACACCCGCCGTGTTACTCATATAGTCTTATAGGACACCAGCCGTGTTACTCATATAGTCTTATAGGACACCCGCCGTGTTACTCATATAGTCTGATAGGACACCCGCCGTGTTACTCATATAGTCTTATAGGACACCCGCCGTGTTACTCATATAATCTTATAGGACACCCGTCGTGTTACTCATATAGTCTTATAAGGCACCCGCCGTGTTACTCATGTAATCTTATAGGACACCCGCCGTGTTACTCATATAGTCTTATAGGACACCCGCCGTGTTATTCATATAGTCTTATAGGACACCCGCCGTGTTACTCATATAGTCTTATAGGACACCCGCCGTGTTACTCATATAATCTTATAGGACACCCGCCGTGTTACTCATATAGTCTTATAGGACACCCGCCGTGTTACTCATATAGTCTTATAGGACACCAGCCGTGTTACTCATATAGTCTTATAGGACACCCGCCGTGTTACTCATATAGTCTTATAGGACACCCGCCGTGTTACTCATATAGTCTTATAGGACACTCGCCGTGTTACTCATATAGTCTTATAGGACACCCGTCGTGTTACTCATATAGTCTTATAAGGCACCCGCCGTGTTACTCATGTAATCTTATAGGACACCCGCCGTGTTACTCATATAGTCTTATAGGACACCCGCCGTGTTACTCATATTGTCTTATAGGACACCCGCCGTGTTACTCATATTGTCTTATAGGACACCCGCCGTGTTACTCATATTGTGCAATAGGACACCCGCCGTGTTACTCATATAGTGTTGTAGGACACCTGCCATGCTACACATATAGTCTGATAGGACACCCGCCGTGTTACTCATATAGTCTGATAGGACAACTGCCGTGTTACTCATATAGTCTTATAGGCCACCCGCCGTGTTACTCATATAGTCTTATAGGACACCCGTCGTGTTACTCATATAGTCTTATAGGACACCCGCCGTGTTACTCATATAATTTGATAGGACACCCGTCGTGTTACTCATATAGTCTTATAGGACACCCGCCGTGTTACTCATATAGTCCTATAGGACACCCGCCGTGTTACTCATATTGTCTTATAGGACACCCGTCGTGTTACTCATATTGTCTTATAGGACACCCGCCGTGTTACTCATATTGTCCAATAGGACACCTGCCGTGTTACTCATATAGTGTTGTAGGACACCTGCCGTGCTACATATATAGTCTGATAGGACACCCGCCGTGTTACTCATATTGTCTTATAGGCCACCCGCCGTGTTACTCATATAGTCTTATAGGACACCCGCCGTGTTACTCATATAGTCTTATAGGACACCCGCCGTGTTACTCATATAGTCTTATAGGACACCCACCGTGTTACTCATATAGTCTTATAGGACACCCGCCGTGTTACTCATATAGTCTTATAGGACACCCGCCGTGTTACTCATATTGTCTTATAGGACACCCGTCGTGTTACTCATATAGTCTTATAGGACGCCCGCCGTGTTACTCATATAATATTATAGGACACCCGCCGTGTAACTCATATAATCTGATAAAACACCCGCCGTGTTACTCATATAGTCTTATAGGACACCCGCCGTGTTACTCATATAGTCATATAGGACACCCGTCGTGTTACTCATATTGTCTTATAGGACACCCGCCGTGTTACTCATATAATCTTATAGGGCACCCGCCGTGTTACTCATATAGTCTTATAGGACACCCGCCGTGTTACTCATATAGTCTTATAGGACACCCGCCGTGTTACTCATATAGTCTTATAAGACACCCGCCGTGTTACTCATATAGTCTTATAGGACACTCCCCGTGTTATTCATATAGTCTTAT
Organism: Bathymodiolus septemdierum; assembly: GCA_963383655.1. Classification (NCBI taxonomy): domain Eukaryota; kingdom Metazoa; phylum Mollusca; class Bivalvia; order Mytilida; family Modiolidae; genus Bathymodiolus; species Bathymodiolus septemdierum. The sequence continues at coordinate 64,881,196 of OY726517.1, forward strand.
AGGACATCCGCCGTGTTATTCATATTGTGTTATAGGACACCCGTCGTGTTACTCAAATAGTCTTATAGGACACCCGCCGTGTTACTCATATAATCTTATAGGACACCCGCCGTGTTACTCATATAGTCTTATAGGATACCCGGCGTGTTACTCATATAGCCTTATAGGACACCCGCAGTGTTACTCATATAGTCTTATAGGACACCAGCCGTGTTACTCATATAGTCTTATAGGACACCCGCCGTGTTACTCATATAGTCTTATAGGACACCGGCAGTGCTACTCATAAAGTCTTATAGGACACCCGTCGTGTTACTCATATAGACTGAGAGAACACCCGCCGTGTTACTCATATAGTCTTATAGGCCACCTGCCGTGTTACTCATGTAGTCTTATAGGACACCCGCCGTGTTACTCATATAGTCTTATAGAACACACGCCGTGTTATTCATATAGTCTTATAGGACACCCGCCGTGTTACTCATATAGTCTTATAGGACACCCGCCGTGTTATTCATATAGTCTTATAGGACACCCGCCGTGTTATTCATATTGTCCAATAGGACACCCGCCGTGTTACTCATATAGTGTTGTAGGACACCTGCCATGCTACACATATAGTCTGATAGGACACCCGCCGTGTTACTCATATAGTCTGATAGGACAACTGCCGTGTTACTCATATAGTCTTATAGGCCACCCGCCGTGTTACTCATATAGTCTTATAGGACACCCGTCGTGTTACTCATATAGTCTTATAGGACACCCGCCGTGTTACTCATATAATTTGATAGGACACCCGTCGTGTTACTCATATAGTCTTATTGGACACCCGCCGTGTTACTCATATAGTCTTATAGGACACCCGCCGTGTTACTCATATTGTCTTATAGGACACCCGCCGTGTTACTCATATTGTCTTATAGGACACCCGCCGTGTTACTCATATTGTCCAATAGGACACCTGCCGTGTTACTCATATAGTGTTGTAGGACACCTGCCGTGCTACATATATAGTCTGATAGGACACTCGCCGTGTTACTCATATTGTCTTATAGGCCACCCGCCGTGTTACTCATATAGTCTTATAGGACACCCGCCGTGTTACTCATATAGTCTTATAGGACACCCGCCGTGTTACTCATATAGTCTTATAGGACACCCGCCGTGTTACTCATATAGTCTTATAGGACACCCGCCGTGTTACTCATATAGTCTTATAGGACAACCGCCGTGTTACTCATATAGTCTTATAGGACACCCGCCGTGTTACTCATATAGTCTTATAGGAGACCCGCCGTGTTACTCATATAGTCTTATAGGACACCCGCCGTGTTACTCATATAGTCTTATAGGACACCCGCCGTGTTACTCATATAGTCTTTTAGAACACCCGCCGTGTTACTCATATAGTCTTATAGGACACCCGCCGTGTTACTCATATAGTCTTATAGGCCACCCGCCGTGTTACTCCTATAGTCTTATAGGACACCCGCCGTGTTACTCATATAGTCTTATAGGACACCCGTCGTGTTACTCATATAGTCTTATAGGACGCCCGCCGTGTTACTCATATAATATTATAGGACACCCGCCGTGTAACTCATATAGTCTGATAGGACACCCGCCGTGTTACTCATATAGTCTTATAGGACACCCGTCGTGTTATTCATATAGTCATATAGGACACCCGTAGTGTTACTCATATTGTCTTATAGGACGCCCGCCGTGTTACTCATATAGTCTTATAGGGCACCCGCCGTGTTACTCATATTGTCTTATAGGGCACCCGCCGTGTTACTCATATAGTCTTATAGGACACCCGCCGTGTTACTCATATAGTCTTATAAGACACCCGCCGTGTTACTCATATAGTCTTATAGGACACCCGCCGTGTTACTCATATAGTCTTATAGGACACTCGCCGTGTTATTCATATAGTCTTATAGGACACCCGCCGTGTTATTCATATTGTCTTATAGGACACCCGTCGTGTTACTCAAATAGTCTTAAAGGACACCCGCCGTGTTACTCATATAGTCTTATAGGACACCCGTCGTGCTACTCATATAGTCTTATAGGACACCCGCCGTGTTACTCATATAATCTTATAAGGCACCCGCCGTGTTACTCATGTAGTCTTATAGGACATTCTCTGTGTTTCTCATATTGTCTTATAGGACACCCGCCGTGTTACTCATATAGTCTTATAGGACACCCGCCGTGTTACTCATATAGTCTTATAGGACACCCGCCGTGTTACTCATATAGTCTTATAGGACACCCGCCGTGTTACTCATATAATCTTATAGGACACCCGTCGTGTTACACATATTGTCTTATAGGACACCCGCCGCGTTACTCATATAGTCTTATAATGCACCCGCCGTGTTACTCATATAGTCTTATAGGACACCCGCCGTGTTACTCATATAGTCTTATAGGACACCCGCCGCGTTACTCATATAGTCTTATAATGCACCCGCCGTGTTACTCATATAGTCTTATAGGACATCCTCTGTGTTTCTCATATTGCCTTATAGGACACCCGCCGTGTTTCTCATATTGTCTTATAGGACACCCGCCGTGTTACTCATATAGTGATGTCCTGTAAAAGTCTTGTCAGTGATAGAGGAAAGACAATTCTACGTGAAATGGAAAAAAATCATTGTCATTTGAAAAATGGATACATTGTATTTTAACGATCAACCAGTCTGTGATGACGACCATAGCATCTTTGTTGTGATGACTTCAACCAAGCACCAACGCAGCCTTGCTTGTGCAGGTTTTGATCTGCATACGCTGGTGTTGGTGAATTATTGCCATTGCTGAAATGGAAGTTGACTATTGGAAAAGTGAGATAATTTCGTTTGTTGTAGAGTTATGCTAATACTCTTCCTGTGTTGATCATTTGGATGGACGAGATAAAGATAATCATCGAACTGATAATTGTTCAGTGACAAATTTCGTCTATATATAGCTGAAACTATAAATAAAGGATTGGGAAGGAACTTCTTACCATACCGAGCACCTGAGTCTACCTCCGGTTTTTAGTGGTGTTCGCGTTGCGTTAGCTCTCTGTATTATGTTTTGTAGATCATTGTTTGTCCTTTTCGTTTGGCCATTATGTTGTCTGTCCTTCGATATACTGCTTCTTGGTTACCCCTTGGTGTCTTCAAACATTTTCTCTATATTAATAGCTTTTGATAAAGTAAAACTTGCAGTCAAATGAATATTTTTGCTGATTATTATTTTTTTTTTTCTGTACGTTATAATTTGTATTCAAGAAAAAGCCACAGCTTGTGTTTCATTTGATGATAAAATGAAAAATAAATTATACCACACTGCCGGAACAGTTCTAAAATCCAAATAAAAAAAATGATAGGAAGAGGCAAAATCGATACACCTAACATATAAATGCTTGATCGCGTATTTTCCGGGTTGGTACAAGCACTTCAGTTAAAAGTGGCGGGGTTAAACGAATACTGAAATTATACGGTGATGTCAGTACAATATATTGAAAATAATTAAGAACTATAATGTATCCACGTTTTAAGTTTAAAATATCTATAAAATGTTGTGCTTAATAAACTATGGCTATAAATTGTCACACAATGTGTGATGGCATCGATCGCAATAAATACGCAATAAATACGTACAGGCTTATTAAGCAATCGTAATATTCTCTTTTCTGGAGTGAACAATAATTGTAAATTTTATAGTTTTAGCAATGCACCAATATGTATACAATATATACAAAACAACCAATGAGCTCTAGTCTTACGCTTGCAAAATAAAATCATTCAATCGGAACATATGCATTACAAGACACTAATCGGGGAAAAACTTTTACAAGAATAACACGACGGATGCCACATGTGGAGCAGGAACAACTTATTCCTCCGAAGCACCTGATTTCACCTATGCCTTTCAGTGGAATTCGTGTTTCTCAATTTTTTGTTTTCTGTATTGATCATTTTTTGTCCTTTTGTCGTTGTATTATATGTCTTTCTACGAAATATCGCTTCAAATAACCCCTTTGATATCTTTAAACTTTTCTTACACCAAGGATATTGTTTTCATATACCATTAACGACTTTCACTAATACTTATTCAGCTTGATTACCACTATTAGTACTACAGTGTAAATATTTATATAATTACATTCTCTGTTTCTTACAAACATATTTGTCTGTTTTCAACAATAATATATTTAACAAAAGATTGATACAATTTATATTGCATTATTATATACCTTAAAAGAATTAATAAATACATACCTGTAATAAATATCTTTATTAAAAATAATAATAATAAATATTAAAGTAAGCTTTACTAACAATCATAACGTTAACATACAAATGAATAAAAGTTTATCTGCATGTGCATGTAAATTCTATGTAAATTCTATGTAAATGTTCCTTGCCCGTACATTTGTGCATTCAAATGCACAATCAATAGCAAAACAAAATAGTATGTGAGAAGACCATACATAAATTATATATTTAGACGTTATGCTAACTATTATGCTTTGTAAACAACATTCATCACCTTGTGCCAGTTTCTATGCGACACTTATTATATTTGTAGACTGAAATTTTTTTATGTAAAACGGGGGTAAACAGATAAGTAATAATACACGTATTTAACGATCATATCAGTAGTGTGAATGATTAAGTGCATGACGGATGCCACAAGTGTAGCAGAACCTGATTACCCTCTCTGAGCACATTTTAGTGGGGTTCGCTTTGCTAGATATATTATTTTCTGTGTAGTGTTTTGTACATCATTGCTTGTGTGTCCATTTTATTTTGTATTATCTATCCTTATTTAATTTACGCCCTCTGATTACCTCGTTGATACCTTCAAGCTTTTCATTAGACATGATCTATACTATGATTCGTGTTGTTGTGGTTGGTTAGACTGTTGACCATTATTGTTTGAAGTTTACCTGACAAGTGGTTCGTATTGTTGTGGTTGGTTAGACTGTTGACCATTACTGTTTGAAGTTTACCTGACAAGTGGTTCGTGTTGTTGTGGTTGGTTATATATTGTTAGCCATTACTGTTTAACTTTTTTTATTTTCAAGTCGTGATTCAAACCTTATTTTTTGGCAATTTGTGTGAATAATATTTACTTAATTTATTTAGTATGTTGGGGATATTATTTTGGAGCTTGCGCACTAAATTATTTCAATAATTTTCACCTCTGTATTTTGCCTATCGAATAATGTGCCTATATCTCTATGACCTTTGCAGATGTATCCTTAATAGTATATATATATAGTGTTATATAAATGTACTAGTATTAGGTCATATATGATCATTTGATCTAGCACCATCACTTGTAGTCAGTCCAGTCGTCATTGATCAGTCGTTTGTCCTCATCTTTTCGTAATCCTGAATTAGTTAATTGCTTCATGTATATTTTGAAGATAGACTCAGTATATGTATACACTCTCGTATTCTATTTCTATCGTGTCTATATCATTTATGCTTATTACCATCAATCCAGTCCTAGTAACACGATAAAGTAAAGTAAGTAAAGTAATTTGTATTTAAAGTCGGAAGCATACAAATACAACAGAGAACATGAGATCTTTAAAGCTCTTTAACTGACTGAGATCTTTAGAGCTCTTTAGCTGACGGCGATCTTTAGAGCTCTTTAACTGACTGAGATCTTTAGAGCTCTTTAACTGACTGAGATCTTTAGAGCTCTTTAACTGACTGAGATCTTTAGAGCTCTTTAGCTGACTGAGATCTTTAGAGATCTTTAACTGACTGAGATCTTTAGAGATCTTTAACTGACTGAGATCTTTAGAGCTCTTTAACTGACTTGATATTATAAAAACAGAAACAACTGTCAATCATAGCAAATCAGTACATGGTTAAACATACATAAAACCATAGTTATAGAGATACACATAGCATAAATAAAATACATGCATAATTAAAAGCACAATGGCAAGCATAATACATCATAATGATATAAAAATAATAATAATACATTTAAATTAAGTACTTAAAAACGCGATGGGTGCTTACCCTTCCAGGACGCATGACATCACATTTTGGAGGCCATGTTGCACATATTTAGTTATCTATGTTTGTTCACGTTGATTATTGGTTATATTTGTCCCTTTTTATATTTTCTTGGCCGTGTGTTTGTCTTTCTACATATATATTGATTTTGTTTGTGACGTTTTGGTATTTTCTGTCTTTCCTTTCCACCAATTGTGACACCCTTGATTACTCTGCCATCCAATCTGAATGAAGGCTATTACTCTAGCTGAAAAACATGATATGCTTATCTCTCCAAGCTTTAAGTAGTAATATCCCTCTCTTCTGGCTCATGAAGTCTACCATATCTTAATTAATGCATTAGTATATAGCCAGTCATAATTACCATGACCTTCTACGCATTCGATAAATACCAGTTCCTTTCCTCATTCAATTATCACCGTGTTTATGACAAGAGTAACACGCTGGGTGCCACATGTGAAGCACGAAATGCTAACTCTTCCGGATCACATGAATTCACCGCCGGTTTCTAGTGGGGTTCGCGATGCTCGATCTTTAGTTTACTGTTTAATGTTTTGCAGATCGTTGCTTTGTCCTTTTGTCCATTTTTTTTTCGACCATTGGGATTGTCTGTCCTTCTTCGATTTTTGGCTTCTGACTACCCCTTTGGTTTTTACACTTATCATGAGGTAGCAGTACAAAGATAGACAAACAATATCAGTGAAAAATTGAATTAACAATAAATAGAATAACGAAAATTGAACAACACAAACAACAACAACAAAAAGAAATATGATACCGGAAGTGTTCAGAAAGTCAGCATCCGATGTCCCATAACTGAATGACGTCACGAATATCATTGTTTCACGGAACTGAACACCTGACACAGTATGATGGACATAAACTACCTCTTATAGAAAAGAGTAATGGATTAAAACAAAACAAAACAAATATAACTTACATACGAAAAATAAATAAAAACACGGAAATATCAGATTTATCAATTCATTATTCTGTCACAGGAGCATAGCTTGTTTACCTTCATCCACATGCGTACATTGTTAATACTTATGAATATGGCATTTTATTTACTGGCCTTTATCAAATTTAACTATTAAATGAAAACAAAAGTTTGAAGAAACGAAAGGAATAATCAGAAGCCGTAAGTCGAAGGTGGCTATCTAAGACCATGGTCAACAGTAAAATGGTAAATGGACAAATAATGATATACAAAATCTACACAGAGAACTAAAGAATGGGCAACAAGAACTCCACTAAAACCGAGGGTGAACTTAGGTGCTACGGATTAAAAAGAGATAAATATAAAAAAGTATATCAATAAAACTATTTTTAAAAGTATATAGGTGATTAATTAAGATTAAGTTCTCATCCTCTTTTAATTGAAAAAGGTAGATATGTTAGACCAAAATAAAGAGAGAAAATAGATCATGCTCTCAATGCAATCAAATAGAAGATGAACAACATTTTCTTATTCATTGCACTAAATTTGTTGATATTAGAAAACTTTTATTCCAAAAACTGAATATTCACCTACAAGATCTGTGTCCAATAAAGGTAATAACAAAATTACCGAACTCCGAACAATCTTACAAAGGGAAAGTCAAAACTCATAATTATATAAACAGACAAAATCAGTCAACAACCGGAAAACTGTGAAAACCGTAATGACCCTGACTTGGTACAGGCATTTCTAAAGAAATGGTGGGTTGAATCAGATTTTAAGGCGCCAAACCTCCCGCTCTCATTACGGTTCAAAGGTTCCGGCTGTCACTGCAACAGTATTTAAATACAGGAACAAAATAGGTAAAATAGTAGTCAAAGCAGTACCATATTCGGTGACGTAAATGTCAAAAATATTTTTACGTCACACATTGACAAAAAAAATTCTTGACATTTTTGACTTCTTTATCTTTATACAAGTGAATATATGAAAACAATAACTAGATTGTTAAATCCAAAAAGTATTGATGACACTATGAATATATGTCACTATATCAAAAATTGCATGAGTATCAGATAACTTTATTTGTCTTTGATATGATATTTTGTCATTTAAAAATGTATTCATAATTGTCTATGTTTACTGATTTAATATCATTTTAATGTGGGGAAGACATCAATGTTTGATTGATTTTCCCTTATTAATAAAAAAAAAAAAAAAAAAAAAAAAAAAAAAAAAAAAAAAAAGTAATTGAAAACTTGAAATGAAAGACCATATAGAGGTCTCTAAACTGAATGAATAGTAATGAGAACAGATTTAAGATACCGAAGGGGTCATTAGTATCCGTAAATCGAGCAAGAACAGACAATACAATGGTCAAACGAATACAAACACGACCTAGATTGCCAGCAACATATGTTGTCTCCTTTTTTAAAAAGCTATAACACAACTTTGCTTAATAAGAAAGGTTTTAAGATTCCAAAAACATCATTATAAGCCGTAATTCGAAGAAGGAAAACACAATGGGCAAAAGAAAACGAACAAAAAGACAGACAACTGTAATACTACTATATCATATATAAATAAACGTTAGAGAAAACCGAAGGGAAATCAAGAATGTACAATCCAGAGACGCTGGCAACATTGGACACACAAGACACATGACGAAGAGAAACAAAACACGAAAACAAAAAACCCACATAGAAAACTAACAAAATGAGCAACATGGACCCGACCAAAAACCGGGGGTCAACCCAGGTGCTCATGAAGGGTTATTCAAACCTTGTCACGTAAATGCTCTTCGTGTAGATTCTATATTCTATTCATATACTACGAGTGTATTGCTCAACAATAGATTTGCAAGCGGTCATCATTAAAAACCCATTATACTAACCATTGAATAATGACATGGAGATTAACAACAACTGAAGCCTTTTTTTTTACTTTTAATGTATTTTATGTGTAAATGTCGATTTGTTTTTCATTTTCACTGCAAATTTTCATTTTCGTGAACATGTAAAACGTACATTAATGACTTTTAAAATATCCAAATATATTCTTCATGATTATAAAATTGTAACTAATCATTTCAACAATTTTATGAATTTAGTGTTTTTCTCGTTAATATAAATGAATCCCAAAAGTGTGTGCATAGTGTTACGTTTTAAGTATTGCATACATAGTCATGCAATGAAGCATGCACGGCACGTTTCTAGAATAACCTTCATCGGGTATGCCCGTAGTCAAAGGACTGAAAATTCAAATGATTTAAAAATTCATTGGGACTAAGAAAAAATTTAAGATATTAAAGGGTTACTCAGAAGCGGCAAGTGGAAGGACAGAAATTATAATGTTCAAAAGAAAATGGACAAGTATATATAAAGAACCACCAAAGGAATGTCTTGTCCAGTTGGTCACATTGGTACTGAAGCATAACAATCTTACATTAAATGGAGAGCATTCCTTACAAATCAATGGAACCACTATGGGAACACCTTCATACGCCAACATATTCATGGGGAAGCTTGAAAAACTAATCATACAATGTTCACCCTACAAGCCACTTTCCTGGTTTCGCTTCATAGACGACGTTGACATGAAGTGGACCGAGTCGGAAGAAAACCTCAATCGTTTCTTTGACCATGCCAACAATGTTCACCCCACTATAAAATTCACTCATGAAACATCCCGAAATAACATCTCTTTTCTGGATACTTACACTACCTGTGAAAATTGTATGATGTCAACTGACATATACATCAGTACCTGTCCCCACAGAGTTGTCATCCAGAACATTGCACCAAAAGTATTCCGTACATCCAAGCTCTACGAATGAATAGCATTTGCTCCAATGAACAAGCTACAAACAATGGTTTAAGGAACTGAAATATCATCTGAAAAAGAGGGTTACAACATTGCGAGCATTAACCATTGTCTTAGCAAAGCAAGTGATATTGACAGAAAAGACCTCATCCAATATAACGAAAAGAACACGAACAACAGAGTGCCATTTGTCATCACATACCATCCTGCGCTCAGTAATTTATCCAACATCGTTCGTGAGCACTGGACAACAATACAAAAACACCCAGAACTGTGCAAAGTCTCCAAAGAACCACCCCGCTTTCAGGAAACCTAAAAGGTTGAAAGATATCTTGGTGAGAGCTGACATCTCCACTCGATCTGCCTACAATGGTCAGTGTCAAAAATGTGATTCGAGACGATGTATGACCTGCAAAAACATCCAATGCACACAGAAATTCAACAGCACACACACAGGAGAAGAATTCATCATATTCATCATATACTGCAATGCCAACTACAAGAAAGAAAATATTATCTACATCCTGGAATGTGCAATTTGTGGCCTTCAATACATCGGAGAAACTAAACAACAACTTAGTAAACGCTTGAATGGCCACAGAAGCGATGCAAATTGCAAACCTGACTTTGGACTCAGCAGACATCTCAGATCGACGGGCCATCACGATTCTTTCGGCAAACTGAAGGTCTCCATAATTGACCATAACCCAAAGTGGGATGATAAAAGCAGACAGGAAAGGGAAAGCTGCTGGATTAGAAAACTTAAGACCTTATCACGGAATGGAATCAATGAGAAAAAGTAATATCCTCTCTTGACTCCTAATTGTGTTGGTCTCCTCCTGTCGTATTAGGACATACAGTCTGCTCAATTGGCCCAAAGTATATATTCTACACTATGGTGGGCCGTTTAGTGAATGAGTTTTGGTATCATACCGTTTTCAAAAATATTTTTGACAGTGCTATTTGATACATTGACCAATAATGTCTCATTTCTTTCTAATTTTACATTTATTTAAATGTGTAGCCCTGTTGTGTATTTAGATTATTATTATTGTATTGTTATTGATTTATATGTATGATTTCAATTCTATTATGTATGTATTTTCATATGACACATGTAACATCTGGGTCTTTTGTTCTGCACATTGACCGTCAAAAACTGTTTGTGAAATTGTAAAGTCGCCATACTGGTTCGACATTAGACTTTGATAAAGTCTCTCGGTGAGACGAAAATTGTATCATTCAACGACGTGTTTAATTCTTTATCACTCTGTTTTGTGTACTTGGTGTTGTTCTACACACCATTGTAGACGTTTATATATATATATTACTACACAGAAAGCTAAAGACCAAGCAACACAAACCCTACTAAAATCCGGCGGTGAACTTAGATTCTCCAGAAGGGTTCCTGTTCCACTAGTGGCACCTTTCATGCTGTTCTTGCTACAAACCCCGGTGATCAGTCATGAATGACAAAAGGACCGGATTGCAATTACGACAAACGGAACATATTCACGACCACGACTGCTCCGCAATTACGAAGGTAAATGAAAACGGTAGCATATAAACGACGAATGACTTATCACTTATAATGCCATTTCCCATGGACGATGTCCTGACACTGACTTGTAATGCCATTTCCCATGGACGATGTCCTGACACTGACTTATAATGCCATTTCCCATGGACGATGTCCTGACACTGACTTATAATGCCATTTCCCATGGACGATGTCCTGACACTGACTTATAATGCCATTTCCCATGGACGATGTCATGACACTGGGTTGTCAGTCCAGATTGTGATTTGGTTGTTATTTCGTCTATTTCAAATTTACATTTCGTCATAGATGATGACAAAACGTTTTTTTACGATTTTTTTATACGCAGTATCACCTACTTACTGATGATAGATAATGAATCTGGATGCTTCCGGGCATATGACGTTCAGCAAATACACACAGGTGTCATAACTTATTAAGTTGTTTGTCATACATATTTGTGGTTACACTAGAGTAATTGAATCGTTTCATCTGCTGTTTTCTGTCTAGGCGTTATTACCATTGAAACAAATATATTAGGATTTGACTTTGTATCTATTGCTAGATGTTTTTGTTGATGTTTCGTTATATCCATCGCCATAAATCTTTATAGATATATTGCAATGAAATACTCTCATATTACCAAATTAACCCGTGTCTCAAACACGACCTTTAATAATTCGCATTCTAAAGGTGAATAAACTTGAGAGAGAAATTCGAACAAATAAAATCTGAGATATCATTTCTAGTGCACACGACGCCGTGTTTTTTTTGGAATCGCCTTAATTAGGTACGTTCAAAGTCGAAAGACTAACAAAAAATACAAGACAGAAAACCCAGAAGATGAGCAACACAGACCGAATCATATAAAAACAAGGCGAATTCAGGTGCTCGTGAAGTTCCTGTTTCTTATAAGACACCCGCCGTGTTGCTCATATAGTCAAGTCCGATAAAAGTGTGGTCAGTGATAGAGGAATGGAAACAAATCTACATAAAAGGCAAGACAGCCAATGCCATTTGAGAAATGGATATTCCATAGCGATCAGCCACTTCGTGATGACGATCGTAGACGTTTTATAGCGATGACTTCAATCTAGAAACCACGTAGACTAACAGGAATCCCATTACTTAAAAGCAGCTATGAAATCAAGAGACACATGCAACATTTGGCACAAGATATAGAACACCAATAAGTTAAGCAACACGGATGCGATCACGAAAACTGAGGTGAACCCAGGTACTCGGGAAAGTTAAGCAGTTTCTGATTCTTAGAAGACACCCACCATGATACCTACATAGTCAAATCGTGATGAACACTGCTATATATAAATATAAATAAAATTAGCCCTGTCATTACAACACGGAACTAAGAGTGTGAAGACACATAATATAACAACATGAACCACACTACATAAAGCCGGTGCGAACTCAAGAGACACAAGTAGCGTTTGACAAAAGACACAGAACGAGGAGAAGCAAAGCCAACAAAACAACACAGAAAACCAAAGAGATGATCAACACGGACCCCACCAAAAAACAGGAAGCAAATTATTTTAATATGATATTTTGTTGTTTTGTTTTAATATATACTTATCTTGTTTTTGATGATTGTATTCTGTTTGATTCCTTTATTGAAAATAATTTCTTTAGCGAGTACTATTTTTGAGCATAAGCTCAATTTCTTCATCTACTCGTCAGTCTAGGCGGATATCTTTCTCACGTCGCTGACAAGACGTACCTATTATATTATGACGTCAAACGTTATGTTATTATGTGTCATGTTTGGAATGTTTTGCGTATTTATTACCAGTGTCGCAAACAATTTTATGAGTCCGCTGACGTCATTATCATATATGTGGTCACAAGATGACGTATGATTGGCAGAAATAACATTCTGACCTGTAGAGATAACGATATAGCTTCAGGTTTGGAAATGGTATTTAATATTGATTCTAACGCCATTATGAATATAAAAGAAAAATAAATATTTGAAATCCCAAAAGGGAAATTTGAAGTCGTGAATTGAAGAAGGAAATGCAATACAAATGTCAAATGAAGAAGGACGAAAAGACAAGCAATTGTCAACAAAATACTAAGCGAGAGAGTAACATGAAAACCACTGAGAACCGGGGTGAACTTATGTACTTCGGAAGGGTGTTCGTGGAACCTGTCATATTTCTCATATTAAGAATCCGATGACAAGTCATAAATTATCCAAAGAAGGGAAACGTAATATGATTTATTGTTGGTGTTCGCAACGTCATTCCATTTAAATATTACGATTCAATACTGAAATGCAAGTTTAACCAAACAAATAATAAATCGATTTAGTTCTGCCTGACAGGCGTAAAACACCACCATCATTTATACGATGCACTCGATGTTGTATAGTGTCCCGTTTCTATTTTTAAGCACTTCTATGTTATCTCAAAGGTCAACATAAGAAATGAGAACAAAATACAAAGAAAATAAAAGCGTAGATATATAGTTTTGGAGCGTATATTAGTAGCTTCTATATATTTTTAAGCGATGAATTTATTAAAACTGTGCAGATATTATTTACATTCCTTTTTTTCTTTTTTTAATCTAATATCCGAAACCATAAATTATTTTCTGAAAACTGGTGTAATATTACACATCACATAATACCTGAGTTGAGTATCTCGTCGATACAGTGACTTTGTCCGCATGACAGTTTTACAAAATATATAATGGGCGAATTTATGTAAACACATGCAATCATTACTTTTCAACTGACCAGTAAAAAACGCAGATGTCTAATTTAGTCCACACGACGCTTTAATGAATGGTATTACATTGTCCTATTATTTTTGATAGTAAGTTGACATTGAATTACGTACTACAAATTATTAGTCCTGTGAATTCTATGAACGCTGGAAACACATTGAATGACAGTATTTTATTCAGAATACAATTATATCAATCTTACGATCATTTTACCTTTACGGGTACCACTGGTGGAGCAAGAATTGCTTTACCCTTCAGGTGTATCTGAGTTCACCCCTTCTTTGTGGGGTTCGTGTTGCTCAATCCTTAGTGTTATATGTATGCTTTGTAGATCATTGCTTGTCCTTTTTTCTTTTGGCCATTGTGTTGTCTTTCCTACTTCGATTGACGGCTTCTGATTACTCCTTTGGTATCTTAGATTTACGGCTTCTGATTACTCCTTTGATATCTTAGATGTACGTTTCTGCTTACTACCTTTGGTATCTTAGATTTACGGCTTCTGATTACTCCTTTGGCATCTTAGATTTACGGCTTATGATTACTACCTTTGGTATCTTAGATTTACGGCTTCTGATTACTCCTTTGGTATCTTAGATTTACGGCTTCTGATTACTCCTTTGATATCTCAGATGTACGGCTTCTGATTACTACCTTTGGTATCTTAGATTTACGGCTTCTGATTACTCCTTTGGTATCTTAGATTTACGTCTTCTGATTACTCCTTTGGCATCTTAGATGTACGGCTTCTGATTACTACCTTTGGTATCATAGATGTACGGCTTCTGATTACTCCTTTGGTATCTTAGATTTACGGCTTCTGATTACTCCTTTGGTATCTTAGATTTACGGCTTCTGATTACTTCTTTGGTATCTTAGATGTACGGCTTCTGATTACTACCTTTGGTATCTTAGATGTACGGCTTCTGATTACTACCTTTGGTATCTTAGATGTACGGCTTCTGATTACTACCTTTGGTATCTTAGATGTACGGCTTCTGATTACTACCTTTGGTATCTTAGATGTACGCTTCTGATTACTACCTTTGGTATCTTAGATGTACGGCTTCTGACTACTTCTTTGGTATCATAGATGTACGGCTTCTGATTACTACCTTTGGTATCTTAGATATGCGGATTCTGATTACTACCTTTGGTATCTCAGATTTACAATTTCTGATTACTCCTTTGGTATCTTAGATATGCGGCTTCTGATTACTTCTTTGGTATCTTAGACTTACGGCTTCTGATTACCCTTTTAGTATCTTAGATATACGGCTTCTGATTACTCCTTTGGTATCTTAGATTTACGGCTTCTGATTACTCCTTTGGTATCTTAGATTTACGGCTTCTGATTACTCCTTTGCTATCTTAGACTTACGGCTTCTGATTACTCCTTTGGTATCTTAGATATACGGCTTCTGACTATTTCTTTGGTATCTTAGATTTACGGCTTCTGATTACTCCTTTGGTATCTTAGATTTACGTCTTCTGATTACTACCTTTGGTATCTTAGATTTACCGCTTCTGACTACTCCTTTGGTATCTTACATTTACGGCTTCTGGTTACTCCTTTGATATCTTAGATTTACGGCTTCTGATTACTCCTTTGGTATCTTAGATTTACGGCTTCTGACTACTCCTTTGGTATCTTAGATGTACGGCTTCTGATAACTCCTTTGGAATCTTAGATTTACGGCTTCTGACTACTCCTTTGGTATCTTAGATTTACGGCTTCTGATAACTCCTTTGGTATCTTAGATTTACCTCTTCTGATTATTCTTTGGAATCTTAGATTTACGGCTTCTGACTACTCCTTTGGTATCTTAGATTTACGGCTTCTGATTACTCCTTTGGTATCTTAGATGTACGGCTTCTGACTACTTCTTTGGTATCTTAGATTTACGGCTTCTGATTACTCCTTTGGTATCTTAGATTTACGTCTTCTGATTACTACCTTTGGTATCTTAGATTTACCGCTTCTGACTACTCCTTTGGTATCTTACATTTACGGCTTCTGGTTACTCCTTTGGTATCTTAGATTTACGGCTTCTGATTACTCCTTTGGTATCTTAGATTTACGGCTTCTGACTACTCCTTTGGTATCTTAGATTTACGGCTTCTGATTACTCCTTTGGTATCTTAGATTTACGGCTTCTGACTACTCCTTTGGTATCTTAGATTTACGGCTTCTGATTACTCCTTTGGTATCTTAGATTTACGTCTTCTGATTATCCTTTTGTATCTTAGATTTACGGCTTCTGATTATCCTTTGGTATCTTAGATTTACGGCTTCTGATTACTCCTTTGGTATCTTAGATTTACGGCTTCTGATTATCCTTTGGTATCTTAGATTTACGGCTTCTGATTACTCCTTTGGTATCTTAGATTTACGGCTTCTGATTATCCTTTGGTATCTTAGATTTACGGCTTCTGACTACTCCTTTGGTATCTTAGATTTACGGCTTCTGACTACTCCTTTGGTATCTTAGATTTACGGCTTCTGATTACTCCTTTGGTATCTTAGATTTACGGCTTCTGATTACTCCTTTGGTATCTTAGATTTACGGCTTCTGATTACTCCTTTGGTATCTTCAATCTTGTCTTATATTAATGATTACATTATTGTTAACTATCACAGAAGTACGTAAACATTTTGTTTACTCTTGAAATATACTTTAATAATATAATTTTTCTCATTACACCGGGAGTTTTCAATTTTCAATAACTCGTTGATTGTTGCAGCTGTTGCTTGTGTAGAAATATGATTTAATTGGTTGTAAGAAATTTATGGTTCACAAAAATTGAAACATTGAGTCAATTATCAACACCAACAGAAAAATACAATTGAATTTTGATTATACTAGGTTACAAGCTAGATGTGAATTACTTCATTTAAAATTGATAATTATTCTGTATCATCTAACAATGAATTGTCTTCATATTGTTTCTTGTTGTTTACGTTCCGCTTTGTAATTGTTTCTGGAGTCTGAGTGACATTCGTAGACAGCTATCTCTGTCATCATACCCACATAACACCATGCATGACCTTTTACATTATTTGGCATTAATAAATAATAACATCACTGACCGTTACATTAATAATTATTTTAATATTTCATGAAGCTTAACAAATTGTGCGTCATAAATATACACCATATACTCTAATAATAATAGTAACACACTTGTGGTATGATCTGTTTTTCTGGTGAAGACTTCCAGTGTGCCCTTCCAACGCATTCGTATGCAATTACACAGTGGTGTTGTTTTGTTATTACTCTATGCTCCCATGCATCATCAATCACACTTGATAAATGATACATGTACGGAGTACACTCCCAAACAATTCAATTTTTTCAAAGATGATACTGTAAAGCAGTTTCAATGCAAAGTATGTTTTTATGTATTTGGTTTTTCGAATTGATGTTGCCATATCGTTTGATGTTTTAGACTCAACTTGACTGCCATATTAATTAATTTCTCTGGTGATTTTATATCCAAAACAAAAAAGATGAAAAGACAAACAATGGTCAACAAAACATTACGTAGAAAACTAAATATTGAGCAACACGAACCTCGTCTAAGTGTTCAATTAGAGTGGTCCACACTTCATATTAAGTCTAAGTGTTAAATTAGAGTGGTCCACACTTCATATTAAGTCTAAGTGTTAACTTAGAGTGGTCCACACTTCATATTAAGTCTAAGTGTTAACTTAGAGTGGTCCACACTTCATATTAAGTCTAAGTGTTAACTTAGAGTGGTCCACACTTCATATTAATTATTTATTCTGACAGTTCTGTTGTTTTATTTTTAAATGGATTTTATTCAAACATTTTTAGTGTGTGTGTTTTTTTTTGTTTTTTTTTTTAAGCTGTATGTATGGTTCGTTTCCATAGAAATTGCAAGCATTATTTGGAAGGGTATGTTTTTTACCAGAACATATTGACCAGTACAATACCAGTACTGAATTTTCACGATCAGATACAGAGAGGATCTTTTAAACATCTTAATCTTTGCATATTTTAAACATAAAAAGGGTAATCAAGTAATTTAGAGACTAGACTCCAAGACTCGCGTGCGCTTCATGAATACTTATTCACCAGTTTACAAATTTATCTTATAATTATACAGAATGAAAGGAAAAAAATAATTTATCCAGTGAAATGTAGGCAATATACTTTGATAGTCACTAAACCAAATTATCAAAATGACAAAACATAATAATAAGAAATCAATATACTCGCCAATCAAATTTATCTACATTTATTTAACAGAACGCGATAAAAACAATCCAGATTAATGTTGAGATCATGTCTCAAGACATAAAAACATAGTCCAGATTAATGTTGAGATCATGTCTCAAGACATTAAAACATAGTCCAGATTAATGTTGAGATCATGTCTCAAGACATAAAAACATAGTCCAGATTAATGTTGAGATCATGTCTCAAGACATTAAAGCATAGTCCAGATTAATGTTGAGATCATGTCTCAAGACATTAAAACATAGTCCAGATTAATGTTGAGATCATGTCTCAAGACATAAAAACATAGTCCAGATTAATGTTGAGATCATGTCTCAAGACATTAAAACATAGTCCAGATTAATGTTGAGATCATGTCTCAAGACATAAAAACATAGTCAAGATTAATGTTGAGATCATGTCTCAAGACATAAAAACATAGTTCAGATTAATGTTGAGATTATGTCTCAAGACATTAAAACATAGTCCAGATTAATGTTGAGATCATGTCTCAAGACATAAAAACATAGTCCAGATTAATGTTGAGATCATGTCTCAAGACATAAAAACATAGTTCAGATTAATGTTGAGATTATGTCTCAAGACATTAAAACATAGTCCAGATTAATGTTGAGATCATGTCTCAAGACATAAAAACATAGTTCAGATTAATGTTGAGATTATGTCTCAAGACATTAAAACATAGTCCAGATTAATGTTGAGATCATGTCTCAAGACATAAAAACATAGTCCAGATTAATGTTGAGATCATGTCTCAAGACATAAAAACATAGTTCAGATTAATGTTGAGATTATGTCTCAAGACATTAAAACATAGTCCAGATTAATGTTGAGATCATGTCTCAAGACATAAAAACACAGTCCAGATTAATGTTGAGATCATGTCTCAAGACATAAAAACATATTCCAGATTAATGTTGAGATCATGTCTCAAGACATAAAAACATAGTCCAGATTAATGTTGAGATCATGTCTCAAGACATTAAAACATAGTCCAGATTAATGTTGAGATCATGTCTCAAGACATTAAAACATAGTTCAGATTAATGTTGAGATCATGTCTCAAGACATAAAAACATAGTCCAGATTAATGTTGAGATCATGTCTCAAGACATAAAAACATAGTCCAGATTAATGTTGAGATCATGTCTCAAGACATAAAAACATAGTCCAGATTAATGTTGAGATCATGTCTCAAGACATAAAAACATAGTCCAGATTAATGTTGAGATCATGTCTCAAGACATAAAAACATAGTCCAGATTAATGTTGAGATCATGTCTCAAGAAATAAAAATAAACAACAAGGCGGATGTAACTAGAAAATGATGTAAACAAGATTCCTTATAAAAATAGATAAAAATATATACTAAAAAACAAATAAACATTGACAAAAAAATCATTAACGATGTTCTACGTACATTGCTATAGGTGTTTATGTTTGTTGAATTTATTATTACTCTCAGTATGATTCAATATATAATGTTTGATAGTATATTAACCTTATAACGAATTGTGATCTGAGCAATTTCTAAATATCTAATACATTTGTGTATTATTTGTGCTTGGGCGGTCAAATATATTTATCCAACTACATGAAGTCTGCATCTGTTATTTTATGAATGTGTTTATAACAAATGTATTTGATCTACATGTTTAATTAGACGAACGCACGAAACGAAATACGAACGAACGATACACGAAACGAAGGAATGAACGAACGATACACGCGTTAAAAACAAAGTAAATTGTGCATTAACAATTCATAAATACAATTAAAATATATACCCATTGGAAGTATTCAAACTGACATATGTGCAAAGTTAGAAGGTGTGCGATGTTACCAGACTGGACTATTTTATTAATTGTTTTAAGGCAAAACATATTTAATAAATGCATTTTTTCTATAATTTACTCTACGGACAAATAAACAAGAAATCATCTACATGTGTAACATCTACATGTATGTAAGCAAACGCCTCTGGTAGTTTCACCTGGGAAATACATGCACTGCAGGTGTGAAATGTCAACTCTTAATTTCATTCTAATTAACAATTATATGACTTTTTGAAGTCACACACCTCTCGGACAGCTTGACCGAGAAAATAACTGATACACCTATGTCTGGTTGTCATTGCAGAATCCGAATAACTATATAAATATAAATTCTGTATAATTATATGATTATATAAATATAAAGTCATATTTGGAAGTCAAATATATGAGATTTAAAATTTAATCATAAGTATAATTGTTAAACACATTGATAATATAAACTATTTAATATAAATTGTATTATCCTATTACTTTACCGACTAATTTATCATTTATATATATCAACTGCGTATAAAATATAAGATTAGTTAATCACATCAATTTGCACAAAAGTTATTCAAATAATAACACGATACTATATTGTACTTCTATAGAACCAGGTTCGTTTGTCATTGGATAATATATGGCTACGCTCCAATGATTCGTTCGTTCGTGTATCGTGCGTTCGTTTCGTGTATCGTTCGCTCGTTTCGTGTATCGCGCGTTCGTTCGTTTGCGTTTTCCGCATAGTTCGTTCGTTTCATTTCCTTCGTTCGTTCGTCTATCGAGCGCTCGTTTCTTATATCGTGCGTTCGCTTCGTGTATCGTGCGTTCGCTTCGTGTATCGTGCGTTTTTCGTATCGTTCGTTTGAAGCGTTCGTTCGTTTCGTTTGCGTTTTTCGTTCGTTTGCGTTTGGTGCGTATTGTAAACTTATACGATCCAGGATATGTATCAACTTCCTAGAAACATTAGAAGATTATTTAATACTTAAAGTAAAAGAATCAATAATAAATTATATAATAAAAGCTTGACGACACAAAAGGGTTAACCAGAAGCCGTAAGTAGAAGACAGTGGCTAAAAGTAAACGATGATCTAAGAACTACTACACAGAAAACGAAAGATTGAGCAACACTAAAAACAGGGGGTGAACTCATGCGTTCCGAAATGGATAGCAGTTCCTGCTTCACACATGCCACTGTACTATAAATGATGGTGCGACTGGAAACAAATATATATGTATCATCAGACGAATCTGATCAAATCTTAACGAAAAGTTACAATTCCCAGTAATTTGAATATACGATGTTGATAAATTTGTCGCTGTCGACATTAATGACATTATTGGTATCATTAACAACATTTGTCTTATCTATCTAGTATTTACTTATTATCAATGTCTGTTTACCTGTAATTGTTTTCACGGAGAAGGGATTTATAGAGAAGTGTTAATGTCAAAGTTGGTGAAGAACCTTAAAAAATCACGGATTTACGATTAAAGGTTTTATTGGTGGGGTCTGCGTAGTGCTCTTCTTGCTGATTGTCAATGTTGTGTTGTGTTTTTTTTTTTGTTTTGTTTGTCTTTTGTACCTAATATTTTCCCGTGTCTCTGGATTGTCCATTCTTGATTGCCTCTTTGGTTTTCGCTTAATGTTAATTTAGAATGTTGACGTCAGAATCACATGTCTAACAGTAGTTTTTCCTTTCTTTATTTTATATGTTATACCGGTAGTTGATCGTCAGATAAGTCGAAAAAAATGTAGGTTCCGTACGATTTATAAAGCGGTATAGCGTAAAAATGTAGGTTCCGTACGATTTATAAAGCGGTATAGCGTAAACCATCAAATTAATATATTTAATGTAAACCTTTGAAAACTGAAATGTTAGTGTTAACATATTTATTAAATATGAAATATATGTACATGTACAGATGTTTGGAACCGTATCGATGGTGTATTTGTCCGTGCTCATCTCGAGTGCGGTAGATCGTAACGTTGGTGTAAGCCCCGATCTGGTCAAAATTAAGACTAAAAAATGGTATTTCCTGCTTCCCTGCTTCTCCTTTCAGCATGCAACATTTAGAAGTAAAAACACAGGCTGGTTGGCTCGGAATCGAGATAATGTGCACCAGTGTGGCGACCTGTCCATTCGAGGATTGTGTGTTTCCACTGTACAAATCAAACTAAGCGTATTGGTCAGGTACACAACGGACATCTTGATCATGCCATGGAAATGTACTTGTCTCTGTGGCTAAAATATAGCTTACTTGGCGTTACACAACCATTCACTAACATTGACTTTCTACTAAAATTCTTCTCCCATAGACATTGATTAACTATATAGCAAATAGTTCATGGTACTGAGGGTCATATGGCAGTATATGGACCGGTCCGTCACTAAACAAATATTATATGGACCGAAGCTTCTGAGGTCCATATAATATATTTTTTGTGGCGGACCGTTCCATATACTGCCATATGACCCGATGTGACATGAACTGTTTGCTATATTATACTTTTTATCTAAAATAATGCAGGTACCTGGCGAGTCCATATACTACCGGTCCATATAACAAAATAGTGACCAGCTGCACTAACAAAGACAATTACGGAAAATAAAAACGTAAAGTGTAATATATCAATATTGAGAGAGTTACAATATACTGTGTATGGCTAGGTGTATACAATACCACTATTGACAGAGTTACAATATACTGTGTATGGCTAGGTGTATATAATACGACTATTGACAGAGTTACATTATACTGTGTATGGCTAGGTGTATAAAATACCACTATTGACAGATTTACAATATACTGTGTATGGCTAGGTGTATAAAATACCACTATTGACAGAGTTACAATATACTGTGCATGGCTAGGTGTATACAATACCACTATTGACAGAGTTACAATATACTGTGTATGGCTAGGTGTATAAAATACCACTATTGACAGAGTTACAATATACTGTGCATGGCTAGGTGTATACAATACCACTATTGACAGAGTTACAATATACTGTGTATGGCTAGGTGTATAAAATACCACTATTGACAGAGTTACAATATACTGTGTTTGGCTAGGTGTATAAAATACCACTATTGACAGAGTTACAATATACTGTGTATGGCTAGGTGTATAAAATACCACTATTGACAGAGTTACAATATACTGTGTATGGCTAGGTGTATAAAATACCACTATTGACAGAGTTACAATATACTGTGTATGGCTAGGTGTATACAATACGACTATTGACAGAGTTACAATATACTGTGTATGGCTAGGTGTATACAATACAACTATTGACAGAGTTACAATATACTGTGTATGGCTAGGTGTATACAATACGACTATTGACAGAGTTACAATATACTGTGTATGGCTAGGTGTATAAAATACCACTATTGACAGAGTTACACTATACTGTGTATGGCTAGGTGTATACAATACCACTATTGACAGAGTTACAATATACTGTGTATGGCTAGGTGTATAAAATACCACTATTGACAGAGTTACAATATACTGTGTATGGCTAGGTGTATACAATACCACTATTGACAGAGTTACAATATACTGTGTATGGCTAAGTGTATACAATACCACTATTGACAGAGTTACAATAAACTGTGTATAGCTAGGTGTATACAATACGACTATTGACAGAGTTACAATATACTGTGTATGGCTAGGTGTATACAATACCACTATTGACAGAGTTACAATATACTGTGTATGGCTAGGTGTATACAATACCACTATTGATAGAGTTACACTATACTGTGTATGGCTAAGTGTATACAATACCACTATTGACAGAGTTACAATATAATGTGTATGGCTAGGTGTATACAATACCACTATTGATAGAGTTACACTATACTGTGTATGGCTAAGTGTATACAATACCACTATTGACAGAGTTACAATATACTGTGTATGGCTAGGTGCATACAATACCACTATTGACAGAGTTACACTATACTGTGTATGGCTAAGTGTACACAATACCACTATTGACAGAGTTACAATATACTGTGTATGGCTAGGTGTATAAAATACGACTATTGACAGAGTTACAATATACTGTGTATGGCTAGGTGTATAAAATACCACTATTGACAGAGTTACAATATACTGTGTATGGCTAAGTGTATACAATACCACTATTGACAGAGTTACAATATACTGTGTATGGCTAGGTGTATACAATACGACTATTGACAGAGTTACAATATACTGTGTATGGCTAGGTGTATACAATACGACTATTGACAGAGTTACAATATACTGTGTATGGCTAGGTGTATACAATACGACTATTGACAGAGTTACAATATACTGTGTATGGCTAGGTGTATAAAATACCACTATTGACACAGTTACAATATACTGTGTATGGCTAGATGTATACAATACCACTATTGACAGAGTTACACTATACTGTGTATGGCTAGGTGTATACAATACCACTATTGACAGAGTTACAATATACTGTGTATGGCTAGGTGTATACAATACCACTATTGACAGAGTTACACTATACTGTGTATGACTAAGTGTATACAATACCACTATTGACAGAGTTACAATATACTGTGTATGGCTAGGTGTATACAATACCACTATTGATAGAGTTACACTATACTGTGCATGGCTAAGTGTATACAATACCACTATTGACAGAGTTACAATATACTGTGTATGGCTAGGTGTATACAATACGACTATTGACAGAGTTACAATATACTGTGTATGGCTAGGTGTATGCAATACGACTATTGAAAGAGTTACAATATACTGTGTATGGCTAGGTGTATAAAATACCACTATTGACACAGTTACAATATACTGTGTATGGCTTGGTATATACAATGCCACTATTGACAGAGTTACAATATACTGTGTATGGCTAGGTCCATACAATACCACTATTCACAGAGTTACACTATACTGTGTATGGCTAGGTGTATACAATACCACTATTGAGAGAGTTACAATATACTGTGTATGGCTAGGTGTATAACATACGACTATTGACAGAGTTACAATATACTGTGTATGCCTAGGTGTATAAAATACGACTATTGACAGAGTTACAATATACTGTGTATAGCTAGGTGTATACAATACCACTATTGACAGAGTTACAATATACTGTGTATGGCTAGGTGTATACAATACGACTATTGACAGAGTTACAATATACTGTGTATGGCTAGGTGTATAAAATACGACTATTGACAGAGTTACAATATACTGTGTATGGCTAAGTATATACAATACCACTATGGACAGAGTTACAATATACTGTGTATGGATAGGTGTATAAAATACCACTATTGACAGAGTTACAATATACTGTGTATGGCTAGGTGTATACAATACCACTATTGACAGAGTTACACTATACTGTGTGTGGCTAAGTGTATACAATACGACTATTGACAGAGTTATAATATACTGTGCATGGCTAGGTGTATGCAATACGACTATTGACAGAGTTACAATATACTGTGTATGGCTAGGTGTATCCAATACGACTATTGACAGAGTTACAATATACTGTGCATTGCTAAGTGTATACAATACCACTATTGACAGAGTTACAATATACTGTGTATAGCTAGGTGTATACAATACCACTATTGACAGAGTTACAATATACTGTGTATGGCTAGGTGTATACAATACCATTATTGACAGAGTTACCATACACTGTGTATGGCTAAGTGTATGTAATGCCACTATTGACAGAGTTACAATACACTGTGTATGGCTAGGTGTATACAATACGACTATTGACAGAGTTACAATATACTGTGTATGGCTAGGTGTATACAATATCACTATTGACAGAGTTACAATATACTGTGTATGGCTAGGTGTATACAATACCACTATTGACAGAGTTACAATATACTGTGTATGGCTAGGTGTATAAAATACCACTATTGACAGAGTTACAATATACTGTGTATGGCTAGGTGTATACAATACGACTATTGACAGAGTTACAATATACTGTGTGTGGCTAGGTGTATATAATACGACTATTGACAGAGTTACAATATACTGTGTATGGCTAGGTGTATACAATACGACTATTGACAGAGTTACAATATACTGTGTATGGCTAGGTGTATACAATACAACTATTGACAGAGTTACAATATACTGTGTATGGCTAGGTGTATACAATACGACTATTGACAGAGTTACAATATACTGTGTATGGCTAGGTGTATAAAATACCACTATTGACAGAGTTACACTATACTGTGTATGGCTAGGTGTATACAATACCACTATTGACAGAGTTACAATATACTGTGTATGGCTAGGTGTATAAAATACCACTATTGACAGAGTTACAATATACTGTGTATGGCTAGGTGTATACAATACCACTATTGACAGAGTTACAATATACTGTGTATGGCTAAGTGTATACAATACCACTATTGACAGAGTTACAATAAACTGTGTATAGCTAGGTGTATACAATACGACTATTGACAGAGTTACAATATACTGTGTATGGCTAGGTGTATACAATACCACTATTGACAGAGTTACAATATACTGTGTATGGCTAGGTGTATACAATACCACTATTGATAGAGTTACACTATACTGTGTATGGCTAAGTGTATACAATACCACTATTGACAGAGTTACAATATACTGTGTATGGCTAGGTGTATACAATACCACTATTGATAGAGTTACACTATACTGTGTATGGCTAAGTGTATACAATACCACTATTGACAGAGTTACAATATACTGTGTATGGCTAGGTGCATACAATACCACTATTGACAGAGTTACACTATACTGTGTATGGCTAAGTGTACACAATACCACTATTGACAGAGTTACAATATACTGTGTATGGCTAGGTGTATAAAATACGACTATTGACAGAGTTACAATATACTGTGTATGGCTAGGTGTATAAAATACCACTATTGACAGAGTTACAATATACTGTGTATGGCTAAGTGTATACAATACCACTATTGACAGAGTTACAATATACTGTGTATGGCTAGGTGTATACAATACGACTATTGACAGAGTTACAATATACTGTGTATGGCTAGGTGTATACAATACGACTATTGACAGAGTTACAATATACTGTGTATGGCTAGGTGTATACAATACGACTATTGACAGAGTTACAATATACTGTGTATGGCTAGGTGTATAAAATACCACTATTGACACAGTTACAATATACTGTGTATGGCTAGATGTATACAATACCACTATTGACAGAGTTACACTATACTGTGTATGGCTAGGTGTATACAATACCACTATTGACAGAGTTACAATATACTGTGTATGGCTAGGTGTATACAATACCACTATTGACAGAGTTACACTATACTGTGTATGACTAAGTGTATACAATACCACTATTGACAGAGTTACAATATACTGTGTATGGCTAGGTGTATACAATACCACTATTGACAGAGTTACAATATACTGTGTATGGCTAGGTGTATACAATACCACTATTGATAGAGTTACACTATACTGTGTATGGCTAAGTGTATACAATACCACTATTGACAGAGTTACAATATACTGTGTATGGCTAGGTGTATACAATACCACTATTGATAGAGTTACACTATACTGTGTATGGCTAAGTGTATACAATACCACTATTGACAGAGTTACAATATACTGTGTATGGCTAGGTGCATACAATACCACTATTGACAGAGTTACACTATACTGTGTATGGCTAAGTGTACACAATACCACTATTGACAGAGTTACAATATACTGTGTATGGCTAGGTGTATAAAATACGACTATTGACAGAGTTACAATATACTGTGTATGGCTAGGTGTATAAAATACCACTATTGACAGAGTTACAATATACTGTGTATGGCTAAGTGTATACAATACCACTATTGACAGAGTTACAATATACTGTGTATGGCTAGGTGTATACAATACGACTATTGACAGAGTTACAATATACTGTGTATGGCTAGGTGTATACAATACGACTATTGACAGAGTTACAATATACTGTGTATGGCTAGGTGTATACAATACGACTATTGACAGAGTTACAATATACTGTGTATGGCTAGGTGTATAAAATACCACTATTGACACAGTTACAATATACTGTGTATGGCTAGATGTATACAATACCACTATTGACAGAGTTACACTATACTGTGTATGGCTAGGTGTATACAATACCACTATTGACAGAGTTACAATATACTGTGTATGGCTAGGTGTATACAATACCACTATTGACAGAGTTACACTATACTGTGTATGACTAAGTGTATACAATACCACTATTGACAGAGTTACAATATACTGTGTATGGCTAGGTGTATACAATACCACTATTGATAGAGTTACACTATACTGTGCATGGCTAAGTGTATACAATACCACTATTGACAGAGTTACAATATACTGTGTATGGCTAGGTGTATACAATACGACTATTGACAGAGTTACAATATACTGTGTATGGCTAGGTGTATGCAATACGACTATTGAAAGAGTTACAATATACTGTGTATGGCTAGGTGTATAAAATACCACTATTGACACAGTTACAATATACTGTGTATGGCTTGGTATATACAATGCCACTATTGACAGAGTTACAATATACTGTGTATGGCTAGGTCCATACAATACCACTATTCACAGAGTTACACTATACTGTGTATGGCTAGGTGTATACAATACCACTATTGAGAGAGTTACAATATACTGTGTATGGCTAGGTGTATAACATACGACTATTGACAGAGTTACAATATACTGTGTATGCCTAGGTGTATAAAATACGACTATTGACAGAGTTACAATATACTGTGTATAGCTAGGTGTATACAATACCACTATTGACAGAGTTACAATATACTGTGTATGGCTAGGTGTATACAATACGACTATTGACAGAGTTACAATATACTGTGTATGGCTAGGTGTATAAAATACGACTATTGACAGAGTTACAATATACTGTGTATGGCTAAGTATATACAATACCACTATGGACAGAGTTACAATATACTGTGTATGGATAGGTGTATAAAATACGACTATTGACAGAGTTACAATATACTGTGTATGGCTAGGTGTATACAATACCACTATTGACAGAGTTACACTATACTGTGTGTGGCTAAGTGTATACAATACGACTATTGACAGAGTTATAATATACTGTGCATGGCTAGGTGTATGCAATACGACTATTGACAGAGTTACAATATACTGTGTATGGCTAGGTGTATACAATACGACTATTGACAGAGTTACAATATACTGTGTATTGCTAAGTGTATACAATACCACTATTGACAGAGTTACAATATACTGTGTATAGCTAGGTGTATACAATACCACTATTGACAGAGTTACAATATACTGTGTATGGCTAGGTGTATACAATACCATTATTGACAGAGTTACCATACACTGTGTATGGCTAAGTGTATGTAATGCCACTATTGACAGAGTTACAATACACTGTGTATGGCTAGGTGTATACAATACGACTATTGACAGAGTTACAATATACTGTGTATGGCTAGGTGTATACAATATCACTATTGACAGAGTTACAATATACTGTGTATGGCTAGGTGTATACAATACCACTATTGACAGAGTTACAATATACTGTGTATGGCTAGGTGTATACAATGCCACTATTGACAGAGTTACAATATACTGTGTATGACTAGGTGTATACAATACCACTATTGACAGAGTTACAATATACTGTGAATGGCTAGGTTTATACAATACGCCTATTGACAGAGTTACAATATACTGTGTATGGCTAAGTGTAAACAATACCACTATTGACAGAGTTACAATATACTGTGTATGGCTAGGTGTATACAATACCACTATTGACAGAGTTATAATATACTGTGAATGGCTAGGTGTATACAATACGACTATTGACAGAGTTACAATATACTGTGTATGGCTAAGTTTATGCAATACCACTATTGACAGAGTTACAATACACTGTGAATGGCTAGGTGTATACAATACGACTATTGACCGAGCTACAATATACTGTGTATGGCTAGGTGTATACAATACCACTATTGACAGAGTTACAATACACTGTGAATGGCTAGGTGTATACAATACGACTATTGACAGAGTTACAATATACTGTGTATGGCTAAGTTTATGCAATACCACTACTGACAAGAGTTACACTATACTGTGTATGGCTAGGTGTATACAATACGACTATTGACAGAGTTACAATATACTGCGCATGGCTAGGTGTATACAATGCCACTATTGACAGAGCTACAATATACTTTGTATGGCTAGGTGTATACAATACGACTATTAACAGAGTTACAATATACTGTGTATGGCTAGGTGTATACAATACCACTATTGACAGAGTTACAATATACTGTGTATAGCTAGGTGTATACAATACCACTATTGACAGAGTTACAATATACTGTGAATGGCTAGGTGTATAAAATACCACTATTGACAGAGTTACAATATACTGTGTATGGCTAGGTGTATACAATACGCCTATTGACAGAGTTACAATATACTGTGTATGGCTAAGTGTACACAATACCACTATTGACAGAGTTACAATATACTGTGTATGGCTAGGTATATACAATACCACTATTGACAGAGTTACAATATACTGTGTATGGCTAGGTGTATACAATTCCACTATTGACAGAGTTACAATATACTGTCTATGGCTAGGTGAATACAATACGACTATTAACAGAGTTACAATATACTGTGTATGGCTAAGTGTATACAATACCACTATTGACACAGTTACAATATACTGTGTATGGCTAGGTGTATACAATACGACTATTGACAGAGCTACAATATACTGTGTATGGCTAGGTGTATGCAATACGACTATTGACAGAGTTACAATATACTGTGTATGGCTAGGTGTATACAATACCATTATTGACAGAGTTACAATATACTCTGTATGGCTAGGTGTATACAATACAACTATTGACAGAGTTACAATATACTGTGTATGGCTAGGTGTATACAATACGACTATTGACAGAGTTACAATATACTGTGTATGGCTAGGTGTATACAATACGACTATTGACAGAGTTACAATATATTGTGTATGGCTAGGTGTATACAATGCGACTATTGACAGAGTTACAATATACTGTGTATGGCTAAGTGTATACAATACCACTATTGACAGAGTTACAATATACTGTGTATGGCTAGGTGTTTACAATACGACTATTGACAGAGTTACAATATACTGTGTATTGTTAAGTGTATACAATACCACTATGGACAGAGTTACAATATACTGTGTATGGCTAAGTGTATACAATACCACTATGGACAGAGTTACAATATACTGTGTATGGCTAAGTGTATACAATACCACTATGGACAGAGTTACAATATACTGTGTATGGCTAAGTGTATACAATACCACTATGGACAGAGTTACAATATACTGTGTATGGCTAGGTGTATGAAATACGACTATTGACAGAGTTACAATATACTGTGCATGGCTAGGTGTATACAATACGACTATTGACAGAGTTACACTATACTGTGTATGGCTAAGTGTATATAATTCCACTATTGACAGAGTTACACTATGCTGTGTATGGCTAAGTGTATGCAATACCACTATTGACAGAGTTACAATATACTGTGTATGGCTAGGTGTATACAATACGACTATTGACAGAGTTACAATATACTGTGTATGGCTAGGTGTATACAATGCGACTATTGACAGAGTTATAATATACTGTGTATGGCTAGGTGTATACAATACGACTATTGACAGAGTTACAATATACTGTGTATGGCTAGGTGTATACAATACCACTATTGACAGAGTTACAATATACTGTGTATGGCTAGGTGTATACAATACCACTATTGACAGAGTTACAATATACTGTGTATGGCTAGTTGTATACAATACCACTATTGACAGAGTTACAATATACTGTGTATGGCTAGGTGTATACAATACCACTATTGACAGAGTTACAATATACTGTGGATGGCTAGGTGTATACAATACCACTATTGACAGAGTTACAATATACTGTGTATGGCTACGGGTATACAATACCACTATTGACAGAGTTTCAATATACTGTGTATAGCTAGGTGTATACAATATGACTATTGACAGAGTTACAATATACTGTGTATGGCTAGGTGTATACAATTCCACTATTGACAGAGTTTCAATATACTGTGTATAGCTAGGTGTATACAATATGACTATTGACAGAGTTACAATATACTGTCTATGGCTAGGTGAATACAATACGACTATTAACAGAGTTACAATATACTGTGTATGGCTAAGTGTATACAATACCACTATTGACACAGTTACAATATACTGTGTATGGCTAGGTGTATACAATATGACTATTGACAGAGCTACAATATACTGTGTATGGCTAGGTGTATGCAATACGACTATAGAGAGAGTTACAATATACTGTGTATGGCTAGGTGTATACAATACCACTATTGACAGAGTTACAATATACTCTGTATGGCTAGGTGTATACAATACAACTATTGACAGAGTTACAATATACTGTGTATGGCTAGGTGTATACAATACCACTATTGACAGAGTTACAATATACTGTGTATGGCTAGGTGTATACAATACGACTATTGACAGAGTTACAATATATTGTGTATTGCTAGGTGTATACAATGCGACTATTGACAGAGTTACAATATACTGTGTATGGCTAAGTGTATACAATACCACTATTGACAGAGTTACAATATACTGTGTATGGCTAGGTGTATACAATACGACTATTGACAGAGTTACAATATACTGTGTATTGTTAAGTGTATACAATACCACTATAGACAGAGTTACAATATACTGTGTATGGATAGGTGTATGAAATACGACTATTGACAGAGTTACAATATACTGTGTATGGCTAGGTGTATACAATACCACTATTGACAGAGTTACAGTATACTGTGTATGGCTAAGTGTATATAATTCCACTATTGACAGAGTTACACTATGCTGTGTATGGCTAAGTGTATGCAATACCACTATTGACAGAGTTACAATATACTGTGTATGGCTAGGTGTATACAATACGACTATTGACAGAGTTACAATATACTGTGTATGGCTAGGTGTATACAATGCGACTATTGACAGAGTTACAATATACTGTGTATGGCTAGGTGTATACAATACGACTATTGACAGAGTTACAATATACTGTGTATGGCTAGGTGTATACAATGCGACTATTGACAGAGTTACAATATCCTGTGTATGGCTAGGTGTATACAATACGACTATTGACAGAGTTACAATATACTGTGTATGGCTAGGTGTATACAATACCACTATTGACAGAGTTACAATATACTGTGTATTGCTAGTTGTATACAATACCACTATTGACAGAGTTACAATATACTGTGTATGGCTAGGTGTATACAATACCACTATTGACAGAGTTACAATATACTGTGTATGGCTAGGTGTATACAATACGACTATTGACAGAGTTACAATATACTGTGTATGGCTACGGGTATACAATACCACTATTGACAGAGTTACAATATACTGTGTATGGCTAGGTGTATACAATACCACTATTGACAGAGTTACAATATACTGTGTATGGCTACGGGTATACAATACCACTATTGACAGAGTTACAATATACTGTGTATAGCTAGGTGTATACAATATGACTATTGACAGAGTTACAATATACTGTGTATGGCTAGGTGTATACAATACGACTATTGACAGAGTTACAATATACTGTGTATTGCTAAGTGTATACAATACCACTATGGACAGAGTTACAATATACTGTGTATGGCTAGGTGTATACAATACGACTATTGACAGAGTTACAATATACTGTTGATGGTTAGGTGTATACAATACCACTATTGACAGAGTTACAATATACTGTGTATGGCTAGGTGTATACAATACGGCTATTGACAGAGTTACAATATACTGTGTATTGCTAAGTGTATACAATACCACTATGGACAGAGTTACAATATACTGTGTATGGCTAGGTGTATACAATACGACTATTGACAGAGTTACAATATACTGTGTATGGCTAAGTGTATACAATACCACTATTGACAGAGTTACACTATACTGTGTATGGCTAAGTGTATACAATACCACTATTGACAGAGTTACAATATACTGTGTATGGCTAAGTGTATACAATACCACTATTGACAGAGTTACAATATACTGTGTATGGCTAAGTGTATACAATACCACTATTGACAGAGTTACAATATACTGTGTATGGCTAAGTGTATACAATACGACTATTGACAGAGTTACAATATACTGTGTATGGCTAAGTGTATACAATACCACTATGGACAGAGTTACAATATACTGTGTATGGCTAAGTGTATACAATACGACTATTGACAGAGTTACAATATACTGTGTATGGCTAGGTGTATACAATACCACTATTGACAGAGTTACAATATACTGTGTATGGCTAAGTGTATACAATACGACTATTGACAGAGCTACAATATACTGTGTATGGCTAAGTGTATACAATATGACTATTGACAGAGTTACAATATACTGTGTATGGCTAGGTGTATACAATACGACTATTGACAGAGTTACAATATACTGTGTATGGCTACGGGTATACAATACCACTATTGACAGAGTTACAATATACTGTGTATGGCTAGGTGTATACAATACCACTATTGACAGAGTTACAATATACTGTGTATGGCTACGGGTATACAATACCACTATTGACAGAGTTACAATATACTGTGTATAGCTAGGTGTATACAATATGACTATTGACAGAGTTACAATATACTGTGTATGGCTAGGTGTATACAATACGACTATTGACAGAGTTACAATATACTGTGTATTGCTAAGTGTATACAATACGAC
This sequence comes from Bathymodiolus septemdierum, assembly GCA_963383655.1. Classification (NCBI taxonomy): domain Eukaryota; kingdom Metazoa; phylum Mollusca; class Bivalvia; order Mytilida; family Modiolidae; genus Bathymodiolus; species Bathymodiolus septemdierum. The sequence goes on from OY726517.1 coordinate 64,916,398, forward strand.
TATTGACAGAGTTACAATATACTGTGTATGGCTAGGTGTATACAATGCGACTATTGACAGAGTTACAATATCCTGTGTATGGCTAGGTGTATACAATACGACTATTGACAGAGTTACAATATACTGTGTATGGCTAGGTGTATACAATACCACTATTGACAGAGTTACAATATACTGTGTATTGCTAGTTGTATACAATACCACTATTGACAGAGTTACAATATACTGTGTATGGCTAGGTGTATACAATACCACTATTGACAGAGTTACAATATACTGTGTATGGCTAGGTGTATACAATACGACTATTGACAGAGTTACAATATACTGTGTATGGCTACGGGTATACAATACCACTATTGACAGAGTTACAATATACTGTGTATGGCTAGGTGTATACAATACCACTATTGACAGAGTTACAATATACTGTGTATGGCTACGGGTATACAATACCACTATTGACAGAGTTACAATATACTGTGTATAGCTAGGTGTATACAATATGACTATTGACAGAGTTACAATATACTGTGTATGGCTAGGTGTATACAATACGACTATTGACAGAGTTACAATATACTGTGTATTGCTAAGTGTATACAATACCACTATGGACAGAGTTACAATATACTGTGTATGGCTAGGTGTATACAATACGACTATTGACAGAGTTACAATATACTGTTGATGGTTAGGTGTATACAATACCACTATTGACAGAGTTACAATATACTGTGTATGGCTAGGTGTATACAATACGGCTATTGACAGAGTTACAATATACTGTGTATTGCTAAGTGTATACAATACCACTATGGACAGAGTTACAATATACTGTGTATGGCTAGGTGTATACAATACGACTATTGACAGAGTTACAATATACTGTGTATGGCTAAGTGTATACAATACCACTATTGACAGAGTTACACTATACTGTGTATGGCTAAGTGTATACAATACCACTATTGACAGAGTTACAATATACTGTGTATGGCTAAGTGTATACAATACCACTATTGACAGAGTTACAATATACTGTGTATGGCTAAGTGTATACAATACCACTATTGACAGAGTTACAATATACTGTGTATGGCTAAGTGTATACAATACGACTATTGACAGAGTTACAATATACTGTGTATGGCTAAGTGTATACAATACCACTATGGACAGAGTTACAATATACTGTGTATGGCTAAGTGTATACAATACGACTATTGACAGAGTTACAATATACTGTGTATGGCTAGGTGTATACAATACCACTATTGACAGAGTTACAATATACTGTGTATGGCTAAGTGTATACAATACGACTATTGACAGAGCTACAATATACTGTGTATGGCTAAGTGTATACAATATGACTATTGACAGAGTTACAATATACTGTGTATGGCTAGGTGTATACAATACGACTATTGACAGAGTTACAATATACTGTGTATGGCTACGGGTATACAATACCACTATTGACAGAGTTACAATATACTGTGTATGGCTAGGTGTATACAATACCACTATTGACAGAGTTACAATATACTGTGTATGGCTACGGGTATACAATACCACTATTGACAGAGTTACAATATACTGTGTATAGCTAGGTGTATACAATATGACTATTGACAGAGTTACAATATACTGTGTATGGCTAGGTGTATACAATACGACTATTGACAGAGTTACAATATACTGTGTATTGCTAAGTGTATACAATACCACTATGGACAGAGTTACAATATACTGTGTATGGCTAGGTGTATACAATACGACTATTGACAGAGTTACAATATACTGTGTATGGTTAGGTGTATACAATACCACTATTGACAGAGTTACAATATACTGTGTATGGCTAGGTGTATACAATACGGCTATTGACAGAGTTACAATATACTGTGTATTGCTAAGTGTATACAATACCACTATGGACAGAGTTACAATATACTGTGTATGGCTAGGTGTATACAATACGACTATTGACAGAGTTACAATATACTGTGTATGGCTAGGTGTATACAATGCGACTATTGACAGAGTTACAATATACTGTGTATGGCTAGGTGTATACAATACGACTATTGACAGAGTTACAATATACTGTGTATGGCTAGGTGTATACAATACCACTATTGACAGAGTTACAATATACTGTGTATGGCTAGTTGTATACAATACCACTATTGACAGAATTACAATATACTGTGTATGGCTAGGTGTATACAATACCACTATTGACAGAGTTACAATATACTGTGTATGCCTAGGTGTATACAATACCACTATTGACAGAGTTACAATATACTGTGTATGGCTACGGGTATACAATACCACTATTGACAGAGTTTCAATATACTGTGTATAGCTAGGTGTATACAATATGACTATTGACAGAGTTACAATATACTGTGTATGGCTAGGTGTATACAATTCCACTATTGACAGAGTTACAATATACTGTCTATGGCTAGGTGAATACAATACGACTATTAACAGAGTTACAATATACTGTGTATGGCTAAGTGTATACAATACCACTATTGACACAGTTACAATATACTGTGTATGGCTAGGTGTATACAATATGACTATTGACAGAGCTACAATATACTGTGTATGGCTAGGTGTATGCAATACGACTATAGAGAGAGTTACAATATACTGTGTATGGCTAGGTGTATACAATACCACTATTGACAGAGTTACAATATACTCTGTATGGCTAGGTGTATACAATACAACTATTGACAGAGTTACAATATACTGTGTATGGCTAGGTGTATACAATACCACTATTGACAGAGTTACAATATACTGTGTATGGCTAGGTGTATACAATACGACTATTGACAGAGTTACAATATATTGTGTATTGCTAGGTGTATACAATGCGACTATTGACAGAGTTACAATATACTGTGTATGGCTAAGTGTATACAATACCACTATTGACAGAGTTACAATATACTGTGTATGGCTAGGTGTATACAATACGACTATTGACAGAGTTACAATATACTGTGTATTGTTAAGTGTATACAATACCACTATGGACAGAGTTACAATATACTGTGTATGGCTAGGTGTATGAAATACGACTATTGACAGAGTTACAATATACTGTCCATGGCTAGGTGTATACAATACGACTATTGACAGAGTTACAATATACTGTGTATGGCTAAGTGTATATAATTCCACTATTGACAGAGTTACACTATGCTGTGTATGGCTAAGTGTATGCAATACCACTATTGACAGAGTTACAATATACTGTGTATGGCTAGGTGTATACAATACGACTATTGACAGAGTTACAATATACTGTGTATGGCTAGGTGTATACAATGCGACTATTGACAGAGTTACAATATACTGTGTATGGCTAGGTGTATACAATACGACTATTGACAGAGTTACAATATACTGTGTATGGCTAGGTGTATACAATGCGACTATTGACAGAGTTACAATATACTGTGTATGGCTAGGTGTATACAATACGACTATTGACAGAGTTACAATATACTGTGTATGGCTAGGTGTATACAATACCACTATTGACAGAGTTACAATATACTGTGTATGGCTAGTTGTATACAATACCACTATTGACAGAGTTACAATATACTGTGTATGGCTAGGTGTATACAATACCACTATTGACAGAGTTACAATATACTGTGTATGGCTAGGTGTATACAATACGACTATTGACAGAGTTACAATATACTGTGTATGGCTACGGGTATACAATACCACTATTGACAGAGTTACAATATACTGTGTATGGCTAGGTGTATACAATACCACTATTGACAGAGTTACAATATACTGTGTATGGCTACGGGTATACAATACCACTATTGACAGAGTTACAATATACTGTGTATAGCTAGGTGTATACAATATGACTATTGACAGAGTTACAATATACTGTGTATGGCTAGGTGTATACAATACGACTATTGACAGAGTTACAATATACTGTGTATTGCTAAGTGTATACAATACCACTATGGACAGAGTTACAATATACTGTGTATGGCTAGGTGTATACAATACGACTATTGACAGAGTTACAATATACTGTTTATGGTTAGGTGTATACAATACCACTATTGACAGAGTTACAATATACTGTGTATGGCTAGGTGTATACAATACGGCTATTGACAGAGTTACAATATACTGTGTATTGCTAAGTGTATACAATACCACTATGGACAGAGTTACAATATACTGTGTATGGCTAGGTGTATACAATACGACTATTGACAGAGTTACAATATACTGTGTATGGCTAAGTGTATACAATACCACTATTGACAGAGTTACAATATACTGTGTATGGCTAAGTGTATACAATACCACTATTGACAGAGTTACAATATACTGTGTATGGCTAAGTGTATACAATACCACTATTGACAGAGTTACAATATACTGTGTATGGCTAAGTGTATACAATACCACTATTGACAGAGTTACAATATACTGTGTATGGCTAAGTGTATACAATACGACTATTGACAGAGTTACAATATACTGTGTATGGCTAAGTGTATACAATACCACTATGGACAGAGTTACAATATACTGTGTATGGCTAAGTGTATACAATACGACTATTGACAGAGTTACAATATACTGTGTATGGCTAGGTGTATACAATACCACTATTGACAGAGTTACAATATACTGTGTATGGCTAAGTGTATACAATACGACTATTGACAGAGCTACAATATACTGTGTATGGCTAAGTGTATACAATATGACTATTGACAGAGTTACAATATACTGTGTATGGCTAGGTGTATACAATACGACTATTGACAGAGTTACAATATACTGTGTATGGCTACGGGTATACAATACCACTATTGACAGAGTTACAATATACTGTGTATGGCTAGGTGTATACAATACCACTATTGACAGAGTTACAATATACTGTGTATGGCTACGGGTATACAATACCACTATTGACAGAGTTACAATATACTGTGTATAGCTAGGTGTATACAATATGACTATTGACAGAGTTACAATATACTGTGTATGGCTAGGTGTATACAATGCGACTATTGACAGAGTTACAATATACTGTGTATGGCTAAGTGTATACAATACCACTATTGACAGAGTTACAATATACTGTGTATGGCTAGGTGTTTACAATACGACTATTGACAGAGTTACAATATACTGTGTATTGTTAAGTGTATACAATACCACTATGGACAGAGTTACAATATACTGTGTATGGCTAAGTGTATACAATACCACTATGGACAGAGTTACAATATACTGTGTATGGCTAAGTGTATACAATACCACTATGGACAGAGTTACAATATACTGTGTATGGCTAAGTGTATACAATACCACTATGGACAGAGTTACAATATACTGTGTATGGCTAGGTGTATGAAATACGACTATTGACAGAGTTACAATATACTGTGCATGGCTAGGTGTATACAATACGATTATTGACAGAGTTACACTATACTGTGTATGGCTAAGTGTATATAATTCCACTATTGACAGAGTTACACTATGCTGTGTATGGCTAAGTGTATGCAATACCACTATTGACAGAGTTACGATATACTGTGTATGGCTAGGTGTATACAATACGACTATTGACAGAGTTACAATATACTGTGTATGGCTAGGTGTATACAATGCGACTATTGACAGAGTTATAATATACTGTGTATGGCTAGGTGTATACAATACGACTATTGACAGAGTTACAATATACTGTGTATGGCTAGGTGTATACAATACCACTATTGACAGAGTTACAATATACTGTGTATGGCTAGGTGTATACAATACCACTATTGACAGAGTTACAATATACTGTGTATGGCTAGTTGTATACAATACCACTATTGACAGAGTTACAATATACTGTGTATGGCTAGGTGTATACAATACCACTATTGACAGAGTTACAATATACTGTGGATGGCTAGGTGTATACAATACCACTATTGACAGAGTTACAATATACTGTGTATGGCTACGGGTATACAATACCACTATTGACAGAGTTTCAATATACTGTGTATAGCTAGGTGTATACAATATGACTATTGACAGAGTTACAATATACTGTGTATGGCTAGGTGTATACAATTCCACTATTGACAGAGTTACAATATACTGTCTATGGCTAGGTGAATACAATACGACTATTAACAGAGTTACAATATACTGTGTATGGCTAAGTGTATACAATACCACTATTGACACAGTTACAATATACTGTGTATGGCTAGGTGTATACAATATGACTATTGACAGAGCTACAATATACTGTGTATGGCTAGGTGTATGCAATACGACTATAGAGAGAGTTACAATATACTGTGTATGGCTAGGTGTATACAATACCACTATTGACAGAGTTACAATATACTGTGTATGGCTAGGTGTATACAATACAACTATTGACAGAGTTACAATATACTGTGTATGGCTAGGTGTATACAATACCACTATTGACAGAGTTACAATATACTGTGTATGGCTAGGTGTATACAATACGACTATTGACAGAGTTACAATATATTGTGTATTGCTAGGTGTATACAATGCGACTATTGACAGAGTTACAATATACTGTGTATGGCTAAGTGTATACAATACCACTATTGACAGAGTTACAATATACTGTGTATGGCTAGGTGTATACAATACGACTATTGACAGAGTTACAATATACTGTGTATTGTTAAGTGTATACAATACCACTATAGACAGAGTTACAATATACTGTGTATGGCTAGGTGTATGAAATACGACTATTGACAGAGTTACAATATACTGTGTATGGCTAGGTGTATACAATACCACTATTGACAGAGTTACAGTATACTGTGTATGGCTAAGTGTATATAATTCCACTATTGACAGAGTTACACTATGCTGTGTATGGCTAAGTGTATGCAATACCACTATTGACAGAGTTACAATATACTGTGTATGGCTAGGTGTATACAATACGACTATTGACAGAGTTACAATATACTGTGTATGGCTAGGTGTATACAATGCGACTATTGACAGAGTTACAATATACTGTGTATGGCTAGGTGTATACAATACGACTATTGACAGAGTTACAATATACTGTGTATGGCTAGGTGTATACAATGCGACTATTGACAGAGTTACAATATACTGTGTATGGCTAGGTGTATACAATACGACTATTGACAGAGTTACAATATACTGTGTATGGCTAGGTGTATACAATACCACTATTGACAGAGTTACAATATACTGTGTATTGCTAGTTGTATACAATACCACTATTGACAGAGTTACAATATACTGTGTATGGCTAGGTGTATACAATACCACTATTGACAGAGTTACAATATACTGTGTATGGCTAGGTGTATACAATACGACTATTGACAGAGTTACAATATACTGTGTATGGCTACGGGTATACAATACCACTATTGACAGAGTTACAATATACTGTGTATGGCTAGGTGTATACAATACCACTATTGACAGAGTTACAATATACTGTGTATGGCTACGGGTATACAATACCACTATTGACAGAGTTACAATATACTGTGTATAGCTAGGTGTATACAATATGACTATTGACAGAGTTACAATATACTGTGTATGGCTAGGTGTATACAATACGACTATTGACAGAGTTACAATATACTGTGTATTGCTAAGTGTATACAATACCACTATGGACAGAGTTACAATATACTGTGTATGGCTAGGTGTATACAATACGACTATTGACAGAGTTACAATATACTGTTGATGGTTAGGTGTATACAATACCACTATTGACAGAGTTACAATATACTGTGTATGGCTAGGTGTATACAATACGGCTATTGACAGAGTTACAATATACTGTGTATTGCTAAGTGTATACAATACCACTATGGAAAGAGTTACAATATACTGTGTATGGCTAGGTGTATACAATACGACTATTGACAGAGTTACAATATACTGTGTATGGCTAAGTGTATACAATACCACTATTGACAAAGTTACACTATACTGTGTATGGCTAAGTGTATACAATACCACTATTGACAGAGTTACAATATACTGTGTATGGCTAAGTGTATACAATACCACTATTGACAGAGTTACAATATACTGTGTATGGCTAAGTGTATACAATACCACTATTGACAGAGTTACAATATACTGTGTATGGCTAAGTGTATACAATACGACTATTGACAGAGTTACAATATACTGTGTATGGCTAAGTGTATACAATACCACTATGGACAGAGTTACAATATACTGTGTATGGCTAAGTGTATACAATACGACTATTGACAGAGTTACAATATACTGTGTATGGCTAGGTGTATACAATACCACTATTGACAGAGTTACAATATACTGTGTATGGCTAAGTGTATACAATACGACTATTGACAGAGCTACAATATACTGTGTATGGCTAAGTGTATACAATATGACTATTGACAGAGTTACAATATACTGTGTATGGCTAGGTGTATACAATACGACTATTGACAGAGTTACAATATACTGTGTATGGCTACGGGTATACAATACCACTATTGACAGAGTTACAATATACTGTGTATGGCTAGGTGTATACAATACCACTATTGACAGAGTTACAATATACTGTGTATGGCTACGGGTATACAATACCACTATTGACAGAGTTACAATATACTGTGTATAGCTAGGTGTATACAATATGACTATTGACAGAGTTACAATATACTGTGTATGGCTAGGTGTATACAATACGACTATTGACAGAGTTACAATATACTGTGTATTGCTAAGTGTATACAATACCACTATGGACAGAGTTACAATATACTGTGTATGGCTAGGTGTATACAATACGACTATTGACAGAGTTACAATATACTGTGTATGGTTAGGTGTATACAATACCACTATTGACAGAGTTACAATATACTGTGTATGGCTAGGTGTATACAATACGGCTATTGACAGAGTTACAATATACTGTGTATTGCTAAGTGTATACAATACCACTATGGACAGAGTTACAATATACTGTGTATGGCTAGGTGTATACAATACGACTATTGACAGAGTTACAATATACTGTGTATGGCTAGGTGTATACAATGCGACTATTGACAGAGTTACAATATACTGTGTATGGCTAGGTGTATACAATACGACTATTGACAGAGTTACAATATACTGTGTATGGCTAGGTGTATACAATACCACTATTGACAGAGTTACAATATACTGTGTATGGCTAGTTGTATACAATACCACTATTGACAGAGTTACAATATACTGTGTATGGCTAGGTGTATACAATACCACTATTGACAGAGTTACAATATACTGTGTATGGCTAGGTGTATACAATACCACTATTGACAGAGTTACAATATACTGTGTATGGCTACGGGTATACAATACCACTATTGACAGAGTTTCAATATACTGTGTATAGCTAGGTGTATACAATATGACTATTGACAGAGTTACAATATACTGTGTATGGCTAGGTGTATACAATTCCACTATTGACAGAGTTACAATATACTGTCTATGGCTAGGTGAATACAATACGACTATTAACAGAGTTACAATATACTGTGTATGGCTAAGTGTATACAATACCACTATTGACACAGTTACAATATACTGTGTATGGCTAGGTGTATACAATATGACTATTGACAGAGCTACAATATACTGTGTATGGCTAGGTGTATGCAATACGACTATAGAGAGAGTTACAATATACTGTGTATGGCTAGGTGTATACAATACCACTATTGACAGAGTTACAATATACTCTGTATGGCTAGGTGTATACAATACAACTATTGACAGAGTTACAATATACTGTGTATGGCTAGGTGTATACAATACCACTATTGACAGAGTTACAATATACTGTGTATGGCTAGGTGTATACAATACGACTATTGACAGAGTTACAATATATTGTGTATTGCTAGGTGTATACAATGCGACTATTGACAGAGTTACAATATACTGTGTATGGCTAAGTGTATACAATACCACTATTGACAGAGTTACAATATACTGTGTATGGCTAGGTGTATACAATACGACTATTGACAGAGTTACAATATACTGTGTATTGTTAAGTGTATACAATACCACTATGGACAGAGTTACAATATACTGTGTATGGCTAGGTTTATGAAATACGACTATTGACAGAGTTACAATATACTGTGCATGGCTAGGTGTATACAATACGACTATTGACAGAGTTACAATATACTGTGTATGGCTAAGTGTATATAATTCCAGTATTGACAGAGTTACACTATGCTGTGTATGGCTAAGTGTATGCAATACCACTATTGACAGAGTTACAATATACTGTGTATGGCTAGGTGTATACAATACGACTATTGACAGAGTTACAATATACTGTGTATGGCTAGGTGTATACAATGCGACTATTGACAGAGTTACAATATACTGTGTATGGCTAGGTGTATACAATACGACTATTGACAGAGTTACAATATACTGTGTATGGCTAGGTGTATACAATGCGACTATTGACAGAGTTACAATATACTGTGTATGGCTAGGTGTATACAATACGACTATTGACAGAGTTACAATATACTGTGTATGGCTAGGTGTATACAATACCACTATTGACAGAGTTACAATATACTGTGTATTGCTAGTTGTATACAATACCACTATTGACAGAGTTACAATATACTGTGTATGGCTAGGTGTATACAATACCACTATTGACAGAGTTACAATATACTGTGTATGGCTAGGTGTATACAATACGACTATTGACAGAGTTACAATATACTGTGTATGGCTACGGGTATACAATACCACTATTGACAGAGTTACAATATACTGTGTATGGCTAGGTGTATACAATACCACTATTGACAGAGTTACAATATACTGTGTATGGCTACGGGTATACAATACCACTATTGACAGAGTTACAATATACTGTGTATAGCTAGGTGTATACAATATGACTATTGACAGAGTTACAATATACTGTGTATGGCTAGGTGTATACAATACGACTATTGACAGAGTTACAATATACTGTGTATTGCTAAGTGTATACAATACCACTATGGACAGAGTTACAATATACTGTGTATGGCTAGGTGTATACAATACGACTATTGACAGAGTTACAATATACTGTTTATGGTTAGGTGTATACAATACCACTATTGACAGAGTTACAATATACTGTGTATGGCTAGGTGTATACAATACGGCTATTGACAGAGTTACAATATACTGTGTATTGCTAAGTGTATACAATACCACTATGGACAGAGTTACAATATACTGTGTATGGCTAGGTGTATACAATACGACTATTGACAGAGTTACAATATACTGTGTATGGCTAAGTGTATACAATACCACTATTGACAGAGTTACACTATACTGTGTATGGCTAAGTGTATACAATACCACTATTGACAGAGTTACAATATACTGTGTATGGCTAAGTGTATACAATACCACTATTGACAGAGTTACAATATACTGTGTATGGCTAAGTGTATACAATACCACTATTGACAGAGTTACAATATACTGTGTATGGCTAAGTGTATACAATACGACTATTGACAGAGTTACAATATACTGTGTATGGCTAAGTGTATACAATACCACTATGGACAGAGTTACAATATACTGTGTATGGCTAAGTGTATACAATACGACTATTGACAGAGTTACAATATACTGTGTATGGCTAGGTGTATACAATACCACTATTGACAGAGTTACAATATACTGTGTATGGCTAAGTGTATACAATACGACTATTGACAGAGCTACAATATACTGTGTATGGCTAAGTGTATACAATATGACTATTGACAGAGTTACAATATACTGTGTATGGCTAGGTGTATACAATACGACTATTGACAGAGTTACAATATACTGTGTATGGCTACGGGTATACAATACCACTATTGACAGAGTTACAATATACTGTGTATGGCTAGGTGTATACAATACCACTATTGACAGAGTTACAATATACTGTGTATGGCTACGGGTATACAATACCACTATTGACAGAGTTACAATATACTGTGTATAGCTAGGTGTATACAATATGACTATTGACAGAGTTACAATATACTGTGTATGGCTAGGTGTATACAATACGACTATTGACAGAGTTACAATATACTGTGTATTGCTAAGTGTATACAATACCACTATGGACAGAGTTACAATATACTGTGTATGGCTAGGTGTATACAATACGACTATTGACAGAGTTACAATATACTGTGTATGGTTAGGTGTATACAATACCACTATTGACAGAGTTACAATATACTGTGTATGGCTAGGTGTATACAATACGGCTATTGACAGAGTTACAATATACTGTGTATTGCTAAGTGTATACAATACCACTATGGACAGAGTTACAATATACTGTGTATGGCTAGGTGTATACAATACGACTATTGACAGAGTTACAATATACTGTGTATGGCTAAGTGTATACAATACCACTATTGACAGAGTTACAATATACTGTGTATGGCTAAGTGTATACAATACCACTATTGACAGAGTTACAATATACTGTGTATGGCTAAGTGTATACAATACCACTATTGACAGAGTTACAATATACTGTGTATGGCTAAGTGTATACAATACCACTATTGACAGAGTTACAATATACTGTGTATGGCTAAGTGTATACAATACCACTATGGACAGAGTTACAATATACTGTGTATGGCTAAGTGTATACAATACGACTATTGACAGGGTTACAATATACTGTGTATGGCTAGGTGTATACAATACCACTATTGACAGAGTTACAATATACTGTGTATGGCTAAGTGTATACAATACGACTATTGACAGAGCTACAATATACTGTGTATGGCTAAGTGTATACAATATGACTATTGACAGAGTTACAATATACTGTGTATGGCTAGGTGTATACAATACGACTATTAACAGAGTTACAATATACTGTGTATGGCTAGGTGTATACAATACGACTATTGAGAGAGTTACAATATACTGTGTATGGCTAAGTGTATACAATACCATTATTGACAGAGTTACAATATACTGTGTATGGCTAAGTGTATACAATACGACTATTGACAGAGTTACAATATACTGTGTATGGCTAAGTGTATACAATACGACTATTGACAGAGTTACAATATACGGTGTATAGCTAAGTGTATACAATATGACTATTGACAGAGTTACAATATACTGTGTATGGCTAAGTGTATACAATACCACTATTGACAGAGTTACAATATACTGTGTATGGCTAGGTGTATACAATACCACTATTGACAGAGTTACAATATACTGTGTATGGCTAGGTGTATACAATACGACTATTGACAGAGTTACAATATACTGTGTATGGCTAAGTGTATACAATACCACTATTGACAGAGTTACAATATACTGTGTATGGCTAGGTGTATACAATATGACTATTGACAGAGTTACAATATACTGTGTATAGCTAAGTGTATACAATACCACTATTGAGAGAGTTACAATATACTGTGTATGGCTAGGTGTATACAATACGACTATTGACAGAGTTACAATATACTGTGTATGGCTAAGTGTATACAATATGACTATTGAGAGAGTTACAATATACTGTGTATGGCTAAGTGTATACAATACGACTATTGACAGAGTTACAATATACTGTGTATGGCTAGGTGTATACAATACCACTATTGACAGAGTTACAATATACTGTGTATGGCTAGGTGTATACAATACGACTATTGACAGAGTTACAATATACTGTGTATGGCTAAGTGTATACAATACCACTATTGACAGAGTTACAATATACTGTGTATGGCTAGGTGTATACAATATGACTATTGACAGAGTTACAATATACTGTGTATGGCTAGGTGTATACAATACGACTATTAACAGAGTTACAATATACTGTGTATGGCTAGGTGTATACAATACGACTATTGAGAGAGTTACAATATACTGTGTATGGCTAAGTGTATACAATACCATTATTGACAGAGTTACAATATACTGTGTATGGCTAAGTGTATACAATACGACTATTGACAGAGTTACAATATACTGTGTATGGCTAAGTGTATACAATACGACTATTGACAGAGTTACAATATACGGTGTATAGCTAAGTGTATACAATATGACTATTGACAGAGTTACAATATACTGTGTATGGCTAAGTGTATACAATACCACTATTGACAGAGTTACAATATACTGTGTATTGCTAGTTGTATACAATACCACTATTGACAGAGTTACAATATACTGTGTATGGCTAGGTGTATACAATACGACTATTGACAGAGTTACAATATACTGTGTATTGCTAAGTGTATACAATACCACTATGGACAGAGTTACAATATACTGTGTATGGCTAGGTGTATACAATACGACTATTGACAGAGTTACAATATACTGTTTATGGTTAGGTGTATACAATACCACTATTGACAGAGTTACAATATACTGTGTATGGCTAGGTGTATACAATACGGCTATTGACAGAGTTACAATATACTGTGTATTGCTAAGTGTATACAATACCACTATGGACAGAGTTACAATATACTGTGTATGGCTAGGTGTATACAATACGACTATTGACAGAGTTACAATATACTGTGTATGGCTAAGTGTATACAATACCACTATTGACAGAGTTACACTATACTGTGTATGGCTAAGTGTATACAATACCACTATTGACAGAGTTACAATATACTGTGTATGGCTAAGTGTATACAATACCACTATTGACAGAGTTACAATATACTGTGTATGGCTAAGTGTATACAATACCACTATTGACAGAGTTACAATATACTGTGTATGGCTAAGTGTATACAATACGACTATTGACAGAGTTACAATATACTGTGTATGGCTAAGTGTATACAATACCACTATGGACAGAGTTACAATATACTGTGTATGGCTAAGTGTATACAATACGACTATTGACAGAGTTACAATATACTGTGTATGGCTAGGTGTATACAATACCACTATTGACAGAGTTACAATATACTGTGTATGGCTAAGTGTATACAATACGACTATTGACAGAGCTACAATATACTGTGTATGGCTAAGTGTATACAATATGACTATTGACAGAGTTACAATATACTGTGTATGGCTAGGTGTATACAATACGACTATTGACAGAGTTACAATATACTGTGTATGGCTACGGGTATACAATACCACTATTGACAGAGTTACAATATACTGTGTATGGCTAGGTGTATACAATACCACTATTGACAGAGTTACAATATACTGTGTATGGCTACGGGTATACAATACCACTATTGACAGAGTTACAATATACTGTGTAT
Source organism: Bathymodiolus septemdierum (assembly GCA_963383655.1). Taxonomy (NCBI): domain Eukaryota; kingdom Metazoa; phylum Mollusca; class Bivalvia; order Mytilida; family Modiolidae; genus Bathymodiolus; species Bathymodiolus septemdierum. Next base: position 64,931,880 of record OY726517.1, read on the forward strand.
AGCTAGGTGTATACAATATGACTATTGACAGAGTTACAATATACTGTGTATGGCTAGGTGTATACAATACGACTATTGACAGAGTTACAATATACTGTGTATTGCTAAGTGTATACAATACCACTATGGACAGAGTTACAATATACTGTGTATGGCTAGGTGTATACAATACGACTATTGACAGAGTTACAATATACTGTGTATGGTTAGGTGTATACAATACCACTATTGACAGAGTTACAATATACTGTGTATGGCTAGGTGTATACAATACGGCTATTGACAGAGTTACAATATACTGTGTATTGCTAAGTGTATACAATACCACTATGGACAGAGTTACAATATACTGTGTATGGCTAGGTGTATACAATACGACTATTGACAGAGTTACAATATACTGTGTATGGCTAAGTGTATACAATACCACTATTGACAGAGTTACAATATACTGTGTATGGCTAAGTGTATACAATACCACTATTGACAGAGTTACAATATACTGTGTATGGCTAAGTGTATACAATACCACTATTGACAGAGTTACAATATACTGTGTATGGCTAAGTGTATACAATACCACTATTGACAGAGTTACAATATACTGTGTATGGCTAAGTGTATACAATACCACTATGGACAGAGTTACAATATACTGTGTATGGCTAAGTGTATACAATACGACTATTGACAGGGTTACAATATACTGTGTATGGCTAGGTGTATACAATACCACTATTGACAGAGTTACAATATACTGTGTATGGCTAAGTGTATACAATACGACTATTGACAGAGCTACAATATACTGTGTATGGCTAAGTGTATACAATATGACTATTGACAGAGTTACAATATACTGTGTATGGCTAGGTGTATACAATACGACTATTAACAGAGTTACAATATACTGTGTATGGCTAGGTGTATACAATACGACTATTGAGAGAGTTACAATATACTGTGTATGGCTAAGTGTATACAATACCATTATTGACAGAGTTACAATATACTGTGTATGGCTAAGTGTATACAATACGACTATTGACAGAGTTACAATATACTGTGTATGGCTAAGTGTATACAATACGACTATTGACAGAGTTACAATATACGGTGTATAGCTAAGTGTATACAATATGACTATTGACAGAGTTACAATATACTGTGTATGGCTAAGTGTATACAATACCACTATTGACAGAGTTACAATATACTGTGTATGGCTAGGTGTATACAATACCACTATTGACAGAGTTACAATATACTGTGTATGGCTAGGTGTATACAATACGACTATTGACAGAGTTACAATATACTGTGTATGGCTAAGTGTATACAATACCACTATTGACAGAGTTACAATATACTGTGTATGGCTAGGTGTATACAATATGACTATTGACAGAGTTACAATATACTGTGTATAGCTAAGTGTATACAATACCACTATTGAGAGAGTTACAATATACTGTGTATGGCTAGGTGTATACAATACGACTATTGACAGAGTTACAATATACTGTGTATGGCTAAGTGTATACAATATGACTATTGAGAGAGTTACAATATACTGTGTATGGCTAAGTGTATACAATACGACTATTGACAGAGTTACAATATACTGTGTATGGCTAGGTGTATACAATACCACTATTGACAGAGTTACAATATACTGTGTATGGCTAGGTGTATACAATACGACTATTGACAGAGTTACAATATACTGTGTATGGCTAAGTGTATACAATACCACTATTGACAGAGTTACAATATACTGTGTATGGCTAGGTGTATACAATATGACTATTGACAGAGTTACAATATACTGTGTATAGCTAAGTGTATACAATACCACTATTGAGAGAGTTACAATATACTGTGTATGGCTAGGTGTATACAATACCACTATTGACAGAGTTACAATATACTGTGTATGGCTAAGTGTATACAATATGACTATTGACAGAGTTACAATATACTGTGTATAGCTAAGTGTATACAATATGACTATTGACAGAGTTACAATATACTGTGTATGGCTAAGTGTATACAATACCACTATTGAGAGAGTTACAATATACTGTGTATGGCTAGGTGTATACAATACGACTATTGACAGAGTTACAATATACTGTGTATAGCTAAGTGTATACAATATGACTATTGACAGAGTTACAATATACTGTGTATGGCTAAGTGTATACAATACGACTATTGACAGAGCTACAATATACTGTGTATAGCTAAGTGTATACAATACCACTGTTGACAGAGTTACAATATACTGTGTATGGCTAAGTGTATACAATACCACTATTGACAGAGTTACAATATACTGTGTATGGCTAGGTGTATACAATACGACTATTGACAGAGTTACAATATACTGTGTATGGCTAAGTGTATACAATACCACTATTGACAGAGTTACAATATACTGTGTATGGCTAGGTGTATACAATACGACTATTGACAGAGTTACAATATACTGTGTATGGCTAAGTGTATACAATACCACTATTACACAGTGGTACACTCAAGTAAGAAACGCTATTGAGATTTCTTTCTATTGTTACGCTTAATTTCCAAAAATTGGCAAAATGTATCCATGTAACACCGTGGTCGGCTAAGAACTGATTTACCGTTGGTAAGACGATTACAGTTGGTAAGACGATTACCGTTTACCATTGGTAAAGATTGAGTCTCTTATAATAATTTGATGTTTTATTTTATTTAATATCAACCATTTAATACGTGAACCACATACTAAATCTCGTTTATCTAAAATACTAAATGTACTGCATATTACGCTTAGTAGTTCAATAACAATGATTGACTGAACGATCTAGTGATTGATTGTTATTTAACATCACGTAAGCATTATTTCAGATATGTGTAAGTCTATTAACACTACTTATTGTAGGCTACAGATTGACAATTGGTTGTGCCCATGCGCGTAAATTTACATTGGCACAGGAAGACATGGATATATATTTGATATGATCAGAGAATTTGTCGTTATATGGGTCACATTATAACTGAGGAGGCTGCCATGGTTGTATGGTAGTTAGATTTACAACTACGTATGCAATCAGTGTATATCACCACTAAAGTTGTTAGCTATAATCCCGTTCATGGTCATGTGTACTCGAAACAGCATTATGTGATAAAATGTGTCAGTGACTTGCAGCAGGACAATGGTTTTCTCCGAGTACTTCGGCTTCCTCCTCCATTAAAACTTACCTAAACGGTATGACTGAAATATTGTTGCTTGATGTTTGTTTGTTTGTTGGATGGTACTTAACGTCACTTTCCAAACCATTTTAGTAATATCGTGGCGGTCAGTTTTATTGGTGGAGGATCCGGAGAAAATCACCGACCTGTCGCAAGTCACTGACAAACTGTATCACATAATGTTGTACACCTCGCCCTGATCGAGATTCGAACTCACAACATCAGTGGTGATATACACTGATTGCATTGCATAGGTAGTTGTAAATCCAACTACCATGCGATCACGACCACCACGGTCCCCAGGTTGAAAGTGGCCTTAAATATTAATAACTATAATGCTAAAAATTGTTGGTCATTTTATAAATTAGTAGCTACTTTTTAATTCAATCCTCGTTACTAAATTGTCAGAAACAATGAATCATTGATATATGTAATATTATTTATAAATAATAAATAAACGTTAGAGAAAACCGAAGGTACTGATTGCTTTTCAAATAAAATCATCATAAAATATTTTTTCTCTTATTGGCAAAAAACCTTTATAAATAACAAATGTTTATAATAATAATAACATTGTTTTGTAATCAATCAAAGGATATATTAATTACGATACATCACACAAGATATATTAATTACGATACATCACACAAGTTGTCAATGTCGTAATTTGTTCTGTTATGACAGATTCTAACGTCGATGCAAAAAAGAAAGGATGCCCATTTGTTAGCTATGTATGCCTTATTTAAACATAAACACGTCCACCAAACATAACAAATATGTTGTCAATCAAAAGCTCGAGCATTTCAGAGAACTTTTTTGGTAGAATCAGAACGGTTTTATCTTTTTTCACAAAATAAGATTTGTCGGTATTTGTATCTAGGTTGGTCATTTTCATTATGAAACACATTTGAACTAATTCTTTTATTCTGTGTTTTAGCTTTGATGAGGGAATAGTTGTGTTGGATGAAGAGCAGTCAAATGTTAAATTGCTATTGCAGATTTATCCCCGCCACATGTGTGTGCCTGTCCTAAGCCAAGACCTGGATTTCCAACGTCATATGTAGTGTTTTTTTTCTGTGTTCATTGAGTTAAGGTGAGAGGTGATTGTTCGTGTTGTTGACATTGGAGGAATTGTTGACCATCACCGTTTACACTTTCTTTTCATAAAGTTTCAAAACAGCTTCCTGCAACTTGTTCGATTTCAAACAAAAACAGACAATTCGTTCTTAAACCTTGAACATATTAAAACCAACGCATATGTTGAAACTACGCGTTGTGCATCGACTGACATATTGGATTCAAAAACTTTAAAATTAGGCAGTTTCGACATTGAATACCGATTTGTGTTAACATTGTGGATTTATTTGAAACTATAAATGACTATTGTTTGACATTCACACCACACATGTGATGTTCTATTTTTACTTTTTGTCATGTTAGTATGTTATAAATAGAATAACATCTTGTACATATATAAGTAATTGTTCTTTATTATTCAGTTTGATACTTAGTGAATGGGAGGGTCGACTCATAAATATTAATTAAAGAGTTTTCCAGCATGTTTCTACCATGTTACTTGTCATGTTGTGTTACAATATCGTGTATTTTCTACTGTACTTTACATATATACTTTGGAATAAACTTCTTGTACATATACAGATGTACATACTTGTTTCATTGATTTCTGGTTGGTTCGATTGTTTTTTTTTTCTTGTTTGCTTTTGTTTTTTTTTTGTTTTGTTTTGTTTTTGTTATTGTATTTTTTTTTTGGGGGGGGGGGGGGGTCTTGTTATTTTGGTTTTGATTTTGTCGTTGCGACCAATTAACACATCTGAAGCGTTTTAGATGTCTGACCAGTCTTCGGTAGTATTTGCAAGTTTATTTTGTCGTTATGGTAAAATTGTTAAACCTTTTAGACTCGCCAATAAAATAAAATGAAATGAAATGAAATTGTGCATACAACTGGTTTGCAGCATTACAAAATAAATACAAAGAATGAGCACCACTACATCTATATCTATTAAGTTAAAACATGAGCACCACTACATCTATATCTATTAAGTTAAAACATGAGCACCACTACATCTATATCTATTAAGTTAAAATATGAGCACCACTACATCTATATCTATTAAGTTAAAACATGAGCACCACTACATCTATATCTATTAAGTTAAAACATGAGCACCACTACATCTATATCTGTTAAGTTAAAACATGAGCACCACTACATCTATATCTATTAAGCTAAAACATGAGCACCACTACATCTATATCTATTAAGTTAAAACATGAGCACCCCTACATCTATATCTGTTAAGCTAAAACATGAGCACCACTACATCTATATCTATTAAGCTAAAACATGAGCACCACTACATCTATATCTGTTAAGCTAAAACATGAGCACCACTACATCTATATCTATTAAGCTAAAACATGAGCACCACTACATCTATATCTGTTAAGTTAAAACATGAGCACCACTACATCTATATCTATTAAGCTAAAACATGAGCACCACTACATCTATATCTATTAAGTTAAAACATGAGCACCACTACATCTATATCTGTTAAGTTAAAACATGAGCACCACTACATCTATATCTATTAAGTTAAAACATGAGCACCACTACATCTATATCTATTAAGTTAAAACATGAGCACCACTACATCTATATCTATTAAGTTAAAACATGAGCACCACTACATCTATATCTATTAAGTTAAAACATGAGCACCACTACATCTATATATATTAAGTTAAAACATGAGCACCACTACATCTATATCTATTAAGATAAAACATGAGCACCACTACATCTATATCTATTAAGTTAAAACATGAGCACCACTACATCTATATCTGTTAAGCTAAAACATGAGCACCACTACATCTATATCTATTAAGTTAAAACATGAGCACCACTACATCTATATCTATTAAATTAAAACATGAGCACCACTACATCTATATCTATTAAGCTAAAACATGAGCACCACTACATCTATATATATTAAGCTAAAACATGAGCACCACTGCATCTATATCTATTAAGCTAAAACATGAGCACCACTACATCTATATATTTTAAGTTAAAACATGAGCACCACTACATCTATATCTATTAAGTTAAAACATGAGCACCACTACATCTATATCTATTAAGCTAAAACATGAGCACCACTACATCTATATCTATTAAGTTAAAACATGAGCACCACTACATCTATATCTATTAAGCTAAAACATGAGCACCACTACATCTATATATATTAAGCTAAAACATGAGCACCACTACATCTATATCTATTAAGTTAAAACATGAGCACCACTACATCTATATCTATTAAGCTAAAACATGAGCACTACTACATCTATATCTATTAAGCTAAAACGTGAGCACCACTACATCTATATCTATTAAGCTAAAACGTGAGCACCACTACATCTATATCTATTAAGCTAAAAAATGAGCACCACTACATCTATATCTATTAAGTTAAAACATGAGCACCACTACATCTATATCTATTAAGTTAAAACATGAGCACCACTACATCTATATCTATTAAGTTAAAACATGAGCACCACTACATCTATATCTATTAAGTTAAAACATGAGCACCACTACATCTATATCTATTAAGCTAAAACATGAGCACCACTACATCTATATCTATTAAGCTAAAACATGAGCACCACTACATCTATATCTATTAAGTTAAAACATGAGCACCACTACATCTATATATATTAAGCTAAAACATGAGCACCACTACATCTATATCTATTAAGTTAAAACATGAGCACCACTACATCTTTATCTATTAAGCTAAAACATGAGCACCACTACATCTATATCTATTAAGCTAAAACGTGAGCACCACTACATCTATATCTATTAAGCTAAAACATGAGCACCACTACATCTATATCTATTAAGTTAAAACATGAGCACCACTACATCTATATCTATTAAGTTAAAACATGAGCACCACTACATCTATATATATTAAGCTAAAACATGAGCACCACTACATCTATATCTATTAAGTTAAAACATGAGCACCACTACATCTATATCTATTAAGCTAAAACATGAGCACTACTACATCTATATCTATTAAGCTAAAACGTGAGCACCACTACATCTATATCTATTAAGCTAAAACGTGAGCACCACTACATCTATATCTATTAAGCTAAAAAATGAGCACCACTACATCTATATCTATTAAGTTAAAACATGAGCACCACTACATCTATATCTATTAAGTTAAAACATGAGCACCACTACATCTATATCTATTAAGTTAAAACATGAGCACCACTACATCTATATCTATTAAGTTAAAACATGAGCACCACTACATCTATATCTATTAAGCTAAAACATGAGCACCACTACATCTATATCTATTAAGCTAAAACATGAGCACCACTACATCTATATCTATTAAGTTAAAACATGAGCACCACTACATCTATATATATTAAGCTAAAACATGAGCACCACTACATCTATATCTATTAAGTTAAAACATGAGCACCACTACATCTTTATCTATTAAGCTAAAACATGAGCACCACTACATCTATATCTATTAAGCTAAAACGTGAGCACCACTACATCTATATCTATTAAGCTAAAACGTGAGCACCACTACATCTATATCTATTAAGCTAAAAAATGAGCACCACTACATCTATATCTATTAAGCTAAAACATGAGCACCACTACATCTATATCTATTAAGTTAAAACATGAGCACCACTACATCTATATCTATTAAGTTAAAACATGAGCACCACTACATCTATATCTATTAAGTTAAAACATGAGCACCACTACATCTATATCTATTAAGTTAAAACATGAGCACCACTACATCTATATCTATTAAGTTAAAACATGAGCACCACTACATCTACATCTGTTAAGTTAAAACATGAGCACCACTACATCTATATCTATTAAGCTAAAACATGAGCACCACTACATCTATATCTATTAAGCTAAAACATGAGCACCACTACATCTATATCTATTAAGCTAAAACATGAGCACCACTACATCTATATCTATTAAGTTAAAACATGAGCACCACTACATCTATATCTGTTAAGCTAAAACATGAGCACCACTACATCTATATCTGTTAAGTTAAAACATGAGCACCACTACATCTATATCTATTAAGTTAAAACATGAGCACCACTACATCTATATCTATTAAGCTAAAACATGAGCACCACTACATCTATATCTATTAAGCTAAAACATGAGCACCACTACATCTATATCTGTTAAGTTAAAACATGAGCACCACTACATCTATATCTATTAAGCTAAAACATGAGCACCACTAAATCTATATATATTAAGTTAAAACATGAGCACCACTACATCTTTACCTATTAAGTTAATATTAATTATATCGTGTGTTCCTATTTTATTCAACATTTACGTAGCACAACGTTTTGGGCGGAGTATAATGTCTGGCTTCATGTATATCACGAAGACATCGTATCACAGAGAAATAGCCCACTAACCCACTGACTTTTTTTTAAACTTTCGTGTACTGCCATCCATCTTAAAGTCACCTACCTATACATATACCCTAGGGAGAACCAAATAGTTTAGCAAACCTTTAGTGTCGAATAGATCATTAATATCACTCAAATGAATGATATTGTTTGTACGTTATGCTATGGCCAATGTTTTATATCATGGAAACCACCAGTGCAATTCTTTGCGCAGTTTATTATTTATATGATATATTTATTGCCACATATTATGTCTATGCAAGGTGGTGTAATGAATAGTATGCTCGCTTCAAGAGTGGAATCTCATTGGTTCGATCTTGGGTCTTGTCAAGCAAAAGACTATAGGAAAAGGTTGAAGATACCAAATTGGTGATCAGAAGCCGTAATTCGAAGACATTGTAATTGCCAAATGAAAAAGTACAAATAATGATATACAAAACACTACACAGAAAAAAAACCGAAATATTGAGCAACACTAAGCTCACAAAAAACGGGGTGAACTCAGGTGCTATGTTCCATTTCTCATCATGATATTACATTGCTGAAGACTTCCACAACTGGCGTTAAAAGCAAGCATTCACATTAACTCACTGTTCATGGCGATGTTTTTTATGATTGTTTTTTGGTTCCCAAAAGCTAAGCGTCAAATATTTCATGGATATTAAGGATAAGTTCAACAATATATAACAAAATACACAGACATTTATGACGAATTGAACACTTTCGATTGCCACTGGAAAAAATATGGAGAGTTGAGTAGGGACGAAAGGTTTATTCTTTTGAAGAGACAACAATGAACCTACTTTTCCCTTGAAATCTAAAGAAGGGGTATATAACGTACAATGAGCGTGGTACACATCTAGTAGAATCCACGAGGACCAGGTTTAACCACCTAAATCATATCGAGAGTATACATCCCTATCCATCAGCTAGGCAGCTCTCTTGCTTGAGCACTGGGAACCATCACTAGCTGAGGACGTGCTAGCCAGCTCTCTTGGTTGAGCACTGAGAACCATCACCAGCTGAGCACGTGCTAGCCAGCTCTCTTGGTTGAGCACTGGGAGCCATCACCAGCTGAGGACGTGCTAGGCAGCTCTCTTCGTTGAGCACTGGGAACCATCGACAGCTGAGGACGTGCTAGGCAGCTCTCTTGGTTGAGCACTGGGAATCGTCACCAGCTGAGGACGTGCTAGGCAGCTCTCTTGGTTGAGCACTGAGAACCATCACCAGCTGAGGACGTGCTAGGCAGCTCTCTTGGTTGAGCACTGGGAACCATCACCAGCTGAGGACGTGCTAGGCAGCTCTCTTGGTTGAGCACTGGGAACCATCACCAGCTGAGGACATGCTAGGCAGCTCTCTTGGTTGAGCACTGAGAGCCATCACCAGCTGAGGACGTGCTAGGCAGCTCTCTTTGTTGAGCACTGAGAACCATCACCAGCTGAGGACGTGCTAGGCCACTCTCATGGTTGAGCACTGGGAACCATCACCAGCTGAGGATGTGCTAGGCAGCTCTCTTTGTTGAACACTGGGAACCATCACCAGCTGAGAAAGTGCTAGGCAGCTCTCTTGGTTGAACACTGGGAACCATCACCAGCTGCGGACGTGCTAGGCAGCTCTCGTAGTTGAGCACTGGGAACCATCACCAGCTGAGGACGTGCTAGGCAGCTCTCTTGGTTGAGCACTGGGAACCCTCACCAGCTGAGGACGTGCTAGGCAGCTCACTTGGTTGAGCACTGAGAACCATCACCAGCTGAGGACGTGCTAGGCAACTCTCTTGGTTGAACACTGGGAACCATCACCAGCTGAGAACGTGCTAGGCAGCTCTCTTGGTTAAGCACTGGAAACCATCACCAGCTGAGGACGAGCTAGGCAGCTCTCTTAGTTGATCAGTGGGAGCCATCACCAGCTGAGGACGTGCTAGGCAGCTCTCGTAGTTGAGCACTGGTAACCATCACCAGCTGAGGACGTGCAAGGCAGCTCTCTTGGTTGGGCACTGGGAACCATCACCAGCTGAGGACGTGCTAGGCAGCTCTCTTAGTTGAGCACTGGGAACCATCACCAGCATCCTATTCTACTTTTTTAAGCTATTTGTTTTCATACAATAATTATATATAATGTACCATCAAACACTAAGAACTATCCCACAACACTACGATCGATCACCTTACACTACTATAGACTTCTCACAATTTCTACTTTAACAACAGTGCATTACTGATATGAAATACGGTCAATCTCCCCCAGGCATAGATGACCTTAGACAGTGATGAGTATTTTGTTAAGGCCCTATGGTTTTCTAGCTCACAACTATTACATAATGGTTTTCTAGCTCACAACTATTACATTATGGTTTTCTAGTTCACAACTATTACATTACAGTTTTCTAGCTCATAACTATTACATTATGGTTTTCTAGCTCACAACTATTACATTATGGTTTTCTAGTTCACAACTATTACATTATGGTTTTCTAGCTCACAACTATTAGATTATGGTTTTCTAGCTCACAACTATTACATTTATGGTTTTCTAGCTCACAACTATTACATTATGGTTTTCTAGTTCACAACTATTACATTACAGTTTTCTAGCTCACAACTATTACATTATGGTTTTCTAGCTCACAACTATTACATTATGGTTTTTTAGCTCACAACTATTACATTATGGTTTTCTAGTTCACAACTATTACATTTATGGTTTTCTACCTCACAACTATTACATTACAGTTTTCTAGCTCACAACTATTACATTTTGGTTTTCTAGCTCACAACTATTACATTATGGTTTTCTAGTTCACAACTATTACATTACAATTTTCTAGCTCACAACTATTACATTATGGTTTTCTAGCTCACAACTATTACATTATGGTTTTCTAGCTCACAACTATTACATTTATGGTTTTCTAGCTCACAACTATTACATTTTGGTTTTCTAGCTCACAACTATTACATTTTGGTTTTCTAGCTCACAACTATTACATTTTGGTTTTCTAGCTCACGACTATTACATTCCAGTTTTCTAGCTCACAACTATTACATTACAGTTTTCTAGCTCACAACTATTACATTATGGTTTTCTAGCTCACAACTATTACATTATGGTTTTCTAGCTCACAACTATTACATTATGGTTTCTTGCTCACAACTATTACATTATGGTTTTCTAGCTCACAACTATTACATTATGGTTTTCTAGTTCACAACTATTACATTTATGGTTTTCTACCTCACAACTATTACATTACAGTTTTCTAGCTCACAACTATTACATTTTGGTTTTCTAGCTCACAACTATTACATTATGGTTTTCTAGTTCACAACTATTACATTACAATTTTCTAGCTCACAACTATTACATTATGGTTTTCTAGCTCACAACTATTACATTATGGTTTTCTAGCTCACAACTATTACATTTATGGTTTTCTAGCTCACAACTATTACATTTTGGTTTTCTAGCTCACAACTATTACATTTTGGTTTTCTAGCTCACAACTATTACATTTTGGTTTTCTAGCTCACGACTATTACATTCCAGTTTTCTAGCTCACAACTATTACATTACAGTTTTCTAGCTCACAACTATTACATTATGGTTTTCTAGCTCACAACTATTACATTATGGTTTTCTAGCTCACAACTATTACATTATGGTTTCTTGCTCACAACTATTACATTATGGTTTTCTAGCTCACAACTATTACATTATGGTTTTCTACCTCACGACTATTACATTACAGTTTTCTAGCTCACAACTATTACATTATGGCTTTCTAAATCACAACTGTTACATTTTGGTTTTCTAGCTCACTACTATTACATTTTGGTTTTCTACATCACGACTATTACATTACAGTTTTCTACATCACGACTATTACATTACAGTTTTCTAGCTCACAACTATTACATTATGGTTTTCTAGCTCACAACTATTACATTATGGTTTTCTAGCTCACAACTATTACATTACAGTTTTCTACCTCACAACTATTACATTATAGTTTTCTAGTTCATAACTATTACATTTATGGTTTTCTACCTCACGACTATTACATTACAGTTTCCTAGCTCACAACTATTACAATACAGTTTTCTAGCTCACAACTATTACATTATAGTTTTCTAGCTCACAACTATTACATTATGGTTTTCTAGCTCACAACTATTACATTATGGTTTCTTGCTCACAATTTTTACATTACAGTTTTCTAGCTCACAATTATTACATTGCAGTTTTCTAGCTCACAATTATTTCATTACAGTTTTCTAGCTCACAACTATTACATCATGGTTTCTTGCTCACAACTATTACATTTTGGTTTTCTAGCTCACAATTATTACATTACACTTTTCTAGCTCACAACTATTACATTATGGTTTTCTAGCTCACAACTATTACATTTTGGTTTTCTACCTCACAATTATTACATTGCAGTTTTCTAGCTCACGACTATTACATTATTGTTTTCTAGCTCACAACTATTACATTATGGTTTCTTGCTCACAATTATTACATTATAGTTTTCTAGCTCACAACTATTACATTGCAGTTTTCTAGCTCACAATTGCTACATTACAGTTTTCTAGCTCACAATTATTACATTACAGTTTTCTAGCTCACAATTATTACATTACAGTTTTCTAGCTCACAACTATTACATTACAGTTTTCTAGTTCACAATTATTACATTACAGTTTTCTAGCTCACAATTATTACATTACAGTTACAGTTTTCTAGCTCACGACTATTACATTATGGTTTTCTAGCTCACAACTATTACATTATGGTTTCTTGCTCACAATTATTACATTATAGTTTTCTAGCTCACAACTATTACATTGCAGTTTTCTAGCTCACAATTGCTACATTACAGTTTTCTAGCTCACAATTATTACATTACAATTTTCTAGCTCACAATTATTACATTACAGTTTTCTAGCTCACGACTATTACATTACAGTTTTCTAGCTCACGACTATTACATTATGGTTTTCTAGCTCACAACTATTACATTATGGTTTTCTAGCTCACAACTATTACATTATGGTTTTCTAGCTCACAACTATTACATTTTGGTTTTCTAGCTCACGACTATTACATTCCAGTTTTCTAGCTCACAACTATTACATTATGGTTTTCTAGCTCACAACTATTACATTTTGGTTTTCTAGCTCACAACTATTACATTATGGTTTTCTAGCTCACGGCTATTACATTATGGATTTCTAGCTAACGATATTTACATTATTTGCTTTCCCAGTCTTTTGACTATGAGCTTTATGATGAAGGTTATTCAAGAAATGCGTACTGCACACTAAATTATACCTTTATAGATACAAACATAGATATTAAAATTTAGTGCGCACGACGCGTTTCTGGAATATCCTCATAAAGTATGATCAAAGTCAAAATATGTGTATGTGACGAATAACATATTGCGTTTACGGTTTGAATATGTTCTACATCAAAGTAAAAGTGGAACGTTTCATCTGTTTATTTTTTGCTTTTTGCTTTTTGTTTTTTGTTTTTTGTTTGTTTTTTTTTAGCTTGAGCTGAACCTGGTCAATAAAGCACATTTAGTTGTAATTAATTATTCCATGTGGTCACGTATTTACTCAAGCAATAAACATATCAACTTATCATGCGGCCTTATTAAAAAAGACCATTTGGAAATGTCATGCTTTGCATAATTATAAACAATAAAAGCAATATGAAAAGGTACATTTGTGTCTACAGAGAAAGAAATAGTTGACGTTTTACTTAAATATTACATGTTTAATGTGTTTATTTGGTAGAAAACATTAACATAGGACAATCTTAAGATAAATCTACGTTAACATAGAACAATCTTAAGATAAAACATAGGACAATCTTAAAGATAAATCTCCGTTAACATAGGACAATCTTAAAGATAAATCTCCGTTAATATAGGACAATCTTAAGATAAATTTCCGTTAACATAGGACCATCTTAAGATAAATCTACGTTAACATAGGACAATCTTAAAGATAAATCTACGTTAACACAGGACAATCTTAAGATAAATCTACGTTAACATAGGACAATCTTAAAGATAAATCTACGTTGACATAGGACAATCTTAAGATAAAACATAGGACAATCTTAAAGATAAATCTCCGTTAACATAGGACAATCTTAAAGATAAATCTACGTTAACATAGGACAATCTTAAAGATAAATCTACGTTAACATAGGACAATCTTAAAGATAAATCTACGTTAGCATAGGACAATCTTAAGATAAAACATAGGACAATCTTAAAGATAAATCTCCGTTAACATAGGACAATCTTAAAGATAAATCTACGTTAACATAGGACAATCTTAAAGATAAATCTACGTTAGCATAGGACAATCTTAAGATAAAACATAGGACAATCTTAAAGATAAATCTCCGTTAATATAGGACAATCTTAAGATAAATTTCCGTTAGCATAGGACCATCTTAAGATAAATTTCCGTTAGCATAGGACCATCTTAAGATAAATCTACGTTAGCATAGGACCATCTTAAGATAAATCTACGTTAACATAGGACAATCTTAAAGATAAATCTACGTTAACATAGGACAATCTTAAAGATAAATCTACGTTAACATAGGACAATCTTAAAGATAAATCTACGTTAACATAGGACAATCTTAAAGATAAATCTACGTTAACATAGGACAATCTTAAAGATAAATCTACGTTAACATAGGACAATCTTAAAGATAAATCTACGTTAACATAGAACAATCTTAAAGATAAATCTACGTTAACATAGGACAATCTTAAGATAAATCTGCGTTAGCATAGGACAATCTTAAGATACATCTGCGTTAAATTTCAATCCAGGAAACAAAAGGCGCGGTTCAACAGACTGATCAGTTACGTCACATTCCTTACAACACATTATGGAACAGGATCTGCTTACTCTTACATAGCACCTGAGTTCACCTGTGGGTTTTAATTGGGTTTATATTGCTCAATTTTTTAGTTTTCTTAGTTTTCTGTGTGATGCCTTGTAGATCATTGTTTGTCCTTTTGGCCATTGTATTATGTTACCATATTGGTATCGTCAAACTTTTATTGTCTATTAATTTATTACCAATTTTATAAACTATGACTGTTACATTAACAAGTGTAACATCTTTTTGGCCGGAAGCTGAGATCATGTTTCAAATACTGACCACACTTTAAACAGAGGTGAAATACCAGGAGCTGATTTACGTATTCTTCATATTAATGTAGTCTGTAAGCGTTAGCTATTTTATGTATTTTTTATTTTAATGTATAACCATTTGACCTCAAAATGGAATTCCGTGTCCAAAGACTTGCGTAGTAAAGGTGAAGGTCCACTACTTGTTTAAGAAAAGTTTGAAATACCAAAGGGGTAATCAGAATCCGTAAATCGAAGAAGGACAGACAACACAATGGCCAAAAGAAAAAGGACAAAAGGACAAACAATTATCTACAACACATACACATACAACTAAAGATCGAGTTACTCCGGGAAGGTAAACAGTTAATGCTCCACTAGTGGCAGCCATCGTATTTAACATAGTCCATTGATACATGTAATGCAGCACTTGGTGAATACTGTTAACTTGTAAAGAGTGATGTCGTGGTCGTGATCGTATGATAGTTGGATTTACAGCTATCTATGCAATCAGTGCCCATCACCACTAACGTTGTGAATTGGAATCACGCACATGGCGAGGTGTACTCGACACAATATTATATGATAAAGCTTTTCAGAGACTTGTTGCAAGTCGGTGGTTTTCTCCGGTTTCCTTCACCAGTAAAACTGACTGCAACGACATTGCAGAAATATTGCTGAACGTGGCATTAAACACCATAACCATATCCATTAACTTGTAGCCCACACTGACTGGTTATGATTATATATAAATATATACAATATGTTCTTGCACCAAGTACAAGATAAACATGCGCGACTAATCTGTATTTTCTATTTATTCATAAATAAAATAAGAAATTTCATTTAGTGCCATCTACGTTTGTGGAGCTGTGGCACTCAGTCTGCACTTCGGAAATTCAAATTTGAATGTCTATGGGTAGCAAGTACACCAATGGGCCTAAAGGCCCTAATCGGGAGAGCCAAAATCAGCTAAGGTCGCATATACCTGAGGGAGGTATAGATTGTTCATGTCATTATTAATATTTGTCATAGTGTGGAGATCAATATTCAATTTGCTTAATAGCAAAAATCAAAACTTTAATTTACACACAACAACTTGAAAATATAGTATTCATAATTCTTTATATCATTAGTATATGTTGAGAGTTGACAGACGATTGGTTCGTGTTATTGTGATGGTAAGATTGTCACCTACTAGTACTACTATTTAACTTATCAATCACTGACAGTGGACTCCTAACTGCTATTGTCGTCTACTTGTCAGTTTATATATACATATAAGCTGGTGTGCCCCTGCATGTTGAAATTTTATTCATTTTTCAAATTAATGTGTTAGGGTTATGGTGTTTAACTCCACTTTCAGCAATATTTCAATTAATTAGTGGCGGTCAGTTTTACCGACCGGCTCCAGATCACTGACAAACTTTATCACAAAATATTGTATCGAGTACACCTCGCCATGAGCGGGACTTTAGCTCATATCGTTAGTGGTGATATGTACTGACTGCATGTAAATCCAACTACTATACGATTACGATCACGACACCCCACTCAAATTTATACATACTATTGTTGTTCCTTATCTTTAATAAATGAAATACAAACAAATACTACACTGTCTGTACCCTTAATGTACAAATACACGACCCCTCCCTCTCCTTGTACGGTACCCTTAATGTACAAATACACGACCCCTCCCTCTCCTTGTACGATACCCTTAATGTACAAATACAAGACCCTTCCCTCTCCTTGTACGGTACCCTTAATGTACAAATACACGACCCCTCCCTCTCCTTGTACGGTACCCTTAATGTACAAATACACGACCCCTCCCTCTCCTTGTACGGTACCCTTAATATACAAATACACGACCCCTCCCTCTCCTTGTACGGTACCCTTAATGTACAAATACATGACCCCTCCCTCTCCTTGTACGGTACCCTTAATGTACAAATACATGACCCCTCCCTCTCCTTGTACGGTACCCTTAATGTACAAATACATGACCCCTCCCTCTCCTTGTACGGTACCCTTAATGTACAAATACATGACCCCTCCCTCTCCTTGTACGGTACCCTTAATGTACAAATACATGACCCCTCCCTCTCCTTGTACGGTACCCTTAATGTACAAATACATGACCCCTCCCTCTCCTTGTACGGTACCCTTAATGTACAAATACATAACCCCTCACTCTCCAAACGGTACCCATAATGTACAAATACATGACCCCTCATTCCCCTTACACGGTACCCTTAATGTACAAATACATGACCCCTCACTCTATATCTCCTTACATGGTACCCTTAATGTACAAATACATGACCCTTCACTCTAGACCTCCTTACACGGTACCCTTAATGTACAAATACTTGACCCCTCACTCTCCTTACACGGCACCCTTAATATACAAATGCATGACCCCTCACTCTCTTTGAGACAAAGACCAGTTTATAATACTAGTACTATCTTTGAGGCAAAGACCAGTTTATAATACTAGTACTATCTTTGAGGCCAAGACCAGTTTATAATACTAGTACTATCTTTGAGGCAAAGACCAGTTTATAATACTAGTACTATCTTTGAGGAAAAGACCAGTTTATAATACTAGTACTATCTTTGAGGTCAAGACCAGTATATAATACTAGTACTATCTTTGACGCAAAGACCAGTTTATAATACTAGTACTATCTTTGAGGCAAAGACCAGTTTATAATACTAGTACTATCTTTGTGGCAAAGAACAGTTTATAATACTAGTACTATCTTTGAGGAAAAGACCAGTTTATAATACTAGTACTATCTTTGTGGCAAAGACCAATTTATAATACTAGTACTATCTTTGAGACATAGACCAGTTTATAATACTAGTACTATCTTTGAGGAAAAGACCAGTTTATAATACTAGTACTATCTTTGAGGCAAAGACCAGTTTATAATACTAGTACTATCTTTGAGACAAAGACCAGTTTATAATACTAGTACTATCTTTGAGGAAAAGACCAGTTTATAATACTAGTACTATCTTTGAGGCAAAGACCAGTTTATAATACTAGTACTATCTTTGAGGAAAAGACCAGTTTATAATACTAGTACTATCTTTGAGACAAAGACCAGTTTATAATACTAGTACTATCTTTGAGACAAAGACCAGTTTATAATACTAGTACTATCTTTGAGACAAAGACTAGTTTATAATACTAGTACTATCTTTGAGGAAAAGACCAGTTTATAATACTAGTACTATCTTTGAGGCAAAGACAAGTTTATAATACTAGTACTTTCTTTGAGACAAAGACCAGTTTATAATACTAGTACTATCTTTGAGGAAAAGACCAGTTTATAATACTAGTACTATCTTTGAGACAAAGACCAGTTTATAATACTAGTACTATCTTTGAGACATAGACCAGTATATAATACTAGTACTATCTTTGAGGAAAAGACCAGTTTATAATACTAGTACTATCTTTGAGGCAAAGACCAGTTTATAATACTAGTACTATCTTTGTGGCAAAGACCAATTTATAATACTAGTACTATCTTTGTGGCAAAGATCAATTTATAATACTAGTACTATCTTTGAGGCAAAGACCAGTTTATAATACTAGTACTATCTTTGAGAGAAAGACCAGTTTATAATACTAGTACTATCTTTGAGACAAAGACCAGTTTATAATACTAGTACTATCTTTGAGGCAAAGACCAGTTTATAATACTAGTACTATCTTTGAGGCAAAGACCAGTTTATAATACTAGTACTATCTTTGTGGCAAAGACCAGTTTATAATACTAGTACTATCTTTGTGGCAAAGACCAGTTTATAATACTAGTACTATCTTTGAGGCAAAGACCAGTTTATAATACTAGTACTATCTTTGAGACAAAGACCAGTTTATAATACTAGTACTTTCTTTGAGACAAAGACCAGTTTATAATACTAGTACTATCTTTGAGGCAAAGACCAGTTTATAATACTAGTACTATCTTTGTGGCAAAGACCAGTTTATAATACTAGTACTATCTTTGTGGCAAAGACCAGTTTATAATACTAGTACTATCTTTGAGGCAAAGACCAGTTTATAATACTAGTACTATCTTTGAGACAAAGACCAGTTTATAATACTAGTACTTTCTTTGAGACAAAGACCAGTTTATAATACTAGTACTATCTTTGAGGCCAAGACCAGTTTATAATACTAGTACTATCTTTGAGGCAAAGACCAGTTTATAATACTAGTACTATCTTTTAGGAAAAAACCAGTTTATAATACTAGTACTTTCTTTGAGGTCAAGACCAGTATATAATACTAGTACTATCTTTGACGCAAAGACCACTTTATAATACTAGTACTATCTTTGTGGCCAAGACCAGTTTATAATACTAGTACTATCTTTGAGACAAAGACCAGTTTATAATACTAGTACTATCTTTGTGGCAAAGACCAATTTATAATACTAGTACTATCTTTGAGACAAAGACCAGTTTATAATACTAGTACTATCTTTGAGGAAAAGACCAGTTTATAATACTAGTACTATCTTTGAGGCAAAGACCAGTTTATAATACTAGTACTATCTTTGAGACAAAGACCAGTTTATAATACTAGTACTATCTTTGAGGAAAAGACCAGTTTATAATACTAGTACTATCTTTGAGGCAAAGACCAGTTTATAATACTAGTACTATCTTTGAGGAAAAGACCAGTTTATAATACTAGTACTATCTTTGAGACAAAGACCAGTTTATAATACTAGTACTATCTTTGAGACAAAGACCAGTTTATAATACTAGTACTATCTTTGAGACAAAGACTAGTTTATAATACTAGTACTATCTTTGAGGAAAAGACCAGTTTATAATACTAGTACTATCTTTGAGGCAAAGACAAGTTTATAATACTAGTACTATCTTTGTGGCAAAGACCAGTTTATAATACTAGTACTATCTTTGTGGCAAAGACCAGTTTATAATACTAGTACTATCTTTGAGGCAAAGACCAGTTTATAATACTAGTACTATCTTTGTGGCAAAGACCAGTTTATAATACTAGTACTATCTTTGTGGCAAAGACCAGTTTATAATACTAGTACTATCTTTGAGGCAAAGACCAGTTTATAATACTAGTACTATCTTTGAGACAAAGACCAGTTTATAATACTAGTACTATCTTTGAGGCAAAGACCAGTTTATAATACTAGTACTATCTTTGAGGAAAAGACCAGTTTATAATACTAGTACTATCTTTGAGGCAAAGACCAGTTTATAATACTAGTACTATCTTTGAGGAAAAGACCAGTTTATAATACTAGTACTATCTTTGAGACAAAGACCAGTTTATAATACTAGTACTATCTTTGAGACAAAGACCAGTTTATAATACTAGTACTATCTTTGAGACAAAGACTAGTTTATAATACTAGTACTATCTTTGAGGAAAAGACCAGTTTATAATACTAGTACTATCTTTGTGGCAAAGACCAATTTATAATACTAGTACTATCTTTGAGGCAAAGACCAGTTTATAATACTAGTACTATCTTTGAGAGAAAGACCAGTTTATAATACTAGTACTATCTTTGAGACAAAGACCAGTTTATAATACTAGTACTTTCTTTGAGGCAAAGACCAGTTTATAATACTAGTACTATCTTTGTGGCAAAGACCAGTTTATAATACTAGTACTATCTTTGAGGCAAAGACCAGTTTATAATACTAGTACTATCTTTGTGGCAAAGAACAGTTTATAATACTAGTACTATCTTTGAGGAAAAGACCAGTTTATAATACTAGTACTATCTTTGTGGCAAAGACCAATTTATAATACTAGTACTATCTTTGAGACATAGACCAGTTTATAATACTAGTACTATCTTTGAGGAAAAGACCAGTTTATAATACTAGTACTATCTTTGAGGCAAAGACCAGTTTATAATACTAGTACTATCTTTGAGACAAAGACCAGTTTATAATACTAGTACTATCTTTGAGGAAAAGACCAGTTTATAATACTAGTACTATCTTTGAGGCAAAGACCAGTTTATAATACTAGTACTATCTTTGAGGCAAAGACCAGTTTATAATACTAGTACTATCTTTGTGGCAAAGACCAGTTTATAATACTAGTACTATCTTTGAGACAAAGACCAGTTTATAATACTAGTACTATCTTTGTGGCAAAGACCAATTTATAATACTAGTACTATCTTTGAGACAAAGACCAGTTTATAATACTAGTACTATCTTTGAGGAAAAGACCAGTTTATAATACTAGTACTATCTTTGAGGCAAAGACCAGTTTATAATACTAGTACTATCTTTGAGACAAAGACCAGTTTATAATACTAGTACTATCTTTGAGGAAAAGACCAGTTTATAATACTAGTACTATCTTTGAGGCAAAGACCAGTTTATAATACTAGTACTATCTTTGAGGAAAAGACCAGTTTATAATACTAGTACTATCTTTGAGACAAAGACCAGTTTATAATACTAGTACTATCTTTGAGACAAAGACCAGTTTATAATACTAGTACTATCTTTGAGACAAAGACTAGTTTATAATACTAGTACTATCTTTGAGGAAAAGACCAGTTTATAATACTAGTACTATCTTTGAGGCAAAGACCAGTTTATAATACTAGTACTATCTTTGTGGCAAAGACCAGTTTATAATACTAGTACTATCTTTGAGGCAAAGACCAGTTTATAATACTAGTACTATCTTTGTGGCAAAGAACAGTTTATAATACTAGTACTATCTTTGAGGAAAAGACCAGTTTATAATACTAGTACTATCTTTGTGGCAAAGACCAATTTATAATACTAGTACTATCTTTGAGACATAGACCAGTTTATAATACTAGTACTATCTTTGAGGAAAAGACCAGTTTATAATACTAGTACTATCTTTGAGGCAAAGACCAGTTTATAATACTAGTACTATCTTTGAGACAAAGACCAGTTTATAATACTAGTACTATCTTTGAGGAAAAGACCAGTTTATAATACTAGTACTATCTTTGAGGCAAAGACCAGTTTATAATACTAGTACTATCTTTGACGCAAAGACCAGTTTATAATACTAGTACTATCTTTGTGGCAAAGACCAGTTTATAATACTAGTACTATCTTTGAG
Source organism: Bathymodiolus septemdierum (assembly GCA_963383655.1). NCBI lineage: Eukaryota > Metazoa > Mollusca > Bivalvia > Mytilida > Modiolidae > Bathymodiolus > Bathymodiolus septemdierum. The sequence continues at coordinate 64,954,977 of OY726517.1, forward strand.
ACAAAGACCAGTTTATAATACTAGTACTATCTTTGTGGCAAAGACCAATTTATAATACTAGTACTATCTTTGAGACAAAGACCAGTTTATAATACTAGTACTATCTTTGAGGAAAAGACCAGTTTATAATACTAGTACTATCTTTGAGGCAAAGACCAGTTTATAATACTAGTACTATCTTTGAGACAAAGACCAGTTTATAATACTAGTACTATCTTTGAGGAAAAGACCAGTTTATAATACTAGTACTATCTTTGAGGCAAAGACCAGTTTATAATACTAGTACTATCTTTGAGGAAAAGACCAGTTTATAATACTAGTACTATCTTTGAGACAAAGACCAGTTTATAATACTAGTACTATCTTTGAGACAAAGACCAGTTTATAATACTAGTACTATCTTTGAGACAAAGACTAGTTTATAATACTAGTACTATCTTTGAGGAAAAGACCAGTTTATAATACTAGTACTATCTTTGAGGCAAAGACCAGTTTATAATACTAGTACTATCTTTGAGACAAAGACCAGTTTATAATACTAGTACTATCTTTGAGGAAAAGACCAGTTTATAATACTAGTACTATCTTTGAGGCAAAGACCAGTTTATAATACTAGTACTATCTTTGAGGAAAAGACCAGTTTATAATACTAGTACTATCTTTGAGACAAAGACCAGTTTATAATACTAGTACTATCTTTGAGACAAAGACCAGTTTATAATACTAGTACTATCTTTGAGACAAAGACTAGTTTATAATACTAGTACTATCTTTGAGGAAAAGACCAGTTTATAATACTAGTACTATCTTTGAGGCAAAGACAAGTTTATAATACTAGTACTATCTTTGTGGCAAAGACCAGTTTATAATACTAGTACTATCTTTGTGGCAAAGACCAATTTATAATACTAGTACTATCTTTGTGGCAAAGACCAATTTATAATACTAGTACTATCTTTGAGGCAAAGACCAGTTTATAATACTAGTACTATCTTTGAGAGAAAGACCAGTTTATAATACTAGTACTATCTTTGAGACAAAGACCAGTTTATAATACTAGTACTATCTTTGAGGCAAAGACCAGTTTATAATACTAGTACTATCTTTGTGGCAAAGACCAGTTTATAATACTAGTACTATCTTTGAGGCAAAGACCAGTTTATAATACTAGTACTATCTTTGTGGCAAAGACCAGTTTATAATACTAGTACTATCTTTGTGGCAAAGACCAGTTTATAATACTAGTACTATCTTTGAGGCAAAGACCAGTTTATAATACTAGTACTATCTTTGAGACAAAGACCAGTTTATAATACTAGTACTATCTTTGAGGCAAAGACCAGTTTATAATACTAGTACTATCTTTGAGGAAAAGACCAGTTTATAATACTAGTACTATCTTTGAGGCAAAGACCAGTTTATAATACTAGTACTATCTTTGAGGAAAAGACCAGTTTATAATACTAGTACTATCTTTGAGACAAAGACCAGTTTATAATACTAGTACTATCTTTGAGACAAAGACCAGTTTATAATACTAGTACTATCTTTGAGACAAAGACTAGTTTATAATACTAGTACTATCTTTGAGGAAAAGACCAGTTTATAATACTAGTACTATCTTTGAGGCAAAGACAAGTTTATAATACTAGTACTATCTTTGTGGCAAAGACCAGTTTATAATACTAGTACTATCTTTGTGGCAAAGACCAATTTATAATACTAGTACTATCTTTGAGGCAAAGACCAGTTTATAATACTAGTACTATCTTTGAGAGAAAGACCAGTTTATAATACTAGTACTATCTTTGAGACAAAGACCAGTTTATAATACTAGTACTTTCTTTGAGGCAAAGACCAGTTTATAATACTAGTACTATCTTTGTGGCAAAGACCAGTTTATAATACTAGTACTATCTTTGAGGCAAAGACCAGTTTATAATACTAGTACTATCTTTGTGGCAAAGAACAGTTTATAATACTAGTACTATCTTTGAGGAAAAGACCAGTTTATAATACTAGTACTATCTTTGTGGCAAAGACCAATTTATAATACTAGTACTATCTTTGAGACATAGACCAGTTTATAATACTAGTACTATCTTTCAGGAAAAGACCAGTTTATAATACTAGTACTATCTTTGAGGCAAAGACCAGTTTATAATACTAGTACTATCTTTGAGACAAAGACCAGTTTATAATACTAGTACTATCTTTGAGGAAAAGACCAGTTTATAATACTAGTACTATCTTTGAGGCAAAGACCAGTTTATAATACTAGTACTATCTTTGAGGAAAAGACCAGTTTATAATACTAGTACTATCTTTGAGACAAAGACCAGTTTATAATACTAGTACCATCTTTGAGACAAAGACTAGTTTATAATACTAGTACTATCTTTGAGGAAAAGACCAGTTTATAATACTAGTACTATCTTTGAGGCAAAGACAAGTTTATAATACTAGTACTATCTTTGTGGCAAAGACCAGTTTATAATACTAGTACTATCTTTGTGGCAAAGACCAATTTATAATACTAGTACTATCTTTGAGGCAAAGACCAGTTTATAATACTAGTACTATCTTTGAGAGAAAGACCAGTTTATAATACTAGTACTATCTTTGAGACAAAGACCAGTTTATAATACTAGTACTTTCTTTGAGGCAAAGACCACTTTATAATACTAGTACTATCTTTGTGGCAAAGACCAGTTTATAATACTAGTACTATCTTTGAGGCAAAGACCAGTTTATAATACTAGTACTATCTTTGTGGCAAAGAACAGTTTATAATACTAGTACTATCTTTGAGGAAAAGACCAGTTTATAATACTAGTACTATCTTTGTGGCAAAGACCAATTTATAATACTAGTACTATCTTTGAGACATAGACCAGTTTATAATACTAGTACTATCTTTGAGGAAAAGACCAGTTTATAATACTAGTACTATCTTTGAGGCAAAGACCAGTTTATAATACTAGTACTATCTTTGAGACAAAGACCAGTTTATAATACTAGTACTATCTTTGAGGAAAAGACCAGTTTATAATACTAGTACTATCTTTGAGGCAAAGACCAGTTTATAATACTAGTACTATCTTTGAGGAAAAGACCAGTTTATAATACTAGTACTATCTTTGAGGCAAAGACCAGTTTATAATACTAGTACTATCTTTGAGACAAAGACCAGTTTATAATACTAGTACTATCTTTGAGGAAAAGACCAGTTTATAATACTAGTACTATCTTTGAGGCAAAGACCAGTTTATAATACTAGTACTATCTTTGACGCAAAGACCAGTTTATAATACTAGTACTATCTTTGTGGCAAAGACCAGTTTATAATACTAGTACTATCTTTGAGACAAAGACCAGTTTATAATACTAGTACTATCTTTGTGGCAAAGACCAATTTATAATACTAGTACTATCTTTGAGACAAAGACCAGTTTATAATACTAGTACTATCTTTGAGGAAAAGACCAGTTTATAATACTAGTACTATCTTTGAGGCAAAGACCAGTTTATAATACTAGTACTATCTTTGAGACAAAGACCAGTTTATAATACTAGTACTATCTTTGAGGAAAAGACCAGTTTATAATACTAGTACTATCTTTGAGGCAAAGACCAGTTTATAATACTAGTACTATCTTTGAGGAAAAGACCAGTTTATAATACTAGTACTATCTTTGAGACAAAGACCAGTTTATAATACTAGTACTATCTTTGAGACAAAGACCAGTTTATAATACTAGTACTATCTTTGAGACAAAGACTAGTTTATAATACTAGTACTATCTTTGTGGCAAAGACCAATTTATAATACTAGTACTATCTTTGTGGCAAAGACCAATTTATAATACTAGTACTATCTTTGAGGCAAAGACCAGTTTATAATACTGGTACTATCTTTGAGAGAAAGACCAGTTTATAATACTAGTACTATCTTTGAGACAAAGACCAGTTTATAATACTAGTACTATCTTTGAGGCAAAGACCAGTTTATAATACTAGTACTATCTTTGTGGCAAAGACCAGTTTATAATACTAGTACTATCTTTGAGGCAAAGACCAGTTTATAATACTAGTACTATCTTTGTGGCAAAGACCAGTTTATAATACTAGTACTATCTTTGTGGCAAAGACCAGTTTATAATACTAGTACTATCTTTGAGGCAAAGACCAGTTTATAATACTAGTACTATCTTTGAGACAAAGACCAGTTTATAATACTAGTACTATCTTTGAGGCAAAGACCAGTTTATAATACTAGTACTATCTTTGAGGAAAAGACCAGTTTATAATACTAGTACTATCTTTGAGGCAAAGACCAGTTTATAATACTAGTACTATCTTTGAGGAAAAGACCAGTTTATAATACTAGTACTATCTTTGAGACAAAGACCAGTTTATAATACTAGTACTATCTTTGAGACAAAGACCAGTTTATAATACTAGTACTATCTTTGAGACAAAGACTAGTTTATAATACTAGTACTATCTTTGAGGAAAAGACCAGTTTATAATACTAGTACTATCTTTGAGGCAAAGACAAGTTTATAATACTAGTACTATCTTTGTGGCAAAGACCAGTTTATAATACTAGTACTATCTTTGTGGCAAAGACCAATTTATAATACTAGTACTATCTTTGAGGCAAAGACCAGTTTATAATACTAGTACTATCTTTGAGAGAAAGACCAGTTTATAATACTAGTACTATCTTTGAGACAAAGACCAGTTTATAATACTAGTACTTTCTTTGAGGCAAAGACCAGTTTATAATACTAGTACTATCTTTGTGGCAAAGACCAGTTTATAATACTAGTACTATCTTTGAGGCAAAGACCAGTTTATAATACTAGTACTATCTTTGTGGCAAAGAACAGTTTATAATACTAGTACTATCTTTGAGGAAAAGACCAGTTTATAATACTAGTACTATCTTTGTGGCAAAGACCAATTTATAATACTAGTACTATCTTTGAGACATAGACCAGTTTATAATACTAGTACTATCTTTGAGGAAAAGACCAGTTTATAATACTAGTACTATCTTTGAGGCAAAGACCAGTTTATAATACTAGTACTATCTTTGAGACAAAGACCAGTTTATAATACTAGTACTATCTTTGAGGAAAAGACCAGTTTATAATACTAGTACTATCTTTGAGGCAAAGACCAGTTTATAATACTAGTACTATCTTTGAGGAAAAGACCAGTTTATAATACTAGTACTATCTTTGAGACAAAGACCAGTTTATAATACTAGTACTATCTTTGAGACAAAGACTAGTTTATAATACTAGTACTATCTTTGAGGAAAAGACCAGTTTATAATACTAGTACTATCTTTGAGGCAAAGACAAGTTTATAATACTAGTACTATCTTTGTGGCAAAGACCAGTTTATAATACTAGTACTATCTTTGTGGCAAAGACCAATTTATAATACTAGTACTATCTTTGAGGCAAAGACCAGTTTATAATACTAGTACTATCTTTGAGAGAAAGACCAGTTTATAATACTAGTACTATCTTTGAGACAAAGACCAGTTTATAATACTAGTACTTTCTTTGAGGCAAAGACCACTTTATAATACTAGTACTATCTTTGTGGCAAAGACCAGTTTATAATACTAGTACTATCTTTGAGGCAAAGACCAGTTTATAATACTAGTACTATCTTTGTGGCAAAGAACAGTTTATAATACTAGTACTATCTTTGAGGAAAAGACCAGTTTATAATACTAGTACTATCTTTGTGGCAAAGACCAATTTATAATACTAGTACTATCTTTGAGACATAGACCAGTTTATAATACTAGTACTATCTTTGAGGAAAAGACCAGTTTATAATACTAGTACTATCTTTGAGGCAAAGACCAGTTTATAATACTAGTACTATCTTTGAGGAAAAGACCAGTTTATAATACTAGTACTATCTTTGAGGCAAAGACCAGTTTATAATACTAGCACTATCTTTGAGGAAAAGACCAGTTTATAATACTAGTACTATCTTTGAGACAAAGACCAGTTTATAATACTAGTACTATCTTTGAGACAAAGACCAGTTTATAATACTAGTACTATCTTTGAGACAAAGACTAGTTTATAATACTAGTACTATCTTTGAGGAAAAGACCAGTTTATAATACAAGTACTATCTTTGAGGCAAAGACAAGTTTATAATACTAGAACTTTCTTTGAGACAAAGACCAGTTTATAATACTAGTACTATCTTTGAGGAAAAGACCAGTTTATAATACTAGTACTATCTTTGAGACAAAGACCACTTTATAATACTAGTACTATCTTTGTGGCAAAGACCAGTTTATAATACTAGTACTATCTTTGAGGCAAAGACCAGTTTATAATACTAGTACTATCTTTGTGGCAAAGAACAGTTTATAATACTAGTACTATCTTTGAGGAAAAGACCAGTTTATAATACTAGTACTATCTTTGAGGCAAAGACAAGTTTATAATACTAGTACTATCTTTGTGGCAAAGACCAGTTTATAATACTAGTACTATCTTTGTGGCAAAGACCAATTTATAATACTAGTACTATCTTTGTGGCAAAGACCAATTTATAATACTAGTACTATCTTTGAGGCAAAGACCATTTTATAATACTAGTACTATCTTTGAGAGAAAGACCAGTTTATAATACTAGTACTATCTTTGAGACAAAGACCAGTTTATAATACTAGTACTATCTTTGAGGCAAAGACCAGTTTATAATACTAGTACTATCTTTGAGGCAAAGACCAGTTTATAATACTAGTACTATCTTTGTGTCAAAGACCAGTTTATAATACTAGTACTATCTTTGTGGCAAAGACCAGTTTATAATACTAGTACTATCTTTGAGGCAAAGACCAGTTTATAATACTAGTACTATCTTTGAGACAAAGACCAGTTTATAATACTAGTACTTTCTTTGAGACAAAGACCAGTTTATAATACTAGTACTATCTTTGAGGCAAAGACCAGTTTATAATACTAGTACTATCTTTGAGGCCAAGACCAGTTTATAATATTAGTACTATCTTTGAGGCAAAGACCAGTTTATAATACTAGTACTATCTTTGAGGAAAAAACCAGTTTATAATACTAGTACTTTCTTTGAGGTCAAGACCAGTATATAATACTAGTACTATCTTTGACGCAAAGACCAGTTTATAATACTAGTACTATCTTTGTGGCAAAGACCAGTTTATAATACTAGTACTATCTTTGAGACAAAGACCAGTTTATAATACTAGTACTATCTTTGTGGCAAAGACCAATTTATAATACTAGTACTATCTTTGAGACAAAGACCAGTTTATAATACTAGTACTATCTTTGAGGAAAAGACCAGTTTATAATACTAGTACTATCTTTGAGGCAAAGACCAGTTTATAATACTAGTACTATCTTTGAGACAAAGACCAGTTTATAATACTAGTACTATCTTTGAGGAAAAGACCAGTTTATAATACTAGTACTATCTTTGAGGCAAAGACCAGTTTATAATACTAGTACCATCTTTGAGGAAAAGATCAGTTTATAATACTAGTACTATCTTTGAGACAAAGACCAGTTTACAATACTAGTACTATCTTTGAGACAAAGACCAGTTTATAATACTAGTACTATCTTTGAGACAAAGACTAGTTTATAATACTAGTACTATCTTTGAGGAAAAGACCAGTTTATAATACTAGTACTATCTTTGAGGCAAAGACAAGTTTATAATACTAGTACTATCTTTGTGGCAAAGACAAGTTTATAATACTAGTACTATCTTTGTGGCAAAGACCAATTTATAATACTAGTACTATCTTTGTGGCAAAGACCAATTTATAATACTAGTACTATCTTTGAGGCAAAGACCAGTTTATAATACTAGTACTATCTTTGAGAGAAAGACCAGTTTATAATACTAGTACTATCTTTGAGACAAAGACCAGTTTATAATACTAGTACTATCTTTGAGGCAAAGACCAGTTTATAATACTAGTACTATCTTTGTGGCAAAGACCAGTTTATAATACTAGTACTATTTTTGAGGCAAAGACCAGTTTATAATACTAGTACTATCTTTGAGACAAAGACTAGTTTATAATACTAGTACTATCTTTGAGGAAAAGACCAGTTTATAATACTAGTACTATCTTTGAGGCAAAGACAAGTTTATAATACTAGTACTATCTTTGTGGCAAAGACCAGTTTATAATACTAGTACTATCTTTGTGGCAAAGACCAATTTATAATACTAGTACTATCTTTGAGGCAAAGACCAGTTTATAATACTAGTACTATCTTTGAGAGAAAGACCAGTTTATAATACTAGTACTATCTTTGAGACAAAGACCAGTTTATAATACTAGTACTTTCTTTGAGGCAAAGACCACTTTATAATACTAGTACTATCTTTGTGGCAAAGACCAGTTTATAATACTAGTACTATCTTTGAGGCAAAGACCAGTTTATAATACTAGTACTATCTTTGTGGCAAAGAACAGTTTATAATACTAGTACTATCTTTGAGGAAAAGACCAGTTTATAATACTAGTACTATCTTTGTGGCAAAGACCAATTTATAATACTAGTACTATCTTTGAGACATAGACCAGTTTATAATACTAGTACTATCTTTGAGGAAAAGACCAGTTTATAATACTAGTACTATCTTTGAGGCAAAGACCAGTTTATAATACTAGTACTATCTTTGAGACAAAGACCAGTTTATAATACTAGTACTATCTTTGAGGAAAAGACCAGTTTATAATACTAGTACTATCTTTGAGGCAAAGACCAGTTTATAATACTAGTACTATCTTTGAGGAAAAGACCAGTTTATAATACTAGTACTATCTTTGAGACAAAGACCAGTTTATAATACTAGTACTATCTTTGAGACAAAGACCAGTTTATAATACTAGTACTATCTTTGAGACAAAGACCAGTTTATAATACTAGTACTATCTTTGAGGAAAAGACCAGTTTATAATACAAGTACTATCTTTGAGGCAAAGACAAGTTTATAATACTAGAACTTTCTTTGAGACAAAGACCAGTTTATAATACTAGTACTATCTTTGAGGAAAAGACCAGTTTATAATACTAGTACTATCTTTGAGACAAAGACCACTTTATAATACTAGTACTATCTTTGTGGCAAAGACCAGTTTATAATACTAGTACTATCTTTGAGGCAAAGACCAGTTTATAATACTAGTACTATCTTTGTGGCAAAGAACAGTTTATAATACTAGTACTATCTTTGAGGAAAAGACCAGTTTATAATACTAGTACTATCTTTGAGGCAAAGACAAGTTTATAATACTAGTACTATCTTTGTGGCAAAGACCAGTTTATAATACTAGTACTATCTTTGTGGCAAAGACCAATTTATAATACTAGTACTATCTTTGTGGCAAAGACCAATTTATAATACTAGTACTATCTTTGAGGCAAAGACCAGTTTATAATACTAGTACTATCTTTGAGAGAAAGACCAGTTTATAATACTAGTACTATCTTTGAGACAAAGACCAGTTTATAATACTAGTACTATCTTTGAGGCAAAGACCAGTTTATAATACTAGTACTGTCTTTGAGGCAAAGACCAGTTTATAATACTAGTACTATCTTTGTGTCAAAGACCAGTTTATAATACTAGTACCATCTTTGTGGCAAAGACCAGTTTATAATACTAGTACTATCTTTGAGGCAAAGACCAGTTTATAATACTAGTACTATCTTTGAGACAAAGACCAGTTTATAATACTAGTACTTTCTTTGAGACAAAGACCAGTTTATAATACTAGTACTATCTTTGAGGCAAAGACCAGTTTATAATACTAGTACTATCTTTGAGGCCAAGACCAGTTTATAATACTAGTACTATCTTTGAGGCAAAGACCAGTTTATAATACTAGTACTATCTTTGAGGAAAAAACCAGTTTATAATACTAGTACTTTCTTTGAGGTCAAGACCAGTATATAATACTAGTACTATCTTTGACGCAAAGACCAGTTTATAATACTAGTACTATCTTTGTGGCAAAGACCAGTTTATAATACTAGTACTATCTTTGAGACAAAGACCAGTTTATAATACTAGTACTATCTTTGTGGCAAAGACCAATTTATAATACTAGTACTATCTTTGAGACAAAGACCAGTTTATAATACTAGTACTATCTTTGAGGAAAAGACCAGTTTATAATACTAGTACTATCTTTGAGGCAAAGACCAGTTTATAATACTAGTACTATCTTTGAGACAAAGACCAGTTTATAATACTAGTACTATCTTTGAGGAAAAGACCAGTTTATAATACTAGTACTATCTTTGAGGCAAAGACCAGTTTATAATACTAGTACCATCTTTGAGGAAAAGACCAGTTTATAATACTAGTACTATCTTTGAGACAAAGACCAGTTTATAATACTAGTACTATCTTTGAGACAAAGACCAGTTTATAATACTAGTACTATCTTTGAGACAAAGACTAGTTTATAATACTAGTACTATCTTTGAGGAAAAGACCAGTTTATAATACTAGTACTATCTTTGAGGCAAAGACAAGTTTATAATACTAGTACTATCTTTGTGGCAAAGACAAGTTTATAATACTAGTACTATCTTTGTGGCAAAGACCAATTTATAATACTAGTACTATCTTTGTGGCAAAGACCAATTTATAATACTAGTACTATCTTTGAGGCAAAGACCAGTTTATAATACTAGTACTATCTTTGAGAGAAAGACCAGTTTATAATACTAGTACTATCTTTGAGACAAAGACCAGTTTATAATACTAGTACTATCTTTGAGGCAAAGACCAGTTTATAATACTAGTACTATCTTTGTGGCAAAGACCAGTTTATAATACTAGTACTATTTTTGAGGCAAAGACCAGTTTATAATACTAGTACTATCTTTGTGGCAAAGACCAGTTTATAATACTAGTACTATCTTTGTGGCAAAGACCAGTTTATAATACTAGTACTATCTTTGAGGCAAAGACCAGTTTATAATACTAGTACTATCTTTGAGGCAAAGACCAGTTTATAATACTAGTACTATCTTTGAGACAAAGACCAGTTTATAATACTAGTACTATCTTTGAGGCAAAGACCAGTTTATAATACTAGTACTATCTTTGAGGAAAAGACCAGTTTATAATACTAGTACTATCTTTGAGGCAAAGACCAGTTTATAATACTAGTACTAACTTTGAGGAAAAGACCAGTTTATAATACTAGTACTATCTTTGAGACAAAGACCAGTTTATAATACTAGTACTATCTTTGAGACAAAGACCAGTTTATAATACTAGTACTATCTTTGAGACAAAGACTAGTTTATAATACTAGTACTATCTTTGAGGAAAAGACCAGTTTATAATACTAGTACTATCTTTGAGGCAAAGACAAGTTTATAATACTAGTACTATCTTTGTGGCAAAGACCAGTTTATAATACTAGTACTATCTTTGTGGCAAAGACAAATTTATAATACTAGTATTATCTTTGTGGCAAAGACCAATTTATAATACTAGTACTATCTTTGAGGCAAAGACCAGTTTATAATACTAGTACTATCTTTGAGAGAAAGACCAGTTTATAATACTAGTACTATCTTTGAGACAAAGACCAGTTTATAATACTAGTACTATCTTTGAGGCAAAGACCAGTTTATAATACTAGTACTATCTTTGTGGCAAAGACCAGTTTATAATACTAGTACTATCTTTGAGACAAAGACCAGTTTATAATACTAGTACTATCTTTGAGACAAAGACTAGTTTATAATACTAGTACTATCTTTGAGGAAAAGACCAGTTTATAATACAAGTACTATCTTTGAGGCAAAGACAAGTTTATAATACTAGAACTTTCTTTGAGACAAAGACCAGTTTATAATACTAGTACTATCTTTGAGGAAAAGACCAGTTTATAATACTAGTACTATCTTTGAGACAAAGACCACTTTATAATACTAGTACTATCTTTGTGGCAAAGACCAGTTTATAATACTAGTACTATCTTTGAGGCAAAGACCAGTTTATAATACTAGTACTATCTTTGTGGCAAAGAACAGTTTATAATACTAGTACTATCTTTGAGGAAAAGACCAGTTTATAATACTAGTACTATCTTTGAGGCAAAGACAAGTTTATAATACTAGTACTATCTTTGTGGCAAAGACCAGTTTATAATACTAGTACTATCTTTGTGGCAAAGACCAATTTATAATACTAGTACTATCTTTGTGGCAAAGACCAATTTATAATACTAGTACTATCTTTGAGGCAAAGACCATTTTATAATACTAGTACTATCTTTGAGAGAAAGACCAGTTTATAATACTAGTACTATCTTTGAGACAAAGACCAGTTTATAATACTAGTACTATCTTTGAGGCAAAGACCAGTTTATAATACTAGTACTATCTTTGAGGCAAAGACCAGTTTATAATACTAGTACTATCTTTGTGTCAAAGACCAGTTTATAATACTAGTACTATCTTTGTGGCAAAGACCAGTTTATAATACTAGTACTATCTTTGAGGCAAAGACCAGTTTATAATACTAGTACTATCTTTGAGACAAAGACCAGTTTATAATACTAGTACTTTCTTTGAGACAAAGACCAGTTTATAATACTAGTACTATCTTTGAGGCAAAGACCAGTTTATAATACTAGTACTATCTTTGAGGCCAAGACCAGTTTATAATACTAGTACTATCTTTGAGGCAAAGACCAGTTTATAATACTAGTACTATCTTTGAGGAAAAAACCAGTTTATAATACTAGTACTTTCTTTGAGGTCAAGACCAGTATATAATACTAGTACTATCTTTGACGCAAAGACCAGTTTATAATACTAGTACTATCTTTGTGGCAAAGACCAGTTTATAATACTAGTACTATCTTTGAGACAAAGACCAGTTTATAATACTAGTACTATCTTTGTGGCAAAGACCAATTTATAATACTAGTACTATCTTTGAGACAAAGACCAGTTTATAATACTAGTACTATCTTTGAGGAAAAGACCAGTTTATAATACTAGTACTATCTTTGAGGCAAAGACCAGTTTATAATACTAGTACTATCTTTGAGACAAAGACCAGTTTATAATACTAGTACTATCTTTGAGGAAAAGACCAGTTTATAATACTAGTACTATCTTTGAGGCAAAGACCAGTTTATAATACTAGTACCATCTTTGAGGAAAAGATCAGTTTATAATACTAGTACTATCTTTGAGACAAAGACCAGTTTACAATACTAGTACTATCTTTGAGACAAAGACCAGTTTATAATACTAGTACTATCTTTGAGACAAAGACTAGTTTATAATACTAGTACTATCTTTGAGGAAAAGACCAGTTTATAATACTAGTACTATCTTTGAGGCAAAGACAAGTTTATAATACTAGTACTATCTTTGTGGCAAAAACAAGTTTATAATACTAGTACTATCTTTGTGGCAAAGACCAATTTATAATACTAGTACTATCTTTGTGGCAAAGACCAATTTATAATACTAGTACTATCTTTGAGGCAAAGACCAGTTTATAATACTAGTACTATCTTTGAGAGAAAGACCAGTTTATAATACTAGTACTATCTTTGAGACAAAGACCAGTTTATAATACTAGTACTATCTTTGAGGCAAAGACCAGTTTATAATACTAGTACTATCTTTGTGGCAAAGACCAGTTTATAATACTAGTACTATTTTTGAGGCAAAGACCAGTTTATAATACTAGTACTATCTTTGAGACAAAGACTAGTTTATAATACTAGTACTATCTTTGAGGAAAAGACCAGTTTATAATACTAGTACTATCTTTGAGGCAAAGACAAGTTTATAATACTAGTACTATCTTTGTGGCAAAGACCAGTTTATAATACTAGTACTATCTTTGTGGCAAAGACCAATTTATAATACTAGTACTATCTTTGAGGCAAAGACCAGTTTATAATACTAGTACTATCTTTGAGAGAAAGACCAGTTTATAATACTAGTACTATCTTTGAGACAAAGACCAGTTTATAATACTAGTACTTTCTTTGAGGCAAAGACCACTTTATAATACTAGTACTATCTTTGTGGCAAAGACCAGTTTATAATACTAGTACTATCTTTGAGGCAAAGACCAGTTTATAATACTAGTACTATCTTTGTGGCAAAGAACAGTTTATAATACTAGTACTATCTTTGAGGAAAAGACCAGTTTATAATACTAGTACTATCTTTGTGGCAAAGACCAATTTATAATACTAGTACTATCTTTGAGACATAGACCAGTTTATAATACTAGTACTATCTTTGAGGAAAAGACCAGTTTATAATACTAGTACTATCTTTGAGGCAAAGACCAGTTTATAATACTAGTACTATCTTTGAGACAAAGACCAGTTTATAATACTAGTACTATCTTTGAGGAAAAGACCAGTTTATAATACTAGTACTATCTTTGAGGCAAAGACCAGTTTATAATACTAGTACTATCTTTGAGGAAAAGACCAGTTTATAATACTAGTACTATCTTTGAGACAAAGACCAGTTTATAATACTAGTACTATCTTTGAGACAAAGACCAGTTTATAATACTAGTACTATCTTTGAGACAAAGACCAGTTTATAATACTAGTACTATCTTTGAGGAAAAGACCAGTTTATAATACAAGTACTATCTTTGAGGCAAAGACAAGTTTATAATACTAGAACTTTCTTTGAGACAAAGACCAGTTTATAATACTAGTACTATCTTTGAGGAAAAGACCAGTTTATAATACTAGTACTATCTTTGAGACAAAGACCACTTTATAATACTAGTACTATCTTTGTGGCAAAGACCAGTTTATAATACTAGTACTATCTTTGAGGCAAAGACCAGTTTATAATACTAGTACTATCTTTGTGGCAAAGAACAGTTTATAATACTAGTACTATCTTTGAGGAAAAGACCAGTTTATAATACTAGTACTATCTTTGAGACAAAGACAAGTTTATAATACTAGTACTATCTTTGTGGCAAAGACCAGTTTATAATACTAGTACTATCTTTGTGGCAAAGACCAATTTATAATACTAGTACTATCTTTGTGGCAAAGACCAATTTATAATACTAGTACTATCTTTGAGGCAAAGACCAGTTTATAATACTAGTACTATCTTTGAGAGAAAGACCAGTTTATAATACTAGTACTATCTTTGAGACAAAGACCAGTTTATAATACTAGTACTATCTTTGAGGCAAAGACCAGTTTATAATACTAGTACTGTCTTTGAGGCAAAGACCAGTTTATAATACTAGTACTATCTTTGTGTCAAAGACCAGTTTATAATACTAGTACTATCTTTGTGGCAAAGACCAGTTTATAATACTAGTACTATCTTTGAGGCAAAGACCAGTTTATAATACTAGTACTATCTTTGAGACAAAGACCAGTTTATAATACTAGTACTTTCTTTGAGACAAAGACCAGTTTATAATACTAGTACTATCTTTGAGGCAAAGACCAGTTTATAATACTAGTACTATCTTTGAGGCCAAGACCAGTTTATAATACTAGTACTATCTTTGAGGCAAAGACCAGTTTATAATACTAGTACTATCTTTGAGGAAAAAACCAGTTTATAATACTAGTACTTTCTTTGAGGTCAAGACCAGTATATAATACTAGTACTATCTTTGACGCAAAGACCAGTTTATAATACTAGTACTATCTTTGTGGCAAAGACCAGTTTATAATACTAGTACTATCTTTGAGACAAAGACCAGTTTATAATACTAGTACTATCTTTGTGGCAAAGACCAATTTATAATACTAGTACTATCTTTGAGACAAAGACCAGTTTATAATACTAGTACTATCTTTGAGGAAAAGACCAGTTTATAATACTAGTACTATCTTTGAGGCAAAGACCAGTTTATAATACTAGTACTATCTTTGAGACAAAGACCAGTTTATAATACTAGTACTATCTTTGAGGAAAAGACCAGTTTATAATACTAGTACTATCTTTGAGGCAAAGACCAGTTTATAATACTAGTACCATCTTTGAGGAAAAGACCAGTTTATAATACTAGTACTATCTTTGAGACAAAGACCAGTTTATAATACTAGTACTATCTTTGAGACAAAGACCAGTTTATAATACTAGTACTATCTTTGAGACAAAGACTAGTTTATAATACTAGTACTATCTTTGAGGAAAAGACCAGTTTATAATACTAGTACTATCTTTGAGGCAAAGACAAGTTTATAATACTAGTACTATCTTTGTGGCAAAGACAAGTTTATAATACTAGTACTATCTTTGTGGCAAAGACCAATTTATAATACTAGTACTATCTTTGTGGCAAAGACCAATTTATAATACTAGTACTATCTTTGAGGCAAAGACCAGTTTATAATACTAGTACTATCTTTGAGAGAAAGACCAGTTTATAATACTAGTACTATCTTTGAGACAAAGACCAGTTTATAATACTAGTACTATCTTTGAGGCAAAGACCAGTTTATAATACTAGTACTATCTTTGTGGCAAAGACCAGTTTATAATACTAGTACTATTTTTGAGGCAAAGACCAGTTTATAATACTAGTACTATCTTTGTGGCAAAGACCAGTTTATAATACTAGTACTATCTTTGTGGCAAAGACCAGTTTATAATACTAGTACTATCTTTGAGGCAAAGACCAGTTTATAATACTAGTACTATCTTTGAGGCAAAGACCAGTTTATAATACTAGTACTATCTTTGAGACAAAGACCAGTTTATAATACTAGTACTATCTTTGAGGCAAAGACCAGTTTATAATACTAGTACTATCTTTGAGGAAAAGACCAGTTTATAATACTAGTACTATCTTTGAGGCAAAGACCAGTTTATAATACTAGTACTAACTTTGAGGAAAAGACCAGTTTATAATACTAGTACTATCTTTGAGACAAAGACCATTTTATAATACTAGTACTATCTTTGAGACAAAGACCAGTTTATAATACTAGTACTATCTTTGAGACAAAGACTAGTTTATAATACTAGTACTATCTTTGAGGAAAAGACCAGTTTATAATACTAGTACTATCTTTGAGGCAAAGACAAGTTTATAATACTAGTACTATCTTTGTGGCAAAGACCAGTTTATAATACTAGTACTATCTTTGTGGCAAAGACAAATTTATAATACTAGTATTATCTTTGTGGCAAAGACCAATTTATAATACTAGTACTATCTTTGAGGCAAAGACCAGTTTATAATACTAGTACTATCTTTGAGAGAAAGACCAGTTTATAATACTAGTACTATCTTTGAGACAAAGACCAGTTTATAATACTAGTACTATCTTTGAGGCAAAGACCAGTTTATAATACTAGTACTATCTTTGTGGCAAAGACCAGTTTATAATACTAGTACTATCTTTGAGGCAAAGAGCAGTTTATAATACTAGTACTATCTTTGTGGCAAAGACCAGTTTATAATACTAGTACTATCTTTGTGGCAAAGACCAGTTTATAATACTAGTACTATCTTTGAGGCAAAGACCAGTTTATAATACTAGTACTATCTTTGAGACAAAGACCAGTTTATAATACTAGTACTTTCTTTGAGACAAAGACCAGTTTATAATACTAGTACTATCTTTGAGGCAAAGACCAGTTTATAATACTAGTACTATCTTTGAGGCCAAGACCAGTTTATAATACTAGTACTATCTTTGAGGCAAAGACCAGTTTATAATACTAGTACTATCTTTGAGGAAAAGACCAGTTTATAATACTAGTACTTTCTTTGAGGTCAAGACCAGTATATAATACTAGTACTATCTTTGACGCAACGACCAGTTTATAATACTAGTACTATCTTTGTGGCAAAGACCAGTTTATAATACTAGTACTATCTTTGAGACAAAGACCAGTTTATAATACTAGTACTATCTTTGTGGCAAAGACCAATTTATAATACTAGTACTATCTTTGAGACAAAGACCAGTTTATAATACTAGTACTATCTTTGAGTAAAAGACCAGTTTATAATACTAGTACTATCTTTGAGGCAAAGACCAGTTTATAATACTAGTACTATCTTTGAGACAAAGACCAGTTTATAATACTAGTACTATCTTTGAGGAAAAGACCAGTTTATAATACTAGTACTATCTTTGAAGCAAAGACCAGTTTATAATACTAGTACTATCTTTGAGGCAAAGACCAGTTTATAATACTAGTACTTTCTTTGAGACAAAGACCAGTTTATAATACTAGTACTATCTTTGAGGAAAAGACCAGTTTATAATACTAGTACTATCTTTGAGACAAAGACCAGTTTATAATACTAGTACTATCTTTGAGACATAGACCAGTATATAATACTAGTACTATCTTTGAGTAAAAGACCAGTTTATAATACTAGTACTATCTTTGAGGAAAAGACCAGTTTATAATACTAGTACTATCTTTGAGGAAAAGACCAGTTTATAATACTAGTACTATCTTTGAGGCAAAGACCAGTTTATAATACTAGTACTATCTTTGTGGCAAAGACCAGTTTATAATACTAGTACTATCTTTGTGGCAAAGACCAATTTATAATACTAGTACTATCTTTGTGGCAAAGACCAATTTATAATACTAGTACTATCTTTGAGGCAAAGACCAGTTTATAATACTAGTACTATCTTTGAGAGAAAGACCAGTTTATAATACTAGTACTATCTTTGAGACAAAGACCAGTTTATAATACTAGTACTATCTTTGAGGCAAAGACCAGTTTATAATACTAGTACTATCTTTGTGGCAAAGACCAGTTTATAATACTAGTACTATCTTTGAGGCAAAGACCAGTTTATAATACTAGTACTATCTTTGTGGCAAAGACCAGTTTATAATACTAGTACTATCTTTGTGGCAAAGACCAGTTTATAATACTAGTACTATCTTTGAGGCAAAGACAAGTTTATAATACTAGTACTATCTTTGAGACAAAGACCAGTTTATAATACTAGTACTTTCTTTGAGACAAAGACCAGTTTATAATACTAGTACTATCTTTGAGGCAAAGACCAGTTTATAATACTACTACTATCTTTGAGGCAAAGACCAGTTTATAATACTAGTACTATCTTTGAGGCAAAGACCAGTTTATAATACTAGTACTCTCTTTGTGGCAAAGACCAGTTTATAATACTAGTACTATCTTTGAGGCAAAGACCAGTTTATAATACTAGTACTATCTTTGAGGAAAAGACCAGTATATAATACTAGTACTATCTTTGAGGCAAAGACCAGTTTATAATACTAGTACTATCTTTGAGGAAACGACCAGTTTATAATACTAGTACTATCTTTGAGGCAAAGACCAGTTTATAATACTAGTACTATCTTTGTGGCAAAGACCAGTTTATAATACTAGTACTATCTTTGTGGCAAAGACCAGTTTATAATACTAGTACTATCTTTGAGGCAAAGACCAGTTTATAATACTAGTACTATCTTTGAGGCAAAGACCAGTTTATAATACTAGTACTATCTTTGAGGCAAAGACCAGTTTATAATACTAGTACTATCTTTGACACAAAGACCAGTTTATAATACTAGTACTATCTTTGAGGCAAAGACCAGTTTATAATACTACTACTATCTTTGAGGCAAAGACCAGTTTATAATACTAGTACTATCTTTGAGGCAAAGACCAGTTTATAATACTAGTACTCTCTTTGTGGCAAAGACCAGTTTATAATACTAGTACTATCTTTGAGGCAAAGACCAGTTTATAATACTAGTACTATCTTTGAGGAAAAGACCAGTTTATAATACTAGTACTATCTTTGAGGCAAAGACCAGTTTATAATACTAGTTCTATCTTTGAGGAAAAGACCAGTTTATAATACTAGTACTATCTTTGAGGCAAAGACCAGTTTATAATACTAGTACTATCTTTGTGGGAAAGACCAGTTTATAATACTAGTACTATCTTTGTGGCAAAAACCAGTTTATAATACTAGTACTATCTTTGAGGCAAAGACCAGTTTATAATATTAGTACTATCTTTGAGGCAAAGACCAGTTTATAATACTAGTACTATCTTTGAGGCAAAGACCAGTTTATAATACTAGTACTATCTTTGAGACAAAGACCAGTTTATAATACTAGTACTTTCTTTGAGACAAAGACCAGTTTATAATACTAGTACTATCTTTGAGGCAAAGACCAGTTTATAATACTAGTACTATCTTTGTGGCAAAGACCAGTTTATAATACTAGTACTACCTTTGAGGCAAAGTCCAGTTTATAATACTAGTACTATCTTTGAGACAAAGACCAGTTTATAATACTAGTACTTTCTTTGAGGCAAAGACCAGTTTATAATACTAGTACTATCTTTGAGGCAAAGACCAGTTTATAATACTAGTACTCTCTTTGTGGCAAAGACCAGTTTATAATACTAGTACTATCTTTGAGACAAAGACCAGTTTATAATACTAGTACTATCTTTGAGGAAAAGACCAGTTTATAATACTAGTACTATCTTTGAGGAAAAGACCAGTTTATAATACTAGTACTATCTTTGTGGCAAAGACCAGTTTATAATACTAGTACTATCTTTGTGGCAAAGACCAGTTTATAATACTACTACTATCTTTGAGGAAAAGACCAGTTTATAATACTATTACTATCTTTGAGGTCAAGACCAGTTTTTAATACTAGTACTATCTTTGAGGCAAAGACCAGTTTATAATACTAGTACTATCTTTGAGGAAAAGACCAGTTTATAATACTAGTACTATCTTTGAGGTCAAGAACAGTTTATAATACTAGTACTATCTTTGAGACAAAGACCAGTTTATAATACTAGTACTATCTTTGAGGCAAAGACCAGTTTATAATACTAGTACTATCTTTGTGGCAAAGACCAGTTTATAATACTAGTACTATCTTTGAGGAAAAGACCAGTTTATAATACTAGTACTATCTTTGAGGTCAAGACCAGTTTATAATACTAGTACTATCTTTGAGACAAAGACCAGTTTATAATACTAGTACTATCTTTGAGGCAAAGACCAGTTTATAATACTAGTACTATCTGTGTGGCAAAGACCAGTTTATAATACTAGTACTATCTTTGAGACAAAGACCAGTATATAATACTAGTACTATCTTTGAGGTCAAGACCAGTATATAATACTAGTACTATCTTTGTGGCAAAGACCAGTTTATAATACTAGTACTATCTTTGAGACAAAGAGCAGTTTATAATACTAGTACTATCTTTGTGGCAAAGACCAGTTTATAATACTAGTACTATCTTTTTGGCAAAGACCAGTTTATAATACTAGTACTATCTTTGTGGCAAAGACCAGTTTATAATACTAGTACTATCTTTGAGACAAAGACCAGTTTATAATACTAGTACTATCTTTGAGACAAAGACCAGTTTATAATACTAGTACTATCTTTGAGGCAAAGACCAGTTTATAATACTAGTACTATGTTTGAGGCAAAGACCAGTATATAATACTAGTACTATCTTTGAGGTCATGACCAGTTTATAATACTAGTACTATCTTTGAGACAAAGACCAGTTTATAATACTAGTACTATCTTTGAGAAAAAGACCAGTTTATAATACTAGTACTATCTTTGAGGTAAAGACCAGTTTATAATACTAGTACTATCTTTGAGACAAAGACCGGTTTATAATACTAGTACTATCTTTGAGACAAAGACCAGTTTATAATACTAGTGCTATCTTTGAGACAAAGACCAGTTTATAATACTAGTACTATCTTTGTGGCAAAGACCAGTTTATAATACTAGTACTATCTTTGAGACAAGGACCAGTTTATAATACTAGTACTATCTTTGAGACAAAGACCAGTTTATAATACTAGTACTATCTTTGAGGTAAAGACCAGTTTATAATACTAGTACTATCTTTGAGACAAGGACCAGTTTATAATACTAGTACTATCTTTGAGACAAAGACCAGTTTATAATACTAGTACTATCTTTGAGGCAAAGACCAGTTTATAATACTAGTACTATCTTTGAGGCAAAGACCAGTTTATAATACTAGTACTATCTTTGAGACAAAGACCAGTTTATAATACTAGTTCTATCTTTGAGGTAAAGACCAGTTTATAATACTAGTACTATCTTTGAGACCAAGACCAGTTTATAATACTAGTACTCTCTTTGAGACAAAGACCAGTATATAATACTAGTACTATCTTTGAGACAAAGACCAGTTTATAATACTAGTACTATCTTTGAGGTAAAGACCAGTTTATAATACTAGTACTATCTTTGAGACAAAGACCAGTTTATAATACTAGTACTATCTTTGAGACAAAGACCAGTTTATAATACTAGTACTATCTTTGAGGTAAAGACCAGTTTATAATACTAGTACTATCTTTGAGACAAAGATCAGTTTATAATACTAGTACTATCTTTGAAACAAAGACCAGTTTATAATACTAGTACTATGTTTGTGGCAAAGACCAGTTTATAATACTAGTCCTATCTTTGTGGCAAAGAACAGTTTATAATACTAGTACTATCTTTGAGACAAAGACCAGTTTATAATACTAGTACTATCTTTGAGACAAACACCAGTTTATAATACTAGTACTATCTTTGTGGCAAAGACCAGTTTATAATACTAGTACTATCTTTGAGACAAAGAACAGTTTATAATACTAGTCCTATCTTTGTGGTAAAGAACAGTTTATAATACTAGTACTATCTTTGAGACAAAGACCAGTTTATAATACTAGTACTATCTTTGAGACAAAGACCAGTTTATAATACTAGTCCTATCTTTGTGGCAAAGACCAGTTTATAATACTAGTACTATCTTTGAGACAAAGAACAGTTTATAATACTAGTACTATCTTTGAGACAAAGACCAGTTTATAATACTAGTCCTATCTTTGTGGCAAAGACCAGTTTATAATACTAGTACTATCTTTGAGGAAAAGACCAGTTTATAATACTAGTACTATCTTTGAGGCAAAGACCAGTTTATAATACTAGTACTATCTTTGAGACAAAGACCAGTTTATAATACTAGTACTATCTTTGTGGCAAAGAACAGTTTATAATACTAGTACTATCTTTGAGACAAAGACCAGTTTATAATACTAGTACTATCTTTGAGACAAAGACCAGTTTATAATACTAGTACTATCTTTGAGGCAAAGACCAGTTTATAATACTAGTACTATCTTTGAGACAAAGACCAGTTTATAATACTAGTACTATCTTTGTGGCAAAGAACAGTTTATAATACTAGTACTATCTTTGAGAAAAAGACCAGTTTATAATACTAGTACTATCTTTGAGACAAAGACCAGTTTATAATACTAGTACTATCTTTGTGGCAGAGACCAGTTTATAATACTAGTACTATCTTTGAGAAAAAGACCAGTTTATAATACTAGTACTATCTTTGAGACAAAGACCAGTTTATAATACTAGTACTATCTTTGAGACAAAGACCAGTTTATAATACTAGTACTATCTTTGAGGCAAAGACCAGTTTATAATACTAGTACTATCTTTGAGACAAAGACCAGTTTATAATACTAGTACTATCTTTGTGGCAAAGAACAGTTGATAATACTAGTACTATCTTTGAGAAAAAGACCAGTTTATAATACTAGTACTATCTTTGAGACAAAGACCAGTTTATAATACTAGTACTATCTTTGTGGCAAAGACCAGTTTATAATACTAGTACTATCTTTGTGGCAAAGAACAATTTATAATACTAGTACTATCTTTGTGGCAAAGACCAGTTTATAATACTAGTACTATCTTTGAGGCAAAGACCAGTATATAATACTAGTACTATCTTTGAGGCAAAGACCAGTATATAATACTAGTACTATCTTTGAGGCAAAGACCAGTTTATAATACTAGTACTATCTTTGAGACAAAGACCAGTTTATAATACTAGTACTATCTTTGAGGCAAAGACCAGTTTATAATACTAGTACTATCTTTGAGGCAAAGACCAGTTTATAATACTAGTACTATCTTTGAGACAAACACCAGTTTATAATACTAGTACTATCTTTGTGGCAAAGACCAGTTTATAATACTAGTACTATCTTTGAGACAAAGAACAGTTTATAATACTAGTCCTATCTTTGTTGTAAAGAACAGTTTATAATACTAGTACTATCTTTGAGACAAAGACCAGTTTATAATACTAGTACTATCTTTGAGACAAAGACCAGTTTATAATACTAGTTCTATCTTTGTGGCAAAGACCAGTTTATAATACTAGTACTATCTTTGAGACAAAGAACAGTTTATAATACTAGTACTATCTTTGAGACAAAGACCAGTTTATAATACTAGTCCTATCTTTGTGGCAAAGACCAATTTATAATACTAGTACTATCTTTGAGGAAAAGACCAGTTTATAATACTAGTACTATCTTTGAGGCAAAGACCAGTTTATAATACTAGTACTATCTTTGAGACAAAGATCAGTTTATAATACTAGTACTATCTTTGTGGCAAAGAACAGTTTATAATACTAGTACTATCTTTGAGACAAAGACCAGTTTATAATACTAGTACTATCTTTGAGACAAAGACCAGTTTATAATACTAGTACTATCTTTGAGGCAAAGACCAGTTCATAATACTAGTACTATCTTTGAGTCAAAGACCAGTTTATAATACTAGTACTATCTTTGTGGCAAAGAACAGTTTATAATACTAGTACTATCTTTGAGAAAAAGACCAGTTTATAATACTAGTACTATCTTTGAGACAAAGACTAGTTTATAATACTAGTACTATCTTTGTGGCAGAGACCAGTTTATAATACTAGTACTATCTTTGAGAAAAAGACCAGTTTATAATACTAGTACTATCTTTGAGACAAAGACCAGTTTATAATACTAGTACTATCTTTGAGACAAAGACCAGTTTATAATACTAGTACTATCTTTGAGGCAAAGACCAGTTTATAATACTAGTACTATCTTTGAGACAAAGACCAGTTTATAATACTAGTACTATCTTTGTGGCAAAGAACAGTTTATAATACTAGTACTATCTTTGAGAAAAAGACCAGTTTATAATACTAGTACTATCTTTGAGACAAAGACCAGTTTATAAAACTAGTACTATCTTTGTGGCAAAGACCAGTTTATAATACTAGTACTATCTTTGTGGCAAAGAACAATTTATAATACTAGTACCATCTTTGTGGCCAAGACCAGTTTATAATACTAGTACTATCTTTGAGGCAAAGACCAGTATATAATACTAGTACTATCTTTGAGGCAAAGACCAGTATATAATACTAGTACTATCTTTGAGGCAAAGACCAGTTTATAATACTAGTACTATCTTTGAGACAAAGACCAGTTTATAATACTAGTACTATCTTTGAGGCAAAGACCAGTTTATAATACTAGTACTATCTTTGAGGCAAAGACCAGTTTATAATAATAGTACTATCTTTGAGGCAAAGACCAGTATATAATACTAGTACTATCTTTGAGGCAAAGACCAGTTTATAACACTAGTACTATCTTTGAGACAAAGACCAGTTTATAATACTAGTACTATCTTTGAGGCAAAGACCAGTTTATAATACTAGTACTATCTTTGAGACAAAGACCAGTATATAATACTAGTACTATCTTTGAGACAAAGACCAGTTTATCATACTAGTACTATCTTTGAGGTAAAGACCAGTTTATAATACTAGTACTATCTTTGAGGTAAAGACCAGTTTATAATACTAGTACTATCTTTGAGGAAAAGACCAGTTTATAATACTAGTACTATCTTTGAGGTAAAGACCAGTTTATAATACTAGTACTATCTTTGAGGAAAAGACCAGTTTATAATACTAGTACTCTCTTTGAGGTCAAGATCAGTTTATAATACTAGTACTATCTTTGAGGTCAAGACCAGTTTATAATACTAGTACTATCTTTGAGGCAAAGACCAGTTTATAATACTAGTACTATCTTTGAGGCAAAGACCAGTTTATAATACTAGTACTATCTTTGAGGCAAAGACCAGTTTATAATACTAGTACTATCTTTGAGGCAAAGACCAGTTTATAATACTAGTACTATCTTTGAGACAAAGACCAGTTTATAATACTAGTACTATCTTTGTGGCAAAGAACAGTTTATAATACTAGTACTATCTTTGAGAAAAAGACCAGTTTATAATACTAGTACTATCTTTGAGACAAAGACCAGTTTATAATAATAGTACTATCTTTGTGGCAGAGACCAGTTTATAATACTAGTACTATCTTTGAGAAAAAGACCAGTTTATAATACTAGTACTATCTTTGAGACAAAGACCAGTTTATAATACTAGTACTATCTTTGAGACAAAGACCAGTTTATAATACTAGTACTATCTTTGAGGCAAAGACCAGTTTATAATACTAGTACTATCTTTGAGACAAAGACCAGTTTATAATACTAGTACTATCTTTGTGGCAAAGAACAGTTTATAATACTAGTACTATCTTTGAGAAATAGACCAGTTTATAATACTAGTACTATCTTTGAAACAAAGACCAGTTTATAATACTAGTACTATCTTTGTGGCAAAGACAAGTTTATAATACTAGTACTATCTTTGTGGCAAAGAACAATTTATAATACTAGTACTATCTTTGTGGCAAAGACCAGTTTATAATACTAGTACTATCTTTGAGGCAAAGACCAGTATATAATACTAGTACTATCTTTGAGGCAAAGACCAGTATATAATACTAGTACTATCTTTGAGGCAAAGACCAGTTTATAATACTAGTACTATCTTTGAGACAAAGACCAGTTTATAATACTAGTACTATCTTTGAGGCAAAGACCAGTTTACAATACTAGTACTATCTTTGAGGCAAAGACCAGTTTATAATACTAGTACTATCTTTGAGGCAAAGACCAGTATATAATACTAGTACTATCTTTGAGGCAAAGACCAGTTTATAACACTAGTACTATCTTTGAGACAAAGACCAGTTTATAATACTAGTACTATCTTTGAGGCAAAGACCAGTTTATAATACTAGTACTATCTTTGAGACAAAGACCAGTATATAATACTAGTACTATCTTTGAGACAAAGACCAGTTTATAATACTAGTACTATCTTTGAGGTAAAGACCAGTTTATAATACTAGTACTATCTTTGAGGTAAAGACCAGTTTATAATACTAGTACTATCTTTGAGGTAAAGACCAGTTTATAATACTAGTACTATCTTTGAGGAAAAGACCAGTTTATAATACTAGTACTATCTTTGAGGTAAAGACCAGTTTATATTACTAGTACTATCTTTGAGGAAAAGACCAGTTTATAATACTAGTACTCTCTTTGAGGTCAAGATCAGTTTATAATACTAGTACTATCTTTGAGAAAAAGACCAGTTTATAATACTAGTACTATCTTTGAGACAAAGACCAGTTTATAATAATAGTACTATCTTTGTGGCAGAGACCAGTTTATAATACTAGTACTATCTTTGAGAAAAAGACCAGTTTATAATACTAGTACTATCTTTGAGACAAAGACCAGTTTATAATACTAGTACTATCTTTGAGACAAAGACCAGTTTATAATACTAGTACTATCTTTGAGGCAAAGACCAGTTTATAATACTAGTACTATCTTTGAGACAAAGACCAGTTTATAATACTAGTACTATCTTTGTGGCAAAGAACAGTTTATAATACTAGTACTATCTTTGAGAAATAGACCAGTTTATAATACTAGTACTATCTTTGAAACAAAGACCAGTTTATAATACTAGTACTATCTTTGTGGCAAAGACCAGTTTATAATACTAGTACTATCTTTGTGGCAAAGAACAATTTATAATACTAGTACTATCTTTGTGGCAAAGACCAGTTTATAATAC
Source organism: Bathymodiolus septemdierum (assembly GCA_963383655.1). Lineage (NCBI taxonomy): Eukaryota > Metazoa > Mollusca > Bivalvia > Mytilida > Modiolidae > Bathymodiolus > Bathymodiolus septemdierum. The sequence goes on from OY726517.1 coordinate 64,982,933, forward strand.
TAGTACTATCTTTGAGGCAAAGACCAGTATATAATACTAGTACTATCTTTGAGGCAAAGACCAGTATATAATACTAGTACTATCTTTGAGGCAAAGACCAGTTTATAATACTAGTACTATCTTTGAGACAAAGACCAGTTTATAATACTAGTACTATCTTTGAGGCAAAGACCAGTTTACAATACTAGTACTATCTTTGAGGCAAAGACCAGTTTATAATACTAGTACTATCTTTGAGGCAAAGACCAGTATATAATACTAGTACTATCTTTGAGGCAAAGACCAGTTTATAACACTAGTACTATCTTTGAGACAAAGACCAGTTTATAATACTAGTACTATCTTTGAGGCAAAGACCAGTTTATAATACTAGTACTATCTTTGAGACAAAGACCAGTATATAATACTAGTACTATCTTTGAGACAAAGACCAGTTTATAATACTAGTACTATCTTTGAGGTAAAGACCAGTTTATAATACTAGTACTATCTTTGAGGTAAAGACCAGTTTATAATACTAGTACTATCTTTGAGGTAAAGACCAGTTTATAATACTAGTACTATCTTTGAGGAAAAGACCAGTTTATAATACTAGTACTATCTTTGAGGTAAAGACCAGTTTATATTACTAGTACTATCTTTGAGGAAAAGACCAGTTTATAATACTAGTACTCTCTTTGAGGTCAAGATCAGTTTATAATACTAGTACTATATTTGAGGTCAAGACCAGTTTATAATACTAGTACTATCTTTGAGGCAAAGACCAGTTTATAATACTAGTACTATCTTTGAGGCAAAGACCAGTTTATAATACTAGTACTATCTTTGAAGCAAAGACCAGTTTATAATACTAGTACTATCTTTGAGGCAAAGACCAGTTTATAATACTAGTACTATCTTTGAGGCACAGACCAGTTTATAATACTAGTACTATCTTTGAGGCACAGACCAGTTTATAATACTAGTACTATCTTTGAGGTAAAGACCAGTTTATAATACTAGTACTATCTTTGAGGTAAAGGCCAGTTTATAATACTAGTACTATCTTTGAGGTAAAGACCAGTTTATAATACTAGTACTATCTTTGAGACAAAGACCAGTTCATAATACTAGTACTGTCTTTGAGGCAAAAACCAGTTTATAATACTAGTTCTATCTTTGAGGCACACACCCGTTTATAATACTAGTACTATCTTTGAGGTAAAGACCAGTTTATAATACTAGTACCATCTTTGAGGTAAAGACCAGTTTATAATACTAGTACTATCTTTGAGGTAAAAACCAGTTTATAATACTAGTACTATCTTTGAGACAAAGACCAGTTTATATTACTAGTACTATCTTTGAGGCAAAGACCAGTTTATAATACTAGTACTATCTTTGAGACAAAGACCAGTTTATAATACTAGTACTATCTTCGAGGCAAAGACCAGTTTATGATACTAGTACTATCTTTGAGGCAAAGACCAGTTTATAATACTAGTACTATCTTTGAGACAAAGACCAGTTTATAATACTAGTGCTATCTTTGAGACAAAGACCAGTTTATAATACTAGTACTATCTTTGAGGAAAAGACCAGTTTATAATACTAGTACTATCTTTGAGGCAAAGACCAGTTTATAATACTAGTACTATCTTTGAGGTCAAGACCAGTTTATAATACTAGTACTATCTTTGAGGCAAAGACCAGTTTATAATACTAGTACTATCTTTGAGGCAAAGACCAGTTTATAATACTAGTACTATCTTTGAGACAAAGACCAGTTTATAATACTAGTACTATCTTTGAGGCAAAGACCAGTTTATAATACTAGTACTATCTTTGAGGCAAAGACCAGTTTATAATACTAGTACTATCTTTGAGGCAAAGGCCAGTTTATAATACTAGTACTATCTTTGAGGCAAAGACCAGTTTATGATACTAGTACTATCTTCGAGGCAAAGACCAGTTTATAATACTAGTACTATCTTTGAGGCAAAGACCAGTTTATAATACTGGTACTATCTTTGAGGCAAAGACCAGTTTATAATACTAGTACTATCTTTGAGGCAAAGACCAGTTTATAATACTAGTACTATCTTTGAGGCAAAGACCAGTTTATAATACTAGTACTATCTTTGAGACAAAGACCAATTTATAATACTAGTACTATCTTCGAGGCAAAGACCAGTTTATAATACTAGTACTTTCTTTGAGACAAAGACCAGTTTATAATACTAGTACTATCTTCGAGGCAAAGACCAGTTTATAATACTAGTACTATCTTTGAGGCAAAGACCAGTTTATAATACTAGTAATATCTTTCAGGCAAAGACCAGTTTATAATACTAGTACTATCTTTGAGGTCAAGACCAGTTTATAATACTAGTACTATCTTTGAGGAAAAGACCAGTTTATAATACTAGTACTATCTTTGAGACAAAGACCAGTTTATATTACTAGTACTATCTTTGAGGCAAAGACCAGTTTATAATACTAGTACTATCTTTGAGGCAAAGACCAGTTTATAATACTAGTACTATCTTTGAGGTAAAGACCAGTTTATAATACTAGTACTATCTTTGAGACAAAGACCAGTTTATATTACTAGTACTATCTTTGAGGCAAAGACCAGTTTATAATACTAGTACTATCTTTGAGGCAAAGACCAGTTTATAATACTAGTACTATCTTTGAGGCAAAGACCAGTTCATAATACTACTACTATCTTTCAGGCAAAGACCAGTTTATAATACTAGTACTATCTTTGAGACAAAGACCAGTTTATAATACTAGTACTATCTTTGAGGCAAAGACCAGTTTATAATACTAGTACTATCTTTGAGGCAAAGACCAGTTTATAATACTAGTACTATCTTTGAGACAAACACCAGTTTATAATACTAGTACTATCTTTGAGGCAAAGACCAGTTTATAATACTAGTACTATCTTTGAGACAAAGACCAGTTTATAATACTAGTACTATCTTTGAGACATAGACCAGTATATAATACTAGTACTATCTTTGAGACAAAGACCAGTTTATAATACTAGTACTATCTTTGCGGTCAAGACCAGTATATAATACTAGTACTATCTTTGAGACAAGGACCAGTTTATAATACTAGTACTTTCTTTGAGACAAAGACCAGTTTATAATACTAGTACTATCTTTGAGACAAAGACCAGTTTATAATACTAGTACTATCTTTGTGGCAAAGACCAGTTTATAATACTAGTACTATCTTTGAGACATAGACCAGTATATAATACTAGTACTATCTTTGAGGCAAAGACCAGTTTATAATACTAGTACTATCTTTGAGGCAAAGACCAGTTTATAATACTAGTACTATCTTTGAGACATAGACCAGTTTATAATACTAGTACTATCTTTGAGACAAAGACCAGTTTATAATACTAGTACTATCTTTGAGGTCAAGATCAGTTTATAATACTAGTACTATCTTTGTGGCAAAGACCAGTTTATAATACTAGTACTATCTTTGAGGCCAAGACCAGTTTATGATACTAGTATTATCTTTGAGGCAAAGACCAGTTTATAATACTAGTACTATCTTTGAGACAAAGACCAGTTTATAATACTAGTACTATCTTTGAGACAAAGATCAGTTTATAATACTAGTACTATCTTTGAGGCATAGACCAGTTTATAATACTAGTACTATCTTTGAGACAAAGACCAGTTTATAATACTAATACTATCTTTGAGACAAAGACCAGTTTATAATACTAGTACTATCTTTGAGGCAAAGACCAGTTTATAATACTAGTACTATCTTTGAGGCAAAGACCAGTTTATAATACTAGTACTATCTTTGAGGTCAAGATCAGTTTATAATATTAGTACTATCTTTGAGGTCAAGACCAGTTTATAATACTAATACTATCTTTGAGTCAAAGACCAGTCTATAATACTAGTACTATCTTTGAGGTCAAGACCAGTTTATAATACTAGTACTATCTTTGAGGCCAAGACCAGTTTATAATACTAGTACTATCTTTGAGACAAAGACCAGTTTATAATACTAGTACTATCTTTGAGACAAAGACCAGTTTATATTACTAGTACTATCTTTTTGGCAAAGACCAGTTTATAATACTAGTACTATCTTTGAGGCAAAGACCAGTTTATAATACTAGTACTATCTTCGAGGCAAAGCCCAGTTTATAATACTAGTACTATCTTTGAGACAAAAACCAGTTTATAATACTAGTACTATCTTTGAGACAAAGACCAGTTTATAATACTAGTACTATCTTTGAGACAAAGACCAGTTTATAATACTAGTACTTTCTTTGAGACAAAGACCAGTTTATAATACTAGTACTATCTTTGTGGCAAAGACCAGTTTATAATACTAGTACTATCTTTGAGGCAAAGACCAGTTTATAATACTAGTACTATCTTTGAGGCAAAGACCAGTTTATAATACTAGTACTATCTTTGAGGCACAGACCAGTTTATGATACTAGTACTATCTTTGAGGTAAAGACCAGTTTATAATACTAGTACTATCTTTGAGGTAAAGACCAGTTTATAATACTAGTACTATCTTTGAGGTAAAGACCAGTTTATAATACTAGTACTATCTTTGAGACAAAGACCAGTTTATATTACTAGTACTATCTTTGAGGCAAAGACCAGTTTATAATACTAGTACTATCTTTGAGACAAAGTCCAGTTTATAATACTAGTACTATCTTCGAGGCAAAGACCAGTTTATGATACTAGTACTATCTTTGAGGCAAAGACCAGTTTATAATACTAGTACTATCTTTGAGACAAAGACCAGTTTATAATACTAGTACTATCTTTGAGACAAAGACCAGTTTATAATACTAGTACTATCTTTGAGGAAAAGACCAGTTTATAATACTAGTACTATCTTTGAGGCAAAGACCAGTTTATAATACTAGTACTATCTTTGAGGTAAAGACCAGTTTATAATACTAGTACTATCTTTGAGGCAAAGACCAGTTTATAATACTAGTACTATCTTTGAGGCAAAGACCAGTTTATAATACTAGTACTATCTTTGAGACAAAGACCAGTTTATAATACTAGTACTATCTTTGAGGCAAAGACCAGTTTATAATATTAGTACTATCTTTGAGGCAAAGACCAGTTTATAATACTAGTACTTTCTTTGAGACAAAGACCAGTTTATAATACTAGTACTATCTTCGAGGCAAAGACCAGTTTATGATACTAGTACTATCTTCGAGGCAAAGACCAGTTTATAATACTAGTACTATCTTTGAGGCAAAGACCAGTTTATATTACTAGTACTATCTTTGAGGCAAAGACCAGTTTATAATACTAGTACTATCTTTGAGGCAAAGACCAGTTTATAATACTAGTACTATCTTTGAGGTAAGGACCAGTTTATAATACTAGTACTATCTTTGAGGAAAAGACCAGTTTATAATACTAGTACTATCTTTGAGGTAAAGACCAGTTTATAATACTAGTACTATCTTTGAGGTAAAGACCAGTTTATAATACTAGTACTATCTTTGAGACAAAGACCAGTTTATATTACTAGTACTATCTTTGAGGCAAAGACCAGTTTATAATACTAGTACTATCTTTGAGGCAAAGACCAGTTTATAATACTAGTACTATCTTTGAGGCAAAGACCAGTTTATAATACTAGTACTATCTTTGAGGCAAAGACCAGTTTATAATACTAGTACTATCTTTGAGACAAAGACCAGTTTATAATACTAGTACTATCTTTGAGGCAAAGACCAGTTTATAATACTAGTACTATCTTTGAGGCAAAGACCAGTTTATAATACTAGTACTATCTTTGAGACAAAGACCAGTTTATAATACTAGTACTATCTTTGAGGCAAAGACCAGTTTATAATACTAGTACTATCTTTGAGACAAAGACCAGTTTATAATATTAGTACTATCTTTGAGACATAGACCAGTATATAATACTAGTACTATCTTTGAGACAAAGACCAGTTTATAATACTAGTACTATCTTTGAGGTCAAGACCAGTATATAATACTAGTACTATCTTTGAGGCAAAGACCAGTATATAATACTAGTACTATCTTTGAGACAAAGACCAGTTTATAATACTAGTACTATCTTTGAGACAAAGACCAGTTTATAATACTAGTACTATCTTTGAGGCAAAGACCAGTTTATAATACTAGTACTATCTTTGAGACAAAGACCAGTTTATAATACTAGTACTTTCTTTGAGACAAAGACCAGTTTATAATACTAGTACTATCTTTGAGACAAAGACCAGTTTATAATACTAGTACTATCTTTGAGGCAAAGACCAGTTTATAATACTAGTACTATCTTTGTGGCAAAGACCAGTTTATAATACTAGTACTGTCTTTGAGACCAAGACCAGTTTATAATACTAGTACTATCTTTGAGACATAGACCAGTATATAATACTAGTACTATCTTTGAGGCAAAGACCAGTTTATAATACTAGTACTATCTTTGAGGCAAAGACCAGTTCATAATACTAGTACTATCTTTGAGGCAAAGACCAGTTTATAATACTAGTACTATCTTTGAGGCAAAGACCAGTTTATAATACTAGTACTATCTTTGAGACAAAGACCAGTTTATAATACTAGTACTATCTTTGAGGTCAAGACCAGTTTATAATACTAGTACTATCTTTGATGTCAAGACCAGTTTATAATACTAGTACTATCTTTGTGGCAAAGACCAGTTTATAATACTAGTACTATCTTTGACGCCAAGACCAGTTTATAATACTAGTATTATCTTTGAGGTAAAGACCAGTTTATAATACTAGTACTATCTTTGAGACAAAGACCAGTTTATAATACTAGTACTATCTTTGAGACAAAGACCAGTTTATAATACTAATACTATCTTTGAGGTCAAGACCAGTTTATAATACTAGTACTATCTTTGAGACAAAGACCAGTTTATAATACTAGTACTATCTTTGAGGCAAAGACCAGTTTATAATACTAGTACTATCTTTGAGACAAAGACCAGTTTATAATACTAATACTATCTTTGAGACAAAGACCAGTTAATAATACTAGTACTATCTTTGAGGCAAAGACCAGTTTATAATACTAGTACTATCTTTGAGGCAAAGACCAGTTTATAATACTAGTACTATCTTTGAGGTCAAGACTAGTTTATAATACTAGTACTATCTTTGAGGTCAAGACCAGTTTATAATACTAATACTATCTTTGAGACAAAGACCAGTCTATAATACTAGTACTATCTTTGAGGTCAAGACCAGTTTATAATACTAGTACTATCTTTGAGGCCAAGACCAGTTTATAATACTAGTACTATCTTTGAGACAAAGACCAGTTTATAATACTAGTACTATCTTTGAGACAAAGACCAGTTTATAATACTTGTACTATCTTTGAGGTCAAGACCAGTTTATAATACTAGTACTATCTTTGAGACAAAGACCAGTTTATAATACTAGTACTATCTTTGTGGCAAAGACCAGTTTATAATACTAGTACTATCTTTGGGGCAAAGACCAGTTTATAATACTAGTACTATCTTTGAGGCAAAGACCAGTTTATAATACTAGTACTATCTTTGAGACAAAGACCAGTTTATAATACTAGTACTATCTTTGAGACCAAGACCAGTTTATAATACTAGTACTTTCTTTGAGACAAAGACCAGTTTATAATACTAGTACTATCTTTGAGACAAAGACCAGTTTATAATACTAGTACTATCTTTGTGGCAAAGACCAGTTTATAATACTAGTACTTTCTTTGAGACAAAGACCAGTTTATAATACTAGTACTATCTTTGAGGCAAAGACCAGTTTATAATACTAGTACTATCTTTGAGGAAAAGACCAGTTTATAATACTAGTACTATCTTTGAGACAAAGACCAGTTTATAATACTAGTACTATCTTTGAGACCAAGACCAGTTTATAATAGTAGTACTATCTTTGAGGCAAAAACCAGTTTATAATACTAGTACTATCTTTGAGGAAAAGACCAGTTTATAATACTAGTACTATCTTTGAGACAAAGACCAGTTTATAATACTAGTACTATCTTTGAGACCAAGACCAGTTTATAATAGTAGTACTATCTTTGAGACAAAGACCAGTTTATAATACTAGTACTATCTTTGAGACAAAGACCAGTTTATAATACTAGTACTTTCTTTGAGACAAAGACCAGTTTATAATACTAGTACTATCTTTGAGGCAAAGACCAGTTTATAATACTAGTACTATCTTTGAGGAAAAGACCAGTTTATAATACTAGTACTATCTTTGAGACAAAGACCAGTTTATAATACTAGTACTATCTTTGAGACCAAGACCAGTTTATAATAGTAGTACTATCTTTGTGGCAAAGACCAGTTTATAATACTAGTACTATCTTTGTGGCAAAGACCAGTTTATAATACTAGTACTATCTTTGAGACAAAGACCAGTTTATAATACTAGTCCTATCTTTGAGACAAAGACCAGTTGATAATACTAGTACTATCTTTGAGGCAAAGACCAGTTTATAATACTAGTACTATCTTTGAGGCAAAGACCAGTTTATAATACTAGTCTTATCTTTGAGACAAAGACCAGTTTATAATACTAGTACTATCTTTGAGACAAAGACCAGTTTATAATACTAGTACTATCTTTGAGGCAAAGACCAGTTTATAATACTAGTCTTATCTTTGAGACAAAGACCAGTTTATAATACTAGTACTATCTTTGAGACAAAGACCAGTTTATAATACTAGTACTATCTTTGAAGAAAAGACCAGTTTATAATACTAGTACTATCTTTGAGGCAAAGACCAGTTTATAATACTAGTCTTATCTTTGAGACAAAGACCAGTTTATAATACTAGTACTATCTTTGAGACAAAGACCAGTTTATAATACTAGTACTTTCTTTGAGACAAAGACCAGTTTATAATACTAGTACTATCTTTGAGGCACAGACCAGTTTATAATACTAGTACTATCTTTGAGACAAAGACCAGTTTATAATACTAGTACTATCTTTGAGGCAAAGACCAGTTTATAATACTAGTACTATCTTTGAGGCAAAGACCAGTTTATAATACTAGTCTTATCTTTGAGACAAAGACCAGTTTATAATACTAGTACTATCTTTGAGACAAAGACCAGTTTATAATACTAGTACTATCTTTGAAGAAAAGACCAGTTTATAATACTAGTACTATCTTTGAGGCAAAGACCAGTTTATAATACTAGTCTTATCTTTGAGACAAAGACCAGTTTATAATACTAGTACTATCTTTGAGACAAAGACCAGTTTATAATACTAGTACTTTCTTTGAGACAAAGACCAGTTTATAATACTAGTACTATCTTTGAGGCACAGACCAGTATATAATACTAGTACTATCTTTGAGGTCAAGACCAGTTTATAATACTAGTACTATCTTTGAGACAAAGACCAGTTTATAATACTAGTACTATCTTTGAGGAAAAGACCAGTTTATAATACTAGTACTATCTTTGAGGTCAAGACCAGTTTATAATACTAGTACTATCTTTGAGACAAAAACCAGTTTATAATACTAGTACTATCTTTGAGGAAAAGACCAGTTTATAATACTAGTACTATCTTTGAGGTCAAGACCAGTTTATAATACTAGTACTATCTTTGAGACAAAGACCAGTTTATGATACTAGTACTATCTTTGAGGCAAAGACCAGTTTATAATACTAGTACTATCTTTGAGGCACAGACCAGTTTATAATACTAGTACTATCTTTGTGGTCAAGATCAGTTTATAATACTAGTACTATCTTTGAGACAAAGACCAGTATATAATACTAGTACTATCTTTGTGGTCAAGACCAGTTTATAATACTAGTACTATCTTTGAGACCAAGACCAGTATATAATACTAGTACTATCTTTGAGACAAAGACCAGTTTATAATAATAGTACTATCTTTGAGACAAAGACCAGTTTATGATACTAGTACTATCTTTGAGGCAAAGACCAGTTTATAATACTAGTACTATCTTTGAGGCACAGACCAGTTTATAATACTAATACTATCTTTGTGGCAAAGACCAGTTTATAATACTAGTACTATCTTTGAGACAAAGACCAGTATATAATACTAGTACTATCTTTGAGACAAAGACCAGTTTATAATACTAGTACTTTCTTTGAGACAAAGACCAGTTTATAATACTAGTACTATCTTTTTGGCAAAGACCAGTTTATAATACTAGTACTATCTTTGTGGCAAAGACCAGTTTATAATACTAGTACTATCTTTGAGAAAAGACCAGTTTATAATACTAGTACTATCTTTGAGACAAAGACCAGTATATAATACTAGTACTATCTTTGAGACAAAGACCAGTTTATAATACTAGTACTATCTTTGAGGCAAAGACCAGTTTATAATACTAGTACTATCTTTGAGACAAAGACCAGTTTATAATACTAGTACTATCTTTGAGGCAAAGACCAGTTTATAATACTAGTACTATCTTTGAGACAAAGACCAGTTTATAATACTAGTACTATCTTTGAGGCAAACACCAGTTTATAATACTAGTACTATCTTTGAGACAAAGACCAGTTTATAATACTAGTCCTATCTTTGAGACAAAGACCAGTTGATAATACTAGTACTATCTTTGAGGCAAAGACCAGTTTATAATACTAGTACTATCTTTGAGGCAAAGACCAGTTTATAATACTAGTCTTATCTTTGAGACAAAGACCAGTTTATAATACTAGTACTATCTTTGAGACAAAGACCAGTTTATAATACTAGTACTATCTTTGAGGCAAAGACCAGTTTATAATACTAGTCTTATCTTTGAGACAAAGACCAGTTTATAATACTAGTACTATCTTTGAGACAAAGACCAGTTTATAATACTAGTACTATCTTTGAAGAAAAGACCAGTTTATAATACTAGTACTATCTTTGAGGCAAAGACCAGTTTATAATACTAGTCTTATCTTTGAGACAAAGACCAGTTTATAATACTAGTACTATCTTTGAGACAAAGACCAGTTTATAATACTAGTACTTTCTTTGAGACAAAGACCAGTTTATAATACTAGTACTATCTTTGAGGTACAGACCAGTTTATAATACTAGTACTATCTTTGAGACAAAGACCAGTTTATAATACTAGTACTATCTTTGAGGCAAAGACCAGTTTATAATACTAGTACTATCTTTGAGGCAAAGACCAGTTTATAATACTAGTCTTATCTTTGAGACAAAGACCAGTTTATAATACTAGTACTATCTTTGAGACAAAGACCAGTTTATAATACTAGTACTATCTTTGAAGAAAAGACCAGTTTATAATACTAGTACTATCTTTGAGGCAAAGACCAGTTTATAATACTAGTCTTATCTTTGAGACAAAGACCAGTTTATAATACTAGTACTATCTTTCAGACAAAGACCAGTTTATAATACTAGTACTTTCTTTGAGACAAAGACCAGTTTATAATACTAGTACTATCTTTGAGGCACAGACCAGTATATAATACTAGTACTATCTTTGAGGTCAAGACCAGTTTATAATACTAGTACTATCTTTGAGACAAAGACCAGTTTATAATACTAGTACTATCTTTGAGGAAAAGACCAGTTTATAATACTAGTACTATCTTTGAGGTCAAGACCAGTTTATAATACTAGTACTATCTTTGAGACAAAAACCAGTTTATAATACTAGTACTATCTTTGAGGAAAAGACCAGTTTATAATACTAGTACTATCTTTGAGGTCAAGACCAGTTTATAATACTAGTACTATCTTTGAGACAAAGACCAGTTTATGATACTAGTACTATCTTTGAGGCAAAGACCAGTTTATAATACTAGTACTATCTTTGAGGCACAGACCAGTTTATAATACTAGTACTATCTTTGTGGTCAAGATCAGTTTATAATACTAGTACTATCTTTGAGACAAAGACCAGTATATAATACTAGTACTATCTTTGTGGTCAAGACCAGTTTATAATACTAGTACTATCTTTGAGACCAAGACCAGTATATAATACTAGTACTATCTTTGAGACAAAGACCAGTTTATAATAATAGTACTATCTTTGAGACAAAGACCAGTTTATGATACTAGTACTATCTTTGAGGCAAAGACCAGTTTATAATACTAGTACTATCTTTGAGGCACAGACCAGTTTATAATACTAATACTATCTTTGTGGCAAAGACCAGTTTATAATACTAGTACTATCTTTGAGACAAAGACCAGTATATAATACTAGTACTATCTTTGAGACAAAGACCAGTTTATAATACTAGTACTTTCTTTGAGACAAAGACCAGTTTATAATACTAGTACTATCTTTTTGGCAAAGACCAGTTTATAATACTAGTACTATCTTTGAGAAAAGACCAGTTTATAATACTAGTACTATCTTTGTGGCAAAGACCAGTTTATAATACTAGTACTATCTTTGAGAAAAGACCAGTTTATAATACTAGTACTATCTTTGAGACAAAGACCAGTATATAATACTAGTACTATCTTTGAGACAAAGACCAGTTTATAATACTAGTACTATCTTTGAGGCAAAGACCAGTTTATAATACTAGTACTATCTTTGAGACAAAGACCAGTTTATAATACTAGTACTATCTTTGAGGCAAAGACCAGTTTATAATACTAGTACTATCTTTGAGACAAAGACCAGTTTATAATACTAGTACTATCTTTGTGGCAAAGACCAGTTTATAATACTAGTACTATCTTTGAGAAAAGACCAGTTTATAATACTAGTACTATCTTTGAGACAAAGACCAGTATATAATACTAGTACTATCTTTGAGACAAAGACCAGTTTATAATACTAGTACTATCTTTGAGGCAAAGACCAGTTTATAATACTAGTACTATCTTTGAGACAAAGACCAGTTTATAATACTAGTACTATCTTTGAGGCAAAGACCAGTTTATAATACTAGTACTATCTTTGAGACAAAGACCAGTTTATAATACTAGTACTATCTTTGTGGCAAAG